>OW052222.1:232557289-234957289 GCA_932526605.1 Nephrotoma flavescens | reverse complement strand
AACGGGTTTTTAATAAACAAAATTGCAGCATATGGAGTGTGATCAATCCACAAGAGACCCTACAGACTCCATTACATCCAGAAAAATGCACCGTTTGGTTCGGTTTACACGCTGGTGGCATCATCAGAGCTTATTACTCCAAAAAAGAGGCCGGTTATCGCCGTACGGTCAGTGGAGATCGTTACCGCACCATGATCAATGAGTTTTTATTTGAAAATATGGATGATATTGATCCGGACGAGATGTGGTTTCAACAGGATGACACTACGTGCCATACGGCGACTGCAGCCGTCGACTTATTAAAATCAAAATTTGGTGATAAGTTGATTTCGAGAAATGGTTCCAAGGTCGTACGATTTGACACGTTTCGATTATTTCCTGTGGGGCTATATGAAGTCACTGGTTTATGCTGATAAACCAGCAACAATTGACGCCTTGGAGGCCAGCATTGTTCGTGCTATTCGTAACATACGACCAGCAGTGAAATTTTGATTACAATTTAATTTTTTGTGTTATTTTTTACAATTTCAAGTTCTATCGGGCTTAAAAAAACACTCTTTATTTTTGCTAATTCAGAATTGGATGTATGTGAAGATAGGTAAAATTCCATCCCCGAAAAATGCGATGGCAACACTAATTATTGCTATCATGACATTTTTTACTCTCAGGTACGAAAATACTTGCTATCACGATAGTTAAAAACTGTCATGACAGTTACAAATTTCGGGGCTGAAAATAAAAATGTATCGATTTTTTTGTGCGGTGCACATCGTTTGATGAGCAATTTTGCTATGTCTAGGAGTTGAGATATAGTCTATAGAAGTCTATTCGTTGGCTGTTTAAGGAGCATGTAAGTTTTTTTTAGAATTGTTCTTGTATACATGCTCCTTAAACAGTCACCTACTCACCTATCAAATGATGTGCAGTTCTTGTTTTCCTTAATCCCCAACACTTTTATATATCATATTCTGAAGTTGGAGCTCAGAATATTGTACATGTTTTGAATGTCGTTTCTAGTTTTATTTATAGAATTCTGCATGCAACATTTTATCACGCTTTTTGAATTTTTTTTAAAGGGTTCTTAAAATTTATATTAAACATTTAGGTAGTCGTAATAGAGAGATAAATAGAATTAATTGTATTACCGCTTGCACCTTTTTTTATTATCGAGGCTGAAATTTTCGGCTATCATCACAAAGGTCAGAACTGGCTCATTTCCATTGAACCACAAAGGCCGTCGAATGAACGACTTTCTGATACGTTGTTTTAGAAACCAATGAACTTGGTACTTCTGATTGCATATTCTAATCAGGTATGTTCATTGCCATCCGAAGAATATAGTGTCTGCATTTGTGCTAACCCAGAATGGCCCCAATTTCATTGAACAAGAAGCTAAGTCAAACTTGGATCTTCGACTTCGAAAGGCTGTTGAATGAACCATTTTCTGATATAAGGTGTTCTAGAAACCAATGAACATGGCACTTCTGATTGCATATTTTTATCAAGTGATTTGTTTGAAGAAGACTTTGTGTCACAAAATCGTTCATTCTAGGATTTTTATTTTTCAATGGGATTGGACCAAATCTAGATTAGCATAAATGAAGCCACTATATTTTTCGGAAGGCAATGAACATGTCTGACAGGAATGTGTATTCTGTATTTTTTTTTGTTTATTATAGTATCTTTTAGCGGCTAATTTGTGTTCGTCAATTTATGAATGAAAATCCTATTTCTATGATAAGCATAAATTTCATCAGATTCGTCTCCTTTCTGGTTTTTTGTAGAATTCGTCTTTAAGGCGAAAAGTGAAATTTTCTTTTTTCGGCTCATGCAAAGTTTCATGGAAACTGAAACTGCGTTACGATGCGGCTCGAAATCATGACATAAATTGTGTATAGGCCATTTAAATAATTTACAATTTACATATTTTGGTGTTATTTTTGAGGAAGAAGTTCCGGATTCAAACCTCCTCAATAATATTACAGAAATTAGCACTAACTATTAGTTTTGTATCTGTATTCGCCCACCAGTTACTTTTAAAGTATAAGAAAGTGTTCGGAATCGACGTTCGCTCTGATGTGAGGTCACAATATCCAACGACTGTAATCCTGCAAACAAATTTAATTTCAATAGCTCCGGCAATGAGAGGAGCTATAGACTTGGTGCGGTTACTCTAAAATTACATTGTTCTCATAAAATAATTGTGTAATCAAAGTAATTTGTCTCTGTACGTAAAATTATTTTAAATCATATAATACACAAAAATTTCACTTTCGTTTTATGTGACACAAAAAACATTTTCCCGCGCCACCAATCTCAAATACTAAAATATCAAAAGCACTCACCACACCTGAAATATACACCGAATATTATAACAAACCAAAACCAATCATTATTTCTAATAACGAATTGATTTTGCTTAAAAACTACCTGGATCTATACAATAGAGGTTTACGAGTATAGTATGGACGTATAAGACATGAATATGATGCGGTTCGAATTACTAAACACCAAGTCACGCATTCTTTTATACGTGCGTCTCGATTATGATTGATAAATTCATTTTCCCAAACGCGTTGTCGTTTTACGCACCATTGCCCGCTATGGTGTGTAATGCCACAAATAAAAAATACGAAATACCATTCAATAACCGAGGTATGGTCGCGATAGATAATATGTACGCGAAAGATTCGAGTGTCGCATACAGGCGCAACGTTATGCGATAAAAATGTACACTGCTGTAGAGTTTAGAAATTAGAAATTTTTTACTTTTGGTACTTACGCTACGCCAAAGCACAGCCAGAGTTTAATCAACCAGCAAGAATTTTTTGTCTTTCAATCTTTATTTTTTTCTCTTTTGCCGCGGTAGACGGTGATATAAAATCAACTTCCTACAAATTTTTTTATTATTTGAATTCAAGATCATCCAAGTGAAAGACGTGTATTCGTCTTGTGTTATAGGTGCTATAATCAAATCGTTAGTTTAGTAAGACGTTAGAATATTTAATACTGTGATTGTGTGAGTGTGAGTACGATAAATATATATAAAATATGGAACAACTTAATCGAATTATTGCGACACTTTTACTGGTGATTGGTACACAAAGTGATGCTGGAAATTCAATGCAGTTATGTAAGTATAAAAATCTTGATTTGAAGTGTGATTTTATAAAATAAAAAACCTCTTAACGAGGTAAATGTTCGAGTGACGAAAGCCGAATTCAATTCACAAAATTTCTGATATCAAATTTGTGCCGAAAAAAACAATTGTATTCGATTTGTCAACGATTTTTCGGAATGTTATTGCATTCAGCGCGTTGTTGTTTAACATTCAAAAAACCGTTGACAAGTTGTTGTTTTTGACAGCTAGAAAGAAAAATGTAAACAAACGCGCCGAATGCACTAACATTCCGAAAAATTGTTGACAAATCGAATACAATTGTTTTTTTCGGCACAAATTTGATATCAGAAATTTTGTGAATTGAATTCGGCTTTCGTCACTCGAACATTTACCTCGTTAAGAGGTTTTTTATTTTATATCAATGATTTTGGCAAGGCAAATGGAAAATGAATTGAATTGCGATTCGTTTTATTGTTGTCAATCGTTTTGACTTCGACTATGAGTTCACACACACACGATAGCACACAAGTGGCCGCTACGTGTTATTGTGCCTCATACACAGATGCGCGGCATTGAAATGACCAAAACGAACAACAAAGCCATGCTAATGCAACAAATACAGAAAAAACTACACTATAGATAGTTGATTAGAATATATGTGTACATCGTATGTGGGCACTAGTTTAATAAGTAGTGGTACGAAAGAAAAAAATTAACATATAGGATTGTTAGTGTAACCAATACAATCATCTGTAGTTTGTTGAATATTGGCATCTGCGTTCAGACTTTGTCCAGAGCTTAATTGTTGTTCGTTTCGCGAAACACGAATTACGCATACTCTCACACAGGTGCCGGCTGTGTGTTACGGAGTTGAATGATTCGTTCTTCTCTCGATATTCGTCACTCCAGTGGCCTGCGTCTGTGTATGAGGCACAATAGAACGTAAAACAATAGAACGAAACTGTTTCAATAAAAAAATGGAAAACAATAAAACAAAATTGTTTCTATTGAAGAATGGTTCAATACGATTTATGTTTGGAAAGTATATGCTCTTGGCCTCGAAATAGTAAAGACTTATATTATCTTTTTTATGTTGAAAAGTAGCGTCAGGTCTCATCATTAGGTTCAGGTAGGTAGTTTTTTTTATTATGTTCAGCACAATAACCTACGTTCTGGTGTACTGTTTCTAGTGTCTGGAAGACGATTCTATTTCTTTATTTTGCATGCAATTTTTCAATCTTCATTTTGTAGTCTTTTAGTAGATTTTATTTCAGAATCCTTTACCACATGCCACAAACAGGTCATGCCGGGTGTGATCTTATTACACACCCGGTTCTCGTAGGCTATCGGCTGAACATTTGTAGTTTAGTTTTTAGTGTATGTTACAGAGTAGTAAAAATTTAGACCAGATGCATGTGTTTTTGGTAGAAATTCGATTGAGTAATTCAACAATTTTTTTTGCATGTTTCTTGCTGTTTTGTCACTAACTGCATGCGGCTACCATTCATTTTTGATTCCTTAAACAATACAATAAAATATACATATTTTAGTGTGTTAGTTGGAAATAAAAGTTAATGGTAGCTAGCCTCTCGCTGATATTCCATCTTCATGCGATGAGAGGGGAGATAAGATCTATTTTTCAAAGAAATCATCGTAATGATAAAAAAATATCGATTTTATGCAAGGAGACTCAAATGTTCAATGTTTTTGGTGATTTTTTCGATCACATCAATTTGTCAGTGTTTTCATTTTTTTTGTTATGAAAAAAGAGTCTCTGGTAAAAATTCTATTAGCAATGATAATAATATGATGTATTTATGTTTCGTCGGCTCAGTATTATCTTGTCGTAAGTACCAAAATGTCGTTTTTCTGTTTTTTATACTAGTATTTTTAGTTTTTCTTCCTCTTTCTAAATCTACAATCCATTTTATTCTAGGTTATATGGTTTCTGAGTTACAGAGAATTTATTTATCGTAAATCCACACAACATCATAAACTTTATATTTGTATCGTATGTCACAAATTCTGGAGATACGACAAAGTCGCTAACACACATTTATAATACAAATGTCGTATGTCCAGCATAAACAAATATTTTGATATACGTCCAATTTTTTTCTGTCACAAAATAAACCAATAAGATCACAGTACTCCACCACGTGAGCGGAATATATATAAAGGTTAATCGCAATTTTAATTCAGTATCCTGGTTATTATTGAATGGTGCAAATCGCGGTTATTTTTTATTTCCTATTGTTTATTTTGAATTTTTTTTTTAATATGTTATTTTATTTTGAAACAACTGAATATTTGTTTTTGAAAATAAAAGATACATTCAGACGATGTTTACGAATGTTTTAGTTGCTTTCTAATTTGTACCATTAACAGTCAAACGTTAATTTTTATAAAATAACCTTACTTCTCCTAAGATTTTTACAAATTTTATCGTAAGTCCATAAATTTTAATGTGATTTATGTATTTGTTAGTCAGAAGGTGTTTGTCGTATGAGCAAATTTTTTATCGTAAGTCCATTGTTTGGTACAACTTCGAAAATTATACGACAAATTGGAAAACTGTTCGTGATTTTCCGGAAAAACTAGTGGATTTATCTAAAGTGTAGGAAGTGTTAATCAATATATGGTATGATAGGTTTGGAATTATTCTATTAAATTAAACACTTCTCGATGTTATACTATCTAAATAAGCTTTCAAACTTAAAACTCAATTTCCGAAAAATGACATATTTGGACTTACGACAAGATAATACTGAGGCGACGATTTGTTTCATTGTAATACGTTGATTCACTATCATTATGAACCGCCACGGACCGATATTAGGGTGCATTTGAGCCAAAAAATGAAATTTTGCAAAAAATTAAGGTGGCTTTTAAGTTATGGAGGTCAATATCTAAAATATATGAGTTTTCTGAGATAAACGGTGGATGTCATATTGTAGGTGAGATTTGTGGCTAACAATCCTGAAAATATGAACCAAAAGTCTTGGGCTCATTTTTTAGCAATTCGACCTAATGTGGCCGGCCGATTTCGCATTTTTCAGTTTTTTGGCCAAAATGACCCTCCAACCTAATTTTTTGAATTCTTTTTTTTGCTATTTGATAGCTGGCGTCAATACCTTTCCAACGATATGCATATGTCCAGGGTATGTCGAATAGATTCAGCACTGTGGACGTGGCAAAATGGCCAAAAATAACCGTTCAGAGGCCGGCCGCGGCCAACATGGCGGCCAAATCAAAAAGTTGTAGAACAAAAGTTGCTTAGTTTTTAAAGTACTACAACCCCTGAAAATATGAGATCAAATAAAAGAGGTACGGACAAACAAACATATATACCAAAGCAAGATTATATGGTGACGTCATAGAAAAATTTAAAATTGTCATAACTTTGGTCAAAATCATCCGTTTTAGACGTTTGAGGTGTCGTTGAATTGGTATTGACGTCTACAACCATAATTTGCCAGATAGAAAATAATTGGGGCATTTTTGGGGCAGTTATACGCGAAAAACTGATTTTTTGGGGCAATTTTTGGAAGGTCATATCTCCACTCAATGTTGCTAGAAATTCCTGCTTTTATACATTATTTAGGTTTATTTTTCAAGACCTTTCCAATGGTATATAACATGATCTTGGCGGCCTCACAGTGAAAAAGTTCGAAACTTGCTGTATAATATACTTCGTTCGACTTCCAGCACAGTAGGTGCTTTCGTCACTCGTTTGGACTGCCGTCCAAAGTGATCTGTGACAAAATGCGTTTAAAATAAAAATTATTTCTGGTAATTAATCTTTAGGGTTTAATCGGTTCAACACGATTTGACAAACATTTTTTAAAAATTCTGTTGATGTGTTACGGTTAAAGTGCAAAACCAGTAAATGTATGCAGATTTTTTGTTTTTTAAATTCGGCTACACGTGATTTAGCAAATAAAACACTCAGCGATTTAAGTTACAAACTTTATTTTCCAACACCTTTTAATGTGTCCACCAATTCACTTATTATGTACTCGTTTACTGCTCACTAAATAACTTTTACTGTTCACTTTAACTGTTCACTATTTTTTCGAACTCTTAATTTTCACTTTTTAACTGCTGAGTGTTTTATTTGCAAAATCAAGTACGAATCCATATCGTACGAACGAAGTTCGTAACATTTGGTGTCAGCTGTGAGGTATGTGTTTCGAGACGGGCCTCCACTTGACTACTTTTATTTCAAACCCTTGCCTGATTTGTTCTTGAAATTCCTTGAGCTGGCCGTCGACTTTCACCTCTAGAGAATGCGTGTAAAATACGTCAAAAAAAAATCCCAAATTTAGTGGATGCAAAACATTTGTTACACAGAAATCTCAAAAAATATACGGATTGATTTGAAATAAAAATAAATTATAGATTTTCATCGCAACATTTTCAAAGATTTTATTGCAAATAATTTCTTTATTATTATTGTTGTTTCATAACACAATACAGCAATATCATAAGCATTCCCCAGAAAACCTACCCACATGTCAATCTTTTGACATTGACTGAACAAATTTGTTAATTGAAACTTGTTGCAAGAACCTATTGATTGTTCAATGTTTATTGCATGCAACAAATTAGGAATTTTTTTGGGCCATTTTTCACTTGAGTTCCAGAGACTATTCCTCCTCTTAGTTTTTTAATTTGAAGATCTTGGACGTGCTGAATTTGGTTAAGCTTATGGTTTAATTCGCCAAATCTCCTTGTTCTCCTCGTAGTTCAGCAAATTGTACACTTTGCTGCTCGCCTTGCTATTCGATTGCACCTTGCTTATTTATTTTTGCGCGTTGCTGGTCTAATTTAGCGTCTTGCTCTGTGCGGAGTTGAGCGAATTTTGCACCTTGCTGTTCTAATTGAATATAGCGCCCTTTAGTTGAGGCAAAAATGCTTGCATCATGTCAGGCATTTTTGCCTCAAGGATGGCATCTGCTGTTCGGGAGTAGGCGGTTGTACTCTTATGGTTGTTTTTTGCTCCATCGTTCCAGTTGCCTCACTTTTAACTTCTTCTTGGCAAGGCTGAGCTTCGTTTGGGGGAGCTGGCGGAATCTCTGATGGTCCAGGCATCCTTCTCCGGCTTGCTATTATTGCCTTCGGTTCAAAGCCCGAGGCTCTGCAGCTTTTCCCTCGACTGCTGTGACATATAGGTTTTTAACCATTTCTGGCTGGTATTTGCAAAATACCACTTCTGACACCAAATGTTACGAATTTTAGGCTTTCGATATGGATTCGTAGTTTTTTATTTTGCAAATAAAAAACTCAGCGGTTTAAGTTACGTTCAACGAAATGCACTGTTCAGGGAAGAAGTTAACTATTTTGGTCATATTGTTTCGAGCATAGGATTATGCTCAAACAACCGACGATTTGCGCCAAACTTCACAGATGTTGCACGAAGTCTCCATCGACTCACCGAAAAAAGTCAACCATTTCAGTGCAACACGGAACATCAAAAAGCATTTGAAGAATTAAAGATGAAATTATGCAGCGCACCTATTTTCGCGTATCCGCAGGTGGAATACAGATGCTAGCAACTCGGAGATAAACGTAGTACCGATCCCTCTCTAAAGCAGAGAACGATTATTGTTACACAATGAGCAGAGAACTGATGGCTGTGGTGGACAGTATTAAACATTTCATCAAATGTCTCTATGGGCAACAGTGTTGTTCGGACGGATCATGCGACACTCAAACGGTTGATGTAATTTAAGGACCCCGAGCAGCAAGTGGCTAGAAGACAGGAAGTAAAGGACTGTTCCATAGTTATTGCATGAATCCAGTTTGAATCGAAACGTGGTTGGGATAAACAACATTTGAAAGTAGATCAGGAAGCTGACGAGTCAATTGGGCTAGTCAGGAAATCGCTAGTAGAAAGTAGACGACCGCGTTGGCACAAAATTGCATTTCAAAGTGCCACTGTTAAAAGTTATTGGGCGCAGCGGCTCTCACTGAGCATAGATGATGGAATACTAATGATAATCTGGGAAACCTTCAACGGCGACCATGATAAATATCAAATTGTGCTCCCTATTAACCGGATACGAGAAGTTCTATAAGAAACACACGGTGGAAAATCTAGAGCACATTTAGGAATCAATGATTCCGTAATTAAGCACTAAGATACGACATCGGTTTTATTGGGTCAATTGTCCTAAGTACGTTGAAGACTGGGGCAAACAGTGTGAAGTGTGCTCTGCCAATAAGACACCGCAAACTCGGGCGAAAGGAAAAATAGCAGTACAACGTAATCGTAACAATATGTATTCTGCCCTCTTACATCCTCGTAGTCTTATTTATTCTGTATCAGGAGCAAAGGGGCATATGCGGACCTAGTACTAATATCATAATAAATATTCCATGGGAGTAGAAGGGTCAACTATTTTGGAAATATAGGACTCCTTCTTGATAGATGGTGGAGCTGACTTGTTATTTAACCGCAATATACAGAGTGTTCTATTTAAAACGAAACACCCTGAATAAATTACAAAATATTTTAGGAAAAAGCCCAAACACTGCATCTTAATTTTGGAGCTCGAGAATACATTAAAATCACAGCCGTAAATTTGTCCCCTCCAGCTCCAGAGATGGAGTAAATATTTTTCAAACGATACTGCTGGAGACCAGGAAACTCTTGGTTAGATTTCGGGGAGACTTCGAAAAACGTGACTGTTACTGTATGGTATAGCTATAATTGGGATGTCTGTTTCGTATAACTCAGTAACCGTTGAAGTGCAGTACTAAAAAATGTTGGCCTCTCTTTTGGAATTTATTCAGGATGTCTCGTTTTAAATGGAGCACTATGTATACAACAAAAAACTGAAGTATTGATTGTAATCAATTCGGTCCAGGAATTTTTACAATTTCTATTTATACAAAAAATACAAAAACTCCTTTAATCATGGTTTAGTTTATTTAGTCCAAGAACTTTAAATCGATATCGGTTGCCTGAAGCGGAGAAAGACAAAACGCTATTTTAAACTTAAAAGAGGTAGTGTCGGATTTACCAGTACTGGAGATTTAGGCGAACAATTAAAGTGATTCAAATGATCTGGTAACAGTGACACGTTACCAATGTAATGAATTCTTGGATAGCTGCATCCCAGTTAGTGCGTGAGCTGTAAAATCTGAGCAATTTTTGAATGACTCTTGTACCGGATTTCACAACTTTATTTATAGAAAAATATTTTTGGAGTTTTTTTTGGATTACTCTAAATATATTAACGTTCTGTACTACGGCCACTCCCACTCAAAACGATGATTCCCAACTATCTCTCTCTCTCTTACGCCAGCAGATCAAGTGGAGCTCGATAGTTGAGGCTTTCGCCAATAAAGCATCAAGTTATTAGTTATGTAAGGTGAGTTAGACCGAATGTTAACGTTGGGTGTCATCGAGGAAAGTCTGCCGAGCTCGTGTATATCGTTGATCACACTGGTGTATAAGGTGAACGGTAAAGTTCGTCTATGCTATGGTTGTTGGATTGATTGGATTAAATTCTATTTAAAACTTCGATTGATTTCAAAATTGTCTTTTGTCAGATTCATCTCGATCCAAAATCCAGCAAAAAGGTAGCTTTGGTGTCTAGACAATACCTCATCACGGTTATATATCATTTGAATTATTCACAATCAAGTCTCTGGTTGTTCAGATGGTTTTTTGCTCATCCGTGCCATCCAGGATGAACAATTCGGTCCGCCCAGAGAAATTATCATTTTAATTAAAAGGTAAACCCGTCTATTAATGTAGAAAAAAGCAAATGCATGCTAAAATGTGTGCTACAGTTGAGATATCTGATTGGTATGACTGCCTTCGTACTACCCTAGAAGAGGTTAAAGCTAATGAAAGTTACTTAAGGCGCCTTTATGGTTGCGTTCATCGTTCGTTCGTTCATTCAAAGAATTTTTTTCGATCTCCAAATTACGATATTTTTCTTTTGCATTTTTCACAAGAGTTGATTGGTCGAAAAAAATTGTTTGAATGCACGAACGAACGAACACAACCATAAAGGCGCATTTAGTACGTAATTTTAGTTCAAATACGAGACGAATAGATGTTATATCTGGTCTTGGTCCAATTTCGCAAAGTTGCTACTTAACGATTTTTTTCTTATTTTTCTTAAATTAAGACATGAGTGTGACAAAAATCACATAGCCTTAATTCGACATTGTGAAAGAATGGTATAGGTTATGTTTATTTGAAGTATTATCCATCGCATAGCCACGACTTTTTCCCATCTTTCTGGTATCATACGAATACCACGTCGGAAGAACGCTTCATCTTCTACGGCTATCCATGAATCAACCCAATTTTTGGTATTTTCATATGATGTGAAGTACTGCTCAGACAGGCCATGCGTCATCGACCGAAACAAGTGGTAATCAGATGGGGGCTAATGTCTGGTGAATAAGGCAGATGGGGTAAGAGTTCTCAATTGAGTGTTTCCAAGTAGGTGTTGGCAGACGCCACAACATGTGAGTGGGCATTGTCATGCAGGAGAAAAATTTTGTCGTATCTGGAGTAGTAATGGGTGCTTTTTTTCTTGAGTGCTCGGCCCAATCTCATCAATTGTGTTCGGCACAGAGCTCCAATAATGGTTTCGTTCAGATTTAGCAACCATATTTTTTTTTATATAAATATTCGATTCATTTATCATCACCAGTGACTATGCGTAGCAAAAACCCCTTTCGTTTATGCCTGGCAAGCAGCATTTCAATGCATGGAATAAAGTTTCCTTGCTTTTGAATCATTCCCAATGATTTTAAACGATGTAAAATTACTTGTTGAGTCACTCCTAATATAAGCGCAAGTTTTTCTTGCGTTTTGCACGAATCTTCATCAAATAATGTTTCCAATTCCGCGTCCTCGTACACTTTCGGCCTTTCGCTACGTTCTTTGTCTTGGACATCAAATTCGCCGTTCTGAAACAGATGAAATGAAACCACTCTTAACAACTTCTCTCACTTAAGGTATTCTCAGCAAATGCTTTTACAATCAATCGATGTGCCTCAGCTGTAGATTTCTTCAAATTATAGAAGTAAACCACAAGTTCCTTCAAATGACGCTTAATCGGTTCAAAATTCGTCATTTTCATAAGAAAAAATATATGATGCTGATAAAAAATCGCTAACATTTTAAGGTTATGTTGTCGACAGATGTCCAACTTTAGGATATGACGTTTTACATTAGGTAATTTTAACCATAACTTACTGTTGGTGGCACCATCTTTTGTTGAACTTCGGAGACTTATTTACATATCCAAAACATTTATCGTGACAAATTTAAATGTAATTTTGTTGAAATACGAGTTCTATGAATATATCTGGTTCAGGGACCAAGTTGCCACTGAACGATTATTTTTTCTTATTTTCCTAAAAGTAAGGCATGCGTGTGACCATTTCAAAACTATAAATTCTTAATCTGACAAGTTTATACCTTTAAAATGCCAAGTAACTTTAACCTGTCAAAAATGTAGTTTAAGAAGCTAACATTTGGAAAAATTTCCGTTTAAATTTTTAATTTTTGTATTTAACGTGGTTTCTAATAAAAACCGGGCTGGGCTAACTTCCAACAAGAATAAATTCAGTTTTTGTTGATTAGTGTTGCCTGATGATTTTGTTTTTATTTTCTGTGATAGAATAGAGCGATATCTTCTTTTCTTATATGTACGTCTAAAAAGTTTAATATTTGATTGCTGAGGATCTACTGACATCTTCAGAAAAAAATTGAAGAGAAAGATTGATTTTTTTTATAAATGTCAAACATCGAAAAATTGTCTTTCTTATAATAGATCCTTTCTTTTTATTCCACAGATAGACGGATAATCCGACAATATGGCCATCCGCCATTTGAACAAATAATTTTAAAGCCAGCATATCAACCAATTCACCCACATCGACCTTACCATCCCATCACGAAATATGATGAAACAGCCGTTGATGCAAATCCTCATACGCATCCATTTTATAATCCATCATTTAACCAGCACAAAATGTTGTTCTATCCCGAACCACAAACTACGTTATTCCAAGCGATACCAACACAACCATCTAAACCACATCCTTTTCAACCTCATCGCGTAAATGATTACTATCCAACAAATCATTATACCAACCCATATAATAAACGGACAGCGCAAAATCCTTATAGACAAATTTCAAGCGCCCCGCAACCAATTCGTTACTCAAGGCCAAAAGCAAACCCCGACTATAAATATCACAACCCTTCGGATCACTATATTCCACAGCCCCATCACCATCATCAGCACTATCAGGACGAATATCATAACGACGAGGATCCACCCGTGCGGCAAATATCGCACGATCAACGAGGAGGTGGTGAAGAAATACTGACAAAACATGTTACCAATATCGAGAGAATTAAAATGATGCCGCATCGAGATGAACCAGCTGAAAATGACGAGGAAGAGGAATCAGCCGAACAACCTGATGTATCAAAAACAACGGGGCCCGTATTTACGTATGTGAAGACTGATCCCAATGCCAATGTAAAATGGGCGGTGCGGCATTACGTGGGCAAAAAGTACAACTAAACAATAAAAAATTAATAAATTAATTTTAAAAACTTAACCGCGTTTTAATTAATAGCGTTAAATGTAAGTATTTTTAATTTACTTTTGGCTTCAATGCAATACTGATATCCTTTATACTTAATAAACACATTTTTATTAATCACTTGTTTTTTGTTCCGCAGAATATTTTGAATGTCTTTCAAAAAGTTTAAAAAATCACTCGATCGATTTCGACTTGTTAGGTCATCATCAGGAGTATCTACTGATTTGTATTAGTAAAAATTTTTGTTATATAATAGAAAAAAGCAAAATATAATAAAAGAAGGAGAGAAGAAAAAATAAGCAATAAAAATTAATCTACGGATCGCGCAGGTAGGCGATGAGTCACATGTAGGTTGAGTAACAAAATTCAAGGTATATTATTGCGTACGTGAGAATAGAAAAGGGCGGGGTCTGTAATTGGTGAGAACCGGATTTCTCTTTGTTCGTTAAGGATATTTTGGTTAAGAAATATTGATTTTCGAATTTCGTAAGATTCTAAGGTATCTAAACGTCTGCCTTTGGGTTGTATATGTAATATGTCTAAATTGTTCAAGCTAGCTGTATGATTTTCTGAAGTTAAATGGTTATGGAAAGTTGATTGATTGCAACCAGATAAATGTTCTTTAGCTCTAACTCCAAAATTGCGCCCAGTCTGACCAATATAGGAGAAACTACAATCATTGCAATTGATCCTATAGACACCAGATTTGGAAAGGCGATCAACTCTAGGTTTATTGTTAAAAATCATTTTCTTTATTGTGTTATTATTATAAAAAGCAAAACTAATATTGGTATAATTGGACACGATGTTGCTAATCCGTTGGCTCGTTTTTCCTATATACTCTAAGCGACGCCGAACATTTCATCTAAGAACATTTATCTGGTTGCAATCAATCAACTTTCCATAACCATTTAACTTCAGAAAATCATACAGCTAGCTTGAACAATTTAGACATATTACATATACAACCCAAAGGCAGACGTTTAGATACCTTAGAATCTTACGAAATTCGAAAATCAATATTAAACTTAATAAACACATTTTTATTAATCACTTGTTTTTTGTTCCGCAGAATATTTTGAATGTCTTTCAAAAAGTTTAAAAAATCACTCGATCGATTTCGACTTGTTAGGTCATCATCAGGAGTATCTACTGATTTGTATTAGTAAAAATTTTTGTTATATAATAGAAAAAAGCAAAATATAATAAAAGAAGGAGAGAAGAAAAAATAAGCAATAAAAATTAATCTACGGATCGCGCAGGTAGGCGATGAGTCACATGTAGGTTGAGTAACAAAATTCAAGGTATATTATTGCGTACGTGAGAATAGAAAAGGGCGGGGTCTGTAATTGGTGAGAACCGGATTTCTCTTTGTTCGTTAAGGATATTTTGGTTAAGAAATATTGATTTTCGAATTTCGTAAGATTCTAAGGTATCTAAACGTCTGCCTTTGGGTTGTATATGTAATATGTCTAAATTGTTCAAGCTAGCTGTATGATTTTCTGAAGTTAAATGGTTATGGAAAGTTGATTGATTGCAACCAGATAAATGTTCTTAGATGAAAATGTTCGGCGTCGCTTAGAGTATATAGGAAAAACGAGCCAACGGATTAGCAACATCGTGTCCAATTATACCAATATTAGTTTTGCTTTTTATAATAATAACACAATAAAGAAAATGATTTTTAACAATAAACCTAGAGTTGATCGCCTTTCCAAATCTGGTGTCTATAGGATCAATTGCAATGATTGTAGTTTCTCCTATATTGGTCAGACTGGGCGCAATTTTGGAGTTAGAGCTAAAGAACATTTATCTGGTTGCAATCAATCAACTTTCCATAACCATTTAACTTCAGAAAATCATACAGCTAGCTTGAACAATTTAGACATATTACATATACAACCCAAAGGCAGACGTTTAGATACCTTAGAATCTTACGAAATTCGAAAATCAATATTTCTTAACCAAAATATCCTTAACGAACAAAGAGAAATCCGGTTCTCACCAATTACAGACCCCGCCCTTTTCTATTCTCACGTACGCAATAATATACCTTGAATTTTGTTACTCAACCTACATGTGACTCATCGCCTACCTGCGCGATCCGTAGATTAATTTTTATTGCTTATTTTTTCTTCTCTCCTTCTTTTATTATATTTTGCTTTTTTCTATTATATAACAAAAATTTTTACTAATACAAATCAGTAGATACTCCTGATGATGACCTAACAAGTCGAAATCGATCGAGTGATTTTTTAAACTTTTTGAAAGACATTCAAAATATTCTGCGGAACAAAAAACAAGTGATTAATAAAAATGTGTTTATTAAGTATAAGTGTGTTTCGCCAAGTGCCTACGGCAAATAGCGTTAAAAGTACTGATATCCTTTGTTTGTCCCATTTATATGTGAATAGTCTTGAGACGCCCAAGAAGTGTTTGTATGTTAGTGACATGTCCGTTAATGCCGTAAGTCATCGTCATAACAGGGGCCTTCGAATAAAGAGCGTGGTCACGTTAGAGTTATTCTAACGCCCAAGAGGGCTAACCCTCGGGAGTACCTCTGGATAGCAATCCCCCCCTCCCGCCACTATTGACATTTAATTATAAATAGTGTGATCAAGAAATCTAAGTATATTAGCTGATTCTGGAAATTAGAGAAAGACCAGGATCAATCGCAGAGATAGATTTTGGATTTTTTTTTTCAAAAGACCGTTAGAGCGGGGCCAAAATGTAGATACGTATTAGCTCTGTCAATAGAGGCGACTCAACTGGACTGATTATGAAGTTTGAAAAAACAACAAGCTCTTCCACGCCTCCTTTAGCTGGAGAAGAAACTAGTATCCAACCAGGAGTTAACAGAGTGATATACCAAGTGGTACACGATCCTCGACGAAAGAATGACATTATTCAAATCGGCCCTGCGCTTTAAAATGATTTTTGTGTAGTGTTACTCTTACTTAGACGCAGGAAACATCAAGTGATTTTCTTCGCAAACATATAAAAGATTTACCGCCAGACAAAATGTACGACGGCCAACTATATCAGTCAATTCTATGGATAGAGAAACTCGTCCTAGGAATATCAACTAACCGCCGTTACTTACGGAAAGCAGCGGCACCCTACGTGGGCATTCCAACTTTGTATTAATTGGCAGACGATAAAACCGCTGACCATAGTGAAGTTAGTCAAATTCTAAAAAAATTATTTATACCTAGATGGCGTATTAACAGGTGCAGATACGATAACCACCAGAGTTAAGAAAATGGTCCAGACCTTCTGAAAAATCCTTTTTGGAAAAAATCGTAGTCAAAAAATCAATTATCACATTTATATTGCAGTATTGCCAACATTTAAAAATAAAAAAATTCAATAAAACTGTTCTTGTGGTGAACATTAAAACTACAGGTTGAATGGAATTATTCTATACCAGCAGTTGGTTGAAAACTATTCCAATTTGGAATAAAACATATGGGATTGTTGTTGTAAATTTACCAAAGTAAGGCGCTTAAGTGAGAGGAACTTTTTATCTATTGTAGTGCTCTGTCAGTGTCCAAAATAAATAAAGTTGTCTTTAAGCTTCCTTGGGTTTGTTACTTCACCGTGCCTTCAATTTGCCTTGAATGTGTTACTGAAAATGCATTTGCTGGGTTCTCATGCTTTTTACAAAAGTAGTTTCATAGTAGATTTTTACACCCGTTCCATTTGTGAATTATCTACTCATAAATACTTATTTTTTGTTTGCCTTACCTGTTAATTTCATCAAAAAAAATACATATCCCAATAATATGGTTTAAATCTAAGATAACCAAAATTAACATTTGTAGTGCTCTAACCGAGGTTGGAGTCATCACTTTAATTTTTATACCATTCCCGCTGAATAAAAATCATATGTTTTCGACCATTCTCCATTTTTCCATGCTTATTCAGCAAATGTCATTTTAATGTTTACAGTTTTCATACAATTCAAACGTCAAAAGTCGTAAATTTTTGTGTTTTCTGTGAATTTTCTGTGTTTTTCGCGTTAAAATCGTAATTTCAATTCGCGCGTTGTGTTAAATTAGTGTCTAGACATTTATATTGATCGATACCGGTAAGTAGTTTATACAATTTATATGGAAGTTATGTTGCAAATTTAAAGATTTACGTTTTAGTGAGGTTATGGCAAATCGCCTATGGATGAGTTTCCCACACAAAAACTATTTGGCCTAGATTTTGGAAAGTTGTATTTTGGAAAATTGATTTTATTTATATTTATTTTATAAAATATTACAAACTTTTGAATTTTTCTGTGTCGATTGAATTTGATTGATGTTCGCCTCTGTGGTGTGATCGTCATGCACCGGTTTCATGCAATCGCATGCTGGGTTCATGCAGTCCGCTGTCCGTATACTATCGATCTGTTTACAAGATGAATCTTTTATATTTCGGAAAAATTTCTTTACTTTATTGTCATTTTGATCCAAATCCGGGTGGTGGGGATCATCGTGCGTGTCTTGCGATTTTTTTATATTGGTCACCGCCGGCAAACTTGTGTTCGAGATGGAGTGCTTTTTGCTTGAGTGTTTTGTGTCCTTGGTAGATGCGGCTGAAGCCGTTGTACGACAATCTGCATCATCATCGTCTTCCTCGTCGTCATCCGTGTTGTGTTCAGAACTGCCGAAATGCCTTGATTTAATCGGCATCGGAGTTTTAGGCTTGCGTGGTTTTGGTGGTCCTGCGCCCGGTGATTCGAACTGCTCACGTAATTTTACTTGGGTCTCGAATTTACTGTCGCGCACCTCTCTCATTTGGAACATGCTCATCTTCTCGCCCAACAGTTCATCCTCCATGTGATGCGGTGAAATTTCTTCGGCTGGGGCAACTTTTGAATTTTTGAGCCGCAACAGTCGAGCGGATACTTTTTTTTCCTCTATCTTTTTTATATCGTCTGTCACATCAATCCCATTGTCAATAAATCGGATATCATGCGACCCTGTCGCCGATTTATTCTCGTCCTCATTAGACTGGCGACGACTCTGCACCAACTCAATTTGCTTTAATTGGCCGTCACGCGATTGAATTACATTGTAGATTTCATTCTTTTTAGTGTCGATGATTTTGATGCCCGAGTTATCGACGGCGGTCGGTGAAACGGTCTCTGGTCTCGATTCGTTTAATTTTGTTTCAGCAAATGTTTTTACGCGAACTAAATTAACAGCGTTATTGATGCTACGCATATCATGCGCAGAGATTTGTTGTTCGAGTTCGGTTGAACCTGCATTCGTGTCCGCCGAATTAATAGTTTCAGGATTTTCACGAAATTTAACAGTGCACTCGCTCCCGGGAAACGAGATGTCAGACACTGAATCCGTTTCACTTATCGAGGTAGGATCTTCAGCCGAATGTTTTTCGGGAAGTTCTAAGTGGTTATTGTCTTGACTCGGAATATGATTGTGGTTCTCATCCACTTCCTTTTCCTGTTCCATATTTTCAGTAATTTCTGGTTTAGTCTGAGCGGCTACTTTATCCTCATTAAGTTTTTTTGCACTTGCAATAATTGGGGCAGCCACACTTCCAGCAGCCAATGTGGTAATTGCAGCCCCCGTCACTACTTTTGTAATTTTTCCTTCATTTTCATTATGTTCCGTAATAAGCATTTCGTTTTTATTTTCTATTTCCGGTTGTTGCACTTCATCGTCTGTATTTTTCTCCGGAGACTCACTCTTTTTGTCAGGACTTTTAATCTTGTTATCTGCCTCATCTGCATTCTCCTCCGTTTTGTCCATATTTTCAGCTATTTTCTTCTCTTTACTTTCTTCATTCATTTTATCATCGTTCTCATTCTTCGGTATTTGCGCGATCACTGGCATCGAAACTATTGATCTTTTACTTCTACTCACTTCCATTCGGACATCCATTTCCTCTTTAATTTTTCCGAGTGGTTTTGCATTCGGCAATGCATGTGCTAGTGTGTGGTGAGCACCTGATGAGACATTTATAATTCGCATATTTAAAAATTTCTTAATCTCGTGAAATTCATCTCCGCGCACTTTTCGATCGTAATTCGTAAAAAATCGCCCACTTTTTGTGGTAAACGATAAACTATTACCGTCCCCGAATGTAATCATTTGGATTTGATTTCCCTCGGGATCCTCGTCGTCCGCCACATCGAATAAATGCAATTTACGGAAATCATCCGCTTTCACTTTGGCGGTCAATTCGCACAAATAACTTCCACTCTCGCATATCAAGTACACGTAATTATTGTTCCGATTGTAGTTTAGATACTCGATTATGTCGTCATCGAATTCGATGCGATTTGCTATTGTACGATTAAATACATAAATCTCATTTGTATCTGTAACATATAAGGATTTTGTGTCGTGGCATACGATTTGTTTAATTTGTTCGGTGATCGCAATTTGTACAGGACTATCCGTAAACATGGTGGTATCACTCGATTTTGAAATTTGATTGAATTCATTTGAGCCGTAGCCGTATGCCTTGCCACAATTCGTTAAGACGACAAAAAAATCATTTCCGGCCTGTACATCAATAAAGTTGAGTAGATTGTCGTCGGCTAGAATTTTGAACTCAACAATCTCGTTCGGTTTCCAGTCACTGTGCTCGATGCCAATTTGCTTTCCGCACACATGCACCCGATTGTCAACTGAAAATATAAGAATAACTTGATTAATTGATGTCGCGTGTGTAAAAATGTTGCGTGCCAATCGAACTGAGATGTTAAATTAGACAAATGCGACGGTGGTAGCGGCCGTGGTCGTCGGTTGATTCGTAAATATCTTAATTAATGGATTTGATATTTATTGGTTAAATTAATATTTGTGTTTTATTACTGTTGTCGTGTTGCGTGTTGTTATTTCGGTACGCGGAAATTTAGTGACGTTAATTAAAAATTGGAAAATATTGGTAAATTATGGGTGGATGTCTTATTCGTATTTGAACTAAAATCGATATTACTGTACGTGTTTTAAATAAAATGTCAAGTTGAATGCTTCACGATACATCACGCTTGGTTTAATGTAATTATTCTTATTTAATGAAATTACACTAAATGTCATGTTATTTGTCATGTCATTTCGAATGTTATTTATCTATCATGTATAAAGTGTAACAAATACTAAATACAATTAATCAAATGAAGTGCTTAATTTTTTTAAAATACTTGTTGGTCCTAGTTTTTGATTTCTTAACAATTTTTCTTATATTTTGGAAATAAAAACATTTTATTGTCATGTTGCACGCTATACATATTACAGGATGAACGGCTTAATTTGTGGGTGTGATTTAGTTTAAATTATATGTATATTTAAGGCTCTGTTTAGTCAAATTTAATTATAAAAATTTTTTAATGGGTTAATTTAGTTATGGTGTATAAGAAATTATGACAGATCTCTATTTATAGATCGTTAAGTCGTGAATTTTAAGAGGTAAGTTTTATGATGAAGTTAATATTTTGTTACTTGCCATGTCACGTGTGCATAGTGCTTGACGATTTTATGTGTATTTAAAAAAATGTCATGTCGCGTGCCAAATGGTGAATTTGGAATTAAAAGAGAACTTTTTAAAAATGGATCTGCTTTTCGAGTTTTAATGTTCGAAAATTTCTAAACAAAATATCATGTTTCCGAGTAGTACGAATTGAGAATTGTAGTACTAAACCTTTGTTGCAACTGTTACTATCACCTGGCGTAACGTAGCATGATAATGATAAATGAAATATGATAAAATGTTGTTTGTTTATAAATTACATACTACGATTTGTGCATAATTAAAAGTGATAAATCATAAATATTTTTTTCGTATAAGACTGTATATTAGAGTCACATCTATTACGTTGTATAATTAATTTTCTAAAAAAGTTTAGTTTTAATGTTTTTTCAAAAATTTCAGCTGACGGGAGTGCGGGAGTTTAAAGAAAAGTTTGACTGTGCGACATAATCTATTTTAGAATTTTCAAATTTTAGAGATAAATTCAGGACGGATCCTGAACTTCTGAATATCGAAGAATAATAGTCCGTTTTTAAAAAAATGTTATGTTATGTGCCACATTGCATGTGATGTCACAAGTTGTTCTGTTCCTTTCTTTTTCTATAGTGAAATAATTTTGAATTTTTAAAATTTACTTTTAAAACTTAAATTTATATTATATTATAAAATTAGGAATACAATTAAATATGTTTTTTATGTTGCTGGGCTGTAGGGTACATTTCAGTATTAAAATTAGTAAAAATTGATTTTGTTAAATTAAATATTTCATTTAGATTTTTTTTCTGTTTCGAATGGCGTCTACGTGTTAAATCTCGAGTTGTGTCCGTTGCATAGTTTATATCCTATAGTAAATAATTATAAAGTCATGTTATACGCCATACAGATGATGCTTATGATCAATATTTTTACTTGAACTGTATTGTAGATCATGTTTTAAGCTGTCAGTTATTTTTGGTTCCAATAAAGCTTCTTACGAATCACACATAGAAAATCGAACAGGTTTGAATTAACGTTTGAAGTAGGAACTCGATCTTGCTAACCCATATGTTCTGAAATAGTCACAGTTTTGGCAATTATGCTATGTAAACAACGTTTAAGAAATTAAAATTTACAGTTTAGCTAAGTATCCAGCTCGCGCTAAGATAAATTTTAACGCGGTCTCCACAAGTCTCCACTAAATTACAGATAAATTCGTATGCTAAAAAGTTTATGTATGATACATTTATGATACATTTTGGGGTTTGTTTTATTTGTCCTACAACAAACAAAAATATAGTTCGCAACTATTTCCATAGTCTAGAAAATTATTTTGTTCATCCAGTTAAAAAAACATAAAATTTCACGTTTTGCTATTCAGATAAATTGATGCGACAACGTATGTAGAGTTTTCACTAGCGCAGTCTATATATGAATGAGATAACTACAAACTTTTCACGTCAGCTGTGTACCGCATCTGCGAAATGTAGCTAAATATTTTTTTGTTATTTCGCTAGCTAAATTTTACGTCAAATTTGTAAGTAACAAGTATAACAGATACCGACCGACCTTTTCACTCAAAATTTTTGCAAATAAAGGTCGGTACCGAGCTCGATAGATAAGTTTTACATACAAATTTGCCATAAAATTTAGCTAGCGAAATAACAAAAAAATATTTAGCTCACGAATTCGCAGATGCAGTACGCAGCTGAAATGAAAAGTTTGTAATTATTCCATTCACATATAGACTGCGCTAGTGAAAACTCTACAAACGCTTTCGCATCAATGTATCTGCATAAAGCTACTCAGTTAAAAATGAAATGGAATTTTACCGCGGTCTCCAAAAATCTATTTATTTTCGCGTGAAATAGAAATGAAATTTTATTTGGAGAATTTTTAATTTTAACGTATAAATTTGTAGACATAAATGAATTTGTTTATTTTACGTAAAAAAATTGAATTAAATTGACTTTAATTAAAATTTATGGATGTGTGGTATTAAAAAAATTGTTTATTGCCAAACACAAAAAAATGTCAAAATTTCGCATGAAAAAAATGGGGTGGGACATTATTTTCACATGAAAATAATTTGGAGAGTTTATTCACACCATCTTTGATGTATTGAATACACTTGAATTTTTCGCTGGTGAACTGAGTATACTACAAAGTGAAAACTGAAGTGGAATTTTTCATTTTTAATTTCACTTTGGTAAAATCGTATGGAAATTTCAATTTTTATTGGAAATAGGGAATTGGGAAAAATCTTTCATAGCATTTTTTTTTTAATTTTGTATTTCTGGCCTACTGCAGGAATCAGTTTGGTGAAAATATTTTAGAAAACAAAGTGGAATGGGAAACTTTTGTTCCAAACAATTTTTAATGGAAAAAATAATTTCCCAGATAACTGTGTTTCGTAAATATTTACACCAAGCTGACTCCAACAAATGAAATATTTTTGCCAATTCCTTATTATCAGAGAAAGTCAAAATAATGCCACAGATCGGATACATTTTCATGCTGCGTCACCTCCCCTGGCTCCTTCAATTAACCCAGCTATTTGGGTGCCACATAATTTGTTCGAAATAAAACATGGAAATGTTTTTCACTACCCACCACGGCCAACAATTCCTTTTGAGGAGTATTTTCCTTTTTTAGGAGAGCTGCATAGTTTTTTCTTTAATTGCTGAAATCCTTTAGATAGTCAGATGTTCCGTTCGAATGCTTGACTTTGTTCAGTAATACAGAGACATTCCGAATCAAATCATCGACGTAAATCATACATCAACGATAGAGGAACATAATCCGAAAAAAATCCTTGCATTATGAATATTATTTGGTGCTGGTCATTGGTTACCGCTCTTTGGTTCCGTTCTGAAGAATTTGCTTAAGATTGTTGATTTATTTACTTACCTGTTGGCGCTACATCCCATAAAGGGATTGGGCACTCTGACGGTTGTTGACGTGCTAGCCAAATTTTAGCACAATGTTGTTCCGAACGATGTATAACGAACATTTTATCCACATCAGGCCCCGTAGAACTTCCTTCGTTGCTCTTTCGAACGAAATAGGGCCGGGTCATAGCGCAAACGGTACAGGAAATTCTTGGGTGTACTTTCAAAATCCCGGTTTTCAAAATCTTGTTTTCCTTTTCTTGTAGTTCTAAAGTCTTGATTTTGAAAAAAAATGTTTTTATTAATTCGGGTCGGCCGGACTAATAATATTTTAACATAAAAATAAGATATCTTGCCCAAAAATTTACTAGAAAAAACCAAGGCTGCGAAGTCGGAGCCGGGAGTCGGTTTCTTGGAGTTTGTGCTATTTTATGGGAGTCGGAGTTGGAAAAACTGAACTCCCGTTTTTTTGTCAAATTACAACAAGAATGTCAAAATTCCACGTAACGAGTCAGTGATCCATTTTGGCGAAGGAAAATTTTATCAAGCAATTTCATCATCATTAATATTAAATAAAAAAAAATACGAAATATTCCTTGAAACAAATTAAGAAAATTATATTTCCAAAAACGAAAAGTAACCCCTTTGACACATTTGGCCTTTCAACACATGCGGCCCTTCAAGACATTCGGCCTTTCGACACATTCGACCATTTTATCGAAAAATCATTTTAGAATCCCAATTCCTTCGCACGTATCGAATTTCAACAAGATCTGTTAAGAAATGGCCAAATTCCGTCCCTATTAGCCATTTTCTAGAACTTTATCGAAAACTCATTTTTGAATTTTGTAAAAAAATCATTTGAGTCCCATTTTCCCACATGTCAAATTTTAAAAATTCAAACCGGGATTTCCTAAAAATCGGGATTATTTTATACAAAACTAGGATTTTGAAAACCGGGATTTTGTTACACACCCGAAATTCATATACGAACCGCTTTCTTTTTTTATCATTGCGATGAATCAGTATTTGCATATCCGCTTTAACATACGAAGTACTGAAGCTCTTGGATCCAGATAATGTATCCTAAGTGATGTGCGGCGTAACTAACGCAAATCATCGTCGAGCTTTTGTTTCCTTTGATACTTTAGGTGCTAGCGTGAAAGTAGGTGAAACGTAGGTTTCCGGGCCCTTTACTTGGTTTCTTGGTATCCGGTATCTAGCTTCTGAAAATATGACAAATTAAGATCTAGAACGTGGCTGTTTTCTTTCACTGGTTCAAAAGCCATTTTTTAATCTGATTGTCGATCTCCCGCTGAGTTTTCTATTCGAACTTTTCAACTCTGCCTTCAAGCGCGTCTTTAACTTGTCGGACTGTCGCTTCAAGATATTTCATCTCACCTCGAAGTCCTTTCAATTGCACGTAATTTGACGGTCTTCTTTATTTGAACCAATCACTCGTTCGGTTCAGCATTAAGTTGATTTAACTTTCACTCTGCTCGTTTTAGACGTTAAATTATGCATCAATATGGCCAGTTTGCAGATCTATGTGAAACTAGCCTTGATATAGGTGCCTAACTCATAAAATTTAACGATTAATTTGGTGTTCTTTATAGCAGGTGTCCTGGGTTGCTAGTGAAATATCTAGGCGCATTTGTGTTGTGCTACTTCTAAGAGCGTGAAGTGTTTGGGGTTTCCAGGAGTTGCAGTGCTCCCTGAAACTGAGTTCTTGGATACATTTTGGAATCATCTAAATATTTTGTAAGCGTTCAGCATGACTTCAGTGATATTGGTTGACTGCTTGGATCCAAAGAAGTGTCCATACTAAGTTATATGATTTTCTAATGGGTCTGACAGGGTACTCCATTCCAAAGTCATTCTAAGTGCTTTCTAAGCATTTAGCATGTGCTCGCGGTGGTATTGGTGGGCTGCTTGGATCCGAGGGAGTGTTCCTACTGTTTTGTAATTTTCTGGTGGGTCGGACATGCTGTTCCGTGATATTTAAAGGTGACTTTTTTGATGGGCCTTGAGTGCGTTCCAATATTCTGAGTATTTTCTAAGCGTTTGGCGTGGGCTTGAGGGATGGTTGTTTGCATGCTTCTGCCCGAAGAAGTGTCTCTAGTAAGGGGTTGTGTGGTTTTCTATTGGTTCTGACACGGTGTTCCATGAGATTTGAAAATGAATGTGATTTTTTTAATAGGCCTTAGAAGGGTCCCTGTATATAAATCACATTTTAAAATTTCATTGAGTCCGGCATTGATGAATCATCTGTCTTACTTGGGATACTCTTTTGGGTCTGGCCAGTCCACAAATGTCACTAAAGTTCGTGCTGAATGCTTTGAGAGCGCTTAAAATCAGTTTGAAATACACATGGGGACTTGAAACAGTCACATTATTAAATCTCATGGAACACCCTGTCGGACCCATTTGAAAGTCGTTTCGCTTACTAGGAACACTACTTTGAGTCTGGGCAGTTTACCAATGTCACTTAGTTTCATGATTAGTGCTTGGGAAGATACATACTTAAAGTAACTTTGGAACGTACCCATTGGAGGAACGCGTTTTTAGTAACAGTACGGAACACCCTCTCAGACCAGTTAGAGAATCATCTGACTTACTAGGAACGCTTCTTTGGGTTTGAGCAGTCAACCAATCTCATATGGAGTTCATGCTAAATGCAGAAAAGTAAATACTTGGACGAATTTGGAATGTACCTTGGACCTCGGATTTAAGGGACGTTGTAATTCTTGGAAATTATAAAAGATTTACTCTCCTAGAGGATGCACATTGTAGGTTCGCCTGAATGTTTATTTTTACCATTGCGAGTGTAATTAGTTAGTTGTTGTTATATTTTTTGGATTGGTTTCGATAAATTTCAATAGCATGTCCTGGGAAGTTGTACTTTTACTTGTTGTTCTCCTAGTACAGTGATAGACATTCGTATAAACGCACTATGTTTTTTAAATATATTTCTACAACCAGACCTATCTAATTATTTCTAATCAACTTGAATTGTCTATTTCACGTAAGATAAGTAGTTAAGATAACAAATTAATGACAATTATAATATTTGACTTTAATAAAATTGAAAAACCTAAAATTTAGGTAGACATTCATATAAACGCATTCGAGAAAATTAAAACACCAGTAAGAAAAAATTTGGTATTTTATTTATTTAATATTTTGTACAACCTCCACCATTTTGTATTACATCGAAAACTCGATTTTGCATTGAATCTACTAATTTTTTCAGTGTTTCTAGATCAATTTTCGCCCAACAATCACGGATTGCACTCTTCAAGTCATTAACATTATCAAATTGCCGACCATTTGCATAGACTTTGCCAGCCAGGATACCCCAAAAGTACTCGTTAGGATTGCAGTCAGGACTGCAAGCAGGATAGGAAGATTCGCGTACTAAGGAAAGGCTCCCCATATCATTACACACCCTCCACCAACGTTACGTTTCGACCTGATGACGCCATGTTCTTTCAAATTATGCCAGTAGCAACTGTAGCAGTCAGAACCATCGAGATTAAATTTTTTCTTGTCAGGAAAAATCATCTTCTGCCAATCTGTTGTCCACGACATGTAACATATTTACGAGCAAATTTGAGGCGGCTCTCCTTATGCACGGCAGTTAAACGCGGTCTACTTCTCAACTTAGTCCATTTAATGTTTGGTGAACTTCTCAAAACACGGGCAATGTGTCGAGTCGTCACAGGAAGTTCCAATTTCTCCTTTATCTCTTTGCATGACAACCGATTTCGAGTAGCCTCATGTATAATTTGGGTCTTTTTTTAAAAAATTGCGGATGACGCTTTCAGATCGCACAATTTTTGTTACAGTTTTGAGTTTGCCGGTTGAAATATCCTTCCTCCTTATATATTTTTATCGATAACTGCTCCGCCTCAGGTAAACGATTACCTTTAGGCATTGCTAAAAAACAGTCTTTAAAATAATTTTTTAACAAAATACCAAATTGCTTTGAATATATGCATATGAAAAAATTAGAAATAAATTAAAACTTAAATAAGAAATCACTTTTCACGTACTGCGTTTAAGCGAATGTCTAAGCAAATACTGACTGCTAGAAGATTTTTTGTTTTATTTTGTATATTTCGCCGTACTGTTGTTTTGTTTTTAGTGCAGGCAAGTTCCCGTTAGACAAACAATCTACCATTCCACACAGGGTTTTTTGTATTTTGGTATTTTTTTCAAGACAAACTAGTTTTATTTTGTTTTGTTCTGCTCTCTCTTAAATAAAATTTAAACTAAAATGAGTCAAAAATGTCCTTGAAATATTTTTTATTTAATTTATGTTTGAGTTGTGTGATTGCACAGAAAATTTGTTTAAGTCGCAATTAAAACTTGTATCATAGGTAAACGGGGAAAGAAACCCATACGTTGGCGTTGGTTCGAAAATTATTGCTTGCATATCAATCGGTAAATTCTATTACGATTCGCTCCGAGGTACTGTTTTCGAATCGAACACTGTGACCAGATTCATTGCCAAGTTTTACATTAATTTTTTTTATTGCCCGCTGTAATCCAGATTATCAGATCCGAATTCATCTGCGATAATTAAACTTTGGTACTGGGGGATAGCAATGATTAATTCTTCATTGAATGGGTAACCTAATTGGTAGGGATCTCTAGTGTCTGCCATATTCATGTTCGTCTGTTCTGAGCTTCCGTCAATTTCGTCGTAATTAATGGAATTGTTAGTCAACTAAAATTTAAATTTGGTCGAGAGTTTCATAGGACCAAAATTAATTTTCATTCTATTTGAATTTATCCATCTTTTGGAATTTGGAAATCCCATATTTTTTTCAGTAAAACACAATTTGTTTGCCGCCATTGCTTACCTATTATAAATGAGATGTGAAGTGTGTTATGTGTGCTCGGTGCATTCATTCTGGTTTAATACTTGCCTGATATTGTCACCGAAAATTTATCACCGAATGCAATCGATAAAATTTTAATCCCATTACTTTTGTACGCCTTAACACATGATGGTCGTGTTACAGTTGCTTGTTGATGTAGTTGTGAATTATTTGGTATCCCTAATTGGCCATCGTCATTTTTACCCCATACAAATAATCGTCCTGATTCTATAAAATCAAATAAAAAGAATAAAAGAAAAAAAAATTGTAAACAAAGGATTTAAAAAAGGACACAAATTTATATAGCGATTTGGGTATTTATTTATATGAGGGATTCCCTTGGGGTGCGGCAAGGGTGGGTGATGGTGTGCAATAAAAGCCAAATCTGACAAATGGATCTAAATCGTTGTATGTATGACAAAAGCAAGCAAAAAAATAAATACATATTGCGTGATTCCTTTTTTGTTTGTCGTTTGTTTCGTTATGGTTCGAGAGTTTGAATTTAGCAGTAGGTGGCATTCTAACGGATATAAAATGAATCGTAAAACGGAATTTAGATCAATGTGATATCCATTCTGTGACTTGTTGGACAATTTATTTTGATTTATTCATGTTTTGTGTGTTATGGTTCGCGTTCTGTTTCTAAAAATAACCGCACAAGCCGGGGACGTAAGAGGTGAAATTTTGCTTTGTTGACCTATTAGTCATGTTCTAGTTAAGCTTTTTTTTCCAGTCACCAGTGGTGTGGTAATGTAGTTGAAACGCGAGAAGTTAATTAGTTTTGTAATTTTTGTGGATTTTATTTAATTTATTCAAAGTTTGAGAAAGTAGGGTATTTCCAAAATTTTCACTCGATATATTATGTGTCAAAATTTGGATCAACTAATGTTTAACTGTTAACCTTTGCAGTAAAAGATTATTTTTTTAACCTGTGGGGTACTTTAAAAAGTTTTACTCAGCCCAAATGTTATGTTTAATATTCGGAGCTCTAAATATGGTAAAATAAGTTTTTGTGATTGTGAATGTAGTTAGAGTTTGAAAAATCAGTTATATGATGAATCTAAGACCATCTTATCGTCGGTTCATCATTCTGAATAAGTATCAAGCGAATTTTGGTCTTAGGGATGAATTTTAGCACTTCACTCAGCATTAAATTTATGCTGTGTGCCTCACGCCGATTTTTTTGTCTAAATTTCCAAATAACTAAATTGATGGTTAGTTCAAACTAAAGTCTTTCATAGATTGTGCAAAATAAGCTGCGCCTAATTTTTAATTAAAATTTACTAAATAAAGTACGACTTATCAGTCTCTAAATTTCCAGTTTACGATGGGAATTGAATATGATCGTTACATCCTTATGAAATTAAAGAATTACCGAGATAATTATTTGAGTAAAAATTTAAAACGAATAAAATTAAACATGGCGCAGTTAGTAAATTCTTTTGTAAAGATGGGGAAAACGTTAATTATAATTCTACTGAAATTTCGACTGCATGACAAAATTTTACTGTGAATTTAATTTTGAATATTCCACAGACGTGTTAAAAATCAAGAAGATGATCAGCACACACCAAGGGCATCTTTTTGACGTCAGACAACCTCGATTGAAATTTTAAAAAATTAGCGTAAATGCTTAAACTTTGACTTGGAAGCCCAAGAACACAAGATGAGTGGCACATATTCCACATAGATTTTAAATATGAACCAACCGGGCTAATTTAATTTTAACGAGAGGAGAAAAATGATTCAATTCTATGGTAAAAAAGGAACATGTATACTAAAGGAATTTTAAACTGAAGCTAGAAAACGCTAGCTGTTAAAACGAAGAAACGGACGAGATTATGCCATTCGATACCGTTTGTGACTCAAATCTGAGCCAAATATGCGAGATAAAAGTTGCCAAATTTTTACTAATTAACCAGTCCTATTAAAGCAGAAAAATAATATTTCAAATTTTGTGAAGTGAGCAAAGTGAGTGAAGATTTAAAAATTACCATATCTCGAAACATTAATAATATTATCTCGAAACTTCAAAAAACGCAGCACGAAATAACATTGATGTGATGCAGCGGTTTATTCATTTCCGTATCTATGGGCTTACCCTAGAAATAACCTCCACCACCTCCTCAACTTATCAGTCTTAAGAACTGAAGGAAAAATCTAAAATCCTGTTCTCAGGATAGTAAACAGAAATTTACATGTTGTGGCAAAGTCTTGTGGTCCGCAGGTCATAACCAACATGTCGCCTGAGTTTTTCCAATCTGTTTATAAAGCAAAAAGCTTACGTAATTACAGAGATCCAACCACTAGTGAATATATTACATCCAAATTTACTCCGCATATTGAGTCAAACAATATTCATTGAGTATTTTTGGGATTCGGAGAAGGATGTGGTTCTGATGGTATTTCTGGTTCATTTTAGAAAATATCTGATAAATTAGCAATTCTATCTATAAAGCCTTCGACTCAATCAACTGAAAAAAGATAGCAATAACGTAGCGATGTAATGCGGCTCTAAATCACTTAGAAAACTTTACAAAACCGAATCGGCTACTTTTCGAACGGCAGAGATGTTGATCTACTATTTTCGTACGTGTATCCTTATTTTCATCGATCCCCATATCACCTGACAGTAAAATCTTTCGATATTATTTTGTCGATACTCTAAATGGATCCGCCCTCTACCTAATCGCAACTAATTGTCATCGACAAGAGAGGGGTATCTGAGGAGGATCGTGTTGATGTACCGCTGTCTCTGGTGTATTCTTCGGGAGACTATCGTTCAATTCGCTTTATGATATAATACGCTCCGTAAAGAATAGCTACCCTTATCTCGTCGTCATTCCTCATTGCCCGAAATGTGTAGTCTTGATAATGTCTTATATTAAATCCTGCTACCCTCTTAATCCCGATTTTAAATCCGAATCCAATATTTACCAAACAGGCTGTGGTTTGTCTATATCGGTAGAAAAATGGCTTAATTGTCGATTTAGCTATTCTCAAGAATTTATGCTTAGTTACGTTCAAATTGGCCGTTTTCCGAAACCGCATCAAAAATTGATATTTAAACCGCAAGGCTTAGTTTCTTTTAAATTAGTAATTTTGAATAATTTTTTCTGTAAATCCATTTTAAAGAACCACAACATACAAAATTGCTGTTATGTCAATTTGCCTGGTTCCATTCATTATAAAAAATTTCTAACAAAAAATTTCTATTCGAAACTCATATAGAGTCCTAATATCATCATACTGAGTTTCGTCTCGAATATTTGAGTGGCATTTCTCCTCCAATCCTTTGAAATTGACCATGTTTTCCTTTCCAATCCTTTCAAATTGACCACGAACCAAACTTCATTTTTATTTGAGTGAAATAAAAAATCACTCAAAGTATGGTGGGTCATTTGAAAATATTTTGAGTGAAACTCCGAAAAACTGTTTCGAAGTCTTGATAGATCAATTAAGTTTTGAATTAGAGTAAGAGGTATTGGATTTGAGCTAAATTATAAAAAATCTCTCCAAAAACTTATCAATGTTATTCATTATTGAAAATTGAGTTAAATTAAAGAAACAAAAATACTTTCGTAAAAAGCATTCATTCGTATTCAACTTGTGGTGACGTTTAATAATTAGGTTAGTTTAGTTATAGTAGCTACTAGCTACACGCTAGAATTCGTTGAATGAATTTCACGTTTATGAACCACTGTAAGTGTGGTAGATCGGTAGAAAATATTTTGAGTGAAATTTTGAAACATTATTTTCAAGATTGAGATTGAATGAAATTTAGAGTCAAATAAAATTGATTTAAATGAAAAAAAACATTCAAAAACTGGTGAATTTCTAGGCCTAATGTAGATATGTATTAGAATTAACAGAATGAAACCACTTAGAGTGGAAAGGATGCTGTGAAAATGAATATGAATAAGCGAAATTTCGAAAAACTTATTCGAAGTCTGGCAGATTAAATTAAGTATAGAATGTTCAATGAAATTGAGTAAAATTTTAAAAAAATACTTCAAAAATGTATAAAAAATTAGTTCAATGAATTTCCGCGTTTCAAAATCACTCAAAGTGAGGTGGATTGCTTAAAAATGTTTGTGAAGATTAAATGTAGCCTAGATTGAAGGAAACATTAAATCGAGTTAATGTTAAAGAAAAATAGTACAAAATCGTATTCAAAGTTCTACTTTCTCAACTTTTGTTGAAATTTGATTAGTAGCATAGTAAACTTCTAGGTCTAAAGTAGGTACCATATAAGAATTTGTTGAATGAATTTCTGCGTCTCCAGCGTTTGATTAAAATTTCAAGACACTCATTTCATTTAAATAAATATATAAATAAACCGAAATTGAGTTAAATTTAAAAAACCACTCCAAAAAGTGATCCAATTCTTATCATCTTAGAGCTTAAAGAGATTCTATGCAAAATGTAGATTGCGTACTATAATATCGTATTGAATTTTCGAAAATCTCATTCGAAAGTCAAATGAAATTGAGTTAAATTTTAAAAATTACTCCAAAAATTTATTCAAACGGAAACGTCTTCGTCGTTGGACAATGCCCAATTGAAACCAAAAACCGATTCAGTCTCATTCATCTTAGGTGAATGAGTGACATTTCTAAAAGACGTTTAGTTGTTTTGAGTGATATTTCTAAAAGGCGTTTTCTATGTCAAACTAAGTTGTTAGTTACTAAGGTTATTAAAAAAATAAATGAAATTGAGTAAATTTTTGAAAATTCACTCCAAAAACTCAATCTTATCTTTTGACAATGTTTTGGATTAATAAAAGCCGAGGTTCAAAGTAGCTATTTAGCGTAAACTACACAATGTGTAATGGATTGTTTGATAATGTTTTGAGTGAAATTTCGAGAAGTTATTTCGAAGTTTGGAAGATTAAATGAAGTTAACTAAAAAATACACCGAAAGCTTATTCAATCTAGTTTACTCTTTATTGAAGTTTAATAATTAGCTTGATGAAATTCTAGGCCTAATTTAGATGTATTTGAATTAGTTCAATGAATTTTCAAAATCACTCAAAGTGTGGTGGACTTTTGAAAATGTTTTCAATGAAATTTAACAGAAAAGTCATTTGAAGTCTAGGAGAATAATTGAAGTCCAGAAGGTTAAATGAAATTGAGTTAAATTTAAAAAATCCCTACAAAAATTTATTCATCTTTTAACAATGTTTAATAATTAGGTTTGTGAAATTTAAAGCCTAAAAATAACTCCGTATTAGGAATAGTAAAATAAATTTCGCGTTTGACAACCACGCCAAGTGTAATAGATAGTGTGAAAATGGTTGAGTAAATTTTCGAAACAATCATTTAAAGCTTTGATGGTTAAATGATGTCTAGAAGGTTAAGTGAAATTAAAATTATATAGTTGCATGAATTTCTGCGTCTCACAACCCATCAACATGTGGTGAATCGTTTCAAAATGTTTTGAGTGACCTTTGCTTATAAATTCTTCTCTTTAGCTTAGTGAAACTCTAGGCCTAGAGTAGCTTCTTATTAGAATTAGTTGACTGGCTTTCTGCATCTCGAAATCTCGAATCACTCAAAGTGTGGTGGATCGTTTGAATATGTTTTGAGTGAAATTTTGGGAAACAGTCAAAAAAAAAACATTTACTGGGTGAGACCCATAACTACTTAAATTAAAAAAAAAACACTCAAATATGGAATTTCATAATAAGATTTGGCAATTTCTAATAAACAATATTTTTAAAACTATATTTAAGATTTTTTTTTATTTTTGTAAAAAGTTTTGGTAGAATTGTTTCCGAATTAGTATTTGATGTAAGAAACCAATCTTAACTAACCACATGCTCGGAAATCTGAGATTTCTGTAATTCGAGAGAGAATATCATTGAGTGAAATACAAAATTCCTAAACATTTAAAATTTTTATCCCGGCTCCACGGCTCACACAGCGCTTTCGACCACCACCAAATACTAGAATTAGTATTTGATGTAAGAAGCCAATCTTACATCGGAATGAAGTTTATGTGAAAATTCCATAAGTACTTAAATTTGAAAAAACACACTCAAAAATTAATATTTAAAAATTTAATAAACACAATATCTTTAAAACTAAATAGAAAACATAATAAAAAATAGAAAAATTTTAACTTTTGGAACCAAAGTGAAGTTTATCCCAAAATATTGTGTTTACTAGAAATTTTCAAATATCAATATGAAATTTCATTTTTTGAGTGTTTTTTCAAATTTAAGTTATTGTGGGATACAGTGTTGTTTATTTTTCGTAATTTTGGCATAAACTCCACTCCGATATTCAATAGACCTAAGCCTAATGTAGCTACGCATTAGAATTAGTTTAATTTCCACGTTTCAAACCCACGCAATGCAGATTGTTTGAAAATGTTATGAGTGAAATTTCGATAAATTCATTCAGTTCCTAGTTAACCTTCTAAGAATTGAGTTTATTTTAAAAATTTAGTCAATCTTATTCTTAAGGATTGAAAATCACTCTAACTGTGGTAAATTTATCCAAAATGTTTTGAGTGAAATTTTGGAAAATTTTTGTTTGAGAATTACAAGGTTAAATGAACTTGTGAAATTTACGGTAAGCAATAAGCTCCACAATTACTTGATGAATACAGTATTTTTGAGTGAAAGTTAAACTGCGAACATGCAAGAATTAAAGATTGAGGGGCAGAATGAATTAGAAACGATTTTTGAAGACGACTTTTAATCATTGTTCAATGTGACGGTCCGAAAAAATAGCAAACAAAATCAAGAAGTTTAGTTAAGAAACATGAAGAAAAGAGCTTCGTGCGATGAAGACAATACCAATAAATATTTAGTTATTTATTCGTACTATTGAAATCAGTCATTGTTGTATGAACGTTATGTTAGCCCTAATTAGCTACCCGTCCGAGTATGTCACATTTCTTTTAGACACTTTTGCCTTACGTTATTTCCTACAATAATTTGCTCGTAGAGTAAAATTGTCCTCGGATGAATTGTTGTTGAAATTTGTTCTTAAAATGGCGCCCACTAAATTACCCGAAATCAAACCCTTCCAATGAATTGTCCTTCGTTCTATTTACTTGTTGATGGTTGGTGTGTGGCAGCCTTTTATTGAATGTACCACTTCATTCAATACTTTTTCAAACCCATTTTTAAAATTCCGATAAAAGTTAATCCTATGTTATGCACGTTACTGGATCGATGAATGGTAACATGTTCAAATCAATGAACACGAATTGTTTATTTATGTAGAACATGTAATATTCCCGCGGTTAATTTCTTTATAAATGTACATATAACCGCATGTTGGCATGTCCTCATGCACCAAATAATTCGTTACTAACTGTAATAAATAAAATTTATTGTCATGTCTTACTGAAAAAAACGAGAACTATCTATTTACTATCTCGCTACAACAATAACCAGTAATTCATTCAACAACTGGACAATACTCAATCGGCTAGATTGAGGTATCAGATTGCAGTTATTATTATTATTATTTTATAGGGTAGGGTTTGTTGTATTGTATTCCCCTCGATTATAATCAATTGCGGAATGGGTGGAAATATGATATGGAGTGAAACGATTAACTGTATATTATGAGTTTTCTGTTTAATTTTACCGCAAATAACAGCACTTTGATAAGATCCGGCTACTATACTTTTTACTGCATCGTGCTTTATAAAAAAATAGCTGTGATTATCTTCGGATGACAGGTATGATTTTCCAAGTGTAAATACGGCGCCGGTGTCTGAAAATAATAGAAAATACAAAATATTAGCATCAAATATATTTTAAAATCCCATCGAAACCGTAAATTTTGCTAAATTGCCGACACAAATAACCGAAAAGACAAACCACCGAAGACGATACACTGAAAATATGTTAAACGAGAGTTACTCAGGGATGAATTTTGCAGCATATATCTGTTTGAACAATTTTAAAAAACTAGCCGTTCGAGTTTCAAGAATTCTCTATTTCGGGAGATATAGCTTAGTGTTCTTTCGTTTGAGCACAGTTCTGTATTTTCCTCGACCCAGTTATTTCTACTATGCCGTTCAAAGATATACAAAGATGGTTTAGAAAATACCCCGGTATACTTAAGGAAAATGATTGCGTGTCAATATTAATCGAAGATGATGAATGGAGAGCAGAGTGCGGAAGAATTGTTGATAATTGTCAATATGAATATCGTAAAATTATTCCGAAGGCATTCGAAACCAAATTTTTTGTTTCAATATTTTTTTTATGGATTCCTGTGATATAAAATCAAATGAAAAAGATAAAATCCAGTTTAGATTATCTGCTCCAGAATCCTCAAATCTAAATCTTTTATCTTTATGGAAACGATATGGGAAAATCTATTAAGATCGAAAACCCGCTTGAAAATATGTTTGAAATGATGTTTAAATCGACTGCAGAGTAACAGTTTAGCTAAAATTTAGATAAATTTGTTAACAAATTATTTCTTCATTATTATTTAGTAAAATGGGTCGGGTACGAAATTCGGATTTTCATAATTCGGCTTTACAAAATTCTGTTTTACAAAATTCTGTTTTACATAATTCTGTTTCATGAAATTCTGGTTCACGAATTCCTGTTCCATACAATTCCACTAAAAATTAATACTGCAATTTTTTTTGCCCCAAAATTGCATTGTAAAGGCACTGTGACCACTATAATAGAAAATGGGATACACAAAGTTGTGAAAGTACGTCCTGAGAATGTTGGAGTTTTTTTTACCAACAAAAGAAGTCCAAAAAATGAAGATTCATCGGATAAGAAAGAATATAATTGGTGAGCCACAAAATATTGTCCTTATTGACATCCCTGAAGAACTACGTCAATTGGAATCAAAATTGTTTGTCTTGTGTGAGTCTGTAGTCGACGGAGAAAATATTATCAAAAATGGATACCAGATCATCCCTACGGTATGATCTGAAGGCTGATATAAGGCCGAATGTCTCAGGTGGCGCATGACAAAATTTTGGGATCGGTTCAAAATCCCGAATTACAAAAGACGGAATTATCAAAATTCCGACAAAAAAATCCCGACTTTTAACATCCCGTCTTTCAAAATCCCGACTTTCAAAATCCCGATTTTCGAAATCCTGATTTTGCTGAAACCTTAAAAATCCCGACAAAAGTCTGAATTTTAAAAAGAATGTTAAATATTAAATTTCTCTTACTAGAGTAGGTGTCATTAATACATTCTATATAATCCGCTCCTACGTGCGGCACGCAGGGCGACATGTTTGCTGATCTCGGCTCCTACGTCCCCCGAATTAGGCTGGTTTTGCCAAATTTCAAAATCCCGAAACCAAAATCGCGAAATCAAAATCCCAACTTTCAAAATCCCGACTTTCAAATCCCGACTTTCAAAATTACCGCTTTCAAAATCCCGACAGGCCGATTTTTTAAATTTTTTTATGTTCATTTTTTTTATTTTTTAGATTTTTAAATTTTTTTTTATCGAGCGCCTGCGGGCCGACATTTTGAAATGCAATAATTGTAAAGGTTAATGGGGGACATGAAATCGGGGGACATGAAATCGGCTCGAAATCCCGAATCACAAAATCCCGAATTATCATAATCCCGACAAAAAAATCCCGATTTTGTGATTCGGGATTTTCAGCCAATCCCATGGCCTCCGAAGTTCAAATCTAAAGCCCCTCGGAAAATAGGGATTTTGAAAATCGGGATTATGAAAGTCGGGACTTTGAAAGCGGGATTTTAAATTCCGGATATTGGTTTCGGGACTTTGAAAATCGGGAAAACGACCCCAACCCCGAAATTTTCCTTCACCAAAATGTATGGATACGTGGAATTTCAAGAATATCCAAAGATGAAAAATAGTAAAATACATAAATTCATAAAAAATTCATTTATGTTAAATAATTACCAAAGATTCCATAAAACAACAAATTTAAAAATTTATTATTAAAATGGTTATTAGGCTATTATTGAAATTAAAATATAATTCTGGTATAAAGCCTATATTAGTTTTTTAATTATTTATTAAAAATGGCATTTTTTAGTAAATAATTAAAAAACCAATATAGGCTTTATGCCAGAGTTATATTTTAATTAAAAAATAATATTTCTAAAAACAAAAAAAAAAAATTAGGCCATTCGACCCATTCGGCCCTTCAACATTCGGCCCTTTGATACATTCGGCCCTTTGATACATTCGGCCCTTTGATACATTCGGCCCTTGGAAACATTCGGCCCTTCGACATTTGACCCTTCGAAACATTCGGCCCTGCGACATTCGGCCCTTCGACATTCGGCTCTTTGAAATTCGGCCCTATGTACCCATTCCATCTCTACAACTCTTAGCAGAATATGCTGAATAATGGATGGCACTTTTAAAGTGGTTCCGTCCATAATGCGGCAATTATTTTCCATCCACGACCACATTGAAGGTGAAGTTATACCATTAGTTTTTTGTTTAATGAACCAAACAACTTTAAAATTATACGACCACTTCTTTTTTGAATTAAAAAAAATATTTTTAAAATTCGTAAATGAACCAAATCCGCAAAGAATCTTGTTTGATTTTAAAAAAGCCATTATCTCTTCGGCGAAATTTTTTTCCAAACGCAAATATAAAATCCAAAAGGAGAGGATGAAAAAACGAAATTAGGATGATAAAGAGCTTAGCCTTTGTTCCGGAAGATGAAGTATATTCATATTAGTCTGGTTTGCAAAAAAATATTTAAGGGCAACAAATCAGTTTGTATATTCCCTAATATTTTCCACAGTGTACCAAAGCAAACTCGGGACGGAGTGTTTCCCAGTATTTGGCTTTATAATTTCATAGGTGATTTGTTAAAGAGGATGATAATGTCAAAAATTCGGGTGTAAAAAATAAATTGAGGAGTTATATTAGAAAGAGAAAGTCGACCATATAAAAAAAGAAAAAAATGGAAAACTTATAAAAAAACGTCGCAAGCCGGGAAATTTTGATTTTCTTAAAAGCAAGTAGTTTATCCTTATAAACTCAAAGATTTGGTATGACAACAATTTTGTTAAAATTCGATTACCTCAATAAAAAATGTGTCCAAAATATTTTTTGGTTTATATGTGAGTGTTGATTTTATAAGTTAAATAAATTATGTTTAAAATTACAGAATTCGAAACGGAGTTGCCGATATCAAATTATTCAATGCTTTTGAAATACTGTCAATGTTAAAAAAAATTCCAATTGGATTTGTCTTGTAGTGAAATTAAAAAAATTTAGAGTCTCCTTTACCTCGTAACTTAGGGAACTTGTATAAAGATTAAACAATTTCCTAATGAACACGAGAAAATTGCTGTATAATTTAATAAGTTTTTTTAAATTCTAAATAAGACTATTTTAACGAACTTTTCTACTTTTATATCGCCGATTCTAGAGACGACCCCAGACATACCTATATGCTTGGTACTTGGTGTACATGCTTGTGAAACCCCCAATTACATCATGAAATTTTTACATACCAATGAAAAGTATAACAAGATAATACCAAGACGCTTTTTTCTTTTAAAATGCAAACATTGTCAAAAAATTCCAAAATTTATTAATGTTAAAGTAAAAAACCTGTACACAATCACCGAGGAGTTTCCATGTTTAAAATTCGAGAGGAATATAGGACTGTATAAAATTATTAAACTAGTAATTCCCCAAATACCAAATAATTATTATTACTAATTTTCTTACTTTTTATGAAAATTTTATCAAAAATTTCATGATTTATAACTTCTAATCTAATTTTTATCAATTTATAACAGTTTCTGAAGATGCCAATGTGGCGAAATATAAATAAATAAATATATCAATAATTAAAACAGAAGCTGGATGCAGTGCCTTATTAAGAAAAAAAAATTCAAGCATAAAACATGATGACCAGCGTTTCACTACATTAAATCAAGAAGGGTTCTCGTCATATATTCGAATAGGGAAGACAATTTTCGGCAATGGTGATTTTAAATTTTATTCTCAATTGGAAATTTTACTCAATTAACATTCCTAAATAAGCTAGGAACCTGATTTGTTGTGAAATACCTAAAATTCTAGAGATTTTCACAGGGTCTGGTTTGTTTTGAATAGTTGAAAATTTCAACTATCAACAGTTCCGAGTTCGTTTAGGATGATATTTACTCGCTAGACAGAAATTTCATGATTTTGAATAAATTTTCAAATTTTATTTTACCGATCCTAGTTCATGGGGTCGCTCTCACCTACATGGTCAAATAGCTCTGGCGAGAACGGGATTTAATTATGATGATGTTTAATTTATCTAGACACATTTTTACGTTTACGGTTGCATTGTCTAACCTAGAAACGTTCACGTTTCTTTTTTATCAAATATTCGAATAGGTTAGGAAATTTCCAATCAATGTTGTGAAAACGTGACACGTACGATGATTTTCACTATGGTTTATGCGAATCCCGTTCGGAATTATTGGCAGTTGAAATTTTAGAGTTGATTCCAACTGGAGAAAATACCAAAATTTCCAAGCTAGAAGAAAATTGAAAACTAACAATTTTTAAATGTTAGAAATCATAGTGAAAATCATCATCTGTGCCTCGGTTTTCACAACATTGATCAGAGTTTCTTGACCTATTCGAATATTTGAAAGAGATTCCGTGAACATTTTTGGAATAAGCCGAACATGTAAAAATGTCTCTGAAAAATAATCATAATTAGATCTTGGAGGAACCGCTCCGATGGAAATTTTGTCCCTTTTTAAAATCTTTTCCTCTTAAACTATTATGATAAAATTTTTTCGAAGGGGTATTTCTGTTTTCGGTATAATTCATTTAGGGGGTCCTCCAATGGGAACCGAATCCCTTTTCCAAGCTTTTTTGGCTCGAGAAATGCTGATAAAAATTGGTAAGGATGGCAGAAATCGATTGAGATGCGTCTTGGATCTTGCGAAATCGTCTTGTTGTGTCATTTTGCGCTTTGTTACACCGTGTAACGTTACTGCGTCATACTGCAAATAAAAATTCTCGATGTCGCTCTGACAAATTTCTAATTTTAATAAACTTAAGCCATTCCTCAATCGATTAGGATGGAACTAAGTTCTTAGGATCAAAAGGCAATCTATTATAAGTTCTGGACTTTAGCAGGACCAAGCCATTTCTCAATCGATTGCACTGTTCTTGGTTTGCACGATGAAAACGGGATTCCAATATGAGTTCTGGATGTGGTTCTGAAAATAGCTTTAAAGGTAACTATAATTTCTCAACCGAAATTTTATAGAGCTAGTTATGTATGTTTAAAACGGCAATCAAAAACGGGTAAAATTCTGTTTGAATATTGAAAACCCGATTACAATATCGCTCATTTGCTGCAACAGTGACACAACTCACAACTCACTCATTTTTAAGATATTCGAATCAAACGATTCCCAATAATTCATATGTTGATTATTTTGTATCAAAACTTATTCTCTTATGTAGTTATTTCTAGCAATTTAGATAAAACTCCTTATAAAAAATCACTCAATTCGCGATAGGAATTAACATTTTAAGATATTGTAAACTATCCTAAGAAAATTTGCAAAATATTAAAGAATTAGAAAAATTAAGTCCCGATTGACAATGTCCAATAGAAAAAGTGGGTGTCTATACCCGTGTACGGACATATGACGTGAATAATACGTGCAATGTTTCAAGGAGGAAATGGCATGGAAAGTTCACTTTTTGTGGCTATATTCCAGAACTTCTTGCAAAATCATTTAAGATTCTTATTTCCAACCAAGATATCCAATCCCATCATAATTGGTTATCAAAGTTCCGAGTTCCGCCCAGGTGACCATATTCCATAACTTTCTCCAAAAATCATTTAAGAATCACATTTCCATCCAACATATACAATCCCATCATAATCGGTTAACAAATTACCGAGCTCCGCCCCAAATGGCCATATTCCAGAACTTCTTCCAAAAATCATTTATTATTCCCATTTCTATCCGACATATACAATCCCATCATAATCGGTTAACAAATTACCGAGTTCCGCCCCAAATGGCCATATTCCATAACTAATTCCAAAAATCATTTGAGAATCCCATTTCAATCCAATATACCCAATCCCATCGTAATCGGTTAAGACATTATCGAGTTCCGGCTCAGATGGCCATATTCCAGAACTTCCAAAAATCATTTAAGAATTCCCTTTCCATCCAACAAACCCCCAATCCCATCATAATGGGTTAAGAAATTACCGAGTTCCGTCCCAGGTGGCCATATTATAGAACTTCTTCCAAAAATCATTTAAGATTCTCATTTCCATCCAGCACAATCCCATCATAATCGGTTAATAATTGAACGAGTTCCGCCCCAGATAGCCATATTCCAGAACTTCTTCCAAAAATCATTTAAGATTCCCATTTCCATCCAACATACCAAACCCCATCCGTCCCAGGTGGCTATATTCCTGAACTTCTTCCAAAAATCATTTAACAATCCCATTTCAATCCAACATACCCAATCCCATCATAATCGCTTAAGAAAATACCGAATTCAGACCCAGGTGGCCATATTCGAGAACTTCTTCCAAAAATCTTTTATGAATCCCATTTCTATCAAACATCCCCCAAACCCTTCATAATCGGTTAAGAAATGGCCAAGTTCCGTCCTAGGTGGTTATATTCCAGAACTTCTTTCAAAAATCATTCAAGAATCCCATTTCAATCCAACATACCGAATCCCATCATAGTCGGTTAAGACATTATCGAGTTCCGGCTCAGATGGCCATATTCCAGAACTAATTCCAAAAATCATTTAAGAATCCCCTTTCCATCCAACATAGCCCCAATCCCATCATAATCGGTTAAGAAATTACCGAATTCAGCCCCAGGTAGCCATATTAGAGAATCTGACTTCAATCCACCATAATCCGTTAAGACATTATCAAGTGCCGGCTCAGATGGCCATATTCGAGTTCCGCCTCAGGTGGGAATATTCCAGAACTTCTTCCAAGAATCATTTAAGAATCCCATTTCCATTAAACATACCCAATCCCAGCATAATCGATTAAGAAAATACGGAGTTAAATACAAACGGCGAAAATAAAATGGCAGTGCTTCCCCCTCCAATGCTTGTGATGCGTCATAGTCGCCACTCAACAATTACTAAAACGTTGATTCAAGTAATATTTTATTCTTTAATCGACTTCAATCATTGAAATCAATAAAATAGAACAGAGTTTGATTGAAGTTTGATGGAAGTTTGATTGAAGTTTGATCGAAGTTTGAATGCTAATTTAAATATTTTTTTGTATCCTTCGAACAGCTAGGAAAGGATTAATTTTTTGCAAAATTCATCGTTATAATATTTTGTATGGCAATGATTAAGTTGTGAACCTACACAGCATTATTTACAAAAAAACTTGATAATAAGCTTAATATGCCACATTCTTTCACCTCTTAATATAATCATCACCATTAATATCCAAATTTAACTGCAAAATTTATGTATTTGGTTTACTGACAAATAAATAATAATATGTTGTCCCCTTAACGATACACGATGGTTATGCAATAATAATAGAGAAATTGTCGCATAAAAACCTACCTCAACATTGAACTTTAAAAATAACATTTTCTTAATTCTATGCTCATATAGAACATCACAACAATTTACGAACGATGTATAATAAACTTGAACTAAAAAGGCGCTTTGACAACAACAATAAAGTTATAAACTTTTCAAGAATTAGAAAATGAAATTCTTTTTCAAACACTGTGAAGTGGCAAAAGTTATTTTATTAACTATTTCGTACACAAATGTTCTTCGCCCGCCTGTGGTTATTCATAATATACACGTGAACATAAAATTATACAAAACTATAATAAAACTTGGAAACTATATAATAATAGAAATTTGTATGCTATATATTGCATGTTATTTGCTGCACACTTTAGGAAATTATATTCAAAATTGAAAATCAATGAAATTTATTTTAGGGTTTTCGGCATAAAAAAACTGTTGCACTAACGCCTACCTATATTTTTATACCTAAAACAACGCATTTTATACAGAATAATTATGTAGTTACCAATTTGACCTGGGTTGAACCCGTGCGGTGCGCGACAAATCACGATAAATATAAACAAAGAGTTACCTACTTAGTTATAAATTATAATCAATTGGATATAGAGGTAATCACTCATACCTACCCATAAAAAACACATTTGGAATCGGCGTAATGGTATTACAGGAGGCGGCGAATTTGTAAATCAATTGCAGACGGATCGAATTAAATTTTTATAGTTTCCGATATATTTGTAGACAACGATTGCCGTTAACAATATTTGCTAAAATAAATCGATTTAACATTCGACATTGAAACAATTAAATTATTCGTTTGATTGTGGCACTTATACCTATAAACACAAAAATTTGATTGGGGTTCGTCTGCGTTTCCGTGTTATTATGATTAGGTGGAATGAATATTTTTGGCATTGTTTAATGCTTCACTATATTTTTACAAAGTTAAATGTGACAAAACTACTCAAAATATGAAAGTCTGACATTATGAGATACCTACAGGCGAACGAAATTACAAATTATGTAAATTGTGTGTTTATTCTCAAACTGATTTGAGTGAAATTCTTCATTCAAAATCACCTAAATCACCAGTGTGCTAACCAGTGTGCACCATAACAATTAAAGTTGGAAAAAACCACTCAAAATAGTAAGAACCATCATTTTAAGAGAGAGATACACGAAATCCTAGTGATTTCCATTTCATTCATAACCCATCCATTCGAGCAAACGAAATTCTAAACGTTCTAAATTTCTAAGTTCGATCACTTCTCGAAGACGTATTTTGAGTGAAATTCTTCATATTCTTATCGATTTAATTGAGTGAGACTAAATTATTTGTTTGTACATTACTCATAGACTTGAGTTGAGTGGAATTCTTTGTTTAACTTTAGTTAAGTCATGTTCTTACTCGAGTCAACTGGCCATTGGCAAGATTCAAGTCTGAGTCAAATTTTCCGTTCTCAAACCAATTTATATATATCCCTATAGATTTAAAAAAACCACTCAAAATTTGATAGACTGCCAATTTGAGTGAAATTTTTCCTTTAAATTTAATATTCTATGTATAGATTGAATTCCATTCCATTAAATATCTGTTTTTCTTAATTAGTATGAAATTTTAATTATGACTCAATAAGCTAACCCTGTAATTGATAGTACGAGGTAATCGAAATTGAATGATTTAAAATAAATTTGATAAATCATTAAAACCAATAGATTCAGTTGAGTGAAATGAGTTTAGTAAACTTTGCGGAGAAATACAATGAGTCAAAATAAGCTTTTGTTTTATTTTTGATAATTTGTTAAGTTTGTATATTTCACTTTACTTGAATTTTAAATTTGATGATCTAAGGCATGAATGAAATCATAAATTTGCTAATTAGTGCCCTCTATACTCAGACCTATTTTGGTGAAATTCGGAATTATTAAGTTCCTTTAAAAAAATCACTCAAAATTTTTATAATTTTTTTTTTTAAATAACTTGAGTGAAATATTAATTATGTATTTATAACTCAATGCAATAATTCCACAATTGATAATATGAAATGATTGAAACAATATCAATAAATCGGTAGAACTTTTAGAAGTTGAGTGAAATATGTTCAACAAACACTGTGGGAAACTGCTATGAGCCGTAACAAAATTTTAACCAATTTTAATTTTTAGTTTCATAATACGTTAAGTTTTTATGCTCGACCAGAACTATTTTTTTTATTCTCCAAAAAAAAACAATAATTCTTCTATACAGGAAAATATTATAATATAAAGATGGCCAATAAAAATTTTTTTTCAACCAATGCATTAAATAATTTGACACCTTTATAAAAAAATTCTGTTTTGAGTCGTCGTTTGTAATTACGAAGGCGATAGTTCAACGAGCTTCATGTAAGTTTTTCTGTAACAGAAAAAATCAGTATTATGCCTCAATAAACCCTGTCTAATCTTATAGATTGTCAAAATATAATTAAATCCTAAATCTATTGATCCAAAGTATCTAAAGAATCAAACGTTACGCTATTAGAATAGTCCCAGAAGTACCCGACCTGACAAACAAAAAAACAAAAAATTTTGGAGAAAATAAATTTATTTCGCAGGTTAGCCTCCATTTTACACTTTTCGATACACTTCAATACTCGGTTAATAGTGAGAAGCGTCGTATTCCTCCAAAAAACCACCAACCGCAGATTTTACCTCTTCATTGTTGTCGAATTTTTTACCACCAATTCGGATTTTCTCTTTGATTTTAGCCATCGCGATACCGGATATGTAACATGGTGCCTCGTCTTGATGAAACTGTAATTTCTTTTTCGCCAAATGCGCCCTTTCTTGTTTGCATCACTCAAACTCTGCAATAAGTTTGCCTATCACTCGCTGTTGTTTTTCCTTTTTGAATAAAATCAATGAAAATTACCCCACACGTATCGCAAGAAACTAGCGCCATGGTGGCAAGATCATGACAGATGGGGCTGTCTTCTCTGTTTTGGAGCCGATTCTCTCCTTTCATTTTTTCTTAGGTCATTCATATTTAATCCAAGATTATGAATCGACACAAACACACAGTTTTTTTTGCTATGCAATATCATCGAACACTCGATTAGAACATCCTCATGACGCTGTTCTTGTTCCATTGTAAGCAAATGCAGCACCTTCCCTGCTCATAACTTTTACATGTCCAAATTTTCAGTCAATATGCATTGTACAGCTCCCATCGACTACTGATGGCTGTCAAACAACGAAGCGCCTTTTCCTTTCGCCCATAGTAGTTTTTTCAAACAACAACAGCCATTTATTTGTCTAGCCGGGACTACTCTCGTATATGAGTGAATTCTCGCCTAATACGCATTTATGTGAAATACTTAAAACCGCTTTAGGAATGGTACTCTAAACCCTAATTTCCACTCAATGAGTAAATTTGATCGAGTTGAGTGAGATAAGTTTAATAAATCATACGTGTATAATTCTACGGTCAAATAAAATTGGCTGAGTGAAATTTTTGCACCAATAAATAAAGTAAATCGTAAGGTAAAGTATAATGTTGAAAGTTGGGTTGAGTATATTTTTAAATATGAAAACCACTCAAAACTTGACATTTTGTGGGTTTATGGAATTAGAAGATAAAAATTTTAAGCTTCAGTTTTGCTGATTCCCAGTTTTCATCAACCCTCAAAATTGTTCAGAATTGAAAATGGGGTTAGGTCAAATCTCTGATAATTCCTGTTAACTCTACGCTTTATTATACAGTATTTAAATATATTTTGAGCGAAATTTTAAATTTTAATATCACTAAATTATGAAAAGACAACTTGACAACTTTTCGTTGAGTACAAATTTTGCTAAACGGCTTCTGTAACGTATTTGTACACTATTTTACTTTGAGTGGAATTTTGCATTTCAGACATGCGTTTACATTATAATTATTTCTCAATTTATATTTTTGTGATATGAGCAGATATGAGTGATCAACTTTGATTGTCGAGAAAATTTTCGAATTTCAAATCACTCATAAGTATAAGATTCCTTGTTGACGTTAAAATTTTATAAAATCATCATACTTGTGTCATGAATTCGGTTTCGGAATTATATGAGCCTAGTTGAGTGAAATTTTGGATGTTAACCCACTCAAAAATGTTCGATTTTAAATTTCAAATTTTGAAATTGTATTGAGTAGATTTTAGAACTCTAAATTTTGATTACTTAAATCACTCTAATTCAATCATCAATGGGTAGCAATTGCTTTTTACGCTATTTGCCGTAGGCACTTGGCGAAACACACTTATTATTAATCACTTGTTTTTTGTTTCGCAGAATATTCGCGAGCTGATTAAAGGAAAACATGCTCGTGGAACTTTTAAAATAATTGGTACATATACATGAGCTTTTGATTGGGGTTGAGTACAATTTTATAAAATAAAACAGCTCAAAAATTTACATAATGTGCTTTGTACATTAAATTTAAGTATTTTTAGAGCTGGAGTGAAATTTAAACAATAATTTATGAAGTTTTTATTGAATGGAATTTGAAAGTAGAATTCACTCAAAAGTGGAAGTGCTGTTAGGTTTATGTTCGAAAAATTCTTAAACTTGAATTGCAAATCACATTCTACAAAAACATACATTTTTAAATTCTTCTTGATGTTCTCACTCACGACTATTTTTTCTTGCATTCGATCACGATACCACCAATTGAATGGGTTTGAGTGGAATTCAATTCCTTCAATTGTGTACTACTTGTGCAACTAGAATACCACAGCCGAGTAAAATTTTATTTTTAATTAGAAAACTAATTTTGGCAAAATTCGTCAACTTATGGACAATTTTAAAATATAGCTCGTTTATTCAACTGGCCATTTGAGACGCTTTAAACAAAAATAATATGATTAACATCGTAATTTAATTCTGTATATTCTCGTTTGAGAGTGATGGCTCAAATTTCACAATTTTTTTCACCGGTTTTAGGGATGGTGCAAAACATTTTAAATGGTGGGCAAAATTTCGGCATAACCACATCTTCTTTAAGTTTGCTTTGGAGGGCTGGCTTAAATTTGACTTGTGCTTTTGGAAAGTTTGGAGAAGTCGAAGCAAAATGTGGGCAAAACTATTAAATATCTATCTAACTTCTTTAAATTCGCCTTTGGGAATGTCGCCTCAAAGTTAACTCGTAAATTAATGTATTGAGGGTGCAAAACATGATACAACTCACTTTTTAAATTTCGAATTTGAAGATGCCAATTTTACATATGAACTCAATCAGTAAATTTATGTCAATGAATTTACTGCCTAACCAACTCGAAAATGTACAATGAAATTTAATTTCTTTAGATTTGAGTGAAATTTACACCATATTTTATTTAAGAAATCATATTGAGTAGAATTTACAAAATTTGAATGCTTTTAGGATTATAAAGGACCGGAATAATATGGTAAACCTTGAATTACAAATCACATTTCAAACCCCAATGCAAATTGTGTGTATTACTTTATTTTTGCTCTCAAGACAGAATTCGAATAGGACTGACATCTGATGACTTTGTTTGAAATTCTATTCTTTCATTTGTGGCCTACTCCGGGACTGTTAGTAAAATTATTGTTAATTAACACAACCGAAAATTATTTGTTCCAATATAAGCTAAGTAAAATTTTGTGATTGAAAACCACTCAAAAAATTATTCGCTGTTTGTTTGTGAAGACATTGTAAGTTGATTACTATTGATTTTGAGTGAAATTTACTATGTATTCGGAAACATGATTTAAATGAAAATTCTTCAAAGAAATTTCATTTCTTCATAGAAAGGTAACTTCTAAATTAAGTAAATCTCATTTTTTTTAAATATATAAATATTATTTTAGGAAGGGAATTGGGGTTAAGACATGTTTATCACGACACGAAATTCTAGCTATGAGAATTAAAACAAAAAACTTTTTTTTTAAATATTCCCAATAAAGTATTCACCCAACTAAAATCCTTTGTACTGTTAGAATAAAAAAAAATTGGAATTGTAAAATTTCACTCAACTTTTTCGAAATTATTATAACTAAATAAGAAGTGCCAGAACTTTTTCTACTACGCGATCACCATAAGGTAAGCCTATAACGACCGGCACAATTGATTAGAGTGTAATTTTAAGTAAGTAAATTTATATTGAAATTAACTAAAGTAAAAATCAACGGTGTGTGACGGTTTTGAAATAGTTAGTTAAAATATGCTACCTTTGTCGTAAGATTCAAAAAACCTACCTACCAATTGGCTACTTATTATACAATGCCAACCCACTATTTTCATTAGGAATATTATATTTTATTGTAGTTGAGTGAAATTTTACCGTCTAAAACCACTTTAAAATGCAAATTTTCTGATTAGAAACTTGTAATTTAAATATTATAAAATTTGAGTGAAATTTAGGCTATATTTTATTTTATAAATTCTATTTAGTAGAATTTACTCAAACGAAAAATGAAATGAGTTTAAAATTATATTTTAAAGGCCGAAAATGAATTGAATGGATTTTTAAATATTTCTTTATTTTCCCACTTAAACTAGAGAGAGGTTAGGAAATCGAACTTGATGTTTTAAACTGGTGAGATTGAGTGAAATTTAATCTCTTCATGTGTGTACCGATGTGCGTACCAGACCCGACCGATTTGAAATAAATTCTTTCATTAGAGATCCACTCAAAACATTATTAACAAAAAATGGACAAAATTTTACAGTCAAAAACGACTCAAAAATGTACATTTTCTGATTATAAACATTACATTTATTTGCCGTTAAATTTGAGTGAAATTTGCACCATATTTTATTTTAGAAATTATATTGAGTGGAATTTACTCGAACAAAATTGAATCACATTCAAAAGACCTTTTTCAAAGACATTTAAAAGAAAATGATTTGAGTGAGTTTTTCTTTATTTTCCCACTCAAAATTGAGTGAAATTAGTTTGAGTGAAAATGTATTTCTTTATTTGTGTACTAAATCAAGACTGACTGTTGATGTATAATTCGATTGAGTAGAATTCTTGATTATATTTTGAATGAAATTTACACTATGTTCACAAAAATGATTTAAATGGAATTTTAAAATGTAAATTCACTCAAAATGGTAGATAAAATTTCGTTTAAACTTAACTGACGATGCTCAAGTTAGTACGGTTTTATTGATAAGGCTGTAGTCTGTTTTAAACCACTAAAATTCAAAATTTCTAAATTACACTAAATCATTTTTAGACCTTTGAGTGAAACTGGACCGATATTGTTGCAAGTTTTATGTCTGGGAGGTTTGAGCGAGATTTTATGGTTCAAAAGTCCAGTAAAAAACCATTTGCTTATACGTTTAAACGTTAATTTTGTTTTATTTTTCCAATTTCATCTAATGAGGTTTCTAGGTTGTACTGAGCCTGATGTACCTTGACTAAAAATTCAGTTCAGGAAACTTTTTTATAGGATAATGGCAATGAAACGTAATTTCCACGTTTAATTAGACCATTAATAACTCACATGATATAATCTTAACTAGGTTATTGATTTGATTTTCTCCCCCAACATATTACACTCCTATATATACAATAAACTAACAATGAACTCAATTTTTTAATCATTTTCTGTATATCCTTGTGCCCTCACGTCGCATTGAATAGATCTGGTATAAAAGTGAAGACAGCATGTTGAACTTTACGTTAAATTCTTAATGAGATTTCTATAACAGCTCTATATCGTATAACTAAATCGATTTTAAATTTATTTTTAATTCATGAATTGGTGTAATTACGAATTTCAACCCCTCGATGTAAGATTTTTTTATTTGTATTTTGGAAAATTGGTTTTCCCGATTTAATTCGATTTTGTTATATTAACCTGGTATATCCATATTTGAGTTGTCCGCTCCTGCTATGCAACGTAAACACAAATTTCACTCAAAACTTTATATTTTATTACTTATTTAAATAAAATTCACTCGACCCGAATGTTGCCAGGATTATCACACATTTTATTACAGGCACTTATTTAATTTATATTTTTCACACTATCTAACACAAATAATTACCCAAGACCAACAAAAAACCAACCCTAGCACCGAATAAAACTTAAAACTTTGCGATAACTTTATTGGATTTTGTGTTGCGGTCAGTATAAAAGTTACATTCAAACTATTTACTGTAACGAATAAATAAAGTACAGTTGCTGTTCTAGTTTTGTGTAAGTTTGTTCGGTAATATAGAAAAAAATATAAATGAAAATGGAAAAAGTGGAAAAATGAGTTTTTCATGTCCATAAGAATTTTTTCATTTTATTATTATTTTTTTAAGTGGCGGGAGTTATATGTATTGTTTGTAATAGTTTTGTGAATGTGTTTGGGTTTCGAATATGTATGTACATTTTTGTGTCTAGTGTATTTCCATCGTTATATGAAATAACGAAAAAACGGAAAACTACAAACAAACAAAAAGCTCTAAATCTAGAACAGTGTACAAAACTTGAGTGTAAGTGCTTTAATTATTTTATTGTTTGTGTATTTTAATACGCGGCGAGGAGAATGGAATTTGTTTCGGGTGACTCGTCGAATTTTAAGTTGTATACGGAAAATTCATTATACACAATCCGATTTATTTAGGTTAACAGTATATTTTGCATTACGACTATCTGGTATTTTGTGAAAAAAATTCTTCAAAACCACCCAATTTTGCGAAATCGTTCCACTGCAGTTAACTAAAAATTCAATAAATTATTAAAATTTTTATTAAAATTGAAGTTTCACTTGCATTGCAGAATATGCTGGTACATCTTTTCAAGAGCATAAATATTTCAATAATAAAATTGTTTAAAAATTTAATTTTATTTTTCCGGTATTTGATAAATTCGAGTTTTACTTTTAAAGTGTGTCCAAATTATCAATATTGTTTATGTTCAATATAAGTTACTGCATATTTTCATGTAGTTTTCTTCCACACAAACAGGAATCGCCAAAAATGTCGCAAATAGAATGACTTTTGTAATCACAAGTAATGTCGCCGTTATAATATTTAAAAAAAAAAACATTTTAAAGAAGCCATTGTCTAAAACACGCTCGATAGATTTCTCTAGAACAAAATTTTTGCCTTTTAATTATTTAGCCGGCCCCGTAATTCAAAATCATTACTCACATATCGTCGGTTTGATGCACCAGTGACACAACTCAAAATTTTGAATTTTTCAGTAGAGCGATTTGAAAAAATCACTCAAAATTGTTTGTGAAAACGGTGTTTTTCAAAAGTAAATAAAAATACATTCTGATTAGTAAAATATTTTTTTTCTAACTGTGGAAAATTGTGGTTAGTACTATGGCAAATAAGACACTTAGTTGACTGTACAAAACAGTGGTTTGTCACGTGTAAATATGGTATTATAAGAATTGCTTTCCAGTGTTGTCTGTTGTGTCGGATCGGTGGCTAGGTTCACCTCGAACTCAAATTTGTTTGTGTTTGCTCGATTTGCTGATGTTTATATTGAAATATTAACATTGTTTCTTCTTGAAAATCATTCTCAAAGCCAATTTCCACGTGTTTTACCAAATTTCATCATGATCGGATAAAAAATGTCTTACTTCCGTCGCAGTTGGCCATTTTACAAAACTTTTTTCAAAAATCAATTCTAAAAATCATTTTAGAATTACATTATCATCCAAAATTCTAATTTCATCATGGTCGGCTAAGAAATCACCTAGGTCCATCCCAATTGGCCATATTTCAGAACTTCTTTCAAAAATCTTTTTGAATCCGATTTCCATCCACATACTTACTTGTGTTATGAATGGCCTAGTTCTGCCTCATAATTTCTTTCATACATCATTTTAGAATTCCATTTCCAAATGAATTTATTTCGTTGCAGTTGACCGTATTCCAGAACTTCTTTCAAAATTCTTCTCCAGATATAACTCCAGGCGGTTATCAACCTCTTTTAATTTGGAAGGTGAAAATCGTTTGAAGTTATATCTCGTTGGAACATTGGCTGATATTAAGTTGGATTAAGCAGATAAGAAATTATATTAAAATCTTCAAAACCAACCCATAAATATAAACATATTTGAAATACATTCTCTTTTGTTTCATCCAGTCTTTACATTTTACAATGAAAATGAAAGAATGCTTAAATATAACAAAATGTTGTCACTGGAGATACATGTGAGTGCAAAATTTTAAATAAAATCGAGTTATTAATAAAAAATATATATTCGACAGTTGACCCTGGGGATTGATCACTTGCAAATTTGAATTAAAAGAATTGTCTTGGGGATGCAAAATTTCAATAAATTCAGATAATTTTAAAAATTAATTATTTATTTGGCAGCCCTCGACCGTAGGGTCCGACCACTTTCAAATTTTAACCGAAACTGTTGTCACTCATTTCTCCCGAAACGATACTACAACAAACCAAGAACACGAAACTTACTGAGTCGTAAGTTTCGTGAATGTCAATAAAAATTAAAAATATGAAAATTCAAATTCTCGAGGTGGTTGCGTAAACTAATCTGATTGTTGGTAAACTGGAGGAAGCACGCAACCACAAGTGCACTTGCAGCCAGAAACCTAAATCACTGGTTACTGTAGAAAAGACACCAGCGATGGCTGCACAGGTTTCAGTTCCTACTGCCAATTCGGACAAAACTAGAAAGGTGGAACCTGAACCAAAACAAAAGAAAACGGCAAGTGGTCGGTAAAAAACGCAAGAAACGCAGAAACAGAAATCATTGGCAAAAAGAGATAACGAAACGGTTAATTATCCGAGAATAGATAATGAATCTAGCCTTTCCACCAACGAGATAACAAAGAAAATCAAGCAAGTTACGTCCTAGTGAATCGAATATAAAGATTCACTATATGTAAAACGAATGCCGGCCCGAAAAGTGTTGCGGTTACTGTTGATGCTTCCTCTGACTTCAAAGTTTTCACGGAAAACAAAGAGTTGGAAGACGTGAGTGTAGTAGCCACCGAACCAGTTGCTATAATGAGATTACCGAAGGTAATTTCCTTTGATGTCAGCTCGGAGCTTGATGGTGACATGGTAACAAACTGCCTTATTAAGAAAATCTGCCTGGATCAAAACGATTTTAAGGTTCTATTTAGAACTGGTGCGAACAATAAAGAGACCACTCACTGGGTGGTAGAAGTAGAACCAGCAACCAGAAACATGTTGCTAAAGTGTGGAAGACTGCACGTAGACTGGGTTCGATGCCATGTGAGAGAGTTTGTGGCTCAAACTAGGCGTTTTAGGTGCCAGCGATACGGACACATTGCAAAGAATTGTAGGCCGCGCACAGAGACCTGCTCTCACTGTGCACAACATGGTGATGGCTTTAAGGGATGTCCAAATAAAGATAAACCTGCCCGTTGCGCAAGCTGCAAGGAAATGCAAAAACCACCAAGTAGGTCGCGTTTCATGTAACGCATACAAATGTGCTGGGCAACGCCTGAGATTTAATACTAAACATGATGATGAGTCACCGTCAAAGAAATTACAACAGCAACCTACGTATCGCACACATTACATCAGAGATATGTGAAAGCATTTCCAACCACGACATAGATATTCTATGTATGCAAGAACCACACTCGGTCAATCTTCAAATCAGCGGCATGACCTCTACAGCTAGAGTAGCAACAGAATGCTCTGAGAATCCCAAGACTGCAATTAGTATTCATAGTGTTGGCATGGACATGGTGAAGCTAACTCAGGTTTGTGATAGCTAATGCACATGTGTTGAAATGCCATCGGAAGCTGGTTTATTCTACATATTTTTGATATACGCCCAATATACTGAACTGATCGAGTACCATCTGTGCAAAATCGAAACGATCCTAGGCTCTCTGTCGGGTCAACAAAAAAGGTAATGATCGTCAGAGACTTCAATGTTAGAAGTAAAATGTGGCATGAACCGATGAAAACGGAAGAAAAGTAGAAGACGTCGTGTCCAGGAATGGCCTTTTTATAATGAACTTGCAGAGACCCCCAATGACGTTTTCGTCCAATGGGAACTTTAATATTGACCTTATAATAGTCAACGGAGCCTTGCTGGGCTCGATAGCTGGGTGGTGTGTAAGAGAAAGTTGGACATCTAGTGACTATAGAGTCATCACGTTTGAGTTTTCAAACGCGCTACAGAATAGTCCGCTTGCAAGTAGCAAAACTACAAGATTTGCCATAAAGATAGCTGATTGGGGATTTTTTTCTAGACACCTAGTCGGCTCTTGGGACAGTGTAGAAGCACTTCCTGAAATTTTTCGATAAACGAAATTGCTGCCGGACGAAACACCTGACGCTACTGAGCCTCAAGTAGAAATGCGCGAGATCGCCACCAACAGCAGTTGGACATCAGATGGTGAAGACCCCCCATTCACGTGGGAGGAGGGCACCAGTGCCCTTACTTGCTTTAAGCGTAACAAGTCTCCTAACAACTTGAACGCTGAAATAATCCAACTGGCTTGGCCCATCATACCATAGTAAAATTGTTAAACAGCTGCTTCAAATTTGGTTACTTATGTCCTTAAGGTGTGGAAAAAGGGTGGAATGATTATAATCAGGGGTGGTATGTTGTACCATCACTTTGAATCGAAATTCGAAAAAAGTCGAATGGCGGTATGTTGTATCATTTTCGAAAAGCAAAAATGATACAACTTTCACTTTTTAGATTCGACTTTTTTCGATTTCGATTCGAAGTGATGGTACAACATACCGCCCCAAGAAACCTGATGATAGAGATCCACTTTCTCCGAAGCCTTATACACCAACCATGTTGCTACCTATCATGGGGAAACTCCTAGAAAGATTACTAGCGGTTTGTATTTTTCCAAGAATCGAACAGAGCGGGTTGTTCTCGGACAAACAATTCGGCTTCCGACGCAGCATGCCTACTGATGATGCGATAGTCAGCCTAACAAACACTGTCAAAATTCAAAGCTCAAAATATGTTATGGGAATATTGTTGGGCATGCCGGATCATTTGATAACTTATCGTGGCCTAATGTCATCGCAAGTTTATCAGTCGATAATCTCTCCAAAACACTATGAAAGTTTTTAGGAGCTACTTCGGCGAACGATCCGCAGTAATCAGAGACATATATGGTTCTGTATCAAAAGAAATAACAAAAAGATGTCCTCATGGCTTAATCCTGACCAATGTACGGAGCAACCACAACAAAACCATTACAATAAAACAACAACAACGTAAAATATAAAAGTAATTCGAACACAACGAAAAGTTAATTGCTAAAAATGAAGTGTAGATGGAGAATATGAAAGAATCAAATTCCGTAGACTAGGTAGTAATTCGCTAGTGCTACATATACATGGTATTGTTCTATATATAGACAATATTCCTATGTAAAATATAAACGTCAGTCGCCGCGGCCTGATGAGATGACTGATTTTTTCAAATCAATAATCTCATTAAGTTCGAAACTGATCGTTGCGATTCTTGCAAATCTTCTATCTATAATTCAAATTAATTTCTAACTTAATCCTAGGTCCCCTAGTCTGGAACATCGTGTTTAACACGAGCATGATGAATAACATGGACAAAATAGCATTCGCAGATGATAAAGTCATTCTGGTGTACGGCAATTCGAGGCTTGAACTTCAGCGCCGAGGTCAAATTGCCATTAATAATATGATAGAATGGTGTGTGATACAAATAAAATGTCACTATCTGTAGAGAAAACAGTGATGCTGCAAAGGTGTGGCGGAGGCGCTTTTCACGTATGGAGCAGCTGGATGGTATGACAGGTTAAACTGTCACCATATCAGATCATTGGAAAGTGCTCAGAGGCATATTCTGCTAGGAGTAACAAAGGCCTACCGAACAATGTCTAAAGATGCTGCTGTGGTTCTGGCCGGCGCTCCCTGTAGATATTCAAATCAAAAAGCGGGCGTTCATGTACCTCCTAAGAATAAGAGCCCAGATTAATATAGGCGACCAAGTACATGCAGCAGATAGTAGGCATGATCAATTTAACAATGAATTTAATAATAGAAGGGAAATAGAGGAAATGGCGACCTTATGACAAAGAAAGTGGCATGAATCAGACAATGGAAGGCATACATTTGGCTTCATTCCAGATATGAAAGCACGAATAAAAATGAAATTACAACTGACGAGCTCTATGAGCCAAGTCATCTTTGGTCATGGTAAGTTTAAAGCCTACCTTCAGAGATTTAAGATAACAACCCAATGTCAATGTTTATGTGGTTCAGAAGTAGAAGACGTCAATCACATACTTTTCGAATGTAACGAGGTGACAGTTGTGTCACTAAAACAAAAGTGGCTGGGTAACATAAACCTACGCGAGTTACCACTACCAGCACTACTAAGCGACGAACTTCTCCCGCAGTATCGGCCATATTGTGCTGAACTGATCAATATCTAAAAAAAACGGAATAGTGTGCAATAGTGGAGCGGGTACCGGAACGGTATTTGCCTCCACGCGGCTAGGGACGGAAACGATAAAATTTTTGAATTGTAACGGCTAAAAGTACTAGCACTATATCGGTTGACACTGCTAATTGCTATGAAAACTGATATAAATTTTAAATAATTCTTAGTTTAAGGTTAAACCTAGGTATAAAAATCGACGAAAATTTTTCCCGGAATGTTGACTACGATTAATAGTGAATGAATATTACCAACTGAGATGGAACTGGGAATGTAACGGGTGATTTTTTTGTGGTTAGGATTTTCATGCATTAGTATTTCACAGATCACGCGGGATTTCAGACAAGGTGTCAAAGAGAAAGATGCTCAGTATGCTTTGACATTTCATAATGAATAGACTTACTAACGAGCAACGCTTGCAAATAATTGAATTATATTACAAAAATCAGTGTTCGGTTCGAAAAGTGTTTCGCGATTTACGTCCGATTTATGGTCTACATAATCGACCAACTGAGCAAACAATTAATGCGATTGTGACCAAGTTTCGCACTCAGTTTACTTTATTGGACATTAAACCAACCACACGAATGCGTACAGTGCGTACAGAAGAGAATATTGCGTCTGTTTCTGAGAGTGTTGCTGAAGACCGTGAAATGTCGATTCGTCGCCGTTCGCAGCAATTGGGTTTGTGTTATTCGACGACATGGAAGATTTTACGCAAAGATCTTGGTGTAAAACCGTATAAAATACAGCTCCTGCAAGAACTGAAGCCGAACGATCTGCCACAACGTCGAATTTTCAGTGAATGGGCCCTAGAAAAGTTGGCAGAAAATCCGCTTTTTTATCGACAAATTTTGTTCAGCGATGAGGCTCATTTCTGGTTGAATGGCTGCGTAAATAAGCAAAATTGCCGCATTTGGAGTGAAGAGCAACCAGAAGCCGTTCAAGAACTGCCCATGCATCCCGAAAAATGCACTGTTTGGTGTGGTTTGTACGCTGGTGGAATCATTGGACCGTATTTTTTCAAAGATGCTGTTGGACGCAACGTTACGGTGAATGGCGATCGCTATCGTTCGATGCTAACAAACTTTTTGTTGCCAAAAATGGAAGAACTGAACTTAGTTGACATGTGGTTTCAACAAGATGGCGCTACATGCCACACAGCTCGCGATTCTATGGCCATTTTGAGGGAAAACTTCGGAGAACAATTCATCTCAAGAAATGGCCTGGTAAGTTGGCCACCAAGATCATGCGATTTGACGCCTTTAGACTATTTTTTGTGGGGCTACGTCAAGTCTAAAGTCTACAGAAATAAGCCAGCAACTATTCCAGTTTTGGAAGACAACATTTCCGAAGAAATTCGGGCTATTCCGGCCGAAATGCTCGAAAAAGTTGCCCAAAATTGGACTTTCCGAATGCACCACCTAAGACGCAGCCGCGGTCAACATTTAAATGAAATTATCTTCAAAAAGTAAATGTCATGGACCAATCTAACGTTTCAAATAAAGAACCGATGAGATTTTATGCGTTTTTTTTTAAAAAAAAGTTCTCAAGCTCTTAAAAAATCACCGTTTATCTTTTGAAATATTTCGAACTGAAGTGGATCTGGGCCAATTTTTACCGATAATGATTTAATTGTGTATGTTAGGAAAAGGGATACTAAACCGAATGTTGCGAGTATAGTCTGGAATAAGGACAGCTGGGATAGCACTAAGTCATTTCTTAAAAAAATTGGACTATGGATACCTGGGAGATCTAAGCCATTTAATGATCGATAATAATGACATTACGTATGGTGGATGTAAATTAGACTCTAAAATGATTTTTAGAAAATGTTTGGGAATTTATCCAATTGCGAAACCAACCATCATGATGAAAATCTGGAATGGATGAAAAACTGATTCTTAAAATTAGTTTTCATTATGCCAGGACGGGACTAGCATTTTTATGAACCGATTATCGTACAAATCTATATTGTAGAAGAAAATTGATTCTGGTGAAAATTCTGGAATAGCGCCAATTTTCATGAAAAGTGTTGGCTTTCACAAATAATTTTGGATGTAAGTTTTGTTTATTCCAAATTAGACTTAATTAGGGAATTTCTTTGGTAAGCTGGGATTGTTCCGGCACCATGATGTTTTGTCGTTCCGTTTACATGTTTTTTGTGCCAAAGTATTCGGAAATGGCTCGAAAGATTTTGATGAAAATTATTGAGTATGTCTGGTATTGGTCCTCAATGGTTTTTCCAATTATAACTTGAAATGTGAAATGTTTGATTTTTGTGTGGCTCTAAAAATGTAATTCTTAAAGTAGCTATGGATTCTAAAAATTGGTCAATTTGTTAAGAAATGGCCAAGTTCGACTCAAACAGGTTATTTATCTCAAGTAAATTCATCAGCAAGTCGAGTTCCATATTAATAGGAGAAATAAATGGCTTTGTTCTACTTAAACTGACATCCGGAACTTCTGTTGAAATTACATTTTAATAAACCAAATTTCATTCCAGTCAGTTAATAGGTTCCTTAATACATTTCATTAAATTGTTGCATTAAAGCTAGTAATACCCGAACTGGCTGACAAATAGCCTACGTAATTCCATTCAGGTTACTCCTTAACCAGAACTACTTATGGAAGACTTGAAATTCAAATTTCATCATACAAGCCTAGTTTTATTTCAATGAGTTAGAAAAGTGCTTAGTTCCATTTAAATTGACCGTTTTTCCACTCCAATATTTTTTCCATTATCCACAACCACATTCGAAAGTCATGTTAGAATCCTCTTTTTCTAGAGACTAGTCCAAACTATACGTTGTGTGTTTTGAATGGTGAATTAGTCTACCCAGAGCTGTTTCACCATCTTTGTATCGGTTGTGTTTGACGTTATTAGAGATAACCTCAACCGAATTTCGTCCACTCCAAAAATGTTCCGAAGTCATAGTTTCTTTAAAATGTTTTACGGCGTTATATACCTTTGATCGCTTGAAGTTGGTCATTCGAACAGTGTCGACTGTGTTTATTTTCGTCTTGTGCAATTTAATCAATGAAATACGCTCACTTCCACTATAGGGTTAGTTTCATTTGAATTTGCCATTTTCCAGAATTACATCCGGGACTCGTTTTGGAATTCAATTTTTATCATACAAATCGACTTTTACCACGAAAAAAAATTGAAAAGAAACAGAACCGGTGTTCAAATGGAGGCATATTCATATTCAATTCTGCATATTGCCTTAATTTGAAACTCTTGGTGATCGAGCAACTCTCTCTCATCCTCAAAATCACTCAAAATACAAGTTCATTTTTCACCATCTATTAATTTGGTTCACATATTTTTGGTGAATTGTCGTGTTCGGTGAATTGTCGTTTTCATTGAGTTTTCGTTTACGATGAATTATTGTTTTCGATGAACTGGGGTATTCGGTGAATTACCGTTCTCGATAAATTGTTGTTTTTGGCGAATTGCGCTTTTCGTTCAGCTGTAGTTTTTCAATGAACTGCTTTTCGATGAATTGACGTTTTCAATGAATTGGACTGCCACAGATAATATGCCCTATCGAGCATATATATAATGGGTCATTGTAAAATTTTGAAAAACGTGTGAGACAATTACGAAACAAAATCCCTTTTTCCTTAGATTGAAACTTAATTGGTAATCCTCTTAATAATTAATTTAGATTTCAAATTTTAGATATTTAGTTTTAACGTAGATTTTAGATTCGATTTTTTTTTTAATTAATCTTATATCCTGTCCTATATTTGACCGGTCATTTCAAACTATTTTATATGCCCTCATATGTGAAATATAATTTCCTGCTAAATTAAAATTCATTTTTGCATGTGCCATCATGTGGTATAGAGAAAAACCGATTCAAATCCATATCAATGTTTACAATCAAAATTGTATAGAAAAAAATTGCTCCCTTTATAGTTTTGTTCAATGTCACCGCATCGCAAACCATTCTCCCCACATTATTTTCCAATTTAGAACTACAGCCTAGATTCACGCTATGTAATATTGCCAAGTCAACCTTGTAAATCACAAACAAAAGTGAAAAAGTATATCGAGTGGGTGACTCATATCGACAAAGCAACAAATGTCTTTGAATGTCCGGCCGCATATAACACCAAAAAGGAGAAAAATCAAGATAATCCTTTTAATTTTCTTGCGTCATCACAATTTCTTTTTAAACCATATAATTTTCGTTATGTAAGTATAGGGGCCGAAAATTGTACAGGAGGGTTGGGTTTTTTTTCAACAAACAATAAAAAGGTGATTGATGATGATGGGGCAATTTTCGTTGTTGTTCTTGTGCTGTAACGATAAAAATGAACTAAAGTCAACGAGTTGATATCAAAATATTGTAAAGTCGCGTAAACTTTAAAATGGCCTTACCTATTTTAGTGATGGAGCAGCTACACGTGAATATGTACTATGAAAATCCGCTCTTAAATAAATCTTGAAATTATTGATTTGATAAATCGGTTGCCAAGCTATTGTAAATCTCAAATTCTCACATTGATCTGATTTATCGCGTACCAATAAATAAGAAAAATTCAAGACATTTTCCATTTTCTTTCATTTTTATGATAAACTGGTTTAACATTGTGACATTAGCCATAAAATTTATTATTTTATCGTAATAATATAATTTGATGTTTTATTAAGCTTAATCTAAGCGCGTTCTCGTAACAGAAAAACAAACCGATTCTAGTAATTTGTAAAATTGAAGCTCTGGTTTGGAATTTTTTTTACTAAAATCTTTGTTTTTATAAATGTGAATGGATCATCTTTAATTTTAAAGCGACTTCAGTTATTCAATTTATGGATTTTTTTCTACTAACTTTTTGGGTAAAACGTTATTGCGTTTCATCATAGCGACCCGTTTTGGCTTTTTATCATGAAATACAATAGACGAAAAATTATTTGTCCGAAAATATTTGTCCGAAAGATTTTCCTATAAATTGCATTGGTATCATCTTTGAAAATTTACGGAAATCTGGGAAAATTGTTAATTTTCATTACAAAAATTCGTCGCAAAATACCTCATTATCTGTACAAACAAATTCCTGGAAAATCAGGCCTGTTTAATTTTTTTTCGTCACCATCTTGTCTAAACACGTTCCTTTTGCATTTACGGTCGATTTAGGGATGATGGAAGTTTGATAAGTTTTCGCAGCATTTTTATGGTTTTAAATTATGCGGTACGTATATACCCTAGTGAACAAATTATTTGCCACCAGTACCAAAACGGTGGATTTGCGAACTACAGTGCTGGTAATAAGATTGTGGCTTGGTCCAATACATTTCAAATGATATGTGACATGGTTATATCGGAATCAGAGCAATCATAACTGCTGCCAGCGCCAAAATGGTAGTTTTGAGAACTAAGGTATTTTTTAGTGTGAAGTGTACTTATTATCTATTTACCTTCTTATTGGGCCTATGTTTAATTTTCGAAAAGAAAAATTTTATTTGAGAAATTGGTGTCTAGCGGTTACAGATATGATATGTGTTGTCATATAATTTTTCGTTCAAATTAGTGTCTTCCATCACCTTCCGAGAATGAGAGAACTTGTAACTGCTTTCGTCGCCACCACGGTAGGTTTGAGTACTACTATGATAGTTTAGTTAGCTTCAGAGCCTTTTTCAAGATATTTTCAACGATATACAAGTACGACAAGTATATAAAGAAATATAATTTGCTAATTGCGCCAAAACGATGGATTTATGAACTAACGTATTTTAAAAAATATGTCTGAGTGTTTTTTTAGCGGAAAAAGTCAAATCGCGCAAGCCTTCTTTAGGTATCCGAACGGATATATTTTTCATTTTTGGGATCAGAGCTTTCAATAAGTTGAGAAAATGGTTTTGTACCTCAGTCAGTTTTTGTTATTTTTGTCAAAATAACTTGGTTCAACAAACCGAAGTTAAATTAATAGAATTTAGATATTTTACGACGAGTGTTGAGTAAGTTCTGTAAATCTATATGAAATAACAGTAATATAAATTATTTATTTGGGTTTCTTATTTCTCTATTATTGAATACCATGCAAATCACGTATTTTGATCAAATATTGATCCAAATTTGAAAGATAAACGTGATCTTTCGGTTCGAGATTACTGTCAGGTGATACACGTATCATAATTCGACAAGCGCTACAAAATTCATTACTGCAATTAAAGCCGCATTAAAAGCACAATATCCGAGAAAATTAACTCATGCTCGTTTTTCTTAAAAAATTGAGTGCCTCAGCGGTTTAACATTCGTGCGTATTTTACATGGCCTTGTTAAAATAACTGTAATTTTAAACTGGATTTGAACAAATCGATTATGAACTGGAATTGTATTAAATATGAATTGAATATGAATTGAATATGAATTGAATATGAATTGAATATGAATTGAATATGAATTGAATATGAATTGAATATGAATTGAATATGAATTGAATATGAATTGAATATGAATTGAATATGAATTGAATATGAATTGAATATGAATTGAATATGAATTGAATATGAATTGAATATGAATTGAATATGAATTGAATATGAATTGAATATGAATTGAATATGAATTGAATATGAATTGAATATGAATTGAATATGAATTGAATATGAATTGAATATGAATTGAATATGAATTGAATATGAATTGAATATGAATTGAATATGAATTGAATATGAATTGAATATGAATTGAATATGAATTGAATATGAATTGAATATGAATTGAATATGAATTGAATATGAATTGAATATGAATTGAATATGAATTGAATATGAATTGAATATGAATTGAATATGAATTGAATATGAATTGAATATGAATTGAATATGAATTGAATATGAATTGAATATGAATTGAATATGAATTGAATATGAATTGAATATGAATTGAATATGAATTGAATATGAATTGAATATGAATTAAATATGAATTGAATATGAATTGAATATGAATTGAATATGAATTGAATATGAATTGAATATGAATTGAATATGAATTGAATATGAATTGAATATGAATTGAATATGAATTGAATATGAATTGAATATGAATTGAATATGAATTGAATATGAATTGAATATGAATTGAATATGAATTGAATATGAATTGAATATGAATTGAATATGAATTGAATATGAATTGAATATGAATTGAATATGAATTGAATATGAATTGAATATGAATTTAATATGAATTTAATATGAATTGAATATGAATTGAAAATGAATTGAATATGAATTGAAAATGAATTGAATATGAATTAATAAGAAATTTTTTAATCAATTCATTTCAATTCATCCATATTCAATTCATATTCAATTCATATTCAATCCATATCCAATTCATATTCAATTCATATTCAATTCATATTCAATTCATATTCAATTCATATTCAATTCATATTCAATTCATATTCAATTCATATTCAATTCATATTCAATTCATATTCAATTCATATTCAATTCATATTCAATTCATATTCAATTCATATTCAATTCATATTCAATTCATATTCAATTCATATTCAATTCATATTTAATTCATATTCAAATACCATTGTTAAAGTATCTGCAATTAAATTTTTAGTCAACCGCAATGCCACGTCGCTCTAGTTGGAAATACTCCAAGATAATATTCTAAAGAAACAAATAACGATTTTTTGTTTCCTTTTGACCTACTTTAGTTAGCGGGACCGTTTAATCCCTATACATTAACCTGATATTAATGTTTTTGGCGTATGCCGATTAAACAGAATTTTAAAACTCCTATAATAAAACCACTCGTGACTCGAGCGGAAAATACGACACAATTGAAATGGAAAACTCGTTAAAGTTATTTTAAGTATTGAGGATAATGAACTTACAATGTAAGGCAAATGTTCACATATACACATACTGGATATGTATATGTATATTGTATGTAGGAAACGACGATAACGAAAAGTAGAAATGCTTTGTTTTCAAATTAAAAAGAAACCCGATTTTTGTTTCAATGTAAAGTGCGTTTCAACTTCAAATCTTTAAGAAACGAGAACACCTCATACCATCATTTGTAGGAAAAGTGGAAATAAATCGCCACCATAAAAAATTTTCTTTTGTGTGTTTTAAATTTGAGAAATTTTTTAGTTTTGGTATTGATTTTTGTTTAAAGTTTCATGGGGGTTTGTTTGTCCGTTACTCTTGCTGCGTGCTATACATGATTGGTATCTGATTGCGTGATTTGATTTGGGTTTTTTATTATTATGTGGATGGTTTGTTTATGTCGTTAAGAATATGATTGTTGTTGTTATTTTCAGAATTTAGAATAAATTAAATTAATTTGTTGGTCATGGATCCTTTGTGGTGTTGGTCATGTATTAAAATAAAGTGTAAGTATTTCTAAGGATTTCAGCCAAGTTCTTATCTAGATTTTATTTAGGTCACGAAGAATGAATTATATTTTATTGCGTCTGATAATTATATACCACTGCTAGAGGTTACAAAATGTCATTGTGGGTTGTTAAAAATTATTCTTCTATGTAAAAAGCCGAAATTATAAAGCTTGCAACACAATAAATTTGTCGATAACAACAAAAACTTGTTATCGAGAAACAGCAGGGTTGATCAACATAATCCATTACAAAGGAAACAAAAATCTAATTTTAAATTTAAATAACATAAATATTAATATCAACGAAAATTATAAAAGTTTTAATGTTGTTTCAAACAATTTTTTCGTTTGTTCATTCAACAAAGACGTTATACAAAGGATTTCGATGAATCGTTCAGCACGAATCGTATTTTCAATCAGCAATTTAAAAAAAATGAACAAGTAAGGCTGAAGCTGGTCTAAATAGTTAGTGCACTTGATTTACAAAGACTAAAATAAAAGTTTTTTCTTTTGTTTTCCAAAATTGGGGTATGGATGACGAAAGACGAAAAATTAAGTTTTCCCTTTTACAATACAAAAAAAGTTGTATTGGATTGTCGAAATGGAAATGAAAAAAAATTTAAAGAAAAAACTTTATCATGATACTCTACTCCTTCCCTGCAAAAAAGAAGAAAATTTTCCATTTCCCGTGTGCGATATACCGTAGCAGTAAAATACATTCTGTAGCCTCTTTCATTTCGCATTGTGTTGTGATAATTAAAAATTAACGAATTTTTTTTTATTTTCTTGATTTTGCAGAAGTAAAGTGGCGCTCGTTCACCTAAATAAACATTTTAAAATCTAAATCCATGGAGAGTGGGAGTGAAGGCAGTGATGATGAAACAAAAGAAACTCCACCCGGCGATTCAAAATCAGATGAAAATATTGTGGAATACGATACGGATGAGGATGAGCCAGTTACGGCAGTAAAAGAAGTTGAGAAAGTTAAAAGTACGCAACCATTACCGATCGATGATAAGAAATTGAATGAATATAGTGAGCACGTGACTTATAATGAGAGTGGGACTGCCATTTATACAGATCCAGCCACTAATGTAACTTATAGTTGGAATAAAATAAAAAACGAGTGGGAATTACAAGATGCTGTCGATCCAGTGCCGACTGCATCCACCACTGATTCATCGAATCCATACGAGAACGAACATTATATTTGGGATGCGGCCAAAAATGAATGGGTTCCAAAGGAGACGGAATTCTATCGTTGGTCATCCGAAAAAAACGAATGGATACCAAAAGTTACGAATCCGACCAGTGATAGTACCGATGTCGTATATGGTTTCGACGAGAAATTACAAAAGCATACGTACACCGATAAGGATGGTATGGAATTGTTTTGGGACGACGAGAAAAATGCTTGGTTCCCGAAAATAGACGACGATTTTATGGCCCGGTATCAAATGAGTTACGGTTTTATTGATGCTGCAACTCAATCTGAACTTTCTAAAAAATCGGCCCAAACGGAATATGATGATAAGTTAATACGGGCACTGCACACGGCAGATGACGAAGAAAAATCGGATGATGATTCAAGTGATTCGGCCGCGAGTGAAAAACGTGTGAAAATAAAGCGAAAATTACCGCCTGAGCCACCGAAGTGGTTTGAATTGGAGCCAGAGGCGAATACAAAAGTGTATGTGTCGAATTTACCGCGGGATATAACAGACGATGAGTTTTCAGAATTAATGTCAAAGTGTGGTATGATTGTGCGTGATGTTGAGACGCGTAAAGTGAAAGTGAAATTGTATCGGGATGCTGACGGTGAGCTGAAGGGAGATGGATTATGTGACTATATTAAGGTAAGTTTCTAATTTGTATTGTTCGTTTAGATTTTTAAATTTTTATGAGCTCCTAAAGCTCTTTGAATTGCATTGTCTGAGAAATTTTCATAATTTTTCTTTACTTTAATGTTCTGTTTTTGTTTTTGGAAGCTTTATTATATTAGCTTCTCGAAATATATTTGCTACTTGCTATTGGTCCCTGATAGTTCTTAGACGAAATTACGATTTGGACCTTATTCGATTTGGACCTCTCTCTCTCTCTGGCACTATATCCCATCAAGGGATTTTGCCGCCTCAACTGAGGTTTCTTAATCATATTTTCATTTTCGGATAATGAGTGATTAATTCATTGATCCTAAACCAGCCGTGCAATTTTTTCCTTGTCACCACCGGGAATCGAACCCGGGACCTCCGGTCGCTGGAGCTAGCATGCTGACCACTTTGCCACCGGGCGGCTCGATTTGGACCTGCTTTTATAAAATTGGTTATGGCAAGGATAACGCACGGAAAACCAATCCAATATCGCCTCTTGAAGACTGAGGCATTAAAAATCCAGGAGGGCGTAGAATGTATTTTTTGGGAGTGGAACTCTCAATCAAATACAGGATGAATTAACTCCAATATAGAAATGTTTAAAACTTCCCACACAAATTGTCTAATTGACTTAGGGTCAGGGACGTTTTGTTGAAAGCATGCTTTTAGTAGTTTCTACAATAGGTGATTATAAAGTTCTGCTTGGAAGCAGGCATTTTTTAGCTTCATTCATTTGACTTGTTTCCATGTAAATTTGGTACTTGCTGTTTTAAAAATATTACGGTACTGCTGAAAAATTTAGCTAAAAATCGATAGAATGACAATATTTCATTTAAATATGTATATAAAGAGCCTGGTTAATGGTATTGGTTCCATCGTTCAGAAGTGTTGGCGGAAATTCTATCGTTTTCTTTGTTCCAAAGGGCCCCATGATTTCGTAAAACAAATTTCAGCTCATCTCCTTTCTTTCGGAATAGTCGAAATTTTTTCGGATTATTTGAACATAGTCGATGTTAATGCTTCTGAATGGTTGTTGCCGCAATTAACCCCAATTGTGGCAAAAACCCCAAACCCCTTAAGTTGGCAAGTGGCTTCGAATTTAACAAATAATTTTTCGAAAATATTTGGGGTCATGAAATGATCAGACTTTGGTGATTATCTTCGGCTAGACACAATTTTTGGCCACATAAACTTTTCATTCTCGAAAAATATTTCGATTCCATGAGCTTCGTGGCTCAAAAATGGTATTTGAGGTGTTAGAAATTTACGCTTTTTAAATTAGAGTTGAATTAGTCGAAAGATCAATCCGGCTTGTCCTACATTAGTAAAGAATATATAGTCTTTTGTTTTTCTCCCAAAAAATGATTGTATCCGTAGAGTTAACTCCTTAGTGTTTGGCGCCGCCACAACAAACCTCGATAATCATTTTTATTTCGGAGTAATGAGTAATCAGTTCCTTGAATCCTAACCAGCACTCAGATCTGCTGCATAAGATATTCTATATAGGCATGCAATCAACCATCCTATTGTTCTTTCTACTACACCAACGAAAAAAAAATACTGCCCATTTGTTTGGAATTTTTTATCTCTTCAATTTTGAGCGATTAGTTCTTTGTTTTACTCAATTTAGTTTAGATTTATTTCTCAATAGTAATTAACTTCGGTTCATAGTGCTAAGTTACTGAACTCCAGACAAAAATGGTAAAAAGTTACTAATGTCCAAAATCAGTTTTCTCGACGATTTGAAGGTTCTTAGGTCTAAAAAAGCAAAATAAAACATGTTTGTTCATCTGGACGCCTTTCTATATGTTAAGGGGTTTTCGTCCGACCAACCATATGGAATGGCCCCCAAAACCATGCAACATCATTATACTCTTTACAGCCTTTTTTTATTATACCCCATAAAATCATATAATACATCGTTTGGAAGGTCATGGAGCAGGCAAAAATTTAGATGCTTTGACTTTGGTTCAGAAATCCACCGTCCTGGCGCTGACGTTAAATTATTTCTGTATAAAAATACAGGTATCGCATATCAATAAAGAGATCTTAAAGAATGTCACAAATTTAACGGAATCATCTAAGTTCGTTAAACTACTGCTAAACCGTTTGTGGTAGATACAATTGGCCTAAAACCCAGCCACGGTTTTGGACGATACGATAAAAATTAATTTTGGACTGGTTTTCCTGATTTTTTTTATACAAATGAAGAAAACAGTTCTTAAAATATAACAACCCGGAACAATTTTGACTACAAAATTGTGTGGAACTTTGGTATCCGAATGCTCACAGTGAAAATGTAAGAATGGGAAATTGATGGGGATCACCCTCAATTTATTATCAGTTTGTTAAAGACATAGTTTACACTTTATGTTTCCATCTCAGTTGTTGACATTCCAGAGTTCAAAAGCTTTTCTGATCGGTTTTGAAGAAGTGGTGGAAGTGGCCTTTTATGTTAGAAATTATCTGTTTTAACTAAATCCACATAAAAAAAAAATCCAACGTCTCTAATGGTATTGCAAAGGGTATTCTATTTACGGTTGGTGTAATCTATAATGCGATTAGTGTACGATCATCGAGGGAAACTTGAAACCATTTTGGGAATCTGACAACTCGTTTTGAGGATATTGTTAAATGAGGGGCTTTAACACTACTGTTGCTATACTAATACTACCACACGAACTTGCTCCAAATTTCCATGCCTTTCATGCGGATTTCTCATTTGCGTTTATTTCATTCTTCCTACTAGAGTCCAATATGTTAGATACTATAATACTGATCTGAACCCTATGCAAATTATGAATTAAAGTCGGTGTACCCATTTGGTCGGATTTACTTCTCTTGATCTCTGTTGCATCGTTAGAAATTTTTAAATTGTATTTGATTTTTTTTTGTATGCGAAAGTACGTTGTGTGGTTTTTCCTTTAAACCCCTAAATGTTGACTTTCCTTTAAAATCCCTAAATGTTGACTACGATAGTGTGTTGTACGAATCTCTAATTGAGAGTGATCGTAAAAGTAAAATATCGATCGATCGATAATTTAGATCGATTTATTTTGAAAAAATATCGAGTGGTCGATACAGCAGTGAAAATGACCTAGCAAAAATTGTTTTTTTGATTTTTTTTTTCGGCGAATATTTTTTGAGACGATAAAAAAAATTGCGAAGTCAGTTAAGTTTTGGCGACCTTTTCGGGCGTGCGATATAAAATTGTAAAATCATTTGTTATTTGTTAGAAAAAAAATCATTGGTTATTTAATTCCGGAAATCTTAAATCAGGTCAGGCTCACATTTTTGCATTTATGATAATAGTGCGGCAGAAAGAATTTATGTAATTTCGTATGGGAGTTAAAAATTCTAGTTGAACTGTTTTGAAATCTTATTAGAAATTACTAGGAAAAGTGTAAATTGTTCGAGTCTCAGAGTACTTGTGTGTGTGTCCCGACTATTTAGTACAAAATTTGAATCAAAAACAAGGTTATGCCGCTCATGTACGCTTTTTGTACAATCGACTGGATTATCTTTATATTTCACATTATTCCGATTTGTGGATTGCCTGCGGATTGTGTTTCAGAGTTAAGATTGGTAACAATGTTTTTTATTTTTTGCTGGCTTCATTTTTGAATTGGCATCTGACATTCTCTCGTTAAATTATAAAGTTTGATAGAGCTTCGTTTGTAGCTTTAGGGTATTTTGTTTTTTAATTTTTTACTCATTGTTGCCGTTTTTCATTTTCAACATATAACGCAGATGCTGTGGTGTATGCGACCATAGTAACTTAACTAGAAAAAACAATAACCGCATACTAGCTTGTAATTCACAACATACAGAAAAATGGAGGATCTTGCAGCCCAAAACCCAAAAAGAAAATACTGTAAAAGAAATACGGAGTGCGAGAAAAAATTACAAAAATGGATTATGATCATCTGTGAACTAAACAAGTTCTCTGTTTTCAGGGTGTCTTGGTGTCTTTTACTATGATGATTCCCTGTTTCGATCACAATTTTAAATTGACCACTGAAATAGACAAATTTCATTTTAATTTCGCCTTGTCATTAGTGCTTTTAGCAAGGTGTGGTTTTTAATATTCATTCCAACAGTCATTACCAATTGAATAATCATTTCTGATACGGCGCCTTCATTGTCATGAACTGGGCTTAAATTTCGGTTCAATGTCAAATGAGAATTAGTAATGACTTTAGATTTTATTGGTTTACTTCAAAAGTTTACCACGAATGAAATTTAATTTTGCCTCATTCTCTTTTGTCATTAAGATAAAATTTTTTATCACCGCTCGATACTTGGTTTTTCCTATTTTTATAAAAATTCAAAAATTGTTGCTTCAATAATTGTTAAATACAGATTGTAAAGCTGTTGGCTAAAAATGACATTTCATGGATGGACCTTTCGAAACATTAATTTGATATGAGTGTTATCATATCTAAATTAAATTTTATCAAACATTCGTACTTCCGTCGAAATCCAGGAAATTAAAATCCCGGAAATCAAAATACCGGTAATTTAAATCACGGCCCTTTAAGAATTCTAGATTGATATAACGATTCTTAATTTTTTTTGAATAAATTGGGATTTTGGTAATCTCGTTTCTAGACAGTGCAAGGCAAAAATTTAAAAAAATTATGCTTAGAAATCGAATCAAGCTAAATTAGAATTTTAACTAAAAAGGTAAATGCACAAAGCTATTTCTTAACAAATAATAATCACTTTTAGTTCGAAAAACGTTTCAACTATGGGAAATGGAACGGAGCCAATTCGGATGTGCCACGTAATACGGAAAATCATAATCCTTTTCAAAATTCGTCGAAGCCAAAATTTCAATGTAAAAGAACAGGATGCAAAAAACCGCAAAATAAATGTGAATTCAATTTATTGCAATTGATTTTCATTCAAATTTATTGGGTAATGAAGGAAAGAAATCAGGTGGATTTTGGAAAGAAAGATATGTTGGGTTCCCGGAAAGAAAGATATGTTGGTTTCCCAGCCATTTCTTAATAGATTATATTCTATTTATTTTCTATGGCTGGAATTAATTTTAATATGATTAGATACATTTTTATTTATTTATAGGGCTTATAGCACATTTCGCAGGCTTTATAAAACAATTTGTTGAAAGTCGCTAATCAAAGATGAAAATAAGTTAAATTCGCATGAGCTCTTGATAATAAACACAAATGTAGAAAATATTGAATTTTGTATGTACTAAATTACCACTATTCGTCCTTTTCGAACAAAATGGGATCTAAATTATTCGCGTTACATATGGTTCCTGCTTTAATGTTACCTACATACCAAATTTGACTGTAATTTCGTAACTTCGACTAAAATTCGTATAACAACCCCACTCAAATTATGTATATTAAATTTGACTAAAATATGTTAAGCAATGACCTAGATCCATTCGGAACGCCTAAATTCCACAACTTTACAAAATATTTATGTTAAAATTGCGGTCCAGTTCTACAAACCAAAACACCAATTAAAAATGGCGTAGTTCCAATTAGCATTCTACAAATTCCAGAACTACCTCTAAAATTTATTTTAGAATATCAATCCAATTCTGCATACCAAATTTGACAATAATTGGTTTAGACATGGCCATATTCAAAATTCATGTTAGAATACAAATCACATCCCATGATCGGTCTAGAAATGGCCAAGTTTCTAATCAGTTTGTAGATAAAAAGATTTTAATGAGTTTTAAAAACAGCAAGTTCCGATTTTTTAAGGGTTGGTAAGAATTCAAAGATCTTGAAAATAGAAATTTTCTTATATGTTAGACGATGTTTTTGAATTTGGCCATTGAATGAAATTAGGCCACTTCACACTCCAAAACTTCTTGATAACCTCACAAAGATAACCTCACACTACTGAGGGAATAAGTTTTAACAATTACATTTAAAAAGTTTTACACTAAACTTTATTCTGCAGTAGGCCAGAAAAATTCAATTTAGACAAAAATGCTATGAAAATATTTTTCCCAAATCCCTATTCCCAGGGAAAGCCAGAATAGTGTCACAGAATCGTCTATCAGAATAGTATTTTGCTATAAAAAACCTGTGAGAGTCACTTACTGTCCACTTTTCATTTACAAAGACGTTTGTGAATCTTCTAAGCGCATGTTTAAACGCCGTGGTACACCTCCTGCAATTGTCTTTTCTTAATGGCATTGCTTAACCCTTTCCGGATGCAGATGGAGAGTCCCACTAACTATTATTTTCCTATACATAATTTTGTGCTATGTCACCACAAGCATACCCACTCCTTCCCTAAGTACCGGTTAAGGCAGTATAGGAGTTCCATTTTCGAACCACATTAGTGGTTTCCAAAGCAGGAGATACACAACTGGCACAAATTATTATGGAGGAGCAACTGTGTCTTGGACAAGTCGTCTACTAGCCCTACTTATTTATATGGCTTCAGCCGTTTAGCATCATCAAAGTGATCGGTTTTTTATTAAATACCTCCTGGGCGCATATTCTTGAAATTCGTACGAAAAAAATCGATTAAAAAACTCCCATGAAAAATTCGATTACTTACAATTTGTCAAAATCTTGAAACTAATCGAATTTTTTATACACCACTCTTATGATGGAAATGGGATTTTTAAATGATTTTTGGAAGAACTTCGGAAATATGTCCAACTGGAACGGAACTCGGCCATTTATTCACCGACATTGATGGGAATTTGAATATTGAATGCTTTTGGAAGAAGTTCTGGAATATCGCCACCTGTGGTAGAACTCGTTAATTTCTTCAACAATTATGATGGGGTTGGGTATGTTAGATGGAAATGAGATTGTTAAATGATTTTTGGAAGAAGCTGTAGAATCTGGACACCTTGGGCGGAAGTCGATTTATTATTAACCAATTATGATTTGATTGGGTATGTTGGATGGAAATGGGATTCATAAATGATTTTTGGAAGAAGTTCTAGAATTAGGCAACCTGTTTTGGAAGTCGACCATTTCTTGACGGATTTTGATGGGGTTGGGTATGCTGGATAAAAATGGGATTCTTAAATGATTTTCGAAAGAAATTCTAGAATGCCACCTGGGAGGGAACTTAATCAGAAAGAACTCGCCATATTTCAGAACTTTATGATAAATCATTTAAGAATCCCATTTTCATCCAACATACAAAATCCCATCAAAACTGTTTAAGAAATTACCGAGTTCCACGTCAGGTGGCCATATTCCAGAACTTCTTCCAAAAATTATTTAAAAATCTCATTTCCATCCAACATACAAAATAACATCAATGTCGGTTAAGAAATGGGCCAGTTCCATCTCAGGTAGGCGTACTCCAGAACTTCTTCCAAACATCATTTAAGAATCCCTTTTCGATCCAGCATAAACAATCCTATCATAATCGGTTATGAAATGGCCTAGTTCAGCTCCGGATGGCTTTATTTTAGAACTTGTTCCAAAAATCATTTAAGAATCCCATTTCCAATCAAAATACCCAATCCCATCATAATCATTAAAAAAATTACCGAGTTCCGCCCAGGTGGCCATCGAAAATTTTATGTTATGTTATTTTATTTCCCCGCTTCCTATTGGAATTTGTATTGAAAAAACAAAAATAACATAACATAACATAACATAAAATTTTAGATCCCGGAATCGACCCCATTGAAACTTGAATTTATGTTAAAAATATTTGAATTTACTTTGCATTTAATTGCAGTTACTTTGAAAAAACACGAATTTGCTTTGCAAAAAATTGAGATAGATTGAAGTATAAGAAATTGTGTTTGAATTGTAAAAAGTTAAAAATGAATTCAAAAAATTGAATATCATTTGCAAAATCATGAATTTGAAGTGCAAAACGTACTATATTACATACGATGCGAAGTATGCGAAAACATTTCAAAAATGATTTTTTTTGTCAATTTTGTTACACACACATAGACATTAATTATCTATTACGAATTAGTTTGAAGCCAAGCTGAAGCCGTGTGTGGCTTGGCCCAATGAATTATTTTTTCAAAACAATTTTTGTGGCAGATAAACTTATGCGAAAAATAAGCTCGCCGAATTTATACCATTCGAAAATTTCCGTCAACTTTTTATTTACGAATTTCAAGAATACAATAATTTAAATTTTCGCATGGGATGACGTATTTTGACAGAAATTCGTAAACGATTTTTTTCGTACGAATATCAAGAATAGCGCCTCTGTATGGATATAGTGAGTAAGTTTCTCGATAATAACTGATTCCAACCAGCTTGTGATCTTCTTATGGCGAGAAGCCGTTGGAAACCCTACATTTTGTAATAGAAAAATCTTCTATACTTCAGTTGCACCCCTCCCCCCCTCCGCTCAGAAATTTCGCAGACCACTTAATTGATTTTTTTTTAGTAGAGGGACTTTACTACCGGGTAAGCGGCATCCAGACAGCGATTTTAGTCGTTTGTGACCGTAATATTGCCTTATTCTATCGCGCTCTAGTCCCTCCAATTTCACTCGAGGGCTTACGGTTCCAAGAAGTAAATGATTTTTCGCCATTTCCATATATATATATACTCGCGTTTGTAATTCAATTACTGCGTTTGTTGCACAGCTAAATTCAGAATGCCAAACGCAAAATGACAGACCGATTCCTATTATAGTTCAGCAACTAAATTATCGATTCTACGAGTATATGAAAATGATATTTGTAGCATTGCCTGTGAGAATCAGAAAGTATCTCGCTGCCATTGAAAGGTCACTTTTAGTAAATTTTTAGAACTAAATTCTCATTTCATCTTACAAACAGAGTTTTAGCCCAAAATGTTGACACATGGATTGGTTTAAATTTGAACATTTTACAGATGCCATGCCTTGTTCTATCCATATTGTGTATTTTCCGAGTCAAACTCTGTTTCATTCCAATTGGTTAAGAAAATGCTTAGTTCCATTAGAAATCATATTTAAATTTGATTTTCATTGTCTAAACCGAGTTTCTTCTCAACCGGCTAAGAAATCGATTTTGGAATTTGTCCGCATTCGGGATTTTATTATCCTGGGTTTTGATTTCCCGGATATAAATATCCGGGATTTTAATTTCAGGCATTTTTCGTTTCCAAAGATTTTATAGTAACAGATTCTCCGAGAAGCTCGATAATTCGGTGTTGATTTGTGTTTTTGGATAGTATCGATGTCGCAGATCATGTTTTCCGCGAGAGGCGCCACTAATTGAGTATATTAGTACATTGAGTTTGGCGCTAGTATCGCTACGGTAAAAAATTAAATTTTCATATATTCCCCGTCAGAGGGTAGAACAATAATAAACAACGCAGGTTGTAAATTCGCCATGTGTTGCCACAGCAGTGACGACTGGCGGAAATCACCTGCACTAAAAAGTATATACATTATTGTGATTCCTAACAGATGGCAGTGATGTAGTTAAATATAGTATTTGACAGTGTGATATGATTTATAGAAGCGAGTTATTCAAATTTATTTCAAAATGTGCTACGCAATAAATCAAGATTTTCATAAATTTCTTTGTCATTTTAATTAAAAATGCGAATTTCTAAGAGATGGCAGCAGCTGCGTTACAAATTTCACGCGAATTACACCTTTTGTAGAAGGTTACCTTTTCTATGAAAATATTTGAACGTGTTCGAAATATTAATCGAATAATTTCGATGATTGATTTATGGAATTAGCCATACATTAGCCTAACATAATATTAGAAAGAGACGGCACAACAGAAATATTAAATATAACCGTTGCGTGGTATATAGTTATTTAATCATTTTACCTACTTTTTACCAGCTAAATTGTCAATTATTTCTACATAGGGTCATTTTGATGTTTATATTTTGGTAAATAACCAATTCGGGCAGATTATGAAAATTTTAACGATTACTTAATTTATGTGGATGGAAATTATTATGTTGTAATTACATATTGTTGATTTAAAATTGATTCTTAATTTGAATAAAATTTTATTAAGGGAGATCTTGTGCACGGTTTGATGGCGCCTTGTAAATAAAAATGCATTTAAAATCTACTAACTATAAATTTTAATTTTTATAGTTGAGATAAAAAATTATTTTTTAAAGTTTTTTTTTTGTTTGAATTTTTTTTGGTTACTAATTATAATTATTTAATTTTTGTTTTTATTTTTATGATTTATACTAAAATTATACTTTGTAATTAATTAAATATATATAATTATAATAATTTGATTTTTATAATATAATAAGTATAATACAAAATTAATTAATTTAATTTAAAATATATAAACAATTTGTAAAACAGGAGAAAAGCGCGGTTTTTTCACAAAATAATAATAATATTAATAATAATAAAAGCGTAAAAAAGTTTAAACTAACATAAACCACTTGAGGCGGCCGCGGCTCGGTATATAGAGACTAGGGGGCGGTGTTTTATTTGAATTTTTTGCTTCGTGTGTCCGTGTGTGTGTGTGTATTTTTTTTTTTGTGTTGTTGGCACAATTTATTAATTAAAATGTTTATTTTTTAAATAAAATAAAATTATAAACAGGAATACTTTTTAAAAAGAGTTTTTTTTGTTTTTTATCACATTTTTTTTCATAAAAATCGCGGGTGACCATTTTTCCAATTTTTGAATTTATAAGTTTGGTCGACTTTTTATTAATGTCCATCTTAAATGCTAAATTTTTTCTTACATTTCTACTGACCAGTAAAAAATTAATTAATTTAAAATTATATTAAATTAACAACAAAAAAAGGAAAGTGTTTGCTTTTAAATTAATAAAATTAATTTTTATCGCGTGGGCCCCCCTCGTACTCTTACTCCGGAATGGTGCTCTCGTTTTTCATTTGTCGTCGCCGTTTTAAGTATTCTTGTTTTTGTTCAGGTGTCAATTTTTTAAACCGTTCTAGTAGTTCTTGCCGTTTTCGTTGTTTATCCTCTTCGATTTTGTGAAGCTTCTGATCTTCTTTGCGTTTCAGTTCTTCGGCCTCGAGGCGCTCTTCTTCGCGTCGCTTTTGCTCTGCCATTATGCGTTGTCCCTCGGCGAGCCGTTCCTCATCGATTTTACGTTGGAGTTCCTCCTGTTTTCGTTGTTCTTCCAGCCGCTTGGCATCTGCCTCTTCACGTGTGCGTAACTCGTCCAGGCGCCGTTTCTCTTCGCGTTCATTTCTTTCGCGAACCTTTTGTTCGGCTCGTTGCTGTTCCTCCTCCATTCGTTCTCGCTCCAATATTTCTATTTCTTTGATACGCTGCTTTTCTTCGCTTCGTCTACGCTCCTCCTCCTCGCGATACTCTCGCATATCTTTTTCGTACGCTTCACGCTCCCGTTGCAATTCACGCTCTTTTTCGATTTGCTTTTCTAAATACTTGCGGTGTTCTTCTTCAATTCGTTTCTTTTCTTCCTGTTTTCGGAAATTTTCTTCGAGTTGTCGTTTCGCCTCGGCCATACGGGCTGCCTCTTTCTCGCGGTGTATTTTGTCACGGAACACACGCGATTTTTCAATATCGTCGAACTGTTTTTTTTCTGTGATATCGTTAGTCGGATGATGATTATTGGTTGTTTCATTTTCTTGGCGTGGTGGATTCTTATGTCGCTGTTTATCTCTGTTTAGTTTACGGCGGCGTTGTGGTCGTCGTCGCCTTGTTGGCGCTGCAGTCGGTTGCGTTGGTAGGAAGTGGTGTTTTATAGTATTATTTTTTATAATATTATAGTAATCATCGTTGTACACGGATTCAATTATGGGGCTGCCTAAATCTGAGAGTGGAATAATTAAACGTCCGTTGCCGTTAGCTGCATCATTTAGCACATCGGGTGTATGTGTGGTAGAGACCGGTTTTGCGGTAGTTCGGCGTCTCTTCTTTTGGCGACGTCGGCGCTTATCTGCTTTACGAGTCACAGGAGTTGGTAATGTTGGTCGTATCGAATTTTCTTGCAGCAATTGGTTGTTATCAACATGCCGGTATACTTCGTGTGTAACATTTAGCTGTAAAGGTTTACGGATCATACGCTGTTCGATGCGTTGGCGTTTCTCCTTGATTCTAAAAATAAAATAAATTTAGTTCACGACCGCATATAGTGTTGGGGTTAAACATACCTTCGACTGTTATTGGTAACCGGTTGGTCCATAAACATTTCAACTTCGTTGGCCTTTTCATTCGGGAATGTCTCATTCCATCGATCGTACACTTTCTGTTTATTTATTTCATCGACGTACGGCATGCGATGCTGGCAAATGTATTGATATTTCTCGACACAAATTTTTGCTGACCATCTTGAAGGATGCGTTGGGCCGCACCAATCAAATTATAGATAGAAATAAAAGAGAAATGAAAAGAAAAAAATATTAGAATATTTTTACAATTGTTGCTTGTGTGTATGTGTAAGGTGATAGTGTGTGCAAAATACTGGTGCATGCGATTTAACAAATATACAAAACTAGGGCATTCACAATACAAATGTATATATGTATATTAAGCTAAGCTACATGTTTTGTGACTTAAATGTAAAGTACGTGCACAAATTACAAAGTACAAGCTATCGAGACAGCAACAATTTTGTTGATTTAATTTTGTCCTACCAGTTCGTTGTACCAAAATTTTATTTTTTTAAAATAGTATTCGAAAAAATCACATCGAAGGCAAATCAAATAAATAAAATAAAAAAAATTTGGGCGCGAAAACCACACTCTTATCTAAAATTAGGAATTTTTAACATTACCTGTATTTTAAGGCGGGATTAAGCACAGCACAATGGTATTTTAAATCCTGTCTGCTCCTGCAAAAAATGCTCATAAGTAACCGTACTCGAAAACGCATTGACGGCGATAAATTTTTATTTAAAAAATAATAATTCGCAACGCTAATGTTACAATTAAATTACCGTGGATCCATTTGACTAAACGATTGATAAACAACCGTTCGCCCTGTTTGTCCCCATTGCCATTTATTTCGTTCCCAATTGTAAACGCCACCAATCCATTTCTCAATTTTATCCGTATCATTGTGCAGCATATATTTTCGCAGCGCCCGATCTTCATACTTGATTGGCTCGGCCAATTTACTATTTTTGTCTTTGCACGCGAAATGAGATTCGAGCCAGTTAAGCCGCTCCGTCGATATGTAATAGCATTCGTTACCGATCCGAATGAATTTGGGCGGGCACATGGCGTACATTCGTTTGATACGCTGTGTACAATCGCTGATTGCGATTAGTAGGACTACGAAAAATAGTATCAGGTCTAGTTTTTTCACCGTGAATGGCGACATATTTGACAGTTTTTTATTTATATTATTCTTTATTAATTAATTTTTAAAATATTTAAAATATGTTTTGGTTTGGTTAAAATTTACAATAATTTATATTTAATGAATTTATTGTTTGTTGGTTTAGGTTTATGTTCGTTGTTACATTTTCACCTCCTATCTGTGCTAAATATATGCGTGATGACCCTCTGAAATAAAAGAAAATTATGAATGTTAAATATTTTGAAGGTTATTTTGATTTTTTTTTTTTGTTTTGGTGGCAGACACTCAAAAATAATATTAAATTCGATTTGTCATTTTGCGTCTGTAAATGGTGTTGTTTATGTTTTTTACGTCTTTTATGCATAAGATGAATCCATTTTTGGAATTTTGATCGATTGGATGATGATGGTATTAACTTCTTTTGGCGTGACATACTTTTCGTAGTAATGGTAACTGAATTAATGAATTTATTGATTGTAATGTAAAAGTTACAGTACATAATTTTAGTGCCAAGGCATTTACTCTCAATTCAATCCGTCACAATTTCTGAACTATACTCCAGTTTTGGGATGTCACACAAGCGAATTGTGGTATTTTTAATACAGCAAAGACACTGATCAATTCAACAGTTCAGTTCAGTTCAACAAATCTCAGAAATTGTTAACAAACATTTTAGTGTTACCCACAAATTAATAATTTCAGAATTCAAGAATATTTTTTTGAAATTTTTCACAAATGCCTCCGAATTTCTGTGGTAATAAAAATGAATCTTCCAAATAAAATGTTTGTTTTTGCATTTGACAGTTCTAGTAATTTTTGTTTAAAAACGTTTCAGTGTTATGGAATTTTCAAATTTGAGAATTAAAATTTTGGAATTTCAACTATTTTGGTTTTTAAATTTGGAAATTTTGGAAATTACTTATCAATTTTTTTTAATTATACATTTTTTTCTTATAAAATCACATAAATGGGTTTTAATTTTAAAGTTTAGGCCGAAAATCTCCCTTTACACAATTTTGGACAATTTTCAAAAATTCGATTGCAAAATTTTTAATTATACAAAAATTTAATAGGTATTTTTCTTTGTACAATCGATCTATGTCTTTCGTTTATGTAAATTTTAATATTAAGCAATTTTTGAAATTTAAAATTAAAATTTCCGGAAATATACAAACCAAAAAATTTTAAGGCACTCGAAAATTTTGGAATTTTTTTTGCTAAAAGTCCAACACTCACATTTTTTAAAATTCATTAATTCGGAATTTTATTCAAAATTTTTTAATATTAATTTATTGAATTTTGTAACATTTGGTAGGAAACATTAAGAAATTTATTTAGTTGCCAACAAACTTAAATATGATTTTTAAAATTTATGTAATACTTGTTTAAACAATTTACAATTTTCTGAAATTCTGAAACTGATTTGAAAACAAATATTTATATTATTATTATATTTTGAGGTTTAAAAATGCGATTTCAGATGATCGAATTTCCGAATAGGTGGTCTGAAAAATCAAATAAGTTCTGAATTTTCTAATTAAAAATTTAAGGTTTAAAATTAAAATTGGTTGCCTGAACGAACATTTTCTCAAAAATCGTTTTTAACAAATTTCAAAAAATCCTTTGCGAATAACAATTTTATATTTTACGGGGTCTCTTGAACATGGGATAAATAAGGATATAGGCCAGAAAACACCCAGTCTTCCTAAGGTATACAAATTATTATTCCTAAATTTTACAAATATTTAAGAAAATAGAAATTTCAAAATGAAATTTTTCGGTTGAAAAATTGTTAATATCATGAAATCCCTTCTAACGGACGAAATCAGAACTATGCAAATGTTCTGTGGTTCGAGTTGGGCAGTATTTAGTGTTTAAACAAATTTTTCAACCAAATTTGAAATTTTTCATATTGGCTTGATTAGACCGACAACAGAAATGATTGAAAGTATTCTTGGGAGGTTACTCCAAAAATATTTCGGCATATAAATATTTTGATAGGTGTGCTCTCTAGGGGCAAAACTTAAATTTAAACTCAGATGTGTTTAATTGTGGCACCTTACAATAAAATAAAAAATTAAAATGACCCATCAAAAAGTACTACAGTTAATTTATTTTAATAATCCGGTAACCCATGTTTTGTATGACAAATGTGGGATATTTCTATGTTCTTACATTTTCTAGTCAGAGTTTTCTAGTCAGAACAGGATTTTCAAAAAATCATGTCTTAAAAAGGGGTCGTGACGCTCATCGTATTGTATTAAGTAATTTTTGAGAAACCTGTTCAAGAAAAGTACAGTGCCTAAAAAAATCATTGATCCTGTTTCTTGAATATTCAACCTTTTCCCTAAGTCATATAAAAATTGAAGAGAATGAGAAAAGAATCCGATTGTATTGTGGAATCGTTGTCTTAATGCCAAATTTTTTTTTAATTTCAAATATAAATTCTTTATTTTTTTTTTAAATTTTTTAAACTTAACTCACATAAATTTTAAAACTATACAAAATTCTAAAATTATTCCGTTTTATCTCTCTCTAATTCTGCAGCTGTTTCTAATTTGACAAACTATTAAAATTTGAATTTTTAATTATTAAAATTTGAAATTTTAAAAATTCATGTTGTTTTAAATTTTAATGCCACATACGACACTTTGCCTAGCGGGAATTTATTCAAAATACATATAGCTTTGGATTATAACTTGCTGCTATGCAGGCAAAGTTTTACTGTAAAATTTAAAACATAGAATTTTGTAATTTAAAATTTGTTTAATCAAAAATACAAATTTTAATAATTTAATAAATCAACAATAATTAAAAAAATATAGGTAAACCAGAAATTTTTTAAAAATTCATGAACCATTTGAAAAACACATCAAATTTCTCATTTTCAAAATGTTTAAAAATCTATAAGTTTTTTCTATTCGTTGAAAGTGTGAATAAGTTACACAATTTTTAGAAATTTTCTTTGCAAAACATTTGAAATTTTGGTTCATCTATTAATTTTGAAAATTATTAAAATTTTCTTACTAATTTATAAAATTTTAGAAAATTAATAAATCGTAAGAGATTTTTAGGCATGGATTGACTTATCTGAAAATTGTATGAGATTGATTCTAGATTAAAAAATTTGAACCGAATATATTTTCAGGGTTTTACAATTATAAATTTGGATAAAATAAAATTTTAGTGAAAAATAAAATAAAACCTAAATTTTAAGGAATTTGAATGTTTTTCTGAATTGGTAATATATAAAATCCTCTGCCAATTATTTGCTAAAATTAGAGTAGGTTTTGAAATTTGAAAAATAAAAAATGGGTTAAACATTTTTTATGTTCTAGTGAGGAATTAGGAACCTCAGGTTTGAGCAGAATATCGGAATTCTGAATACGACTTACTTTAGAATTTTAAAGATTTGTGCAAATTTGCGTTACTTAGGACAGTTTGAAAAATTAAAGATTTCAATGTAAAATTCTAATATAAAACTTTAAAATTTTATAACTCTCACGGCTTAAAACGAATTAAAATTTCAAATTAAAACAAATTTGTTTTTCTTGGAATGAAGGGAAAGCTCGAAACTAAAATTATATAAATCATCTTCCTGTTTAGAGTTAAAATATTTTTGAAAACCTATTGTTCTAAAATCTTAATCTATGTTAATTTCGAAAAATTTCCAAAATTTTAGTAGTAGTTCGAATTTTGGGATATTTTATTCCATTTTTCAGAAATAAAAATAAAAATTTTCAACTGGTAAATGAAGAGTATTTTAAAATTGACTTGAATTGTAATGTAAAAAAATTCTAAAATTATCCTTATTACTCATTTGTTTAATTGTAGAATGAGATGCCAAACGTTGCATTTTTTAGAAGTTAGCATTTCTAACTAAACTATGACGTTTAAATTCATTGTTTTATGCCATTTTTTTTTTAAATTTATAAAATTTAAAAAAAAAATTATGGTGACATATATTCAAAGGTTTTGTCTAAATCATTTACTTTGATTAAGGTAAACGTTTTGATGAAGTAAACTATTCTAATGTAAACACCTAGCTGTAAAACAAATCGTTAAGATGTTGTGTCTTGTCCAAAAGTACGATGATTTACATCAACCTCAAATACATTGTATTGATCGAAATATTAAAAGTGGCGCCTGAGGCGCCCCCGCCTTTTCCAATTTGTTATAAAATAAATTTACCAATTATTTCTATTCCTTGATCTACATTAAAAATCTTAAAACGATTAATCAAAAAAAAAAAAAAAAATTAAAAAAATTGAAAATTTATTGTCAACCACTCCAAATGTGGTGTGTCATTGCTTCATATTTTATTCCATGAACTCCTAACAGTCATGGTGTTTTTTTTTTAATTAATCGGCTACACAAAAAAAATTATTAATGCGTTGACAGGTAATGCTAATTTGTTATTATTATTATTATTAATATTATTATTTTTTTTAAGTCAATGTCATAAAACTATCTTACGCTCTTATTGTACGAATATGTATGTACCCATCTTCTATATGTATAATGACTAAAGCAAATGGAATTAATTATTGTCGCGTTATTATGAAACCATATACACAAAACATTTATTTGTATTAACCAGCATGAATATATAGAGAACAGACGTACTCGACGACACGGCATATTTGCATAAAAGATATTAAATTTTAAAACCATATTTATCTTAAGAATTACATTTTATTTTTTATTATTATTTTTTTTTGTGTTCACAGGTTTCTCTTGCTATTCTCTGTTTGTTGTAAACACAAGTTTCACTTTCTAGCGTAAAAAACCACGTTTTATACGATTTACGCTATTCACCGCATTTGTAAAATATGGCGCTAGCTCCTACGCGATTTGTGCGTCTTCGCTAAATTAAAGTATTGATTCGTAATTTTGTTTACAAGTAAATTACCAAATAAATAAATTCGGTAGGTGTACATGACTGATACATTAAAATTCTTTAAATTTGAGATGATTTCATTATCTAATTACGAATTGATGATGGTCATGTCGTGTGTGGGTAGCCAAAATTTTTGATCAGATTATGGGTAATTAAATCGAATTTATCGCCAAGAATTTGTGGAGGTTTTATGCCACCATGCCATAAATATTTAAACGTTTAACAAGAAATTCGTTCATCATACTTGTAGATTATATGGCATTCGTACAAGAATTCCCGGAAATGTGTATTAAGTACAGGGCACATTTATGTGCCAAAAATATTAAAAATCGTTTATACAAATATTTTTTTGGCATAAAATTTTAAAGAATTTGTTTAACATAAATACATTTCAATAGATCGGATCAATCTTGTTCATATGTAGATGATCCTATATAATGTCTAGACGTTAACAACATAATTGACATAATTGTGTTTGTTGGAATATGTACACATAAAATACAATACAAAACTCGATTAATTTCTATTATTAACATATGATTTCATCGTACGCGTACGTACAACACGAAAGGTAGGGAAAATACAAGAAAATAGAAAATTGTATTTAGAAAATGTGTGATACATTCAATAATACATAAACGTGTTCATGCTATATTCGTTGACATTAGTGGCGCCATTTTTTTTGTAATCAGATAGACACATTGACGCCATTATAATGTTATGACTGTTAAATGTATGTAGAGTGGAAAAACACTTGGGATCGATCATATTTCTGTGTTGCTTTTTTTGCGGAACATAATTTCGCGAGAATTTTTATTGTATTTTTGATTAAGTTTTTTATGGTCGTACGTGATTTATTTACAGCACTTAAAATAAAAATAAAAGAATAAATATAAAATACTGTTCAATGCAGAGCACACATTTAACCTCGGTGACATTCGAGCGAATCGATTTTATAGAGTGTTGGAAACTATGTAATTGGAATGCAATTTGGTGTAGAAAAATTTCTTACAGTTTATAGCTGGTTTCGATTGGGTTTAGAGATATCAAGAGTTACGTGCAATTTCTAATTATACCAATTGGAAGAAATGCAATTTATCTAGCTGGATTTTCTATATCTTTTATTCTCTGGTTACCCAAATTCTTGAATTTGATTAATTTACGAACAAGTGGAGGTTATTTAGGATAAACAATTTAAATTTGATAATCAAGTTCTGGCTCTTCCCCGGAAATAGAGAGCTGATCAAAATATTTTCATAATATTTTTTCGGAATTGTATTTCTGGCCTACTGATGTAATCAAATTTTTAAAATTGTCAATTTTGATTCTGAAACTACTCTTATCTTAGCTAATTTATTTTAGTATTCGTTAGTGCTCATTTTGTGCTGTCAACACAGTTTTAGTGGGTTCGCTTTTGTTCACATTTTCCGTACTTGTTCGCCTTATTAGCCTTGTCTTTAAGCGTCGATGCCATGTTTAGCAGAATTTTGGGTCTTTGCTTATTTTTAAAAAAATATCGTCTCTACGTGTCTCGTCAAATTTGAAAAGAAGCAACAAATAAGGGATGAAGATTGGAGCAAAGCTGGAGCTTTGAGAAATCGTGCACTTTACGTCCTGGGATTTAAACTTTAGAGGAATGCACTAAATTACAAAACATTTTGCTACGTCGTATGGAGTTTGAGAACTCAAATCTTCAGCAGTTGATGGCCAGAAAATTAAGCACACTCGACTAAGCTTTTAATTAGAAACAAAAACAATATGTACCACACAAACCAATAGCCACTCAGACTATCAAAACCCAGAAATTTAAATATACGCGTTCATCTACTCATCTTTATCATTATTGTGAAATTTGGGTTATTATTGAAAATTTTATTCTCAACTGAATTTGATTGGGGTTTGAATGGCCTTTCTGAATGGAACTAGGACATATTTGACACAAACCACAAAGGCACGATTTGTAAGATAAAATTGCGATTCAAATTTAATTTTTGCAGAAGTTCTGGAATATGGCCACCAGGAATGAATCTGGCCTCCTTTTCTACCGATCATCATAAAATTTTGAAGTTAAAATGTTATTACTAGGAAGTATTTAATATTTGTTTTGTAGTTTGACCGAACCCAAATTTTTATTGAATTTTTGGTAATCTCACCTCTTATTTTCAATACTATCAAAAAATAATCCATGATTTCCTTTTTAAAATTTTTGGATTTTATTATTTGGTAAATTCCAACAATAATAAAATATGGGAACGTGGTGAAAGAATATAAGTTTTAACATTAGTTAATTGTTAATTTAAAAAATTCGGAAATTTTGTAACAAATTTTTGGTCATTTTAAATTTAAAAATATGAAATGGATCTTCGTATATTTTTATCCCAAAAATCTTAAAATTCTTAATGGAAAATAACTTTTAAATTTATATAATCTTTTTAATTATTTCCAACTTTTTATATATCAAATATTTCGGAAATCTGCTTAAATTCTAAAAATGTGACGAAACTTCTTTAATCCTGAATTTAGAAATTTATGAATTTTTAAATGACGGCATAACAGAATCAACTAAAAACTTTTACCTGAAAATTTCATTAAATTTTCATGATTATTCTAAAAAGTACTAAACTATTTTTAGCGAGAATATCGAAAAATTTATTGTACAATAAAATACAGATTACGAAAGGTTCAAAACGTTTTGATGCGTCTGATCTGATGACCGAATTTTTTGATAGAAAAATTCTAAATCTCTTTAATTCTAAACTAACCGTTTTAACACTATTATGGAATTAATGATCTCCATTTTTATAAAATTGACAAATTTTAAATATACTTATTAAAATATTAAAACTCTGTGGAAGAATATACACGTTTAAACATTTTAGTCAATGCCTTAATTAAAATACGTCGAAAACGGAAATTTAAAAATATAAAAAAAAAAAAGAAAAAAATTAAAAATTTGGAAATTTCGATAATTTTATAAAATTTTTTTTTGCTCAGTTTAAATTTAAAAATGTGATTTGATACTCCGTATATTTTAATTGCAAAAATCTTAAAACTTTTAGTAGAAAAAATGTTTTCGATTTGTAAAATTTTGTTCCAATTTTGTAAAATTTTTAAATTTAAGAATTTTCAAATTTCTAAGTATGGAGGACTATCAATCAAGTTTTGGAAGGTTTTTATCTACCAATTATTTCGTAAAACTTTCAAAATTCTGAATTTGAAGAATTTTTTCTAATTCGTAATTTGAAAATTAAACAATTTTTGAAAAACTGATATCATATATTCAAATTTATGCCTACCTTCAAATTTATTCTATTTTCATTTTTACCAGCCCATATACAATTTTTAACTGATCTCGATGATATTCGCGAAGTTAAAATGTTATTACTAAGAAGTATTTAATATTTTTTTTATAGTTTGACTGCTGTACTCTAATCAGAAAACCGATTTTTTTTATCAAATATTTGGTAATCTCACCTCGTATTTTCAATACTATCAAAAAATCCATGATTTCCTTCTAAAATTTTTGAATTTTATTATTTGGTAAATTTCAACAAAAATTTGGAAATTTCAAAAATTTTGTAATAAATTTTTGGTCATTTTCAATTTGAAAATATGAAATGAATCTTCGTACATTTTTATCCCAAAAATCTTAAAATTCTTAATGGCAAATGATTTAAATTTATATAATTTTTTTAATTATTGCCAACTTTTTATGTATAAAATATTTCGTAAAACTGCTTAAATTCTGAAAATGTGACGAAAGTTTTTTAATCCTGAATTTAGAAATGTATGAATTTTTAAATGACGTCGTGGTTTCGTGGTTTCTTGCAACCTTTGGTGGTAAAACGAGATTCTCGGCCAAACGACCCTCTTAACCAAGTCAAAATTTTTTATTAATTTTTAGTAAATGTACCAGGAAACAGCAACTTTTACCTGAAAATTTCATTAAATTTTCTTGATTATGCAAAGAAGTACTAAACAATTTTTAGCGAAAATATCGAAAAATGTATTGTACAATAAAATACAGATTATGAAAGGTTAAAACATTTTGATGCGTCTGGTTTTTTCGAAAAATTCTAAATCTCTTTAATTTTAAACTAACCGAAACCAAATTTATCGATTTTTTTTTTAACAGAATTATGCAATTATTGATCGCCGTTTTATAAAATTCACAAATTTTAAATATATTGACTTAGTCAAGTTCTTAATAAAAATACGCCAAAAACGGAAATTTAAAAAATAACAAAAAATTTGAAAATTTCGAGAAATTTTTGCTCAGTTTAAACTTGAAAATGTGATTTGACGCTTCTTATATTTTACTTGCAAAAATCTTAAAACTTTTAGTAGAAAAAAGTTTTCGATTTGTAAAATTTTGTTCCAATTTTGTAAAATTTTTAAATCTAAGAATTTTCAAATTCCTAAGTATGGCGTGCTATCAATCAAATTTTAGAATATTAGCATCTTTATCTACCAAATATTTCGTAAAACTTTCAAAATTCTGAATTTGAGGATTTTTTCTAATTCGTAATTTGAAAATTAAAGAATTTTAGAAAAACTGATATATATTCAAATTTATGCCTATCTTCAAATTTATTCTATTTTCATTTTAACAGCCCATATAAAATTTTTAACTGATCGCGATGAAATTCGGTTTGAAGGGTGAAATTGCGCTTCTGAAGTGGAGTTTGACCATTTTACAATCGGCCATGGTGAGATTCGATTTTTGTTTGGCTATCGCAATGAAAGTGGGTAATTTCTTAACCAATCAATTGATTAGAGGAAATTGGTATTTTGAATTTAATTTTGCAACCTGGCCACCCTATACAAAACTAGGCCAACATCTTAACCCATCATAATGGAATTCGATTTTTGTAGGCTCGATTTGAGATTTTAACAATTACGACTATGAAATCATTTGAAAGTGCCTTTCCATCAAAATTCATTCAAATCCCAATTCCAATCTGTTAACCAATAATGAAGTTCATGTCGATGTACTACTAGTCGTTATTTTGCATACATTTGTTGTTTCTCTGTAATTCAGCCCTAATTACCTGTAAATATGGCCATAAGTGGATGAATATGATCGATAAGAAAAAAACTCCAAGTATTTGGCATAAATGGGGTCATAATCCGATAAATTGCTCGTAATAGTTGTTTTCTTATCAATGATCAACAGTTATTTCCGCTGGTTAAGCCAACAGATAATTCCGAGAATACTAGAATGTGTAAGTGAGTTGCTCTTTACATGACCGATAGTGTCGTAGCCGAAAATAAATTTAAAAATGTTGTACCATTATTTTGAGCAACTGTCGCTCAATATTCTGCTTAGTTATATGTAGAATTAATTTTGAAATGTTACTCATTTCATTGTATTTTAAGGTTACGATTTTTTCGATAATTTGCTGAAAATATGAGTACACTTGTGCTTAATATTTTATTTGATCACTATTCGTTCAAAATAATTTTGTTTTTATTCAAAATTATTAACATATATAGTCTGTCAGATTAAATGTAAATCTATCAAAATATATATAATTTCCATGGAGTCACTATTTAGATATTCCCCATGAATAATGAAATAGCAATGCTTCGTTATTTAGCGCCTGTATTGTATTCCAATGAATTGCGGCGTTTATAATATTTTTTTGCTAAAGCTACCTAATTGGTTAACAAATCAACTGTAAATATGGGCACAAGTGGATGATGTAATCGATAAGAGCATAAATGGGGTCATAATCCGATAAATTGTTCGTAATAGTTGTTTTCTTATCAATGATCAACAGTTATTTCCGCTGGTTAAGTCAACAGATAATTCCGAGAATAGCAGAATGTGAAGTGAGTTGCTCTTTACTTAGCCGACAGTGCATCAAATATGTGATCTGATGAGCTAGTACACATATTATAGTAAACAAATTTAAAAATTTGGATGTTGCTCAATATTCTGTTCTGCCAATATTTTGAGCTACTGTTGCTCAATATTTTATTTGAACACTATTCGCTCAAGATTATTTTGTTTTTATATAAATTTACGATTATACCGAGTGTGCAAACATATTAAAATTTTAATTTGAAACCTTAAACATCTAAATATTCAACATGATGGCATATTAAAGGGCCATTAGCATATAGTCATGTCAGATTAAATGTAAATCTATCAAAATATAATTTCCATTGAGTCACAATCTTACTATATGCTCCATGAATAATTTAATAGCCACGCCTCGCTGTTTAGCGCCTATATTGTATTCCAATGATTAGCATCATAATAAATTGCGGCGTTTATAATATTTTTTTGCCAAAACTACTGACTTAGATTATATGAAAAAAAAAAAATTTAATGACCAAGGTATATGCCGATAAACACCCTCACCTATCATAATTTATTTTTATCACCTTAACTGCCGTACATGTAATAGTAACAGACATTTGTTGGTGTTCCAAAAATACCACACCAGCCACAACAATAAAAATCCTTAACAGGCATATTTAATCCTAATAAATTATTCTAACGACAATAAAAAAGTAAACAAAAATTTTATTTTTATTTTATCTCAAATTTAAATTAATTTATCATCATTATATAGTCATTTGTCACTAAAATAAAATCTATTTTCTTAATAAACGAATAAAATTAAAATTCCGTTCGCTAAATTAAAATTTACATATAAAATGAAAAGCACTTAAGACGCACCGAACCGCACGACGTGCGAATTGTATTGGTTAGGGGATTAACAACACAGCGTACACAACACAAAGAATTAACCGGTCGCTTAATTAATTTTAATTGAAGATGGAACATTTTTGTGCGTCGCTGTTACCAACGAACTTGATAAGTCTTAAGTAAATATACAAAAATTATGATGCAATCGCAACAGCACCACAACACAATTTGCTGTATCATTTACACAAGAAATTAGGTCAATCTATTTTTGCTACTCTGCTATCTAATATGCAGTCATAAACCAAATATTTTAATTTATTATCTCTCCATGTGCAAACATATAATAAAAATGAGGTAGTGATTTAATTTGAGATAAACCAGATTCGCACGAAAACATTGGGGGAAAACATTAAAACTGTTTCGCCAAATATTTACACATTGATTGCGAAAAACACATAAAATTGCATGTGATGACATAATTATATAGGTTGCTGTCAGTATTCAAGATTTGTTATCTAATTTTTGTGTGTCTGAGTCAGAATTTTTGTGAGCCTGATTAAGTTCATCATAATAATCAAATGTCCACCAATTTATGCTGTATAATTACTCTTCAAAAAATCAAAAATTTTTGTGCACCAACATTTTTTTTTGTGCACCAAGTTCGAAATCTGTTTAACTAGATCAAACCTTTATGATTTAAACTATCAACTTTTCATTTATGCAACCAGAGAAATATTACATTTTTGCTGTAGAATTGTTTTTTGAGCATCAATAATTTTGAAAACAATGCTTAAAACACTGATTTTTTAAAACATTGATAAACATTCAAACAATAACCTATAAGAAACTGGGTTCTTGTCCACTAAAATAATTAGTTCCACTATTGCAAAAAGAACATTTTTAAATGAAATTAGTTTGTAGTCTTAATTTTGTCCACCTCAAATATATTATAATTAACCTAAATTTCGGCCAATTTATTGTGTATAGATAATTTTAGGCCACCAAATTATTTAATTTGTGCATCAAAATACTTGATTAGCTTATGCTTATCTGATTATAGTTTAATTAGTAGTATATAGTATTTTGTCCATGAAAAACTTTCCTGCCTAAATTAAAATAGAACAATTTAGGCCTAAACACAAATTTTTTTCGGCTCACCAACGCAGGATTTTTTTTGTCGCTTTGCCTGCTAAACAGAATTACATCAAAGTTATTTTTTTGTGCACCAATTTTGCAATATTCTGTCTGAATTTTTACTAGTTGTGAATTTTTGAGAAACGAATGAAAATCGTCCGGAAATATAAAATATTTAAAATAACGAAAATAGATAAAATATCATTTATGGTTTGTGTGGCTACATTTTATAATGTTCCTGTACTTCGATTTAAATAGCACCAAAATACAATATTAAATAATCATTCTTTTAAATATGTCGGATGCATTAAATATATTTAATATTAATTAAGGTTTTTTTTAAGGAGAGATATAATTCCTCCAATGCTTTGTTAACTTATATAAGTTATGCTAAGTTCGCCGCAATCATATTTAACCGTTCCAAATAAAACCAATAGTTTTCACGCTAAAAACACTAAATGTTACATCCTTAATACATATAATATTCAACACATTTCGCTTCAATTCGCCTTTACCTGAAAATGTTGCTAGCAAATTGTTTTATGCTGATTTCGCCGCACGCAGTCCTAGTAGTTTTATATATAAACAAATAACTGTTGAATGATAAAATACATTCATTTCTACATTTCTTTATAGATATAATATTAAAATTAATTAATTTCGCTCGAATTCGCTTTTCTCAAATTTCGCCGTAAATTCAATTTTTTGCTAAAGCATTGTGTATTGATCCTAATATAATTGTCATCCAAGCTGTGTTTTTAGATTTTTAAAATTAGTCGAACCTAAAAAAATTCGCTGCACATTAATTATTTTCGCATACATGTACAAATGTGAAACTCGATTCCGTTCGTAATCCGTAAATTATACCACCCAAACACGAGATACTGTTTTCGATTAAATTCGATTTTATTTTCAATTTGAAAAATTGTAATTACAATATAATGTCTGCATATATCGTGTATAACAACGTCGTGTACACAAACGACAATATTCATTTTTGGGTCGTAGGCGAGTTTGATTAAGTGTGACATATCCAAATAGATACGATAAAAATTTTATATAAAATTACGGAGGTTTTTTTTTTGAGTAATACACAACAAAATATGTATCGTAAAAACGTCTAAAAGTCGATGGCCTTGATTAGCCTGTTATGAAAATTGGTCACATTGTGTCTAGAACAGTTTGCCTTTTTTATAATAAAATGCCAAAGGTGAGCACTACTACTTTAGTTATCTAAATAACTAAAGGAACAACCATGTACGTATGTATATGTAAAACGAGGAGTGATAATACGAAAAACATGTAACCTAATAACTTATTTATATTAGCTATTTAATGTCAATTAGATTGACATTATCGATTGCATTAAAAGATAAATTTAGAAATTATATTTTTTTTTTCGCTGTATTGATAAGAGTAAAACTGATAGTTAAACATACTTAAGTCGGTTGTGTACACACAAGAAAAATTTGAGTTTTGGATAATTGATAATTCATTCAAGGGTAAATGAATGTGTATACAGACAAAATGTAGTAAGTAAATCTCACTTAACCTTATTAGTACTCGTATACACAAATCGATGACATAGATTTTGTTTAGCCACCTTACGATAGAATTGTACAGCAGGTATAAAAAATTCAGGTGATGTAAAAAATCCCAAATCCTATTCAAATCCATATCAAAATATGTATATGTTTTGCATACAAAAATTTATAACACTAAGAAAACATGATACGAGACATACACCATAATCGTGCGCTCTATTGGCGGCATTCCAAATAAAAAATATCTCAATAATCTTAACGACTTTATATATATACAAATCCACCGAGAATATTATAATTTATGTATAATGCTGCTTAAAAGAAGTAAACGAAAAAAAAAACCTTAAAAAATCATTTATTTCGCATCACGCAAGTGAAATATAATCGCCGGGCGAAAAATTATTTTGCACATATATTTCAAATCGAGCGCGTGTCTAACCCGCAAACCACATACGATGAATATGTACATGCCACTACCAATTTGATGACTCACTACACTCTTTCAAATTCTATTTGTATAACTGAATTTATTCTTTTTTCCAAAAGAGTGGCCTGGAAAAAAAGGTTTTTTCCAATTTTTTGTTGTTGTGGTTGTTGTTGCCATTGTTGTTGTTGTTGTAAAGTCAATTAAAATTCCATTTATTATTTAATTCTGTGTGCTATATACAATAAAAAAAAATACATAACAACACACAGTACAACAACAATGTGATTGCAAATAAAATGGGAAAAAATATTTTCCTAAAAAAAAAAATTCAGTTTTTAAATGTACAAGAGGGAGGGAGGGCTTGGTGTCGCCATTCGAGGGTAGAATGGGGTAATTTAATCAATTTTGTCGTGCATGTACAATTCATCATAATACGGTATACGGTTATAAAAATGCGGAGGTTTGTTTGTTTTTATATGATTTTTTGTAATTTTAAAATTGAAGGTCGATACTTCGCGTGCATTGAATGGTTAGTACATATATAATATATAGTGAGGCGAATTCGAGTCCAGGTCATATAATAATATAAAATCAACTAAAATCGATACAAACATTAAATATTAAATTGTATTTACAGAAATAGAATAAAAATGATTAAATTGTATAAGCGTCGAATATATGGCGAATTCGATATACGTAACGGAAATGTTTAAGATTTTGTTTTTGTTCAGACCTAACCAGAAAATGTTTTAACAGACGATTTATTTTGTTTCCAGAAATACGGCGAATTCAACATAATCTGACTTATAGGAATCCTACTTTTTATAATAGTCCCAAAATTTAACAAGAAACACAAAATTGTGTTATAGTTAGATCATCCCCATTAATTTTTTTTGCTTGGTATTTTCAATAAAGATACACCTTCAACCTAATTGAAAAATAGTTTTTGTCTAATGTCACAATTTAAATTTTATTTTGTGACTTAATTGCTTAACATTTTAAAGTTAAATTTACTTTAATTACACACTTCAAAATTATCCATAATTAAATGTTGGCGCACAAGCAAATAAAGCATGTTCAAACGCGGAGGTGTAATTTTAAAATTGAAGGGCGATACTTCGCGTGCATTGAATGGGTAGTACATATATAATATATAGTGCGGCGAATTCGAGTCCAAGTCATATAATAATATAAAATCAACTAAAATCGATACTAACACTAAATATTAAATTGTATTTACAGACAGAGAATAAAATTGATTAAATTGTATAGGCGGTGAATTTTATGGCGAATTCGATATATGTAACGGAAATGTTAACTTTATAAATTGGGTTTCGATTAAATGTTAAAGATTTTGTATTTGTTCGGCCCTAACCAGAAAAAGTTATAACAAAGACGATTTACTTTGCTTCCAGAAATACGGCGAATTCAACATAATCTGACTTATAGGAATCCTACTTTTTATAGTAGTTCAAAAATTTAACAAGAAACGAAAAATTGTGTTATAGTTAGATGTTACATCATTCCCATTAGATTTTAGGCTTGGCATTTTCAATAAAGATGCACCTTCAACCTAATTGAAAAATCGTTTCTGTCTAATGTCACAATTTAAATTTTATTTTAAATTGTGATAATATTAAGTGACTTAAATGCTAAACATTTTAAAGTTAAAATTTCTTTTATTACTAACTTCAAAATTATCCATAAATAAATTTTGGCGTGCAAGCAAATAAGGCATGTTCTACACTTTAAACACTTGTTGGTGGACAAATATTATTCTAATAAATTTTTGACCATTTTTTATTTTAGTGCTACTAAACAGTTTATTTTGATATTAAAATCTAAAATTTCGATTTTTAAAATATTGGTCGTGTCGGTTTTGAAGTCAGCACGTTTAAGAGATCAGTTAAGAATTTTTCTTGTTAAATCTCTCTATCTTATCAGATATTATTCTGTCAGATTAAGGTATCAAGCATAAAAAAAATTTTTAAATTTTCTAAGAGTACGTCAGTACATATTAATTGTGTTTCAACGTTGTTCAGTTTTATCGGATTTCGCGCAAATAATAAAAGAACATTTTTTCGGGTACAAGTTAAAAGTCTTGTTTCATTTTACATTTCCGGGAATAATTTAATTTGTTGACAAAATTCCTAAAGTATACTCAGTTCCTTATTGGGGTCCCAGTAAAATAATAAAATGAAGTATACTGCCGTAAAAACAAATCGCAACTAAAACGTCCGATTTAAGAGAGGTTTATTTTGAAAATTATTTCAAAAATGTCAAGTCGGATTACTATTGGTTTTGGGTATTTTATTGGTGTCCAAACAATATCGAATATTTTTAGTGGACAAAAACAATTTTACGGCTAGAAATTGCTTATAAGCCTTTAATAATAAATATTTTAAAGTTAAATTACGCTTGAAAGCTTTTTCATATATTTGGTGGACAAAGTGAAAACATGGTGTTCAAACAAATATCTGTTGATAAAGAGAAATGAATCGGCTTAAACAAAAACGTTTGATTTTGGGGCGGTTTATTTAATGCTTATTTAGAAAACATGTTTAGAGCATTTTGAATAAATATTTAATGGACAGAAATTTGTGCACCAAACTCCATCTTTTTAGTGAACAGAAATAATTGACAAGAAAAATATTATCTCAATTAATTTTTTTGACATTTTATTTTGGTGCACAGAAAATATGTTTTTGTATTTAAATTGGCATAAATCGAATTTGTCAGTTTCACTTGATGGTTATCCGAAACTGTGTTAGGCTAGCTGTGGCCATTCAGTACCTCAAGCGATATTTGTTTATCATATAAATGATGCACCAAATAAAATTTCATTTGATTTTTTGGAAGTTTTTAAATTAGTGATAAAATATTTTATATTATGGACATAAATTTATATTCAATTATTTTATAAGCGTTTAAAAACGTTCAGATAACACCCATAAAACCATTAAATTGTGCAAAAATAATAATAATAATAATATTTTATTGGTGCACAAATCTTGTTTGATTTTTTTAGTGGACATAAACTATTTAAAGGCTAATGTGAAATTTTTAGTTGAAAGATAAACATTTTAATGGTAAAATTACCGGTCATAAACCAATTATGGTGCACAAAGTAACAAAAATATGATGTACAAAAAAAATTTGTTTTGGTGGACAGAAATAAATTGTTCTGAAAAATTTTAGTCTAATTAATTTTTTCTAACATTTTATTTTGTACACATTCCAATTACATTTAACACACTAGGATTCTCGGACAGATTATTCTGTCAGATTAACATAATTATTCTGCAAAATTTTAATATGATTTTTTTTATCGTTACAGGTACGTGCATTTCCTTCCAATTTTTGGTAAGCAAATTAAATTAATAAAAATTTCCTAGAATTTGTTGTGCATTACTGTACGTGACTTCCGCAAGCATTGGGATTTTTCCATTTTGAGATAAAAAAAAATTGTTTGTAGAAAATTGTTGTTGCAAGAGATTGGCAGCTTATAATCTAGTTGATTTTGGATACACAAAAAATAAATTCTATCAATGACAGTGAAATGTCATTGAATAATAGAAATATATATGTTTTTTTTTTTTTTTTGTTTATTAAATTTGTAATCAAACGCAAGATCGCAAAAGGTTAAATTCCTCAGCCAATTAAAATATTTTGATGTTGTCTATTTCTAAGTAGAGTAACGCATCATCCAGTACATTTCAATTATTTGAGTACGCTCTCATGTATATATGTAATAGCAAAAAGTTAATTATATTTTAGATGGTACATGCCTGTCGGCATATTAACATGTACACAATACATATTTACCTCCCAAAACTACAAACAAACAAAAAATTAAAAAAAGCGAACCTCCGGTATCATAAAAATAAGTTAAGCCTTTTGTTGAGAGCGGAGAGGCTGCATTAAAAATTCCATTAAAAGAACGCCATATATACACAACCAAGTTAAACTTTCATTTGCTAATTTAATAATTTAAGTCGCTTTGTAATTTATATAAACATATCGTAACGACAATACAACCCTAAATAAGGGGGGTAAGCTTTACGAAAAAATAAAAATAAAAAAATAAAGTTTCGTTGTTTAACCCTTTTCATATACAAATCGTTTAGTCGAACGATAAACGACAACATTTTAATCATCCTTGATGATGGGTTTTTCTTATACTAAATTTTTAAATTTGTGTATTTGTGTTATATATGGCACAACAAATGGCATACATGATAATTCTGTATGAATAATTTAACTTTCGATTTTTCTTGTCATCGTCTTCAAGACTATATGTTTATGTGTATGGAAGATGGTTTCTGTTATGACGATAATTTTGGGTATAATTAGGTAGAAAAATGTGTGTTGAAAATATTAAAATTAAACAAGATGAAATAGGTTTTTTATGGATGGCCTTGATTAATTTCTAGGGAGCTTTTGTGTACAGGATTTGTAACACAAATGTTTTCAGTTTTAAATTGAATGTACTAGGGTAGCGAACTAAACTGTATTAGGGTGCGATGTATTGAATGAATGGCGAGATTCTGAAAAAACTTTGAAATTGAACGGAAATTTAATAAATTTTTTTTTATTTTAAAGTATTCAATAAGGATGGCAATTTACACCAAATATCACCTGTTTAAATTGAATAGATATAACAACATTGAAAAATTGAATATATCGATCTTTTGGTTCAGAAACAAAAATTGATCAATTTTAATGTTTTATTGATAGAATTTTAAAAATTAATTTTATTTAAAATGATTGGTGTAGTGAAAGTGTGATTTTAAAAAGGTATATTAAAAATGCTGTTGAACTTTGAATTGAACCTAGTTTCGAAACGTTCTAAACTTGAGATTTGCTTTCATATTGTGAATGAATCCTGTAAATTATAGGGCAATTGAATGCACATTCAAAATGAATTGAACAATTTAAAACTGTTCAATTAAGTTTTTAAACGACAAAACGTTGTAGACTAATGGTCTCAACAACTTTGTCAGAATTTCTTTTGAAAATGTTTTTAAAATTTTGAGATTGAACATCACTTTGAAATAAATTGAATCAATTGTGATTTTAATGCTGACTACAATAAAATTTGGTTTTGAAATTGATCAATAAGGGTTGTGATCCATTAGATCGATTAAAAACAATATAAATTTAAAACAGTCAAAAAAAAAAAAATTGTCAGGATGAATATGAATGAATATCACAATTGCGTAATTATGCATCAACGGTTTTGATTTAAATGCTAGTGTTGTTGTAAAATTAATTGCATGAATATAAAATTGAATACGAAGTGTAATTCAATTTATTGTTTTGTTAAATTTCAAAATAACGTAAATCGAATTAAATTTTCGTTCAATTCTAAACCTGAATTCAATTGTACGTTTAACAAAAAAAAAAAAATATTTTTATGTTTTGTGTCAATTTAACACATCTGGGTTGTATATTGAAACAAAGTCGATTGCGGAAAAATAAATTGTATGATTTATTACACCGTCATCATAACAGCAGCATCATTTGGGAAACTCGATTATATTATTTATTATGTAACTAAGTGGATTTTCACAGTATTGTGCTCGTGCACAATAATCCATTTTCCCCATTAAAATTTACCGTTAACTACTTGAAAATCACCTCATTAAAAACGTACTTTTTTATTTTATTTTATTCGGTGTTCAATATTTTTTTTTTTGATTCACTGGGAAAAACAATACAAATATTTAGGTATGAGTGTGCAGAGTGGTGAAAAACCATTCAAATCGATATATACCACCCCCTCAAAATACGGTATTCATTGAATGATTTTGTTTTGTGCACTGTTTATTAATGCCGCACGCTCTGCTGCTACTATACCACTATACCATGCCGGTGATTAAAATCATTTTGGTGTTTGTGGCGCGTTGTTCTTCTTGTTGCTATTGTTGTTATACCGTATACAGGAATAAAAACTGTGTATTTGCCATTTCAAAATAAATAAAATGTAAAGTGGTTTTTATACATTTTTAATTTTTTATTTATTAAGACAGTAATATAACTAGGTGATAAAAAGACCGGCATTCGCACTATATAACATGCTGATAAGAAAACAATAAACGCGCCTAAAATTAATCAAAGAAAAAAAAAATAAGGTGTAATTGACCCGAAAATAGAAACCATATCGCAATCCTATTTCTATCAGAAAAAAGGGTTTGGTGTGTGAACGCGAGCTATTTTCAAGGTTTCATCATGATTTGCGACTAGTTACCTCATCATTTACACAAATAAAATAATGTTTGCGTATGTTAATTACCGATAAGAGATTTATTGTTGCTAGAAATGTATACATACACCAAAAATATTATATCATTTTTCTTATCTTTTATTTTAATGAGTTTTTAATAAATTAAATGTGTGCATACATCAAGGTGTTTTCACGCGCACAAAAAATATAAATTTGTCGCAAAAAAATTGTGGGAAAGACACTTTTTTATTTTAAATAAATTAAATGTCGTAAAGATAATAATCCTCTTAACGTTCTTATAATATATGTGAATAAAATGTTTGTGTTGATGAAAAGTACGTAATTTATGGTTTTTCGGCTATGAAATGAGTTTAATTTGGTTTAAAAGCAGAAAAGGCTGCATAGCACGCGATATGACGTGTCGCGCTTCATATGCAGCAAATGATGAGAAAGTAATCTGGTTTTATCATAATTTTTGGGAAGTTTTGCATATTTCAACCATTATAATCTTGTGAGTTGAAACTGAAATCTCTAGTGTATAAAATATTGAGCAACGATTACATAAAATAATGGCAAATTAAGTAAAAACTTAAATCAAAAGTAAAATCAACATTTTTGAGCATCAATTATTTTATCTTGTTTTGTAGGGCATTCATTTTCATCTAGTTCCTTCCCTAAATTTGGTTGTCAGAATTGACAGTTGGTACCGTCAGGGTCAAATAAATTGAGCAACACTTAGATTATATGAAATTCCATATTTAAGTAGAATTATTTAGGCCGGAAAATACGTCATAACTTACGATACACGGAATTTCATCAATGCAAGTTGTCATTATTAGAAACGAGTAAGAATGAAAATAAATTGGTGCTGATTAATCAAGATTATGGCAATATAAACGGTTTATGACCTTAATTTTAGTAATTTCTGGGCTTTATCATATTATTTTCGGTTATGTTTTAAATATAAAATGCAATGTGTAACATGCAATGTCGCATGTCGTCGAATTACGTGACTTATGACTCGACTAGCAACGCTGCATTTGTAGTATAGTAAATAATAACGGTGTGACTCGCAATATGACATATAACATGACATTTTTATTTATATATCATTTTCGATCAGTGACAGATGTTTAACCTATTCAAGTCGTATAATGGACCTGAAAATTGCGTTAAATAACACCTAATTTGACATAAAACATAACATTTTTTTATACAATTGTCACTAACATTTCTTTTTACAATTTACTTTACTCTTATTATTTATGAAGATTTACTTACGATTACATAAAAAAACTAAATCAAACAAATTTGAACAAACAGAGATAAAACTCTCAATTTAATTGTATCCGTGACTTATAGGTGTGACTTATAGAAAAAATATTTTATCATGAAAAATTGCGGCAGTTTTTTTTTATATTTTCATTTTATTTCTGCCATTTGTTGATACAAAATTGTATACATTGGAAAGTAAATATAGTTTATGTTTGTTAAATGGTTATGTAATTCTATAATATGCACTATGGCTTAACTAGTTGAATAATTTGTGAATCATGAAGTATATTCAAACATTTACGCTTAAGCTGAATATATATCAAGTCGTCTGCAGTACAAAGCTGGGGTTCAACTTAACAGTTCATTTTTTTAAATTATAAGAGTATAATATCTCACCCGCAACATGACTCTGCCATATTAACCAACATGTTTTGATGTTGCAAACTCGCAATCTGGCATGTAACATAACATGTTTGTGACAACTGAAACTAACACTAACACAGGATGCGTGTCGCAGAGAAAGACAATATAGTAGCAACTACACAAGCAATGTCAAATGGCATGCCAGAATGCCTCATCCAGCAGTAGCATACACCTTCTAGTAGTCCTGGGATCTGGCTACGATTTAATGATCCAATCATTCATTAATCCAAAATTAAATTGATTATGTTAACCTTAGAAATAAGGAACTAAATTTGGCAGACAATGAAAATTAGAATTAATTTGATGGTATCCTTATGTTATGTAACACGCGATCTGACTTTCGATGTAGCATTTTTATTTCATATTAGTCGAAAACAATGATTAGAAAGGGAGTAATTTTGTGTAATAATGGGTTAAAAAATCACGTTTAATATGTTAAGAATGACTTGCAATGTGGCATGCAACATAACATTTTTACGAATATATCATTTTCGAACAGCTGATAACTGTTTATTGTACCATTTAAAAACAAATTTCTTGAATGACACCTAATGTGTACATGCAACCTAATATTGTAATTTGTAATTCACATTAAAACCATTTTTGTGCAGGTTACTTTACTCTTCCTATTTATGAAGTTTGAAGATACATTGAAAAAAATTAACCGAAAAAATTTACAGGCAAGAAAATAAATTGAAATTAATTTAAATAAAACCAAATTTGAGTTTATTATATGATTTATGATCTGACTTTCTTGTTGAACCGGATGTTGGCAATCGATTTTGATCGATTCTTATCTGTATTCTTTATACAAAACTATGTATAAGCCAATGTTTCAATTTGAACAAATTGCTATGTGACATACAATATAAATTTGAGCAAATTCACAAGTTTACGAAGAACAAAAAGGGAGGGTGTGACTCGAAAAATGGCACATTTTTATTACTAAATCTTTTTGAGCTTCTTGTTTTATTTATTTGCAATTTTGGTGTAAATTACAGTGATTGTCAGACGATTGTGTAAAAATTCGGTTACAGATGACCCATGATGTGGCATGCAATATAACATTTTATTTTGCTATTTTTTATTTATCTACTTATTTTGTTGATCTGGAAAGCTGGATTTACAGTACAAGAAGGCTTATTTGACCGGAGTGTTATAATTTTAAATTATTGTCATCAAATCTGGCATGCAACGTAACATTTTAATTATGATTAAGATCACGATTCCGTACCCATCTCTATTTAAAATTCCGTAAATTTATTTATATTCTACTGGTGTTGATTTATGTACCCTTAACACGAAAAGTAAAATTGTTAAATTATATCAGGTAACAAATCTGATATCGCCACCATCATTTTACATTTTATTTAACTTTTATTAATTTTGGGATATTTGATTAACCGGAAATTCCAAAAAAAAAAAAAAATTGTAATTAAATTTCACAATTTTTGTGCGAGATTCCCATGCTCTCGAATTTCGATGCGACAATGTCGACAACAATGATGATGGCTTACACACAAAGCGCAAAGGGAGAGAAAAATAATTTCCTGTCACCATTAAATGAATACATATTTATTTATACAGCATACAGAAAATGAAATTTATGTATGTCGTGTGTGTGTGTGTGTGTGTCGTATGTATATAGTGTGCAAGATAGGAGAAAGGAATTTTTATCAACAGAACAATTTTTTATATGAAATGTATGTATGTATGTACCAAAAATATCAATCACTCGAACATATATACGCTCACAACACAATCTATATAGATTTATGAAGAGCAACAACATTATTATTACACACATGCCAAACTTGTCATTGGAATTTATGTTGTATGATTATGTTATTTGCATAATTCGCGTGTTCACCGAAAGAATCAAATGTCACAATGACAGAAACATATTTTTGTAATGTAGGAAATTCGAAACTGATTTTTTTTTTGTTAATGGTATGTGCGCGGTTCGCGGATTACGGATTAAGTACTGATACATAAAGAATATATTTGTCAAAGTCAATTTTAATTGGTGTTGTCATCTTATTCTACTCCTCTTCTGGTGTGATTGCCCCCAACACAATTTTTGTTGTTGTTTTTTGTTCGCAATGCGGTTGATTAAGCAGACAAGAATAATCAGCCAAACATAAAAACGAGATTCGCTTAAAATTAATTAAAATTCGATAGCAGAGCAAAAAAATTTGGGGACCAGTTTAATTATTGCGTGGCGTGTTGTATATGCAACTTTTTTATGTTTTGTGTGGAGATTAAATCTAGATATAATTTATATGTGCGTAAGACAAAGTTTGGCATTTTAATGTTAAATTTTAATTATGAGTTTTTGTTTTTATTACATTTTACCTTTTTTTTTGTGGTGGATTTCCGGTTTCACTAAAATTTTTTTTTGCCAAACACGAAAAATGTTACCTGATATACATACAATTTTTTGTTGGTTCGGGCGCGCATTATTCGAATAAAATAAATTTTGTGTTACCATCAAACAATACAAAAAATTAACTTTTCGGATGATAAAATAGTTCCACCCACATTGTGGCACTGTACAATTTACATGTTTTGGTGGTGGTTGCTGGTGAACATTTGGTTTTGAATTATTTTCATATCATGTGTATAGTAGACGCAATAATAATAACATGCCCATCACAATCACCCAAAAAACATAAGAAAAAAGAAAAATCACCCGACGCAGATGACATGCGAACATAATATAAACGTAACATTTTTGTTTTTTTTTTCTAAATTCTATTATTTCGTGTGATGGTTGATTTGATGAAATGTAAACAATGTGAAATGGAAAATTCAGTTTTTGTATTTATATATAAATGGGACGTGTGTACGTACATACACATTTCATCGGGTTGATGATTATGATCATGAAACAAACAGAAATTTTTTATATACATATATAATTTTTACGTTATGTGGGTCATGTTACATGTCATGTTTGATCAAACCATATATATAATCATGAATTCCGCATATGCACTATACTTAAATATAGCGCGGTCATAAATCTATATTAGGGATCGACATTATGGCAGCATAATACAAAATTAAATCAATTTTCAGCCTCAGGAGACAAATATATATATAAGGATTTTTGCTTTTTAATTCAAAACGCACAAAAACAAAAAGAAAATGGGTTTTCTGTATCGTTTTTCCGCCCTTTTCGTTCGGTAGTTTGTCTTATCTTTAATTTGACGATAACAGGAAAATTCAATTATTTTGTTTTTGTTGTATTTATATTCGTTTGTCTCGTACGCTTTACGATAACAGAAAAGATTTTTTTGTTTTGTTTTAGTCAATATTCAGTCAATCATTGTGCGAATGGGTGAGAGATTAGAAAGTTTGGGTGGTACAAAGAGTGGGTTTTAATTTGCCTCGTATAGATAATATAATTTGGTACATATTTTATGTTCAACACTTGAACATGCGATAAATGTTGATTGTTTCGTGCGATTCTACAAATTAGTATTTAATTGTTTTATTGCTTGGCATATGACGTCTATGTCATATGGAAAATTGATGTTACGTCTGGCCAACTCACATACGCTAAATTCAACACTATTTCCTTCAAGTGGTTATTTAATGCCTTTGCCAACAAATTTATTATTTTCTTATTGGAATTCTGATATTTAATGCGCAAAATCACGCGTTACTCTTAATCATAACAAGTTTTATTTCATACAATTTCTTATTGGATTTAAGAATGGAAGCGCGGCTAATTTATACAAATTATATATTTTATATGTAATTTAATTATCTTCTAAAGATTACAATAGTTTGTATTTGACCAATAAAATTAAAATTCTGATTTTATAATTCCTAAATTAATTAAAATTTCAATTAAGATTTATTTCCCAATTAACGTTTACTTAATGTTCAACGGTTAAAAAATTGATATTTAAAACTAATTCTTAATTGATATTCCGTAATATTCTGAATTCGTCGCTAAACGAAATATTTAAAATTTTTACCTTTTCTTATAGAAAATATGATATTCGATGCACGAAATTTGTTATCTTGAAATCCAAATTCATCGTGATTTTTTTAAATTCCTATTGGTATTTAAAATTAAAACCTTACTATAAGTTAATCGTTTTTAATTTTTAACAATTTTTTATTGGTTTTAAGGATTTTTATGAAAATACTTGTGAATTCTGGTTAAAGTTTTTCTTATTGGAATTTCGAATTCATAATTTTTTGGTTTAGATTTAATCATTTTGTCACTAAAATTTAAACTAATATGATATTCATGTTATTGTGAACTAGTTTAAAATTCTTATTGGAAAATTTGAGAATTCCAATTAATATTTGAATCAATCAAACTCAATTTCTTGTTGAAATTTTCAGTCTTTAAATTTTTATTAGAATTCTAATATTTGTTGCACGATATTTCATGCATCCTACTCGAGTCTAAGCTTATTTTCTGAGTTTCATCCCGGATCTGAGTATTATAAATTCAAATTGGAATTTCAAATTAAAACTTACAACTAATCAGCCTTATTAATTTAGCCAATTTCTTATAAGATTTAAAGATCACGCATATATGAACTTATGAATCCTGATTATTATTTTCAATTTAACTGTTATTAAACTTGATTATATTCTAATTAGAATTTCGAATTAATACTCATATCTTGATAATTCAAATTTTTAAACCTAGATTCTAAAAAAGTTCTTATTAGGAGATTCCAATGAAAATTTCAATTAACATGTTTATTCATCAAACTCATTTTCTGATTAGAAATTTCATCAATGAGTCTAAAATTCTATATAAGAAATTCATATTTAATCGAAATCTAATAAATTTTTCTTATTGGATTTATTTTTATTTTTAATAAGAGTTACTTCGAATTTTAAACAACGTTAAAAACTTGACGTTAAAATCAAAACCATTATTCTTATTGGATTTCATTTAAAATTTCATAAACATTAATTCAAATTTAATACTAACATTGATATTAACTAGTTTTTAACTAAAGTTTTGTGTTATTCCTAATTCTTCATATATTTCAAATTTTAGTATTCTTATTTAAATTCTGATAAATATTGGTGTTAACACTACACTTATGAACAGTCTATTGGCGCCGAATGTGATTTTTGAAAATTTCATTTGGAATTTAGATCCATAATTCACAACAAAATATCCGCTTTTAATTTTTGGACAATTTCTTATTGGATTCGAGGGGATATCAATTTAACTGTTAAATTTAATTTTTGTGTTATTCAAATTGTTTCAAATGTATGAAAATTTAGATTTAACCATTTTCACAGTCTGGGTTATAAGAACATAATATTTATCTAAAGTTCTGATTTAGATTTTTTTTATGCAAAATTCTAATTAATATTTTCCAAATCATATTCATTTTGACTATCAGATGTTTTCCATTAAAAAAAATATTAATTATTAAACCTCATACGTGATGAAAATTTGGTATTATTCTGAATTCGTTACCACCCGGAAATGTTCATATTTTCTTATTGGAATTTTGCAAATTTAACTGCATGTATATGTTGTGAGATTCACGCCGGCTCGCAATTTATAAAATTCAAATTCGACTTTTAAATTTATTTTAGGTAATTTCTTATTGGATTGAGAGGCCTTTCTATGAATACTTGCGAATTATGGATGGGATTTTCAATTGCAGATTATAGCAATTTCTGGTAAGATAATATGGTACTGCTAATTCGAATGATAAAAATTGCTAGGGAAATATATTTTATTAAAATTTGACTAAAATATCAATTGAAATGTGCAAACAACTTTATAAATGTATTCCAATTGGAATCCATAAAGATCATTATAATTGGATTGTTTCTGTTAAAATGGGAATGTTCCAATAAAAACGGTCAGACTGCGATATAATTATTTCTGTTAACCGATTTCTTTTCGTCTTAAGGTGGGTTCGCATTTTCAAAAATTTGTGCCGAACACATTTACCGAAAATATTTTCGCCGCAAATCTTTATACCGACAAGTGGTGGATCGCACATTGTCAAATTGGACGAGTGCGAGACTTATAAATATTTTAGTGCTAAAAACTCGTTATTTACAACATTTTCGTTAAATTCGACTAAAATTTAAATTTGTAAATTCAATTAATGAATTGATTTTTTGTATATATTTCTGAATCGAGCTGTAATAGATATAAGCATATAGGCCTGTTTAATTTTTTTCATATTCCTTGTTTTAATTTTTTTTATAAAAAATAAATTTCATGATTTTCAAATCAAAAATTGCAAAATTCCAAGTAGAATTTAAGATTCTGACAATGAAATTAATAATTTTGTTTAACTATCAACTACCATGCTATTCTGCTGGAGTAAGCCCTTACTTTAAAAAGACAAAGAAAAGTTGAAGTTCCTCTCAAAAAATTCCAATAAGATTCCAATAAGAATAATTATAATGCCATCACCAATTCAAAAGTTTAAAATTCTGAACTTTATATCGAACCGCATTAAAAAAACTCCTTTGATTTCCGAGTTGTCTAGTATTTGTGTACATTTCATGTGGCTTTAAGATTTGGAAACTAGATAGGACTTTGCAAAAAAAAAAAAATCAAAAATTCCAATTAGAATTTCAAATTATTTTTAGAAATTAGAAATTTCAAGTCGTTGCAGCTTCCGCGTGAAATTTTAAAAATGTAATCTCAAAAATACTTCCTACATTTTAGCAAGGTAATAACAAGCATCAATTAGAAATTCTTTTCTTTTGGCATCATTTTTATATCCCAACATTACATTATGAGATCCAATCCACAATTCCAAAGTTTTCATAATTTTAAGATTCTCAGATAGAAAATTTTATACGAATTTTTTGTTTCAATGCATTCGAGAATCCATTGACTGTAGTTTTTATACCGTTGAACATTAAATGCTAATTATAATATTGATTCTGTCTTCCTTATTGGGATTTGTGGGTTTTATATTAATTTTCAAATTCCCCCGTCACATTTGGCGAATGACATTAGTTAGGCAATTACGAGACACCAATCAACCTTTAAGAAGAATCTAAGGCCGATCTTAATTATAAACACCTTTTGAACTTATCCCCATGAAGTTTGTATAAATCACTTCTAGTGTTATCATCGCGTAAAATAATATTTAAAAATAAAACGGGTCGACCTTGCGACAAGTTTGTTGCGATTTTTGTTTTTTTTTTTGAGAAAATGTCTTTACGATAGCGCCACAGATTATCATATCGCGTTTACATCATCATACCGTGCATCAAGGTCACTATCAAAATCTATTTAATTTTTAATTTTATTGTATGCCTTTGTATGTTTCCATATACACATAATTCACACAATCATCTCGATGTGTGTACACTAAAGTTCGTAAACTTTTAAATTAATGATGACGGTGCTCGAAACAAAAAGCGCGCACGTTATCACGTTTCAACCAGACAGGGAATATAAACCACACACTACCACCACCGGTATCTTATATTTTTTGCGTAAAGCTTATCAATTACAAAAACAAAAACTTTTCTCATTTTCATTAATTTTCACTTTTGTTTTTTTTTTAATTAACATAAAATCCAACAACAACACAACGCTAACCAACATTATGATTAGAAATTGTGAATATAAGTGGATTCTAAACACATACACAATGTTCTTCTACCTTTTCTATTGTTGTTTGGTTTGAGGAATTGAGGAACACAACAAAAACAAAATTGCTAAGTCATAGGCAAAATGATTTACGCGCCCTTTTAGTTAAAGGGTGGTGGTTGTGTGCCAAAATATTTAACCTAATCACAATTTGAGTGTTTTTTTTGTTTCTCTTATCAGATAAGTAGTAATCCGAAATAATTGATTTAATTTCCGTTTTGCTTATCACCGGGTTGAAAATCGCTCAGAACATAAAATTAGATGACTACGGTATAAGATTGAAACCTACATAAGATGCACGCGATAAGATTAGAAAAAATGTATGTGTGAGTACATAATGTTCCTTTAGGACCCCCTATATATGTAGTAATCCAATTTAGTTACAAAACACAAAAATTTTACGAAAAGGTTCCATCAAGTCTATTTTACACGATTAATCCAAATTTTCTACCTCATTGTCATTTTCAATCGATATGTTTATACAAACTAATCCCATTTGGATATTATTATACCATCGCGTACTGGATTCTGACGTGTCGTATTTAAATTGTAAATTAGTCAAGTGCTAATAAATAGAATCGATAGTGTATGAATACACAATATCGCGCGAGTCATATGCATTTTGCCGGGTATTTTTAACGTCCGGTGGTATTATCTATCTGCGAGTGTTAATAACTGCCTAGAAAACATAAATTAGATTTTTTTTTACAAATCAAATCACCTTTTAACTATTTATTATATTTTTATAAATTTTCACTTTTATTTTTTATTCTATTTATATTTTTGTAACAATTTTGCACTTTTCACTCAAAAAAAATAAAAAATTTCACTCAAAACAAAAAAAAAATCACTCAATTTTTTTATTTCACTCTTATCTCAAAAATATTAAATTTTTTGTTAAAAACTTATAAATTTATTATAAAATTAATAAAAATTAAATTTTTAAATAACAAAAAAAAAAAAAATTATTTTGTTATCAATTTTCACTGGTTTTGTGCTGTACTGTGTTCTTGTTAAGTCGAGAGACAAGCCGTAACTGAATCAAGTTATCTCTTTAGCATCAAGAAAAAATAAAACGTAAAGTAAAAATAAAAAATAATAAGCAAGCAGCAAAAAAAAATGTATAATAAATGCGACCCGAACTATATACTCTATACCAACTTTTTATTTTTTTATTTTTATGATATACAGCAAGAGCAACAAAAATGTGTACTGTATACACATAACTTTATGTTTTGTATATTTATGTGTGCTGTGTTACATTATATGTATGTTGGTGGAGCACAGACGAAAAAAAAAATGTGAAATACTAAAATTTTTCCTCGTTACGTGTTGTACAGTTGGTGCAAAAATTACGTGTGTGTTGTTCCATGTGAAAATTTTTCGCGAGAAATTTTTAAAGGACTGGAATTCAATCGTTAAAGTGCGCTTTTATTTCTTATGATATTTATATAATTTTTATTCCAAAGATATTTGAGCAATTTTCTGTGGCCAATTTGAGCTGGCCCTTTAGTTGCCAACAATTACCTAAAATCCGTGGATCGGAGCAATTCCCTAAATGTCAAATTTTTTGTGTTTTTGAATGGAATGAACTGTCTAAAATTGAAATGTTGTTTCAATCTAAAATCGATAATTTTTTTTTCTTCAAATTTTCGTTTGTTTTTTTTTTCATTTTTCACAAACTCTAAAGAAACTTTCAAATTACTAAATGGAACAAAATTTTGTTGGAAATTCAAAGTTCATTGCGACATATATAGGCCGAAATTTTATTAAATTTATGAGTTTGAAATCTTGGGCTTAGTTATTTGGTAAGAATTAAACTGTTAATAGAGTTGTGTGAATTGGTCATAGGAATTCGTACCAGTAAAAATAAAAATGTTCATTTGGTGAAACTAATTTCAACCCTTCAAGCAAGCTTTATTAACACGATTGGAAAACGTAACTAATTTCTGTTACAAACTCTCGATCAGTACGCAAAATTTGGATGCGAGTCGTATAAAAAAATTTGTGCTCTATTATGATTTGGTGGGATTTCCCCCACCCCTGTTAAAAATTTTGTGATAAACTGTATACATTTTAGGATTTGGATTTTCTTAAAATTTTCTAGAGTTATATGCAAAGGAGCCTATAGTGCAAATTCTAATTACTGCTATAAACAAATTGGTTTCCAAGTTTTTATCAAAGCAGGTATACATCAGCGGTCATATACATATGACCGTCCTCGTTACGAGTTGTACAGTTGATGCAAAAATTACGTGTGAGTTGCATATGAAAACTTTTCGCGAGAAATATTTAAAGGATCGGCACATCCAATCGTTAAAGCGCGCTTTTGTTTGCTATTTAGAGATTTTTATTCCGAAGATATTTGAGCAATTTTCCCAGGCCTTCCAATAAAATAATTAATGTTGGCCTTTAGTTGCCCAAAAATTACCAAAAATCCATGGATCGGAGCAAACTCTCTGAAAAGTCAAATTTTCCTGGGTTTTAGTTTTTTTGTGTTTTTGAATCGAATGAACTGTTTAAAATTGAAAATCGACTCAATCATCAATCGAAATTGAAATTTTCGTTTGTTTTTTTTTTTCAATGGAACTAGACCTAACGAATCAAATGAATGTTGACAATTCTAATGTTCATTACGACATATATAGGCCAAAATTTTGTTAAATTTATGAGATTGAAATCTGGGGCCTAGTTGATAAGAATTAAACTCTATTGAAATGTGTGAAGTTGTTCAAGGAATTCATACCAGTAAAAATAAAAATTGTTCATCTGGTGAAACTAATTTCAATCCGCCAAGCAAGTTTTGTTAGCACATTTTAAAAAAATCGCACACATTTGGTTTCGGTTAGAAACGCTTGATCACTATTTGTACGAGAAATTTGAAGATACCTTGTACAATAATTTGCGCATTTACTTGAATTAATTTACTTTTTATTTGTCCTAGGATTTGATGAGATTTCCTGCATCTCTGTTAAAAAAAATTCCGATTAATAATGGAATATTATTTTATTCAAATGACTGTACTGGCTGGATCTGCAGTATCCCATTCTGCCGAGCCAATTTTTCACTACATGTTCAATATCTCTGGATGATTAGCCTAACATTTGTCCTTGACGGGACGGCTCCCCACAAATAAAAGTCTAGCGGCGTCAAATCGTAGCTCCTAGGTGGCAAGTTGACATTGCTATTTCGGCTGATAATGCGATATAGGGCACAGAACGCCGATTGTGTCGATGGCTATGACCGTGACGCCGTGCTGTTGAAACCAAATATCGATGCATTGGCACCAAACAGTCACTCATTTTGGGTGTATTGGCTTCTCAATTATCACGTGTGGCTTTTCTGTGCTCCAAATACGGCAATTTTTCTTGTTCACATAACCGCCGTGGTGAAAACAAGCTTCGTCGGAAAAGAGATTTTTTTTTTGTAAAAATTCTCAGCTTTCAACCGAGAATTGGCCCATTCAGCATTATAGTGATGGTCGCAATAGATGGTCGACTGCCTTAGACCCAGGTCTTTGTTTAAAATACTTCGCTGATCCTATCGCTGATGTTCAATTCTTGTATAAGATGGCTGGTTGCGGTGCTCAGATGTTGACGCATACTCAGCTACAGCAGCAATATTTTGTGTGTCTTGTCTATTAGCATGCCAGTCGAATGATATATTTTTATTCGTATACATCAAGAATTGCTAAAAAGGGGTTTTAGTGTACTCTGGGTTCAGGTTTCTTTTATTAATTTTCTCAGCTTAGACGATTTTTATGAATATTGCAGAGGGGTTTTTCGAATACCAGGAATCCGTAGAAAATCCTTTCCTAGGGTCGCCGGTAAGGCCCGGGTCCCTTGCTTCAATTTTTTCGGCTCGCACGATTTTTATAAAAAACCGATAGTGATGGGCCCTGATTTCAGGAAAATTCATTTATAGGATCATCTGATAAGGCCCGGTCCCCATTTATTAATTTTTTTGACTCGTATGATTTTTCGAAATTTCTTCCAGAGGGTCGTCCGGTGCGATCCGGATCCCTTAAAATTTTTTTGGTTTGCCTGATTTTCATAATAAATGTTGGAGAAGCGTTTCCGAGTATCAAAAACCGACTGTGTACAGTCTTGATTTCGGGAAAATTCATGTGAGGTCATCCTGTGAGTGCGAAATTCTGATTTCTGCAAAAATTGTTTTGTTCCATGATTCGCCGGATAGGCTGTTATGTTGCGTGATGTTGCACTACGCTACTTCAATTTGCCCAACTTTGTATGGCATCGCATCCTTTTGCATGATGTTGCGCCATGTTGCATGATGTTGAACCATATTACGTTATGTTGCACTATGTTGTGGGGGTTAAACTACGTAGTGGGTTATTGCATCAAGTTTGGTCATATTGCACAATGTTGCGTGATGTTGTACCATGTTACTTGTTGTTGTGCCTTGATGTTCCACTATGTTGCGCCAAGTTGCCTTGGGGCTTTCTTTTAACATTTTATTTAACTTGAACGATTTTACTAAACTTTGTTGGGAGTGGATTTTCGAATACAAGGAAACGATTACTAGGAATTCTTATTGCTCCATAATTTGTTTAAGAGTCACATGTTGCTTGAAGTTGCATCATGTTGTGCCATTTTGCATGTTGCTGCACCACTGTGCTGCACAATGTTGCGTTATATTGCAGCATTTCGTTGGATGTTGCATCATGTTGTGGGATGTGGCATCGTGCTGCGTTATATTGCACTATTATGCGTGATGCTCCGATATATGTTGCACAATGTTCCACCATGCTTCGATGTTTGGTAAGGCATTCATAGTATCCATAGTTAAAAAATGTCCTGGAGTAATTACATAATTATTAGCATTATGATCACTAGCACATAATGGTCGGGAGTTTAAAATCCCTTCAATTGGACACAACAAAGTGGACACATCTTCAAACGTTAAACGAGTTTCTCGCATACTCTGTTTAAATGGTAGTTAGTCGACTTCACTGTTGCTGCTTTGACAATTCTATTAAAATGGGGTGCTGTAGGTGGACTCTGGTTGTTACTAAATAATCAATCACGGCTTCATTTCAACCTAGGAAGTGTGATTGGATTCAATCTAGTCATTTTGGTCTTCTTCGATAGTAAGCGAACCTTGGTAATATTGTTTTTATTTAAAACTCTTGCGTAAACAACGGCGGCATGTGCATCTTTGGTGGCGTCTGAGAACCCGTAAATTCGCGTTTCTTTGATTCGTGACGCAGCGAATGCCATGTATCCGTCAATATTTATGCTGGCCATTTGAGGCAATTGTGTTTTGGTTTTAGACCACGTATTTACTATTTCTGCTGGAACCTGTTCATCTTAATCCAGTTTTGTTGCCCAAAGTTTTTGAAACATAATTTTTGGCCATTACTGTTGGCAAACAGTAATGGGTGAAAGAAATCCAAATGGATCATAAATCTGCACTGACTCTGAAATAAAGGAATGTTTCGTTAGAGTACCATAGGATTTGATATTGACATTGAATGGTAATGTGTTGGTTTCCAGACTACACTCAAAATTTTCCTGAAGCCATCCCAAGCTCAATTTGTTGTTGATCGTCTTCCATGATTTCCCGATGTAATGATGCCATTTTACTTAAATCGAACCCGTGACTTTTTAGTATGGATCGAAGGTCTTGGAAATAGCACCAGCGACAGTGTTAGTTCCGATGATGAGCTCATCAACGTAAAAATCACTAATTATGATTTTGGAAATTTGTGGATTGGTTTCTCGTATATAGATTCCGCTATAAGTTGCTTTGTGTACGGACACAGATTATGTCTCCGAGAATCTTTTTAATCGAGGTAACAATCCCATTGGAAATTATTGATTTCATGTATTTCAGACGCTTGGAAACAAAGTTTGAATTTACCGACCAAATGGCAAAGTGGTTAAAGCTTTGGGATTTGAATCGGGAGGTACCGGTTTCGAACCTCGATAGGGGCAAGATGAAAATTAAATTTCATCAACAGATTACGATCTGTGGTGAAACGTAACATAAATATGACCCCCTGTTGGAGTGCAAAACTCATAGGTCGACCCATCTTCCATGTCAGTATAGGCCGGCATGGAGCTTGCAATATGCAGATGGCCTTAAAATGGATTCTATAGCCGTACGTCCTCGAATTGGCTGATACTGGCGTAAAAGTAAGGATGGAACAAACAAACCGCGAAAAAGCAGGGAGAGCCTTGAACAGGCTCCAGAACAGATTGCAGGAATAACAAAAAAAAAAGGTGGAATTTACCATTGTATTAAATTAAAATGTCGATTTTTTTAGATGTGTTGAATTCGCGATCAGCCAGAAATACGCTTGATAGTTTGCACCAATCACCTTGTTCAATTTTAATCAATTTTGTGAATTTCTGCATAATTGCATGATATAGCATAATTATTCTGCATGATATAGCATAATTATTATAAATCGCCCGCGAACTTATCATAAAATCAGCTACACCTCTTGTGGTTAAATTGCTAGTTGCAATTGAAATGGGTTAGCCTCTAGTTGCGGTAAGGCCACCCATTTTCATAGAATTGCCACTATCTGTATGGCATCCCTCGCGGTATTTGTTCCCGCAGCTCAGTCGGTGTAGAGGGAACGGTGTGGGGATGAGGATACCCAGATAGCAATCTGGTTGACCGCGACCAGTTTATCTCTTTTGAAGGAAGCAAGAGAGAAATAAAACCAAAAAATAAAAAAAGATTGTCAACCCATTCCGCTGATTTTATGACTTTTAGTGAGTCAACTTCTGCCTGGCCCTTCTTCGTGTTATGATAAACAGCTCGGCCACTTTGATTTTATTAGTAAGATAAGTATCACAGATCGGCTCCAACAGAGAGGAAAGACGCAGCCTAGGCTGTATCAGTTCCTGTCTTAAAAAGACCGCTAGAGGAACAATCCGTTACTGGTTTTAGTTAATTGTTAACAAAACCGATTAAAGCTTTAACCTATCATACTTACGTATATAGATATACTCACCTTTACAAAAAAAATTATCTTCCGGCCGCTTATCTCTGGTCCTCCGCTTGATGGCACACTCTGATACTCAAAATAAACTTGAACCCACAAACTTAGTCTTAGAACTATCTATTTCAATTTTATTTGAACAAATTGATACTTGATACAAAAAAAAAATCACTCATCATCTAGACACATTAAAAAAAACTATTTACACGATTTTTGTGCTTTCATCACAAAAATGTATAAACACTGTCACATAAATTTTTGTGGAATTAATCCACTCAAAAAAAAAAATCAAATAAATTGCTTGCACGATACTTGCATACTTGCAATTTTAGACTATTTTCAATAGCAGAGTTCATTACTCATGCCATTTCAGTATAGCGATCGTGTTGCATTGACTTAAACATATACGTTCATTCAACCACTGTACGAGTATTTACTGTGATTGATGAACGTATACACAAAAGAAAATGCGAAATATCGGCATAGCACTCATTTATGATATAATATTGAGGGGTTATCTCGAAAATTATGCAGATAGGTAAACTTTAAATGTTGAGATTTGGGTTGGTAATGGAATTGGATAGAATTCTGTTACACAATTCTTGAAACATGAATCCGATCTTGTGATCGTTTGAAACTTAGTTTATTTGGCAGTTTTTCGTGTATGAACTGATATTATGATCCAGAGTCTAGAATCCTTGTCTTGGTTCACTCACATGTAAGTTCAAGTTGGTGTTTGCCGAATTGAATTCGTCATGATTGACATCATGCAATAAAGTGTAGTGTTGCTGATTGTGTTGAAAGATCTGTCAATAGTGGATCTAACAGCGATCTTTGATGTTCTGCTATACGACCAACTGCAGCAACCACTTGAGCTTCAACTTTCTTTGAGACCAGATTCCTGAATGCAGTTTTCTGAGCTAACCTATTTCTTCAAAGCGTTCTGATTCAGACGATAAATTGTAGTTGTTCAATGAGTCTTCAAAATCACTAAATTCCACATCGTATTTCTCCAAGAGTTCCAATCGCACATTGATTTCTTCATAAGGAGTTTTGTCTCTAAGTTCCGTTACGTACTTTCCCATTTTAGTTAATTTTTCAAATCAATTTTGTCGTTTCTTCTCAAACTTGAGATAATTTGTGCTTTGGTAGGCATATCTGCCTTAGATTTGTATGCAGCACTTCCAAAAATTGTTGTCTCTTCGATGGTTTGTTTGAAAAGAATTTATTTGTTGCTAAAATGCCAATTACAATAATTGTTCGATAATTACAGTGTTTGCTTGTAGGTGGCCAATATTAATTTGTGATACTGAGCGCACCCAATTAAGTTAAGCAATAATTTAAGGCAATAAGTTTGGCATCAGATGGTAGTTTCTTTCCAACAAGCATTGTAATCTTGTGAACTGGTAGGAATGCGTGAAATTATCCCAGTATTTCATCCCAGAGAAATAAAAAATGTTCATCAGGCAATACTTATATTTTGTGAAATTTTAAATTTTTCTGGGATGTGTTACGACCTTGAGGGGTCATAACATTATTTCTTATTTAATTTTCTTCTTAAATTTTTAATTTCGTTACATCGAATGTGTCATGCCTTTTCTTGACGGCATTGCCATCTGTTGTTAAATAGGCGCTAAAAGTAGTTTGTTTCTTGGAAACTAGCCGCTTTGTTCACACGTAGTGTCGTGTGAATTTATAATAAATTAAGAGTGAGACCAATGTGTACCCCTTGTGCGTGTGTGCGAGCAACCAAGATATAGAAGAGCATTTTTGTTGTGTTTTCTTGTTTTGGTGCGTGCAACTGATGCGGGAGAGAAAGAGTGTACAAGTGACGCGCCCGAAAACAAGAAAACGAATATTCTTCTATAATATTTTTATGGTGCGAGAATTTTTTTGAGTCTTTTTTGAAATGTAAAAAAAAGGGGTCGAATTTTTTAATATAAGGAAATTGTATTTAGTGATAATAACACTTTATATTGACAATAATAAATAGTTTATGTGGTCCGAATACGAGTACGAGTACTGTAAATGATTAAAATTAATAAAGTCTGGCTTAGAATCTGGAAGTGGTCGTTTTAATGATTTCCGTAGAATTAAAACATAAAATATATGAAATTCTAATAAAATCGAGACTTTTTTTTGTAAAGAAGCCAGGTTGGCGAGCATCTAGTCAAGTTTTATGTGCTACCAATACAATTAACAATTTTTCCGGTTATACAATTTGTTGGAAACGAGAAAATATCGTCTCAATATTATTCGAGATCGAATATGCATAAATTAATTTTTTTTTGGCGGTAAATGCTCGACGAAATTAATCATCGAGTGGTTAAGAGTTTTCACGAGACAAAGTGGTATTCACGTTTTTCGAGAAGTGATAAAGTGGAAAAACATTACGAGCGGCCGGTAGAGGTTCGCTAATTACATTGCATGGGTAGCCAACCACGAGGCCATTTCCTTTTATATAAACGGCAAAGGTGTGGCGCTATACGTTCACTGGTGGCCCATCGGGATTGTGGCACATGTATCGGTCGGGCACTGCGGCAGCGACGAATACCGCAACAATATACGGTTTAAGGCGGGAAGATGCTCAACAATTTTTTGGCGGCGTATCAAGGCCTAATTTACGGTTTGGCGAGACAACGCCCGATATTTGGTTGGGTCGCATCGGAGGAAATGTGTATCGGTATCATCAAGGCGCAACGGTCCGGATGAGCACTACCTGTAGCGTGGCGACTACTTTCAACTTTCAAGTCCAAAATTTACAATTTCTAATTTTTTTATTATTTTACGGACTTTTCTCTTCATTTTATATTAACCATTTTTGATCATTAATTTCTTCTTTTCTCTTTTTCCTCTTCTTCTCTTTTTCTCTTTGGTATAAATAAAAATACAGCTCGGCGACATTTCATGGCATTCGGTTTAGTTCTTTTTTTTATATTTTTCATCGGCCCGGATCTATTTTCCGGTTACTATTGTTGTTGTTTTTCGTACTTTTTTTATTTATGATCAATAAAATGAAGTCCCAAATTTTTTTGGATCGGTATGTGGGGGGGGGGAGGGTATTCCCATTTCGTGTCGGTTCCATAATTACAGAGTGAGTTTGTCACTCCCCATCATCCCCTTGGCAAGACATCCACAGGCCGCAGTGGCTAGTTCAGCATAAGTGTCGTCCAGTCGGGGACGACCGTAAAATCCACACGATTCCCCCGTGGCACTTCGGCGCACTCATGCTGTCGAAGTGTGACATATGGATGATTAGCTGGAGGGTTTTCCGGGTGAAGAGATGCCTGGCTTGTTGAAGAGATGTCCCTACTATATTGAAGAGATGTCCCTATCCTCACTTCGTTGTGGCTAGGCATCGGCCTTTCGGGATCGATAGGTCATTAGGGGGAGGGGGGTTTCTTCAGCAGACTGGAAAGTTGTCACTCGGGGAGATCCGGTTATCGCCGGATGAACACACCCGGTTATTATTCACGTCCCTTAAGCTAGCAGAACCCATACAGCAGAACATTACAAGATAGTATGGATAATTATTGGCTAATTATGGGCTAATTAAATGCCCCATTAAACAATTTTGGGCTCCATCCTTACCAACTAAAGCGTGGGTTCTGCTAGCTTTAGAAAAAGTTAGCAGAACCCATATCAAAAAATGATTTAAAAACAGTTGGAAAAATAAAGTTTAATTTTAGGCTAATTAAATGCCCTATTTAAATTTTTTTATTCGGGTCGATCTAGAAAATGCAAAAGGCTTTATCATTTCAAAACTAGCAGAACCCAAATCGAAAATCGGACCAAAACCGAAATTAGAACTCAAAACAAGATCTATTGACAATGGAATAATTTTAGGCTCGGTATGAGCTAATCAAGTGCCTCATTGAAAAATTTTGGGCTCCATCCGTTTTTGGCCTAACTTCAGGTCATTTAATCTAAAGCTAGTAGAACAATTATTCGATTGTCAATAGATCTTGTTTTGAGTTCTAATTTCGGTTTTGGTCCGATTTTCGATTTGGGTTCTGCTAGCTTTAGATTAAATGACCTGACGTTTGGTCCAAAACGGATGAAGCCCAAAATTTTTTAATGGGACATTTGATTAGCCCATACCGGGCCTAAAATTATTCGATTGTCAATAGATCTTGTTTTGAGTTCTAATTTCGGTTTTGGTCCGATTTTCGATTTGGGTTCTGCTAGTTTTGAAATGATAAAGCCTTTTGCATTTTCTAGATCGACCCGAATAAAAAAACTTAAATATTGCATTTAATTAGCCTAAAATTAACCTTTATTTTTCCAACTGTTTTTAAATCATTTTTTGATATGGGTTCTGCTGACTTTTTCTAAAGCTAGCAGAACCCACGCTTTAGTTGGTAGGGATGGAGCCCAAAATTTTTTAATGAGGCATTTAATTAGCTAATTATTAGCCTATAATTACCCATACTATCTTGTAATGTTCTGCTGTATGGGTTCTGCTAGCTTAAGGTACGTTATTATTCTATTTTTAGCGCGTTCGTCAAATTTCGGTCGACGGATTCTGTTGGCATTTAATTTAATTTCAGAGTTTAGTTGGCTTTTTGTTTTATTGTGTTCTATTCCACGGTATAGGCGAAGAGCATGCAAGCCTCAACTCCCTCACGCCCCAACCGATGTATTTAAAAATCCTGGGATGAGATATTACTAGTATTGACTGATGAAATTTTTTTTATTTTTCAGGGATGAAATACTGGGATAAAACTTCATGCACTTAACTGGTAGGGGTGTGATATTTTTTAAATAATAACTTGTAGCGTGTTTTAACTCCTAACATCATTCACAAATGATTCCTCCAACATAGCAGTATTAGCTGCTTAGCCCCAGGGCGCTCCTTAACACGTGATTTCCTCGGAAATCGGTGATTACCGCCGAATTATCGCTTTACAATTACGCGATGAACCTTTGTTGGCCTTTATAAATGGAGGTGTCAAATTTGGTGGTTTTGAAAACTTAAAAATAAAGATATTTCGAGTTTTTGCGGCTCTTAAAATATTAATTGTAAGCATCCAACAACAACAATAACAATCACTAATCACCTTCTGCAATACGAGCTGTGGCCTAAAAAACGCAATCTATAGTGTTACCGGTCAACATCAGAATTGAATATCATAAAAAAAAAATTTAATAATTTTGTCAATCCAAATAATGAAGGCAACATTTTTCTATTTTAATAAAATTTTGTTGCTGTTTATCAAATATTGTGAAGGTCTCCTACAATTGACATTTTGAATACCTATAGTAAAGCATTTAATCTGGCCTCTATGTTTATTAATATGTTAAGATAGAACTTTCGGTATTAAAATAAGCATTAGGTACCCATCATTGGTCCAAATCTTCAAGGGGATTTTTTTAAGCTAATTATTTTTTCTAGGAAAGTTTAAAAAATCCCATTGCACACCACATTGAACATTTTCGGCAGTTTTTTCCCAATTTTGATAACAACTCACTGATAATGAATTACATTAAGTTTCATAATGTAAATGCTAATCATTTATATTTTGTAGCGTGTCCATAAATAAATTACTTTTGCGGTTAAATTCTGTGACGACATAAATTATTTGACCTAATTATGATGCACGACCAGACTGATTCCGCACCGTTTCATTCATAAAACTCATGACAAATACTTTAACCAAAATTAATCCTCAACGATTAATTGTTAATCCCCATCTTTCTCTTTCGTTTAACTATAAATAAACGTAATGTGGTTAGAGAGACCTATACACCAAGCAAATATATCATCATATAATTACTCACCCACTCTGTACATTTGATCAAAGAAATCATGATTTACAAATTGATTTACGATACAATACATATATAAATATGTTACTAAATACGCGACAAAACTCGCGATTTCGGTAAGTGACGTAATATTAGTTGTATATATTTACAAAATGTATGGTTTGAGGCCAATATAAATAAATAGAAAAAATATCGTACGTTTGGTGATCTCAAATGTAAATAATGAATTCGTATGAAAATGGAAATCGTCACCGATATATCATGTCATATCGTCGCGAGCGCAACGAAATGATTAAGTTCGCGATGATGTTTACGAGGGCGGTGGCGAATCGAAGAAAATCGATGGAATCATCAATATATTTTCATCTTAATGTGGTTGGTGATGTATTCGCGTATACAAATTAAATAGATTTTCACGCATTTTCTATTTATTTTTTACAGTTTAATCGCGATGATAACGATTATTATGTTGATGATGATGGGTAAAAAGATTTTTTTTTTTTAAATGTATAAAATAGATAAATTTTTCGTAAATTAGGCGGAATTTTTGTTCCATCTTATGTTTTTTTATCTCGTTCCCCTCGAAATTTTATTACCACACTCGAGAATGTTTATATCAAAAGTTTGTGCAGAAGAATTTTGTGTATTTATCTCTTAATCCAGAACACGGGTTTGGCACAGTATCATTATGTATTACAAAATTTGGCAGTCGATTCAGGAAAATTTAAAAATATAAACATTTCGTAATTAAATGGGGAACATCGGTGATTTAATCTTAATTATCTTTAAGACTAACATTTTCGTTTCTGCTCAGTTACGGATGCAAGGGTCAAAGATTTTTCGATCAAATTTGGGAATTTGATTTCATCATTTTCTGGTAGATGCAGAACACAGTGGAGATTTCAAATATTAATTTAGTTAGGCCAACTTCGAGGATATGGCCATTGCTTGAGTTTTAAAATCCGAACACATTAAACGAATCTAGTTGCTACTGGTTTTTGTACTTGAAGCCAACATCAACATTAAGGTGACCCCATTACGCATGAAGATGGAATTTATGCACATGTTGCATCATCATGTTAAAAAAATGGTGGCGATCATGACGATGTATTTATCTCGCCTGCATAAAAAGGAAGACAGATTAACTGTAACAACTGCTTCAGAGTTGATAAGCACAGCTATCATATTTAGCTTTAAAAAAATGGGAGAGATCGATGCCAACATTGTCAAACGTTTGCCACGATTGTCGCCATATTTGGATTTGGAGATGATTGATTTTAGCAGAGATGAAATTTTGCTGAACACTTTTGATCATCAAGCGAGTTCGATTGCACAATTCCTTTTTCAGATCCAAAACGTGGTGGGGCATACCGGAAGCTGTCAGATTGTTCAAGTAATTTGATTAATGGGATAATTTTGTGCGATAGGATCTTTAGGCATGATTGAGTTTGTATTATAGTAAACTTTGGCCTCCTCTCAAATGTTTGTTGATTGGTTGGAGAAGCAATAACTAGTTGGGAGTCATTCAATTAATCTATCTGCCGAAAACTGATTTGATGAGATTTCCCGTTGTTATCATGTTCTGTTGGACTTGAAATGAAACGAAGTCATTTATTGTGTTGGTCCTGGTCTTCGCTGCACATGCTCGCCGTCGGATTTAATCACTGAGAATTCTTCTTAGCACAACAGGAGGCGTTTTTCGAAAGCCTCCGGTTAATTGGCCTGAAGAATTGGCAGACGCAGTTTAAATCCACTGTGAACTGCCCCGCCATCTTTTTTTTTAGCAACGTTCCAGCAATGCCTGTCGTGGCAAACGGAAGCGAAGTTTGTCCTCAACCTCACTTAAATACCAGCAGTGTAGTTTAGAGGAATATCATCTTAGTGTAGAGATACTGCTGTGTGTGACCACTGTTTGTGTTGAGTTCGACCCATGATGCAAGTATGGCCCGGCGCTGGTGCAGTCGTATCCCTTTTAATTGTACTTTACTGCTTTCAGTCATGTGCTAAATTCAACGTTGATGTGTGCGTTTTATTTGATATACAAATACTAGACTTTGATAGACTCGCATCGAATTTTAGCCAATTCGCAATTCCGCGATTCCTTTACTCGTGAGCTCTTTTTTGACAATTTTTATTGAAACCGTTAGAGCTGAGAAAATAATAAAGAGCCACCGGAGGGCGAACATTCCCTAATTCTTCCTCATCCTAGCACTCGAAAGTCGGAATTAATTTCCCCGATGTCGATCCCATCACAATCACTTCCTGTGATGCAGAAAGTCCCTTTCAGCCACTTTCATCAAAGTTGATTGAGCTTTCCATCAGCTCAATCGACTTTGGGCGAGTGTAGGCTTTTGCGCGATTTAGATGTTATCAACAATAAGCTGCTTCCTAGCCTCATCTCGAGTTTCTGGCTATTTTTTGCTTTCGCAGTGCGAATTTATTTAAGCGTCTGGAAAAATTAGTGTCCTTCTTCCAGATCTATGCATTAAATCAATAATTCTTTGCCCGTGGCCAACTTTGCTTAAATTGGTGTAGTTGAAATGGTTACGTTGAATTGTGTTTCACTTTTCACTATCCATCAATCCAAGTTATATTAGTGTTAATGATGAAAAACAGTGCATTTCACCTGAATAAATGTTGTCACCGGAAGTAACCGCTTTCATAGGAGCTTTTTCGTTTTTTGCAAATATTTTGAAAAGTATAGCATTTAAAAGAAAAAAGACTATCAACTGAAAATGTAAATTAATTTTGAGATAATAACGGTCCTGATCAGCTTTCCAAAATTTAAGCGAAAATTACGGTTTTTGTCCAAAAACGTTTTTCAACATAAGTTCGGCCACTGAATTGCGGTACTACTTAACATTTTTCCTTAAATTAAATCCCAGTGTTTTTTGGTCGGGACTAGTCCACCAGAAGTGGCATGTTCTTAGGAGATTTTTCGTTTTTTGCTTCAAACTTCACACTTATTGAAACTTCATACTTATACTTTTTCCATAAATTGGAAAATCCTTTCAAAATTTGGTGGAAAGCTGTGCGCCGGAAGTGCCAGCTTCCCTTTTCAATTTTTGCAATGAAGTTAAAAAGTATAGCATTTACAAAAAACGACAAATTGAATGATCCCATAATTCGTCGCACGAAATTTGAGGAACGTAATAAATAAAATAATAACCGAGTGTGTCCACCCAGAGATGACCGGATCTCCTAGAGTGACAAGTGCAATGTCTGCTGGAGAAACCCTCCGAATGACCCATCGATCTCTAGAGGCCGATACCCAGTCACAAAAAAGCATATGAGGATAGGGACGTTTCTCTACCAGACAAAGCCTCTCTTCGCCGAAGAGGCCTATAGGTAATCTCCCACAATTCACACTCCAACAGCTTGTAACTGCTGGAATGCGACGGAGAGACCGTGTAGATTTTACGGTCATCCCCGAATGGACGACACATATTCCGGACTCGCCACTCCGACTCTGCAAATGTCCTGCCAAGGGGATGATGGGGGTGACAAGCCCAGCCTGCAAAGATGGAACCGACACGAAATGAAAAACCCCCTCCTACCATACCGACCCGAAAAAATTTAGTAGTAATTTAGATTTTATCTTAAAACAGGACGAAATAATCACTGAACTTTCGGAGATTGGGTAGTAATAAAAAAAAATTTAAACTGAACAAAATACGAAAATCGTCGATGACCTTGATGGAATTTGTGAAGCGGAAACAAGAAAACGAATCGAATAAATGGGTTAACAAAAAAAAATGTAAATCGAACAAAAAATTTGCCGCCGAACGTGAACAATTCTGAGAACGAAACCAATGCGCGTTCCTCCCTGCCTGTGTCGAACAACCGTAATGGCACTCGATTGCAAAAATATTTAAACAAAAAATGAAAAATGAAAGATATGAAATGAAAAAATTTGAAAATTAAAGTCAAATATGAATTAAAACAAAAAACATTATAAAAAACTCATAGAAAATTCAAAATTTAACTTAAAATTACAAAAAAAAATGGTACCTTCTTCAACTTCAGAAAGGTCTCGCAGAAATGGGTTGCGCGTCTCCTTGCCGTTAATCAAAAAATAACATTTACAAATGTCCACGTGGTAGGCCACTTGTGTAACTGGGTTGGGCGTCTTCCCATCTTTAATCGAAAATTCTGTTTTGTTTACCGGATCCTACGTGGTGGTGCGTCCGTCGGTATATAACGGTGCCTGTGAAAATGCGGTAACCTTCACTAAATAACTGTGAACGAGCGTCTGCCAGAAAAATTCTGGCTGTCTAATTAAAACAAAGCATTGTTATGGCGCTAGCGGGTGATGACACAATGTGATTTCTGCCCAGTGCTCTGAATGTCAACGTGAAGAAATTCAAACAAGCGCGGGTAAACGGCGAGAGTAACTATGACTCATCATATACTCCAAGGGTGTCATAGAACACATGGTAGCAGGGTGGAACGGCATAATGATGTCGTTAAGTTCATCAAGCGCAGCCTGGATGAGCAGGGTTGAGTGACCAGCCTTGAGCCTCGTTTCGAAACATCCACAGGTATAAAGAAACCAGACCTGATTTCCGTCATCGACAATGTAGCAATTGTTATTGATGCTCAAGTTGTTACCGATGGAAGAGCTCTCGATGAGGCACACAACGCCAAGGTGAGGAAGTATAATGTTGATGAGATTAAACGCCTTGTTAAGGAAAGGTTTAATGTACCCGGAGTGGTGGTGACAGCCGCTACTCTCAACTGGCGAGGTATATGGGCCAAGCAATCCATCAATAAGCTTCTAACCCTTGGCATAATTAAAAAGAGTGCCGCCGCTCTGATCAGTACCAGAGTTGCGATAGGTGGATTACAGAGTTTCAGAATCTCTGACAACACCTCGAACTGGAGTGGGATAAAAATTGATATCGATCTTCAACATGCGTGCTGCCGGCGCAACCATCACACAGGCACAATAACTTGAGTGTTTTTTAGTGAGTAGGAGTCTCACACTTCTATGACTAGTAGTTACAGTCATAGAGTCCATGCTGGATTCTTCTCTCAAGTCATAAAAAAAAAAAATAGCCAAATGCCTCGTCATCTTCCAGGCAGGCTTTCGAAATGACCTCAAGGAAACCAAATCACTTTTGAGATTTAAAAAAAAAATCAATTGATTTTCCATAAATCTTAACTTTTATTTTTTTCATAAACTTTCCATAAATTAAGAAATACATAGTTTTTTTGTTTGTTAACTTGTGTTGGTAATTTTATTATTAATTCACTACTCGAGCGTTACTTCGTTCCCCATCAAAATTCAAAAAACTTATATTTGAACGATTTTTCCATCGACCCTCCAATACCAAAAAAAATGTATCTCGATTTTACTTTTTCAGAAATTTCAAACGCAATAAAAACTCGCACCAAAAATCTAGAACAATATTTTTTGTTTTTCGTATTTTTTGTTGTTGCACACTCTCTACCGCGCATTAATCGCACGTACCAAAAGCAGAAACCACAAAAAAAATATTCCTCTATATTTTAGCCGTTCGCACACACGCACAAGGTACACGATGTAGTACAATATGGTGGGTAAAAAAACGTAGAACAGAATATTAAGGCCCACGCACACTTCACAACAATTTTTGCTATTAATGTCATAATACAGATGGCAATGCCATCAGTAAAATGTATAATCAAACGACTATAAAAAAATTCAAAAATAAAACCGAAAAAACGCAATGTTAAGAGTCGTAACAACTTTTCAGTGTTAACTCAGTGAAGTGGCTCCAAAGACTGGTTCGCTTGATTCAAGTTTCGGGTACCTTAGTGCGAATTCCTCTTGGTACAACAGGAAGCGTTTGTCGAAATTCTCCACTGAAAGCGAATACAACTCCACCGAAGGATTTCATTATAAAATTCCATGATGCCCAATCCGTCTTATGCATTGTGATTTCATCGATGATGATGAGTGAAGCCTGGAAGGCCAACGAAAGAGCACGAAATTTAATGCTGTTTGAGTACCGCTTCTATGTTGTAAAGTGCCAAACTTTTGGCATCGTCGTCTGAATGGTTTTTGTAGAAATCGAGAGCCATATCAAGCGAGAACTTGTCCCACAGATTTAGTAGTCGATGGATTGTCGAAATGTGTATCAGAGTTGTTTTGGCATCTGGAAAATGACGGCTTCTGTCAAGCTGCGCTCCCATACATCTGAGTCAAAAGTTCGCGCGCAGTGGCTAAGGTTTTAAATGTATCTTAGTTATACCAAATCGCTGAATTTTCGTAGGGGCTAACTGAGTACATTCTGGCAACGGCCTTCGCTGTTCCTCGCTGACGTGCTTTCCATATACTTTTAATATTGGGAGTACAAACCATGTCTACCTTTCCATAAACCAAAATATACTCATGTATACTCATGTTGAGATTCCGAGGTTAATCTATTTTACTTTTGGCAACCTAAATAAGCCATACAAGAACAATGAACTATAAAATAACTATGCCGATATAAAAAAAAATAAATTTGTGTGTATAAATATATATAAACTATAAAATAAGATTAACCTCGGAAAAATTGGCTTATAAAATTTCCACTACTTGATTTCTCTTATATATTTATTGCTCTATGACCTTTCTGCCAACAAAACACAATTTGCGGTAAGTGCTGCTTTTTTGTTTTAATTTGAAGAAAATTGCAGTTGATGGACATCGATTGCTGTGTGAAGCATATGGGGAACGTGCTCCATCAATAAAAACATGTGAGTACTAAATCCGCCATTTTAAAAGTGTCGATTTTGATATCAGTACCAAAGAGTGCGAAGGGGGATCAGTATAGTTTGAAGACGCTGGGTTGTAGGCGTTATGAACCATGATCAATGCAACAAGCGATGCAAAACCGCCTCAAGACCATGGGTGCGGTGCAAAATCAAGGAAATTGGGTCCCGTATAAACCCAAGCCAAGGGAAGTCGAACGCCGTTTTTTAACGTGCGAACATCTGCACCAAAGACAAAATCTGGAGGGATTTATGCATCGAATCGAGACGAGGAACGAAAAGTGGATTCACTACGATAACCCAAAGCGCGGAAAGTCGTGGGGTAGACCGGTCATGCATTCACTTCAACCGTCAAATCGAATATTCATGGCAAGAATGCTGTGCATCTGGTTGGGTCAGTTCGGAGTGATCTAACTCCAGCCTAACGAAACCATCACCGGAGACCGTTACCAACATCAGTCGAACATTGCAGCTACTCACCAAATATTTCCCCTTCCACTTGTTCCGGTCGATGACTTATAGCCTGGCCGAGCATCACTTCATTGCTTACGAAGAAGCCATAAATTGGGTCGAGTCTTGGATTGCCTCAAAACACGGGCAATTTTTCGGCGAGGAGTCCTTATGCTGCCTGATTTACCATTTACCATTCCTTATACCGCTCAAGTCCGAAAATGTAGTTTTCAAAAACTTCTGTGTGTGTGTGTGTGTTGTTCCGTGCACACTAAATGCTGAAATGACTACTGATTCACTGAACAATTTTTCCAAAAATTTGGAAATCCTAGTGATTTTTGGCCAAAATCGGTTCACCGGAAGTGGTAAGCGCCCATAGCCGCTGTTTCGTTTTTTGCAAATATTTTGAACAGAAATGGCGATATTTGACCAAAAACATTATTCAAGATAAATTCGGCTTCTATACAGGCCAGACATCAATCCTGATGAGGATGAAACTAAACCAAATAGTTCAGATCATTTTTTAAATTTAACCAGAAATAACGAATTATTATAAAAAATAATTGTTTCACCGAAATTTTGATGTTGTATAAGATAGCGGAAATTTGACAGCGGAAAATAAAAGATTACGCTAGTCGCCGCAAGTGGCAGCACTATCACTAAGGAGAATTAATTTTGTTATGTAATTACCAGCGGAAATTTTTTATTCATTATGTATATATTTTTTCACTAAATAATTCACCATAAAACTTTTACTAGTAACCAATACTTTCGGTTGGTTTCTAATAGCTTAGGTCATACTGAGACAATATGGAAAATTTGGAGAAAATTCATGGACTAGAATTTTCACTAGAATTTTTTGATTTTCTGCGGCCAAATAATTTTTTTTTCAGTTTTTGGCCATTATCTCAAAAACTTCCACTAGTAACCAATATTTTCGGGTGTTTTTCTAGTAGCTTACGCTATACTAAGACTATATGGAAAATTTGGAGAAAATTCATGGACCAGAATTTTCACTAGAATTTTTTGATTTTCTGCGGCCACATAAGTTATTTTCAGTTTTTGGCTAATATCTCAAAACTTCCACTAGTAACCAATAGTTTCGGTTGATTTTTTAATAGCTTAGGTCATACTGAGACAATATGGAAAATTTGGAGAAAATTCATGGACTAGAATTTTCACTAGAATTTTTTGATTTTCTGCGGCCAAATAAGTTATTTTCAGTTTCTGGACAATATTTCAAAAACTTTCACTAGTGACCAATACTTTCGGTTGTTTTTCTAATAGCTTATGTCATACTGAGACAATATGGAAAATTTGGAGAAAATTCATGGACTAGAATTTTCACTAGAATTTTTTGATTTCCTGCGACCAAATAAGTTTTTTTCCAGTTTTTGGCCAATATCTCAAAAACTTCCACTAGTAACCAATAATTTCGGTTGTTTTTCTAATAGCTTAGATCATACTGAGACTATATGGAAAATTTAAGGAAAATTCATGGACTAGAATTTTCACTAGAAAACAACTGAAAATATTGGTTACTAGTGGAAGTTTTTGAGATATTGGCCAAAAACTGAAAATAACTTATGTGGCCGCAGAAAATCAAAAAATTCTAGTGAAAATTCTAGTCCATGAATTTTCTCCAAATTTTCCATATTGTCTCAGTATGACCTAAGCTATTAGAAAAACAACCGAAAATATTGGTTACTAGTGGAAGAAATGCCGGAAAGACGGAATATTGTTAAATTTCAACATTTTATATACTGAGTTCCTTTACCTCGGAGATCAATCAATTTGCCATTTTAAGGATCACTTTAAATATTTTATTCCGCTGAAATGTTTTATTTAGTGAAAAAATATATACATAATGAATAAAAATTTCCGCTGGTAATTACATAACAAAAATAATTCTCTTTAGTGATAGTGCTGCCACTTGCGGCGAGTAACGTAATCTCTTATTTTCCGCTGTCAAAATTCCGCTATCTTATACAGCATTACTTCCGGTACCATGGGAGCTTTTTATTTTTCATAAGTTCATAAGTTTCTTCTTCGGTAAGATTAATTTTTCTCTTTAGAAATGAAGTGTGGTGTTGGCCACGACATATTCACTCCTACAATTTTTTTAAGTTTTGCGGGGTGCTGCGCCTATGATATTTCATTCATTGTGCATTCCCCAGTGTATTACGCGGGTCAAATGTTGGGAATAGAGAGCCACTTGTGACTTGAGTATCGTAATGTGTTTGTTTGTACAGTAAATTTATTTTACACAGAGTTGAATGCTTGTTTCATTCTGAAATATGTTTTTTTTGTTAGCGTGGGGGCCAAATGACAATCGGGACATTGAAACTATATGCAAATATAATGAGTACTTCAACAAAAAGGCACATTTTATGTGCAACTAACCCTCACGGGTTCTCATTTTGTTCATTTAAATTATTTTGTGAAAAGAAAAAATGCTAAGTTACTAAATTTGGTTTTGCTTTGAGCTTTTACATTGTGACCCTTCAAGTTTGTAGCAAAAAAAATATAGAACTAGTGCAGGATACAATTTATGTGAATTTATAATTTTGAGCGGCAAAATTCTAAAATTTATTTATTGGATGACACATGCCAGTTGGTTATAATTTTTTGTACGCATACATAAGTTGATAACATAATATTATGCAAACTAATTGATTTCAAGGCGACAACAAAAACGAATTTGTCTATCCACGTGAAATTTGATACGATCTACTGGGCAATTTACATATATTCGTGCTACTGACTAAAATTATGAAATACGATATATATCCCGTCTAACGTCTGCTTTATACATACATATTCAAAATTATTGAGTCTATTGATAAGATTTTGCTTAAATACTTGTTCATGGGTTTTAGCTGTACATTAGGATTTGAGAAATTTATCATTTATCATATCCGGGTATAAACCGATACACGGATTACGAGTTTTATTGCTTTCATATCAATTTTTTGCGAATTTAAAAATTTGACCAATATTATGATGTCATATATACATGACCAGAAATAATTAGCTTTAGATTAGAAAATGTTTAAAATATTTTAAATTCTAATTGTTATCTATGTTTTGTTATCAAAATATTTGGTTCAGAAACTCCATGCGTGTAATGGGATATTCCGGCAAATTGATAGATTAAACTAAATATTTGTGGTAGTCACAGTATCATCGATAACATTTATTAGTAAATTATTTAATCTCTGAAGACATGACCTCTAGAAGACACCTAGACTAGTGCTAACAATATAAAACATTAAAATTTGATAACCGTGGCCCTAACATGAAATGTCACCAGCAGCTTATATTCGGGATTTCACCACCAGAAACCGGATATGAAAACATAACAAAAAAAAAATTATCATAATTTCCCATCATCTAGATATACGAATACATACATACAATATTAATGTAAAAATATGTACGAGATATACTCTTTTGTATTCGAACACCCAAACCACTTCCAAAAAAAAAATCCTATATCCATCATTCCATTCACCAATCGCATTCATCGTGTCGTATTCGATCATTTAACAAAAATTGAAAAATGAAAAAAAATTTCATTTCCCATAATTCCCTAAATTTATTCAATACAATGAATTTTTTGTTGTTGCTCCTTCGACTATCTATTCACCCGAAATATATACATAAATATACGCAGTAGTAATAACAACCAGTGTATATAAAAATTTGTGATGAAAAATGTTGCGGGAGTTCTATTTATACGAATATACTTAACTAGAAAAATTGTATCCGATCCCGTAACAATACAAATTTGATTGTGTTATCCAATAATGGTGTCATCATTCACCCGCCACAAGAAACTTTACACAAGTCTCGTAATATATTTGAAATAAGTATTTTCACTCTTAGGAATATACAAATCGATAACATTGAGCAAATGTGATTCAACACTAAAGAGCAATTTTAAGTTAAAGCAACTTAAACAATTGAGCAACTTAAGAGTTAGGGATTTGTCTACTAGAATCTGTGCTTCGGGGTTAGTTGTTTCATGCAATTTTGTGTGTTGCTCAGTTTTTTTATAATATAAAAAATTTGAAAACTAAAATAAATCAAGTTGTCGAAAGTTTAGTAACCCTCAAATATTAATTGAATTAAGCAAACAAAAAAACATGGATCGATTTTCACGTGTAGCTCAGTTAAAAATATTTTTGAGCTATTTAAAAACGATGCATGTTAAAATATTGAGATCTGCAATATTACTACCAATATTCGAATTACATTTGGAAAAAATCAATTATGAAATTTGTTGCTTAATTTTGGAGTGGTTTAAGATCCAATGTTTAAATTCCTACTAATAAACAATTGAGCAACTTAAAATTTAAGTATATTCTCAATCGAAAGCATCAACCTTCCATTTTCTTTATCGTAAATAAAAGGACAATAATATTATGATTTATGAAGCTTAGTGCGCCAACTTGAGCTGTTCAGGTTCATTATTGGGCCAAACTATTGTGATTAAAGTAATGTAATAAGGTATTAATGACGTTTTACTTTAAACGCAGCTTAGACGCGTTAAGATACGATATCTAAATTTCAACTAATAACGATTGAGCAACTTAAGCGTTGGGTATTTATCTTAGCCAAAAATAGCCTTCACTTTGTGGTTAGCTGTTTCATAAAATTGAGCACTTGAATTTACTTAGTTTTTTTTAAATAAAATTGCACCAATATTATAATTTTCTTCCTAAAGACATTTTATCAAATTGAGCTATTTTTATAATAATATTGTTGAGTGAGACTAAATTTAAAAAATCAGCACAATTTTTAAATCAATAATTAATCATGTTTTACAACAAAATATATAAATCAATAGAATTGAAGATAATCTATTTTAATTGTGTCTAAGTTCGAACTGGTAGATGATTGAGCAACTTATGATGTGGGATTTTATGTTACAAAAAACCCTTTTGAGGTTACTTATTTCTTAAAATTTATCAGCTATTAAAATTTACTCTAATTAGGCTATTCAAATTTAACGAATAATATTAAGCAAAACTTAGTTTCACAAATGAGCAACAACTTTTCAAAATTAAAAATTTCATCAAATGTTTGTGTAACAACAGATGTTTTACAAAAGGTGAAAGTTAAAGTCAGAAACCCTTACCTTGTAATTTTTTGTTTCATAAAATTAAGCAATTTGTTTTTTTCTCTCTGTGATTCTAATATTGAAGTAGCTCAATTAACTTTTAACTAACTAGGTTTTGCTCATTCATAATTTAATGCCGGTTGTATTGTATTCTCAACTTGTTTTGTGCTATAATATATTGGTTTTTGTTAGTAAGTTGTAAATATTTTTAAAAATTAAGGAACATTTTTCAATCTGTTAGTTTTGATGTCGATCAACATTTAATGAAATCATAACGTTTTGGCTAATAATAGGCAATTTATATAGTTTGCTCAAATTTAGTCAAAAGACAGATTTGGTAAAACTGTTTAATATTTTCGATTGTCTTACAAAGTTTTCGGCAGAAAAATATATCCGATATATTTGTTCTAGTTTGTCAAAAATTGAGCAACTCGATTTATTGTAAAAATTAGGTACAACAATTTAAGTTAGCAGCAATTTTTTTTATTTAAAATGGACATATTACGCCATTTTAAAGGTTTAAAGTTAGTATGATTTGAACAATTACCTTTCATATCATGTCAAAAAATTGATCAGCTCGGCCTGATGTTGAGTTTTATTTATTAAGCAATGAATTTTTATTATGTATAGCAAACCAAAAATTTCAAATTGGAACGGTTTAAAATAATTCATTGATTTTACATGGAGAATACAACCACTCGTTACTTGATAAAAATGGAATATTTTGTAATGTTAATAATATTGAGCAACTGGTGATTTTTTAAAAACACTGTTGCTTTTCTTCTTTATCTTCCGTCCATTATTTTAATCTCTGTGTGCTCTGCTGCTTGTCGTTTAAAAAGTAATGAAGCGTGGAATACTTGTGCACTTGTGGGACATGAACAAATTCGTAGCAATTGAGCAAGTACAGTTCATTAATATCAGAATTATTATAATTAAGATAGACTTTAACAGTTGTCCTGTTTTTTACTATTGAGTATCAACTGCAATCTATTAGTTGGTTCAAACTCCTTCAGCTGACCAAGTAGACAGAGAGAATTTGCGTCGCCTTTCGTAGAATCCCTAGCGTAAGTCGTGAATCTTTTATGGCATTGAGTGCAGAGTCCATGGGTTCAGCCAATTAAATAAAAAAAAATCTTTTATTTTCTATGAGCAACATTTTATATAATTGACTAATACTAATTTAGTTTTTTATCGTTTCTCTGTAAATCTGTAAATTTTCGAAAATACGATTTTATTTTAATTTATTTTGAAAAAATGTGGATATTACGCGATTCTTAGTCGATCTAAAGTTCGTAGTACTTTTTACGCTATTTGCTCAGTTTTTGTTTAGTTTTTTTGATAAGTATTATTTGATCGGAATTAGCAAAAATTGTGCAACCCAATTTTAAACCGAGAATGGTTTGCTCGTATATTAGATAGCCATGTAATATGTAAACGGATGTCTTCCTGGGTATTCGTGTACTTTCATTACTTTGCTGGATATTAATGTTTGAATTTAACGTTGATATTATTGGGCATCATAAACTTTTCCAGTTTTACATCGCGCTTAGCCAGATAATTTTAAAATTTAGTTTCATAGACTAATTTTGTGAACAATTAATTTGACGTTTCGGAGCTTGTTTATTAAATTGTTATTTTGTGTTTAAAATTGAGCAAATGCTTCAATATAAGTGAATCTTATAGCTTTTATTGATCTGTTTTCTTAAAAATTGAGCAACTTGCTTTTACTTAATATTTAAGGTAGAGCTACGTACATACAGGTTTTTATTAATCTTGCAAATAACTTGCTTTGGCAATAGTCCAATAAAACCTTTAGGTTTTGTAGAAAATTGAGCAACAGATTTAATTTAATCGAATTATACACCGAAATCTAATATTTATGCGAGACCTTCTAATATTAGTAAGCAGTTTTTCTATTTAAAGATGGGTTAGTAAATTGAGCTACTTGTTATGTCTATTCTATTCTATTATTATAGTTGCGAATACTGCTCTGGTTGTTATAAATTTTTCTCAATTTCATATTTTTAGACTTCGGGACCTTGTAAATGTTTTTGTGTTTTCAAATTGGTTTATTTGCGAAGGTGAACATTTTTCGGATAGAATCCAATAAATGAGTTTTGATTAATTTTGGTGTTTCTTCTACATAAGTTGATCTATCAAATCAATTACAAAGAAATATATGAATCTGATTTAATTATATTTTACCTAAAACTCGATAGTTTTTGTAACAAGCGATCACCATTAAGTTCTTAATTTTTTCGACCTTCCTTCAATGAACCATAGTAAATTGAGCTACTGCTTTAGTATAAGTATTCTTCTGTAAAAACTGTATTCTGAAATCAGTTTTGTGTTAACAATTGCTCAACTGTAAAAGCTTATTTAACTAGCTTAAATTTTATGGTTAATAAAAAATGCGTGGCCAAAGAAATATATTTTGTTTGATAAATAATCTTTACATTTACGTTATTTCGGTACTTAATATTATTGAGCAACATAATATTTTTTAATTGAGCTTCGCTTAGGGCTCCGTTTCTAATATTAAGAAAAAGTCTTCCTATTTAAATATTGGGTAATAAATTGGGGTACTTATTATAACTATTCTACGCTATTATAATTATTGCGAATTTAACTCACTTTTTTGAGATCTTTGTAAATTTTATATGTTTTAAAACTTCAGGGTTTCAAATTCGTTTTGTTTTGTTTGCTCCTTTCAAATCGGTAACAAAATCAGATTCAGGAACAGGAGCCTTCAGTGTCTTTTTTTTACAAAAATTGAGCAACTTTATTTTGGGTGTTTGCATTTAAAGGTGTTTGTATTTTTATTAACTTGTATGTCTAATGGATCGTAAATGTGTGGAACTCCGAGGGTTAAATTTTTAAATTGAGCTATTTTCTTGCTCGTGTAATAATTAAAAAAAATTCTTTGTGTTGAAAATTGGAAAACTACTCATTGTTTAGTTCACATTTTAAAAAACCTTCATATTTTGTTCCTCTTGAATAAACTAAATCTCTTATCATTTGAATATTATAAATCTTTCTGTTGATATTGTAAATTCCTTAATACTGCACTATTTTTCTCAAGATTGGAGCCCACATACAAAGTTTGTTACGAAACCAAAACTATTTTAAACCACATTCAGAAATTATAATTTAATTACAAGAAAGTAAACTTTCTTATCATTTTAACTTAATTGTATTAAAGTAATATTTTTTTTTCTATATATTTTTTTCAGGTGAGTGACATTGTCCTTCCTGTGCTTAATTATAGCAGCAGTAGTACACATACGTACACACAAAACCAAAAACAAGTCAACTTCTTTCGACTTGTATGAAAATCCAGGGAAAAGCAGGTAAATAATTAAAACAAAAAAAATAAAACAGTAAAAATAGAAATTTTATATAGTTTTTGGACAAGTAAGATAAGAAGAAGAAAACTTTCGATTCCAAACTATTTCGAGAAATAAAACTTTTAGATATTTAAAGAATATTTTTTTCGGAAGTATCGTTATGGATATATGAACACAAAGTCTTGGAAGTAACAACGCAAAGCACAAAAAATCGTATCTTTTTTTGTGTGTACATTGTATAGTTTTGCGGTTGAATGAATTTTAAGTTTTTTGTTCAGATTTTTAGATTTTTATCCAAAAGATAAAATTTAATCAAAAATATAGAATTTCTTCTGTTGGATACATGAAAGTGAATTTTGTATTTTTGTGTATGTGAATGAGAGACTCTCAAATAAAATATAATAATAATATTGTGATGTAGGCTTTATCTGTATAATTTGGCCGGGCCATAAAAAAAATTGAACTTGTTCTTTTTGGGGGTCAAATTGTTTAATTTGACTTGTTTTACAGACATTTTTTATGGGTAGTTTGTCATGGTATGCGACTTTATGTTATCGGGGTTGAAATACTACTGCAATATTTATAGAAAAATTAGATATGTTAGTAATTTGGATACCTTTAGTTAAAGTTTAGGATAGGCGCACGTTTACGTCATGTACATCGAGGTTCATTTTTTTATCGAGTCTTGTACATACCAACATTTGATGTTATATCTAACCAGATCTTGCTCCAATGTGTAGAATTAATGAGCTGCTCGAAGGAGCAGAGTCCTTATAATACCTTCCAAGTCATTGCTTTACTTGAATGGTCCTTTTCCCCATCAAAAAACAGTGTTGAATCAATACACGAACATTTTTTCCATTATTTTGAAAATAGCAAAGGTAGCATTACTAAACCAACTGTAACTTGTAGACTAATGGTCGACTCATATCTTTTGAAGGTTGGTACTTTCTAAAAATGTTTCAGCAGCATATGATTTCTATTACATGCCACCTATGTTTCAAATCCGGGACTTGCTGAGTGGCGTAATAGTACGTTATTGTAACAATTTGTGTAAATTTTCCTCAATTCAGACATAAACTCAGTATAAATAGGAACGATTCTGTAGTATGGTTATGATCGTTTTTTTTTTGAGTCAGATTTTTTCGGCAGTATACTCATTTTTTTAGGTAATTTATCTTTTGCGTGAGGTTAAGCAGTAACTTGCTTTAACATAAATGTCGTGAAGTAAAAATCGAGCTTACTTCAACCAATTTGAAATTATTTCAAAATTTCAATTATTTTGGAGAAATTTTAATAACATATTGCTTTGAGTGATTTTTGAAACTAATTTGGAATTTTACTCAGAGTTATAATTATCGATATATTGATGATATTCGGGATAATTATAAAATGTATAATAAAACTTTTCTATTATATTAATCTGCACAGCAGGGATCTTTTAATTTGAGTAATTTTTGTTGAATGACGGATTTTATATCAAAAGTGGAACATTTGCCATCGAAAATGATTAAAAACTTAAGACTGTTCTGAATATTATGAAATTCCTTATTTTGTGTGATATGCTTGCAAAATTTGAAGAAGAGTCGTTAAAAGTCTTCTGTAATATCAATCTCCGCTGCTGGGGTTGTTTTAGGCTTTTTATTTGAGTGATTTTTGTTGACTGACGGATTTTCTAAATAAGGTGCAACATTCAATATCGAAAGTGATTATTAAACTGAAACTAATCTGTAACATGATGAATTCCTTATTTTGAGTGACATTTTAATAGAATTTTACTCAACAGGCAATTTATTATATTTTGAGTGATATTTAAGCAGCAGAAGCGAGTTAGCTTTAAAAAAAATATTGAGTAGAAAATTGTACCAAAATACGACAACTGTGTCTCTAAAGAATTGCAATGAAAAAAAAAAATTATTGTCCAAGGCCACACTGGTTTGAGTGTTTTTTAGAAATTTTACTCAAATTTATAATTATTGTTATTGATATCTTTTTCGGATTGATGTTTGAAATGTATAATAAAACTTTCCTATCATATTAGTCTGCGCAGCAGGAATCTAATTTTAGGCTTTTAGCTTGAGTGATTTTTTGGGGAATTTTTTCGCACTTTTTATTTGAGTGATTTTTATTGACTGGCGGATTTAAAGTCGGAAATAAAGTGCAACATTCAATATCGAAAGTGATTATTAAACTGAAAGAATTCTGTAATATGATGGATTCCTTATTTCGAGTGATATTGTAACAGAATTTTACTCAACACGTAATTTATTATATTTTGAGTGATATTTAAGCAGTAACTACAAAAGTTTTTCTGGATAAAAAACTGGATTTAATATTACAACTGTGTAAGAATTGCAACCTTCCAAAATGTTGCTGTTCAAGACCACACTATTTTGAGTGTTTTTTAGAAATTTTCAAAATTATTATTATTGATATCGGTAATATTTTCGTAGTGATTTTTGAAATTTATATTATTACTATGCTATTATATTAATCTGTGCTGCAGACATCTTTTTTAAAGCTTTTTGGTTAAATTGCGAATTTTTGATGTATAGTGTTATATACGAGATCGATTTAACGATTTGTACATATCAGCAACTTGCATTTCAGTTTGTTTAATTATCAACCATTTAAAATTTATGTATTCCGATTGAGTAGAAAGTCGCCATCGAAAATATTTCGATCTGCTAAGCTTCCAAATTGGCCTAAAAATATTTGAGTGTTTTTTAGAGTGATTTTAGTAGGGGAATGCCAACTAAAATTTTCTTTTTGAATTTTGCTTCATTGAGTTTTATTTTGTATAATATTAAAAATTCTTCTATAGAACCAACTTTGTTTTGAGTCTTTTTTTCCCATATATCGATGAATTGTTGATACTTGATATTTCCATAGTCGTCTACTCTTGGGATCAAATTATAAAATTTGCAACTAAAACCTAAATATAAATTTTCATCATCCCATATACTTTACCAGCTGTAAACCGTCTGAACATCTCAAGTATCTGCCAAACAATCTCAACATACATCATGCTAATTCTAAATAGAGAAAATCACCGTGGTTAATTATATATGATGAGAAAACGAAATAAATATTTTGCGGATGGCGTGGATGCATAAATAATTTGTGGCCAACAGAAAAGAATTTCATTTGTCCGCCTTACTAACTTTTTCCAGATATTCAGCCAAAATTCAACACTATAATTTTTTTATTGGTTTCCGGTTGCAATAAATATCTCGATGAATTTCAATATTGATTTCGGTTTGAATCGTTTCGCGGCCCACGGCGTTTTTCAATTGTTTATAGATCGTTCGATGAAAATTTAGTGATGATAACACTGATTCAAGGTAAGATTATGGATGTATACATTAAATTCGTGTATACGTTTGATCATTTAAGTACTAATTTTGCATTCATCTCATACCGCATCAATTTTATGTTCAATCAACCAATCATCATTCAACCATCGATGATATGTGGTATACGAGTGTACAACATTGTTTTGTGAAAATTATGTTTATATATAAAGCGAGATGACGGAGAGACGCTGGCTAAGAAGAAAACGTTTGGCACGAAGAAGAAACTCAAAAAATTTAATGGATTTATTTTTAGAATATTGTAAAGACAAATATGTCCATTATATGGTCAAGCACAAAAAATAATTTTTAAGAACCATTTCGAATTTTTTGGGCTGCATTGTTGTAATACCACAAAAAATAAACATAAAATACTTTATATATATGAAGCACGATGTTGGGGAGAGCACAGTTGGTGCAAATAAATATTTTCGCGAACATTAACGATCGCTCATTTTAGTACGCGTACATCTTATGATTTATGATATGGAATTGGATATATGGATCCAAATTTATGGATTCCATTTTTTTGTGTAGCAACATTTTTTTTTTTTGGTTGTTGGTGATATTTTGTTGGTGTACTTATCTCTTCAAATCGGCATTTTCCATTATAACCAACCTGGCCCCTTGGATGATGGAGTCATACAGCTGGAATAAAAATAAAAACCAAAACGATAATAAAACGAAATCATAATATAAAAGTTAATCCGATTAAGATAAATGTTTTGTAATTTCAAATGAAATCAAAATGACGTGTATCATGTGCACGGGGTGTGTCGGAAAAATGCTGTAATCATGTTGTTTCTATAAAAATATGGATTGGGTGGCTGGAAATTGTACAATCATCGGACTTGTTTTATGAATGAAATCATGGTCATCATATCTAAACGGTGGTTACATATTTATATGGATTACGTGTAATACGAGGAACGCGAACATTTATGAAAAAATAAATAATCGTACGTAATATATGAAAGAAGTAATTATGAAGTAGTCAGTGATACGTCGATTTATTGTGGAATTAATTTACCACACCTCAACTTGCACAGGTTTCTTCTTATTAGATAAGGAATATAGTAATCGATTAAAAGCTATACAAAGGTCGTGGCCAAGTTATAAACACTTATCACATGCACCAGAAAGAGAATAGTTTTTTTTATTGTGTGAGCTTTCAAAAAAAAAAGACTGGAGAATTTCTACACTTTAGATAATACGAAGCTTTTAATAAGGTAAAGATGAATTCTGGTAAAGAAAAGTATTTAACCTAGTGAAAGCTTTTAAAGTTTGAGAAGGTTTCAAGATTTATTCTGAGATTTTTTAAGTTTTTCTTAGCCGTTTTAGTCCATAACTTTAGGCCTTTTTCGAAACGAAAACTTATTTCAAACTTATTTACTTATTTGCCGCCATCTTAATTAAGTAAACAACTTCGTTCGAAATGAGTTTGCATACTTATTTTGACAGCGACATGAAAACATTGATTGATTTCAACGCAAAATTCTTTGATGTATAATTTTTTCGTTACTTTTATTAATTGAATTGACTTATTGATAATTTAAGGAATATATTATTTATACCAATTAAAATACCTTTCGGCAATGTAGAAACATAAAAACTCAATATAATGTTTAAATGTGTGTTTATTTGATTTTTAGACGGAACTCAGCTGGATCATTTATATTGAAGAAATATTTCTTTAGTAATCAAAGATCGTAGTCGTGATTATCAAATTAATAGAAAATGGTTATTTTATGTCTCATCAGTGCTAATAATCGTATTAGGTATATATAAATATACCGTAATGTATGATACTGTACGTTATTTTCTTTATGCATCTGATTTGTGCAAAAGAGTTGTTGTACTCTATTGTACAGGGTTTTCCAATAAGAGGTTTCATTTTGAATAGCCTGCTATTTCGGCAGCTGTCAATTTTGAAGCTGTCATCTTTTGACATTTAACAAGTAAAAACTACGCCATTACTAAAAATGGTACGATACACGCTTCAACAACGCAATGAAATTGTTAAAATTCACTACAAAAATCGTGAAAATTTTGCAGTCACAGTTAAATATTTTAAGTAGTTTTAATTCAGAAATATCCATTTGATACCTAGAAATATTAACTAAATCCTAAAACAAAACAACTATGACATCCATAAATATCAACAAAAAATTGATAACCAATTTAGATTTTTGTGCAAGAAAGAGACAGAAAATAAGTTCCTTCGCCAGCATATTTATTTGAATATGTTAGGTTCTCCAAATAAGTATTCGTTTCGAAAACAGCCTTAGTTTCTTGATAAATGTCAATATTAAACCTTTAACAATTTGTTTCTTTTAAAGGGGAAGATGTCACGTACAAGTACATGCCTTGTGATGTCGCATATAGTATCATTGAGTGAAATACAAAAGTTCTTAAAGATTTGAAATTATTTAGCTCGGCCTCTATGGATCGCTCAAACATGATCGAAGTGATTTTGAAATTGTATTTGATGCTAGAAACCCATCTTACCTAACTAGATGCTCGGAATATCAGAAATTTTTGTTATTCGAGAAGATCATTGAGTGTAATACGAAAATTTCTAAACATGTGACATTATTTAACTCGACCTTTACGGATCGAACTCGACCTTTACGCATCGAGGTGATCGAAGTGTATCTAAATTAGTTATTGATATAAGGTACTGTTACAAGATGGCTACTGCCATCCTGTCGATATCACTAAGCGCACGCACAGGCCTCCACGGTGATTTTTGTCGGCTACATCCTCAGGGAGAAGTGCTATGGGTCGTTGAGTTTGAGGCTTGCGTGGCTCCTGGCTTACACCGTGATTCAACAGATAATTTAGGGAAAAATAGAAAAACGCAAATTATAAGTTAAGCCAATGGTTCCACCGAAATCCATCGGCCGGAACCGGAGGAGACAATCAAATCAAGGAAAATTTAAAAATAAAAAAACAAAAATAATTATAATGGGAGACCCACTAAGAGACCGCCAACCCTACACTTACACAGGGGGAGAAGTCCCCCCCATCATACCTAACCCGAAAGGAACTTAGCAAGTCATTTTAAACAATGATATCAATCACAACAACAAAAAAAATGAGTGAGAAATGGAGAAAAGCAATACCAATATGCCCCTAGCGCGCAACATGCACCCGCTATGTGGCGCTCGATTACAATCAACAAATTTAATTAGGATTTTAAAATAATCAAAAACAAAAGAAATAAAAAAAAATAAAGAAAGACGGTACCTTAAACAATAACCGCCACGTGTTGGTGCGAAGTTGTGGCGGTCGTGACGAAAAGCCGGTTGCCCTCCCGTGTCGTTGCGAGGCCTCTTTCCGATACCAATATAAATACAAATGGCCGGCTGGCCACCCGTATTGTTGCGGGGCCTTTCCTCGATACCAATATAAATTCAAATGGCCGGCTGGCCACCTGTATTGTTGCGGGGCCTTTCCCCGATACCAAATAAAATACAAATGGCCGGCTGGCCACCCGTATTGTTGCGGGGCCTTTCCCCGATACCAAATAAAATACAAATGGCCGGTTGGCCACCCGTGTCGTTGCGGGGCCTCTCCCCGATACCAATATAAATTCAAACGGCTGACTGGCCACCCGTATTGTTGCAGGGCCTCTCCCCGTTACCCAAATGCAAAAACGTGGCCTCGACTGGCCGCCGTAAATAAATTGGTTGAACGGTATTTCCGCCTTTACTGTAAGCAACACGTCGGGCGTTTGCTCGCCCCCACGTAAATAAAGTAACTGCCTCAACTGGCCACCCGTAAGAAAAAAAACGTAGCGGCCGTTATAGTTGATGCCACCTTTAAAATGATGCACCGATCGTCTTCTTAATACATTGAAAATCAACTTTCAATTCTCAATTATTCACACACAGCACGTAACTGGATTGCCTTTTCCGTATCATAAAAAATATCAACTGATGCTACTTTGGTTTATAAATTTAAATTGATTTTCTCTAGACCACGGGAAAATAATTCACAGATACTATTTTCACAGTAGAAAGTATTTGGAAATATTCGGATTAAATTTTCACTTTGCACACAAATTGTTTGCTCGCTTGGTTTTTAATGCACTAAACCCCAATCTCAAATTTCATAAGAGAATAATTAAAATAAGAAATATTTTTTAATTTTCCATTTTTTTTATTGAGACAATTTTTTCACACATTCTCCTTTTTTAAAAAAGGTAAAACCAAAAAAGTACAATTCTTACTTCTTTTTTATTTATTTTTTATTAAATTATAAACAAGACTTTTTTCCAAAAATCCAGACTCGAATCATTTAACACAAAAATTACTACTCGACTGCCTATATCAAAAAAAATTTCGTACGCCACATAACGCGCAAAACATTCCAGAAGAATCTTTTCTCTTCTCTGTCTCTCGTTTACACCAATTCGCATTGATGTAAACGAGAGGCATATGAGAAAAAACATTCTTATGGAATGCTTTTACCTTTCACACACTCGATCCACATTGGTCTCGCTCCATCACAATTCCAATCAATGCAAGACTGGCAACCTCGCAAGGGGAAAATACTAAGCTAAAATTTATCCCAGACACAAAATTGCATAAAAACGAGACAAAATACGACACAGATGGGGGTGTCATAGGTAAAATGACACGTATCATTAATATCACCGAATTCTTCTTTTTGTGAGGAAAGAAATTGTTACCGACAAAACGGTCGTAACAGCTCGAAAATTTAAATTTTTTATGAATGTGGTAAGATCAGATTGGTTTCTTACGTCAAATACTACTTTGAAACCACTTCGATCACTTCTGTGCTGTAGGAGCCGATTTAAATAATTTCAAATGTTAGTTCACAACCATTTCGATCACCTCTCTGCGATTCGTAGTGATTTTTGTTTTAAAAAAATTCTTTTTATAAAATTCATTCAGGTCATTCAGGTCCCCCAACAGTTGACAACATACATGTTGAGTAAAATCGCGGCCATCGTTAAGGAACTTTTGAGCTATATGAAAATTTCAAATCAAATTGGCGATGATTTCACTAATAATGATGCCAACAGGTGGCAGGCCTGAATGCGCCCAGTGTATATATTTTTTTCTACACTTGCCTACAAAAACGTGACAGTAGACACAACAAAACGTCTCATTCTACTTGGCTGACTTACGATACCGCGATTTTCTGTTCCATGAGCTACATGCTAAACTACTAGATTGCTCCGGTTTTAAAATTCGTGTTGTATTTTTATCAACACACTTAGTTTTTTCTTTTTCTATTTTTTAATTTACAACCAAAGAACTTCCAAAAAATCTTTATAATTTTTAATTTATTTCTTCAGAATCCTGAACTAAAATTTTTCGCCGGCTACTTTAAAGTTTAATCATTTCTTTTTAAATTTCTTTTCTTTTTTTAAATTAAGAAACATAATTTTTTCCCCCTACTAAGAGAAAAATTCCGACTGGATTAATCGATACGGAATTATTCGCTTAAGCTTAGTACTCAGTTCAAAGTGAAATGCAATTTTAACGCGGTCTCCGAAAATCTATTTATTATGTGAATTTTTTTTTGGATAAATTTTGATTATTGACGTACAGCCTTAAAAATAAACGTAAACTTGATTTTTCAATAAAAACATCCCACCTGATTATTGAATATTTTATTTAATTAAATTGTGGAAACCTCAAGTAGTGAAGATGATTTAGATGATATTATCGGTTCTTCTGTTTTGCTCATGGCATTGGCGAAAAAAAGAGGCAACAACGAGAGCGTCTTATTTTTTGTTAGCCCGTACCTAATGCAGCGACCAGCAAAAGGGCGTTTTGCCGTCGATGTAAGTTGTTTTAGAATAAAATTAAATATTCCTTTTATTTTTCTAAACAAATTTCAGTTCAATGAGTTGAGGTCAAATTTGTCGCTTTTCAAATAAAATTTTCATATAACGCCTATTGCGGGTCATTAAAATTAGAGGAAATAAACACACAAACAACAGTGGATATTTCCAACAATTTTAATATAAAGTGGAAGGATTTTCCGAACTGCCGGGTGCTGTAGGCGGCGAACATATGCACCAAAAAAAACGGCTAAGTTAACCGTCGAAGAAAGGGTATTCAATTATAGATTTAGTCGAGCTTGTGCTGTAAATGGCTCTGTTTACGTCGAACGTGGGCCAGACAGAGCACAAAAGATTGTAAGCAGTTGCAGTCTGCTTCACAACTTTTTATTAGAACGAAACAGTTCAACCTACTGTCCACCGAACTTTACAGATAAATACAGTGAAGAGGGAGTGCTAGTTGAAGGTGCATGGAGGCAAAATTTACCGCAGGGATCTTTCTACTCCAATGTATTAGCAACATATCCCTGGCGTCAAAACAGCTTTGCAAAAAATTTCCATGGCCTGTTAACTCGCCTGCTGGAAGTTTGATGCTTTGCTGCTGCAAACTTTCAGGGTTGTTTTTTTAGAGGAATGAATATTATTTAATTTTATTAAAATAAAACAAATCTTTTGAATTTAATTTTCGTTTTCTTTATTTTTCTTTACTTTATCCATTATTTGGAGGTTAAACTCTACGCCGAGCATGTCGATATCTAGATCCGGCAAATGGTGACATATCCTTTCTAAATTCGCCCATAAAATATGATGTTTTAGCTGTGTTGATGCTCTCGCGGCCGTCCTCTCCATATTCCTCTGGTCCTTTTTTGCGATCAGGTCTTCTATAGTACACAGTTAAATTTTCAACAGCTTCATCGGAACTTTTATTTTTATATTTTGAAATTAGAAAAACATTTATGATGAATTTCTAGATATTAATAACATTAACATGTGCGTTATTAGCACATAAGAATAGTTGGATGTTTTAGTATTATCATTAGGTGGAATTATGAACGTGGCAACATCCTCGATGTCGAAATTTGGACTGGGAGTAACAGTGGTGCTGCAACTCGATTCCGAAAACGTTCTATAAATTATAAAAGAAACAAACACTGTATTTTTTGGATTTACTAAAAAACACCTGAAAACTATCATGTTCATTATTATTTATTTCAACCAAATTTTTATCACACATTTTCTCTCTACAAATGAAAATACCTTCGTTTTTGTTGCGATGACAATGGGCTTAAAAAACACCATCACGTCGGACAGCTCCCAGTCGTCCTCGACACTTTCCGATTGTTCGTCATCCAAGTCATCAGCTTGACTACCTGATTTTTATTGATTTTTTGTGCGATATCGCAAACTATCGCGCATTGACTTCCAAACTGATTTGCAATCGTCCACTGTTGGTATGCAAAAGAACACGCACAAACGTATTATGTACCTGATTTCTGCATATAACTGCCACTTTTTTCCATTGGGCAGCTACGAACATAGAAATTATGCAATTAGGAATTAAATTTCCAAATTGCTTCATTATTTTAGATTATGTGAGCTATTTTTCGTTTTTCACTACATGTAAACACAGTTTTTTTAGTTTATTGTTTTGTTGATGCTATTATTACCTGGGTGAGCTCATAGGGGCAGTGGCATCAAGATCCGCAATAGCATAATTGATGGATAATTGGTGGTCTGGACACAACTTTTATTTTAATATATTTTTTTGAGACGCTAAAGATTAGAAGTCGTAGCCTATGGCGTAAATAAATTAATATGTACCTCTAGATGCTGTGCATTCGATAGGTGACCATGCTTTTTTGCTCTCTTTTGTGGCCATTATTGTGCTGTACTATTCTGAGGGGGGGGGGGGGCTCGTCGAGGCTTTATTCGTGCCAGATATGTTGAGACTTGTTGGACGTGGTCTTGAGATTTCGTTTGGCAAGGTCATATTTTCTCTTGCAAACTTGCTGATTCGCTTAGGCCTTAATGCTGTTTCTCCAAAATTTCTCCAATTTCTCCTTTTATCACATGTAAAAAGTCCAGCTACGTTATAGTTCCTGGTTTTGAAGGTTCCACTATATTTTATGAACAGGAAATGGTTAGTTTTAATTACACACTTCCCTAGCTTTTATGGCCGGTTTCTCTAACTCCGTATCTAATAGCTCTTTTTTTCAACCAGGTGGCACCCTTCTAATTCGTCTCGTTCCTACAGTATACGGTAGATAGGCGAGGCAAGTATGGTCACTGGACTTCGTCCTATACAGATATCGATCTCGCAGTTATCAATCTGCAACACAGAAGAAAACCTGTTACGCCAACTGTTTGCACTTTTGCCACCGCATCCGTTATGGGGTCTAGTGGACCTTTAGCATTTGAATTATTTCTAGAACGATCTCGGGAAATTACTAATGATTGTCAGTCTTATAGCTTTTCTCATGTAATTTTAACTTTTATGATCCATGTTCCTTCGATAGGTTCGCAGGTTAGGTTTTTTAAACCATTGGGGGTTGGTTTTTAATGCTGCAGTCGTTTACTCGAGTTCGTTTGGTATTTATGTTGTTAGCCTAGTTAATACTGCCAATTTATACTGCGCTAAGGCGTCATCGTGAGAAAGACATACATTTTTAAAAGCGTCAGGTGTTTATTTGCAGCTCTGCTTCAGTGTTATCTACTTTTCTCACAGTTACAAACTTAACGGTTCTGAGGGAGGATGTGTTAGACGAGTTAGACCAGTTCTAATCAGTGTTTGTTTTCTGGACTAGAACTTAAAAGGCCCTTGCTCTCCAGGATTATTTAGTTTGGGAAGCATCACCTTTGGTGATTGTTGTTGACTAAATTATCGATACAAGTTAGCTGAGAAAAGATTTTTCGCCATAGTAAGAGCCGAAGCTTTTTGCCAATTATCTTTCGGCACACATATCCCACTTTATAATTTTATTTAAATAAATTATTTTATAGAAGTTCCCTATTCTACGTCCGATAAACTTTACTAGGCAGAATCACCTCGATAGTAGATTGAGATTTTCGCTCATTTAAACGAGCTTGAAATGAGAGAAGCCACGTAAGTGGCTGTTTATATCCGTATTTTAGTTTCTTGATGTTGCAAGTGCTTAAGAAAAACCCCAGTACTTCCAGATTTCTTGGCTGAAACTTTCATGATTGTTACTGGTTTCAACCGGTGAAATTTTAATTATTTAGCAATAATGTAACTACACAAAACACAATTTAGCCGGCGGCATGCTTACATTGTAGATTCATATACAATTCTTCGTAAACTAATTGTTCGGAAAAAAGAAGCGAGGGTAGTGTTGAGGACGGTGGTCCAAAAATTTTTATTTTCGGAAGAATTATAGTAAGGGCCAGTTCATCACTCGCTACTCCGCATTTTTCCTTTTTTAAAGAATTATTTCGAAGCGTACAAGATTCTTACTACTGCTTTTCCTATGTGCATTAGGATGTGGAATATTTTTTTATTTTTTTATTTTTATTGTTAGCTATGCGATCTGTTTTGGGGCTCAAGGCTCACCCTGCTCTACCGCGGTTATTCTTTTTACGTCCTTAATTTACGCCTCCCGGCCTACTTGAGGACGTACGGCTATAGGACCGATTTAAGACCATCTGCACATTGCAAGCTCCATGCCAGCCTATACTGACATAGAAGATGGGTCGGCCAATGGGTTTTGCACACCGACAGGGGTCAAATGTAACACACATCTGTGTTACATTTCACCACAGGTCGAAATCTGTTGATGAAATTTCAATTTGCATCCTGCCCCTATCAGGGTTCGAACCAGGTACCTCCCTATCTTAATGCCAAAGCTTTAACCACTGTGCTATTTGGTCGGTAAATATTTTGTTTTATCTATTAATTATCGAGGTCCAATTTCGCTTTTGATTACCCCTCTTTAAATGTCCAAGGCCCAATTTGACTTGCGTGCAGTTTCTCGAAATCATGTTGCTAAGCCTACTGATTCTCCTGGCCCACCTCTAAATCATCGAGGTCCAATTTGACTTGACACACAAGTGGTCATGATCTGTAGGTGACCGATCGAAGAAATTTCTCCAGGCCCATCTATAATTTCGAGGCCCAGTGCTTGGGTAGCTTTTGCGATATTCTTGTTGCGAGCGACAGTATACGGCAAATAGCTAGAGAAAGTACAATTTCGAATTTTCAGTTGATTCGAAGAGATTTCGAGTTAATTGTTGAGGGTAAATTGTTGTTCAATGACTTAAACTTCACACTGATCTGTTTTTAACCTTCAACAATTCAATCTACCAATTCATTTCAACAATGAGCAGCAAAAATAAGGCTTGGAGCCGCCTCTTTACATCGATCTTTATATGTAGCAAGTCCGACTAAAACATTGAACTCGCCAATTATTTGCTTTTAAGATGGTTTTGTTTCGAAAATCCTAAAAGTTCATTTCCTGCGTTTCATTCAAACATATTTAGTTAGCTAGGAGGAATCCATTTAGGGTTTACTGTTGAAGCGGATGCCTGGATGACAAAAATTTATTTTATCGTTTTACCGGTTTTTTGGAAATGTTTTACAAACTTGAATTTCATTTTTTATTTAAGAGAAAGCCGAACCATCCCATTAAAATTTTTGTAAAAGGTCAAAAATCTAAGTTAGATCTTGTTTTTAGACCTTTTACAATACTTAGCTGTTATCGATGATATTCAAGCGTATTCTTAAGATTTTAATTTTCAAGATCTCCACCAGCTCTGGTAAAAATTTAAATACCAGCTGGATGTCTCTAATACAAAATTTCTATCATCAGATGAGCCTATTATTTGCAAAAGATATTTAATTTTTATATTGAGAATAATTCGAACCATTATCAAAATTTCATGAAAATTCTTTCGTGGAATAATATCGTGGTGTTTCACGCGCTTGAAAAATTCGATTGTTTGCTGTTTAATGCTCGAATGAAGTTTATCGTGCACAACGAAGATAACATTCTCTGCAATTTCTATCTTTTAAATTGCTCCACCCACAAGTTATGCTCTTGAAATCCATGACAAAAACGAAAAATAATAAAAATACCTAAATGATAAAAACACACAAATTATACAAAGATGATGAAAGATTCAAGAAAAGTACGACAGGTAAACATATTTAAACTGCGGTTGCTTAACAGACAAAGTAACAAACGATGAAAAAAATGATAAAAGATTAGTGAAAGAAAGACGATAAAAGATTACGAAAAAATGTGGAATAATGAAAAAAAAATACTTGCAAGCCGCCTCTTCATGTAAATATTTACCGTGGGAAATAAACATAATAAACAGATTCTGGAGGGTCAAATCTATGTACATAAAAAACTGCAAACAGAGAATGACCAATATAAGAATAACCTGACCAAACACTATTACCCCCCTCAAATATAAAATTAACTTCGTATACACGTCTGGAAGAAGATAAAAAAATCGATAAACATTCCATTAACAGCGAGCATATCAAAACTACCCAGCAAAAAAAAAAATCGAGCGAAAACTAAAAATAAAACAAACCAGAAATATAAAAAAAATTCCCATTACTATTAAGACCGTGCAACAACAACAACACCACGAAAGTATTCACGGCCATCCCTAATGACAGAATCGTTTAATACAACAAACAAGAACGGAAAACGTAGGGAATGAAGCAAAACAAACGAAATTTTCCAAGAAGAGTACAATAAACGGAAACCTGTGTGTGTAGATATATGCGGAAAATAATTATATTTACATGAATAATATAATCCTCGGTAGCATTAGCACCAGCAGTAGTACCCTACGTCCCTGTATATCCCCAATTATCCGTTTTTCAATCTCAAATCATATAATCAACCGCAGAGTTACGTAACAATGAAAATGTGAAATTTTGTAATTCGCGGTGGCGGTGGACACTCAGCGTGCAAATAAAGAGGAACCAATTACAATAAAGAAATGAGAATGGGCCCAACGAAATTATAATACAATAATGATCAATGAGATCAAAAGACGTTGTGAATGGGAGACAATTAATTAAAAATTATTAACATATAGATAAGATCTCGGCTTTTAAATTAATTTATATTTTTAATTCTTTAAATAATAGATTACGATTTATCATAATTTTTATGTTTTGACATTTTTTCTATTCATATTTTGAATTATAGTATACATAATGGACGAACTTCCATTTATCACAATGTTTTATCACAAATATTTGGATATTTTAGTATTTCGGTTACTCGCAAAATATATGACGCCTTGCATTGAGTTTAATATTAATTGAGGTATTGCGTCATTTTCATGTGAAATTTGAATTTAGACATAAGCCTCGAAAATGCATAAATTTTTATGAAATAAATTTTTGAATTGGAAATTTTTCACCTGCAACTTCTCTTCTTATACAGGACGAGTCTTTCTCAAGATAATAAGTATACGATTTATATTTTATTATTAAATTTTAAAGTAACTTTTATATTGTAACCAATCCACCACCTAGCTTATTCTACAAAACTCACAGTATCCTGAACAAAATCCAGTCTGGAATTGAGTAGAATGGTTTTTGTTTGGAATACTACGATATTTCTAAAAAGAAGCAAAGATTGCCGGATAACACTTGATCTGTTCCTTTAACGGCCTATTTTCATTGACAAGCGATAAGGATATGAAAGGTTTTTGTAAAGGATAGAGAATGGCTCAGTTTAGACACCTAGCGATAATAAAATGACTTAAATTTCATATACATCTTATATTTCTAGAAATTTGATTGTTAGTTAATATTTTTCGGCTTCCTTGTAATAAAATGGATAAAAAGCAAATTCATGGTCCCTAATATCTATATACAGAGACAGGGTGGTCCAAAAGTCTGGAAACGGTGAATTTATTTCGCGCACGGGTGGAAAATCGGAATTCTGATACTGGGGTCTTTAGTAATTTCACACGAGGAATTGAATGGGCCCATCAGATTTTGGGCCCGATGGGGCCTTATACGAGATATGACGCCCAACTTTGAAATTTCAAATGCAAACCCATCTTTTTTATTGCAGATTCGGATTCAGCGGAAAATTTTACATACGAATTGGTTAAAACCAAAAAATTTTTCGTCCATTTTTGGACAAATTATTTTGTGTTTGAAAATCATAGTCACCACCTGGGGCCGAATTTTGACCAAAAAATGGAAATAAAAATTATGAGAATTGCATTTGTTTTACTTACCTACTAGACCTAAAACATTAAATCGTTTAATACAACCAGCGAAAGATTCAATATTTACGTTTAGTTACGTATGTGATGTACGTATGTATGCGATAATTGTTTCATAAATTTTTTCTTCGAGCTAAATATGCCCTTAACTACCCGTCAGAGAATAGAGATCTTGATAATGCGTGGATACGGTGACAAACAGAGGTCATATGTGAGTGCTGAAGTGCCACCGATTTCAAAATCAACGGTGAAAAAAACGGTTGACCGGTTTGCGGCGACCGGGTCTGTAGCAGACTTGCCGAGATCGGGCCGGGGTAAAAGTGCAACTAATGAAGAAAAAGCCTTGGAGGTTCTTCTCAGTGTCATCGAGGATCCTCATGTGAGCCAAAGAAGGTTGTCCCAAACTGTTGGGGTGAGTAAATCATCCGTCCAAAGAATCTTAAAAACGAATGGTTGGCATCCCTATAAAATCTGCTTAGTGCAAAAGCTCACCCCAGAAGACTTTGATCGTCGTCTGAAATATTGCTATGTAATGATGGAGAGATATCTTGCTGATAATTTCACCTTTTTTTGGACGTATTTCTCGGATGAGGCGGGATTCAGTTTTAATGGGGAGGTTAATCGCCACAATATGAGATATTGGGCCGATGAAAATCCTCACTGGATGCGAGATACACACACGAAATGGCAGGATAAAATCAATGTTTGGGCTGGTATTTTGAATAACCAAATAATTGGGCCGTTTTTTCTGAAATTTCATGAAAATTTCACTCACGCCCGTTACTTGGAGATGCTAGAACGGGATATCATTCCAGCAATTCGTGCTGTTGTTGGAGATCAATTGGTGAACGTGTGGTATATGAACAAGATGAAGCACCTGCGCATTTTGAATTACGCGTTAGGCAGCTTTTCAATGTTATATTTCCTGAGCGCTGGATAGGTAGAAGAGGCGCCATCGAGTGGCGACCAAGATCTCCCGACATCACCCCTTTAAATTTTTTTTATTGGGGCCATTTGAAAAATAGAGTCTACGAAACCAAGCATGCGAATATCGAAGAACTCCAGAGAAGGATAGTAGAGGTGTCAGCTACGATAACCCCGAAGATGTTGGCACGAGTGAATGAGGAAATCTACCAACGACTCGCGCACTGCACTGCAGTGGATGGACACCAATTTGAACACCTTATAAAATAATTATGTCCAATACCGTGACAAGTTATAAATAAAGTAAAATCCGCAATAAAATGTAGATTGTTATTTGAATTCCCAGGGCTGAGCCCTTTACCTGCCCTATGGGCCTATGAGTGTCAAATGGTTTACTTAAGGTCAGAATAAAACATATCCCGTCACACTTCAATTGAGCCCTGTACCAGCGAAAATCTCCAGTATCAGAATATCGATATGTGTCCCCTGGTCTGAATGATTTAGACGCCCCCGGATTTTTTAACAAAAAACGCTGCATAGGACCCAAAAATGGACGAAAAAATTTTTGGTTTTAACCAATTCGGATGTAAAATTTCACGCTGAATCCGAATCTGCAATAAAAAAGATGGGTTTGCATTTGAAATTTCAAAGTTGGGCCTCATATCTCGTATAAGGCCCCATCGGACCCAAAATCTGATGGGCCCATTCGATTCCTCGGGTGAAATTATTAAACACCCCAGTATCAGAATTCCGATTTTCCACCCGTGCGCGAAATAAATTCACCGTTTCCAAACTTTTGGACCACCCTGTATAACTATTGTTTTATCACTACCTCAAAAAATTGAAAGTTAGATTTTACCTCCAATTAAAATACAATCATTATTTATATATTTGACATAAAATGAATTAACCGGTAGCTAAAACGAAACCCAATCGAAACCAAAAAATTTTTTGTAAGAAACGAACAACGCTTTATTTCCAAATTTCACTTATCACACAGGCAAAACCTTCAGAAATTCAATCTATATAATTCTTTTAATTATTATTATTTCATATCTCTTTTATCTCTCTTTACGGTTATTTTGCATTAAACAGATGCAATTTGCCATTTTGTTGTTATTATATAAAAATGTACTACAACCCGACAAATTATTGTCGATTATTTGTTGATTGTTTTACCATTACAAATTTTGGTTTGTTGGGTATCGAGTTAATGTCAAAACCTAAGTAAAAAACAAAAATCCTTTTTATATTTTTTTTTATGAACTGATCCAAGTAGCATTAATCATATCATAAAGCAATAATTTTTTCTTGGATATTTTGGTTCAGAAACCCACCGTTTTTGAAATCTTATCTTAAAGAATGTCAAAAATTAAACTAAGTACTCAAGATGACCGCTGTGGGGCTGCAGTACACTAATTTTTTTCATTTTTTCTCACTCTAGCTTTCACATGCCATGAAGGGATTGCCGCCTACACTATGGTTCTCCATCCGGCTCGATCCATCGCTTTCGCTTTCGCCCTTGAGGTCGAATTTTCTGGCCGCTCTTCTTTGCCCCAAATAGAGACAATGAGATAGACTAGATTTGATACAAGAGTAGCGCCTCCGAATTTAATCAATCCTGCAGGGATTCTGTCGGAAGCGGGAAGCTTTCCATTTTCTAATCTACTAACAGCTGCGTCAACCTCGTCCATTGTGTATTGTTCGAGTAAGACCTCTTCGCCTGGTAGAGCAATTGGTGGATAACATCAGCCACGTTTGTTCTCAAAACAGTCGCTTGAGTTTCCTTGTTCCGCTTCTTTTGCCGGAAGTATTCAGTCGTAGCTTTCCTAGCGCGGAGATACTCTGCTAGAGTGCTTCTAGAGTTGCGGGCCAACTATTTTTCAGGAAGCTTTTGTTTATTCTCGGCCAGGTGGCGCTGATCATCGAACCAATCGTTGTGGGAACTTGGAGGACTATTGCCGATATTATTTGGCGCCTATAAGTATCTTAGTAAATATCATAGAGAGACCATGACGTGTCGGTTTGGTTTCCCGTTCTTCAATCATTCGACGTTACTTTGTGGAGTCTCCTAATGTTTGCGTTAATTTAAAGTTCGGACTCTTAAGCTTCTCAAACGCTTCCTGGTAGACCGTTTTCTACTCGAGTTTACGTCATTACACAACAATTTGTCCCATTTCCCAAGACCTTTCGTCTGTTACTTGCAAGTATTGAACTCCTTTGGCATGGACATTTGCTTTTGTTAATTCGATCCGACCTACCAAAATGAAAAATTCTCATTTTTATGTTATGAATTTTCTGCATTTCATTGAGGCTTTTTAGGGACGATGCAAGGAGAAGATTCTTATAATATATTTCTTCTATATAAATAAATCTCTGGAAAATCAGTACAGTCATATTTAGCATAGTAGAACTCTGCTTACAGCGCCTTATCGGTAATTGTGCAAGAAGGTTTATCTAAATTTGGTATGTGCCTGCACCAAAACGGTGGGGTTTGGAACTAAAAAAATAATTTCTCTCCAGTGCCATAACGGTAGTTTTGGGTACTAAACACAACGATAAGTTCTGGACCGTCAGCTAACTTTGGCATTCTTCGTCAATGATATACAACACATATGTATATGTTCATATGAATGAGTTGTAGACAGCGCCAGAGCAGTGGATTTATGAATTAAGGTAGTATTAACAAACTTAATAACAGCAACGATATATTTCAAGAGTATATGAAAGTGTGTGAGTGAACGAGGCTGAAAATGAACCCAACTATGACCCTCATGCTCGATTTATATGCAGCGCTTTTTTTAATTTTAATTTCTAATTTTAGACTTTGCCTGTCTTTCCACGGGTAATAAGGCCGCAAATCCTTTTTTCTCGGTGTTTTCAAAGCCTCGAGCACAACAAAACGAAAACATTGTACGAGCGCAATGTAGCGTTAAAAAGGTGGATCATATAACAATTTTGATAACATCACTTTAGTTCATAAATCTACCGCCCTGGCACTGTTGGCATATTATTTGTTTATTATAGACTAAATAAGTGTCGTATGTCGTTGAAATGGCCTTGAAAAATGCTAATGATTGCTTCAGGATTTAGTTAGTAATATGCTAGTACTAAAAACTACCGCTATGGCGCTGGGGCTCTGTTTTTGGCGCTAATGACAAATTATGTCAAAAATTTAGCTCAGGTACTCAGCACTTTTCCCTTGAATACAGGCATAGTCACGCGATTTTAGCCCAAGCAAAGATTTTGTTATCACTCTTTTAGTTTACAAAGTCATCGTTTCAGAATTCGAAGAATATACGCGACTATACGTGTCATGCCATTGTTAATGTCTTGAAAAATGCTACAACACTGAGAACCTTCTTGGAAATACAGAAACCCGTTTTTTTTTCGTCAAATGTTTTTTAATGGCAATACTCGATTAGAGTCGATCTATTACTTTACCCGCTAGCACTCTTTTTACAAGATCGTTTATGTCGACATCCATTCTTCTTCTTATTATTATTGTTAAATTAGTCTGGGTAGCCCATGAAGGACCCGCACTCAAATCCACAATGGGCCCATGTTATAAAAGCATGGATAAACCATGGATTCTATCCCAAATCGCAACTGCATCCTGCGGTTTGAGAAATTTTTAGAGCTTAAATCAAGGCAGCGAGGACAACTGATCAACAATCAAGGATCTTTGATCAAAAATTCGGATCATAACTAACTCGAAGGCTAGAGAACAACCCCATTCTTTGTAAATGCAGTTTGAAACGGTCATGATCCGTGTGCTGAGCAACCAAAACTCGTAGTTTGTCTTTCTTCAGAAGCAAAGCATACTTAGTTAACCTCAATTTAGATTCACAAATTAAGTGTTTCGCCTTCCGGCAGGTAGACAACCCAAGCCAATTGCGCTTAGCATTGTAGCGATCGTAGTTCTTAATAGATATCTTGCCATTATTAAAGCTCAGCGGGGCTTCAGGCCCAGGTCCGACGCGAACTCATTCTGGCCAGAAAATCGGCCGTTACATTTTTCTCAATATTACAATGACCCGGTACACACATGACCTTGACACTAATTTTTAACTAATTTGGACTTGATCGCAGCATTCCGCAATGTATAGAGAAAAGCTTTACTGTTCGTACACAAAATAATATTTTCATCTGAAACTGCGATGTTAGACGGGTCGCACACAGCGTGAGGACAATCAACTCAGCCTGGAACACCATGAAGACTGAACCCAGACTCTCGTATGATTGTAAATCAAGTGAAGAGCAGTATGATCCAAAACCCGCACCTAATTCAGAGTGAGGGTCATCTGCGAAGAAACTAACGACTCAGTCACCCGGTTATTGTAGACTTAGGATAACCAAAGCTCTCTCGAATATTGGTAAGAGTTTGTCAATGATTTCTGGTTTAAATGAAGATTCTTCCACACCTCAATGCATCTTAGTCTGAGCGCAGCGGAAAAAGCCGTATACCCAGAATAAAAAGCTGCATCGGTGGTAGGAACAAAATAGTTTGCAAGGCAAGAATCGGAGTCGGGGACATAGCACCGTTACAGCGCTGCATGCCATACCCTGTAAATTGTTAAGTTTCGCTGAAGCGAAATTCGGTTTTACCACGCTCCACCAAACAACAGATGCGTGAGATAGCATACTTAAGACCAACGGTTTGTAAATAAACGTCAGCATTTTGGGAGTCGAGCGCAAATATTGGTGAACTGTCGTCAGGTATATATTTTTAACCATTACAAAACTGCCCTACACAAAATATTGTAAATGGATATTCGATGGCCATTAATAGGTAATCGTATAGATGACGAATGAGGGATGAGCTAGGACCAACGACAAGTTTGCGCGACCGATCAGAATATTCATTTTTCCTTTTTTGTGTAGGGCAGTTTTGAAATTGCGCAAACATGTCGTTAATCCTAGATAATCCCCAATGGTTCATATATAATATGTTGGAATTTCCAGATATTTTTAGCCATCTCTACGTTTGCCTGTTAATGACCATCGAATATCCACTTACTTTATTTTGTGTGAGGCGGTTTTGTAATGGTTAAAAATCTATGCCAGTTCACCAATTTTTCTTCGTCCAGAAAGGACCAGTAAACTGGTTTAAGATGGATTAAAGATCGACCCCTTCTCAAAGCACTACATCTCTACAACTTGTGAGCGCACATTATTAGTGATGCCCAGATCATCAGCATAGATGATCAGATCAAGAGCGACAACAGAGGCGACAAAACACTCCCTTGGGGGCAATCTTTGGCGACTTTAATGAAGAGCAATGCGAAATTTGAGCATGAATTCAATTCATGCAACAATTTTTTGGTCAATGCCACAATTAGTTTGATAATGGTAGGAAACGAAGAGTTATCAAGGCATCTGCTATATACAGGGGTGGGAACCTAGATAAATGCTGATCTCTGATAGATCTGTCGACAATTCTGTCAAGAGCTTTGAGAAAGGTTGAGGAGCGATAATAGTTCTGAATGCGTTAGGGTTAGTGTAATCCAGCTTGCCAGCTTTAGGAATGAAAATAACTTTACTTCTTCTCACTTTTTACGCTATTTGCCGTAGGCACTTGGCGAAACACACTAATACTTAATAAACACATTTTATTAAACACTTGTTTTTTTTTCGTAAATTCAAAAATATAATTTTACGAAATAAAAAAAAAAAAAAAAAAATCAGTTAACGAAAGAATCGAAACCCTTGTTGGAATTCAACAGGAAAGACCCCATCGGGATCACTTGTCTTATACGGCACAAAGGAAAAAATATTCCAATGCTAGACTTCGAAAGAGACTAGCTTGTGAACAAGTCACAGTCATGTGGATTACCAATAGCGTTGGGTTCTCCAGAATGAATATCAGCGAGTCGCAATACATCCGGTGCGCAAGAATCAATCTTAGATAGAGACCAATTAAGCCTGGCGATGCCGGAAAGACTTAATTTCTTCACAGTAGGTAGTCCAAGAAACCCTACGATCTTTACATTTTTTTATATATTTTTTTTGTGCTGCTAAGAATAAATCCCAATCATTCTGAAGGTTCCTGGTACTTTTCCTTAGTTTTTAAGATTGGAACAATAAGAGTTATTCCGAATCTTTTATTTGGTAATGAGAGAACACGATTCTTTAAAAGTTTACTTGATTGCTTGCGTGTCTAAAGACAAGAGGTTGGAGCTCAAAATAGAAAGTTTCCCAGTTTGTTAGCTTCTTGCTACGTTCAGAATTAAGAGGTGGTCGTTTAAGGTTTATGTTAAAAGCGATATATCTGTGGCCTGAGGAAGGAATATCATTAGTCACTTTTTAGTTGACTACCAAATGAATAACTGACATAGAGGACAAACGAATATCAATCACTTCCGTAATTATAGAATTCACAAAAGTTGGCTCATACCGTTTATTGAGGATTTTAAGTTCAGATGCACTTAGAAGTTAGATTGAACTCCTATTGTTAAGATTGGAACTGCCTCATAATGACTGATGAGTATTACAATCCCTTTCTATTCATTTATAAAGAAATCTATTCTGCGAGTTACATGTATGATTCGAGTCCTGGCTATTAAAAGTCTTATGCCCTTTAAGTCAGCTGGTCCGGATGGGATTGTACCAGCAGAAATTCAGAAGAACTCGGAGGTCTTTCTCAACTGGCGGGCGGTTGTTTTCAAAGGGAGTCTGAACCTGGGAAACACCCCGAAAAATAGAGGAAGGCTTGGGTGATTTTCATCTCGAAAACGGGTAGAAGTTCACACAGCAAGCCAGGACTTAAGACCAATATCTCTGTTGAAAATCATGGAAAGGCTGCTGAATGCCCATATTCGCTCGAGAATTGTACCCAGAAACTGCGCGGCATTACATGCCTTGCTCGGGAAATTGAGAAGTCCCTGGATTTTTAGGAATTCTCGTTGGTGGCGTTTCTCGATATCGAAGATGCTTTTAACAACGTGAAGGTGGAGGGAATTAGGGAAGGATTGTTGCCAATTGAGATTGAATACCCATGCACCAGGCTAATTAATCACTTGCTAGGAAGCAGAAGGGTTATTGCGGGGATGAGGAAGTCTCCGTTAGAAGACTGGTTGCTCGGGGTACATCTCAGGGAGGTGTATTTCTTCCCCCTTCTTTGGAATGTAATAATCAACGGACTACTATTGAAACTGGAGGGGGAAGGAATTTGTGTGGTTGCTTATGCCGATGACGTAGCGATAGTTGTCTCGTGAAAGCACCTTGGGACAATTAGGGATATGATGCATAATGCGCTATCAATCACTGCGGCTTGGGCCAGTAGATGTGATTTGGGGATCAACCCATTTAAAACAGAGCTGGTTCTTTTCACTAGGAGATATACAATTCCGGAAGTGGTTTTAACAAGTCTGAATGGTACTATGTTGGCCTTTACTTATAAGGCGGGTTTCCTAAAAAGAGTGAAGAAGGCCACTGGGGCACTCTACTCTTGCAAAAATGCCATTGGAAGGAAATTGGTTCTGAAACCGGAGCTGGTGCACTGCTTTACACGGCAGTAGTAAGGCTTGTAGTGCTGCATGGTGTGAGTGTATGGTGGCCAGCTCTGAAGAAACTATCATACAGGAACATGATGGGGAAGGTGCAGAGGGCAGCCTGGTTGCTCATTAGTGGTGCGTTGAAAACGACATCCACTAGTGCCTTAGAGCAGAGTTCATAATAAGCAAATGACGATCAATACGGCCGCCCAGCTTTCAGCGGTTTCGGGGTGAAAGTGCCTGCAAAAAGGCCACTTAACTATAGTGAATTTTCTGAGGCAAGACATGGTAAATTTGGATTATATAACATCCCTTTTGTGCTTTTACAAGCGTTTTAAGGTGATCCTTATAGGGAGGATTGCAAAATGGTCTCTTTATGGAGGCCGGGACAGTTAAATTCTTCACCGACGGCTCCAAGCTCCATGGTAGGCTGAAGTTATAGCGATTGAAGAGGTCATAAACTTGTTGAAGCTTAGTGTAATATCGTTGACTGATACCACTATTAATGTGGACAGTCGGGCGGCCATTTTTTCATTTGAACATTTCAATATCCAGTTAGTCTGGGTTCCGGGCCATTCTGATGTTGAGGAAAATTGCAAGGCAGGCGAATTAGCAAGGTACGGTATGACTCTTCAACTGGAATCAGGGAGAGAATGTGTAGGAAGACATACGTCTGTAAGCAGCAAGCCATAGGAAAGCAGTTACCTTTTCAAATGCTAGGTGGCTCGCCAGCCGATTGGTAGAGTAGCGAAGCAAGTATGGTTTGAGCTGCTCTTGAAGTGCTCCAAGATCTTAATCACACTAAGGAAACGTGATTTAGGTAGAATTCTAAGAGTACTTACCAAACACTGCCTTTTCGGAGATCATGCGAGAAGGCCGGGTCTAGATGCCAATGACTACTGCAGAAGCTGCAAAAACGAGGAGGAGGAAATGACTTTTGTTCACTTCCTATGCTCATACCCTGCGCTAGTTGGCAGAAGACATGATCACTTTGGCAAATACTCTATTGACAGTCTCTGATATCGAAAGCTGTAATAAGCCAGATCCTTTACGCTATGTGAATAGCACTAGATGGTTTTAAAGGGAGTTTAATGATGTCGGATCCTGTCACAATGAACCAAAATTGGCCTAAGTGTGTGATAGTTACCACTGAAACCTAACCTAACCTACATGTATGATTTCAGGTTTAAAACAAAAATTAAAACCAAGAAAATTAAAAAAACATACTAGAATCAAATTTTGATCTAATAATTTAAAAATTTTAAAAACAATTCTTCAGGATATTTTTAAAGTTGTCGATGATGATGGATGATTTTGACAACCTATTAATGATGTATGTGAAGTTGGCCCAAATGTCAGCCCAAAAAAACGCAGTGGCAACACGAAAACTAAAATTTTTCTGCCCCATATGAACTGTCAGCCCAAAAAAAAATCGAATCTCACGACATTTTAATGATGTCAGCCCGATATACAAAAATATTTACCGTTATAGATTTTTGAAGTAAGCCCAAATTAATAAGTCCATCCTAATGGAAGTTGAGATTTTGGGTATTGGTCTACTATGGTTTTCGAGTAGTTCTGGGCCTAACCTTTGCCAGTGCAAAGTTTTAGGACGATATAAATTTTGGGATATAAATTTGGGCAAACTTCACAAAGGTTCTTTTTTCCATAGTTTGCCGTTAATAATTGATGCTACCAATTTGTATTCGTAACAGGCAAAGTTGCTTGTGCCAACCTCGACATCATAATTGACACCTCTCGATACATTGATTCGTTTTTTCCTATATCAATTATAATTTTCTGCTATGTTAACCTATATATGCTCAGACAATGTTGTAGCTCTAGAGACAAAACGAACCCTTACGATTTCAACTCTCTTATCTTAAATTAAAATATTTAAAAATATTGAAACATTCTGGCAACATAATCTCTGCAATGATGTATATATATTTGACACATCAACATCACATACTCGTATATACAATTCGACTAACCATTGAACATACATCGTCTTTATATGATTTCATTTTAATCCTCCAGGCCAATTGAAATTCATGTGAGATGTGAAACAAGCCAAACACATTGTTGTTATCTGTGTTTGGTAGATGTATGTTTTGAAATTGGGCAATAAAATAAATTGGCAGCAACAGCAGCATCAGCGCAGTCATATCATATATACATACACAGATACGTATGTATGTATAGCGCAAAAGACAGCGCATAACACTGGATGAATATGTATAACATGAAGCAGTAATAAAATATGTTGTATGTTATTATGTTGTTGTATACAGAGAAAACATAAATTTTGTATATTTTATTGTTGTATTTGATTTCATTCAACATTCGTTGAATCGACCTCGCCGCGGTACTTTCGCCTCATCACCACCACCGCGCCAAGTGATTTTTATGATATGTGAGTTTTTTTTTTTCATTTCGTATTTTTCGCGCGTTCGCATTTAATTTCACTGTCATGACGAGAAAAATATCAAAACGCTGATTTTGTAAACGCAAAATGATTGGTTACCAAAATATGTGTTGTGCGTTTTTTTTTCATTTTATGATATTATGTACGATTGAATTGCGTGTGGTTTCGTTTAACTATGATGTATGGGACGTTCTAAATTTTATATCGTAAGTTGATCATAGCGTTGAGCCGCCTAAAGAGATCGATCGACTTTGCACGTGACCATATATACATAAATATTTTGTTAAAGATCCTACACATATTTTATGTGATCGCGTATGCAATCAATTTGCTATGATCACATTTAAAAAACAAAAAAAAAATATTAAACATGAGATCAATATAATAAATTTATGTAAGATCGCCTTCAAACAAAATCTAATTGATTTATCTACAACAAGTGATCTTTACTACAAATGCGGAGGAAACGAGAATATCGATAAAATTGATCGCGGTTACTGCTTTTTGTGCGCGCAGCACTGCCGACATAAATATTACGGACGGTATTTTTTTTTTTTTATAATTGCAAACTCAATTTTTATGCTAATGCCACAAATGATTATGCTCTATTGATAACCCTATGCACATATTTTGTTGCTATTTTACAAAATTACCTTCCTAACGTGTACACATAAAACATTATACTATATACGAACGATTGCCTTAAACGATTGATCACCATAATTGTCTTACATTAAAAATCAATTTCTTATGTATATGCTTTGGCACGATAACGATAAAATAACGAGAAAGAAGAAAAAAAGTTTTGAATTGGGTTGTGGCACAATATGCATGCACTCTGGGAATTGAAAATATATTTTTTGCATGTCAAACGAAACGATTTTTGTGTCTTCTCTGAATATCATCGATTTTCTATTTCTTGTACAAATTTAATTTGTGCGCTCTTCTTATTCCTTCCGGTTGGTATGGTTCTCAATTTTTTTTATAAGAATAGCAAAAATATTTTCAACAGATGGAAAACATGAATTTTCAATTTTATTTGTATACATATATTTATTGCGGATGGAATTTCGAGGGATGAGGATTGCAGTATAGAAATTGTGTAGAGGCTGGTCTTGTTTGGTTTTCTTATAAGAACACATAAATAAAATCGTTTCAAAACAGCAACAAGGCTGAAATATATTTATACATTATTTTGACTGTCTTAAATTGTCAAATATTTAGCAGATGGTATAGATTATATTTTAAGATATTCAATATATTTTGTATTGGATGTGCGGTCGGGAATTTCGAAGAAACAGCGAAAAAGTAATAAAATATTCTTAAAACACGTAAAATGTAAAAGAGGACTAAAGTTTTAATCTTGGTTTAATAAAGTACTAAATGTATATGTGGAAGGAAACATTAATTACGTGATAATAAATTAAAATTGATTGAAAAAGCACAACTTTTAAAGTTTATGATTTTTTTCAAACTTTTTCTGACTTCAGAACCTCTTATAAGTTCTCCAAACCACCCACAACTTCTCAAAATTCGACAGCTGCGCATAATTTTTTAACTTTTCTAATTTTTTCAAGCTTTTATAAAACTTGGTCAAAATTATTCAAATTTATTTATAACGTTTCACAGCACTATCCGAGTTCTCACAACTTCTCAAAATTTGTCACATTTTTTCACAAATTCTAACAACTTCTCGCGAGTTTTCATAGCTTATTGAACTGTTTTCTTTGAAAGTTATAAATGGTTCTGAGAACTAGTGATGGGTGAATAGTTGTGAAATAATTTTGAAAAAGTTTGCAAAAAATTGTAATATTGTAAGTGAGGAGTTGTCGAAAATTGTAGGAAGTTGTGACAAGTTTCAGGAATTTGTGTCAAGTTGTTGGAATTTGTGGTGTGAGAAGTAATGACTTTTTTTGAGAATTTTAAGAAGTTGCGGGCAGTTGTGTGAAGTCGTATTTTTGCAATTTTCACAATTTCTCAAAATTTGTCACAACTAACTTTTTCAAATTATTTTAAATTTTTCAGTCGTTTTGAGTTTGTTCTAATCATTCAAACTTAGCTGAACATTTCAAACTTATAACTTCCCACAATTTCTCTTCTGAAATAAACTTTTACTAAAACTCACAACTTTCCATCATTTTTCACAAATTCCAAGATCTTCTCACAAATTCTTAAAATTTTTCAAAAATTTGCAAACTTTTTCATATTTTTCCAAACATATTCAAACAAGTTTCGGAAAAACACAGAATTTCAGAGAAATGAAGAATAATCATAAAAAGTGCAAAGGGATTGTGAGACATTTATTCATAATAATTCGAAAATGTCTGAAAAGCTTGAATAAAATATAAAACATTTAGTAAGGTTTGAAAAAATTTATAGAATATTCAAAACGTTAGAAAAAAGTTTAATGTTTTTTATTAGTGAGAGAAATAGTGAACATCTGAGAAGTTTTGAAAAATGTTGAAAAATTTTAGGAAAATGTTTTAAAAAGTGTTGAACTTTCCACATGTTGAACAATATTCGACGAAAAAATGTAAAACGAGAAAAAACTGACCCTGCCCAATAAAGAATAATAAACTTCTCTTTGCCTTTTAAGTGCCGATAGGGACGGTTCTCCCACGAGAAAAAGAGTGATCAAAATTTATTTCTTATTGAAATCGCTTCCTTAAATAATTTTTAAAATATGAGGTTGCTACACATTTCTTAGTACAAAAAAATCACTAGATGTCAGACACTTTGTCCTAATAAGCAAAGTACAATTTAATTCAAAACTTTTAGAATAGAGAATACTTATTCTTCTATACATATTAAAACATCTCACAATTTAAGTAAGTTAGTTAAAAGGTTTCGGGACTATAAACTATTGAACTAACCCATTCTTGGAAGGTTGGGAGCCGGGTCATGATTACCGCACGACTATTTTAGACGGTAGTGAAAGTGGCATCGACCAATTTCTAAAAGCCCTTCCACACTATACGATTTGCTTGGAGCATGCAATATTTGTTGTAAAATCTAAAAAGACCACGTTACGAACGGCTCAGCAGACGACCCGCAGATTTCAACTAAGCTCGCAGAGGCCTAGAGGGTCATGAGAATTTCAGGCTTGCGATGCTCCTGGCCTACACCGTGTTTACAGAAAATTTATAAAAAAAATCGCAAACTAAAGATAAATGAAAAAACCGGAGGTTCTGCCGAAATTTGTCGGACGAAACTTGAGGGACATTGTAAAATAATTATAACCGGTTCTAACCGACACCGCATGAAGTCTCCCCTCCCATCATACCGAACCCGTCAAAATTTAGCAAATAATTTTATTCTCTAATAGTACCAAAAAGAAGGAATAAACATAAATCATAAACCGAAAGTGAAATCCAACCCGAAGGACAAAAAGACAATAAGGCCGAATGATACGAAGCGCCGTACAATTTTTTATTTTTATTTTTTTCAACTAACGAAAACAAAACGGAATGAAACAAACCGGTGAACATCAATGCCAAAATAAATTTAAAACAAAACACCAAAAGTATGGCCGCCGAAAATAGATGAAAGCGAGACCAATGTACATCAGGGTCGTGCGCACAAACACCGCCGTGGCGCTTGATTACAATATAGGTTTTTATAAAAAAACAAATTTGAAAATTTTTTAAAAAAAGGTAAATTTAAAATATTTAAGAATTGAAGAAAATAAAATATAAAATAAAAGAAATTAAACATATACAAAAATTGTCGTTGCGGCCTTGGGGGCCATGACGCCACAGGTGTTCACAATAACCGGACCGTTGGGCGTCTTCTGCCGTAAACCAAATAACTGAATGAGTTGCGGCCTTGGTGCCGTCATGCCACAGGCAACTCCAGTTACTCGGACCGTTGCGGGCGCGTGCTCACCAAAAATTTGTAAATTCGGCCTTGCTAGACCGCCGAAGATGTGGGCGTGGGTTCGCCGTTCCCCAAAATGTGGGGAGTTGAAAAATGAAAATATGGTACCGTTGAAAAATTTGGCTCTCGTTGTTAAATTGACGTACCGCTAAAAATGTGATACCCTTCAAAATGTGGTACATGAAATTAAATTGTGGCAACCGTTGAAATTTGCGGCGCCCGCTTAATTAAATTTAAAACCAAAGCACCACAAAGCCAAAGCATTATGACGTCGATTCACTTTTATTGATACACAAACCAAATTTATTTTAAAATGTGTATACCTTCAAATATTCAGGGATCCGAATTAATATTGCCCTTGAAAAAACACACGCAAAATTTTTAATCGCAATTTTTATTATCTCGTATTTTTTTTCTTGTTTAATAACACATATGTTTTTCACACAAACATTTTTTACAATAATTTTTATAGTTTATATTTTATATATTGCCATCCAAAATATAAAACTTGATTTTTTCATTTTTATTTTTAATACAAAACTTGATTTCATACTTAAAAACAAATTTGGCTTTAATTTTTGAAATTCATTCTAGACTTACATTTAAAAAAAAAAACGTGTTTTCGTGCTCGTCATGTTCGCACTCATAATTGCACGGATATAAAAAAAACAGAACAACCCAAAAAAAAACACTCTATATCGTCTGCTATTGCACACACATACCCGGTGCACATCGGTCTCGCTCCCAAATTTATCCGACGCTCACGCGACACCATCGTATTGAGAGAAAGGGGAGCCAACATATAAAGAGACATTCACAATGTGAAGCAAAAACCAAGAAAATATTAGTACTAAAAGTACCAAATACCTGAGAACAGGTGGCACTGTAGTCGTACAAAATACTCCACTACCATAGAACGAATAAAAAAAAACACACATAGAGAAGGGAAATAATTGTTATAACCATGGGGTCGTAACGTTTGGATTTTCAAAAATCAGTTGTTTTACAAAACATTTTCATACAACCAATACCTCCGTTTCGCTGAAGTCTCCAATCGAAACCAACACAAATGTATTCTACAAGCCGAACTGTACTCGAGTATACACCAATCCTAGCAAATATTTCAGTCGTCTATTCATTTGTATTAACACATATAAAAATAGAGGAAAATTTCACAAAATTTTATAATAAATTTACGAAAATAAAATACACGCACACAGCCATACTTCTAATAGAAGTGGAAAACAAAACTAAAAACAATAATAAATAGAAGAAAAATGTAAAATAGAAGTGGAAGAGGAGGTGCCAGATTTCATTATAATTTAAATTTGAGTTTTTTTTTTATTTAGGCTAGGGTAAATATTGAAATGAAGGAAGAAGGTTCTCAAATTTCTGTTTGGTTCTTTAATTTTTAAAAATGAAAAAGTAAGTCAATTGTTTTATAATGCTCCATTTTGACAGCAATCTTGAGATAAATCTGGTGCATGTGTTAATGAATTAAACTTATGGACTATTTTAAGTAACAATTTTATTTCTGATAAACCAAGAAACGGTAGTATGCTATGTAAGGCTAATAATTACGGACTTGTTACTATAAAGCATCTACAAATTTTTCGACCGAAAATTGTGTATGTGTTCCAACAATATGGCTTGTAGAATACATTTGTGTTAGTTTCGATCCACTATAAAATATTACACTTTAAAAATATAAAATGAAAATAATTTTACACATACATAGACAAATACCGCATTTGTGTTTTGCGTAGAGAGGCAAGTGTTGCTTGATTTGGCTTGAAAATGCAGTGTGTAAACCGGCTAATTAGTTGTGCTGGGGCTGACGAACAAAAATTTAAAGCTGGCGTTCGAATCGAACTGCTTCCTGAATCTGTGTGAATAAATAAAAATTATTCCTTATTGGTATATTTGTCTTGTTTTGTGGAAAGCTCCACGAAGAAATCTCAATTACTAGTTGAGAGCTCGTAAGGGCTATGAGAAATTATGAGGGGTTTTGTAGAGGTTATAAATAAATTTTAAAGTTTTAAAAAAAATTAAAAAGAGAAGAGAATTACAAACTTTTTCTAACTGTCTCAAACTTTTCCAAACTCATTTATAACCTTTCACAACCTCTTATAACTTCTCAAACCCCTTATAACTTCTCACATTTTTGTCAAACTTTTTCAATCGCTTTTAAATTTTTCCATTCTTTTTCAAATTTTTCAAACTAATTTCTAACCTCTACAATCTTCATAACTTCTCTCAATCTCTCACAATCCCTCAAAACTTTTCAAAACTTCCCAATATTTTCTAACTTTTCTAAAAATTTTCATACTTTTCTAAACTTTTTAGCCTTTTACAAAAAAATTTCAAAATGTTTATAATGTATCACAAATCCTAACAAATTCTCGCGATTTTTCTTAACGTATTAAAACTTTTATGAAGGTTTTGAAAAGTTGTGAGACGTTGTGGAGAGTTGGGAAATGTTATAAATAATTTTGGAAATATTTCAATAAGTTAAGTAGTGAAGGTATGTGGAATAGTTTTAAACTATTTTATTAATATTTTAATTATAAGAGGTGGTGGGAAGTTCTCAGAATTATGATAGAAGTTTGTAGAAAGGTGTGAGCAGGTTTAGAAATTTTGTCAGAAAATTTAAAATTTGTGATGAGTTGTCGGAAATTTTGATGAGTTCTTACTATTTGTGGGAATTTATGGGAAGTGAAGTTGTGACGAATTGGGATATAGTGGGACGTTGTGATAAGTTGTGAGAAGCTATAAAAAGTTGTGAAGGGTTATTTATCAAAGGTTTATAATTAAGTTTGAAAAGTTTTGGAATTTCTCACTACTTACCCCAATTTTGTCAAACTTTTTATACATTTCCAAAATTATTTAATCTTTTTCAATCTACTCACAACTTAGTAAAATTTTAAAACTTGTTAAACTTCTCATAATTAAAAAACCATAAAATATAATTACTAATTTTTATAAATTTTCCAAACTTTTTCAAACATTTTGAAATTATTTTAAATTTTTCAACTTTTTTAAACTTTTCCAAACATTTAAACATATTCGAATATTTCAACCTTATTTATAACGCCCAAGATTTCTCACTGTATTTCAGCACTTCTCGTAACTTCCCAAAGCTTCCCTCAAATTTTCGCAACTCTTCACAAATTCTAACAGTTTCTCCCAAGTTGTTTAGAATTTAATCACAACTTTCTATAAATTATGCCAACTTCTTTGAAGTTTGTAACATTTTGAAATCTTTATCTTCTTTTCGAATTAATATAATACTATATAGCAAATATAATACCTAATTACGAAAAAGCACAACTTTGAAAGTTTATCATTTTTTTTCAAACTTTTTCTGACTGTTCACAACCTCTCATAAGTTCTCAAAACCCCCACAACTTCTCAAAATTCGACAACGTCGCATAATATTTATTTTTTCTAATTTTTTTAAGCTTTTTAAAACTTTCTCAAAATTATTCAAATTTATTTATAACGTTTCACAACTTTTCACAACCTACCTGAGTTCTCAGAATTTGCCACATTTTCTCATAAATTCTAGCAACTTCTCGCAATTTTTCCAAGCTTATTGAACGTTTTCTTGAAAAGTTATGAATCATTTTGAGAACTTGTGGATGGTTATGATAGGTTGAATGGTTGTGAAATGTTATAAAATATTTTGAAAAAGTATGAAAAAGTTTGGAAAAATGTTTAAAATGGTAAATGCGTCGTCAGAATTTTTAAGTTGTGAGAAGTAATTACTGTTTGTGAGAAGTTGTAATTTTGCTCACAAATTCTCACAATTTCTCAATCTCAACGTTTTTCCAATTTTTTAGATAATTTTAAGTTTTTATTCAAACTTATTTGAACATTTCAAACTTACAACGTCCCATAATTTGTCATAACATTCTAGAACTTTTAACTACGTACTCATAACTTCCCATCACAACTTGTCATAATATCTCACAAATCCTGAGAACTTCTCACAATTTCTTAGAATTTTTCAAAATTTTGTCAAATTTTTCATATCCAAAGTTGTTCAAACATTTTTATTATTATTCATAGCGTCTTTAAAACCCCCCACAACTACTGAAAACTTCAGAGAAATTTTGAAAATTAGCAAAAAGTTTTGAAGAGTTATACGAAGTTCTAAGGATTTATGTTGCATTATAAATAAGTTTGAAAATGTTTGAGAAAACTTGAATAAAATACAAAGAACTTTTTGAGAACGTGAGAGAAAAAAGGACATTTTGTGAAAAATTAGGTGAAGTTGCAGAAAGTCCTAAGAAAATGTAAGATGTTGTGAAGAGTGTGAGAGGTCGTGAAGAGTTGTGAGAAATTATGACGGATTTTGTAGAGATTATAAATTATTTAAAAATAATTTTAAAATTTTTGAAAAAAATGGAAAAGGTTGAAAATTTTTAAACATTTGAAAAATTGTGTTAAACGATTCAAACGTTACAAACTTTTACAGCTTTTTCTAACTTTTAAACTTTTTATATCTTCCCAATATTTTCTAACTTTTCCAAAATTTTACAAGCTTTTCTGAGCTTTAGGCTTTTAATATTGTTTTCAAAATTTTTAAGCGTTTCTGAAACATATAACGTTTCACAATTTCTCACAATAGCACACAACTTCTCACAAATCCTAACAGTTCGAAAAGTGAGAAGTTGTAGAGGGTTGTGAAATGTTAAAAATATTTGTGATAATGTTTGAATGAATTTGAAAGGTATGAACAGTTTGAAAATGTTTGTAAAATTTTAAAAATTGTAAGAGGTGAGGAGATCACAGAACTTGTAGAGAGATATGAGCAGGTTTATGAATTTCTGAGAAATTTTTAGGATTTGTTTTGAATTATAGGGAATTTTGACAAGTTTTTACTATTTATGGGAATTTGTGGGAAATGAAGTTGTTTCGAAGAGTTTGAAAAAATTGTGATAAGTTGTGAGAAGTTATAATGGGTTGTCGTAGGTTATAAATAAGTTTGAAAATTATCAAAACTTCTCATTATTTATACCAATTTTTTCACAAGCATTTTTTCCTTTCCATAGATTTTAAAATTTCTCAAAACTTATGTCAATTTTATAAAATATGTTGAACTTCTCCCAATTTATCTGATTAATCAAACTTTTTCAAACTTATTTATAACTTCTCAAAACCCTTCATAATATTATAAACTGTTTCAAACTTTTCAACGTTTTTCAAACTTTTCCAAATATATTCGATCGAATATTTCAATTTTCTTTATAACGTTCGTAATTTCTCACAACATTTCACACAACTTCCCACAACTTCTCGTAACTTCCAAGAACTTCTCACAAATTTTCTAAACTGATCACAACTTCATACAAATTCTGCTAACTTCTCACAACTTGTTTGAATTTTGTAAAATTTCAAGCATTTTATCTAGTTTTCGAACGCTTTCAAACTTGTTCAAATATTTCCAAAATTATTTTTAGCGTCTCACGGTTTTTACACCTTTTACAGCTTCACACAACCCCTATAACTTCTCACAAAAGTTTTAATAAGTTTGGAAAATTTTGAGAACTTGTGACAATTTGTAAGAAATTGTGAGAAGTTTTGAGAAAATGTGAAGGGTTGTGAGGGATTGTGAGGCTATAAACACGTTTAAAAATTTTGATTACGAGGGAGACTTTTATTTTTTTATTTGACATTTTTTCTTTGACAATGCCAGTGTGTATTCATACGGCCCATTTATGAATACGCTCGTGCGCGGTCGATTATGAACGTCGATTATTGAATGTCGGTTATGTCGAAATAATTGGATGTCGCACGGTTGAATGACTCTTATTATTTTGCGAATAATTGAGTTGCTACAAAACTTTAAAAAATGTGGAAAAATTCTGAAAATTTGAGTTGAATTGGTTCTGCAGTCAAAAATAAAATAATTTTCTTCTTATCTACGTTTCAACAATTGTTTTTGTTTTGTTTAAGCTAAAGCTAATCTATACACAATTTATGAACAAATTATGATGTTTAAAACCTATAATGATTAATTTAGTCATTTTGTCGATACGTAGCGGATATGCAAATTTTTTTGGCTTCAAAACCCATTCCACTATAATGTGTGAATAAGTTTTTAAACGTTTCCAAACTTTTCTAAACTGTTTCAATCTTTCCAAACTTAACTTGAACCTTTCAACATCCCACATCTCCGCACAACTTCCCTCAACTTTTCAGACATGTTTCAAATTTTTTCAAACTTTTGTATACATTTTTTAAAATTTTTCAATTTTGTAATTTTGAATTGTTCTGGGTGTACAACTAGACACCAACTTCAACAACTTATCACACATTTCCAAATTTTATCAAACTTTTACAAACATTTTTAAAGTTTTTAAATTTTTTCAATTTTTTTAATTCTGAAATTTTGCCTTATTCTGGATGACAGACAGACAGACACCAGACTTCACATCGTCAACTTACATACAAACTATAATTACAATGCCTTAGCAAATTATTATGTTTCGCTGCGCATTTGTTAACCCCTTCGAAAACTCGAATTTCTCGCATGCAGACGATTGTATTTAACGCATTGATGCGATTTGTATATTAATTTGATGTTACCAATACGTTGGTTTTGGCCTAATTAAATATTTAATTCTATAAATAAATCGGTCGTCTTATCAGACTGTGCTGACGTCGATTTTCCAATTTTGTTATAAACTTTTTCAAATTTATCACAACTTATTTATAACCTATCACAATTCCCAAACTTCTCACTACCTCCTCCAATATTTTACAACTTATCACAATTTTTCAAACCTTTTCGAAAAATATTGAAAAGTTGCAGGAAATTGTGAACACTTTTTAGATGTTGTGATGATGGTCGCATGAAGTTTTGAAGGGTTGTGACTTTATGAGAGATTATATATATATTTTTTTTTATATTTTATTTGGATAATAATAATAATCACAATTGTATTTAGTCTAACATATTTTCTTCGTTTTTTTCCAACTTTTTAAATTTTTTACAAAAACCGGTTATGATATTTTGTGGAAATTATGATATTTTGTGGAAAGTTCTGAGAGTTTCGAGACGATAAATAAAATTATTCGAGTAATTTTGAATAAGCTTCGAAAAAATTGGAAAGTTTGGAAAAGTTTGAACATGTTGGAATAAATTGTGGGTAGTTAAGAGAACTCACAAGTGGTTGTGAAGAAGTTGAGAGATTATAAGTAAGTTTAAGAAAGTTTCAAGACTTTTCAAAACTTATCATAATTTATTCAAACTTTTTAAACTTTTATTATGTTTAATAACTTCTCACAATTCTTTACAACTTTTCACAATTGCCCAAAACCCAAACTTCAATCTTTTTTCAATGAGAGATTTTCTAACATATTCGAACTTTTTAAACTTATGTATAACTTCCTATATTTTATCACAACATTCCAGAATATTTCGCAGCTTACAGCAAATTATAGCAACTGCTCCAAAATTCTCTAAACTTAACACAAGTTACAACCTCTTATACAATTTGGCAAACTTCTTTTATACTTTTCTAATCTTTTCAAATGTGAGAACTTCTGGAAAATTAGAGAAATTTTGACAAGTGTTGAGAAGTTATGAGAGATTGTGGGAGATTATAACTTCCCAAAGTTTTATAAACTTGTATAAGTTGTTTGAAAAAATTTAAGCGAAATTGTGATAAGTTGTGAGAAACCTTTCCACCTTTTTTAAATTTTCTCAAGCTCATAACCTCTTACAACCTCTCATGGCTTCTTAGAATTTTTTTTTGAACTGTAAGTTTGTTAACACTTTTTAAAACTTTTTACAACTTCACCCAACTTAAACTGCTGTGATAAAGGTTTTGAGAAATAGAGACTAGACTGGCTGTGAGAAGTTGTGAAATGTTGTGAGACGTTATAAATAATTTTGAAAATATTTGCATAAGTTTGAAAAAGTTTGCAAAATTGAAAGAGGTTGTAAGAAGTTATATGGATTCGCAGTAAATTTTAAGGAGAATTTGAAGGAAGTTGGGAAAAATTATGAGAGGTTTAAATTAATATGAAATGTTCTTATAAGTTTGGCCAATTTTAATAAAATTGTGAAAAAGTTAAAAAAACTTTGAAATATCTGTTGAAATTTTCAAGTTGTTGTATTCTTTCGAAAGTCTTATAGCTGATGATGATAATTTATCTGCTTAGGAGATGGTGTAGTGGGTTGTTGGAACTTGTGAGAGGCTGTGGAGAGTTGAACAAATTTATGAGAAGTTGTGGAAAATTGAGAAAAGTTGTGAATAATTTGGAAAAAGTTGTGGTATGTTGTGGATGAGAGGTTGTGATCTAAGGTTTGAAAGGGTCAGAGGTTGAAAAGTTGTAATATGTTATTAAGAAGGTTGGAAATAATTGAATATATTTTAAAAAATTTGACAGTTTGATCGGGGGCTTAAAAGATTTTGAGAAGTTTAGTTGGTTCGGAAAAGTAAGAAATGTTTGAAAAATTTATGGAAGGTTGTGAGAACTAGAAATTTTTTTTGGACATTAATGAGAAATTCCGGTTAGTTTGAAAATGGTTTATGGGAACTTGTGAGAAGTGTGGAAAAGTTTTAAGAGATTGCGTAAAGTTACGAATAAGTTTGTAATAGGTTGGAAAAAATTTAAAAAAATTGACGGTTTTTGAAAATGTTTGTGAAACTTGTATAAGTTGTGGGAAGTTGTGAGAAGGTTTGAATAATTTTGGAGAAAAAGATTTGAGAAAGTTTGTAAAAATGCGAGAAGCTGTGGACATTTTTGAGTACTTATCAGGAGTTGCGAAATATTAAAAAAAGTATACAATTTTTTGAACTTTGAAAAAATTGGATTTTTTTTTAATATTTAGAAGAATTGTGAAAAGTTGTAAGAATTCATAGAACTTTATGTGAAGTTGTTATAGATCGTGATAAGTTGTAAATATGATTGCAAAAGTTTTAAAATTTTGAATGTTTTAATAAATTTGAAACAAGTTTGAATATATTTGGAATAATTGTGAGAGTTTGTAGAACGTTACCAATAAGTATGGAAAAGTTTAGAAAAATTGTAAGAGATGGTGAAAAGTTGGTAATAATTTTGGAAAATTGTGAGAAGTTGTAAAGAGTTATGATATGTTGAAAAAATTGTAAAAGATTTTGATGACAAGGTTGAAAATTTGAACATTTTTGATGTCGTTAGAATTTAATAAAGGATCGAAAAAGCTTTGAAAATTGTTGTGATGAGTTGTGGAAACTCGTGAGAATTATAAAAATAAATTACAAAAGTTGTATAAGGTTGAGATATGCTAATGCCATGGACAATTTTGAAAAGTTGTGATTTGCTTTAAACGTTCAAAGTTGTCATTTGCCCTAAAGCTTCTGCGTTCGCAACCTTTTTGAATTTCTTCACAAATTGTCTCAACTTAACAGAAATTGTTACAAATTCGCACAACATATCACAACTTTTTTATGTTTTAACTTAATTTTTAAACTTTTCACACCATATTACCAGTTTTCCGACAAAATTTTCTTTTTGAAATTTTTTGGACAATTTCATATACTTTTCACAAGTTTTTATAACTTCATACTTTAAGTTTCATTATTTTCAATATTTTCCATTTGTGATCACTGGTTTATTAAACTGTAATTTCCACAACAACTTATTTCTGGCATCAAACTGCAGTCAAAACAGAACAGAAAAAAGGAAATTCATATACCAAATTTAAATAAATTTTTAGGTTAAATCAAACTCGATATCCTGCATAAAATTCAATTCCTTTTAATAATTGTCATGATATTTCTTTAATATAAAATAATTTCTGTCTTCCGATCCAGGTACACTATACACCTCCTTCTATTACATCATTCGTTTTGTTGGTTTTTCCAAAAGAAAAACATTTGGTTTTCACCTTTTGTGTGTGTATGTCTATTTATTATGTAGGTAGATATTTGAGTATTACTAACAATATTTTCGTAATATTTGGAAAAAAATATTAAAACTAATTTCTAAAGTCAATTTCAATCTTTGACACCATAACCCCTTTCGGGCAACCACTACTCGAATCTCTTTGAATAGAATTTGAATATTTTTGTAAATATTGCACACAATAGGGTTAGGTATGAATGTATCCAGATATGTACCGATATTGATATTGTCAAAAAAGACTAATATTTACAGTATCTCCATCGGCAACAAAAAGAAAAATTATGATGCCTTTTTATCATTTTCACTCACACACTCGCACAACAAACCTCAAACACAGGAGATTTAACCCTATCGATCATAAGCATTCAGATTGTTATGTGCTTTTGTATATACATGGGGAGTCTTCGATACAAATTATTTGTACGATTATCCTTTGACATTTTTATTGTTGTGGAAAAACCTAAAATGTATACTGAGAAGCAAAAATATCAAAAACCATATTTCGACTCCTGTATTGAGACGACAACAATGATGATGATGTGGTGACTTTATGTGGTGTGTGTGTGTGTATGGGATGGGATGGTATTTTCCCAAATAACATGTTTGCTACTTTTTTGGGGGGTGGGTGTGGTTGAACGTATTATATTTGTTTATTGATTATTTTACTACACAACCAACGACAACATTTACTTGTAGTAGGTACGTGCTACATGCATACCTTACCAAAAGTACATACATACATACATAAAAAAATTGGGAAAATGAATTTTTCAAATTTTTTTCCAAAAAAAAAAAACACTCTGAATGAAGTTATATACATTATGTATGTAGGAACATTACATTCATATGTGGAAGTTATTTATTGATTCTTTTAAGTTCTCAGGTGCTTTTTTTATTTTTCTGGAATCGGAATTTGTTTGTTATTTTTATTTTTAGCAGAACTACATGAATATTACATTCAGATCTTAAAGAAATGAAAATGGTCTAGCTAAAAAATGAATATACAATCTGCACGAATTAGTTTTTGGAATGTGATTGGGATACAGATTTGGTGAATTAAAGGTTTGTGTTTTGTTTTGTTAGGTTCTTTTGTGTGAACGTACCTATAATACCCAACATATGTCTGTTATAATAATAAATACGGATACGTTCTAATGGTTACACTATTAGAGATTTTTATTATTTTATTATTCCAACTTGGTAATTTTTTGTAGTTCCGGTCGAATAATCTGGACAAAATTTATTTTATAAACGAATGCAAAACTCGTGTGACCTAATACAGAGCAACTTACATAAATTGTCACGAAAATTGTGTTGGTTACAAAAAGGTTTATTAAATTTACACACACCGACTGCCTGGTATACAATATTATATTGAAATTTGAGCAATTGAAGTAACATTTAATCTGCTTAAAATTGAGCTACTCATATTTTGCCAGCACCCATTACACCACAACTTTTAAAATTGACCAATTTATAATTTTCCCCGCATGCTCATATGTAATATAATGTTGAGCAAAAATATTTTTTTTATACCCCATGTTTTGAAAAGTGAGCAACACGTAAGCGCACCACTTAAAAGCCGTAACAAATACAAAATGTTGTATGAGTTTACTAGCACAGCCTAATCAAATGCCCCATTAAAATATTTTCTGCTCCACTCGTTTTTGACCAAATTTCAGGTCATTTAATCTAAAGCTATCAGAACCCAAATCGATAACCGGTCCAACAACGAAATTAGAACGAAAAACTTGATCTATTGATAATCAAATAATTTTAGGCTCATTATGGCCTAATCAAATGCCTCATTAAAATATTTTGGGCTCCACTTGTTTTTGATCAAACTTTAGGTCATTTAAATTAAAGCAATCAGAACCCAAATTGAAAATCGATCAAAAAACAAAAAACAGGACCGTGCCGCTCTTGCTAACTTCTTTAGCCTTTTTGGTTATTGATCCTAAAATTATTTGTATGTCAATTGATCTTGGCTAGCGTTCTATTTTCGTGTTTGGTCCGTTTTTCGATTTGGGTTCTGCAAGCTTTAGATTAAATGACCTAAAGTTTGGTCACGAACGAGTGGAGTCCATTTTTTTTAATGGGGTGTATTATTAGCCGATTATTAGCTAGCTTAAGGGACGTCAAAATTGCAGTTTGTGACAAAGGTTTAGATTTCTGACATTCTAATTCTATAAGCATACTCCCTGACATAAAAGTGCTAGGTCTTTCAGAGCGTTCAAATTTTGTCTCTTTTGTGTTCCCGTTCGGTCATTTGCTCGCTGCTTATCTTGGTGACGAAGTTAATACATGTTTCGTCTCTAAGCCATAAAAATTCAATTCTAAATTAAAGCAGTATTCTCCATTTAGCTCATATTGTCTCGATGTACGTTTCTTTGTACATACCTCCCGTTTATAAAACCAAAATCGCTTCATATGGTTTGAGTGACAGAATTGGGAATTATCGGTGCTATAAAATGAAAAAATCTCAACTTTTGACAACCAAGAAAGTGCGGCGATGGAAGTTTGAAAATGTTTGAGAGGTTTAAAATAGAGGATAAAGAAAAGGATGAGGAGTGAGGTAGAGGATGAAGTGGTTCTATGTGAACTGCACTAAATACAAAGTGCACTAAATAAGTTATCGTATACCAGTATCATTTAATAATGCGTGCTCTTAAATTCGTCATTTCATGACCTAAATATTGAAATTTTTCAAGTATTTTATGATTTATTTGCAACAACCATCCAAGATAATCCGAGCCTTAATCCAATTCAGAAGTTTCAAAACTTGAAATTCTTTAACATTACTAGAAGCGCTTGCTTCAGTGCCTCTATTATACTTTGTATATTATTACGTTTGTTTTACGGATGAGTCAAAAAGTTACCTTCGAGCTGTTGCATTACTATTTTATGTAGATATAGGTTTTGAACTTCAAATTCACAATTTTGCAAATGATATTCAACTTTTTTTAGTTCGTTCACAATTTTTTACAAATCAACCACAATTTTTTATACTTCATTGTCAATTTTTTCTAAATCAATCTCAATTTTTTGCAAAGCAAATTCGTATTTTTTTAAAGTTTTTTAAAACAAATTCAAGTTTTAATATTTCAAGTTCGTAAATTTTTATGCTTCAAAATCAACTTTTTGCAAAACAAATTCAGTGCTCCCAATTGCCACCTGGGACAGAAGTCGGCCATTTTTTAACCGATATTTATGAGATTTTGTATGTTGGATGGAAATGGAATTCTCAAATAACTTGTTCAAAGAAGTTCTGGAATATGGACACCTGGGATGGAACTGACTAATTTAAACTAGGGCCAAACTCGGTAATAAGCAGGCGTCTTTCTTGAAGTAAGCGGCTCGTGATGTTAACAGGTTTCTGGTAAGGCTGGATGCCTTAACATTTATCACCAATACGTGATCCCCTCATGTAATTAGTGGGTTGAGCGGCAGATCAACTACCTATTCTCACAAAAAAATCATGTTATGAACTCTACACAAAGGGTTCGGATAAATGTATAGTATTCTTATCAACAACGATCTCGAGAACTATTAGAAAACTTTATCTCCAGAACATTTCGAACAAAGCGGAAATTTACACTTTTGAAGTTCTTGTAATACAAGAGCATAAATGGTTTGGGAGTTAATTTCAAAACAACCAATAATTACTCTCTCCACTACAGCAATAATAAGAAAAGAGGAAAATTAGGATTCGGTTTCTCATCCTCGGGCACTTTATCATTTTACAATCCCGTATTTATCCAATGTGCCGTGTCTCGTTCTAGGTGCGGCTATATTAAAAAAACTTCTTTCATTAATGATCATGAATCATTAATGATTACTGATCATTTCCATTAAAGAAATCCCCTTTCACCAATCGGTTAAAACTGCCTGAATTCCAAGTCCAAGGTGGTCATGTTTCAAAACCCAATTACATTATAAACGAATGGTCGAGTTCGAGGTGGCCTTTTCCAAAACCTCTTCCAATAACATTTTAGAATCCCATTTCAGATGGCCATATTCCAAAACTACTTTGAAAATTATTTAATAATGAAATGATAAAGTTCTGTCCTAATGGCCATATTCCAGAATTGCTTCCAAAAATCGTTTAAGAATCCTATTTCCATCCAATATACTACATCCCATCATTATCGGCTCAGTCCCGTCCCAGATCCATATTCCACAATTTCTTCCAAAAATCAGTTGGCCATATTCCAGAACTTCTTTCAATAATAATTTAAGAATCCCATTTTCATCCAACATACCCATTCACAACATAATCGGCTAAGAAATGTCTGAGTTACGTGCCATGTGGTCACATTTCAGAACTTCTTCCAAAAACTGTTTATGAATCTCATTGCCATTCAAAATACTCAATCGAGAAATGATCGACTTCCATCCCAGGTAGGCATATTTTTTTTTTTTTTAGTATTTAATATTTCCAATCAGTGTGTTTTGGGGCCGAAGCACTCCCAACTCTTTCACAGTTCGCTTTTTCCGTCCTTACCTTACGCAGTCGCCTGCCAAATCGAGGATGTACCGCTATAGGTCCGATTTTCATTACTATCTGGACATTGCATAGCTCCATGTCAGCCTATACTGGCTGAGAGCACAATGAGTTTTGCACTCCAACTGAAAATTGAGGTTGATTTAGAAAAAAATGAATATGAAGTGTAAAAAATTGTGGTCCACTTGTAAAAAAAATTGAATGTCATTTACAAAATTGTGGATTTGAAGTACAAAGCCTATAGTAACTGTGTGTTTGCTAGGCACCATCCGTGCATTCTATTTATTGCAACTTGTGTCTGAACCTAGTGGCCGAGTCTCGATTGCCGTGCACACTTTTAGAATGTTTGTGCTAAACAAGATATTCCAGACCAGGGGACCTAGAATAAACGTTTGGGAAGATGCAGATTACTGAAGTATCTCCTAAAAACATTTAAAATGTCATTCGGGATATTATAGATAGGTATTTGTAGTGGCACTAGGCCACGTGAGATTATCAAATGGTTCAGCTATGTCCAGGAATATCCCCATTAAATATTTAGAATACTGTGGCCTTACTGACACATGGAATTCATCGTTATTTTTCGATGTCTATCATTTTCCTCTAGCAAGTGTAGAAACAAAAAAAAAAAGAATAGTAAACATGTCATACATTTTTATTTTTTCTACTTTTGTCTACAATAGCGGAACGATAGCCTTCGAAAATGAATGTCGAATTCAATAGTTAGGCCCCTTTGTTTTGACAGTAGGTCGACAATCGCAATATCCGTTCACGTGCTACATGCGGATGGCGAGCAACCTTTGTGGGAGCTTTCCCATACATTACTGGTAGGAACAATATATACCTGTATAAGATTTGAATGAAAGTGGTTCTCTATGTCACCATTTTCCTTGATGACGATAATCTCACCCGATTTCCAGACTGTGTTATGTTACGCAAGTTATATCTCACGTATGGTTTTGTATGACTCAGTTTTGTCTGGTGTTTTGTATTGATTTATTAACGACACATTTGATTAAAAGTTTCCATGGTCCATTATTATTATGTTTCGTAATACCGTTAGAAACTATTTTGCTTAGTTTTAAAAGCTGAAGAGTGACAATTTTAACTGATTAGCCTCTTCGTTGCTTTCCATCTGGAGATTTTTAACTTAAAGATTCTAAATTAAATATGCAACAACATCGGTCTAGATCATTTTTCCAAAAAATTTAAGCGGAAATTGTGTTTTTGGCCCGTTTTTTCAACAAAAATTCGGCCCTGTACAGCCCAGACGGATTGACTAGTCGGGTTAAAACTTCATACTTAAATTTTTCCATAAACTAGGAGATCCCAGTGAATTGTGGTCGAGGCACCCCAGAAATGACAGTTTTCATATGAGCTTTTCAGTTTTTTTAAATTAGGAGCTTTTTCAGTACATACTTTGAAGAGTATAGCATTTACGAGAAAAAGGATTGTTAAATTTTACTTTACGTATACATTGGGAAAATCAGATAAGATGTATAAATTTAAAAAAATTTTAAACGCAGGATTGTTTATCAACAGTTCTTAGGACGGGGAAGCTAAAGTGAGAAAATTAACCCATTTTCCAGGAAAATTTTCACTTAAAAAAAGTGCGTATTATTTTATGCTAAATACGTACAAATGTGTAATTTTTATAAAAATTTTGATATTAGGATTGTATCTTAACAGTTTTTGACAGAACATTTAAATTTCCCAGGAAAATTTTGCAATTTATCCAGGAAAATTTTCAAATTTTGAATTTTTTTTTACTTAGTTTAAAATTATAAATAAATTTTGACACTTGAAGAATGGTATAAATTCTGGAAAAGCGGGGGTTTGTGGGCGGCAGCCGTCATCCTCTAAGGTATACAACGAATTAAAATTACATTAAAAAAATAATAATTTTTTTTTTATATTTAAACTAAAGTTGATTTTTTTAACATTTGTGGCACTATCAGAAGAAGCGATAAGAACTCTTTGATATGTGTCTGCAAGGTTGACGAAGCAATTTTTATTAATAAAAATAAAATATTGAAATAATAAAAAAGGGAAAATTTTTCCAGAAAATCAAAAAGTTTTCCGGAAAAATTTAGCTTTCCCCTCCTAAAAACTGATAGTAACCAATCCTACATTTAAAAATTTTCAAAATTCATACTCCGTACCTGATTTTCTCGATGTATACGTAATTGTAAAATTACGCCAAAAGGGTCATGAAAGACGATTTTTGACAAAAAAACGTTTTTCAACAAAAATTCAATTTGGTGCATCGTAAGTGACAGCTTCAATTGGAGCTTTTCCCGGTTTCCACCAGAAGTGACTGCTTCAATGGAAGTTTTTTCGTTTTTTGCATGTACTTATTTGTAAAAGTATATCATTTACGAGAAACACGGTTATGAACTAACAGATTTAACTAAATTTTGCAACAATACCAGTCCAAATCGGTTTTCAAAAATGACGATTTTTGTCAAAACAAACTGTTTAACAGAAAAAATTCTGGGTATGTACAGCCCCACGGATTGATTGTTTGGGACGGAACTTCACACTTCAGCTTTTTCCATAAATTGGGAGATGCCAGATGCGAGATCGATCCAGCAGATGTGACCACTTCAATAGAAGCTTTTTCCTTTTTTTTTGTAAATATTTTGCAAAGTAAATAGCACTTACGATATTTAAAAGTTTGGAAGTTAAATTTCACACAAAATTTGTTTAGATATTATTTTAAATTTTACCGGAAATTACGATTTTTAATAAAAAAAAACTTTATTTTACCAATATCGCTACTTCTTTACTAATTCCATAAATTGGGAAAGCTATGTGAAATTTGGAGGACACCTGCTTGCCAAAAGTGGCACATAGGAGCTTTTTCAATTTTTGGAAGAATAAATTTGGTGGTGGTGTACTCGAGATCTATGTGTAAAGAAATTTGAGATATCTAACGGGACACCCCCTAGAAATGTGAGGTTATGCTAGAAACTTGAACAATTAGTCTTGGACATTCTATTGATGAACTCGTTTTGAGTTGAACAACACTGAGTCGTCTTTGTGAAACAAATGGAGTAGGAATAGCATCAGTTAAATCGACTGGGACGGAAGATTATTTTCGGAGTTATCTGGAACGGAGGCCGTGGATCGTTTGCCGGTGATTATTTCCCATATAGATGGAAAACAATCATTCAGCGTTCCCAAAATATCAAGAGCAACTGGCTTGGAAATGGCAGAGGCTGTTTTCCAAAGCTTAATTGAATGGAGAATAGCTGACGGTGGCGGCTTGCTTCGATACAACATATTCAAATACTGGAAGATTAAATGGAGCAGCTATTATTTTAGAGCAGAAACTGGAACGAAGTTTATTATATCTTTCTTGTCGACATCACATATGTGAAATTACATAGATAATCCCAATGTTCATATGCATTTAAATTATGTGAAAACGGAATTAGCGGGTTTTTGTAAGAACGAATTGTCAAAGGAAAGTGCTCAGGATGGTTACAAAGAATTATTGGAAATCACTCTAATTTTTTTGGGCATGATACCAAATGAAAATGTCAGTTTCCTCCTGCCAGGGCCTATGCATCATGCTCGCTGGATGTCCAAAGCCATTTATGCATTGAAATTATTTATTTTACGAAAGATTAATTGAAGTTAACAGCACAAAAACAGAAGAAGTTACGGGACATTTACAATTTTGTCGTAAGATTTTATGTGAAAGTTTGATTCCATTGCACAAAAGCTGGATTTGAACCATTTACGAACACATGACGAAAAGTTGGCGATGGCTGTACTAAATAAAATATGTGGCCAATTGTGGTATTTATCCGACGAAAGCAGCGCATTCTCTTTTTTTGTGACGAAAACGTCACTAGTGCAGAGAAATGCTGACAGTTGTATTTGAAGAAGGATGTAGAGGCCGAGTCAATTAAGCGCGTCGAATTGAAAATTGATGATGTGAAAACATTCATTACAAAACAACTAGCAGATTTTGTTACACCAAACACTGGCGATTTTTTTAAAAGGTTCAAGACGACCCAATTTTTTTTCTGTTTAAGTTCTTAGCATAACCTCACATTTTTAGGGGTGTCCCATTAGATATTGGAACTTTCGAAAATATGGTCCACCCATGTGTACACATGTCGTAAAACAAAGTCGGGTGTAGGCCACACAAATTTAAAATCATTTTTTTAATGAATTGGTAAAAACCATTTTAGACATACTCCTAAAATGAGTTAAAATTTAATTTAATTCCAAACTTGCCTTTCATTCTGATAATCATGGTCATCATTTCACAGGAATACAATCCTCGAGACTTACAGTCGATACTTGAGACCTTAAGTCACCCACGCTAAATAAACTCAATCAATATCCAATTATATTTAGTTTTCGTTCAACCCACATAATTAAAATCGTATATGTGGTCATTTGCATTTTGTTGCTAAATTATAAGCTTAAGTACAAAAAATAAGAGCAAAAGAAAAGCAGAAACCCGTTTTTTATAAATACATTTTTGTTTTAAAACTGTGGGAATTGATATCTTATGTGTATCTTAAAATTAAAAATTCTGAAAAAGACTGATAAAATTATGATGTCTGTCCAGGTTGGATATGTATATACGGTAGGTCAGTCACATTAAAAACTTCCTGGGTAACATATTACCGCCGATCTTTGTTTTTGTTTATGTCTTATTCAGTTGTCCATCCGCACAGATCATCTTTCACAATTTGGACATACACAAATTTCAGGTTTTATTGTTTAACAGAGCAAAAAATGTCAGTCAATGAGTTATCAAGTTGCTGTGTATACCTCATTAGTTTTAAGTCGCATGTTTCTTAATGTTGTGACTTCTTCTTGTTTTTGGCTGGAAAAAATTTTTGAACACCGGCGGGAAGTATTTTACGACCTAATAAAAATAACTTTTTTTGTGTTGTGCAGATTCCAGGAATTTTAAGAGCATCGATATATGGCATGTATGTACGTATATATATATATATATATATATATATATATATATATATATATATATATATATATATATATATATATATATATATATATATATATATATATATATATATATATATATATATATATATATATATATATGTACTAGTTAATAAACAATGGATATATGTACATAGAAACTACTTTATTTTAGTACCTAAAACCATATTCACCACATTCTGCCACTTTGAAAAACTATTTAATATTTTAATCCTAATTCATATTTTATATATAAAAAAAACGTTCGTTCTGTTACAATTTTATTATCTTTTTATGGCAACAGACCGCGGAATAAAATATCCACTAACCACCCCTCGATTTTGTACCACCATCGTCCACGGAACAAACAATGTTAGCAGCGGCAGCAGTAAGAGAATCAGTATACGGAAAAAAACGGCGTCTATCCAGAGTGAGTCATGTGTGGGTGAACAAACGGGACGACGGAAATGGTGGTGTTCGGTATGGATATGAGGCGCAGTCGAAATGAATAATAAATAGGAAATAGGATAAAATTTATCACACACACACAGACGGACAGACCGACGCAAAAACACGATTACATGTTTTTTTGTTGGGGGGAAAATGGATTTAGAATTTCCTTGTCCTTAATTTTCCTTGTTTTTATGTAAAGGGAAAATATATAATTTTTGTACGCTAAGATCTGTGTTTTCGTATAGAAAATATGAATTGGACGGAAATTCATGATGACAATTTTAATTTATCTAAAACGTTGGTTTATTTTCGTGACGTTGTTTTATGGCTTGATTTTAATCGCGTGCTACTTGGAATTGTTTCTGTCGTCGGGCTTTGTTATAATGACAGTATTCTTATTAGGTATTCTGCAATCCAGCGTCGTCAGAACTGGTAAAATGGTTTTAAAGTTCCGGGGTTCGTCCAATTTTAAATATATTACTCATTAGTTTTAACTTCGGTCTAGAGGTCCTTCCATCCGGATGTCTGTATGTCGGTATTAATGATATCTAAGTCTTCTTTTATTTATAATTCTGAGAATTAAAAAATTTTTGGGCTCTTTACCTCAAGGTGGTCGGGTACCTACCATATAGGAAATTGCCAAAAACGCCCTATACCACGATTTACTTCAGCCTTAGATCATACAATAATTTGATCAATACCAGTTCATAAATCCACCGCTTTGACGCTGGTACTATGATATACTTGTCGTATTTTGTTGAAAATGACTAAAAATGCCATAAATTTTACTGACGTATCTTAGAAATCAAATTTACTGTTGTGGAAACAGATTTCTCATTTTTCTCAGCCCTAAAGTATGGTTTATCATTTCAAAATCCTTGGAAAAGCAACAATTCTATTATCAGCGCTTTAGTTGATAAATGACTCGTTTTGGCGCTGGTAGCTAATTATTGATTTAAAGGTTTTGAACAATACAAAAATTTTGTTTTCACAAATTTAATTCCCAGGGCACCGTTTTGGCACTGATGGCACATTATTACTTTAGTAAAGAATTTTTTTTTCTCATCCCGATATAATCATGTGGCTTTAGCTTCTGAACTCTCCGTTTATCGCTATTTAAACACAAATTTTTACAAAATGAATGAAGAATCAGAATATTCTTCAGCGTCGATTTGTGGCGAATTTTTTATTGGAAATTGTCGATTATCGTTTTGTAAATTTTCGAAGTTGGTTCAATGTTAATTATATTTTTAGAAAAAAATTTCTTATGTATATTTCCTACCCACTTTGGAGCAAATCAGAACACAGTTTTAATTTTTCTCTCCTTTGTGTATCAGGAAGAAATGTTACAATTGGTCTGATTTTCACGACGACGAGAAGTAAATTTTTTCAAAATTTATAATGATCGTATATTGAGTGTATATTTTCCTGAGTCGTTTTATAATCAATTTTCTTACTGGAAATTTGGCATGTTTCCGAGCCTATCAATTTTCAGACCGAAGTTCTGATTACTTCATGAGTTTTAGTCCCTAGCACTTTGATATTGGATTGGGTGAGTTTATCGTCCTGCAAATTTGAATAGAAGTAGAATGGTCAACAGCAAGATCTCTAAAAACCTTCTAATGACTTGAAAATTCCTCTTTCATGTTTTCAAATTGTGATGAGTTTTAGACTCCTCACTCTTTTAACTTTATTTAACTCTACTTTTTTGATTCCTTCCTTGACTCGTTTGATTCCTTTAATCCGCATCGACTATCAGCACATTATTTCTTTAGACTTTTTCGATTCCTTTGACTCTTTTGATTCTTTAGATTTTCGATTCTTCTGACTATTTTGAAACTTTAGACTTTTTAATTTTTTTTTTTTTTTTTTTTTTTTTACTTTTGTTTGGTTTAACTCTTTGATTATTTTGCCACTTTTGATTCTTTTGTCTCTTGACCGTTTAACTCCCTATTTCTTTTGATTGTTTTCAATAGCAATAGATAAATGGCTATTTTGATTCCTTTGTCTTCTAAGACTATTTTTTCTCTTTTGCGTTTATTCGTTGTTACGAGCTTTAGCGATTCATAGTGTTCCCTAAATGTAATGGCAATGATAAGCAAAACTACAAAACGAAACGTTAGGACAAACTTCATACTTCTGTCCAAACCTTTTCAGAATTTTACCTTCAGATTTTTTGTAAAATTTGGAAGAAATATAAATTACTTATTTCTTCGTATACGCGTGTTTTATTCAAATCAGTTGAGAGTCGTTATACTGAGCTACACCAAGCCAAAATTTATGTTAGTAGTTGCCTGAGAAATCTATGATTATGCAGTTTAAATCGGCAATTTAAGTTGGAACTAAACAACCCAAATCAGAAGTCACAAGGGTATATTAAATGTGGTTTTGAATTCTCAATTATCAAGCTAGACCTGTTGATTTAAATATGAAAGTTAAATTTTAAAGAATTCCTTCCTTAAACTAAATTTTTTTGTACTTTCCGATATACTTCACGGGTTCCAAAACGCTTGCAGCGAAATTAGCCTTACTCAGATTGCTGAAATTTTACCTCCATTACATTTTAAATTAAGTATATAGGTAATCACTACAATAATTTAGTAACTGGGAAATTATATTCCGAATTCGAATTTGGTAATGAAATTTCTGAGGATTGCTTGAGACGATTCAGTCGATCTGAAACACAACATCGATAATTTAAACATACGCGTATTTTTAACATTTTAATCTAGCGAATTATAATAATTATTGACTAAACAATTTCAAGCATAATCTTTCCGTAATCTTGAATTTTCTTATATTTGGCCCATTTCTGGGTTCACAAAAATCACTGGGACTTCAGATTTCTCAATCTGTAGGAAAAGCTTAAGTATGAAGTTTGATCCCGATCAATCAATCCATCTGGACTGTAGAGGGGCCGATTTTTTGTTGAAAAACAGTTTTTAATCAAAAATCGTTATTCCGCTAAAATTTTGGAAAACTGTTAAAAATTAGTTTTAATTAAATATTAATTAAATATTAAATTTTGGATTTTTATAGCTAAAAAAAACAAAATTTAATACTTAATATTTTTTATAACTACCTACTAGAGTAGGTGTCATTAATAGATTCTATATAATCCGCCCTACGTGGCTGCACGCAGTGCGACATGTTTGCTGATCCCGGCCCCTACGTCCCCCGAAGTTCGAATCTAAAGCCCTTCGGAGGGCTAAGCGGGGGAGAGCACACTGACCTCCCGCGTGCCCGTGAGAGTTATCGAAGCCGTTAGCCTCTACAAATATTGCATTTCAAAATGCTGGCCCGCGGGCGCCCGAATTCATAAAAAAATTTGATAAAATCGGGCTTTTGAAAATCAGGCTTTTGAAAATCAGAATTTTGAAAATCGGGATTTTGAAAGTCGGGATTTTGAAATACGGGATTTTGATATCGGGATATTGAAATTCAGGAAAACGTACCCAACCCGATATAATTCGCTCCTACGTACAGCACGCAATGCGACATGTTTGCTGATCCCGGCTTCGGGAAAGTGGTAATTTTGAAAGTCGGAATTTTGAAGGTCGGAATTTGGAAAGTCGGGATTTTGATTTCGGGATTTTGATATCGGAATATTGAAATTCAGGAAAACGTACCCAACCCGATATAATCCGCTCCTACGTACAGCACGCAATGCGACATGTTTGCTGATCCCGGCTCCTACGTCGCCTGAAGTTCAAATCTAAAGCCCGTGAGAGTTATCGACCTCTACAATTATAGCATTTCAAAATGCCGGCCCATGGGCACCCAAATTAATAAAACAAATTAAAAAGTCGGGCTTTTGAAAATCGGGCTTTTGAAAATCGGGTTTTTGAAAATCGGAGTTTTCAAAATCCCAACTTTCATAATCCCGGCTTTCAAAATCCCGACTTTTAAAATCCCGACTTTTTTAATTTTTTTTTTTAATTTTTTTTTTAAATTCCGCCCGCGGGCTGGCGTTTTGAAATGCAATAATTGTAGAGGCTAATGGCTTCGATAACTCTCACGGGCACGCGGGGGTCGCAGCCCCTCTGGAACGTTTATATTCTTAATACTGTCAGGTTCCTTCATAACGGCACGTCTTATAGCAGTTAATTTGTGTTGTTGCGCCTGGTTTGCTTGCAAATAAACGCGTGTTTCTGCACTACACTCAATAACGCTATTTCAAATTTGTTTTGGCTTCAGAAATCGACTTAACATATGCCGAGGGGTCATGGCTTTGACTTGAAGGTCCTTTTTTAATCACATGCTCGCCTTCAACCTTTTTCGTAACAGCTCTTCCTTTGCATAAAAGAGTCTCTCTTAGCACACGCCCACTAAACGTTTCTTTTTCTCCCCAAATGGTACGCATAACCATTAAAAATTAATTGGGGTTTCCCCTTATTCGTCGACAAACTATTTCCACTTTATTATAAATCACAGGTTTAAGAAGATACTTGTAAAAACGTTGATGATGTAATCACTTAAGTAACTAGAATTACAAGCGAGAAGTAAAAATAAAATCAACACAATATAACATTCCCCGCAATATTTTTACTATTATGTGCTTCCCCGAAAACGGTTTAAAGTAAAAATACAAAACAATATGTATGTTTTCAATGTAATTTTCATTATGTGTACTTCCCCGGTGTACATTCGGTAAATCCTCGAAAATCAAACACCGTGATTCCCCAAAAATGATTTAAAATAGAAAAAACAAGTAATTTTTCAACATGGCTTTCAAAATCCTGTTTTTTGAAAACCGATTTATTTTTATTAATTCGGGCCGGCCGGAATTAATAAAAATAAATCGGTTTCAAAAAAACAGGATTTTGAAAACCAGGATTTTGAAAACCAGGCTTTTGAAAACCAGGCTTTCGGAAAAACAGGCTTTCCTACCAGACCCGAGGGGCTTTAGATTTAATCGGGTTGGGCTCGGAATAGGCTCGTTTTCCTGAATTTCAAAATCCCGAAATTAAAATCCCGACTTTCAAAATCCCGCCTTTCGAAATTTCCACTTTCAAAATCCCGATTTTCAAAATCCCGACTTTCAAAATCCCGATTTTCAAAAGCCCGATGTTCAAAAGCCCGATTTTCAAAAGCCCGATTTTTTAAACTTTTTTTCTAATTCGGACGCCTGCGGGCCGGCGTTTTGAAATGCAATAATTGTAGAGACTAACGGCTTCGATAACTCTCACGGGCACGTGGGAGGTCGCTAAGCTCGGTAAAATTTGGGATTTTTAATCCGATATTTTTATTTTTTCGAGATTTTGTGTTCGAGCAATTTTTTTCTTGGTAAATATATTTTTAGTATTATGAGTTTTGAGATTTTTTTTTGCTTAGATTGGGGGATGGCATTTTGGGATATTTTTTTCGCTACTAAAATTTTTGGCCTTTCAATACCAACCCATATCGCACTGCATGCCGCACGTAGGAGCGGATTATATATAATCTATTAACGACACGAGTTGGGCGCGTTTTCCCGAATTTGAAAATCCCCACATCAAAATCCCGACTTTCAAAATCCCGACTTTCAAAATCCCGACTTACAAAATCCCGACTTTCAAAATCCCGACTTTCAAACTCCCGACTTTCAAAATCCCGATTTTCAAAAGCCCGATTTTTAATTTTTTTTTATGGATTCGGGCGCCCGCGGGCCGGCATTTTGAAATGCAATAATAGTAGAGGCTAACGGCTTCGATTATTCTCGGGGCTTCAGAAATGAACTTCGGGAGGCGTAGGAGCTGGGATCAGCAAACATGTCGCACTGCGTGCCGCAAATAGGAGCAGATTATGTAGAAGCTATTAATGACACCTACTGTAGTAAGTAGTTATAAAATATATTTATTATTAAATTTTGATTTTTTAGCTATTAAAAAACAAAATTTAATATTTAATATTTTTTAAAAGATCCCGACTTTTGTCGGGATTTTTAAAGTTTCAGCAGAATTGGGGTTTTTCAAGTCGGGATTTTTAAAGTCATTATTTTGAAGGTCGGGATTTTGTAAGCCGGGATTTTGAAAGTCGGGATTTTAAAATTCGGGATTTCGCAAGTCGGGATTTTGATAATTCGGTCTTTTGTAGTTCGAGATTTTGAACCGACACCGCGTAAAAAGAAAAAAAAAATAATTAAATTAAATAAATTAAAAAAAATATATTTCTAAAAACAAAAAAAATAAAAAAAATAAGCGGCCCTTCGACCCATTCGGGCCTTCGACATATTCGGCACTTCGACATTCGGCCCTACGACATTCGGCCATTCGACATTCGGCCCTTCGACATATCCGGCCCTTCGACACATTCGGCCCTTCGACATTCGGTCCTTCGACATTCGGCCCTTCGACATTCGACCCTTTGACATTCGGTCCTTCGACATTCGGCTCTTTGATATCATACCGTAACAACGATGTACACTTCACTTCATTTTGATATGATTACGCGTAAAAATTAGGCCTAATTCATTTAGATATCATTTAGGAGTAAAATTTTTTCGAATTTCTTGTCTGATCAGTTACTTATGAATAACTAGCAAACATTCATAATTTACAACAACAATTTAACAGCGTATTCAATAATTAATTATTTTTCATTTCAATTTTGATTTGTTGTTGTTACAACCAAAATTTTGGTTGCAAAGCGAGCTGGCGAGTAACTAACTTTGAATGCAATTAAGAAAAAAGTTTCATGGGAAAGTGCGATACGATACGGTAAATATTTTGGAAAAGTAATTTAAAAAAGCTTTATTTGTAATTATAAATCTTTAAAATGTGGTAACAGCTTTCACTATACGTTAATCCTAGATACGCGATGCTTTTTTCTACAAACGAACCTAGTAAATCTAAACTGAAAAGAATTATTTTCTTCTTGCATTTCCTTAGAAATATTTATGAGTTTTTTTACAAAACGACCGAGCGTGTAGTGTGCATATTTCAATGCAAACAGGAAACAGCATTTTCATTATCCCAAAAATTTATAATGAACATGCAATCGAGGAAAATGGGAAAATTTAAAATCAAAAACTCCTTATCTTAGTTTGCTTCATGATTTTCATTAATTTTTTGTTATTGTTGTGGAGTACCAACAATATGGAACCTGGAAATGGATTTTCCGTGCTACAAACTTTCTTAGAAAATAGATTTACTTTTCGTGTTTTTCGATAATAAATGGATTTAAATTTAAATGATTTTTTTTTACGGGGAAAACCAACAACGAAAACAAAAATCAAAATGCAATATTATAATTTAAAATCTCGCATAATGTGGTTTGGCTAATATAAAAGTGGCATAAACATAAATTTAAATAATCCAACCACCACACACCGCCTTTTTTGGTCATTAAATTTCCCAGCGATTTTTTTTCTCGCCCTGCACCATAATCTGTAATTCTGATCAAATTTCCCGTCAAAAATTTTATGCAAACAACGAAAACAACTCATGTAATGGATTACAAACTGTCGTTCAAAAAAAAAAAAAATAAAAATTAAATAAACTGTGCAGAGTAAAAATCCAAAAGAAAAATTTATTATTTTCCTTCTGTGTGGTTTAAAATTTCAGGAAAATTCCCAAGATGGTTCAAAGTTTTTTTTTTTCGTTATATTTTTGTAAAATTGATAACCAACCAAAAATATAACCAAAAACAAAAAAAAATACGACGAGAACTCTTTTTATTTTCCGCCTGGTTACCCTTTCCTTACAGTATAGCGCGCCCGGACACTCATCCCAGTGTCCATGGTATTTTCGTTTTTGTTTAAGACAATAACAAGACACAAAACTTGCAGTAAAAAAAAAATGCCGTGTACAACACAATAAAATTAATGTTATTTTGGTAATTTTCCAACAATGCTCGACACATGGAGTACCGTCGAAAAATCCGAAGAGAAGACCAAAACTCATGAATAATAAAATTGTATTTTATTTTTATATTTTTTCAAAGAAAAATAACGGGTATTTTATGATGCGAGAAGTAAAGGAAAATAATAATTGAAGAAAAACATGACGGTGGACTCGTTTTTATTTCAATTTATTTAGAAAAATACGGAACAAACAGAAGTAATCCTTATACCTCCGTATCAGTGATGCTTAAACGGTATAGATTATTCCACTGTGTTTATAAATTTGATAGATGAAAGTCTACAGTGTGAAAGGTTTTGAGTTTGGTGAATCGTACAGCGATCATAATTATTTTCTTTTTTGTTTTCAATTTTCAAAATTAATTCATTATACCTTCAATCTGTAGGTGTAAAGGTATTCTTTTAAGAATTCAAGGTACTCATACAACATTTCTACATATATAATGGCATGAGTTCCCCGGCCCCGCCTAACTAATTTCATCCCACTCCGGAAGTCAGGGAATGGAGCTACTCTCCTCCTCCCTCGTGCCATTGTTAACTTGATTTTTTCCATAATCCCAATCAACTCTGCATTCATTAAACAGATACTGTCATGTACTCCTACCATTTTTTTCTTTTTTCGTTGAAGGAATAAAAATTCCAACACCCACTCGATCCTCATTTACACTTCGTCATATGCAAAATAATTCATTCGCACTTTACAAAACTCGTTCGTAACCGATAACTCATTCAACATTGCTTTAGTTGCATCACCAAACTTCAAACGCACAGTTAGATGCTCGGAGACGACTGTGAAGTTTTCGACAAAATTAAAAAATAACAAAACATGGCGGAGTACAAAATTTGCCGAAATGACAAAAATGCAGATGTATTAGTAAAACAGTTGAAAAAAGCAATGTTATGATTATATAAAAATTTTATTATAAAAAGCAACTGCTCGTTATTATGCATTCAGTAAACTAGTGACTTCGGCAATGAAAATAACAAGAAAATATTTGTGTTGGTGTGGTTTGATAGTGGGAAAACATGATCCCACTACTGTATAACTTTGTCACTTCTGAAGTTTTATAACTAAACCACTTTGTAATTATTTCTATCTTCTAGTGACAATATAAGAATTTTATTTTAAATATCGATTTCGAAAAATATAATTTTCATCTTCAGTACAAAATTACAAGCATTCGAATAGTTTCGAGTTATCCTCGAGGCCAGCTCACAGAGATTTCCGACGGACATATAACTGCCAATAACAAATGGGTCTACCTCACCGTATTAATATGGAGATAATTTTTATTTATTTACGATGTCTAAAGCAAACTATGTATAAATGCCATGTCCATCAGAAATCTCTGCGAGCTGGCCAATCCTCGATACAGTGAATGTGTAAATTCCATTTATTTCAGATTTACAAAAATTGATCAAGTTTGGGGTTAACAACAAATGGGCCTACCTCATCGTATTAAAATGGGGATAATTTTTGTTTGTTTAGAATGTCTTAAGCTAACTATGCATAAATGCCATGTCCATCAGAAATCTCTGTGAGCTGGCCAATCCTCGATACAGTGAATGTGTAAATTCCATTTATTTCAGATTTGCAAAAATTGATCAAGTTCGGGGTTAATAACAAATAGGCCTACCTCATCGTATTAAAATGGGGATTATTTTTATTTGTTTAGGATGTCTAAAGCAAACTATGCATAAATGCCATGTTCGTCAGAAATCTCAGTGAGCTGGCCAATCCTCGATACAGTGAATGTGTAAATTCCATTTATTTCAGATTTGCAAAAATTGATCAAGTTCGGGGTTAATAACAAATAGGCCTACCTCATCGTATTAAAATGGGGATTATTTTTATTTGTTTAGGATGTCTAAAGCAAACTATGCATAAATGCCATGTTCGTCAGAAATCTCAGTGAGCTGGCCAATCCTCGATACAGTGAATGTGTAAATTCCATTTATTTCAGATTTACAAAAATTGATCAAGTTTGAGGTCCAATAACAAATGGGCCTACCTCATCGTATTAAAATGGGGATAATTTTTGTTTGTTTAGAATGTCTTAAGCTAACTATGCATAAATGCCATTTCCGTCGGAAATCTCTGTGAGCTGGCCAAACCTCGATACAGTGAATGTGTAAATTCCATTTATTTCAGATTTGCAAAAATTGATCAAGTTCGGGGTTAATAACAAATGGGCCTACCTCATCGTATTAAAATGGGGATAATTTTTGTTTCTTTAGGATGTCTTAAGCTAACTATGCGTAAATGCCATGTCCGTCGGAAATCTCTGTGAGCTGGCCAATCCTCGGTACAGTGAATGTGTAAATTCCATTTATTTCGGATTTGCAAAAGTTGATCAAGTTCGGGGTCAATAACAAATGAGTCTGCCTCATTGTATTAAAATGGGGATATTTTTTATTTGTTTAGGATGTTTAAAGCAAACTATGTATAAATGCCATGTCCGTCAGAAATCTCAGTGAGCTGGCCAATCCTCAATACAGTGAATGTGTAAATTCCATTTATTTCGGATTTGCAAAAGTTGATCAAGTTCGGGGTTAATGACAAATGCGCCTACCTCATCGTATTAAAATGGGGATAATTTTTGTTTGTTTAGTATGTCTTAAGCTAACTATGCATAAATGCCATGTTCGTCGGAAATCTCTGTGAGCTGGCCAAACCTCTATACAGTGAATGTGTAAATCCCATTTATTTCAGATTTGCAAAAATTGAACAAGTTCTGGGTCTCTGTGAGTCCGCTATGATTTGATATTTTTTAATTTTGTCGAAAACTTCAGAGTCGTGCTCGGAGGCACTTTCGGTTTTACTGGATGAATCTTGGAAAATATAATATTTACATTCTCCAAGGTCACTCGTTATCTTTGTATTCTGTAATCCGTCCCTTTGTACAATCTCTGTCATTGCATTCAACAATTTATTGTTTTTGCGTTAGTGTGTATTGGGGTCGAATTTATCGCCCTCAAGACCACTCTGGCAGATGCATTCTCTACAGTCATAAACTTTTTAAACCCAACTTTGGACTCGTTACCAGCACTATATCAGTCACACCAGGATGAGCTCCCCTTTTAAAATTATCGGCTAATTTTTCCATGTGCACTTTAAAATTCAATTGCTTATCAGTCCTGATTCCTAAATACCTAGTCAAATTAATACACTCAATTCTTTTATTATACACTTGCCCATCAACCATTTCATACATTCAAAAAACCATATTATACCAAACAAAAGGCACAGTGGTTAAGGCTTTGTGGTTTGGATCAGGAGGTACCGGGTTTGAATCCCGATAGGAGTAGGACGTAAACGGGAATTCTCTTCATCTGATTGCGATCTGTGACTAAAAGGAATACAACGTATGACCAACTCATGGGCCAAGCCATGTTCCATACCAGTACCAGTAGGTTGGCATGGTGCAGATGGTTCTTCGAAAATCGGACCTATAGTCGTAGTTCTCAAAATGGCTGGCAACGACTTAAAAGTAAGGTCGGGAAAAGTGAACGGCGAAAGAGTTGGGAGAGCTTCGGCCCCAAAACAGATTGTAAAGTAAATAAAAATAAAAAAAAAGCCATATTATAATATTTTCTCCAGTTTACACATAAATTTAATTCAGCCAGACATTCTGTTACCCGATTCACGCCTTCCTGATCCCGACCCAAAGCCCCCTTGATTTTCCTCCCTTTGCCCATCATCTGCCCATCTGCCTTGTGCTCTGGAACTTCTCACTCTGTTAAGCATATTCCATACATCCTTAGTTGAAACGTTCGTGATGTTGCTCTCTACTGCGAATCGATCTTTGCCCATTCGTCGTTGTTTTTCAATTATGTTATTTTTGCGGCTTCTTTCTGCTTGAAATATCGGCTGATTCTTGGCTTTCTGGATGCTTTCCGCTATTTCCGCATGCCTCTGATCCTTTCTCTGCTTCGACACCGGACTCACCCTCAATAAATGTACAGGAATATTTTGTTGGACCTCTTCCAAGGCACTTTGCTCCATTTGATAAGCCAACTTGTCCTTGCTTTTCTCTGGCCATAAACTCTTTTTATGCTGACTTGCACTATTCGAGCTAGAATCAAGCGTTTCCCTCTTGACTTGGTTGTTTCTTAAACCTTCTTTGGTTTTCTCTATTCTTGATGTCTGTTTCTGCCTCGAAAAACAATCATTCCAACGTTGCCAACAGCCTTGCATGTAGTGTTCCTAGCTTCCCGCATCTGAAGCATTTTCTTTGAGTTTTGATATCACTTGGCTCTGCACTTGATCTCAGCCTCAACTCTCTCGCGGGAGAGCCGTAACATCTCTGTATCTTGCGGGTGTCGTCTGCAACACATCTGCCGCCTTTTCTCCGGAACCGATAGTTTTCTACTATATCTTGTTGTCTGATGGTTGAAAACTACATCCGAACTCCCGGCAACAAGGTTTAATGCAATCTTTGAACCTCTTTCCGTTGTTTGCGAGACGAACTTCTTAAAGCTGGCCTCGACTTCTTTAGTTTTATTTACAATTTCTTTCATGATTTTTAATTCGAACTCTTCAGGTTGGGAAACTTAATTACATCTTTCAGTTCGTTTATTTTATGCTCTTGGACCCGGATAAGTTCATCCAGTTTCTCGATCTGTGCGTCGTGCTGTTCATTCAGCTCAGCAAACTTGTTGATTAAATTTGGAATCTAACTCGGCGGTCAGCGATTCCACTAAAATTGTTTCTTTTGTTTCACACTTCATTCCGATTTCCTCACTGTTGTTCGAAAGGCTGACAATTTTGATGTTTTGGCTCAACAAGCGTCATTTCTGTTGGTTTTCAAGCTGCTTGTGACGGTGATCGTGATCGCTCTCCAAATTCATCTCTGTATGCCCGAGCTTCCTCCTCCCATGTATCGTTTTGCAGCCGAGACAATAGCTCTTACCTATTTTCTTGGATTGAAAGCTCACGACTCAGCAACATTTCCCTTAACTTCTGTGACTTGTAAAAGTTTATCTCTATTAAGCTAATTTTTATTGCTATTTGCAAAATCCCAATTGTGGCACCAAATGTTACGAATTTCATGCACTTTTTCACACCTTTTAATTTTAATTTGCACTGTTGACTGTACATTGGATAAATTACGACTGTCCCTGCATCCCAAATTGCTCGTGCTTGTATCCGTTTCGATCGCTGTTCGAATATTCTACATCATCAATTCCTCTGTTTTGATGATTAACGCCCGTTATTAATTTCAGTATTTTGCTTGATGATTATCACCGCTGTTTCAATTGCTTTCGTTATCTGCATAGTCTCCACCACTTGCAATGCCAATCTAAAATCCAATTCTCAATAAGGATTGGAGGAATACTTCATCCGACAACATCGATCCGTGTTATGAACGTCTCTATAAAATTATGGACTCTGACTAGGTTCGAACTTGCGACTTCCCGGTTGACAGTATTTGAACCACTCGACCACCGAGTGATATACGTGTTTACAATAGAATTATCGAAATAGTTGTCAGATCCAAGACCTTTAAAACGATATGCAACCCAGGTATTTGGAAATAATATGAAGCAATATCGTGGTATTGGATTGTTAGTTTGCTAGATTTGAATGACTAAAAAATAGCCATTTTTAGAATATCAGTGATGCAGACAAACTGACAGGTGTGCAAATAGTGTTTTTTTTTCTTTTTTGGGATCTTAGACTTCCAAGATGCCAATAATTGAACGAAGGTGTTATTTTATCATTGGAATAAGAATTTCTCTAATTTGGTCTTCAGACCGTAGTTAAAATAATTTAAATTCTTAATATAAATATAAACTCGGATTTATGAGTGCTGCACCGAGTGAATACACAAGGCTCAGACACTTGTTACGAAACGGTTTAACACCATCCCGCAGGTTTTATCTAAACACGCAGAAGCCTCTCTCACGGTGATTTTGCAGATCAGATCTCAGGGTTTTGGATCGTGGGGAAGTTGAGGCTTGCGTGCTCCTGGCCTACACCGTGTAACTGAACAAAATAAAAATTAAAAGCAAACTAAATATACTGAAATGAAATTAAAGACACCATAATCCATCGAATGAAACTTGAGGAACCTTAATAAATTTAATAATAACCGGGTGTGCAGACCCAGCAACGACCGGGTCTATCCGAATGACAAGTACGATGTCGGCTGAAGAAAACCCCTGATTGACCCATCGACCTTTAAAGGCTGAACAACGAACCAGCATAATAAAGTAGGGACGTTTCTCCAACCGACAAAGCCTCTCTTCACCCGGAGAGACCTCTAAGCAATCTTACACTCCGACGACTTGAGTCTGCCGGAGTGCCACGGGGAGACCACGTATATGGTGGACTCACCTCTACGACCCTGTGGATGTCCTGCCGAGGGGATGATGGTGAGTGACGAGCCCACTTCGTGAAATAAATAAATAAATTGTACCTTTTGCCCCTTCGGTGGGACCTCCACTGTAAAGTTGCCCGTCTTCCCGCCTTTGGATAAAATAACGTTGGGCGTCTTCCTGCCTTTGGATAAAATAACGTTGGGCGCTGGCTCGCCTTAACCGTAGAAAGTGGAGTGGCCTCAACTGGCCACACCAAAAAACTCGTTGGGCGTCTTCCCGCCGTTATCACAGAAAACGACTGGCCTCGATAATGTAAGAGTCCTACAATGGCTTTTACTAATTAAAATTTCAACTTATTCCGAAGGGCATCCAGATGTGCTGGTTCCGCCTTAGTGGCGATATTTTAGAGGAACCTGTTCGAAAATGTTCTTTAAATTAGAGAAAAATACGCAGACCTTTCCGTTAGAATGATGTGCAGCCGTTTACTTAAAGTTGTTTGCTGAATTATTATTTTGTGTAGCCAACCATTGCGGACGGCTTGTCTATCATTCTAAAAATATTAACCAACCCTTCAATTTGTACACAAGACTATGTATATACGAGTGTACATAACTCGGAAAAGGAATATAATCTTTTTTCGTGTTTTCCACCAAGTCGACTCTTCCGACTTCTTTGGCAAAACATAATAAAACTTTTATTTTCTAATTTTTAAAAATTTAATTAAAATAAAAAATGTTTCTTTAAGTACAACAAGGAAAACACAAAAATAAAAAATACCATCACATAAATAGGAAAAACATAAATAAACGGTGGTAAAATTTATTTTACCATTTTCCGAGACCGAGGGAATGTATTTTCTTGGAATTTTTATATATTTTTGTTTTGTTTTTGAACGAACCCCTTGCGGAAGGATTAATCGATTTGTATAACTTATATTTTTCCCCAATTTGTTGTTGGATTTTTCTATACGCTATCGAATTTTCTTATTTACGATATATTTGTTATACAAACCAAAACTAGACAGTAGACTGATACCTCCTTCCGTAAATCGGGAATTGTCCGGGGGGTTTTCCTAAAACCTATAAATGAGTATTTTTATTTTTTTCTAAGGAAAACAGTGGTAAACGGTGTTACGGTTATATGTTTTTGGAAAACTTGGGAAAGTTTTGTATTTTCTTGTTGAGTAACAAATATTCGTCTTATCGTTATTTACAGGATTCTAAATGTCATAATGTAAATAATTTCCGAGTGGTTATTTTTAATTTACTTGTTTTCGTCTTAGGTTGTCAGACAGAGTAAGATTAACATCCAAACGTGGCCGACTGTGGAAGAATGGTTATTATTTAATGAATTGTATACCTTTTTTAAAATAACTAGAATAAGGAAGCTGTCATTGGAATTATTCCAGCATTGCCAGCGGAAAACAAAGGGTTACGCTACTCGCCATAAGAGGCATCATTATTACAAAATACAAATAATCAAAATACTCGGTATATGGAATTTTGGAGATTTAAAATGTTAGACGAACTCCGGCATTTCTATGATAAAATAGTATCTACCGATGCACTTTGCAGGGAGTTCGTAACTTTGGCCACGCTGGTTAGAACTTAGTTCTTTCTTAAAATGTAATAATGATGAAATTTGATTCGTAAATTTGTATTTTAATTATTATTTGTATTTTGACCTAGGTTCTAAAAAAAGTCCATGTAGTTCACTTCCACCTCCCTCTTTAGAAGTAAATATAAAATTTGATGTTTAGGGTTGGATTTGAATTTTGGATTAAATTCGCAACTATATGAACAATTTTAGGAGACCAATCTTTGATTTTTTTTGAGTTTTTGCAGCCAGATTATTTCCAATTTCTTAAGAATTCTCACAAGCTTCCAATGTGTACGGTTGTTTTTCTATTAGCTAATGTTTCACTAAGTACATGGGAAATTTGGAAAAAATTATCGTATAGAAACTGAACTAAGCGGCCATTTTACCGCAGAAACTCAAAAATTATAGAGCGAATTCTAAACGATAAAACTTTTCCAAAATACCAATGTAGGGAGGTAGTCATGACATTGACTATTAGTAAAACTACCGTTCATGTTCGTTGTCTTTGAATTGAACTTATATGGTCGCAATAACTCATGAAATTAACAATTAATTCTGAAATATAAAATTTATTTAATTCTAAATGATACATTTCCCTAAATTGTCCGTTTAGATTCGCAAGTTTCCCAACAATTCAATCCAACCCTCCATCTCTATTGGTTAAGAATTGGTCAAACTATGTCCAGCATAGTCAAATTTATGAATTCAGGCAGATAGCAGAACTACAATTTATGTTTGAATTCAAATTCAATTCAAGAATCCTAATTTCATAATGATTAGTTACGAAATGGTGGAGTTGAATTCAGCATGGGTATTCAGCATATTCCATCCAGTTTTTGTCCAATACTCACTTTAGAATTCCTATCCAATACCATAAACCAAATTTTGTCATAATTCGCTAAGACCTGACGGAGTTCCGTTTAACATTTTTAAATTCGAAAATTCCCAACATGAGACTCTAAATTCTTTGATTGAGTGTGCAAAATATGTGGATATTGATGCAACGCTAGTTGCCACTCCACAAAGTTCGGTGTCGGCGGAATTAATCAAGGTAACCCCTTCTACCACTATCGAAAACAACAATGAACCTATTGCTTGTTCGTCACAAAATTATGTACTTCAGTACCATCTTACTGATCGTTACTTTTTAAATGTCAATGATTAGATTAAAAGTTGTGCTGTCATTAAGGAATTAAACAATTATGATCAGAACTGCAATTTTGCTGATGCAAACGAGTCACCAACCGATTGTACGATTGAGAGTGTTCCTTACCCCAGGCTTAGTTCTGTTATCCCTGTGGTTATCGGAATACTACTACCAGTCAATGTCCGGGGTACCCGGGAAACTCGTCGAGGGACCATAGTGGTGATCTGGGGTCCCTGCACCTCAAAATGCGCTTGCTCCCATTCAAAAACTTGCACCTTCACCATGTACTCAACCGATACCACACACAAAATAACATTAAACGAGGAAAGAATTCAGCTCCCTGAACCCAAATCAAACCTGCGGATAATATCGTATAACAAGGAAACAAACCCGATCCTCTGTTCTTCTTTCAAGGAATTCATTTTATCTGATATATTAAAACTTAACTGTAGTTACTATAATCAAAATTAAAAGAAGCGTTCCCGTAAATACTGGCACAATAAAAGACAACACCAATCCGCTATTTCCGCTTCCATCATGAAAACTGTAATTAATGATTCTCGACTGTATGCCGGTGTATTAATCAATTGAGTTATGTATAGCGGGTTGCTAGATAGCGGAGCCACCGTGAGTATTTTAGGGGCAGGTTCGGCAAAGTATCTTAAAAATTTGTTTACCACATTCCATGATTCTAGTCGAGAAAAAAAGAGAGTTGTCGTACCCGATTTACAACAACCCCTATAATTAGTCATTGATTTTTGGAACCGCTTCAACATCCCTCCCACGGTGTCGAATGTCAATGACTTAACTTATGATATCAAAGCACGCAAACATCACTCACTCACAACTGAGGAATAGCTTAGACTCTAGCAAATCACTCAGAAATTCCCATCTTCTGATTCAGAAAGAGAAAATTAAAAAAAAAATCAAAGCAAAAATAAAAATAATAAACACTGAATTTAAATTAAGTCGACCAGAAATTGTCGAACGAAATTTGAGAAACATGATAAATAAATAATAGCCGGGTGCGTCCATCCGGCGGCAACCGAATCTCCCCGAATGACAAGTACCTAGTCTGCTGAAGAGACCCCCCAAATGACCCATCGGCCCCGGAAGGCCGATGCCCAGCCACAACGAAGCAGCATTAGACGGTAGATACGTCTTTTCAACAGACCAGGCCTCTTTTCAATCGGAGAGACCTCCAGCGTTTCTTCCACAATACACACTCGGACAGCTCAACACTACCGGAGGGCCACGGGGAGATCTAGTGGATTTTACGGTCGCCCTTGAATGGGCGACACATACGCTGGGCTCGCCATTTCGACTCTGTGGATGCCCTGTTAAGGGGATGAAGGGGGTGACAAGCCCAGCTTGTAAATATGGCACCGGCACAGAATGAGAATCCCTCTCTCACCACACCGAACCGCCTAAACTTACTTATTTTATTCGATTTTATTGACCTACAACAACAAAAGGGAGGATATATCAAGAAAAAAAAACTAACGACAGTAAAAAAAATGATCGAGCGAAAAATAAACAAAATGGAATCAGAAAGAAAAATATTGTCGTCGAACAAAATTTGAAGCGAAAACCCATGTACATCCCCGGCCGCGTGCACAACCACCGTATGTATGGTGCTCGATTACAATAAAGAAAATACTTTAATCGAAATAAAATTATACATGTTTGGTAGGAAATAATTTAAATATTTAAATAAAAAAAATATATATTAAAAAAAATAAAAAAAAAATAAAACAAAAATCGTACCTTGACCTTCAGCAAGGTCACCCTGTAGGGTGATGACGTCTCCCCGCCTTTGTTTGTAAAAAATTTCATAAATTGCGGCCGGCTGGCCGCTTGCTCGTTGCAATGCAGAGTCTCTGTTGGATGTCCTTGAGAGTAAACAAAGTCAAGTGGCCTCATCTGGCCATTCGAAAACCCGTAAGGCGCGGGTTCGCTCAAACCTGAAAATATTTTTCTGTTGGGCGACCTTTACGTCGGTTCACCCCAAAATAACCAAACTCAAATACGTTGGGATCCGTTCTTGAGGCGAACGAACCTCGTGTCGGCCACCTTATCAGACTGTTTTGTGGCTTATACTCCGAAAAATTAAAAATTGTAGACCCCGTTTGGCAACCGGTATTTGGTTGTAATTGACAGTTATTAAACACGCTTAGTTTAGTGCGGCACACCATCCCACCACAGTAATTCAATAATCAACGGTTTGATTGATACCGCTCCGAAAATTTACCACGTAATCACAACGCACTCTCAAAAGAATATGGGTTATCCTGATGGGATTACGACATAAATTAAAATAGTTTTTTTCCTTTCCCGATATAACAAAATTTCAATTCACAACACCTGTACAAAAAATTTTAATTTTCTTTTAAAAATAAAAAAAAATTATTTATTCAAGTACCATTTTTATTTTTATAATTATCCACAATTTGGGGCCTAGACTCGCCAAAACAAATATCTCTGTACTTAATTTTGATATTAAAACTCAACGGCTAACTTTTTTTATAATAAAAAACTATTTTATTATTAACGTCGCATCAGACCTACCCAAAATCAAAACTAAACACAAAAACCCAAAAAAACTCACACCAAACAAAAGTTCTAGAAGTATCTTTTATTCTCTCTGTTCCCGTGCGCATTAATTTTATTGATACGAACGAGAAAAATACAAAAAAATACTCTCCTTTATCGCATCGCTCGCACACACGCACAAGGTGCACATTGGTCTCGTCCCAATTATTTTATCGACGTCTATGTATTACATAGGGTGAATGCGGAAACATAGAATAAAATATTAAAGCCTAAAGGCAGATGGCACCACCTATTCAATTACAGAAATTTATTTTTTAAAAAATTAAAAATTATAAAATCAAATTAAATCGTGTTATGACAATCAAGGTGTCGTAACAAGGTCAATCCCAAAAAATTCAGGTAATTTTGGATTATCCGGCACCAAAAAAATTTCTAAAATTTTCGGGAAGTTTTTTTTTTTTTGAAAACGAGGTACAAAACCGGTCATGATGAAATTATGTGAGTAGGATTGAAATGGGATCCCAAATTGGTTTCTGAATAGGGGGTTTCAACTTCCGACAATCTTATGACTCGATAGATTGAGAAAGTTTATATTTTGGAATAGAATTCCTATGAATCCCTAGGAATTTGTACGACCATGTAGAATGACAAGTTTCAGTTACAAAATTGTAAAACAGTTGAAAACAGACTATCTAGTTCACAAATTAAATCTGTCTGGTTCTTTTAATGTCAATTTTTTTTTGTTTTTATATGCAGTCCAAACAAGTGCTCGCTTAAGCAGGTACAACTGATATGATTAGGCTGTATAACAGTACGCAGGGCAAGGACAACCAAGAGGAAAATATTTGATTTTTCGACAGTTTTCAACTTCTGTTAGACTTCTACTTCTTTTATTTGTTCCTTTTCACTGGCCATATTCCAGAACTTCGTCAACAATTATTTTAGAATCTCATTTCAAGTACCTACATGCAATTTCATCATAATCGGTTATGAAATCACTTAGTTCCTTTATTACGCCCAGAACTCATCGTTGAACTACACGTCAAACCGACTTTTATCATGAGGAAAACATCCTGTGCAAAACGGAACCTGCGAACAAACATATAACCTTCTAAACCAATTTTCAACAAAGTATGACTCTTACGATGACTGAGTAGACCCAGTGTACCAACTCGGGTTTCAAACCCAACCTTTCGCCAATCCCATTTCTCTCTAAAAGTTTCGGCTTCCAACTCAGTATACTCACACTGGCCAAGACAGTGATCTAGATAACCTGTTTACCTTTATACTCCATAGCGGGTAGGTCAGTGGTGAGTTCTACTTTCCAAGAAAATTCGCTTTTGCACCCCCCCCTCCCCCCTCTGCTGGGATTCAAACCCAGTAAATGCCGTTCCAAATTCTGAAGCTTTAACTAATACGCAACTTGTCCGGTGTGTTATTTTATATTTCGTAATGTATTTGACTAGCTCTTCCTTGAATGGCTTGAGTTCCAACTCACATATCCGTACTATTTTTTTTAACCAATAACGCTATACATTTTTCTTCTTCAGACAGCGCCACCTTGAGGCGTACTTCTTGCTAGCCGTCTTGTGTCGACCATTACAAACATACATATTAAATATCGTAATGATCCTGGAATAAAGCCAATTGGGACAAAAGTGAAAAATTTGTTGTATAAAAATTGAATTATTTACTCACGCTTCTGCAATAAAATTTGAGCATTCTTTCAATTTTGCCAGTCTAAGAAAAGAATGATGTGCAGGTCAATTTTAATTATTTCGAGCATCAAACTGTCTGTAAATTTGACAGTATTGCTCGTTAGAAAAGTGAGATAGAAGGCTGATCATCTATTCTAGTATTTCTGCGGATTTCCCTTCGATCAATCCGTTCTGTTTTTCTTTCAGTTTCACTCTTCCTGTATACTGCAAGAGTTATTAAAAGAGTTATTGAACCAAAGACGAGACCCCTTTAGCCTATCCCTGATTGACGATCTTACGATTTCATTCCGGTTTTTTATTTTCTTACCAGCAAAAGGCAATAAGTATCACCAGGGGCTTTTGCTATCTTGATGTGTGAAACTTGCACCCGGTAAAAACCTCGTCCTTTTTTGAGGCTGCACTCCATCTCGGAATTACTTGTTACATCTGTCTCGCATATTGTCTTCGCAGGCTTGCTCTCTTTTGTTTAAATCTTTGGTTAAATTATCCATGAATGTACTGGTCAATTTCTGGTTTTTTAATGCGCAATATTTTTTCCATGTACGTCGCCACAGTGTCTCAGTTTGGTTTCCTGGCGAGCATAGTCTTCACAATTTTTTCGGGCGTCATGGCATTTTTTCCTTTGAATTTCTTGTATATCGGGCAACCATTTTGTACAAAATTATCCATGACCCGTGTAGAATAATGAGAGAAAATTGTTAACCTCTCCGTATCCTCTTGCTAATCATTCGGCAAATTTCGTAATTCGATTTCTGGTTCATCTTTCCGGAGTTTCTATTTTCGATTGCTAACCAGGGGCCTTGTTCTTGATATTGATGGAAATTTCCCCAATCGGATTACAATTTGCTTTGAATTCGCCGGCTACTTTAATCATTTTGTTTTAATGTCTTTTCTTTTTTTAAATTAAGAAACATAATTTTTCCCCCTACTAAGGGAAAAATTCCGACTGGGTAAATCGATTCGAAATTATTACCTTAGTAGAGAGACAAATATTAGTAAACTTGGAAACAAATTTGAAAAAATGATTAAAGTAGCCGGCGAAAAATTCAAAGCAAATTGGGATCCGATTGGGGAAATTTCCACCGAATTTAAGAATGCGGCCCCAGTAGCTGGTTCCTCAGATCACTTGGTTAAGATTTACCGGGTTGCTTCTATACTTCTTCCAATTATTACCCTCACTGCGTCATTGGGGTATCCAATAAGGTAGCTGGCGTCTCGTAAAATGCCTCATGCGAAAGATATCACAGATTGGGACCTAAAATTGGTCCTTGTGCTGCTACACTTGTAATCATCTCCTTACTTCAGGCCGTTCGAGATCTTAAACTTCTAGGTAGCTAATGTCTGGAATGTTTTGTGAAAACTTCTTCCGCGCCTTTGCGGATCTTCTCTTCCTTAAACCGTGTAGTTGATTCTTTCAGTTTACCTTCGTACATTTTTTCACTTTCAAACTTGTAACCCTCTAAGACCCTCCAGTAACGTTCATTCTTGTTAAACACTGTAAGCCCTACACTGGCTGTGCCATTTCGAGTATATACCGACCTCTTGTGTCCGATGCGTTTATACCTCATTCCAGTGCTTTGGTATGTAAGCCCCCGGTGAGAGCCAGAGCTCCATCCAGTTCTCTCATTTTATCTTCAAGACCATTAGTCTTTATACGGAAGTCGTTAATCGGCTCATTTGTGATAAATTACCAGCACAGTATGTACTACCTCCTATTTTAACCCCTACGAATCGAAGGTCGGGCACGGAGTCTAGATGGCAGCCGTACCAAGGATACCGGAATGCCACCCAGTTCATCTTTCTTGCTTTACCAAAAGTATGCTTGAATATTTTGCAAGCACCGAACCTGGATTGGCGGAAATGGTTCAACACCATTCCATAAATATAACTAAACAAGAGGCCTCTCTCACGTTAATGCTGCCGACTAGATCTCAGGGTTTTAAGCCGTGGGGAAGTTGAAGCTTGCGAGTTCCAGCCAATTTTGTCACATTCAAACTTCAAAATCGGACTTCTCTTATTTTTTTTTACTTTTAAACAAACTTATTCAAAATTCCTAACTCGAATTTATTCTTTCACATTCCAAACTGAACCAACTCACAAACAAAATTCTCGCACAAAATACAAAACGACAAAAACGAGAAACACACAAAAATATATTCCTCTACACTTTAGCCGTTCGCACACACGCACAAGGTTCACATTGGTCCCGCTCCATAATTCTCTCGCCGTTTACGTAATACAATAGGGGTGGGTAAAACGTAGAACAGAATATTAAAGCCCATGCACACTGCACAACAATTCTAATATTAATGTCATACTAGAGATGGCAATGCCATCCGTAAAATGCATCAATCAAACGATTAAAATTTGAAATTAGGAAAAAATCGAAATAAAAACGGGGAAAAGAGCAATGTTATGGCCGTGGAGTCGTATCACACTACAGTACATTCATTCTCTTTTTAGATGCCTTGTCTTATAAAAACTCTGTGGCCCCACTTACAGCGACCTACACGTTACTGTTCTCTCTAGTTTACCTTACGCTTTGAATTCCTCGACAAACTCGTTGAAGTCTCTTCGTATCATTATGCCAGCCAGATTTATCCAGTCGCCAGTCTGATTGTGGGCTTTCGGAGCTCTCTTCAGCCTATTTTACTCCTGATTTTGTCTGAAGATTTTCGTGGCTGATATATCCTCTAGTGCAGTACTAATTATATGCGGTACTAATACCAGCTCCAGCTTACCTTGAACTTGTGCAATCCGTATTTCTCTCCTTTCCTCTTATTACAAATTACGAGCACTTTAGAAAGTGATTTTGTCCAGTCCTGAGCATACGATCATCCGTTTGTATCTTATCTACTTTGACAGTATTTGGTGTTTCACTTTCTGCTTCCATCGGTGTTCTCAATATTTTTAGAAATAAGAGTTTTCTGTTTTCTTTCAGCTGCGTTCCTCGTTTCTCTGTGCTCTTTAGGCATCTTGAGACCTCAACGTTGGTACCATCTGAACCTGTGCATATACGACGCGAAGTGCCTTTCTGCGCTTCAATGGAGGTGTTTCTTGTAATCCCAACATGCTCCCAATCTGTCTTGGGATATTTTTGTCTAGGGATTGGGGCAAAGAAATAACATCACTTACTCACATCACTTACAGTTTGATTTTTCGTCCTATGGTCAAATATCAAATAGCCATCTTATGACTAACCGAAACAAACTTAAGTCAAACCAAGTATTTGCTTTATTCTTGGTAAAATCACTCGATACCATACTCCCAGACTCTCTACCAATTTTAAGTTTATAATGCGTCATTAAGAAAAATGTCTCAAAAAATATTAAATTATTTATCGATTCAAAAAAATCGTGATTTTCTAATCCCTCAAATCCTTATTGTATTCGATATTATGAAATTTAAGACGAAATTTTAATGACAAAATTTTTCAAAATTTTTTTTGCTTTGTATATCACCAATCTCAACATCTTTATTAGAAATCATTAGAAAATCCTCGATAAGTCATTCGAAAATACGTGCATATGTGAACTCAAAATTATGTGATTTTATCTCGTGATTTAATACCACGCGCTTATATCCAAGGCAACATACCCATATACGTATAATTCTTTTTTTTTTTTTGGCTTACCAAAAAGGATTTTTTTTTGTTCCACGGATGAAATGACGATTTTGAATGATAGGAAAAAAATTTAATTTCTAAAATAGAATGATGATGTTGATGATCATCATCATTATTATTATGTTATCTGTGGATGTGTAAAGTAGAAAGCGGGCGCGAGTGTCGTATATCCAGCGAATAAAAAATCACCGAAAATAAATCATTCGATGGTTACGATGATAAATTTTTCATTCTCATTCACCAGATTTTCATCGTACGATAAATAAATTTTTCAAGTTAATAAGCGTGTAGGTAAGTCGGAATTAATTTATGTGAATTTTGTGTATGAGTCGACACAATCGCATATACTAATAAATTGGCGACATACCTACATACTTACTTATGAAATTTATCCAGAGCTAGAATACATATGCCCAGAATACAATGGATTTAGTTATGCTTATGCTTTTGCAGAGTGACAGAGATGGAGAACCTTAATAAAAAAACATAAAACGACACGAAGCATAAATAAATTCATTGTCACATAGAAAAAAAATTAAGAGATGCTCTGTGTGAAAATATTTCTTCGCGCGTCATCGCTGTCGCTCTTGTGTTGTTGGTTGGTTCAAAAATTTTAATTATTTCATCAAATGGGGTTGTTGTATACGAGTATGTACAACAGCATCACGTTAACTACATCTCTCATCTACATATTTTGTTTTAAAAGTAATTGTATTTTTGGTTCTTGTCTTGTCGTTTTGTAAGACATATTGCTGTACAACAGTTTTAACATAAATTGTTTTAAATCTTATGTCTGTGACGATTTGGCAGTTAGACGGGCTAGATAAAATATACATAATTAAATCATATGTATCGCACAGATATGATCGAAATATCGTAACCGAATATCTAAAAAAGTGCTAATTTTAAAATAAACAAATACTCTCTAAATAAAGAAGACCGTCCCTGAGACTTTATTTATTGCAATGTATTTTTTTTTTAAAGTCAGAAATTGTAATACTGTGTAAAAGTGGAGACTAAACAAATGTCACATTCAAAACAACGGTTTAACACAAAACATTTCAGAAATATTACCGTATATCGCCAAACGAGTTGACTTATTTATTTTCATGAACCTTTCTTGTTTATAAACTAAAAAAAAGTCAACTCCTTCATAATAGTCGTTGAACCCTTAACAATATTTATAACAAGTGGTCATTCCATTTTGAGTTGGTACTTTGCCGGATCTGAACCTTTTCTGTGGGTGTAATTATTTCTAATCCGAGTTCTAAACGTGGCTTAGTTTCGTATAATGTATTCATTTTACCGAATCACATCCCATTCCCATAGATTCATTCAATAATCCAGATGTATGCTATGATCTTATATTAGATTTTCCTTTTGTCATTTAATCTGAGATTCACTCAGTCCATGAAGAAATGCCCATTATCATTCTCAAAATTAGGACACATAATTATCGATTCCACCAGGTAGGTATTATAAAATCCTATTCAAACATTGCTAGAATTAGTACATTATAATTAGATTATGCCAAAAAATTCGTATTAACCGATCATTGCATAATAGTATTACTATTAAAAAATAAACAGCTAGTTGAAATCAGTAATCTTTTCGTTTTAATTATAAAATTTCGTATTAAATGGTTTAAATTCGTAATAACCGATATTTGTAATAAAAATTGATATTAACCGAAAAATAAGTGATAGTTTTGATAATTGATATTGCCAAAGTCTTGACTGATTTTGAGCTGATTAATATAATACAAAATATTTTTGAATTTAATCTTTGAAATAAATTCATTTTAACCGATATAAAAAATCTAACTGATTAAATAACAAAAACGACAAATAGTTTGCATAATGATTTCATTAAATAATAAAAACAGCAGGGAACCGGGTTTTATAATTCATTTTAACCGATTATTATTTTATATGATTTGCTAACTTATTCGTAAAAAAATGATTCTGTAGTGAAAAAATAAATTATTAAACTTTAAAAATTCATATTATCCGAACTATATATTCAGAAATATTTACAATCATAATACAAAATTTCCACAACAACAAAAAATCTGTACAATAATTTACCTCAATTATTTGTAAAGTAAACTAATTTCTAATCTGCCTATGTATAAATGTCCAAATCAATAAAATTGCCGTGAATGAAAACACATTAGTTTAGAATTTCGTATTAAGCGATTACAGAAATATTGGATTTTTAAATGTTTTTTAGGAATCTAAACAGAAACCAACCGGTTTGCCTGTAACTGCGTGGTTTTCTAACCAAAAGTACAAATGCGTTCAAAATTCCTGCCATCGGGAGGACTCCTAACTTAATTTTTCAGATATCAATTTTCAATCCCCTAAACAAATTTTCTCGGAAACAGGGCCTCTCACAATCTGTTCCAGGTACTCTAAGACTCCTCACCTCAAATTTGTATCAAAGTAGTTCGAGCTAAATTTTTGTTAAACGGGCCTCTCACCAGAAGATGAATTTGCTCGAAAACATGGTTATCCATTTTCATTAAAATCGTTTGAGATGAGAAAATCCAGAAAGGGGTTTCTATCGCAATTTATTTTAGAGATTTAGTTTTACACTGTACCTTATACTTAAATACATGCTCGTTGTTCTTCATGTCATACAACAAAAACAACTTTGAAAATATACGTATTATACATATTATAAAAGTATATTTGTTTCCTAATAAACGACTAGTTGTGCTATTAAGAATACAAGAATTTCGTTTAATCCAGGTGTTAAATCTGTTATCGTCTTGTTAGTTTATCGAATAATATGAACTCGAATATAATTGTATCACAATAAATAATTTAAATATAAAAAAATACAATCAATTTTAAAAATGCGGATTAAGCGATTTTTTATCGAAATACGTAATAACCGATATTTCAAAATTTTGTTTCAATTACAAATACTGAATAAAATGAAGCTGCCTGCATTTTTAATTGAAACAAAATTGATAAAGTATCGGTTATTACGCATTTTTAATTAAAGGCTTATTTTTAAAACAATAAAATTTATGGAATATGTATGTAAAAGTTCGTTTTGTTCGATAAACTATCAAGTTTAAACAGTTGTTATAAATAATATAAATAAAACATTTATCAATCCGTCTTCGAAATTCGGATTAACCGATATCTGGTAAAAATACGTAATAACCGATATTTTATAAATTTTGTTCTAATACTCGATACTGAATAAAAAAAGCGTCCTACATAATTTTCAATGTTTTTGATCACTTTTTTGATTGATTTTTCGGTGTATGAAAGATTTCATGGCTAAGTAAATTTACGTGTATTACACAATTATAGTTACGTTTATAACGAGACCTTTGTTATACGACCAGACCCACCGACGTTACATCACCACTGTACTTACATCATCAACAATAACGTGTGCTTATGTAATAACAAATTCCACAATGTTCTTACCCATCGATTTTTATTTTACTTCGTCATGAAATTATTTCAAGATACATCATGCAAAAATACTCTCTCTATCTAGACATATTGTTAGTTTTATATTATGCTTAAATACATGCTCGTTGTTCTTCATGTCATACAAAAAAAAAGTTAGCTTGAAAATATGTATATTTTTTTTGTGTGCTGTTGGTTGTTTTATTCATCGTCGTTGTATATCTCTCGTCTTGTATTGTTATATTATTATTAAAAAGACAAGAAAAGTAATTTTAATAATAAGAAATATGCGAATTGTTTCTTACACAGTCACAGTCTTCATGCATTTTGATTATTTGTGAACACAACAAAACGACTTTCTTGTTGTACTTACTTCTTCTTCCTGCCTCGTTTCCTTGCCCTGATCACTGTAAGTGCGCGAGATTTCTTTTGCACGTATATTATGATATTCGTAACAAGGCGAGATGAAAACTTTTCTGTTTTATATCAGCACGGATTACATACATTTTGTGAGGTCTGTTTTGCATATTTTGTGACATGCAGTGACACGATATGATTCATTTTTTTAGGAGATTTTTTTTTTTAAATTTATTTTGAATATTATTATCGTATATTATAATGTGACGTATAATTGACATGCGGTTTTTATTTAAGTGCAATATACTTATTCAACAAAACCGCATGCAAACATTTCATATAGTGATCAGTGAAGAGGGAAATAGGCATACAAAAGCGTATTAAACCACAAATCGAATTAAAAATTAACTCTGCACACAGATGAAAACACTCTGAAAATATTGTTTAATAAAAAGAATAAGTTAAATGGAATTTTTCCACAACAAAACAACTTTTTTTTCCATGAACAACACAACATTATAACAACAATGGTATTCATCCAGAGCAGCCGCAAAATAGAGAAAAATGTACATTAAAAAATTATTTAAAATACAATTTTTTTTTTGTATAAATCATAAATCACTTGAGTTTTTCATATTTTCCACATTTTTTCACTTTAATACAGTGCGAGCGCGCGTATATGATGGTAAATTTTCCACCTTTATTGTTTTCGGTTTGTCTCCGAGCTCGAAAAAGATTTTATTTTGTTGTTGTGCGGAATCGAAATCAAAATATGAAAATGGGATTTTGTGAACCAGCCAAATGGAATAAATAGAACATGTTTTGTGTGGGTGTGTGTATAATATGTATATGTATGCATATACACAAAATCACTCGTTTGGGAAGATTTAAGCATGATAATAGAATATTGGTAGTATGTTACTTGAGCTTATTACGTATAGTTGAAAAGGTTTCCAATTAAGTATTTTATGAGATTTGTCGAGATTTTGGGGAACATCGAATTTAGATTTGTTATTTGATAAGGCAAAAACTCTCAAAAGCTAGATTAATATTGTTAACAAATTGGAAAAACAAATTTTTAAATTTTTTTTTTAAGTTTTTTGTAAATTTCAAATCACAAACCACTCTAGGGACCATCCCTAAACCCCTACCCTCCTCATTGCGCTTACGATCGAATTGGACCTATTATCCGAGTAAATATCTTTCATTAGACCTCATTGTGCATCAAAATGGTTAAATGCCCAAGAAATTTGCTAGTAGGCAAATCGGCAACGACTTCTAAGTGTAACGCTTTTGGACACATGTAGACGAAAATACATTTCATACGATTTTCAACTGTTTGTCCACGACAAATGAAAGGGCTCTACAAATCCTTTGCGGATTTATGTCTAAATTTTAACAACGTGGCAATTGTAAACATCGCACCAAAATTGTATAAGTTTAAATATTTCACCTCAATATTAGGTTTGACACAGAAAAATTCTGATCGATGCCATCAAAGTTAATGTTATTATAACAGAAGGTACTTCAAAGTATAGTTTTTCTAGCAAAACTCAGGGCAAAATTCAGCCAATGCCAGCAGGTATACTTGGATATTTGGAACCCAAAAAATTTAGCAGCATTCGTCCCGAACAGGAACCAGATCTCTTCCTCTGTAGAGCGCCAAGCGCTCTAAATGCACCACCTTTGGTTTTGTTGCTGGCTGGCTACTGCCAACCTATAGTTTTTACTAAGCGCATGCAGAGGTCTCCACTGTGATTTTTGCCGGCTACGTTCTCAGGGAGAAGTGCTAAGGTCGTGGGGTTTGAGGCTTGCATGACGCTCCTGGCTTACACCGTGATGATACAGAAAGTTGGGGGGAACGCAAATAATAATAATACCCGGAGTTCCGCCGAAATTCGTCGGCCGGAACCTGAGGAACGAACAACGAAATTAATAAAATAAAATGATAAACAAAAAAAAAATAATAATAACGAAAGAGATGCCTTGGTGCGCGCATCCATTCGAATTCAAACAGGGCAAAGCTCTGATTACGAAATCGAATGCGGGCACCAATGGGCCGCAATCAACACTACACCGACACAGAGGGAGTCCCCGCTCCCATCACACCATATCCGAAAATTAGTAATTCATTTTACTAAGAAGAATCAACTACCAAAAATAAAAAATAAAAATAATCGCCGCCGACAACCAATGAGAAGCGAAAAGCGAGAACAACGTGCATCGAGCGTGCACCCGCTGTGCGGCGCTCGATCACAAAAATTTTGAAAATTATATATAATATACAATAATAAAAAAAATATATAAAAAAAATAAAATGAAAATGGTTTCCGATACCCCATCGGTGTTAGTGCGACCTTGAGTGGTCGGCCGTTGCGGGGCCTTTCCCCGATACCAATAATTCAAAACACGAGGGGCCGGTTGGCCACCCGTACGTTGCGACCTTGTGCGGTCGGACGTTGCTGAGCCTTTCCCCGATACCAATAATTCAAAACACGAGGGGCCATTTGGCCACTCGTACGTTGCGACCTTGTGCGGTCGGACGTTGCGGGGCTTTCCCCGATACCAATAAATTAAGTCGGGCAACCGGTTGGTCGGCTACCCGTTCGTTGCGGCTTTCTATAGCAGCCGATAACCAATATAAATGCCGAAAATACCGAAAAAACCGCAAAAATGTTGGGCGTTGTCTAGCCAAAAAAAACGTAAAAAATGTTGGGGTTGTTCACCAAACCCGTAAAATATATTGTTTGCCGTCCTCCCGCTGTTAATCGAAAATTTGAATGGGCTCGTTGATTTTATGGTACCCGTAGAAATACGGTACCCGCGATGATAAATGGCGGCACCCGTTATACCGCGTTTTGACCGCCCGTGAAATGTGGCTGTGCCCTCGCCAATTTTGGTGCTCGACCGCTTCAAATTAAATCAAACCACAATCACTAAATAACAAACTGACGTGGCAAACAACAACACTAAGGCTCAAGTCAAGATTTTAACTTTAAATTTAAGCCGATTTTTCCAATTAGAATTCACAACCGTATTTCAACTGATCAGTATACACTTATAAAATAAACGTTTTCAATACTATCGATCTAACGAGGAATTTTCTGTTCTTCTCGTCTAATCAACTAATTTCCACTTTTTATGAAACTCAAATTTCACTATTAACTTATTACAAAAAAACTCAATCATCGACTATAATTTTTTTTTTTAAACATTTTTTTTTATTTATTGGTAGCCAATTCAAAAACTAATTTTGCAATTTTTTGTTATTAAAGCCAAGCCAAAAAAAACTGCACTTGACTACATAAAACCTCCATCCACAATTTACTTTTTCAAATTTTTTACTCTACTTTATTCTTTTAAAAATCACAACTCGACTCCCCAAAGAAGAAAAAAAAAAACTTCTCGCGGCGCAACAACGCGCAAAACGATCTAGAAGAATGTCTTTCTTCTCTGTCTCTCGTTTATACTACTACCAATACTTTCGGTTGTTTTAATAATAGCAATTAGAAAAACAACTGAAAGTACTGGTTACTAGTGGAAGTTTTTAAGATATTGGCCAAAAACTGAAAATAACTTATATGGCCGCAGAAAATCTAAAAATTCTAGTCCATAAATTTTTTCCGGGTTGTTGCGATGAAAATTTTACAAAATTTAATTAAGAAATAGCTGAGTTCCCACAGATACCATTTTTCATAAGGACTGGTTATGAAATGGCCAGTTTAGTCTAGTACGAACATATCCTAGAATTTTGTCCAAAACTTACTTTAAAATCACTGATCAATAATATTATCCAAATTTTATCGTAATTCGTTAAGATATGGCAGAAAGGCGGAATATTTCAAGATTTCATATACCGATTCTTTACTTCGGAGATCAATCAATTTGCCATTTTAAGGATCACTTCTAATATTTTATTCCGCTGAGATATTTTATTTAGTGAAAAAAGTGGTACGTAATGACTAAAAAATTTCCGCTGGTAATTACATAACAAAATTAATTCTCTTTAGTGATAGTGCTGCCACTTGCGGCGAGTAGCGTAGTCCTTTATTTTGCGCTTTCAAATTTCCGCTATCTTATACAGCATGCTACACAACATTGCTATGCGCGAAACAGAGCCCGAAAAATTGGGTTCACAGGATCGGCTACTGTCAAGCTAGCCGGAGCAGCGACTTGAATGAGGTCGTATTCCAACAAAAATTGGAATATATGCTTTTGAGTGATTGATGTTTGATTTGTGTTTATTTTTTTGCATTTTTAAAAACAACCCGCTTAATTAACAGAAGCCGCAGTAAGGCCATTTCACATGAGAGTAAATAAAAAAGTAGTAGTTTGTGTACACCACTGCCGACACTGCTGCGACCAGAAACTCCCATCTATTTTCAGCATTAGATTTCGTTTCCATTTACTCCACCCGGCTTTGAAATCGTAGTATGCTTGGTGAATTTGATCATAATGCAATTTGTCGTCTTTGATGATGACTTAGTTTTTTGAAACCACTACTTCGGCTGTGTGCCAAACTTAAGGTAAAAGTCAATTTTAAGTACATTTTTCGTAAACTAATCGAAAAATCTGTCCTATTCCGCACGCATTGTAAACTTTCTCTTGACTGCTTCCTCAGCTCAGTCTTAGATCAGGGGCATATGAAATATCGATCGACTAGTGATTTGGTTTGGCTGTTCTTGGCCTTCTCGCAATCGTAAACCGTAGATTTTTTTTGCAACCGCTTATAAGATAAATATTAACTGCATTTTTCATGATAATGCCGAACTTAACACATGTGTTGTAACTACACTTTTCAGTTGGCCACTTTGTTGCTCTTTAACCAACTGGGTTCTCAACCATCAAATATCTTGCCACGTGGTGCAAAATGGATTGGCCAATTGTAGATGCATATCCCTCCTCAACAGTACATGAAAGTGTTTAGCAATGATAATTCTTCAGCGGATATCGCAAACCGCAATCAACCAGTGTATAAGGAATGAACAAGCAGGCTCAATTCGTAACATATATCGAACAATCAAACTAAGGAGCTTTTTAACTTTATCTACTCTTCGTGGACTTTGAGCCTTCATTCGATTTCATCAGTCGATGCGCGGTCTTGAAAGCACTCTGCGAAATCGATATTACAAGAAAGATAATTTAAAAGTACTCATTTAAGGTTTTGAACATTTAACTTTTTGTGCGATTGGCGACATCTGTGGTTGAGTAGTGTCACTAAAGTTGGTTTTATAGGATTATTTCCGGTATTTTCGCGAATATTATTGAAGTGTGTGATTTACGAGAAGTGGTGTTGTAACCGTCAAATTCTATAACGATATTCACAATCCAGTGATACGGACCGGATTTGATAGTGCAATTTCCTAACAATATCTTTATATCAATATTTTTGTTACTAATAAAAAATTTTTTTTCCGAGATTAGGAAAATTTTTTAACTTAGATTTTCGTAATTTAATTAAACGTCTCTAGAATTTATTGACAGTAAGAATAGAAATTGTATGTTTAAATAGGGATCGGTACGAAAGCCCGAATTACAAAATCCCGATTTTTTAAAATCCCACTTTTCAAAATCCCTCTTTTCAAAATAGCGCTTTTTAAAATCCCTATTATGCAGGAATTTTTTAAAATTCCGCCAAAAAGAGAAATTTTTTAAGATATTTTAAAATATTTTTTTATTTACATTTTTATTAAAAAATTGGTAATTTTTTTCTTGATCTTGATCAAATTGTAGGATGTGATTTTTATTTTAACGCAAATTTTTCAAGAATTCTTGGAATTTGGCCATTCTCAATGGAACTTTGTCATTTCATAACAATATTTGTAAAATTTGGTATGCACAATTGGATTTGGATTCTAATTTGAATTTTGATCGAAGTTCAGGAATTCGGTCATGCTGAATGTAACTGGGCCACTTTTAAAAAAAATTATGGTTAAATTTGTTGAATTGGAATTTTAACGTGAATTCTGGAATTACACTATTTTAAATGGAACTTGGCATTTCTTAACCAATCATAGTCAAATTTAGGTTATAAAGCTGTATTTGGATTCTAACATGAATTTTGAACTCATTTAAGAAATTTGGCTTTGCTAAATTGAATTAGTCTATTTCTTCTTCTTATTGGTTGGAACTTCGAAATTTCTTAACCATTTATGTTGAATTCTAATCCAGCATGAATCGGAACCAACAACTATTTTATTTTTATTTTATTTTTTATGAATTCGAAAGCCCCAACCCGTTACCCATCAAGTAAAATTTATAATTTATTAAATCTTTGCTGGGTTTGCCTACTAAATGCTCCTAAACTTTAGTAGGTTTGTAGCACTCGTTTGGTATCACTAATTGCGTGTAAACGAGTTGCTTTCCTATGGTGCTGAGAATTTTAACCGGCACTTGACCTGATCACAACTCGTGTGAATTACAGTAAATAATCAAATCGCCATTAAACAGTTTAATCAAATCTGTTAAAATTTTAACGGTACCTCTGATTTAGTAAAGCCTTAGGCCAGTAGCATCGATTATATTTCGATTGCTTTCAAAGTACCGCGTTCTATTTCACATTTAATTCATAATTATATACATTTTGTCATAATAATCGACACACATTATATTACATTTGGAACATGTATCAAATCAAATTTTCGCGTATCCAACATAATAACCTCTTATTATACATTGCACAATTTCCCTTCAATCATGTCATTATCATCATCATCCTCGTCACAATTTCACTCAAATTATATTCCTACGCTGATAAAAAAAAATAATTCCATCATTTGTATGATAATTTGACTTGACTCCCCTGCCTCTTCTCGCGCGAATACAGTTATATATAGACTCGCAGCTTAACATTATATATTATACCACCCGCGTACACACGCGGGAAAATAAGTGGATGATATATACAAAGAGGATCTAATAATCATATAATAGTAGTCATCATAATAATAATAGTAGCAATGAGAATAGTAATAGCAGTAATAATACAGTTTTCGTTTTTTTTTTTTGCTTTAAAAAACGGAAGTTATAACAATATAGAGAACGGTTTGCTGTGCGGTGAATGGGAGGAGTGAGATAGATGCGGCTATGCTTGGTTAAGCAGAAAATCAAAAAATATTAACTTTATCGTTAGTAGTTTTTTCTTCCCTTTTTCCTTTTCTCCTTATTTTTTGCTTTATGTGTTGTAAATAAATAATAACAAATTTAAGCAGTTTTCTGAACCTAATTTCTAATTGGATTTTTAGGACTGTATATCTATACTCATCCCACCTTTTAACCCCATAACAAGCGATGTATGTATTATTAATTTATATAGAGGTACACAAATGAAATTTCCGATTTATATGTAAGTATATGACCTAAAAAAACTAAATAAATAATTGGTGTAATTTGTACATGTCTAGATGGGTTTAGTACATAATAAAATAGATAGGATTCATAATTTATTGTTTATTTATGTTGTGGTGGTGTAAAATCGATAGGTACTAAATTTTAGTACATGTACTAAATTTTATTACACGTACTAAATTTTTAATTGCACTTTATTTTAAACGGTACACTAGTTAAAAACGCTGTATTACAAACTACTAAATGACATAACCTTAAAGCATTCCAGTAACAACCTTTTCCATTTATTTAAAATATATTCGTAATTGCACTCTTGCGTTATGTAAAAGATAAACATGCAAGGTTTTCCTACTTACGTTTCGTGTCTCATATTTGCACATTATTTTTATTTTTATACAGTTTAGTACAAATATTTAATTCAAAGTGGATTGTGTCGTTGAGTAAAGTATACAACAACAAGAAAAAGTTAAGAAAAACTTACATTATTTTCCTTTGATTAAATTGTTGTTTTGTGTCAAGTTGAACATACACACATACACATGTTCATGTAAAAGCTAAGTGGAAATCTCTCATCCAACTAACAGAAACAAAACAAAATGAACGAAATTTATATAAAGTTAAACTTTTTTTTGTGTTTGTGTGTGCCTTAAGATTTAATAAGAAACAAACAGAGAGCGTATATAGGATTTGATTACCTGTTACACACTCTTACCAAATTCACCTTCACCGCGATCTTTATATATATTTTTTGTTGTTGTTATACTCTTGTTTATGAATGAGCTTATGCCCTTGAACTAAATGTATAAAATTTTTGTGTTTCATTTTCATCCTATTTCCATCTCTCGTATATACCAAAATTAAAAATACACAAAAAAAAAGAATTAAGAATTGTGGTAGATCATGAATTTAAATCTTGCATCTTTTTGAAAAAAAAAAGAAAAAAAAATATATATAAAATAAAAAAGAGGCAAAATGTTAACGAAAAATACAAAAATAAAAGTAAAAGAAAACACTCACGGTGATGTTGGCTGTGCTGTTGATTAAAATGAAAAATAAGCGGAGATACAGAATAAACGGAAAACACTTAGTTTTTTTCGCTCTGTATTTATATTTTCTAAGAATAAAAACATTTTCTAAGACAACACCAACAACAACAACAAACACAGTTTTAAAGCGCTTAAGAATGAAATTAACATAAATTTGATGATGATTACGCCCGATATTGGCGCTGAAGATGATGACGATGACGATGGGAATGATAATCTCATTAAGTAAATAATAAGATTAAATGGAAATAGGTACTTTTGAAAGAATACAATAAAAAAATTGTTGTTGTATACGCGAGAGGGTGGTAGACACAATGAGTGCTTTGGTATGCTAAACACTTTGTTAAATATTCATATTAAGTCGTATATGCGAAATTATAAAATTTCGCTTAATGGATTTTAGGATCTCGTTGTGTATATTCATCGTTTGAAGATAGAAATTGTATGGCGGATTTTTTTTTATTTTAATCATATAAATATTTGAAATTGAATTCTGGGAATTCTAGGAGAAATGTCGGGCCTATGATGAATACTTTAGAAGTTTAACTTTAGAGTGAAATAGAGTTCGCTAAAAATCATAAAATTTCGAATGAAAGCTAAATGAAATCCGTTTAAAACAATAGTCAATCTACTTCACGAATTACGCTTTGAGTGCATAACTTTTGCATAACTCTTTGACTTGTGACTGCCCGTATCGTAGTTCCAACTCCAGATCCTGTTTGCAAGACATCTGCACCTTTCCCACGAAGAGCCAAAATGAATGCGATGAGCTACTCCTCTGTGCTCTAACATTTGTGCTGCACTGCCTTTTGAAACTGAACTTTAAAATTCTGGAATGGGATTTTGCCATCGAATGTCAGAGGCTTTAAAATTACCCTTGAGGTTCCAGCAACTGCTTCGGTCGAAAACGTTTTATTTAGCTGGCCATCTGGAATAACTTGCAATGTGTGTATTTCGAGGCGAACCTCCATTTGCTTAATTTTATTTTCAAGTACCCGCCTGATTTTTCCCTCAAAGTCCTTGAACTGACTGTTTACTTTTACCTCAAAAGACTTAATTTCTTTTCTCAGCGCTTTAATTCGGATATTCTTGACATGCTGAAATTTTTAGAGCTTCTGGTTTAACTCGGCAAGTGCTTCTAATTGTGCACTTTGCTGCTCGGATTTGGCAGTTCGCTAGTCTAACTTGGTGACTTGCTCTGTGCGGAGTTGATCAAATTTCATATCCATGCTCTGTAGTTGAATCAAAAGTGCTTGTATCATGTCTCCCATGGCCAAGGAGGTTTTCTGTTGTTCTAGAGTAGGCGGTTTTACTAAAAAGGTTGTTTCTGTCTGCTCCATTGCTCTAGTTGCCTTATTTTTACTTCTCCTTCATAGCGCTGGACTTTTTGCTGATCATTTGAAGTAGTTGGCAGCATCACTGATGGTCCTGGTGACTTTGCAAATAAACCACTTAGCGTTTTAAAATACAAATTTTATTTTCCAGCGCCTTTAATTTCTTCATCAATTTACTAATCTCACTTTTTATTTCACTCACGCCATCAATTCCCCGGTCTTGATGAGTAAACCTATTGTTAACCCAAGCATTTTCCGTAATGACTGTCGCCGCAGTTTGCAATTGCTCTCGTTATTTCCATATTCCCTCCACATGGAATGTCATTCTAAAACCCAATTCCCAATCAGTAGGAGGAATACTTGATCTGGCAACATCGGACGTCTGTTAAAAATAATAATCGCCTCAATAAAATTATAGACTCTGATTAGATTCGAACTCTCGACCTTTGGGTTAATAAAACTTGATGAAATCGGTCTCCGCAGGTATATCAATTTTTGAGATAAATAAACTTTTTTGGGTCTAAATATTTTGGCCTTTTTGGATCTTCAAAATGATGGAAATAGGAAAACAGTTAAATTTATTTACTTAAAAGCCTTTTTGGAGTTACTGATTGCAAATCTTTTATTAGTTTTTTAAAATTCCAAGATGGGGGATCCAACAAGGCCGCCAAAAGCGTTCAAATTTTCCACGTTCATAAAGGTCAATCGAAATGCGACCTAGAAGAAAAACGGCATCGTTGACTGCGAGATTAAAGTTAGAATTTCATAAATTCAAAATCACAGATCCAACATGGCCGATCGATTATTGCCGAAAAAGACCAATTTTTTGACGTTCATAAAAATAAAAAATACAGGATTTAGGTGGTTTTCCGAATGTGAGAATTCAAGATGGTGGGTCCATGATGTAAATTTTCTGACCTTCATGAAAATCAAATTGAATTACATCAATAAACTAAGGTGATCGATTGTCCAGAAACAAGAACTTCACTATTGAATAAAACCATTTAAAGGATCAGCGGATTCGGGGATGAATGATTAATCATCCCCAAATCCTCAAACTCTTAGAGAAAAAGCGGATCAATTTTTGACGGGTTTTTTATTGAAAATGTTTTTTTTTTGTACGATTAGATATTTTGCCTTATTTTTTGCATTATCAGAAACAAAGCCTAAGTATTGTAAAATTAATTGGATCACATTATACTTTTCTTATAATAGTTTTTAGCATATTTAAAAAATGCTTCAGAGGTAAGTATTGCATCTTGCAGCTTAGCAGTAAGACTTGCTCTATACGCTTCTCTCTTAACACGTTTAATAAGGCACCAATACCACCATATGCACTTTTACTATTGCTAAATAATTCAGACTCTATTTTAAAATCCTCTTTATGTTTAGTTAACACGTTCGCGCAAATGACTCCTATAGCAGTCATACAACTTTTTCGTTTTTTAACACGTTCACGACATATTTTTCAATTTCAACAATAAATTCCTTTTCGCGACGAAATATCATTGCAATTATTAATTGTGTGTTCCTGTGTGGCACACAATTTTAGAAAGTGTCCGTCAATGTGTTAAATTTGCAATTTTGAATCCTATTTTTAAAGTATTTCGTAATGATCAGAGATCTCAAAAGCTCCCTAGATTATGTTGTTATTGATTTTTATGAACGTCAAAAAATCTTTCGGCCATATTTGATCCGCCATCTTTGGTCTTCCATTTTAAATTTTCTAAATGTTTTACTTCAAATTCAGCGGACCCGAATTCCTTCAAGGTCATGTTTTTATCAATCTTCATATGGACGTCGAAAATTTGGACACTTTTGGTGGCCATCAACGACTAAAATACAAGTATTTCGTGTTTCGTAAGATTGTATTACAGAAATATTAAATTTTTAAGTATTTCATGAGTTTCGGGACAGTTGAATTACGAATGATCTTAATAAATTTATGATAATTGTAATGGTTAATATGTATCCTGCTTATTATTTCTGTGGCCGGCGCTATCACGAAAACAGCAACATCGTGCGCACATCCAAATTTTCCGCCACGGTTTTGTCCAATCGCTTGTAGTAGATATATTCTAATTCTTTCCCAGTTTAAGGTTATTAGCAAACACTGCTAAATATCTCGGCATCTAAACTTAGATGGAAGGAACACATAAAAAAGAAGAGAGAAGAACTAAACATAAAATTTAGAAAAATACGTTGGCTCTTAGGGAGACAATCTGAACTAGCGATCTATAACAAACTGCTGCTATACACACAAATCCTGAAACCTGTATGGACATATGGTAGCCAACTCTGGGGTTGTGCCAAGAAGACAAATATCAAAATCATACAAACAGTTCAAAATAAAATCCTGCGATGTATTGTTAATGCGCCGTGGTACATTCGAAACGACAACCTCCATCGAGATCTACAGATCGAGCTTGTCGCGGATAAAATTAAGCATCATGCAACAAAACACCTACAACTTCTGCACCAGCATGAAAATCAGGATATACGCTGTATGCTGACTATCACACCAACAAGATGACTTCAAAGAACCAAACCACTGTTGTTATCGCGACCAGGAGGTCAGTAGACTTACTGTGGCGACGAAAAATCTGAAAAGGAGTTACACGAAACTGGGGACAATCACTAATCAAAAAATACTAATCAAAATACTTTATTATGCAATGTAAATTACTAAATGGGTGCAAGACTCAGTCGTAATACAAATAAATAAATAAAATTTTATTAAAACAAAAAAAAAAGTTGAAAAAAATTAGAAAAAAGGCAAAAAATAAATTAAAAAAAGTTGAGAGAAAAAATACGCAATAAAAATTTATCTATTCATCATTCCATCCCAGCCATCTGTTGTTTATACGGAAAAATTAATAATAACTTTAGAAAATCATACAGCTAGCCTAAACAATTTAGACATATTACATATACAACCCAGACGTTTAAATACCTTAGAATCTTATGAAATTTGAAAATTCATATTCCTTAACCAAAATATTCTTAACAAAAAGAGAGAAATCCGTTTCTCACCAATTACGGATCCTGCCCTGTTCTATTCTCACGTTCGTAATATTATGACTAATACGTCGGGCAATTAAATGTATAGGGTTTTTCAATAGGAATGATATGATTTTTAAGTGACGTTTCGGCCATTTGTAATATGTCATGATCTGTCATTTTTTGTTTCATTGTATTCAGTAATGTTTACAATTTCATCATGGCGGGATATACGCATGAACAACGTTTACAAATTATTCGGTTTGATTATCAAAATAATCGTTCTCCAATTACAACTTTTCGTGCGCTTTTGCCATTTTATAGTCGTAATAATCGTCCAAGTGTGCTCGCTATTCGTCGAATTGTTGAAAATTTTGAGCGTACATTTTCTTTGCATAATGTTCAAGTGCCAAGCAAATAAGACAAAGAAACGCTCAAAGTAATGCAAATATTGCTGCCGTTCAGGCAAGTGTTGCTGAAGAGCGCAATTTGTCGATTCCAAGACGTTCTCAAGAATTAAGACTGTCTCAAATCACAAGCTGGCGGATTTTGAGAAAGTAACAGTAAACGTCGTGAATTTGCTGATTTTGCCTTGGAACAACTTGAAAACGATAACGATCTTTTTAAGAAAATCATCTTGCGGTAAATAAACAAAATTGTCGATTCTGGTGCGAAGAAAATCCACAAATTATTCATGAAAAACCATAACATTCACCTAAATTGGCAGTTTGGTGTGGTTTTTGACCTGGTGGAATCATCGGTCCGTGTTTTTTTCGAAATGATGTTCGTAACACCGTTACTGTCAATAAAGATCGGTATAGATTGATGATAACCAACTTTTTATGTCCGAAATTTGAGGAAGTTGATCTTGACAACAGTTGGTTCCAACAAGATGGGGCTACGTGCCACACAGCAAGTGCAACAATTGAATTATTGCGAGAAAAGTTTGGAGATTCGATTATTTCAAAAAATTGTGATATTGAATGGCCTCCAAGAAGTTGTGATTTAACACCATTAGAGTATTTCTTGTGGGGTTATTTGAAGTCATTGGTCTTTAGCAATAAACCAAACTCTCTTCAAGCTTTACAAGTCAATATTGAACGTGCTATTCATGACATACGACTTGATTTAGTGGAAAAAGTGCTCGAAAATTGGGTTCATCAAATTCGTTCCTGCAGAAGAAGTCGTGAAGGCCATATGAATGACGTTTTATTCAGAACTTAATTGTATCGATTGTAATTCACATTAAATAAAAATCATTTCAATTTCCTTAACAATTAGTGTGTTTTTTTTAAGAAATCATATCACTCTTATTGGAAAACCCTATACTTCAATATACCTTGAATTTTGTTACTCCGATGACTATTCGCTTACCTGCTATACTCCTTCCCTTTTTTATTATTAATTTTTCCGTATAAACAACAGATGGTTGGGATGATCAATAGATTAATTTTTATTTCTTGTTTTCTGTCTCACCTTTTTTTATTTCTTTTTTGCCTTTTTTAACTAAAACTAAACTTTGAGTTTTACAAATCAGTAGATACTCCTGAACAACCCGAAATAGGTCGAGTGATTTTTCAAACTTTTTGAACAAATTTTTTAATTAGAGTATTCAAAAATCTAATGTTTTGCGGAACAGAAAAACAAGTGTTTATTAAGTGATATTAGGTCATAAGAGAGCAATATACAGGTTTAGTAATTTTATGTTATGTCGTACGTGTTTTATGTCTTTCTAAACCTGTGTTACACAGATTACAGGTTATAAACCACTCATTTTAAAATACTGGAAAATTACTTAATGGTTTTTTAATTCTATAATTATTTTATTTTCTTATAACGACACAAACAGCATCATTTTCATTTCCTACTCAGACTGAGTGCCTTATTTTATCTGCCAATTTAATTAATTGTTATATCGGATTTTAACTCAAAATTATGTCTCGAAATAATTTTCCTAATCCAAATCACTTAGTCTAGTCTAGGGTATATGCGTGATTGTGTGTGCGTGTGTAACGAACTAAATAAATTATCCAATTTAATAATTTTCAAGTCTTTGTTTCTTTGTTGCTTTGAAACAATGTTGCTTATAGTTTTGTTTTACAAATCAAAATCACTTAGAATTTTACAAAATGTATTTATAAGTATTTTTCTTTTCTTTGCAGGTATGATTGGAATCGCAATGATACGAGGAATGTATATATAAGAAAATATGTAAGTAGTACGATTTATGTCTCAAGGACTTGAAAATGACGCAAAGAAATCAATATTGTACCCAGTATATTCCCTAAATCGTTCCTAATCCCAATGGCAATGCGCGCGATTTTATACCGCATCGAACAAAACGTATACTTGTATAATACAAAAGTCTTATATAAAATGTAAACAGGGTAACAAACATTTCTTATCCACTTGAAATAATGTAATCGCGTGATTAATCGATAAACCATATATTGCCATGGCACGTCTTAGGACAAAGACATCATTATAGTGTAATGATCAAATTGCATTTAAAATATGTACAAAATGCATCCACTTATCATGTAATAACACTGTTATGATTATTTTGTTAAGAATATTATAAGAAAAGAGTTATACCAACAACAACAACAATACCATTTTCTATTATTTTTTCAAAGACTTATGTGAAAACCACTTAAGATAACGTATATGTTTGTATGTACATGTATACGAGGAAGATGAGCGACGAGAACAAATTCAATTTTTGTTGATATTGTTGTTGTAGTCTTTAGATTTTTTTTTTGGTTTTAAGTCGCTTCATCGTTTGTTCATAAATCTTTTTCATTTGAATGTGTTGTATACTCCGTGCACAGTAAGTTGCATAAGATAAATTATGTTGTGTGCAATGCATGACTAAATTTTCAATTGGCCAAAACCCTGTTTACTTTAAAAAACTAGTAAGTATTTTTTTGTAAATGTTGCGTCTTGTAATTAAAGTCCGCGCCCTATTGTTTGCACTTTTAATGAACATTTACGTTATTATCGTTTTATGTGGTAACCGATTCGATTAAGATGTTGAGAAATTATGTTGAAATGTGCTTGTGGTACCAGCAGCTTAAGTAAATTTGGAGTTTATTTGCGTTTGCTTTTGATGTTCTCAACTAGTCTGCATTGATTGTGGCATTTATCTGTAGCCCTCCCATTGGTTCAAACCCATTATCCGTACAGTAATGACACAACCGGTAAGCTTTCGAAATCCTAACCATATAACCATTCTGAAAATTTTGCCATTACTTCGTACAACCGTTGAAACACACAAGAATTAGTATGTTAAAAAATCTGCTTCGACTTGACTAGATTACCGATGTTTAATTCCACTTCCTGCCTTATGAATTTTTGTCTGGGTCATTATGAAAAAGTGTCTTGCACATTGTCAAAATTTACGTCGCCATAAATGAAAGATCTTCAGCCTTTCATTTATTTTTAGCATACGCAAGCGTTCTTCAAGGCGAATTCTCGAATGTTGAACCTATCCTGAATAACTGCATGCAACTGATGATTGAGCTATAATCCAGAAACTAGAATGTCTCCGATAAATTATCCTAGCTAAACACGAAACCTAGCTAAACACGAAATTGATCTTATGTTAGTTTCTGAAACCCACTTAACCGATAAACACAATTTCAGAATTACTGGCTACGAAGTTTATGATACAAAACATCCCTTGGGCAGAAGTCGAGGACGAACTGCTATTATTATAAAAACGGATTTGCCATTATGTTCTAAATGAATATAGAACTGAGGAAATTCAAGCAACCTATGTATGTGTGGACCTCGAAAAAGAAAGCTTAGTCATCGCTTCAGTATATTGCCCTCCAAATAATAACGTTTTGGCAGATATCTACAAAAGAATTTGTGCAACCTTGGATGAACGTTTTATGGTCGCCGGCGACTTTAATGCCAAACATACCTACTGGTGTTCAAGATTGACTACTCCAACGGGACGTCAATTAATGAATGTTATTCAAAAAATCCACTACGATGTTGCGTCGTGTGGCCTTCTGACTTCCTTGATTTTGCAGTCACAAGTAAAATAAACCGAGAAATAATCCAAGCTAAACCACTTTTAGAATTATCTTCTGACCACTTTCCGGTCTTACTACATTACTGGATCGACCAAAAGCCATGTTCTACGAATAACTATCTAACGAACACCTTCATTAACTGGTTGAAGTTCAAGATGTACATCAGCTCACATATCGACCTAACGTCTACACTGCAGACGACTAACGATATAAATATTGCTATGGAAAACTTTAATGATGTACTAGTCAACGCAGCTGTTGCTACCTCGCCTAAACCAAAGAGCAAACATACAAGACACACCATAACATTCGCTGAAATAGAAAAAATGTTAACAGAGAAACGTCGCTTAAGACGCATCTGGCAAATTAATCGATCGCCAGATGCTAACCATAACTTTAATCAGGAAAAAATAAAACTACAAAGCCAACTACAAAAAAACAAGATGGATCATATGAAAAATTATCTTAAAGAATTATCTCCTCATTCGGACACAAACTATTCGTTATGGAAGGCCACTAACCACCTTAAACGGCCTCAGCTACCAAATCCGCCAATTCGTCTTTCTAACGGTGAATGGGCCACAAGTGACGAGGAAAAAGCTAAAGCCTTTGCTGATCACCTTGAAAGTGTATTCACTCCAAACCTTGGATTATCGGTGGTTCAAACAGAAAATATAGCAATCAGGCCTGTGAGGAAATTTAAGATAAAGAAACCACTGGTAAAGTTTATTATCGCACATCAAATTCAATTAAAGAAAGCCCCTGGGTATGATCGAATTACAGGTGATTAAGCGCTTCACAACTGCCTGAGTGTGCCTTTGGTCGACTGGCTCAAATATTTAATTCAATTTACGAATCAGGATATATCCCTGAGTGTTGGAAATTATCAACTATCAAAATGATCCCGAAGCCTGACAAGGATCCTACCAAAGTCTCGCCATATAGACCAATAAGCCAGTAGGCTACCAATCGTCTTGAAAGTATTCGAAAAAATTATTATCGAAAATATTAAACCGGAACTACGAAATATCATCCCTAGTCATCAGTTTGTTTTCAGAGCCGAGCACGGAACCATTGAGCAAGTGCGCCGACTAGCTACAGAACTAAGGTCAGCATACGAAGAGAAAAAAAAACTGCTCGCCGTATTCTTGGATGTTGCCCAAGCATTCGATAAAGTTTGGCACGAGGGTCTTCTTCATAAAATTCATCTTAAATTGAATTGCCAGAAATTTACCAACTTATGAAGTCGTATTTTTCAAATCGCAGATACTATGTCAAATACAACACCTCTAAATTGAATGAGAAAAACATTCTGGGTGGAGTACCACAAGGTAGTGTGCTTGGCCCAACGTTATATTTAATTCTCACTTCAGATCTACTAACGTCTTCGCAAATTCTGACGTCTACTTTCGCAGATGATACGGCAATCGTATGTAGCCAGTAACAACATATTCGTGACATCAAAATATTGTTAAAGAAATGAAAGATAAAAGTCAATGAAGAGAAATCCACCCACGTAACATTCACTTTAAATAAGCTTACTTGTCCGCCTATCACAATGAACGGAATACAAATCCCTCAATCAAATGGAGCAAAATATCTAGGCGTCCATCTAGATCGACGGTTAACTTGACGAAAACATATTGAAATGAAAAGAGATCATATCAAATTAAAAATTGATAAGATGCACTGGTTGATGGGGAAATATTCAACTATTGACTTAGAGTACAAACTTCTCCTGTATAAAACAATGATTAAACCAATTTGGTCGTATAAGTGTCAATTATGGCAATCGACCTCAAATTCGAATATCGACATTGTCCAACGAACACAGTCAAAAATTCTCAGAATGGTTACAGGAGCACCCTGGTTCGTAAAAAAACAAAAATATACATAAGGACCTTAGCATCGTAACTGTCAAAGACGAATTACAAAAGATGCGGATCAGCTATGCAGGGAAACTGGTATCTCATCCGAATTTGCTGGCGCGAAACCTAAAAGATATACCTACGTCTTCACGATTAAAGAAAAAAACGATGGCTGTAATAACATAAATTGTTAAATTATTACGTTTACTTATTGATAAGAAATAGATTTTGCTCCCGCAGATTTACATAATTATCTTAGTTATTAAGATTTGAAAACTTATTGTTATTTTCATGTTTGAAAGATTCAATTCGTTGATAGCAGTTCTCTTTCTCTCTTTTTCTCTTTCTCTCTCTTTCACTCTTTTTCTCTCTCTCTCATTCTTTTTTCTCATTCTCTTTCTTTTCTCATTCTCGCTCTTTTCTCTCTCTCTCTCTCTCTCTCTCACAGCTTTCACATCCCGTAAATGAATTTTCCCGCCTGTACTATGGTCCTCCATCCGAGATGGATATTATGGTACACTCGCCTTTGTTTAACTACTCGGTGAAGCTGAACACGTAGAGGTATTGTTGGTTGACTGACGACTGTGTTATTTTGTGATCAATCTCGTTCTTAAGCTTTATGGGTAGATACGAAAGTTATAACTTACTCGGGCCACGAACTTACACCTCTAGAACCTTTTGGACTTTGTCTGCATTTTCTTTCACCACACAATCAGTTAGTCTCGTTAACCAGTTAGCTAATTTACTCACTATGCCATCTTCTAGGAAGTGTCCAGGGGTTAAAATGGTGACATCTGTAGGATCGGTGGCTAGTGGTGCAAGTGGTCTTGAATTTAAGCAAGGCTCTTCTAGTGAAGTGGGCGTCGATACTTCTTCAAAAGTCAGTGTTGCTTTTCCAATGACCTTCATTAAACATATTTCTACGACTTAACTCTAGCTTCCCTAAGACCTCCAAAAGAGGGTAAATCCGGCGGTATGAAATTCTATGTTGTTTCGCCATTTGCCTAATAGTTGAGCAATTTCCTTATTTGAATTCTCTCTCAAGTTAATTCTTGGCACCAACAAAATTGGTACCAATGTCGCTATGTAAATAACAACACAATCCTCTATGTACTGTGAATCTTTTATAGGCTGCGATGAATGCATCAGATGTGGTTAGATCAATGACTGGCTCATGTGACCTCTTCCTTTGTTGTGCAAAGATGAAGAGGTGCCGCATAATCGCCTTCAGTTCTCAAAAATGGTGTTCGCGACGTCCACCAACGCACGAGACATCATCATGTAGGAAAGGAGGAAGGATTTAATGAAGCGTGTGAAATGCGTTCCAAAAAAAAATCCCAAATATGTTGCATGCAACAAATGTTGCACGTTTAAAATACGTCCCAAAATCCAAAATTTTTTGCATGCAAATTCCAAATTTGTTGCACAGAAATCTCAAAAAAATATAAGGATTGATTTGGAATAAAAATAAATGATAGAATTTCAGCGCGTTGTTTCCAAAGATTTCGTTATTATTGTAACGGGTATTTTACAAAGGCGTTGTTGCAACAAATTTCAATTAACAAATGTGATACATTCTCTTAACGGGACAATCGAATCGATCGATTCATGGGGTCGGCGTTATAAACAAAGGGTTTTTTACAAAGAGGTTGTTGCAACAAATTTCAAAAAGTTGTCATTTTCCATTAGGAAACCTACCCACATGTCAATATTTTGAAATTTGCTGAACAAATTTGTTAATTGAAACTTGTTACAAAAAACTATTGAAACGTTTATTGCATGCAACAAATTTGAGATTTTTTTTGATATATTTTGTAACGAAAAAAAAGTTTACTGTCTTACGACAGTATACCCTATCGTTAAAGAAATTGTCCCCATTTCATGCCCTAGCCCCATGTGCGGCTTGGTTTCCCGCAGCTCAGCCTGGTAGGGGATGTGGTCGTGGGTTTTTGGGGTTAGGTGAAATAAGGGACCTAGATTACCGCACAATCATATTAACTTAGGGAAGATGGCCTAAAATTTACCATCTAAAATTTTGATCAAAAAAAAGAAAAGAGGTCATCGGACCCAACACTGGCGGATCCTAAACATATTTAGGGAATGGGTTTTCACCCATGGTTGTTATTTCTGGCTTCTTAGGGTAACATAATTACCTTAAGAAGCACAGACACGTAGTATTAACAATAAAAAAAAACTAAGGGTTAGTTGCCTATTGAAAGTGGAGGAGGTCCTTAGCAGAAAGAGGGTGTCCAGCCTATGGGCCGGGTTACTCTCGATGCCCTCGCTCCTAGCAAGACTCAGCTTTGCTAGAAGCAACTAAGGTACCTCGCCACTATTGGAATGTTTATTAATCACACATCAACACCATACTTACCAAAATATATATCTGTGGGTCCAACTCAAAATAACACGCACGCAATTATGGTTTTGAAATATTGCTTGCTTAACAATTTCTGCAGGTTGGTGTTGTTATATGTCCGCTAAATAACCACTATTATTTCGTATAATATATATACAGGCCCGATATAGCTATAGCAATTCACAAAAACTCAAACTCTTTTTTTTTAGGTTTAGCACAATCTCTCAATTCAATAAGATTATTTTTATTCTTGTTTATGGATATAATAGATTCACTTATTCCACTAAATTTCACTGCTGGTCCATTAAAGATAAAAAAAACACACAAAGTTTCTGTATTAGATTATATTGTATTATTAGTAAAATGGAAAATGCACACTGATTTATTCTTAATATTTTACAAACTACTTTTCCGAAAATTAAATTTTATAATTAAGTATAATTTATTTTTTTGAAAACAATCCGACCAAAAAAAAACTTCTAAACAACTTGCAGGTTTGCAATCGACTTCTCTCCTCCACCAAATATTTTTGCACCTTTTATATTAAATTATTGAAAAAAAATGTTGTACATTCATCAAAAATGTACGCAAGCAAAAAAAATGTACAAAAACGTGACATTGGTTTTTGATTACCCAATGCACTCGCTAAAATTTTCTTATATCCAAAAAATATAACTTGATCGAAATGTGCAATTGGAGGTATTTCTAATAGCAAAGTCCATTCTCATGCTATTTACCTCAAAACACATCGATAAAAAAAATTGATAATGTTGCATTATATTATTATGGTTTACGTTAATTCACTTACTGCATGGATATATACAGTAATCTGAGTAACATAAACAAACAATAACAATGCGAAATACGGCATGGTTTTTTCTTTTGGTGAAATTTGAGGTATCACCTCGAAGGTTATGCCGAGTGTTAAAATTTGATGATGAAATTTGGGTTGATAACGGAAGTGAATAAAATTCCGTTACAATTTCACTAGGGTATTTAATATTACTTTTAATTGTCACTTTTTCTGGTTTATAAAGTGTCGTCTCTTGCCATATTGATCGGTTGGATAGAATATTTGAATTATTGTGCCTTGGGGGCTTCTTGGTTAAGTACAGCATACTTTGAGCGTTTGTTGATAAATCTTATCGCACAGACCATAATTTTTTTGATTGTATTGCAATTGGAGAGCTTTGTACTTCTAGACTCCCGAAATTCGATTTGCTACAAATGTTGTAAATTTATGGCGCTTGTTTTTCATCCATCCTAGAACTATCATGGAATCCCTCCAAAAGTAAGTTGATGTTTTATCGAATTTCATGGCTTGTTCATTGAATTCTAGCCTTCGTAACGTTAAATGGTTGCTATTGCCCCTCGCATTGTTGACGTTAACAAAGTTGTCATGTTTAAGAAATGATCGTAGAAATATACTGCGTAAGCCACTTCTGAAGCTCACAAAATCCATGCATTTCTAAGGCTAATAATAGGTTAATTAAATGATCTATTACAAATTTTTGGGCTCCATCCCTCTCAACTAAAACGCGGGTTCTGCTAGCTTTAGAAAAAGTTAACAGAACCCATGTCCATAAACGATTTAAAAACAATTGGAAAATTATAGGTTAATTTTAGGCTGCTCTATCTAGAAAATGCATAAGGCTTTATCACTTCAAAGCTATCAGAACCCAAATTGAAAATCGGTCCAAAAACGAAATTAGAACGAAAAACTTGATCTATTGATAGACAAATAATTTAAGGCTCTGTATCGGCCTAATCAAATGTCCTATTAAACAATTTTGGGCTTTTAATCTAAAACTAGCAGAACCCAAATCAAAAATCAAACCAAAACCGAAATTAGAACACACAGCAAGATCAATTGACAAACAAATAGTTTTAGGCTCTTTATGGCCTAAGCAAACGCCCCATTAAAAATTTTTGGGCTTTTAATCTAAAGCTAGTAGAACCCAAACCGAAAATCGGACCAAAACCGGAATTAGAACGCAAAACTAGATCAAAGACAAACAAATATGTTTAGGCTCTTTATGGCCTAATCAAATGCCCATTAATAAAATTTGGGCTCCACTCGTTTTTCAATAAGTGTCAGGTCATTTAATCTAAAGCTAGCAGAACCTAAATCGAAAATCAGACCATAACCGAAATTGAAACACAAAACAAGACCAATTGACTACAAATTATTTTAGGCTTTAAAATTTTTTTTAATTTTTGAGCTCCAAAGAATTTTGGACTCAACTCCATCTTCGATTTGGGTTCAGCTAACTTTAGATTAAATGACCTGAAATTTGGTCAAAAACGAGTGGAGTCCAAAATTTTTTAATTAGGAATTTGATTAGGCCATAAAGAGCCTAAAACTACATGTTTGTCAATTGATCTTGTTTTGCGTTCTAATTTCGGTTATGGTCTGATTTTCGATTTGGGTTCTGCTAGCTTTAGATTAAAAGCCCAAAATTTTTTAGATAGAGCAGAGTAAAAAAATTTAAATAGGGCATTAATTAGCCTAGATCCCGCGTACTACAGTTAGTACAAATTTAGGCCACCCCATGAGAACACAAAGAAGAATACGCAAAAAATTAGAATGAAATCGGAATCGCCCCCAAAATCGATTTTCTGAGATTTAATAAAATTTGGATCAGCCGTCCGAAATACTTGAACAAATTTAAAATGTTTTCAAATTATCGAGACGAAACGATATATTGATGGCGCTGTTCTATGCTGAATCCAAATGTAGAGCTTGATGATGATGTATTTTATGAGACAGTAGTTGGATATTCAAAGTGCATCAATTATTGAACCATTTTGTGACACGCCATGCAGAATCGTGAAAATTGTATAGTTGTGTTAAAGTGTTAAATAATTGTGGACATTTCAATAACACATGGTCAATGCCAAAGTACTTGACGCAGGAATCGGAATCGGTATTTGAGTCCAACTGGGTCAACATCGTCAACTAAATCATGAAATTTTTCACTTCTGCATTGGTCCTCAACCACTTCAGTTCATCACTTGTATGTGTTCTTGTATCTAGTAGTTAATGCCTTCCAAGCAGCTTTAAAATTTGCTTGGGACGACTCGATTATCGAAGGGTTATCAAAACTGATCGTCATCCTCTAGGATCATCAAGATAAAATAACTCTTAAAGTATATTTGGTCACTATAAACATTTAAGAAATTCGGCGGTAATTTGACGGCCTCGATTGCAACTACAATCGCATAATGATTTTGCACTGTTTTGTTCGACATTTCTCTGGCCAGAAATATTTTATATTCCATACTTAGCTTTATTTTGGTGGACAAAATTAATTATTGGGTGGGCAAAATTCATCAACACAACTCAATTTATTTAAATTAAAATTAAATCTGCTACTCATATAATTTAAATCGATAGTTTACGTAGAAATTATAAGATTCCACACATTGCTTTATGGGGATGGGCAAAACGGGGTGGGCAAAATTCACCAACTTTTTAGCTCATTTATAATATGTAGTAATGAATGATCTACAAGTACTGATATAAATTAGGTCAGAAATGTTCAGGGGTATTTTAATAAGTCCGTTCGAAATTTTTAGAGGGAGGAAAAGCTAATTATTGGTGGACAAAATGCATCCAAAAAAAAGGGTGAGGAACTCTAAATGTCATTCATATAATTTTAATTATAAAAATAAATTTTGAAATGTAAAATTCTGCACATAGCTTTGGGTGTGGGAAAAACTAATTATTGGGTGGGCAAATTTCACCAACATGGAGGCAACTCTCAACTTAATTCAAAAGTATACGCGGACATTTTGTTATCCCGTATATTTATATACAAAATAAATTATTTGGTGGACAAAATTTAATAACATGTGTTAATATGTTACAGTGTTGGGATTTTTATTTGAGGAGCAAATCCCGGTGAGGAAAATGATGACAAAATATTGACAATTGTTTTAGCGCATTTTTGGGGTGGCCAAATTTGTTTAAGGTGGACAAAACTATAACAAAACTTACTTCGTTAAATTTGAACTTGGGTTTTATCAGTTGCCGGAAGATAAGACCGGTGCTAGCACGTTTTTCAAAGCAACAAATAATTTTGCCTGAACAAGCTTGTTGCATAAAGGTTGACCAAACATTCATTTTAATCTGATATGATTTCTTCATATTTTATAACTTCTCGACGGACATAAACTATAAAGATTATTTTCATAAACTTTTATTACACAAAATTTTAATAAATTTACCTGAGCCTAGATAATCCTATCCATTAACCCAACCGTAATGTATACGACATTATCCACATTTTTAAAATGCCATTGTAATAAAAATTTGTATTTTCGATATGGACTAGGCCGATAAAAATTTCACACCGATTGATTTCCGTTGATGGTATCATAATAAACGCCCATGTACCAAAACTACATAAGCAAATTTTTTTTTATCACTTGATCTGAGTTTTTGTTGTTGTTGTTGCTACTCTTCGTGTATGCAGCGTGTGCTATAACATGTGCGTGTTATCAGTTGGTGTATCATAAAAATATAAAATCCTTGTTTGGTATACGCATGTATATCTGTTTTTCGGCAGGATATGTGTAAGATGGTGATAAGAAAATCTTAATGTAAAAAAAAAATATTTAAAGGATATTTGATGGGAAGTATACGACCAGAACATATATAGCGACACACGCAGGAACACAGTAAAAGTAACGATAAAAATTATGGATTTTGATGGTGCTGAGATGTGTTTCACATTTTCAGATTTATTTGTATGATTAAAAGGAGGGGGTATCGGAGCCGGAGAAGGACGAGTTTTGATTTTTGATTGGCACCAGGTGATTATGTGCACAAACTTGGGTGGTTTCTCTGTATTGACACCAACCAATATTTTTGTATTCCGACGCCGTGATGACAAATCGACGTGTTGGTAACGGGATGACGGGCCATAATTCCATTCGGTATAATACATGAAAGGATTATAAATATCCATGTAGCAGAGAAAATGATGATGGCATTAAATTTTGTTGATGGTATATATGTACGATGTATATAAGGAGAATGATGATTTATTAAAGATGCGGATAGAATGAATTGGATTTGCTTGAAAATTGATGTGTGCCACAATAAAATTTATTTATAGGATAACGATCGCTTTCAAATTTCGGCTACAAATTTTTTATCGTAGACAAATAAAATACAAAAAAAATTGTCGATGCAACAATATTCAATTCAATTAAGCTATCAATCAAATTGTGTGGCATTTTAAGGTACACAAAAGAAACGACCGGAGAACTATAAATTATCGGTACACACGTCGAAGTGCGGGGGAAATGTTGTAAAAAATCCATAAATCAAATATCACTTGAAGAAGTCATGAATTAAATCAATCTTTTTTTTTTTTTTTTTTTTGCTATATGTAACTATATACATAACCCTATAGGGCGTACGGGGTGTAATGACCTGTGGCACACCTACACAAACTATATATACTTGAACCGGTATGGGTTAATTTATACAATTTAGTTTCTTTTGTATATCGTAAATTACACAAATATAATTGAATCGCGCGCAATTCATTTCTTATTACTGACCTCTTTAAGAATTTAACTGTTTTATGTCTTCGTTATATTCGCTGCCATTAAGATTTTGCATGATTTCGATGTTTGTTTTTATGACTAAAGTGGTTTTTGGTTTTATTGCATTACCATAAATACATAATCGTACATATATGAAGCATTATACATAAACGTTATACGGCGTGGCGCGTATTTTAATTATGAACGCAGACAGTTTTGAATGGGATCGACACATTACGTGTAAATCATGATTTGGGTTTATGCTTTTGACACGAGCCTCTTGAATTTTAATTATAATCTGATGGCTGACTGGTAAAGTGAAGTATTTCAAATTTTCGCCTTACATTGTTATTAAATCAACTTTCTTTTCATTGCGCTATGTCTAGGTATGTGAAAACATAAAAATGAAGTTGTAATGGGTTTTCCTCTTCAAAACATTGAAGCTTCATAAACGGTATTCGGATTATGTTTAGAGTTTTAAGCTAATTCAAGTATTTTGTTTGAAGAAAAGCTTCCCCAAAGTGCTAATAGAGTTGAAAAACGTTGATTTGCTAAAATACTCAGCAACATTCTTCAAACTAACTACGTTGCAAAAATAACTACCGATAGTTAAAAATGCTTTTTACTTTTTAGTAATTCTTATTATTGTAGCAATGCTGCCACAAAGCTTCAAACAATAGTTTTAATGTGAAAAATACTAGTCTTGTATTTTAAGCTAATATAGATAAAAGTTTCGTTAGTAATGGCTGGTATAAAAATGCTTTTTAATTCTGAAATAAGTTTGTATTTATAGCTTTTGGTACTTAATGCTGATCAATCGTTTTAAGCTTTTGACGGTAAAGTGTTGATGGTGATGAATAAATTCCGAGATGATTTAGTTCTTGGTTTCTTTGGAAATATTCTTAAAATCATTCTTTGCTGAAATAATAGTTATACAAAGTGGGTCTTAACAACCAACCCAGCACGACATTCTAAATTCTAATTTAACAATAACTAGTGAGCAATTTTTTTCACCGGAGTTGGTCAGTAGTCACGGAGGAGGTAAAAAATTCTTGTAGTTGATGATTGAAAAAAAAAAATACTGGTTAACTGAGATAACGTGTGTTTTCCAATTATACGAGTGAAGTGTTCAATGTAAAAATGCTCAGAGTGGCACGCGTTAGATGCACATTCAGAAAAAATGGTCCAATTTATGTTACAGAACAGAAATTTTTATCGAAGTAACGTTACTGGGTGAATTCCCACAATACGCCAAAGATATGTCACCAACGTCAACACATTTCGGATAATCTAGCTTACCATTTATCTTAACTCTCACCGATCTACCATCTAAAAACGATGCTGTATAAGATAGTAGAATTTGGAGAGCGGAAAATAAGAGATTACGCTACTCGCCGCAAGTGGCAGCACTCCAAAGAGAATTTATTTTGTAATGTCATTAAAAGCGGAAATTTATTATTCTCTCTCTCTCTCTCTCTTTCTCTCTCTCTCTCTCTCTCTCTCTCTCTCTCTCTCTCTCTCTCTCTCTCTCTCTCTTTCTCTCTGGCACTATATCCCATCAAGGGATTTGGCCGCCTCAAATGAGGTTTCATAATCATATTTTCATTTCGGATAATGAGTGATTAATTCATTGATTCTGAACCAGCCGTGAACATTTTTTTTCCTTGTCACCACCGGGAATCGAACCCGGGACCTCCGATCGCTGGAGCAAGCATACTGACCACTTTGTCACCGGGGCGGTGGGAATTTATTATTCATTATGTATATATTTTTTCACCAAATAAAACATCTCAGCAGAATAAAATATTAGAAGTGATCCTTAAAATGGCAAATTGATTGATCTCCGAAGTAAAGGAACTCGGTATATGAAATGTTGAAATTTAACAATATTCCGTCTTTCCGACATTTCTTCCACTAGTAACCAATGATTTTGGTTGTTTTTCTAATAGCTTAGGTCATACTAAGACTATTTGGAAAATTTGGGGAAAATTCATGGACTAGAATTTTCACTAGAATTTTTTGATTTTCTGCGGCCATATAAGTTATTTTTAGTTTCTGGACAATATCTCAAAAACTTCCACTAGTAACCAATTTTTTCGATTGGTTTTCTAATAACTTAGGTCATACTGAGACTATATGGAAAATTTGGGGAAAATTCATGGACTAGAATTTTCACTAGAATTTTTTGATTTTCTGCTGCCATATAAGTTACTTTCACTTTTTGACCAATATCTCAAAAACTTCCACTAGTAACCAATACTTTCGATTGGTTAGAAGGGAAACAACCAAAACTATTGTTTACTAGTAGAAGTTTTTGAAATAATGGCCAAAAACTGAAAATAACTTATTTGGCCGCAGAAAATCAAAAAATTCTTGTGAAAATTCTAGTCCATGAATTTTCTCCAAATTGTCCATATAGTCTTAGTATGACCTAAGCTATTAGAAAAACAACCGAAATCATTGGTTACTAGTGGAAGAAATGCCGGAAATACGGAATATTGTTAAATTTCAACATTTCATATACCGAGTTCCTTTACTTCTGAGATCAATCAATTTGCCATTTTAAGGATCCCTTCTAATATTTTATTCCGCTGAGATGTTTTATTTGGTGAAAAATATTTACATAATGAATAAAAAAATTTCGCTGGTAATTACATTACAAAATAAATTCTCTTTAGTGATAGTACTGCCACTTGCGGCGAGTAGCGTAATTTTTTATTTTCCGCTGTCAAAATTCCGCTATCTTATACAGCATCGAAAAACGATCCTAACCATTTATTGAAAGCTCGCCTTAACAGCTGTATCTGTATCAATATTTAAAGCACCGCAACTTTTACCTTTATTTAAACCAATATTGATGATGAACTTCAATAATGCCGATTTGGTACTCAAAGCATGACGAAAACCATGTTGATCTAAAAAAAACAAGAAACTTTTAACTGCCTTTTCAAATATTAAAGAATTTCCCTTTGTCAAGACGTACGCCTTTCTTGAAAAGGGGAGTTACACTTGCTGTTCTCAATCGATCGAGTACAACTCCCTGTTCAAAATAGCAATTTCTAAATCACTAGTAAGAAGTTCACCGTTCTCATTTAATATATGATCATTTAATATTTGATTGCGATGTATGTTGGTTGGAAAATTCATTAATGAGGTCCTAATGAGGAAAATTTGCTTAGGGGGTCCACCAGTGGGGCCTGGGACCCCTGTTTTAGTTTTTTTTTTATTCGCACGCGTTTTTTCTAAATTGGAGGAGAGGGGTTTTCATTTGCCAGGAATCGATTGCGATTACTTCATATTTCGTGAAAACTCGTACAAAGGGTCGAAGAGTAGGCCCCGGTTCCTTTAACAAGGCTCCTTTAAATTTTTTTCAGCTCGCACGATTCATATAAAAATTGCTGGAGGGGTCTTGTCGAGGACTAACAGTCGATTGCAATAGGTACTAATTTCGATAAAATCCGATCAGATGGTTGTTAGGTGTGTCCCAGGTTCTTTAATTTTTTTCGGCTCGCACGGTTTTTATAAAAACTGCTGGAGGAGCGTATTCGATTAACATAAACAGATTTTAATGGGTTCTTATTTCGCGAAAGAGACAGAAGCTTGGAGCTTTCTTTTAAAATTATATTTGGCTGGACGATGTTTTTCAAATATTTAGCAGTATGTAGGGTTTTGAATGCAAGGGAACTAGCTCTAGCTAACTAATTTAAGATTTCTGCATGGGATGTTGCATCGTTGTTTTGAAATTTTGTTGGCTCGGGTCTCTTTATTTATTTTTTTTTGGCTTGCACGATTTTGATCCAAATTGGTGAAAGAAATGCTAAGTGATCAAATGCCATGAATCAATTTTGATGGGTCCTAATTTCGGGAAAATTCGTTTAGGAAGTCCTTCGGTAGACACGGGTTTTTTTTTTTTAATTTTATCGTCTCGAACGATTTAGATAAAAATTTGCGATGATAAACGTTTTCTAATGTCAGTAACCGTTTTGATAAACAATTTGAGGGAGGATATTTTCGAATGTCAAGAAATGATTGCAATGGATCACTATTTTGGAAAATTTGTATTGAGATGCTCCGGTTTAGACGCTTTATGTCTTGTTCCACTATGCATATATTCACTACGTCATCTCAATCTAAGGGGATGGAACTCTGATTAATAATGAAAATGGAAATTGGATGGAACGAAGACCATTCTCAAAAGAATAGTATAAAATTTGGTTGTCATTATGAAAATATCCAATTTGATTGAAACAATACCCCGGGTTCTATAAATTGAATAGAGCTAAGCCGTTGCTTGCTACCAAGAGTAGCGTAATTTTTATTTTATTTTATAAAGTCACAATAAGTGAAATAATCATGGGCATTTTTGACATCGAGATTTTTGCAGATTTACCATTCACTTTACTGCTGAAGTCCAAAAAATTGGTTTTTGGTGTGGTATCTGGGTGTCTGTGTCCTCTCTACAGGCGGATTTACTGATTTGAATGAAACTTCATTTTTAAACTTTTTTCATAAATTGGAAGGTTCCAATGAAATTAAGCGGAAACCGGTCCACTGAAAATGCAAACGAACAAAAGGATTCTAAATTAAATTTGTAACAAAATTTGTTTAAATCGTTTCTCAAAAATTCATGAAGCTTAGCACTCTGGTAGGGAAAACTACTCCCTGTAATTTTATTTATTCCCCATCAGAGGGCTAAGCTTCACGAGGGGCTCAATTAGATCCCGCGAGCCTCTGACAGTTAGTAAAGCTGTTAGTCCATACCAGTCCAAGGTGAACCATTTCGAGAATATAGGACTCTCATTTAATAGATTTCAAAGTAATAAAACAATTATTCCAATTTTTATTCGGATATTTACCGATTTCGGGCTTCTACCGTAACATAAATATTGTTTATTTCGAGAATTTTTCTTTATACACAATATTTTATTGCATTGCATCCCGCTAATAAGATTCGCTAGTAGCAGCCATCTAAAACTTTTATTTTTGCATCCGTAGATTTTCGGACTCTTGATAATGCCACATATAATTGACCATGGCCTGTTTCGGATAATAACAAGTACACCTTTCCTACTGTCTGTTCCTCCTTAATTGAAAATTATCTTCGTCGTAAAATCAACGGCATGTCTGGGTTTTTCAGCGCCAGGTCAATTCTGGGAAAAATACAGTATCTTTTTCTGTACCTCCCGTTAAAACTTCGGCATTTATTGTATTAAATTAGGTTTCAGCTATTTAACAATTAATCGAGCTCCATTACACAGACCGAGCTTTTTATTAAGATTTTTTAATAGAATTAAGATACTTCCAACAATTAAGTTCAATTTATGAAGCGGCATTCCTGATGGCGTGACGTTAAATAATTTAAGAAATATCGAAGAATAGTTCGGCATTTGCCGGTAATGGCTCGGTAAAGCGCTCGCAAATTAGATTGCTCGGAATTTCATGTAGGTTGTTGGTTAGATTATGATTGTTGGTTAAGTTCTATCCTGAACGTACGTTATTCTGAAGTTTGAGAACATTAAACTTTTCCCACAGGCCATGAAATTTAGCTTCAAAAATTGCGGGCTGACTGTAATGTATAACTACAGGTAACGTTGGTATAAAATCTCCGCCACGATGATTGTGTTACCGCCGATAGTATTCTGGTTCTTCAATATTTTTTTAAAGCTTATGGACAGAACATTTTCCGCTATTTCTGTGAAAGCAACGGCAAACACAAAAAGGTCTTGGACCATCAATGAAAAATAATCGGTGTGGAAAGATATTTCCGGAGTCGCTTCTTTAAATACTGCACTTCTGTATCCATTGGTTCTTAGAAAGATATGTTTAGGAGCATGAAGAATAAGAACCGAAAACATTCGGTCAATGGTAATATTTCCATATCTTTGTCGGGGTTTTCGTGCACCATTCATTTTGTCCTTCGAATTTGGAAAGCGCACTGCGCATCAAGAATATTATTTTATTACATTTATTCTTTCAATAACTAATCTAGTAAGCTTATCAATGCCAAAAATATTTTTAAATTCCAGCGTGCTTTTCGTAATATTAACAGAGTTTAGCCCAACTAAAGTAGTTGCAACTGACGGTGTTCCAGCAATTTTACTGGAACAATAACTTACTCAGTATAGGGCTCTTAGCAAACTACTTCAACTGTCAGTCAAGGTGCAATATTTAAATTTACTTTGAAACTCTTACGAAACCAACATCAAAATGACTTATGTGTTAGGGCCCTAACTAAAATCACATCCAACTAATAAACCTGTTTATTTAGCTTACGACCCCTCTGTATCTCATCCTTTAAAAGAGCTTTTTTGTTTAATAAATTAGTGCTCGAATAAAAAATCTCTTTTATCCAGGAGAAGTTCCAGTATTAATAGCAAAGGAGTGTTCTCATAAAATTAGGTGCTGCGTTAGTTGGTTCTCAATTCTGCACATGTTGCGATTTAATAAGAATTAAACCATATTGGAATAAAAAATTAACGAACTTTGAGCTTTTCTCCGCGGAACATTCTACTTCATTATAAACACCAAGGTAAATCTAGTCACTAACGGATATTAATTTTGCCACACCCGCGCAAAATAAAGCAATTTCGATTTCTTTAAAATTCTCACCCCTTATAACTAGCCAAAGAATTACTTGGAAAAAACGAACGGGGTTCAAGTTCCACCTGAACCGCAAATGTTTGGTAAAACATAAGGTCAAAAATTAAAAATCAAGTATGTCATGGCGAACTACGAGAAGTCGATGGTTATCCAAACACTGGAGTTCCTTGCCGAGTTCATGCATTTTAGGAGTGTGATTTTAGAGGCGATGGAAAAATTTGGATTGTTTTAAACGATATACAGTAAACCCTCGATTTATGGGACCCCGATTTAACAGATGCTCGATATAACGGACGCTCGATTTAACGGACCCTCTGTTTAACGGACAACGTTTTATTTTCCATTTTTCGGAAAGGTGGCCATATTCCATAATTCCGTTCAAAAATCATTTAAGATACCAATTTTCATCCAGCATACCCAATCCCATCATAATCGGTTAAGAATTGCTCGAGTTCTGTCCCAGGTAGCCATAATCCAGAACTTCTTCCAAAAATCATTTAAAAATCCCTTTTCCATCCAACATACGCAATTCTCAGTTCCGTCCAGATTAAATTCGATTGGATAGATTAAATTTAAAAACATTCGGATGTAATGGACGATCGGATTTAACGGAGTCCCCAATTAGTCCGTTAAGTCGAGGTTTTTCTGTATAACATTTTACGTTAAAATGTCACGTAAGCAACGCAACAATTTAACGCGACATTTAACATAACTGTATTTAGCGCAGCGTGTAACATGAACTCAAAACTAGTCCCCTAAATTACAGGATCAGGTATCCTCTTGGAACAGTATTAATAATATCTTAGTTGGATACCGGCGTTCTAACCAACAATGACGCAATTCTCGATCGGAGTTTGACATATCGGGGCGATTAAATATGATTGCGTTAAAATTTATGGAAAAAGCCTACAACTATGGCTTTAAATAATTAGAAACGACATCGAACTTTTTATTATTCATGTATGTCTTGGAGCAGAAGTAGGGTAATTTTCATACTTTAGCTGATAAGCCAGATTATACCGACTTCAAGAACTATCGCCGTGTCAGTCATATTTTCAATGTTTTAAAAACATTAGAACGCATTGTTAATAGATTTGTTAGGAACCAGTAAGTTTGTTCCTCAGTAGTAGGAAACATTCCTACAGAGTCGGTACGTCCTGTGAAACAATGCTACATAAACATGTTGCTATAAGATGTTGCGTTTACAACAATGTTTGTTTCAATTTTTGTATTGATAAATGTATGCTTAAATCGTGATTATGACCATTTATGTATTTAACAACTGGTTGACCACAGAGCAGTGCACTTTATGTTTGTTGTGGCTGTTGGGCATTGACGGGCGTTTTGGGAAAATGTAACATTCTGGACTGATTGCTATGGGAATGCTGGAACTTCGAATGATTTACGCAGCAAACTCTTCGTATTGTGCATTTGAGGTGCGTTGATGGTGATCTTCAGTCATCTAATTTCAAAATTTATCTGGTAGTTATCACTAAACGTTGAAATCCATAATATAGTCTTACTAAGCGAGTTTGACAAATTTCAAAACGCTTCTGCGTACATTTTTGGGCTCATCTAAAATCTTACTATCCATTTATAAATGACTTGTACAACCTGTGCTATCTTTGCTAGAGTTTATTATTTAGCTAAATATAGGAAGTACATATAGGAGTATGGCAGCAATTATTGATACCGAAAATCAGTATGGTAAATGATTGACGGCTGCATATTTTGAGTAACAAATGTCAAATCTGATTTGTAAAGCTGGAGTTGGAATTTAAAACACAGTTAGAACGAAGTTCCGGAATTTGGTCAAAATTTCATAACGAATCAAAATTACTTATTATTCTTTGGAGCTTTATTGGAATTTTATCGTGAATTTTCGACAAATTTCTGAAATGCGGCCATCATGAAACTATAGGTGATTTTTAACCAATTTTTGTAAAAAATTGGTAATATAACATAAATTCGATGTACTTGGTGACATTAAGCTTCAAATTAAAATTTTCAGAATTTACGACAATTTTCAGAATTTTGCCAAAGTAGTGCAATGGCCAAACATGACCTAGAAGCATATCATTACTGTTTAAAGGTGATCATCGATCTTAGAATTTTTCAGAATTTTGTCATAGTTGTGGTCGGAATGCTAAACATGACCCAGAAGCATATAGCATTACTGTTTATGAGTTTTATTAAATTTCCACGGAATATTTTCGAGATTTTGCGACGTGATCGCCGATCTCACTATGTTTTTATGTTAAATCTATCAAATGTCCATCCATATTCATGACAATTTTCAGAATTTTGCCAAAGTTGTGGAATGGCCAAACATGGTCTAGAAGAATATCACTACTGTTTAAACACGATCATCAATCTCCGAATTTTTCACAATTTTTTCTTGGTTGTGGAATGGCCAAACATGGCTCAGGAGCATATAGCATTACTTTTTACGAGTTTTATTAAATTTTCACGGAATATTTTCAAGATTTTGCGACGTGATCGCCGATCTCACTATGTTTTTATGTTAGATCTATCAAATGTCCATCCATATCCATGACAATTTTCAGAATTTTTCCAAAGTTGTAGAATCGCCAAACATGACCTAGTAGCATATCATTACTGTTTAAAGGCGATCATCAATCTCAGAATTTTTCAGAATTTTTTTCTTGGTTGTGGAATGGCCAAACATGGCTCAGGAGCATTTAGCATTACTGTTTATGAGTTGTATTAAATTTTCACGGAATATTTTCGAGATTTAGATCTATGAAATGTGGATCCATATCCATGACATTTTTCAGAATTTTGCCAAAGTTGTGGAATGGCCAAACGTGACCTAGAAGCATATCATTACTGTTTAAAGACGATCATCGATCTCAGAATTTTTCAGAATTTTTTTTTTGGCTGTGGGAGGGCCAAACATGGCTCAGGAGCATATAGCATTACTTTTTACGAGTTTTACTAATTTTTCACGGAATATTTTCGAGATTTTGCGACGTGATCGCCGATCTCACTATGTTTTTATGTTAAATCTATCAAATGTCCATCCATATCCATGACATTTTTCAGCATTTTGCCAAAGTTGTGCAATGGCCAAACATGACCTAGAAGCATATCATTACAGTTTAAAGACGATCATCAATCTCAGAATTTTTCAAAATTTTTTCTTGGTTGTGGAATGGCCAAACATGGTTCAGGAGCATATAGCATTACTGTTTATGAGTTTTATTAAATTTCCACGGAATATTTTCGAGATTTTGCGAGATGATCATCGATCTTACTACGTTTTTATGCTAAATCTATCAAATGTTCATATCCTTGACGATTTTTGGAATTTTGTCATAGTTGTGGAATGGGTAAACTTGGCCATGGAGTATCAAATTTTCCCTAAACCATTCCTATTTTTTTTTTTACTTACGATAGCGTTAGGAAGAATTTCGCGGTACAATTTTTATCATATCTGGATGTACTTCATAAATTTTGCCACTATGGTTTGCAAGTTAGTAATTTTTAATCGATTTAAAATAATTGGTAAGTAAATCAATAAAACTAATAGTCGATTATGAAACCGGCTCCCGTAGGCCCACAATCATTAGAATTTTTATTCTACATAAATTCAAAATCATACGATACTCACAAGGTACTAACCAAGCCGTGGAAATAGAATTAGGTCAGAATTATTTTGTCAATCAAAGTCTCTCACTTTTCGCACATTTAAATTTATCGCGGGCTCAAAATAAATATTTGATTATTTTATAAATTGAGTAATTAGCTGTTAGCTGTTATGTGAATATTAAATATTTAATTATTTTTTTATTTTGCTTATTGAAAGGCGATGATCGAGCGATGATATAATTTTCACTTCGGGGGAAAATTACTTTTGGCACATATAAACTAAACACACAGCAAAATTATTATGATGCACTAATTTCGATTTTTTCATCTTGCGTAATAAAAATAATTGTTCATGCATAGATTATGACGTGATCTAGATTTTCTAAAAAAAAATCTGTTAAATAATGATCATGCGTCATGCCGAAGTAGGTTGATATAAATTTATTGATGTGGTCTGGCTTATTTTTTTGACGATTCTGGTAATTCCCTATTATTAAAATATTTTCAATGCTTTATTCTGGGCACTAGTATTGAGTCCTTTAAACATGTTCTTTATAACAAGTATATATCTAATTTGCATAATCAACCGAATTAGTCTCACCTACACAAAATTCGATTATATAGCAAAAATTAATCGAACTGTTTCTAAGTCGAAAAATTATCTAATTAACAGTCGGCGGCACCACCTTAAACCATCATCATCATCATTTAAATATTTCCACTCGCGTACATTAGATTCGATATGATAAATTTTCTATTTTCGGAAAATAACAAAAGCGTAGCGAAAAACTGTTAATTAAAGCAAAAATTAGCGTGATTTGCATATCAAAAAAACACTGTGCGGCGCGCGATACCACTGACAAGTTTACTCTACTCTTTAAACCAAACTCCATCGTGGGTTAACACCAATTAAAACTTGATCAAATCATTATTGAATAGAGTCGAGCTAAATATGGAAAATAATTTTCACTTTGATGTATTTGTTGTTGTTGTTGTTATTATCTATTCTATATATAGATAGATAGATAAAAGCGATAACAAAATAAACGAAAATTATCTCTCAAATTTTCACTCAAAATAGCAAAATCGTTAAAAAAAATGTTTGCCTTCAATTTATTTCTCGTAATTTTCCTTCCTATAAAAACCAATAGCCATTCCGGTATATCACTCTGCCCCGCTTTGCCTCGATCTATCTGCATATTCTGTTGTATACATTCGTCGGTTGTTGTTGCAATTCTCTTCTTCAAAACTATAATTTTCCAAAATGTTTTTCACTACCGTTCTAGTATGTTGTTGTTGTTGATTATTTATATTTGAAAAATAGAAAAATTGTTTACAACACAGCAAAAAATGATTTTCCTCATCCCTGAATATTGTATGGCTTTCTCTCGTCCAATAATCTCTCTATAAATTTTAGAATATTCTTGCTTGATGAAAATGGTAAAATTTACTTTGTTCTGAGACTTTTACGAGTAGTATGGTGGAAAAACTAACAAACATAAATTTTCGGGTAAATTGGATTACAGGCTGTGATGGGTGAAAGATGAATGCTTTAAATTTAAGGATTGGGAAGAACGGATATTCGAATTTTCCGGAAATAAATAATATTTTTTGTTGTTTATATTTCCGTTTTGGTAATTAATTGTGGTTTTGGTTTTATTGTGTGTGATTTTTGCGGGAAATGTTATCCGGTAATAATTTGAATAAACGCCTGGATAAAATTTGATTACGGTTGCTATTTTCAATATTTATAATTTGCCGTGGTAAAGGAAACTCAATGAAGGAGAAGAATAAGTGTTGAGATTCCGAAGTAGCATGATTATAGTTCCTAATTTACGATTCAGAGTATATTGAGGTAACTCAGCCGGATTGATGGAATTCAAATATTCTAGTGGGAAGTTAAAACGCTCAATTTCATCTTGTATATTGATTTCATCTTTAATCAACTTTATTCAGGAAGCAAGTCAATAATTTGATTGTTGATCCTATCCAAATCAACGTTCTTTGGCCATAAAACTATTTTTTTTTCGGAATTTCAATAGTGTCAGCTGGTAAGCTGTTTCCATCCCACAATAGAGTGGTCCAGCTCCAAGTTATAACAACCAATTATTATGGTCTTGATCTACGCATCATGCTCTCTGCTAAACTCAGCTTCTCATTGTGCCATTTTTGCAAATACTTTAAGCTTGACTGAACTGCAGCAGATCACATTGTATGTGGAACAAAAGTTAAACATTGTCGGAAATTTCCTCCAATTAACATTCCCACAAATAAGTGAAAAGCGCATGTTCGTCCAATAATTAATAAATTAGCGACTACGCCAGTTGTTGTTCCCGTAGTAAAAACTTAGTGTTTTCTTGCGCGAAAATGACGAATCAGTGTTTCATACAAATAAGTTTTCCACTACCTCCAAGACCATCAAGAAAATAACATTTTGCCTTTCTGCTTAAGGTTAACAGAGGTCGAGATCATATTTTCATTTAATTACTTTATTCCCACCAAGTTGTCACTTCTTCCAGAAAATATTTTTGTGGTCCCAATCATAGTGAACGGGGATTTTCAAATATTTCCACTTGCATCTGGCACATTTTGGTTGAGTTTGAACCAACCAGTAAGTTTCGTTTCACAATTCCAAAAATGAACATTTTTTTCACAATGGCCGCTACCAAATTATTTATCTCTAGCCAAAAAATTATAGCTATCAAGGTATGCGGGTCGTGATGACAATACGATCCCGCTTTCCATACTTTCTAACAGTTGCGATAGCAACCTGGTAATACTGTTGCGTATTGCCGCAATTTTTTTTGGTACATACCGGCAATGAAACCGTGGTCATCCATCTTTGCTTTCTAACACTATGGCCACTCCGTTAACCGTTGGAACATTGTACCGCCTTTTTTCATTGTTTCTATCATAAGTTACCTTGGCTAGCTGAACGCTGCAATCTGCTTCGGCAGTTTCAATAGTTTGTTTTACCACTTCATGAAGCATTTTTATTGATTTTGTAAGCGGATGGTTGTTATATCAGCTAAATTTCTTATGATCGGTAACCATCATTGTTTCTTCTACGGCGAGAATATAATTGAAGCCTGTCACGCTGTTCAGGTATTTCTGCGGATCTTGAAGAAGAATTTCTGCTTCAAATATTCCTAGTCGTGTGTCATGCTAATTGTCATGTAATTTGTCCAGATCTAGATATTTTATCGGTTAGATTTTTAGAGAAAATGAAATTACTCCTACGAACAAATAGTTAACAACAGATTGAGTAAATTATAAACTGAAGGCACAAATCGAGCAAGAATGTGTATCACCTTCAAATGTAAAATCGCTTCTTCGATTTGTTTTGTCCTTAAAATGGATTGACGTGGTATATATTTTACTGTCATTATTCTATTTGCACCAAGTTGCCTGTTTCTTCATCTTTGTTGGGACAACACATGTAATATTTAATTGTTCCAGATGGTACCACGACAATTCACCGAAAACAAAAATTCCAGCGAAAAGCAATTTTTTGAGAACTACAATTTACTGAAAAGCAAATTGCCGAAATGGCAACTAGCTTTAAACGAAGTTTTACCAAAATCGACAATTTAAAGATAACGGTAAATCACCGAAATCACCAATTCATTGAAATCACCAATTCACCGAAAACGGATATTTAACCAAAAACGACAATTCACCGAAAAACAATTCGCGGAAAACTACAATTTACTGAAAAAACCGTTCACCGAAAACCAAAGTCCACTAAAAACAATAATTCACCGAAAACGATAATTAATCAAAAAAGACAATTAATTCATCGAAAAAGACAATTCACTGAAAAACCACAATTCACAAAAAACAATAGTTCACCAAAAAACGACAATCCACTGAAAACAATAGTTAATCGAAAATGACAATTCATCGAAAACGACATTTCACCGAAAACGACAATTTACCGAAAATGACAATTCACCGAAAAAATAATTCATTGGAAACGGCAATTCACCAAGAGCTAGCAAAAATTCTCTGGTAACGACTATTAAACGAAAATATGTCAAACCATTCAACTTGTTGTGATAAACATTTAAGAGAGAACCAAGAATTTCAATTTCCGGAAAATTCATTTAGGATATCTCCCTTTTTGCACAAGATCTGTTTTTTCTCGTCCTGTGGTTATTTTGATCATTTATCGAGGTTTTGGTTTGTACGGTGGCAATTGAATTCGAATATGAGTTAAAAATGAGTATGAAGGTGGAAATGAAATTCTTAATGTTTTAGGAAATTCTGAAATGACCGACTTTGGCGGGGCTAAATAATTTCTCAGCCGATCATGACGAAATTTGGTAGGTAGGCTTGAAATGAAACTTTAATATGCGATTTCTGAAAGAAGTTCTCGAACGTAGCGAACTGAATCGCAATAAGGCCATTTCAATGATGACATGAGATTCTAAATTATTTTTTTAAACAAATTTTGGTATAGAAGTTCAGAAATGAGAACAATTCGATCGGAACATGGTCATCCCTCCTACAAACAAGCCAATCCATCGAAATCATCAATTCACCGAAAACGGCAATTCGCCGAAAGTGACAATTCATCGAAAACGACAATTAACCGAAAACGATAATTGTCCGAAAACCACAATTCACCGAAAACGACAATTCACTGAGAGCTAGAAAAATTCTCTCCAAACGACAATTAAACGAAACTATGTGAAATAAGTATTAGGTGTATAACTTAGTTTTTTGGATTTTTTGCAGAAAAAACACGTTTATTTCTAAGAAATGGTAAATTTTATTTTAATCAAAATATTTTCCATCGTTATCTATGACTTTCGACCATCTTTCCGGCAATTTATGGATTCCATCGAAAAAAAATTATTTGTCTGGTGATGCGATCCATTCGTCGAGCCATTTTTTAATTTGTCGAAATTATCAATTCACCGAAAACGACAATTCACAGCAAATCACAATTGACCGAAAACAATAATTAATCGAAAACGACAATTCATCGAAAACGAGATTTTACCGAAAACGACAATTCATCAACAAACTACAATTCACCGAGAGCTAGAAAAAATTTCTGCAAACGACAATTAAACGAAAATATATAAAATCAGTAGTTACTCAGGGTTTTTATTTCATGTCATATTTCATTTGAAAAACATGTTGTGATAGGGGATCCCCCGTTTTTGCATAAGATCTGTTTTTTTCTCATCTTACGGTTATTTTGATCATTTATCGATGTTATGGTCGGTATCGGTATGTATGATGGTAATCGAATTCGAATATGAGTTCTGGAAGTAGCTGTGGAAAATTTTTAGATCTGGAACTAAGTTATAAGAAGTAGATAAGAACGATGGAAATGGAATTCTAAATTTTTGGGAAGACCTGGTATGGCCGACTGAGACGGGATTAGATCATTTGTAAACCGAGCATAATGAAGTTTGTCATGCAAGATTATTATTCAACTTTAATATGATTTCTGGAAGAAGTTCTGGAATGTAGCGAACTAAACCGGAATAAGGTCATTTCATAATCGATTATGATGAAATTGAGTATGCAGGATAGAAGTGGGATAGTAAAATGATTTCCAGAAGAAGTCTGAAATTAGACCAATTGGAACTCGAGACTGTAAAATTACTTTTAGAAGCATTTTCTGAATATGGTCAATTGGGATGGAAGTAGGCGATTCCTTAACCGATCCTTATAAAATTGGGTTAGTAAAATGAAAACAGGATTGTAAAAATGCTTTCGGAAGAAGTTCTGAAATATAGTATGATCTTTTGAAACAGTAGTATTTTTTCCAACAATTTGCTAAATCGATTATCGAGGCTGAATGTCTGTCATTGCTTAAAACTCGGTACACATGACTGATTTATTTCATATTATCTTAGATTCCTCCACATCTACTATTGATATTGCAATTTAATTATTAAATCTAGTTCCATATTTATCGGTTGGGCAACAAATAGCGCACTCCTCTTAAACTGACTATTTCAAAAAACATTCTTAAACGATTATGATGGAATTGGATTACGCAATCAATCCAGATAGTTTTTAGTTTGCCAAAGTATTCTTTGAAAGCCAAAAAATACTATAACCATGCAGAATGACATACTTCAGTAATAGTACTGTAACAAAGTTGAACATAAGCTTTTGGGAATTTAGTAACCATTAGCCCAATGAATTAAAATGGAAATTTTATAAATACATACATACGATTATGATCGATTAAGGAATGGCCTAGTTACGACCCAGTTGGCCGTATTTCAGAACTGTTTTTAAAAATCTTTTGAGAACGCCATTTTCATTCTACAAATCCAACTTTATCGCATGATCGGCTATAAAAAAAAGTGTAGTTCCATTCTATTTGGCGACGATATGTATTCGTTCGCGACGATATGTATTCATAAGCAAATTTTAAATATTGTTTTTGGGTGGGTCTGATGAGGTTATAGGGGTGAACTTTTGTTTTTCCCTGCTTCTGACAATATAATGGTTTATCACTCGAGATTTCGCTAGATGGACTCCAATCTGACTATGCCGATTCAATAGCGCATGACCATAGGTTAATTTTGATTATAGGTTAGGTGTGAGTCTGATGGAGTTATAGAGGAAAATTTTGATTTTCCCCATTTTTCATCGATAAAATCGTTCGTCATTCGTGATTTTGGCATATAGACACCATATCTGACTATGGAAAAATAACATTTTTACTAAATGTTATTCCCCATCAGACCCACCCCTAACCTATACTTAAAATTTAAGTCGTGCGACAAGGCAGCCGCTGTGGCGGCAGCTCTTGGTAGGCTGATGGCAAATGTGGGTGGACCGCGAACCTGTAGGCGGAGACTAATTATGTCAGTAGTTCAGTCGATTCTATTGTACGGGGCGGAGATATGGGCTAGTGCCATGGCAGAGGCGAAATATCGGAAGAGGATGGCATCAACTCAACGCTGTGCAGCACTACGAGTATAGCATGTGCGTATCGCACGGTGTCCCACGCGGCAGCTCTGGTCATTGCTGGGATAATCCCTACAGACTTGTTGGCGCAATAACACCAAAAAATCTACATACTTAGCGCTGAGTATGAAAAAAGGGCTGTAAGTACTATAGCACGTACTGAGACATTGGAGGCTTGGCAGCGTAGATGGAAAGAAGGAGATAAGATACTGGGCGATGGACGGCAAAGTTAATAAAGCAACTTGGCCCTTGGATCGAGCGTGGGCATGGCGAGATTGATTTTTTCCCTGTGCCAATTCCTGACGGAGCATGATTACTTCGGTACCTACCTCCATACAATGGGTAAACTAGCATCACCGCAATGCCGGTATTGTCCAGAGAAGCGGGGTAATTTTTGCCAGTTTGTTTAACTGTGGAGGGTTCGTAAGGGAGAGGAGTCAGTTCACGTTCTCGGTAGGACATGTTACGCCGGATAACATCATCGAGATCATGCTACAATCGGAGGAGATGTGGAGTGAGGTAACCATTACGTTCATGCGGCCCTGCGTATAAAGAGGAAGGAAGGATGCCTGATTGACCTATAGACGAACAAGTTGAGGAGCCCAAAAGCGCAAGAAGTGTGGCCCAACCCGAAGTAATATGGAAGTGGTCCCGGACTGTTGCCTCAGCAGCGAGTAGGTGTTTTTTTAGGGAGTAAGAATCTCACACTGTCGGGTGCAGCGCATCACCAACCCGTCGTCTTTCGAAGATATTTTTTCACCTACACACAAAAAAAAAAATAATAATCATAATTCATAGTTTTACTATTTTGGGTAAAATTTCATATAAAAAATGACTCAATTCGCGAAAAGAATTAACAGTTTAAGGTATTGGAAACCATCCTAAGAAAATTTGCAAAATATAAAGAGTTATATAAAATAAAATACGATTGAGGATGAAGAAATAGAAAAAAAAAATTATTTTACTAATCAGAATGTATTTGGATTTACTTTTGAAAAACGCCGTTTTCACACTCAATTTTGAGTGATATCTTAAATCGCTCTACTGAAAAATTAAAAATATTGTGTCGTGTCACTCTTGCAGCAAATACACATGATGCAAAAATCAAATTTTTAAAAAAACTTGAGTGAAACTTTCAATAATTTAGTGAAGTAAAATTTTGAGTGATTTTTATGAGTAATTAAAAAATTATAAACCTGCCAAAAGTAGTCTATTTTGTAATTGCTTCAATCAAAATTGTTTGGTTAACTTACTACAGTGTTGATTAGCTGTGTGAAGTCGGAGTCAAAATAATTAATTTTCACTCATCAATATTGCAGTCGTTAACAACCAAAGTGAATAAATTTTTTGAGTGTTAATTTTTTATATCAATGCATAATTTTGTTTATTTATTTTATTTATACTTATAATATTAATTTAAACATCGCTCATTTGCTGCAAAAGTAGCACAACTCAAAATTCACTCATTTCTAAGATATTCGAATCAAACGATTCCCAATTATTCACATATTGATTATTTTATATCAAAACATACTCCCTTATATAGTTATTTCTAGCAATAAAAAAAAATCATATAAAAAATCACTCAATTCGTGAAAGGAATTAACATTTTAAGGTATTGGAAACTATCCTAAGGACATTTGCAAAATATTAAAATATATAAAAATTAAGATCCGATTGAGGATGTAGGAATAGAAAAAAAAATATTTTACTAATCAGAATGTATTATTATTTACTTATGAAAAATGCCGTGTTTACAAACAATTTTGAGTGATATTTTCAAATCGCTCTACTGAAAAATTAAAAAATTTGAGTTGTATCACTCTTGCAGTAAATGAGGCGAAATTTATAGTCAACTTGAGTGAAACTTTCAAATAAATGAAGTAAAATTTTGAATGATTTTTATGGGTAAAAAATAGTAAACCTACGAAAAGAAAATTGTATTTTGATATTGCTTCAATCAAAATTGTTTTGTTACCTTAGTACAGCGTTGATTAGCTGTGTGAAGTTGCAGTCAAAATAATTAGTTTTCATTCATCAATATTGCACTCGTCACCAACCAAATAGGGTACATATTTGTGAGTGATAACTTTTTTATCAGTGATATTTTGGGTGAAACTTTAATCTGTCTACATCAAGGTGTACATACCATCTGGCTATCAATCCAGAATAACCCAAAACTTAATCTGTCTCTTAGCCAATGTGAGTGATAAACAAAATCTGAGCGGAACATCCAAAGCTTATAATTTGTTGTACCTGAGTGAAAATATATTTGAGTGAACCTCGCTTTTGATGAAAATCTTGGTCTGGCCATCCACTACAAATCATGAATAGAACAAATGTGTGTTTTGAATCAAACATAGGATTTAGGCTATATCTGAGTGAAATTTCTTACAGAGATCTATTTGCTTTTATCAATACAGGCAGGGTTTTCACGGAGTGAAAAATGAATCCATAGGTACTATCAAATTATGCCAAAGTTTCAAATGCTTCATCAAAGATTCCTGAGATCGGTGACCAATTGAAAAATGTATTTAACCACCCGAATTGACGCGATGAGTGCAACTAAAATCATCGAATTTACAGGAAAGCTCTGCGATAAACTTCGAGTTCGATAATAAGTGTTACTTAATCAGCTGGCAATTGAATTTAGTTGTAAGTTGACTATCATGTTGCTTAAAATCACGTCAAAATTGTCAATAAATTTTAAAAATTTTGCAAAATATTTGTCGTTACCAAAGTTATCGAGTGCAAATGATTCATAATTACTTGTAGTATTGCCATCGGCAAAAGAACTTCAAAATGTCATCAAAACTAGAGCACAATAAGCTCAATTTCTTCTCCATACTGAAAATGGAGTCGGAGTTTACGGAAAATTCAGGACGAGATCGAGAATACCCGGATGAGTACAAATGTCAAGAAGAACGAGCGAATTGCTAATTCAGGTGCCCTTACGGACGCTCTTATAAAAATCATGGCAGAAATTTTTAATTGCATAAATGCAGGTGTTCGGTTTATCGAAAAGAGGAATCATCCAAACATGGTAGACAAACTTCAACATCTTCTGAGAGGAAGATACAAAAGGTCATACTGGAGAAAACGAAAAGTTGTATCATCGGAAGAAAATGAACCGGAACCATAGTGGCGGCAAACTCCTCGTTGTCGGACTTGGGTGCCTATGAACAGACAAACCACTATTAAATCTCTACTCAACCGCGAGTCTATTTTGTGCCGGCGAAATAATAAGGATAGGAGTGAAAATAGCCCTCGACTAAACGATTTGCTAGAGGAAGGCAATGTGTTCTTGAGGACGATCACTAGAGAGGGAGCAAATGGTTTTGTGACCATTGATTGACCAAAAATAATTCACACCCCGTAATTTTGGCAGAGATGGTAGATGATTTCATCCTGGGATTAGATTTTTTGGAGAAGGGCTGTATAATCCATTTGGAGATAGCCAAATTTTAGATTGGTGAAGAGGAAACCCCAATAAGACGAAATTTCGAACAAGCGTGCTGAGAAGTCGGTTTAAGAATGATTTGCGATACCACAATTTTGAGGCGGTTAAAATAATTAAGTATCGAGGTTCGAGTATTTAATATGTCGAGCAAACCCATTCAGCTGAAGCGACAAATCGAAATTGCGAAAATAGAAGAACCACTTGAGATAGTATATCGGAGCGCTTTCTTGAACCCGTACATGTGGCGACAGAATAAATTTCCGGAATACTTGGAAAGCTTACTCGAAATTTCACGTTACCTACAACAATCCACGCGGACCGTTTTTCGCAATCGTCATCCGATTTTGACTGCACTTCCCTAGCCAAATATCATATTGATGTGGGAAATACAAAACCGATTAAACGATTTCTACTATCAAAGATGGCGGATGTAAAATAAATAGTTAATGAAATGTTGACCCATAAAGTCGTGGAGCCATAGGAGAGTCCATAGGCGTCCCCAGTGGTGCTGGTGAAAAAGAAGGATGAAAACTTCAAATTCTGCGTAGACTTTTGACGCCTAAATGATGCCACAAAAAGCATTCTTATCCATTGGCGAGAATACACGATACCTACAGATGTTCTATGGGCTCTAAATGGTTTTCCACATTGGATTTGCAAAGTTGATTTTGGCAGGTGAATCCATATTCGCAATGAGGATTGCGAGAAACCCGCTTGTGCATTTGTCCTGGTAAAAAAACAGCCGATTATTTTAAACCTTCAATCGACTGGCGAATAAATCTCGGAATTCAATGTAAGTTCCGTTTTAACGCAACACAGTCGCTTCTCAGCCCATTAAAATAGATCTCGGTTTGTATTATGGTTTAGGTTCACAGTTTTGCTCTGGAAAATTGGCACCAGATCTAGTCAATTGAGCAATTGAGTCTGTAAACAAAATAATCAATCAATTTTGCATCAAATAAAGCAAAATCATAACACAGACATTTAGTAGGTTTATCTTATTTTAATTTCATAAAATTAATTATTTCAAAACATTGGATTTCCCCACAGACTTTCACACCTAAAAAATAAAATTTACTATTTTACGCACTTTGTAATTAAACCGTGCCACGCCATATCAGATTTAATCGAAAACGCGGATTGAAAACTCATGGTATGCATATTAAAAGAAATTTTACAAATATACAATTTTTCCGATTTCATAATATATGTCTGCGCTTGCAATTTGCGGTATAGTACGATCGATATGCCATCTAAAATATTTGTCACGCAAAATTTTACATAATAAAACATTTATTAATGCGATTTGTTAAGGCGCCCACCCACCACCGATTTTTTTATTATGATCATGAAACTATTTTTTTGCGATCGCGATCGCACATGCTAAACTTAAAACCTTATTTCTAGAGCACACGCAGAAAGACATAACACTTGTAATTAAATATCAATTATTTATGATATCATCTGATGAGATCGCGAATGTAAAGCACTCAATTTTATAATGATCTCATGTACATTTACGAGTATTATTTATTATTATTACAATCACGCATAAATGACCTATCGATCATCTCATATATATTTTGTTTTTTTGATGATCAATATATAGTTGATTCATGTATTTTGTATTCACACCTCCAAATAATTTTTTATGACTATTTTATGTGTTATGATAATTCGTGGCGTATTGACAGCTTTAATCGATCATAAGAATTTTACGTGCGATCATACCAATTTTTTTTCTAAATTTATATGCAAATTACTATTCGTGAACGATTACGCCACCAAACAAAACAGTTCTTGAGAAATAATTCATAATTAGTACAGTTAATTTAATTAAATACAATTTGTTTTATGATTCAATTAGCATATCTTATGTAATGTATGATCATCTTGATCGAGATTTTATTTGTTTAGTTGTTTATTGTTTTTTTGGAGATCAAGGAATCAAATCAATTAATTTACTTTATTACGGCTTCCCTTTAAAATATTTATAATGGATGGAGAATATGTCTTTGCTTTTGGCACAAGATTGATCTTGATGTGCTTAAATTTTTTTATGACTAGTAATGTTGTTGTTGTTTAGATCATAAATTCATGTTTTTTGTTTCAGCGAATGACAAGATAATTAACAAACAAGATGAGGGAAAAAATAAAAAAAAAATTATTTGAATGGAATAAAATTTATGAGAGAGATGATCGGTGTTCTGAAATTTTAAAATTAGATTATAGCTTTTACAAGTTTGATCTATTAAACGACACCTTCACTGCATGGTATAAAAAATTCTGCGGGTGAAACCTCCCAAAATCAAAAATCATCATTAGACAAGTTTTGTTACGGTTTAGAGAGTGGGGTAGCCAGAGCCAACCGCTATATTATAACTGTAGTGAATTTGGTTTTTGAAGCAGGCCGATATGACAACAATCAATATCAAGAATGGAAACGAAGGAATTGTGGATGAAGATGCGCACCAAGAAGTCCGTTTCCAAAGTGGGCAATAATGACATTTTCAAAGTATGGTGTGGAGGTAGGTACTGCAGAGACGTTTCTCGTTACCTTCTTTCTCTTCAAAATAAAAACTCAATAATTCACCAAGAGTTCCACGAAAATATCAAAAATTTCACTGATTCGTTTCGTTGAAAATCGGTGAAGTCAATTGGTGACAATTCAAGAGTGACGAAATTTTTCCTGAATATTATTTGCAGATTCTTCGACTGACAGTGATAAATGACGAAACAAGGACGAGAAAATTGAAGAAAACAACCACACTGGCGAATGGAAGGAATTTGAATCCAAGAGATGTATTGCTCAGAAGCTCAAGAGATATAACCATTCAGATGCACTACTGATTAAGTCGGTAGCACCATATATCATCTTCGGATGTACAGAGTCAAACAAACGTTGGTTTCACTTGAGACGAAAGAGACAAACAACGAAGAGCGAACTTATAGTAAACCGATAACCAAAACATGACTCCATCAAACAATCTCATCAGTACAGCGGTACGCGCACATTAGGAGAAAACGCAAAGATGAGACAAAATGCATGATCTGCCTTGGAGATGATGATGATGTTGTTGAAATGTCAACCATACTAGAGGTAGTTTCATATAACCGAAATATCAAATGGGGAAACAAGAAGGACGTAATTTGCTATTTTAATATAGCTAAATCTTAAACATCGTGAACTAGCAAAAGTTTTGTTTGACCGGTCGATATGACAAATTAGCACCTAGCGACCAGCAGACTAAAATCTGTGAATTAACTCCAAACAGAAGTCAACCAAAGGTTTTTATTTGTAATCATTTTCTTGTAAATGCTACACTTTTCAAAATGTTTGTAAAATCAATAAAGTTCAAATAAAAGCTGCCACTTCCATTGGATTGATCTCAGCCAAAAATCAATGAGTCTCTCAATTTACGGAAAAAGCTTAAGTATGAAACTTCATCCCGATCAATCAATCAGAAAATAAATTTTGTAAAACTGATCTGTGCAGAGATTCCGGTTTGGGGAGAACGAATGGAACGAGATTATTTTTTATATTTCTTTTTTTAGCTTACTTGAATTTTCAATTTTTTTATTCTGTTTTACTACAAAATCTCATTCCACTAACAATTTCACTCAACCGGACTCCACCTGCAGGGCCGGAAAATTAATTTAGAAAATGTTAGTTTACCTATAACAGTTTTTCTCGTAAATGACATACTTCTCAAAAAACATGTAAAAAAAAAACGAAAAAACTCCTTAGCGAGCACTTCCGGTAGAAGACCGAAAACCTTTTATGGACTTCTGGTCGACCGGAGGTATGAAGTTTCATCCCGATCAATCAATCTGGGTTGTACAGAGCTACATTTTTATTGAAAAACATTTTTTTGCCAAAAATTGTCATTTTCGCTTAAATTTTGGAGAGCTGCCCTGGACCGGTATTGTAGCAAAACTAATTCAGGATCTTCTATTTTCATTTTTTTTTTTTTGTAAATGATATACTTTTCAAAATATTTGCATAAAACGAAAAGCTCCAATGGGAACTGCCACTTGCGGTGGAACAATTTTGGCCAAAAATCAATCTCCCAATTTATCGAAAAACCTTGTGTAGGAAGGTGTATTTTCACCCGATCGATGAAACCGTCTGGGCTGTAGAGAGGACACGTACATTTACTCTGCACGCACATACAGACGTGCGCACACAGAGATTTTTTAAAAAGTACTTTATTTTGCTATGTAAAAGAACGTAAAATTTTCTACCCCAAATGTCTGATACCACCGCCAGAAGTCGCATTAGACACTAATTCGTATGCAACTTTGTCTTGCTGTTAGATTGGTTGGAACAAAAAATCCATTTCCTTTGAAATTTTGTCAAAAGACTTAATTCAGCGCTCAATTAAGTTGAACAACCAAATGTTGAAAATATTTTATTGAACTTCACCATACCAAATACCAAATACCGAATAAGGCCCACCAGTAACCAAAAAGTGGAAAACTGTCATCCTAACTTTCCCGCTTACCTATAGATGATGGATTTATGATAACTTTAGTGCGTCCGAATCAGGAACATATTTAAAACAACAGAGTAGCAGCAATGGACGAAGACAAAAGAAGGGCAACGGTCGATAAAGTGGACAAGTCCTCCAGTAAATTTGGCAATTATAATTTAGAACGACACCCAAAATGTTCACTACTGTTTTCTATTTATGCCTAAATGACTGTGTAACCTCTAAGAAGTAGAAAAGTACAGATTGCTGCTGAGTGCTGCTTCCGTTCATTAATGGCACAGTGAACTAATCATTCCTGGCAGGGAAAAATTTATGCTAAGAAGTATTATTATTATTATTCTGCTTAAAAAGTGCTATTTTGGATGGTTTTAAGAAATTAATAAGGTCGTCCGGTGATATCAGAATTAATACGGTCAAAAAAGATTTTCACTCAAACTCAATTTATATAGAAATAGTTGTTTCAAGTTTACAATCCTGGATAAGGAATTAATTTAAGCTGGTTGCATGAGCAATTTAATAGGCTATTTTAGGTGATATTGTAATCTCAACCTGATGAGTAGACCAACTTTTCATCAGTACGAAACCAAGCTGCCAAGAAGCTACCTAAGGGAGTTCTCATTTTTGTAAGGGTTTGTGTATCTTTTTGTACACAAGTGACTTGGGGTTAAAAATGGGTGGTCGAGTTCCGTTCCAGGTGGCCAATCTCATTTTCATACATCAAACCCAATCCCGTCATCGGTTAAGAATTGATCGAGTTACGACCCAAGTGGCCATATTTTAGAATTTCTTTCTAAAATCATTTAGGAATCCCATGTCCGTCCAGCACACCTAATCCCATCATAGACGGCTAAGAATTGGACGAGTTTTGTTCCAGGTTACCAAATTCCACAACTTCTACCAAATATCACTTAAGAGTCCCATTTCTATCTAGCATATTCAATCCCACCATAATCGGTTAAGAATTGGTTGAGTTCCGTCCAAGGTAGCCAAATTCTAGAACTTCTTTCAAAAATCATCTAAAAATCCCATTTCCATCCACCAATCCCATCATAATCGGTATGAATTGATTGAGTTCCATCCTAGGTGGTCATATTCCAGCATTTCTGCCAAAAATCAATTAAGAATCCCATTTACATCAAGCATATCTAATCCCATTATAGTCGGTTAAGAGTTGGTCGAGTTCCGTTCCAGGTGGCCTAATTCTAGAACTTCTTCTAAAAATTATTTAAGAATCCCATTTCCATCCAACTTACCACCCAATCCCATCGTAATCGGTTAAGAATTGATTGAGTTCAGTCCAAGGTGGAAGAAGTTTTGGAATCGACGACTTCACACGACTATATCTTAAATTTGACTCATAGACTCGATCCACAATAACTGTTTTCTTACTAATAACAAGGATGCTTGATTTTGCATTTTTAGATTAACTTTGCCAGTAAATTATTTGTTATTAAATTAATTTCTCGTGATATAAATTTCTGCGCTTCAATAATTTTTTTGGTTTCGGGATGGTACGAACACCTGTCTCTATTTGTTTACTCTAATTTTCTGTTTTTAATTTTTTTTTCGGAATCTAGAAGGTTTCCCATAGTTAGTTTGATCACCAAAAGTGGGCCATTGCACAGTTTGTGTGGATTTAAATTGCGAAACAATTGAACCAATTTTTATAAGCGCAGATTATGCTGTGCTAATCCAGGAAAATCGAGTGAATTTAATAATTCAATGAGGTAATTGACAGCTTCGTTTACATCAGTCACAGTGTCGCCCGATTTGAATGACATCAATTCGCTGGGCAATGTTTGTTGTATCTGGAAATTAATTTGATCAACATCAACATTTTTTGCTGCCAAAATCGTTCGTTCACTGAGTCATGTGTGGTTGATGTATGTTGATCGATTGAATTAGGGAATACCAATTAATTTCAATTAATTTATTTTTATGTTCAAATCACCGTATCAAATCATGTTTGTCGTAACAATATCGAACAATTTTTCATCAGTTAACCGATCTGGTATTTCTGCTGAAATAATGGTATCCATTTCTTGTGGTCGTTATTTTGTTGACTAACCGTATCAAAATGTGCGCATGTTGCAAACCACATTTTTGCCACTCAATAAAATACAGCCAGCCACGTGTTGGTCCGAAAACGTGCAATGTGGTTATTAAATTAATCAGTGATTTTAATTATTGATTGAACATACGTGCTGTAATGCCCCATATTCTATTTGATAATACATGTAAACATTATAAATAAATCTCGTCGTCTATAAACGCGCACGAAAGTCATATAGCATCTTGTATGTATTCTTGCATATGACGTCAATACGTGAGGATGGAAGAATGAATATCGTTGATATATAAATTTCTATCTAAGTTACCGACAACATCATCTCTCAAATTAAGGTATTTGTTCGAGACACACAACATTCACCACCTAAAAACAATTTATTTTAATAATTCTAATCTTAATAATTCTATTTTATTAAACACATACGAACATCCATATTGTTCAGGGAAGGTCAATCCAAAAATCTATAACGTCCATGAAAGGTCGATCCATTCTGAAACGAGAAAAGTACATATTATTTTCTATATAACCCAAACACTATTGATACTTATCTTTATGTGCACTGGATAATTTATCCAGGACACTGTGGATCTCCGTATGTGAATTAATTCAAGTTCTTATCTAAAATTATGTAAATTAAATTAATATTAATTATTTATCTTATTGTTTAAAGTTAAATTTAATTATTTACTTACAAAAAAAAACCTATTTAATCGTTTGACAGATGATAACAATCGTTACGTATGTGAAGTTATCCCACGATTCTATCCCAGAAAATAAAAAAAATCATCAGGAAACACTAATCAATAAAAACCCCATTTGCTCTTGTGTGAAGTTAGCCCAGCCCAGAATTTGTTAAAATTGATTCAAAGTAATTTGTAATTGGTGAAGTTAGCCCAGCCCAGGTTTTTTTTTAATTATCACGTAAAAAACAAAAATAAAAGTCGTTACTTTTAAAATATGAGAATTTTAGCCAGGTAAACGTTATATAAATAGAACATGTATTTGTACGAAATAAAATTACATTAGGCATGATAAAGGTACTTAGCACGATAAAAGTATAAATTTGTCGGATTAAGGCTATGTGTTTTTGAGATCGTTACACTCCCGCCTTACTTTAAGAAAAGTTAGAAGAAAATCGTTCCGTGGCAACTTTGCGAAATTGGGCCCTGAGCCAGACATATCCATACAACTCGTATTTGACCAAAAATTACATTTAAATATCGCACTTTAAAAGTACAATATAAATTTGTTGGATTAAGGCTATGTGTTTTTGAGATCGCCACATTCCTGCCTTACTTTGAGAAAAGTTAGAAAAAAATCGTTTCGTGGCAACTTTGCGAAATTGGGCCCTGGGCCAGACATATCCATACAACTAGTATTTGACCCAAAATTACATTTAAATTTCGCACTTTAAAAGTATAAATTTGTCGGATTAAGGCTATGTGTTTTTGAGATCGTCACACTCCTGCCTTACTTTAAGAAAAGTTAAAAACAAATCGTTCCGTGGCAACTTTGCGAAATTTTTCCCTGGGTCAGACATATCCATACAACTCGTATTTGACCAAAAATTACATTTAAATTTCGCACTTTTAAAGTATAAATTTGTCGGATTAAGGCTATGTGGTTTTGAGATCGCCACATTCCTGCCTTACTTTAAGAAAAGTTAGAAAAAAATCGTTCCGTGGCAACTTTGCGAAATTGGCCCCTGGGCCATACATTTCCATACAACTCGTATTTGACCAAAAATTACATTTAAATTTCGCACGTTAAAAGTATAAATTTGTCGGATTAAGGCTATGTGTTTTTGAGATCGCCACATTCCTGCCTTACTTTAAGAAAAGTAAGATAAAAATCGTTTCGTGGCAACTTTGCGAAATTGGGCCCTGGGCCAGACATATCCATACAACTAGTATTTGACCCAAAATTACATTTAAATTTCGCACTTTAAAAGTATAAATTTGTCGGATTAAGGCTATGTGTTTTTGAGATCGTCACATTCCTGCCTTACTTTAAGAAAAGTTAAAAACAAATCATTCCGTGGCAACTTCGCGAAATTTTGCCCTGGGTCAGAAATCCATACAACTCGTATTTGACCAAAAATTACATTTAAAATTCGCACGTTAAAAGTATAAATTTGTCGGATTAAGGCTATGTGTTTTTGAGATCGCCACATTCCTGCCTTACTTTAAGAAAAGTTAAAAACAAATCGTTCAGTGGCAACTTTGCGAAATTTTGCCCTGGGCCAGACATATCCATACAACTCGTATTTGACCAAAAATTACATTTAAATTTCGCACTTTAAAAGTATAAATTTGTCGGATTAAGGCTATGTGTTTTTGAGATCGCCACATTCCTGCCTTACTTTAAGAAAAGTTAGAAAAAAATCGTTCCGTGGCAACTTTGCGAAATTGGCCCCTGGGCCATACATTTCCATACAACTCGTATTTGACCGAAAATTACATTTAAAATTTGCACGTTAAAAGTATAAATTTGTCGGATTAAGGCTATGTGTTTTTGAGATCGCCACATTCCTGCCTTACTTTAAAAAAAGTTAGAAAAAAATCGTTTCGTGGCAACTTTGCGAAATTGGGCCCTGGGCCAGACATATCCATACAACTAGTATTTGACCCAAAATTACATTTAAATTTCGCACTTTAAAAGTATAAATTTGTCGGATTAAGGCTATGTGTTTTTGAGATCGTCACACTCCTGCCTTACTTTAAGAAAAGTTAAAAACAAATCGTTCCGTGGCAACTTTGCGAAATTGGCCTCTGGGCCATACATTTCCATACAACTCGTGTTTGACCAAAAATTACATTTAAATTTCGCACTTTTAAAGTATAAATTTGTCGGTTTAAGGCTATGTGTTTTTGAGATCGTCACACTCCTGCCTTACTTTAAGCAAAGATAGAAAAAAATCGTTCCGGAAAATCTTTTGAAACGATAGTTAATTGCCATTTAATATTATCACTCAAACTTATAATTCATATACAAATATACCTGGATAAGTTAAATTTAAGCTAGGATGATAGGCAATTTAATAAAATATTTAGAGTGGCACCGGAATTTAAGTTTTAGTCCTCTGGGAAAGAAAGTTATGGCCATTTAACATTTTCACTCAAACCCAAAATTTACAAAAACTCATATCAAGTCTGTTATTCTGGCTAAGGGATTTAATTGAACTTCTTAACTGAGTAATTTAATAAGCTCTTTCATGTGGTATTAAAATCTACTAAGGAAAGAAGAGTTAATGGCAATTTAAAATTTTCACTCAAACACAAATTTATTTACAAATATTCGTATCAAATTTACTATCCTGAATACGAGGTTCAATTTAAGGTAGTTAGATGAACAATTTAATAAGCTGCTTCAGGTGATATCAGAATCAAAGCCAAATTTTCAGCGAAGGGGAGTTATTGGCCATTTAATATTTTCACTCAAACTTTTAATTTACAAAAAATCGCAAAATTCGTGCCAACAGGATTTGCCATAGATGAGTAATTTAATAACATATTTCAGGTGATATCGGAATCGGAATCCAAATCTTGAAGGGAAAACAGTCAGTGGCAGTTTGACTTTCACTCAAACTCATAATTTGCAGAAGTTCGTATCAAGTCTGCTATCTATTCCATGAGATTCCATTAGCGTTAATCAACATTTCGTGTAAATCTTTCGTTAGGAGGGTTAATGCCTATTTAGCACTTTCACTCAAACCCATAATTTACCTAAACTCGTATCAAGTCTGCTATTCTGGCTAAGAGAGCTTGGACTGCTTAAGTGAGAAATTTAATAAGCTCTTTCATGTGGTATCGGAATCTAAGGAAAGAAGAGGTAGTGGCAATTTAAAATTTCCCAAACAGCGGAAGAAGTCGTAGAAACATGTCTAGTAATTCCATGTCAAAATAGACCACGGGATTTAGGAATGCGAACCCATAATACCGTAACTTAAAAGCATTCTCCTCTCCAGTCTATAATAATTGCGAAACCAAAATTAAATTCTATTAAATCGTTTACAATTCACAGCGAGAGCTGTAGCAGTATATCGATATTTATTATTCCACAAACCACTCATGTTGTATTAATTTCTATAAATTATTTTACGGCAAACCACAATAATTCAACCATACACAAAATTTTAAATGAATAAATTTCGAACGGATTTCACAATAAATCATCATCATTGCGGATTTGACTGATGAATTCTAAATAACCAATAAAAATAAAAACAAAACCAAAATTAGCATAATGTTAGGTACATGTTTTACACATATAACTCTACAAATATGTCAATCATTCATATATCGTACTTTGCGCCCAGCATAAAAACCACTGATTTTTTTTTTGTTTATGCTTTTATGTCTCTGCGTACATATCAAAACAGCCAACATTAATAATTACATCATTTATGATTTGCTTCAGACAAGTAATTTAATTTGCATTTAATTCCACTAAAAATGCTGGAACCTAAATTATGCCACCCAACATACAACATTTAACCTAATGTAACAAAAAAATGAGTATGTGGTTTTTGGCGTATAGAGAGGGTAGTGAGGTGATGTAGAGGATACACAATTTTTTATTGCGTTGATGTTATGAGGTGAACGACAACAGGAGGCGATTTACGTTTTGTTTTAGAATTTTAATTAGAAATTGGGTTTTTTCAGTTATTTTTGGGGTTTTATGTTGGCGCACAGGGCAAAGTTACATGATTTGAATGATCAGTAGAAATAATTGGAATTTGATGAGACGCCGTTTATGAATTGGTTTGGTCTGTACGAATCTTATAATATTAGCTTTTGGTTAGGTGTAGTTAAAAATAATTGAATTTTGCAAAATTTATACCAAATTTCAAAATATTTTCCCCAATTAGAGATTTATAATCCTGTTGTTAATCTTTCTTCCCGGTTTGGAAGGTATAGGTTTCAAAGCGGGCTTCCACTAGTTCAATTTTATTTTCAAGATCCTGACTGATTAGTTTTCAAATTTTTTCAACTGGCCATCTGCTTTTTCTCAAGAGACTTTACTTCTCCTCTAGCTCTTCAACTTGAAGCTCTGTACCTTGCTTAATTTGAATAAAATCTAATATCTTGCTCTACGTTCAAATTTAGCATCCAATTCAATCAATAGAAACACAATGTGCCTTCACTATTTCTCCCATATTTAGGATTGTTTATTGCTCTTCGGGAGTAGGCGACTATACTAATATGGTTCTTTTTTATTGATTCACTGCTTCAATTTCTTCACTAAAAGTGACTGCTATTCGATTTCAAATCGATTTCGAATTTAGAAAGCAAAACGGGATTAAGAGTCTTGTGAATAATTAAAAGCTCTTCAAAGGCTATCAATTGACTCATTTCAAAATCATGGGCACCACTCGCTTTTGTTATCAATAATGGGCTTTTTAGTTTTAAAGATGAGTTCTGCTGCCAAATCAAACACGGGTTGAATATTCAACTTAAAATGGGGAAAAGGTTATGACCTCATTATGACCCAATGTCCGAATAAATTTTTTGGTCTCGAAAGCATTAAGTTTTCTATTTAAATTTAGTACCAAATTTTCCATTACATGATCTATTGACATGTGAATAACTAATACCTTTCTTCGCATCCTGATCAAATGCCTCATTTAACGATTTTGGGCTTCACTCATTTCTAGAAAATGGGCTAAACCAAATTTAGAACGAAAAACTTAGGTCAGGTTCAGGTTGTAGTGTAAGCAGGTGACAAAAAGAATATTTGCTTCTTGTGCCAGATCTGCGGCAACTATACGCCAGGTGCTCACACCACTCTCTCGTTGCGACCACTGGTAACACCCCCTATACAAATGGTAGTCTAAATATGTAAGGCTATGCTCCTATACAAGTTTGCGTTAGATTAACAACCAAATTTGAGTTACAACAACGACCTCGGACTTGAATTAAGGCGTACGTTTTAAAACTTCGAACAAGGAATGTACTCAGTCTGAATCACACGGCGAAAGCCCATCAGCTCTTCGAACAAACACGACTAATCGGCACTAACATCGTTGAATATCATAGTCTTGGATACACGCTTTGTCAGAGCAACAACACTAGCAAAAACGAATTGGGAGTTGGTTTCCTACTAAACTGCCGATATCGTCAATTTGTGACTGATTTTATAGCGGTCAATAATCGGACTCAGATTTCACTATCGTCATTTTCTCATTCGCCCATGATCATTCATGCGGGCAGGAGGATTCTCACGGGGCAGTCTGATAAGTCAAAGACTTTTTGAATAAAAGATATTTTTTTCGGCAAAAAAGCGTTTTATTTCTCAACATAGTCCCCTTTAAGCTCGATACATTTCGTCCGGCGTTTTTCCAATTTTTTTATTCCTTCCAAATACATAATAGGTTTTCTCAAGACCCTAAAAAAGGTGGTTGTTTCAGTGATGAGCTCTTCATTAGACAAGAAATAGTCGCAGGGGGGCTAAAGCTGGATGGGGTAGCAGATGGCTACAGTATCAACCACCTAAAACACTTTCATTCATCCCATAGATCTAATAGACTATTTCTGGCGTAACAACCTCTTTTGGGCGACCTGAACGTTCCGTGTCACTTGTGCTGGTACGTCTACCGGAGCTCAGTAAACCATTTCTTTACCTTTGAAATTGATGGTGCAGAGTCCACATTTCGGTGATGTTTTTTTACGCAAAAATGGTCAAAATTTGACACCAGTCTATTAATAGATTACTGCTCGGGAAATTCAAAAATTCACTGCCTTATTAAACTGCCCTTCTTCTTCAGCGTGATGTCAAACTCATTTTGGGTGAATTTGTTCGGAACTGGCAGTGTTAATCGGCCTGATAATTGCAAAATATACTTTTTTCGTTTCGTAGGAATAACGAAACTTTTAACAGCCATAACAGCGAAGTTACTGGAATAAATTACGATAGACCAGCCGCTGTCCTATTTCTCGAAAAATCAAACGAACACGGTAAAAAATGGTAACGTAACCAAGGTAACGGACAATTACTCAAACGTAACCTAGGATTAAACTAACTAATAGGAGGGAGATTGCTAGAATGACATGAACAGCGCCTGCTAAATATTGAAAAATCGAGTCATAGGAATACCGTACGAGTACCTGCGTGGATTTCCCCCAAACAGATCCGAAACCGATCAGACCATGACTCTACCAATGGAGTAAAATCCAGTTTCTGTAGATATAACCTCAAGGATCGTAGCTGAATATCGAATATTTTCAAGCAAACGTTGAAAATTTTTATTTCTTGCAGCATTTTGTGTCCAACAAAATTTAACATTTACAAGGCTCTGATTACAGGGTAACTTACACGAAGTATTACCAAAACAAAACGCCACAGAATTTTTATTTTTGATGAATTTTATTGAATCAAAGTAAAAAATGTTCACAAATATTCAAATTTTCGAATTGCATTAGCAGTTTGATTTGGCCACTCTAAGCTGCGATTATAGCCTTCAAACGGCCGACAAAGTTATTGCATGCAGCGCGAGAGTGGCTCTGCGGTATTTTGGCCCATTTCCGGCAAAGCGCTTGCTTGAGATGATCGACACTTTGGTATTTTTTTTTGCCCCAACATTGGATTTGCATCCGATGAATTTGGTGGCCATTGGGCAGTGGAAATGAATCGAGGAAAGTTGTTTCTCAGCCAATCTTGATTGACGCGCGCTTTATGACTCGGCGCCGAGTCCTGTTGAAATGTCTAGTCTTCAACGCCCCCCTCCAGCACGATCCCGATAAATTTGACCATTTATCTTGATGCCACGATTCAAAAAAGCGAGCAGTGAACGGATTTCAGCAGTTACGGCGGCCCAAACCATCACCATCGACGGCGCTTGGTTTCGAGTGGCAATCCGTTGGTCCAAATATGCAGTAGAACGGCCGGGCATGTAAATCCGGTCGTTTTGCTTGTTCACGTATTGCTTAATAATGAACGGTGACTCATCGGAGAAAACCAAATTCGGCAAATCGCCACTTTCGTGCAAGCGTAACAACTCCTTTGCTCTTTCCATTCTAACTTTTTTTTAGCATCATTGAGACCATGCGTTTTATGGAATTTCAAGGCCTTTAGTCCAAGATGATCTTGCAATGGGTGCCGCATCCGTTCGAGCGAAATTTTCGCCTCACGAGCCATTTTTCTGTCGCTTCGGCGCGGACTCCGAGCCGATTTGGCCTTCACCTTCCGAATTATATCCGGCAACGTTGTAGTGCGTTTCGGTTCGCCACCATGGCATTTTGCAATGCTACCAGTATCGTTATAACGATTTATGGTGCGATACACAAATATGTTATTCACATGCAGATGTTTTAACTGACTAACAATCTGCGGCTGTGGTTTTCCAGCCAAATATAGATCAATCACACTATTACGCTTGAATTCCATTGCGGATAACTTTTTTCTGGATATTTTCCACTAAAATGCTTTGTACGCTTGTAAACAATGGAATAAACTGTCATTAGTGTAAATTTGAGCGCTCTGTCATTACTGGTTTGACAGCAATGACAGTCTGAAGTTGGTAACACTTCGTGTCAGTCACCCTGTAGACCAGTGGTGTAAGTGACCACTATAAGTCATGGCTGCTAACAGTAAGACAGTTGATGTATTTCAGCGTAAAATAATTCGGGTGATGCTCGGCCAGAGACTGAGATAATTACGAAGGAGGCCTTAAGTTGGCAGCAATCACTCGTGTAACACAACATCCGTCGCCAGCGACAAGTGGACTAACCAAAATTGAATAATCAAATGCCTCATCTAAAAGTGTTGGGCTCCACTAGTAAGTTGGGTTTTTCATTCTAAATCTAGTAGAAAGTACAAAAAATTTAGTTAAATTTGTTAAAAATTTAGTTATATATAATAGAAAAAAGGCAAAAAAGAAATAAAAGAAAGAGACAAAATAAAAATTATTCTATTGATCGTCCCAGCCAACTGTTGTTTATACGGAAAAATAAATAATAAAAAAGAGGAGGAGGACAGCAGGTAAGCGATTAGTCATCGCCTGAGTAACAAAATTCAAGGTATGTTGTGAGAATAGAACGTACGAATCTGAGAGTAGAACAGGGCGGGATCCGTAATTGGTGAGAATCGGACACGATGTTGCTAATCCGTTGACTCGTTTTTCCTAAATACTCTAAGTGACGCCAATTTTCCCCCGTTGTAGTATCCGATGGGTAATTAAAGTAATACGTCGGGTAATAAAATGTCTTCAATGCATCCTCCCCCATTTTATTATTAATTTTTCTGAATAAACAACACATGGTTGGGACGATCCATAGATTAATTTTTGTTGCCTATTTTTTGTCACTCCTCCTTTTATTTTATTTTTGCCTTTTTTCTACTATATACATATAACCTTACAAGTTGAAATCGATCGAGTGATTTTTTAAACTTTTAGACAGTTTTTTTAATTAAAATATTCAAAAATTGAATTTTTTTGCGAAATAAAAAAACAAGTGATAAATGAAATGTGTTTAATAAATAATTAAAGGCTGCAAATACGATAACCAAATTTCTTATTTAAAACGAATTGATAAGATCATAAGGGAATGCAAAACAATTTTCAATAGCTTTCAAAATATAATTTAGATAATCCCAATTAAGAATAAATCTGATGTAATTTAATTTAGAAAAATTAAAAAATAAATAAAATATTTTGAAAAGCGACAGATTGAAAACCCTTAACAAATTTTAAAGTAGATTGTATAAGATTTTCCCTAATTCTGTAGATAATACCCCACCACTATCAATTGTAGTTCCAAGAAACAATTTAGAAAACTTTACGAATTGATATGCTACGCCACGATAAAATTATCAATCGTTTTCGAGCACCATATGACATTTGCAAATAATAGGGAATTTTTTGATTGAAAATCATCAAAACAGTTCACACCTCGACAATATTTTTAACAAAACTGCCTGCCCATGATTAAATCATAAAACTAATCAATTTAATGATCGGGCATTTGATGTCTTGAATATTGATTGAATAATTAAGTGTTTTTGATTGATTGAATTGTGTGATTTATATATCAAAATTTTATTGATTTATATAATTGTGTTATCATTGTAAAAATACCAGTGTTCTGACATCATTTGAATTTCCGCTTAATTAAAAAATGTTTGCTGATCGTTTTGGTAGTACCCTTCAAAATTGGTTAAACCGATTTATTATACTTTGGGGTGAGTTATGACAGCGCAGAACCGAAAAAATCTGAAATTTATGAACGATGTCTGAACAGATTTCTGACCACTGGTTTCACGCATTCTAGTAAGATAATTCAGTTGACGTTTGAAAAACGGCGGTCAATAAGGTTGCTAAAGCACGTGTTTGCACATGGTTGTCAAATGGCCCAATAAGTCTAGAGATTAGCCATTTTGGTCTTCAATAAATAATCCTTTCGGCTGTACCGGGACTCTCTCGAAATTCGATTCTATATTCGTGGAAAAAGTAGTTAAATTGTTATTATACTTTCTTAAGGTGTCTATGATGACAAACGTCCTGTTAGCCAGGAGGTTGGTGATCAAAAAATCTGGCCAACACCAACGTGAGGAAGAAACTAGGTGTGATATTGGAGTGCACACCGTTATCTGGAACGGCATGGATGTCACGGAACGAGGTGAGTCATTTTGAGGAATCTTTAAGAACTGACCTCTCACTTTGTACCATTGTGCAAGAGCCCACATTTATTACTTTAAACAGACGAAGGGTTCCAGAAATGACTTTTGCGTTCGATTCGATTTTCATATCGAATCCAAATTAAAGGGAACCAAATTAAATGGTAGCACCATCACATTCACCTACAACCTTTCCTTATCGACAGTGTTCGCCTTCAATAGCCTTGTAAGAGAGCCTTAAATAAAACCAAAAGCACTAAGAAGAATTTAGATTTGAACACCTATAAGAATAACTTAATATTGCCCAAAATAGAGATGCGGAAAGATCAGGAACTTTTCAGAGACACTTCTATGAAAAAGCAAAGGATTTTTAAATCCATGAGAAACCCAGGCATAGATACACCGTGAGGCTATCTTAAAAAATCCATCAGGTCAAATAAATCAATCGGCTTGGACTAGCCTAAGTGTAGCCTAATAAATTTTAAATTTTACGACCTTTAAATCATGATGAAATTCACTAAATCTGAACGCTAAAATATTTTGATATGAAAAAAATGTGCTATCGCATATAGTTCTTATTGTGATATTCTTAATTATTGTTTCATCTTGCGACGAAGGTCGACAATTTCTCAGAATTTTCTTTATAGAATAATTTATTGGTCTACAAATCAGATTAAAACCATAAACGCCTGAATAATTATTTATCTATCCCCAATATCTGAGAATCGTGTGACATTAAAATAAATTGCGCGGTCAATTTGGTCATCTTTAAAAATTATGTCTGTTGTACAGTTAAACGTTGAAGGTCGTTCGTATATATAAAAAAAAAATTAATATTTTTATTGACACAACAATATTTTTTCTGCTCGATTCGATTCGGTCACATTTATTTAGAAACCCGTGCGCACACAACATTTTACCATGACCCTCAAGAACAGCATTTTAAAATAATATACTTGTCGCACCCACACGGACATACATACACACACACATATACAACATTTAAATGCAAATTTTTGTCATTTAGTGCAACGAAATTGGTATTCTCATGATACTCTTATCCAGCATTATGATCTAGCACATACATAAATGTAAACTGTGCACACTATGCGCACATTTAGATAAAAATAAAATTCATATTCAGTCACCCACTCCCATACCACCTTACCCTTGCACCCATTTCAGTTTATAGCTAATGGACAGGAAATCATAAATTTCGCATGTACACAGCACTACAACATAGTTATGCAAATTAAATGACTATTTTTTTTTTGTTTTAATGGTTGTTTTTTTTTGGCTAGTCCTCAAACAATAGAGATTTTGTGTATATGGCATCGGTATGCATATTGGTCACTAACCTCGGTCACTCGTTAGGTGGTCGAGATTAAAGTCGTAATGCATTTCTCTCCATGTGCATACAACGGTCATATTAAAAAATGTCACTTTATACGCGAAACGTGATCCATCAATTTGTCATACAAGTTAATCGGTTTGAAAGTAAAATTGATGTTTTGCATGCATACAATTTTTTTTTTTTTTGTTGTAATCAATTAGCATAAATATGTAAAAAGCAAATTAGTATTTTGCATGGTGTAGCACCAAAACCGATTAACGATTTTAGAAATTTACAACTATGGCATTAGGTATTTTAGCAATGTAACAAGCAATGACGAACTTAGCCGCGGTTTTTTGACCTTTTTCGTTTAGTCAGTTACGAAGTATTCAGTACCATGGTTAATTAGTTTTAGAAACTTAAAAAAGATGGACGTAATTTCTAATAGTCATGGGGCAAAACCCACTATGTTTACTTATTAATAAGTAAAATAGTCACAGTAGTCTATGAAGCGCTGTTAACGCCAAGTGATTTGAGAGACTGTGCATTTACACTCCGCTTCACGTGAATAGGGCCAACATAATTTTTTTCCTTTTTCCAATTTATTATTTTCCTTTTCTCTTGAGTAACTTTTTTTCTGCGATGTTGCCAAGAGAAATCAATTACAAAAACAATTAATGAGAGTCGTTCATCTCTGAGAGTAAAACCGTTATTTTTTAAATTTTGATTAAAATACGAAATAAAATTTGTATGTTTTGAAGTGAAGTGAACTCAAATTAAAATTACTTTGATTTTATTCGAAGTCGTGAGTAGTGGAAAAACGTTAAGTGACGGTGAGCAAGTTAAAATTGATGCTTACAAAGGATCAAATCTTACGAACCGCGTGATTGCACAAAAAATCGGCAAAAGCAAATCGGTTATCAATAATTACCTTAATAATATTGGGCGCAAACAACTTGTTTTAATCCCGTTTAAACATGTCGAATTTCGTACCAACAAAACAGCATTTGCGGGAAGCATTACTTTTTTGCTTTAATCAAAAGAAAAAAAAACGCTGAAAGTTTTCGTTTGCTTCAAGAAACTTATGGCGGTGAACATGCACCAACTCAACAAACTTACGAAAACTGGTTTAAACGATTCAAAAGTGGTGATTTTGATGTCAGTGACAAAGAACGTTCTGGTCAACCAAAAAAAATCGAAGATGAAGAATTGTAAGCATTATTGGAAGGAGGAAGGAAAGGATGAAAATGGGTACCACATGAACTGAATAAGCCAACATTGAAAATCGTTTAATGGTTTGCAATTCTTTGCTTACAAGACACCGAAGATGGCATTTTTTATCTCAAATTGTGACTGGCAATAAAAAGTGGATTTACTACCATAACCCTAAACGCAAAAAATCATGGATTCATCCAGGCGAACCATCCACATCAACAGCAAAACCAAACATTCATGGAAGTAAGGTTATGTTGTGCATTTGGTGGGATCAGAAAGGACTGGTGTACTATGAGCTGCTAAAACCAAACGAAACTATTACTGGTGAACGTTGCCAAATAGCGTAAAGTGATTTTTTTGCACGTCAATGCTCGACCAAAAATTCAATCAAAAATGTTTGGGTAGTAATTTACCCAAACATTTTTGATTGAAGCAATATCAAAAGAGAGTTTTCTTTTAGTAGGTTTACAATTTTTTAATTAATAATAAAAACCACTCAAAATTTTACTTCACTAAATTATCGAAAGTTCCACTCAAGTTTTCTAAAAATTTGATTTTTGCGTCATGCGTATACATTGCTCATTTTCAAAACTCAAACTTTTTTATTTTTCTGGAAAACGATTTGAAAATATCACTCAAAATTGTTTGTATAAACGGCGTTTTTCTAAAATTAATAAAAATACATTCTGATTAGTAAAATATTTTTTTTTCTATTCCTACATCCTCAATCGAATCTTAATTTTTATAATTTTTTAATATTTTGCAAATTTTTTAAGGATAGTTTCCAATATCTTAAAATGTTAATTGCTTTCGCGAATTGAGTGATTTTTTATATGAATTTTTTTATTGCTAGTAATAATTCGAGAGTATGTTTTGATATAAAATAATCAAAATGTGAATTATTGGGAATTGTTTGATTCGAATATCTTAGAAATGAGTGGATTTTGAGTTGCAGCAAATGAGCGATATTTAAATTAATATTTTAAGTATAAATAAAATAAATAAATAAAATTATGCTCGGATCTGTACTTAAATGTTCACTCAAAATATCATTGATATAAAAAATTATCACTCAAAATTTTACTCAATTTGGTTGTTAGCGACTGCAATATTGATCAGTGAAAATTAATTATTTTGACTCCAACTTCACACAGCTAATCAACTGTGCTAGTTAACCAAAAATTTTGATTGAAGCAATATCAAAATAGAGACATCTTTTACTATAAAAATCACTCAAAATTTTACTTCACTAAATTATTGAAAGTTTCACTCAAATTTTTTTTAAAGTTGACTAAAAATTTGATTTTTACATCATGTGTATATATCATGTGCTGATATATACACATGATGTAAAAATCTGTGTGTCATGTGCTGCAGGAGTGACACAATCCAAATTTCTTAATTTTTCAGTACCGCGATTTGAAAGTATTACTCAAAATTGTTTGTAAAAACGGCTTTTTACAAATGTAAAATACATTTTTTTCTATTCCTACATCCTCAATTGGATCTTGAACCAAAATCACTCAAAATTTCACTTCATTTATTTAAAAGTTTCACTCAAGAAGGCTATAAATTTCGCCTCATTTGCTGCAAGAGTGATACAACTCAAATTTTTAATTTTTCAGTAGAGCGATTTGAATTCGGATCTTAATTTTTATATTTTTTAATATTTTGCAAATGTTCTTGGGATAGTTTCCAATACCTTAAAATGTTAATTCCTTTCACGAATTGAGTGTTTTTTATATGATTTTTTTTATTGCTAGAAATAACTATATAAGAGAGTATGTTTTGATATAATATAATCAATACGTGAATAATTGGGAATCGTTTGATTCGAATATCTTAGAAATGAGTGAATTTTGAGTTGTGCTACTGTTGCAGCAAATGAGCGATATTTAAATTAATATTTTATGTAGAAATAAAATTATGCTCAGATCAGCACATAAATTTTCACTTAAAATAACATTGATTTAAAAAATTATCAGTCACAAATATGTACCCAATTTGGTTGTTAACGACTGCAATATTGATGAGTGAAAATTAATTATTTTGACTGCAACTTCACACAGCTACTCAACGCTGTAGTAAATTAACCAAACAATTTTGATTGAAGCAATATCAAAATAGAGTTTTCTTTTAGTAGGTTTACAATTTTTTAATTAATAATAAAAACCACTCAAAATTTTACTTCACTAAATTATCGAAAGTTTCACTCAAGTTTTCTAAAAATGTGATTTTTGCGTCATGCGTATACATTGCTCATTTTCAAAATTCAAACTTTTTTATTTTTCTGGAAAACGATTTGAAAATACCACTCAAAATTGTTTGTAAAAACGGCGTTTTTCTAAAATTAATAAAAATACATTCTGATTAGTAAAATATTTTTTTTTCTATTCCTACATCCTCAATCGAATCTTAATTTTTATAATTTTTTAATATTTTGCAAATTTTCTTAGGATAGTTTCCAATGTCTTAATATTCTAATTGCTTTCGCGAATTGAGTGATTTTTTATATGAATTTTTTTTATTGTTAGAAATAACTACATAAGAGAGTTAGTTTTGATATAAAATAATCAAAATGTGAATTATTGGGAATTGTTTGATTCGAATATCTTAGAAATGAGTGAATTTTGAGTTGCAGCAAATGAGCGATATTTAAATTAATATTTTAAGTATAAATAAAATAAATAAATAAAATTATGCTCGGATCAGTACTTAAATGTTCACTCAAAATATCATTGATATAAAAAATTATCACTCAAAATTTTTAATTTGGTTGTTAGCGACGAACGATTTGAAAATACCACTCAAAATTGTTTGTAAAAACGGCGTTTTTCTAAAATTAATAAAAATACATTCTGATTAGTAAAATATTTTTTTTTCTATTCCTACATCCTCAATCGAATCTTAATTTTTATAATTTTTTAATATTTTGCAAATTTTCTTAGAATAGTTTCCAATATCTTAAAATGTTAATTCTTTTGCGAATTGAGTGATTTTTATTTGGAATTTTATCCAATTTGCTAGAATTAACTACAAAATATTATAAATATGAATTATTGAGAATCGTTTGATTCGAATATTTTAGAAATGAGTAAATTTTGAGTGAGCAAGCTGCATAGTTTTTCTCATGAAGTGGCAAGAATGGTATAACTACATTTATTTCATAATGTCCTTTCAAAATTAGTTTGGAAATGTATTTGAATGAAAATGACCCCATATATTAAACGACTTCTTATGGTGTGAGGATGGATATGTCCGTGACGTCCCATCATTGACAATGATCACAATTATTATTAATGATCACAATTATTATTATGGAATGAGTCAATTCCATAATAATAATTGTTCAAGTATCGGTTTACTTGATAGTGATTATAGATTTATCATACACTTCACGTTAGTGTTTTACCAATCGTTAAAAAATGAGAATTTCAGTCAAATGAACTGTATAGATGTGTCGCAAATTAATGTTTCAGCCTTGAGCTTAATGTCAATTAAATTTTAAAACTTATTAAAACGAATGCACATTTTGTGAGTAATAATACGAGGAATAATACAAACACTACTAATTTCTAAAATATAAAAGTCGATGCAACTGCATATCGAGTATAATTGGCTCCCATCCAAAACCAATAAAACTTTCTGTCTGAACGACTGTATATGAAATCATCCGGAAATGAGACAACATTCCGACAGCCAAACACTATTTGAACTCGGTGCGGAACGGCTTGTATAAATATACAAATTTCGAAATGTAGGTCATTTATAAAAGAAATCGTATATTCAATCACAGCCAATAAATAATCTTCTAAACTGCCATAAATTTTTATGTTTGCTATTCGATTGATTTTGTATTTCCACTATAACTTATCAACATTGAAATGGGTAATAAATCTTCGAGTTTCTGTAACAAGTATATTAAAAAATAAAATACGAAAGAATTTCCAACAATTTTCTACCTTTGTTTTTCTATTCTACCGTGTGACAACAAGTGTTTCAGTTTTATAATATTGCTGTCTATATAAATTTACCCCGTCCCTCCCCCCCTCTTAATTGAAATTCTTAAACAACTTTTCTTTTACCTGTATACAATCGGTTTGTGTAAAGAAAACCGCAGTCGAATATGCAATATTGATAAATTTATTAACATATATTGTCAGTATATAGTAACTGTGTACCACAAGCATACACATAAATTATTGACGTCATCTTAGTAATTTATTTTAATATCGTACTCAATTACACGTACTCCCCCACTACACACACACACTCCATATGTCTTGCATGATTTTTATTTTTATTAATTTAAGAATGAAAATATAAAAAAGTTTTATTCTAGCCAGCTAATCAAAACCCATTGAACGTAACTAAATAATAATAGTTCAAGGATATCATAAAACAATCCTCTATCTTGAATAAAAAATTGAGGGCTTTGAAAGATCATTGAGTAAAAAAATTTTTTTATTTAATATTACATGATTTAAATATTTTGATCTCATTTAACGTCTGTTCAAAGCACAATAGACTTTAAAATATAATTTATCGAGATTTTATAAGACGATAAGCGGATTATGCAGGCGGTGTGGTAATAATGATCATTTTCTAATTTTGCATGCAAAATCGATCGTAAAAAATCGAAATTCGCTCGATTAGCATATCGAATAATTAATTTGTAAAAATATCTATAAAATGTGTATATATGGAGTGATGTAAATTTGAGTCGTAAATTTGAAACGTATTTTGGCTTGTGTTGGACTGATCAACTTCCGATTATTATTTTTTAACTTTTACCAATTTAAAAAAAAAAATTAATATTTGGTGACAATTTGCATAATTTTCACTCAATTAGATTACGAACGACCACTTTCGGAATATATTTAAATTTCATTCAGCCTGATAATTTTTTCACTCAAAGTTTAAGTACTTTATTTTTGTATAATGACTATAAATTTCTTGATTATATCGAATGTCCTTCTCCTAGTTTTTCATCAATAGAAGACTTGCCCACTCAAATTATTTTCTACTCTAATTTCACAGATAATAAAGGCGCCTCTATATGGGGAACCACTCAAGTTTCGTAGTTCGTTGTCAATAACGGGCAATCATCATTCAACGTCATTTTAATTTTACTCTGCGTAATCGAATATCCTACGAAATGATTTTCACTCAAACATTATTTAGTACTCATCAATTTTTTTTTAAATTATATACAGGGTGTCCCAAAATTGGGAGATCAAAAGAATCAGTGTGATAGGGGAGCTCATTTGCAACAAAAACAGCCAAGGAAAGATTTTTCGAATTGTTGGCGGTGCAAGAGTTATTCCACTTTTAGTGAAATCGCATGTGCGCGCCGCCACCCATCAAAAAATTAATTTAAAACAAACTCAGAGTTCTTTTGTTTAACTTTCGTTTTTAATACGATCTAGAAGAGTATGCCTTTCCAATAAAATTATTTTTATAAGCTGCATTATTTTCTGTCAAATACAAACTTGGGAGCTTTTTTTGTTTCTTAAAATTTTTGTTGATGTTTAAGTAACGCCAGCAGGAAAAGAATGTATTAGAAAAAGTTGGCCCACTATCAGAAAAATATGCGACACTAATGCAAATTTTAAAATGGTATCACACGCCAAGCTATTCACAATAGAATATTTTTTATCAATTTTTGTTCGCAAAGTAAGTTGTGTTTATTAAAAAACGCACTTAACAAAATTTCGAGTTCTAAAACGATGCTTTGTTAAAAATAAAACAAAATGAATAAAATAATTTTTTTCTTTACTAATTTTAAATATAATTATTCGGATTTCCCTCAAATTTCCTGGATTTTCCTGTGACCCCCCCCACCGGATTTGGATTTCCACTGGATTTCCACCGGGTTTCCCTTGGAATCCGGGAAACAGGGAAACTGAAGTCCGGAACAATCCGAGCGAAAATCTGGAAATCTGTGAGAAATCCGGAGGAAATCCGGAAGAAAACCGATGGAAATCCTGGGAAATTCGGTAAATCCGGAGCCGGTTAACCTGGTGGAAATCCGGAAGAACATCGGAAAATCTTGTGGAAATCCGAGAAAATCTGGGAAATTCGAAGGAAATCTGTATAATAATATTTAAAATTAATAAACAAAAATTATTTAATTTATTTTGTTTTATTTCTCTGATAATGCAGCTAATAAAAATGATTTTATTGGAAAGGCAAACTCTTCTAGATCGTATTAAAAACGAAAGTTAAAGATAACAACTCTTGGTTTCTTTTAAATTAATTTTTTGGTGGGTGCGCATGCGATTTCACTAAAAACACTAAAAGTGGAATAACTTTTGCACCATCAACAATTCGAATAAACTTCCACTGTTTTTGTTGGAAGTGAGCTCCCTCCCTTCCAATTTTGGGATACCCTGTATATTTATTAGACTGTTTTACAAATCATCTAGGAATTTATCTTTCATAAATTTATATTCGGAGTTTATATTCGGAGGGTTGTACCCTTATGGCTAGTCCTCTTTACATTTTTTTTTTATTTTTAGTCGATTCAGATTAGATCTAGTAGATCAAGAAGTGGTTTCTTCTTTTGTTCAGTAAGATTTTTTGTACGCATGGTAACATTCAGCCTAGCGGCAACCCGATAGTAATTGTCTTCGAATTCGGAAAGATCTGACTCTATTTCACTGAAACATCGCTAAGCTAACACTGGCCATATTGTCCTTTGCGAATGTCAGCTGTTTGGTCATGCTAGATTATGATTCTGAAAAAATTATTGGCCAGCTCACAGTATTGTTCCGCGGATGTGGAGACTAGCAGCATATGGGTGCAATGATTAGAAAGCTTTCGTTGATGTGTGTTAACAAACAAGATTTTCAAAAAATTGTTTGAATAACTCATTGAGCCTCCAGATTCTTCCGAACTCTGGTGGAGAGGAGAGTGAACTGACGGGACCAGGATGAGACGGCACCATGATGAGATACATCAATCGAAGCTATAACCGAAGTCTAAATGTCAATATAGCCATTCTGGCTTTCTTCTGCTACTTAATAACTGATCATCTCCATAAAGTTGGCTAGGAGTTTCCCTTTGGTCCACAAAAATGAGAATCCACAAAAACAATTTTTTGTTGGAATGCAACAGACCCAAGAATAACTTGCTGCAAGAATTTGACGTCGTACTCAATTGTAAGAACTTCATCAAACATTATAAAATTACGCTTAATGATTTCTAAATCTCTGAACTCAAGATATTCGCTCTCGGGGATCGGTCATGGACTACGCCCAAATCGAATGTTCGAAGCTTCCATATTTGGAAGTTTTTCACTGAATTCGAAAATATCATTGGATGAAGAGTGTAGATGAATTTTCCGTTATACCTAATTACTTTGATGAAAGGAATAATGCGCGATAGATGTCGCTGCTCGGACTGTGTCAGTGCGATAATTTCTGCTTGAATCACACTTGGGTCGAAGTATTTTCAGTATAAGCCTTGGTACTGGTGTACTATTTACTCCATCTCTCAAATCAGTATTGCATCGAAGACAACCACACACCTTAGAACCCAACCACTTAATTCGGATGGCACTGCTTTAGGCATACTGCACAACGTTTGTTGCAAAACGCATTTCTTGCTCATGCTCTTCTTGCGTCATATTTGTTCTTTCTTCAGAATGTCTTGAACAATCAAGTGCTAGGCGAGCTTAATTTTCATTAGATTTTCTTGAACGAACAGATGCAGGAGAAGTTTTGTTTTAATCAACCGTTAGATTCGCTCTTGATGCTGATCTGCGCTAACGTTCAATTGTTAGACAATCTTCGTTTTCTACTTCCATCTCGTTCGCTTTTCAAGTATATATACGTGAAAGTCAAAGGGCAAGGCGAGCTTCCTAACTTCCTTGAAGCTCCCAAATAATTCACACTAATTTTATCCCAGCCATTTTAATGAAGTTTTATCTTCATATCTTCGTCATTTATCAAACCTGCAATAATTCTTGTTGTATGGATTGGGGCACTATCTTGTTGGTTAATCCATGGCAAAAGTCCGAAGAGCACTTTAAATTTTTGGAAAAGTTTTTTCCAAGATAGCTTTGTTCGAAAGTGCAGTCTAGGAAAAACCAAGCTAAATGTTCCGTAGTACGAAATTGCTTTACAAACCATTACGCCACCCTGTTTACTATATGATTTCTATTCAAAAATATTTCCGCTTTCCTTAGATGATGAAAATTAAATTTCTTTTCTTCCGAAAATACAACTCGGTACCATTCTGCTTCAATGTTATGTGATTTTTGGCAAATTCCAATCGGTTTGCTTTGTTTGTGCGTTCATAGGAGGCGTCTTTTGAATTTTTTTTCTTTTAAGTGGCTTAGTCTTGCTAATCACACGCCCAGAAAAAATTGGAATCAGGCCGAATAATCGCCCGTTTATCTGTGGTCGTTGAAACGCGTGTTTGTTGGGTTTTTTCATAATTTTTAATATTATTGATGAAAGATCCAATAACAGGTTTGGCCTACCAAAATTATTGGAGGATTTTTTGTTATTAACCGGTTTGTTGGATTAGGTATCGTCATTACCATTGATTTGGAACGTGTTTACGTATCGTTAATTATTTGGAGTAGTTTTCGTACAGTCCTTTTTCAGAAAGAGCTTTTATTGTTTGCCCGGTAATTAAGTCATATCCTGGAGATTTTTTTGAATTTAGGTTAAGATTGATTTCTTTTCTATTGTAATGTAGCAGGAGATGTATTACATTTACATAAAATTTTGCATTTCGGGGTAACTTTCAAAAAATTTGACTCAAAAGCTTCTAGAAATTGAATTATTTGATACATAAATGGAAGAGGGGCGGGCATTCAACGAACATTTTTATAATTTTGAAGAAATTAAAATTTTGTTATTCATAAAAGCTTACGAAAAGTAATAAATGGCTGAGCAAATGTTGGCTTTATTATGACATCAATTTCCAGTTTCACTCATGTTTATAGTAAACTAAATTATAGAAATCAAGAAAAATATTGACCCCGAGATTTATCGTTTCTACTCGCTATATCGACGAAGTACAAACAATGTAGTTTTTAAAAGTGCCCAGTAAATATCTGTTGATTCTCTAAAGACTGTTCGGATGAAATTTCATACCTAAGCGTTTCCATAAATTGAGAGATCTCCATGTTTTTTGGCTAAATTCGGTTTATTGGAACTGACAGCATCCTTAGAATTTTTTCGGTTTTTGAAAATATTGTTTGAAAAGGTATATAATTTACGAGACAAATGATTATGACCTAAATAATCCTAAATTAAATTTGCAAAAATACCGGCCCAAATCATTTGCAAAAATTTAAGCGGAAATGACGTTATTTGACAAAAAATAGTTTTTCGACAAAAAATCGGCCCTGTACTGTTCAGACGGATTCATTGATTGGGATGAAACTTCATGTTTAAGTTTTTTCCCAAATTGGGAGATGCTAGTGAACTTTGGCCGAGATCGGTCCACCGGAAGTGACAGCTTTCATGAGAGCTTTTTCATTCTTTTTCCAAATATTTTATAATAAAATTAGCAAAAATACCGACTCAAATCATTTTTCCAAAATTTAAGCGGGAATTTTTAAACAAAAATTTTTTTTTAACAAAAATTCGGCCCTGTACTGCCCAGACGGATTCCATTGATTGGGATGCAACTTCATGGTTAAATTTTTCGGTTAAATTTCGTTTAAATTTGGTTAAATTACTCATTGGGAGATGCCAGCGAAGTATGGCCGAAATCGGTACACCGGAAGTGACAGCTTCCATAGTAGCTTTTTGGTTTTTGCAAATATTTTGAAGAGCATCTCATTTTCGGGATAAACGGCTATGAACTAAAGATTCCAAATTAATTTTGAAACAATATCGGCCCAGATCCGTTTAAAATTTAAGGGAAAACGATGACTTTTGATCGGGATGACACCATACCCAAGCTTTTTCCTCAAATTGGGAGAACCAGTGAATTTTGGCCGCAATCGGAAGTTACAGATTCCAGCGGAGCTTTTTCGTGTTTCCACTGGTAATGACAGCTTCAATAGGAGCTTTTCGCCTTTACCTATATTATGAAAACTATACCATTTAAAGATCCTAAATTCATTTTGCAACAATATCGTTCTAGAACAATTTTCCAAAATATAAGCGAAAATGACGATTTTTGACAAAAAAACTATCAGTAAAAAAATGTTCTCATACAGCCCTTACTAATTGATTGATCGAGATGAAATTTCTTACTTAATCTTTTTTCACAAACCGGTAGATCACTTTGGTTTTTGACCAAAATCGGTCCATCGGAAGTGACAGATTCCAGTGGAGCTTTTACGTTGTTTGCAAATATTTTGAAAAGAATATGCAAGATTACCAGCTCAGATCAGTTTTCCAAAATTTAATCGAAAATTTTCTTCTTACTTAAGCATTTTCTATATATTGGTAGACCCCATAGATTTTTGACCAAAAACGGTCTACCGGAAGTTACTAGATTCCAGAGGAGCTTTTTTTGTTTTTCCACCGGAAGTGGCACCTTCCAAAGGAGCTTTTACGTTGTATGCAAATATTTTAAAACGTATATGCAACAATACCGGCCCAGACCAGTTTTGCAAAATTTAATCGAAAATTTTGATTTGTGACGAAAAACTGCCTTTCATTAAAAATTTGGTCCATGCGGTACCAGTGATCCAATTTTGGGGTTGATTGATCGGAATGAAACTCTTAATACTAAAGTTTTCCATAAACTGAAAGATCTCAGTGAGTTTTGGCCGAGCTCGGTCCACCGGAAGTGGCAGCATCTACAGGAGCTTTTACGTTCTTTGCAAATATTTTGAAAATTATATGCAACAATACGAGTACCGGCCTAGATCAGTTTTCCAAAATTTAATCGAAAACTTTGATTTGTGACGAAAAACTGCTTTTCATTAAAATTTTGTCCCTGTAGAGCCCATAATGGTTGATTGATCGGAATGAAACTTCTTACTTAAGCTTCGTCCATAAACTGGTAGATTTCAGTGATTTTTGACCAAAATCGATCCGCCGGAAGTGACAGATTCCAGTGGAGCTTTTTCGGTTTTTCACCGGAAGTGGCAGCTTCCATATGTAAAAGCTTCTCCTTGCAGTTTCCAGAGGAGCTTTTCGTTTTTCCACCGGAAGTGGCAGCTTCGATAGGAGCTTTTATGTTGTATGCAAATATTTTGAAAAGTATATGCAACAATACCAGCTCAGATCAGTTTTCCAAAATTTAATCGAAAATTTTGATTTGTGACGAAAACACCTTGTTAAAGTTAGCCGAAAGTTGCCAGCCGAAAAATAATGCAGATAGTGTCTTGACTATATTTAAACTCCCTTTATACTCTCGCTCCTATCGATTTTTAAATTCCTATAAACTGAAATAATTTCTCCTTCACTCGAATGATGTAACCCGATCCTAAATTCTCCTAAATTCGAGTTCATGACTGATTTTTGCTGTATTCAAGACACTATCTGCATTATCTTTCGGCTGGCAACTTTCGGCTAACTTTAACAGTATACGAAAAACTGCATTTCGTTAAAGATTTGGTCCCTGTGCAGCCCATAATGGTTGATTGATCGGAATGAAACTTCTTACTTAAGCTTTTTCCATAAATTGGTAGATCCCAGTGATTTTTGGCCAAAATCAGTACACCGGAAGTATTACATATTCCAGAGGAGCTTTTTGAGGAGCTTTTTCGTTTTCCCACCGGAAGTGGCACCGTCCATAGGAGCTTTTACGTTGTTTGCAAATATTTTGAAAAGTATATGCAACAATACCGGCCCAGATTAATTTTGCAAAATTTAATCAAAAATTTTAATTTTGACGAAAAGCTGCCTTTCATTAAAAATTTGGTCCATGCGGTACAAGGGATCAAAATTTGGGGTTGATTGATCGGAATGAAACTTTTAATACTAAAGTTTTTTCATAAATTGCTAGATCTCATTGAGTTTTGGCCGAGCTCCTTCCACTGGAAATGGCAGCATCCTTAGGAGCTTTTACGTTGTTTGCAGATATTTTTTATGCAACAATACCGACCCAGATCAGTTTTTCAAAATTGAATCGAAAATTTTGATTTGTGACTAAAAACTGATTTTCATTAAAAATTTGGTCCATGCGGTACCAGGGATTAAATTTTGGGGTTGATTTATTGGAATGAAACTCAACGTTTTTTCCATAAGCTGAAAGATCTCAGTGAGTTTTGGCCGAGCTCGGTCCGCTGGAAGTGGCAGCTTCCATAGGTAGCTTTTTTGGTTTTTGCAAATATTTTGGAAAGTATTTTGGTGTCTATAAAGAATAAACTAAATGATTCTAACTATAACTTTTGCAATAATGCCGGCCCAGATCAGTTTTCCAAAATAAGCGGATATGAGGAGCTTTGTCACAAAACTGCTTTTCAATTAAAATTCAGTCCCTGTACAACCCAGGCGGATTGATTGATCGTGTGGATTGATTGATCGAAACACACACAAACAGGTGCAACACGTCTTTGAATGACGAATATCGCGCCTTCGAATGATGAATAGGATTTTGACCTATGAACGCTATTGCCACCACGGCTATTTAGTGCGAGATAAAATTGCCCACAGCACGTATCACCTGCAATATACTTTTATTTCGCCGTTTCTTTTAATTTTAATTTATTAAGCTTTCGAGGATAGCGCATCGAAAATTAGCTCACTAATTATTGAAAAAGATGTGTACGGTAGCTGCCAGGGACACCAATAAAATGACAGCGGAAATTACAATTGTTTAGTAGCGCTGTGTTGATTGGTGCCTAAAAAATATTTTTTCATGTTGTTTTGTAATTTTCAAAACTACATTATAGTTTTATATTGCACCTGAGGTTTGAGGGAATGACAATTCAGAAATTTTTCCTATATATACGAGCACATACCCACAACCACACAATAAAATGAAAACGGAAAATGTCACATATAAACTCGATTTATACTATGCACGAAAGATACAAATAGCACACAAACACACAAAAAAATGTTAATTAGTAGCAACATTGGGTTGACATTTAAAAGCGCGAACGATAACAAAAATAAAATAATTGACCTACAGTTTATGATGCCAAAACAATTTCAAGAATTCGCCGTAACAAATTATGCAAATTAGCACCATACACGCTGTTTCATCAAAAAATAGCGCGCATAATCACAAACCACAAATCTTTCATATTGTTTTGTTTGTTACTTATGCCGTTTTCTTATCTTGAACGAGACATTTTGGCAGACAATAAACACCAGACCGGTTTGTTAATATTGTTGTTGTTGCTATAATTATCACACGCAGAGATCTGCGTGTGGTGTATGCGAAAAGTTGATTACAGCCAGTTTGTTGTGTTGAATACACAGCAGATAGAAATTAACGCGGCCTTTTAAATTTAATTTCTCTTTAGTCTTGGAGCAAAACTGCTGTTGTTGTTGTTGTTGTCAAATTTGTGTTTTACTGTTGTTTAATTTTTTTATGACATTTTGTCATATATCTCTGTGGCGTTTACCTTATAGTCGAGCAAATCTAGAAAGGTAACAAACACATTTCATATTTTAATTGGTCCATTAAAATATGCTGTCGTATACACATTGAAAGTGACATTTTGATCTTATTAAAACCCCAAAATGAGATCATGCCTGGGCGAACATCATGTAGTGCTTAAGAAGTGAATGGATTTATTTTTATTGGGTGACATTCAATGGTATACTATAGTAAGCTTTCGGTCTACAGTGAAAGGATGTAAGGAACGATAAGATCGGGTTTTCAACAAACGATGAAATCATTTGTATCCAGTCGAATGCATATAATTTACAAAAATGATTACTAATTAAGGTCTTAGACGGGAATATCTATTTGCATGCATAAAACAATATTAGACGATTACATCATCGCGCACTGTGTATGACTAGATGTAATGCACAACAATGTATTTGCATTACAGAATAATTGCATTCGCGTATTATGATTTTATATTTTTTTATTAATTTATAAATAGAGGCTAGGTAATATTTGAGTGCCGCGGCGGCGTATTGTGAATGGGGAGGGAAAAACAAATTTAAATTAAAATGTTAATTGCTGGCGGCTATAACTTAAAATTGACAAACATATGTTGAACCTAATGGATGCATTCCGCCTACAATCGATCAAATACTGTGTAAATATACGATTGAAATCTGTATATGGTCTTCGAGATTTTTTATGCCTTAATTAGGCAAAATTACATGACAGTTGCATTAATTTTTAACGTGCGTACTTATGGTGTTCGCTTTCACTTTGAATGATGAATATCAGAGCGGTGCGATCAAACGTGCAATATTGTGACTTGTTATATGCGTATAATAAATATATTTATATTGCAAATTACCGGTTTTGCATAAAAATTACTCATAAACGAGTAGTTGTACTTGAATTTTCGTCACAACATTGATACAGTGTTGCTTGAGCCTATATGAAAGTGTGAGAAGTTAACACTATTAAGGAAAATTTCGATAAAACCGATAAAATATAATCAGCGAACATCCATGTTAGATACATACCTCACCTCACAAAACGAAAAGTTCTTATAAAAAAGGATTTTATCAAATTCGTCATTTTCAATCCATTTTCCCAATTTCATTGGGGCCTCCTTATTTATGAAAAAAGTTTAAGTATGAAGTTTCATCCAAATCAGTAAATCCATCTGGCCTGTTGAGACGACACGAATGGACAAACACCACCTCGAAAACCACTTTTGCGGTGCTTACTGTTACTTTGTAAAATAAATTAATAATTACGTCACACTTGGTTAAGTAACGACGGAGTTCTATTCATTTTAAAGATTTCGCACGGTTTTATTTCAATCAAATTAGACATTTTCATAGTACCAACCGAGTTCCATACTATTCGATTAAAAAAAGTCTTCGTTACATCAAAATGAGTAAATATTTTTCAAAATCACATCCGGAACTCGGAGTTGTATCCCAATCGGTTACGTATACTAGATTCCCATTTTCATCATTAATCTGTAGTCCACCCCCTTCGGGTGAGATGGCATAGTAGACATATTGTGTAATAAGACGGAACATAGTGGATAAACCGGAGAGCACCTCTAAACTAATTTTCCAAAATCATGATCCATTGCTATCATTTCCTGATTTCCTAGCATTTGAAAACCCATCTCACTGATTAATATTAAATGTTGTTCGACCCGAAAAGACCTAACTAAATTTTTTCAAAATTAGGCCTCACCGCAATCCATTTCTGACATTAAAGGCCGAAATTAAAAAAAAATCCAGGACCCCTCCGAAGGACCAACTGAATGAATTTTCCTGAAACTAGCGCCCATCGAAATAGATTCCTGGTATTTGTTTCCTTGTCATTCCTTTGACACCTTCATATATATTTTGGTGCAACATCATGCAATATGGTGTAACATTACACAATATGATGCAAAATGACGGCCCAACCCGAGCATTCTCAAATGGATTATTCAGAAATCAGAACTCCTTGTATTCGAAAAACATGTCCCGCAAATTTTACCAAAATCGTTCAAGACAAATAAAATGTTAAAAGAAGGCCTGGAACCAGCATGACGCATCATAGTGGAACATCACACAATATCCCTTAACAAGATTCAACATCAAAAAACCTGGTACAACATCACGCAGCATGGTGCAGTATGAAAAAGCGTGATGCAACATCATACAACATAGCGCAACATCCCACAACATGGTGGAACATCATGCAACATCACGCAACATGGTGCAACATCACGCAACATGGTGCAACATCATGCGACATGCTGCAATATCATGCAACATGGTTCGATGCAACCGTGCTTATCCGAGGAATCCCAATTATTCATAAATCGGAACTCGCCGTAATTGTTTCCTTGCATTTGAAAACCCTGTCTCGCTAATTTTTTTTCAAAATTGTCGAAACCAAATAAAATGTAAAAATAGGACTGCATTTCTGGCCCCCACTGGAAGGCGCCCTAAATAAATTTTCTCGAAATAAGAACCAATCAAAATCAGTTTTTTGTATTCCATTAAATATTGTTCGTAAAGCGGCCGATATAGGCCATTCTTGGTATGAGAACCCCATTACAACCTCTTGAAACTTCTTACTTGTAAAGGCTAGAACCAGATCTGTCCGAAAATTTTAGTGAGACCGATGACCAACACCGAAAATTTCAACTTCCATTAATTATTATGATTGTTCGTAAAGCGGCCGAATATGGGTCATTCTAGGTACGAGGATCCCATTACAACCTCCTGAAACTTCTTACTTGTAAAGAGTAGAACCAGATCTGTTCGAAAACCTTAGTGGGACCGATGACCAACACCGAAAATCTAAACTCTCATTAAATAGTATGGCTTTTCGTAAAGCGGCTGAACACAGGCCATTCTTGGTATGAGGACCCCATCACAACCTCCTGAAACTTTTTTCTCGTAAAGGCTTGAACCAGATCTGTTTGAAAATATTAGTGAGACCGACGATCAACACCGAAAACCTCAACCTCCATTAATTATTAAGGTTGTTCGTAAAGTGGCCAAATATGGGCCGCTTCTGGTATGAAAACCCCATCACAACCTCCTGAAACCTTACTTGTAAAGGCTTGAACCAGATCTATTTGAAAATCTTAGTGAGACCGATGACCAATACCGAAAATCTAAACTTCCATTAATTATTATGGTCAAAGCGGCCGAATGTAGGCCATCCTTAGTATGTGGACCCCATCACAACCTCCTGGAACTTTTTTCTCATAAAGGCTTGAACCAGATCTGTTTGAAAATATTAGTGAGACCGATGATCAACACCGATAATCTCAACTTCCATTAATTATTATGGTTGTTCGTAAAGCGGCCGAATATGGGCCGCTTCTGGTATGAGGACCCCATCACAACCTCCAGAAACTGCTTACTTGTAAAGGCTAGAACCAGATCTGCCCGAAAATCTTAGTGAGACCGATGACCAATACCGAAAATCTAAACTTCCATTAATTATTATAGTTGTTCATAAAGCGGCCGAGTATAAGCCATTTTCGGTATGAAGACCCCACCACAACTTCCTGAAATTTCTTTATTTTAGTTAAATATTGAATTTTTAGAAGTAGAAATATTATATTTTAGTTTTCTGGGTTGATTTCATAAAAATGTCGGACATACGATTTTTTGTGGGCTGACAGTTCATATACGTGACAGAAATTATAGATTTCGTGTTGCCACTGCGTTTTTTTGGGCTGACATTTGGGCCACATACACATACATTAAAAAATAAATGTTTTCACATACATTAAAAAATAAATGTTTTAATAGAAAACGTGCATACAAATTTGAAAAAAATAATTTAAGTAGACGGCGAAAAATTTTAGTAAAATACAGAATTTCATAGCAAATTGTATTCAAATTACGAAAATTTCCACCGATTTCAAGAATAGGGCCCCAGGGCACTCTGTTCGATGCTCTGAACGAATTTTCCCAAAATCCGGACCAATCGCAATTGATTCCTGACAAATAAAATCAATCAGCATCAGCAATCGATTCCTGGCTCCTTTTCACCAATTTTTAATAAAATCGTGTAAGCGAGGAAAATGTAATCGCGGTTACGAAGGGGTTGACAATTGCGTAGCAAAACATAATAATTCGCTAAGGCATTGTGATTATTCTTTGTTTGTAAGTTCAAAGTATTTTCAATATTTTAGTAGTTTGGTCACTGCAGTCTAATGAGAAGACCGATTTTTTTAATTTAACGAATTTAATGTTTGATGTGGTCGGAATAAGGAGGCTCTCTGCTGCAGCTTTAGATATATGACACTCCGTTACGTCGCAGAATGTTCAAATATTAAACACGTTACGTCATATCCATACCACCCAAAAACTAGGATTCAATCGACTAATCATGCATTAATCCAAAATAAATAAAAGGATTACTGTAAACGTGTTTAACTCGTATAAGGTACTAATATAATACAAATTGCAGTGTTTCGAAAAGTTGCTTAGTTCAAGGTTGTATTAACCAAATTGACCTTTCGATGATGCTGTCCTCACAAGGAAGGGTCTCCAGGTGTCTGGCTCCGATTTCGATGAAACTTTAATATGTTGTAGAGGAGTGGAAAATAAGTGACACGTATTTTTTTTAAGTGCTCAATCCCCTCTTAAGGGGGTGAAAACCGCCCTTGAAGTTGGGGGTAAAAAAGTGACTTTCGATAATTTTCCTCAAAAAACATGAAAAAATCTGCAAGTTTTTTATTACAAATTATGTGTTTCAGAAACTTACGTTATATATTATTTTTTCAAGAATTTTGGTACTACCTAGGGGGTGAAACTACCCCTAGGAAGGGATTGAAAAATCAAAAAAACTGTCTAAAAATCCAAATTGATGCGAAAAATTCTGGAAAAAATTTATATTACTCCATAAAAAAAATAAGGTTGACTTGTTCGAGGGTTTTTCGAAACCACCCTTTCTCAGAGGGTTAACCACCCCTAGAGACGATTCTGGAAATTCGCTCAGGACATCTGATTTTTTCGACTGAAAGTTCTTTGTTCTCCTCAATTATGATCATTAACATAGATTCTTACCGATATCATTGATGTTTTGGAGGTGAAACATCCCCTAACGGAGGTGAAATTTGTAAAAAAATTTAAAAATTCCAAGAAAATTTCGCAATTTGGTGGAATAATTCCCCCGCCCCGGTGGCAAAGTGGTTAGCATGCTTGCTCCAGCGACCGGAGGTCCCGGGTTCGATTCCCGGTGGTGACAAGGAAAAAATTTCACGGCTGGTTTAGGATCAATGAATTAATCACTCATTATCCGAAATGAAAATATGATTATGAAACCTCATTTGAGGCGGCCAAATCCCTTGATGGGATATAGTGCCAGAGAGAGAGAGGTGGAATAATTCTAGAAAAAATATATAAGATCGCGAAATTGGGATAAAGGTTTGCACGTTCAAAAATTTCATGAATCATCCGCTTTGAATGGTTTCAACCGCACTTGAATTTGGGGGTGTAAGAGCGACTCTCCATAATTTTCCCTACAAAACATGAAAAAATCCGAAAGTTTTTTACTATGAAATACGTATCTCGGAAAGTCAAGATTTTTATTATTTGTTCAAAAATTTTGGAAATCCCGGGATGAAGCAACTCCTAGGAGGGGGTTGAAAATCAAAAAACTTGCATAAAATACCAATTTGATGCGGGAAATAGTGGAAAAAATAAATATCACTCAACAATGAAAAAGAAGTTTGAGGGATTTAAGGATTTTTTAGACTGGAAGTGTTTTGCTATCCTCCGGGGATTTAAAATTTCATAAATTGTTAAGAATTTTAAGAAATTCCTGAAATACGGCCAATTAATTCTAGAAAATATATACGCTCACGGGATCGGGAATAAATTAAACGAGTTCAAAGATTCCATTAAGCAACCCCTTTTAATGGGTTACTCACGCCTGTATGGAATTTCCGAAATATCGAAACGCAATGCAATGAGTTTATCATTCGGAATTGATATTTTTATCATGAATATCGTTCCAGGGCTTGAAGTATCAAAATGCGAGTAAAGGAGGCAAACGTTCTGGGATTCCTAGAAAATTTTTCGAAATATTTCGGAAAAATCGTATGAAAAATTTCATTAGCCCTCTGAGAAAGGGTGGTTTCGAAAAACCCTCGAACACGTCAACCTTATTTTTTTTTATGGAGTAATATAAATTTTTTCCAGAAATTTTCGCATCAATTTGGATTTTTTAGATAGTTTTTTTGATATTTCAACCCTAGGGCTAGTTTCACCCCCTAGATATTACCAAAATTCTTGAAAAAATAATATATAATGTAAGTTTCTGAAATACCTATTTTGGAATAAAAAACTTGCAGATTTTTTCATGTTTTTTGAGGAAAATTATCGAAAGTCACTTTTTTACCCCCAACTTCAAGGGCGGTTTCACCCCCTTAGAAGGGGATTGAGCACTTAAAAAAAATACGTGTCACTTATTTTCCACTCCTCTATAACATATTAAAGTTTCATCGAAATCGGAGCCGGACACCTGGAGACCCTTCCTTGTCAGTGATGCTCGCTTTCCGATGAATTCAGGTTTTCCGTGAAGTCAGTTTTTCCGTGAATTATATTTTAGGGCCGAATTTCAAAGGGCCGAATGTCGAAGGCCGAAAGTCGAAGGGTCAAATCTGTCGAAAGGCCGAATGTCGAAGGGCCGAATGTGTCGAAGGACTGAATGTCGACGGGCCGATTTTTTTTTGTTTATTTTTTAATAAAAAAATATAATTTTTTAAATTGGTTATTTTATGGAATATTTTGTAATTTTTTTTTATTTATTAAACATAAAGGAATTTGTTATGAATTTATGTATTTTAGTATTTTTCATCTTTGGATACTTATGAAATTCCACGTATCCAGTCATTTGCGATACATTTTGGTGAAGGAAAATTTTGGGATTGGGGTCGTTTGCACGACTTTTAAAATCCCGAAATCGAAATTCCGACTTTTAAAATCCCGACTTTCAAAAGCCCGATTTACAAAAAATTGAATTCGGGCGCCCGCGGGCCATCATTTTGAAATGATATAATTGAAGAGGCTAACGGCTTCCATAACTCTCGCAGGCACGGGGGAGGTCGCTGCGCTCCCTCTCGTTGAGCCCTCCGAGGATCTCTAGATTTGAAGTTCACGGGACATAGGAGCCGGGATTAGCAAACATGTTGCACTGCGTGCCGCACGCAGGAGCGAATTATATAGAATCTATTAATGACCAGAGTAGGGGTAGATAGGTATAAAAAATACTAAATATTAAATTTTGTTTTTTTACCTATAAAAACAAAATTTAATATTTAATATTTTTTAAAAAATCCCGACTTTTGTCGGGATTTTTAAAGTTTCAGTAAAATTTGGATTTTGAAATTCGCACCCCAAAATTTTGTCATGCGCCACCTGAATCATTCAGCCCTATGTCAGCCTTCAGATAATAGGTTTATGGTACAAAAAATAAAAAATATATACATATTTCTAGAACAAAACAAAAATAAAAAATCGGCCCCTCGACCCATTCGGCCCTTCGAAACATTCGGCCCTTCGAAACATTCGGCCCTTCGACATTCGGCCCTTTGATATCATACCATATTTTCGTAGAACTATTTTTCAATCAATTATCGTGGACAATGCCTGTGCTCGAACCAATCTAATATTAAATCTAACGCTTCTCGAAAGAGACTTGAGAGATTATGATGCTTTGAAAAGTTTTACAAAAGTACAGGTTAGTCGTCTTGTTATCAAAGCTGATTGATTGTAAAGAAATATAAAGTTAGTTATTGTTCATTTAAATTGACTAACGTCATCAATACACCTAGATTGTAATAGTATTTCAAAGCTTAAACGGAGTTGTAGTAAGCTGATGAAAAGGCATAATAAAATGTTTTGCTTGTAGCAAAATAAATGAAATTTTAAAGCCATGCATTACCGAAACGTTCAGTGTTAAATACGTACTGCAAGCTCACGAAAAATAAAAATGTCGATAATGCAGATAGTGTCTTCGCTGTCTCAGTCGAAAGTGTATAAATACGTCATCGTTGATCAATATTCCTCAGCCGAAAGTTATCAGCTGAAAAATCTATTTCAACAATACATCAACAAAAAACAATTTGAATGTATTATTATGCGAAGTTTGTTGTACGAGTAAATACTAATTACAGGTAACCCTCCAAGAACACGGTATTTGAAGAACACGATTTCGAAGAACACGTATATTTTTGTAGTCTCGAACAACACGGTTTTAATGAACACGGAACGAATTAATCGTGTTCTTGGAGGGTTTCCTGTATATTTAAGCTTGTCAAATACAAATGTTTAAATCAATCAATCATAATTTGAAAAGCAATATTTTAACCGGGCTTCAAATGAATATAAATTATGGTGGGCATGCCACTATGGCCATTTGATATATCATAATGTTGGTCAGCTTCGGCCTAGTTGCAGAAAAATTCTGAAGGGGATACAGGGGTGTAATTAATTTAGGAAAATCTCGCTAATTCAAAATATCGAAAATCCATTAAATCGCCTGTCGTTCTAGGTTAACATGCCGTGTCATCGATGCTACTATGGCCATTTTATAGGACATCATGTTGGTCAACTTCGGCCTAATTGTGGATAAATTCTGAAAGGGATACAGGGGTGTAATTAATTTAGGAAAATTTCGTCAACATGGTCAAATGGCCATACTGGCATCCCCACCATAATGGTGGGGCTGGAAACTTTCGGCTAACTTTAATAGCGTCTGATAGCTCTTCATTTCTACTTCTTATTTCAAAGTGTTGATTTTTTAAACGCTCGAGCGTAATTCTCCTTGCTATGGATTTTAGGTGAGCTGAAATATAAAAGTCATTAACTGCTAAATAACCAGAAACTGATAAAATGTATAATCAAAATTTATTTTGATATCAAATAAGCTCAATAATGCTTAGCAAAAGCTGAAAATGTCAACAAAAGCTTAAATCATTCTAAAAGTAGTTTCGAAACTGAGTAAAGTCATTAGCGCTTTCAAAATATTATTAAAAGCTTCCAAAAAAATTACACTATCTAAAAATAAAGTATGTCTAGCCGTTTTAACAAAAGCTTTGACGGTTTGAAATTTAGAAAAAGGTATTTATATGTAATCCCGTTTGGGAATCTCCACAAATAATAGTGCAGGTTGGCTTCTACTAGAGACGAGGATAAACTAAATAGGATCTAAGTATTTATCTTAAACATGCTCATTTCAAGGTTCAATATGTTAAACTAACAATTCGTTAGGGAGCTTTTCGGATTTTATTTTTAATTGTTGATTTAATTAAAATATATCAACTGATCACAAATTAAAATAATTTCACAATAATCTAGACAGCCATTGAAGATCATTGATAGATCTGATTTAGTTACTCAGCTAAATAAAACTTCATATCCGTGGGTTTGTATTTTTTCTCAAATGTATTCTGCAATATCTTCGACCTCCAAGTTTTATCTAAACCCGAGTTTAGATAACTTTTCGTTACACATACTTTCTTTCATCTTTTGACAACGTCCAACGTTCACCCTTCAATAAATTGCAAGTATTCTTCAACTTCGGCCGTCTCAACTTCAAATATTTCCTAAATGTTCAACTATTATTCATATATTGCTGCGCCAGTCAGCATAATTTTCACGTGATCATTTTACAAGTTCGAATTGCAGAAAATTGGTCTTGTAACACCAGCTTCAGAAGTCCTCTTCAACTTCTACTTTCAGAAGCCGACCGAACACGAACATAGTGAATTCATCAATGAAGCTAAAGTTTAATTTATAAATGCTGGCCCACGAGGTAACCTCTGATGCGACAGGATAAATAATCCACGTAATGCAAGACAAATTACCGGACCGTGTTTTCTCCCACAATAGCAACCAGAATTGGCCAGATAGATCGTGCGATCTGGCGACATGTGACTTTTGGCTGTTGTTTTTCGTAAAGTTTTCTTCGTATTTTTCTTCAATTTGTCAATTTTTGAATCAATCCCAGTTTTGTTTTGTCCGCATTTGAAATAGTGTCAGTATATACTGGCTTATGTGGAATGCATTTTTTTGGCGACTTGTCAGTTTTCCTGAATTGCCGTTTTCGGCCAACTAAATTTTTTTTGTATACGGTAGTTTTCGAGTAATTGTTATTTTCGATAAAAGGTGTTTTCGGTAAATTATGTTTTCGGTAAAGTGACGTTTTCGATGAATTCAAGTTTTCAGTGAATTATTATTTATTTTTTCGGTGAATTGTTCTCTTCTAAAATGGCTTTTCATGCAATTGTTGTGGGTTCGTTTCAAATGAAGCCTGTAAAGTTCATTCCACGACCGGCGTTTATCTTTGAAAATATAACTAAACATAAATTGTTTAGGTTTGCCTGCCGACAACCGAAATGAGTGAAAACGAGTGCGTTGGCGATAAAACAATAATTTTGGGACACTTGCTTGACGTTTCGCATATGTCATAGAATTATCAAAATTTAACAATTATTGGTAAGCAAGATTTATTACACCATAAAAACCAAATAAATTGCCCAATTAAGCGAAAATTGATAAATCAGTTGAATTAACTATGCAGAATATGACTTCACGCACAGCACAGAGTACAAAATTCAATTGTGGCAGCAGACGACACCACAAAAATAATTTTGTTTTCGATTAAATTGCCCTACAAACAAATTTGTGTCGAGATTTATTACCCAATCAAAAATTAAATCAAAAACATCGACAACAATTACGATTTACAATACACAAATCAAATTAAACTCATTAATTAAAATTGTATTTTCAAGTCAATCGAATCGAAATAACAACAACGATTTGCATACGAGCTCGTACTGTATTAGTTTCATTTTATCTCAACAGAATATTTTTATGATTTCGATGAATTTTATTTTCCGTAATCAATTTTCCTAATCATTTTCTAATTATAATATTTAAAAACAAAACAATCGAACAATACTAAATAGTTTAATTACTTCTAATTGTTATTCAAATTATTACAACAACAATATTATACAAATGCAAATTAGATTTTCATCATCTCCCTTACCAGTACCGCACTCTCTAACCCCCTCCGCCTGTCGCCGACATTGATTTTTCTTTTGTCGTCGTCTCGTTTGATTTATGTATTCGTATTTGAAAATTATTAGAGTGAAAATTTTTTGTGAACAATACAGATGAGGAAAAAACAAAAGAATTACGAGAGCTGGCGGAGTGCATTAACTTGTGCCGCCCCGAAGTTAATTAGCTTTCTTAAATTTTTATGAACGGATTTGACTGCAATAAATAAAAAAAAAAAGCTCGTTAAAACGGATTTTGTAAATCATACAGCATACACCTACACAGGGTTAAATCAATTAACCGCACCAATTTATGGTCGCATATTGATCAATAAATAGAAAATGCCGATTGTGATTGTGAAAGTTGTTATAATAAATTAATAATCTCGGTTATTTGTAGAATTAGACAATTTATTGACATGCAAACACAATCGACATTGATCGATCGATCGTATATTAGTATTTGATCAAAGGGAGTAAGTAATAGAGGCAACAAAAAGATAAATAAATAAATAAAAATATGTCGCTGCCAATTTTGCATGACATAAACGTATAGATTAATGTATACGCAGTGGAAGACAAACGGTTGTATTGTTCGTGGAAAATTTGGGTCATACATTCGTTGGTGAAATATAAATGAGATCGATTAAAATATTTATTGCCATATGCCGTAGCTTTAATCATGCCGATTTCAATTTTTGCGATCACAGTCGATATGTGATAAATGAGAAATCGTTAAACCAGACATAGTCGATTGAAAATCTCTAGTGAAAGTTATATTTTAAAATCTCAATTTAATCTCTGGTGAATACCAGTTTACAATTTCAGTATTAACATAACGGCCTAAAAGCCTTTTAGATGTAACTTATGATTTCAAACTGGACTCGAGAGTTATTTATTATGGTCAAATTTTGAGCTTCGTTAAAAGCTTTTATATCGTTTTTAAATCAGATAGCAATAATTTTTACAAATACAAATTTCTAATCTACTGACGGATTGTGATACAAACTAAAAGTTACCAGGTAGTTATTAAGTTGTTCTCTGAAATACACATTAAAGCTTTAACTTCAGACGGTCAGTTAAGCTAATCTCAATTCAAAAACCGTTAAGTAGTAAAAGCCTATTCGATGTATATGGTTTTCCAATCAGATTAAAATTTGTACAGCTCCCATGTAAAACATAGCCGATTCTAGTTTCATCTTCCAAAAATACTATACAAAAAATGTGAGTAAATTATGATAATTAAAAGCTCAATGACTAAAACGCCATAAGACCTAAAAGTCTTTTAAATATAAATAAATATCTAAACACAAAATAAACATCTGCTAAATTGTATTTGTGTAGAATTTATTAAAACTTGTTTAAATCTTATTAAATCTGAATTATATTTGTGTCTATATATATTTGTTTGTCTAAATGTACTAAAACGAGTTGTTTAACAGAAAAGCGGATTTCGTTCAATCTCCAATTAAATAAAAAAATTAAATGTTTAATTATGAAATTTTTCCGATTATGATATAATATTGAGAAAACTACCCACCAAAAATGTGATTAAATTTTGGCAAATACAGCTGAATATTTTAGTAAAGTTAGTTTTTAAGTTACTTACAGCAATATCATGTGCCTTTTTAATTTAAACCTGCATTTAAGCCTTCCTCGATCCAAAAGCGTCGTGAAGGTCTAAAAAAACCTTTTAGATTCATTTTTTTTTAAATTCCTTCAATATTATAATTTTGGATATTTTTAAAACTTGTTGAGTGCAGCTAAATTTTGTGCTTTGTTTAACTTTTGCCATAAACTGTTAATTGGACACTAACAATGGTGTTCTCAAATGCACAATCCAACATCATCTAATTTTTAAGCCTTTAATCAAATAAAAAACTTAAAAGCTTAATAGCTAAAGATTAAATGTAGTACAATAAAGGCTGTCGTTAACGGGTCAGTTGGTAAATAGCAAACAGAAATACAGACTACAATTTAAACCTCATTTTAGGAGGGTGTTTTGAGCACACCTCAGCTGCAATTTGTTTAAAAGTTTATAAAACCTTCGTACGTAGCACATATGCTTTTAAATTCCATAAAAAATTGTGTTGGATCTGTATAAAATCTGCAATCAAATTTATATTTTAAAAGCCCAAATATAAAACTGGCTCATTATGATTTATTCTCACGAGGTAATATAATCATTCCAAATTCTAAGATTAATGGAATCTAAAAGCTTAGGCTTAACCCAAAAGGCGTTAAACCCTTTATGGCGGATTTGAGCTCCACGTTAAAGCATTCGATTCAGTACGATTATGATTTATTACATCAGAGCAAACAGACAGATAACTTAAAAAAGCCTTTTGCATTTTTGAATTTCTTTCCAGAGAGTCACTAGATATATGGGTTTTGTTTTGCACACTCATTTACATGTAGGGGCACCATTTATTACGTTTATATCTGCTTTAATAAAGATTTAAGAAGCTTTTCCCACGCTGTTAGAAAAACTCAATATTTGACCAAATTCCACAACAGTTTTAGGCAGTTTTAGCTGAGGTGGAATTTAAATATCCACCTGAAGTGCCAGTCATAAAACTATTTTTAAATGAAAGTTCCAATTGTATTTTTGTAAGCATCTTAACAACCGCCACAGCTTTCGTGAGAATAAATCATATTTCGCAAACAGAAATACAGATTACAAATCATAAACTTGTTTTGAGCCAACTTCACTTCAGGAAACCTTCGTACGTAGCATAGGAGCTTCTAAATTCCATAAATATTTGTGTTGGATCTGTGTACAATCCCCAATCAAATTTGTATTTTAAAAGCTCGAATATAAAACTGGCTCATTGTGATTTATTCTCACAAGGTAATATAACCTCACATAAAATGTGAATAAATTTTGATAATCAAATAGCTCGATAGCTTAAGCCTGATTGTCATACAATCTATGGCTCCCTTTAATCAGTTAGTTCTTAAAAAAATCTACAGTTAAATGAACGCAGCTAAAATTAATTTGAGTCACTAGCATAGTTTCTTCCAATTTAAAAGGACGACTTACTAGTTTCGACTTAAATTAATTTTGGTAAATTTTCTAAGAAAACAAAAGAAAATACACCCAAAACTACACGTCGATACGTTCCAAGCGGTGGTCTAGCCTAAAAGGCCTATTTTTTTTTGTTTTTAAACTGTTATTTCAAAACCGTCTAAAAACAGGTTTTGGTTTAACCTTTACGACTTGTGTCTCGACAATATAAATGTACATTAGTAAAACAACAACAAAAAGTCACAAGAAGGACACACTACAATGGCTTATATAAAAAGCCTTTTGGCGTTAACTCGTAATGCTTGCATAATCAGACCCCAGAGTATACTTTTAAATTACTGTAACCATATAGTTTGGAATATATGTCTGAGTTGTTGATTGCAGTTAAAACTTAAGCCTCATTAAACGCTTGTTAAAAGCTTATTAAATCGCTTTATTAAAATGGCGTTTTTAAATGTATTATTAGCCTGAAATATTCTTTGGCCTAAAAACGATTGAAGAGTTTGCGAAATATGATTTATTCTCACGAAAACTGTTGCGGTTGTTAAGATGCTTACAAAAATACAATACAAAGCTTTCATTTAAAAATAATTTTATGACCGGCACTTCACTTCAGGTGGATATTTGAATTCTACCTCAGCGAAAAAGAGCGTACATGCCAAAAACTCTTTTTATGTATATAGAGTAAGAGTTGTGGAATTTGGCAAATATTGAGCTTTTCTAACAGCGTTGGAAAAGCTTATTAAATCTTTATTAAAGCAGATATATCTAATAAATGGCGCCCCTACATCTAAATGATATACAAAACAAAACCCATATATCTAGTCTCTCTGGAAAGAAATTAAAAAATACAAAAGGCTTTTTTTAAGTTATCTGTCTGTTTGCTCTGATATAATAAAACACAATCGTACTGGATCAAATGTTTTAACACTACTTTGGTTTAAATCCGTCATAAAGGTGTTAACGGCTTTTGGATGAAGTCTATGCTTTTAGATTCCATTAATCTTAGAAGTTGGGAGCTGTGTAACATGTGTTATTATAGGCAATTGCTGAGCTTTGTTTAAAGCTTTCTTAAACGTATTAAATACTTATTATAGCAAATACAATAAAAGTTTGTTAGTTGTTCGGTTTTAAATTCCGTTAATCTTCTAACTTATAATCTTCGTAAATGTTAGTGTATGTAGCCAAATTTTGAGATTTGTAATAAAGCTTCTAAACTTGTTAGAGCAGGCTGGTCAATTTAAGGCTTCTGGCAGTGAAGGTTGTTAAGTGGTTACTTCTGGCGTGTACTTTAATCACACATTTACCGATAAAAAATCCATACAGGCCTAAAAGCCTTTTGTGCCTAAACCTGGATCTTTGTAAAAGTAATTTGATAACAGAAAAATATTCAAATTATTTCAAATTAGCTAATTTTTAGCATTTCCAGAATTTCTTTCGGACCCAAGCTCTCGCTCTATACTTCACCTAGGCTCTCTACATCCCTTTTGTGCAGGGTCAATAGCCGTTGCTCAGCACAATATGTCAGCATGACACGATTCAGGTACTACCTTCCGCCCGGCAAGCCAGAGCGGTTCCAGGGATTTCTCATAATTTTTAGGAAAATGGCGACCTTCTCAATTTTCCGCCAATTGCAGGGCGATATATATCACGGGTTCCGTCAATGACAGCCACGACTAAGTGCTCTTTCAGCTCCTTATTGTAAGGCTTAATCACAGTTTCCTGCATTCTAGTTCTCCTTGCATTCTTTTGTGATTCCTCCTGCGATCGCTGCCTTTTGGGTAGAGAGCCTTCAGACGAACTCCTGCTACATTTCTGTAATCTTTTTAACTTATGAAAGCGTTTTCAAATCGCTGTCCATTCTCTCCGCCAACGGAATCTTATTGGGCTTTGTTACAGAACTTTTCCTGGTTTTGTAAGTTGATAGAAGGGTCATCTTTGCTTGTGGTCATGTCTCTAGGAATGGCGCTCTTTGAAAAAACCTTGTTCGTGCATGTGTCCCGTTTTTTCGGTACGTCTTGATGGTCAGGCCTAATGGCCAAAGTCCTATGATGTTTCCATTTTCTTCGTACGTCTCGCGAACTAAACCTAATGACTAAAGTCCCACGTTTTTTTGTATTGTTAGTTTCATCCATGTTTTATCCCACGAGTAGCCGGGACAGAAATGTCCATCTGTGTAGAGATTCGCAATACATATATAAGGCAGTTTGATCCAGAGGGTGCCATCTATCCGGATACCCCGTTAGGAACTGAGCTTTTTTTAAACTTGGCCCCACTCTGGTCCCCATCAGCACGGTACGACTAACATCTTAACCCGGTTCAGTTCGCGCCGTGTTTTAGCCTAACACACCACAAATATCATAGTTATCTCGTGGTCACCGCGAGGAGGTAACACGGACAGTTGCAGAAGCTGCAACATACAGAGCTGACACAAGTGCTACCATTAAAGGGTTTTGGCGTATATTAACGCTAGATCTAGAATGATCTAAAAAAGTTTGTTTTGCAGGTTCCGAGCGAAAGTTTCGATAATCATAATTATCTGGTATGCATTGTGGCCGTTAGCCAGCCTGTAAACGTTAGGCATTGGCCAGCTGGACGTGAAAGTGGTGTGTGTTTGTTACACTGGATCTCTTTCGTTCTGGTTGCGATGATTCAGACATCCTTTATGAGGGTTTTTCAATAGTTTACAATTTCTTCTGGTTTACACAATAACCCTTTTATTAATTTTCTGTATTCTTTTTAATTTCAGGTAAGCGGTGATGGATGTGTACACTTTATACATACAACAAATATTAGTTTGTAAGTACAAAAATAACTTATATACGTCTAGCAAAGATTTGTATAGTCTGTTTAAATATGCTAAATCTAATATAATAAATTAGTTAATTTTCATATTTGCAAGGCTTTACTTTAACTGCTAAAAATCAAAACGATTAAAGTCCGCGGATCTCTACAATTTTTCGCATGTCAACTTACTGAAAAATCTTGGAGAAAACTTTACACATTAACAGCTATTATTTTATCGTATTGGCAAATTCCGTAGTTTTTATTAGCTATTAGAGCTTTAAAGCTCATTTAACTTATTTTTAAGATTTAAAGTTTAAAGGCTTTTATTATCTAGGAACGTAAACACTTACAGAAAAATTGAAATTTATGTTAGACAATTTAAAAGCTCACTAAAAGTTCGACTTCCTTAAATAACATAAGTTGAAATATTGTCAAATCAAAACTATAACCTTACACAAGTTTTCTTAAACTGAAATTTTGTATCTTGTAAGAGTCTCAACGAAAGATGACAAAAACCTTATTTAGCTGCAACATTATAATTCACTGAATAATAAATAAAACTACAGAATTACACAGAGGAAGATGACAAATAGGTTAAACTACACGAGAACAGTTTGGACTAGATAGTTATTTTTGTGCAAGCAACATAGTTGAAAAAAACTTTTAGAAAAGCTAATGAATCAAAAAAAAAGTTGAACATATTTCATATGGCATACATTTTTTAGTACAGTAAACTTTATACGAATGTGAACATTTTATGAAACCGATACTAAAAGCTCTGAATAAAAGTTTAAAATTAATTAAAAACTATCATTTTCAGAGTTATTTTTCTGTAACTTGAGAACCAGATTTATCTGTTTTAAGTTTCAGTGAAAAGAATAATTTTATAACAAAATATAAAAAACCCAATAAAATTGTCTTTCTATTAAAACCTTAATTTAGAATGGCATTTCAGTTTTTTATGGGTGGTTAAAAAGTCTTTAAATTGTGTGCAATCATCAATAATCAATATAAGATTATGAAAAAACTCAAAATTGCTTTATACATTTTCATATGTAACCAAAAGCTTTTTGAACCCTATATAGCTTTCACGCAATAAAATAATTCTAGATTCTATAATATTTTGACAGCTATCTATCTAATTTAGTATTCATCATATTTTGCCAAAACATCTTAAAAGAGCTTTTGATGAAGCTCTTTGAAGCTCTTTTGAAAGCTCTTTAAACAAACCCTATATGCTTACAAAGGTAAATTAAAAACCGTAATGAAAATATGAGAATAGGTCGAGATATTTAATACAAATTAAAATATACTAAAAGCTCTTCACGCCATAGATAGTTTTAAAGCTACATGCTATACATTTTTAAAAGCTATATTAAAGCTTAAATTTAATTTGGCATTTATGTCACTTCACAGACGAGTTTATTTCTAAAAGAGCTGATCACATATTTCACTAAAATAAGCGGTTAAAGTTCTAAAGCCCATGTTACAGTTGAACGGCTTTTGACACCACTGGCAGTTGTAATTTTTTAATGAGTTGTGGAAATATTTCACTAAAATTTTAATGTTCTCTAGGAATTGTAGGAAAATAAATGGTCAAAGCTATTTAATACAATTTAAAATGTACTAAAAGCTCTACATACTCTATAGGGGTTTTTAGCTGTAGAATTTATTATATTGGGAGCTATATCATTTTGGAAGCTTATATTTAGCATGGCATCATATTTTGTCAATACTTTTTTGTCACAATCACAGACAGTTTATTTCTAAAAGATGTTACAATCATTACAACCAAGCCCTAAAGTTCTCTGAACACCGTAATGAAATCATAAGTCCAAAATTGTTTAATACAATTTCAAATATGCTAAAAGCTCATTAAATCAGATATGGTTTTGAATCTTTTAGTGCTAGAAAATTTTAAAAGCTACCGTAAAGATAGAATTTAGTTATGACATCATATTTGGTCAACTAAGTTTTGTTCCTGTGTTTCAGTAGATGAGGTCTCAATCCAGAGAGCTCCTTTTTTAAAAGAATATCAGTAAAGCTGTAAATCATGTTCATTAATAATAAAATTATGACAAGCTTAACATAGCAAAAGCTCATCATGTTACGTATGGTTAGCACGCCTATGCTAAAGCTTAAATTTTATATCACATCATATTTTGCCTAACACAGTTTTCTGAAGAATGGACTGAAGCTGTAAAATCTACTAAAAGCTGTAAGGAAATCATGAAAAAGCTCTAAATTATTTAAAACAATTTTTCACTATATAATTGAAAGCCGTAGAATCATTTTACATGCCACAAATTTTTAAAAGCTTCTTCACAGACCAAACAGCTTAATTTTAATAGAATTTTACTAAAGCTGTATGTTCCAATTAAAACCTATATTATCGAATTCAAAATTATTTAAATAATTTCAAATATGCCGCCACCACAAACAATTTATATCTGAAAGAAATTTCCAAAAATTTCACTAAAGCTCTAAAATTCAATAAAAATCGTAATGAAATGAATACTCGCAACTTTTCTCGTCCTATATTATATGGTTTAAAAACTACATTTTAAAGATATCTCAAAGCTTACAGATAATGACAACATATTTGATCTACTAAGCTTTTTCACTCCACAGACAGTTTAATTCAAAAAAAGTTGTCTGCACATTTTACTAAAGCTCTGAGATTCTCTAAAAACGTAATGAAATGATAAGAAACGGTTAAAATTATTTATCAAAATTTCAAATATTCCGAAAGCTCTTTAAACCCCGTTTGTTCGTTCTAAAATCATTAAAATGTATGTAGCAAATCCCGTTCACACCCTATAGAGTATTACTTGCTACAAAATTTCAAAAGCTATCTCAAAGCTTAAATTTTGTTTTTTCAAACCAAAACCAGTCTAATTCTAAAATAATCACCCGCACATTTAACTTAAGCTTTAATAACCTCTAAAAGCTCAACATTTAAAAAACTATCTTAAAAAAAAAAATTATATTGTACTTTGCTAACATAATTTTTATCACACAACAGACATTTTAATTTTAAAATAAATTTTTAAATAGTTTACTAAAGCTCTAAAATAATTTTTAGAATAATTAATAATATTTAGAAATTCCAGAATTTATTTTTGTTCAATTTTAAGTGTTTCAAAATTTCTACATCCTATCCTTTTAACACACGTCAACATTTTAAAAGCTGCCTAAAAGCTCACATTTTATAAACGTCATTTTTTATCAATCCGTAATGAAATAATGAGAAACGCTCATACTTATTTAATACAATTTTCAAATATAAATATATAAAGCCCTTCAAACTATATCTGGTTTGAAAAAGGTTAAAGCTCTAAAGTACACTAAATCCAAGTTTATGTTATCTAAAAATAGTAAATGAAATAGAACGAAACGCTTAAAATTATTACAAAAGCTCTTAACATTATATATGGTTTGTAAGTTCTAGAAGCTTTTACTTGCCGAAAATCGAATATGCAATATTCTTACATATTTTGCTTAGAGCAGTCATCATCAACAGTATAATTTTCTGTTTTAATAATTCAGAAGCCCTAAAGTCAAAATTAAATGTTGAATTAGAATTCTTTCACCAGCGACATAAAACAATTTTTTCTGTTAGAGAATTTATAATTGAAGAAATATTCGTTTACGTTATCATGGATTCTAAAGCTCAAATGAAGTCTAAATACCTCATATTTGGCGAGCTTAGCCATGATCAGAATATTAATTTTAAAATCAGTAAATTGAGAAAAGCTCTCTACTAGATTTGCTTTTACTTTCTATTATAAGGATATTTTAAAATTGTATACAAAAGCTCTGTGAAATGTGCTTAAACTAAATAATATTTTAAAACACACCCAAAAAGCTCTCGATAAAGAAATTACATTAAATTATTTATTTCGACTATTTTATCTTTTACTTGCTAAATAATTTTTAAAGCTTTAATTTAATGTGACAACATTTACGGCCAAATACGTTTTTATCACGCCAAAGATAGTTGTACGGACATGTCATGAAAGCTCTGAATTTTCTAAAAGTCGCAATGAAATAATGTGAAAGCTCTTGAAATCCTATATGATTGGAAAGTTGTAGAATGCTTTTCCCATTTTAAAAGTTTAACTTCAATATTATTTAATATTTTGCTCACAGAGCGTATGTCACATCACAATAAGTTTAATTTTCGTTTTTACTAATTCTAAAAGTTTTGCGGAAATTTAACTAAACTTCTAAAGTCAAAATTTAATGTTGAAAGTTAAGAGTCCGCAACGGGAATTTTTTCATCAACAGACGTATACTCGTAGCGTGCTCTAGATGGCATAAGATCTTATAATTGCATAAATATTTGGTTCAAGAACTTTAAAGTTCAGATGAAGCTTGATTACCCCTTATTTGGCGAGCTCAGCCATTATCAAAATATTTATTTTAAAATCATTAAATTGAGAAAAGCTTTCTAGTAGATTTGAATTTTTCTTCTGTTATTAAGCAATTTTAAAATTGTATACAAAAGCTTTGTGAAATGTGCTTAAACTAAATAAAATTTTCTATAGAACCAACGAGTTCATTGCAAAAACACACATACAAAATGTGAAGTTTCGCAGGTAAATATACGCAAAAGGCAAAATCATAAAATACTAAAATTAATTTTTTGAAAAAGCTCTCTACAAAGAAATTACTATAAATTGTTTATTTCAACTATTTTATGTTTCTTTTATTCGCTAAATGATTTTTAACTACGTTTTTGAATCACGCCAAAGACAGTTGTTCGGACATTTCATGAAAGCTCTGAAATTATCTAGAAGCCGTAATATATTAATGTGAAACGCTCAAAATTGTAGAATGCTTTTACTTGCCACAACATTTTAAAAACTTAAAATTCCTTATTTTGCCCACAGAGCTTTTGTCACAAACAGTTCAATTTTCTGCTTTACTAATTTTGTTTCAATAGCATGTGCTTTAAAGCTCAAATGAAACTTAATGCCTCTTATTTGGCGAGCGTAACCATGATCAAAATATTAATTTTAAATTTTAAGAAAAGCTTTCTAGTAGATTTGCATTTACCTTCAATTATTAAGCAATTTTAAAATAGTATACAAAAGCTCTGTTAAATGTGCTTAAACTTAATAATATTTTCTATAGAAACAACGAGTTCATTGCAAAAGCTGTTCAATTAAACAAATATAAATACACCCTTTACAAAATGTGAAGTTTCCCAGGTAAATATACACAAAAGGCAAAATCATAAAATATTGAAATTAATTTTATGAAAAGCTCTCTACATAGAAACTACATTAAATTATTTATTTCAACTATTTTATCTTTGTTTTACCACGACGTAGTGCAAAAAAACATTTTATCATCTTTAACCCAGATGAGTTATGAATTAATATTTAAAATTCAAATTTTCTAAAGCTTTACAAAGCTTCGTTTTATACGTTTAACACTTGGTTGCACATTGGTTAAAGCAGCGAATATTCGATTGGTTTTAGTACCATAATCCAAGACTAGATCAGAATAAAAGTTATGATATAACAAAAGCTTTTTGAATTAAGCTTTTTCAAATAAAAAGCTTTCAAAAGCTCGCGGTAGCGTAACATTATGTTAAAATAGAAAATACTATAACTCGTATAATAATACTTATTTAGATTAAAAATGTATACATTGTAATACATAAAAAGCTCACGGAAAGCTCTCATGCCACAGTTAAAAGTATTACATAGATATATATGTATATGTATGTATATAGTTTGTTTGAGTGTTCTTCTCAGATTAGTTTATTTCATACGAAAGTCGAACACAAAGGGTTAAAAGTAGCGCGCACAAAAACCTATTCACAAATACAAACAAAACAAAAAAAAATTGTGAATGAGGAAAATTTTTCTGTTAAAAGAAAATCATATTATGAAGTGCAGGTAAAAGTAATTACAATAATACGAGAACGATTATAAAGAAATAATTAAATTTAATTAAAAAATAATAATTCAAGAGTCGTCTATAGCGTGAGAAGCGGGGGATCAAGTGGGAGGAACATAAGCGAACGTGCGATTCTGACGATGCGATGATAAATAAGAAAAAATTTTAAAATTTATAATAACTTTATTTTAATTTTCTTAAAAAAAATTCTACCAAACGCAAAAACATAAACTGAAATAAAATGTGAAAATCGTTAAAAAAAATGGGAGGCTTAGAGTGGAAATTTTATTGCCAGATTACAACGCAACAAAAAATTAATTTTGTTCATTTCAAGTCATAAAAAAAAATTAATTACGAAATTGGTAGTTTTTTGTTTGAGTGTCTGTGACGTTCGTGTTATCCAAAAGTCGAAAATCATTTGACTGGCAATCGATTGTATTCTTTCTCTCACTTTATGACTTTTGTTGTTGTTCTTTTTTTTTTTTTGATATAATGAGGTTGTTAATTTCGTTATCATCCATCAGAATAATAAAATCGCAAAGTATTTCTCCGTTTCGCGAGCAAGCTCATCAATTTCCGTATATAAATGATGATAATTCGTAGCAAAATTTTTAATGGTTTGAATATGGAGCGCGCGTGTGTTTGGAATTTTACAATTAATTTACACACATTTTTCAGTTGACTGGCTTAAAATAAGCAAAAGAAGAAAAAAAATGAAAAATATAAGAAATTGAAATTCTTGCGTTGTTTATAGGCGAACATAAAACGATTAGGAGTTTGATTAAGAATGAATTAATTGATTTAACATGTTCAGCGCCGAAGGGTGCGGGACTGTTTATATGAAAATAGTCTAAATAGTTTGTAAAGTGTTAACGTCTTGTTTGTATGCATGACTTGAATATAAAATTGAAATTGATCAAAGATTGACCTAGAATTAGGCATACAAATTAGAGAGCTGAACGATAGAGATAATTGGAATTAAATTTTATTTTTGTAACAAAATTCGACGTTATACACGTGGCTTTTGTTGTTTTTGAAATGTTTGGTTCGCATAATAAATTAGACTTTAACCTTAGCAAGATATTTGAGAGGTTGCAAAATTCTTTTTAATAATTTGAGATGGGCAACTGGTATAGATCTAACCAACTCTCGAAATCTCGACTAGTATTCCATTGAAATCTAACAATTTTTTAAACGTCAATGATATGCTTCTGGGCTATGTTTGACCATTTGGCACCCAAAAATGTTTTCTGACGACGAAGCCGTTCTATATGAATTTATCTGTTGGACTGATAGATCAATAGACAACAAAATCGCCCTAAGTTTGCCAAAACTTTCATTAAGAGAATCGGGGCAATGTTTAAGTTTCGGTTAGTTGAGGCTGAACTGGATAATCTTTAAGCTACCGGCAAAATAGTCAAAAGCTGTGCTTTCTCTTCTTCTGTTGTTCCTGGTTATTGATTAGCTCGTTGTTAAACTTCAGAAGACTGAATTTTAAAATAACAAAGCTAGAATATCGTTTTTTATTTATTTTATTTTTTAGTTTGGACTAGTTTCGAGAGTTCTCTCTTCGTTAGCTAAGAAAAACCCATATTCTCACTTTAAAGTTAAATTTAAAATTAAATCTCGTGAGAAAAGTACACAACAGAATAATGAAATTCAGAAGACTGGTTTTGTTGCTCATAAGTATAAAAGCTCTACATTTACATCTATCACTATCTCTATCTCTACTTTTATGTCTACCTCTACCTCTACCTTCTTTCCTACCTTTATTACCTCGACCATCGTTTTCGCCAGATGCATTGGCAGAGGGAGAGGCAGAAAGGCAAAGAAGAAGAGGCAGGAATAGAGAGGCAGTGAGATAAAGGCAGAGCCAGTGATAGTGGCAGAGATGCAGAGTGACGGAAACAGAAGCAAAAGCGGAGTCAGAAGCGGAGGAGGAGTTGGAGGCAGCATAGCCGTTGTCATAACCGTTGCAGATAAAGTGCTAATACTCTCAAAATTTAAAAAAAATAGATTTCGATTAATATTATTACTGTGCTTGGATTATTGAAAAATTAATTTAAATTAAGAAACTTAATGAAGCTTCGTTAAATATTAATTAACACTTAACAAAAAAAAAATGCGAGCTTTTCCATCCAAAATTTAAAAAAAAATTTAAAATCAGGATACCTGAAAATAAACAATAACAAGGTGCAAAAAAAATATTACTGGATAGTGTTTGATTTATTTCTGACAATCATTATTAATTTTACGGCGTGTATGGCTGGAAATCAAAGGAAATTAGTTTTATAAATATTTTAATTTTTTTTTTGATTTTATAATTTTTGTATGGTTACCATATGTAGGTAACCATGCTTACGGGTTTCCTTAAAGGCAAGGCTAACCGTAAGTATAGCTTGTTCGATACCTTTCACAAGGCGAACAATTTTATGACTGAGTCGAGCTGAGTCAGATTATGTACGAATCCCCCCTGCGTATAGAGATCAGCTAATGATTCTGGTATTTACTCGTAATAGGAACAGAGCTTTCCTCATTTATCAAAAATCGTTTAAAACTTTTCATCACATTTCAGTACAAGTATTTTTTTTTGTTTACCGAATCGAAGCAACATTTTGTTTGTTATATAAAATCACAGACTAGCTTTTAAGACGACATTATCTTGTAAGAACTTTTTTTTAAAAAGCTTATTAGTAGTTTTAAACGTTATGCTCAGCTCTTTCCAAACTTTTCTGTAAAGTAATATTTTAGTTGATTTTTCCGGTAGTAGAATCCGGAGAGCTTTGAAAAATGTTTACTTTTCAATTATAGGTTTTTCTATTTTGATAAATCAGCTTTTTTGTGTAATAATCGTCAAATCAAATCTTTAATTATTTGATTGGTTAAGCTGCAAAAGTTCTTTTTTTGTATTAACGGTTCTTTGAAATCGGAGCTTTCACAGTAATATAGCTCTTCTTTTATAAATAATGGTAGGTTTTAAAAATTTGGTAAATTACTGGATTCCAAACATTTTGATCGAACTTTTACGTTCACCTGTACTCAGAGTTTTTTCAAAAATATTTGGATCTGATAATGGAAAAGCTTTCATCCTTGGTCATCGAAATTTTTACAGGTTTTTAATATCTGTTTACAACTGTTTTAAACCTATTTTTTTTGTATAATTTGCATTTTGCAACCCATTTTGGGTGTACTACAAAATACCGGTTTTTAAAATCCCGGTTTCAAAATCCCGATTTCAAAATTCTGGTTTGCAAAATCCCGGTTTTCAAAACCCTGGTTTTTAAAATCTCGATTTTCGAAATCCCGATTTTCAAAACCCCGGTATTCTTTTCTTCTAGTTCTAAAGTCTTGATTTTGAAAAAAATATTTTTTATTAATTCGGGTCGGCCGGACTAATAATATTTTAACATAAAAATAAGATATCTTGCATCCATGCATGATTTTGTAATTGCAATATTTTGTAGTTGCAAGATTAAAATAAAATCAATATTTTGTTAATGCAATATTTTATATCGATCCCAGAAAAACTATTTCACTAAATATTCATTATTTCACTATAAAATAAAACTTTATCAAACTTTATCAAAAACGCATTTTTTGAATCCCATTTAGGACGCGATGCCAAATTTAAACTAAATCGTTTAAAAAATGGCCTAGTTCCATAGCGATGGCCATATTTAAGAACTTTATCAAAAAATCATTTTACAAATCCGTTTCCATTGCACGTGTAGAATTTCAACAAAATCGGTTTAGAAATGGCCTAGTCATGATGGACATGTATTGACCGCTTTATCGAAAAATCATTTTAGAATCCCGTTTCCATCGCACGTATCGAATGTCAACAAAATATGTTAAGAAATGGCCAAATTCCATCACTATTAGCCATTTTCTAGAACTTTATCGCAAACTCGTCATTTAACAATCCCATTTTCCCTCATGTCAAATTTTAAAAATTCAAATCGGGATTGCAAAGTTAGTTTTGTAGAAATATCCAAGGCTTTTTAGATTTTGAGCCCCGAGAGGTTATTTATTGTATATTTAGTTATACGTTTGGGCCTTCAGTGTCATAATGTTGAAATATTAAATAATGTTTCGCTCCTTCACGTAATTTTAGATTCTACAGAAGACATTACAGTGGCCACATCATTCATTCGTCTTCGCACGGAAATTAACGTTTTGGATCGCGCACGTTCACCCTTCGTTTGCCAATGCTCTTCCCGCTTTCCGAAGTGTTAAATTAATCGACGTCATTAACATCCTCTCTCTCTCTCTCTCTCTTTCTCTCTCTCTCGCTGGCACTATATCCCATCAAGGGATTTTGCCGCCTCAAAATGAGGTTTCATAATCTTATTTTCATTTCGGATAATGAGTGATTAATTCATTGATCCTAAACCAGCCGTGAAATTTTTCCTTGTCACCACCGGGAATCGAACCCGGGACGGATGCTTACCACTTTGCCACCGGGCAACCGGGCACCGGGCACAAACCTCCTACTCCTGCCAATTCCAGTCACAGTTAACTTAATGAGTTTTCGGCCTTGTAGTTGCCCCGAACATTCGAGTAACCAGGATTCCAGACTCGCTGGTTGTCAAAATGCTGCTGACTTGGCATTCTTATTTGCTTTAAAAGTAAAAAAATTCTTAAGTTGATTCGGTATATTTTTTTAATTTCTGGAACAATCTCTGGAATTTTTGTTAATTCATATGAAACTCAAAAAATTCTTATTAGAAATTAGTGGGAAATTCATAAATGGTTTGAGTTCGGTATGTTTGGTTTGCATCCCGGCTGTTTTAGTACAAAATTTTGGTTAAACATTTATGGTTATCTTACAATAATATTTTTTTCTATGTAATTTATCAATTAAAATTTTAATTTTTACTTTTAAGATACAATATTTTTCTGCCGGTTTAATTAGGATAATTTGATATACGTCTTATAAATATACTGATAAAATTTGCTCGATTTTGTTAAACTTGTCTTGGTGTGCTTGTTTTTTATATAACGTCAATTCAATGAACATATATCTGTCTCTTGTTTCTATCTCACGTTTATTTTAATTCAAAGTTTTGAATTAAAATTATGTACAAATTTTGTAATTTATTTAAAAATGTGTTCTGTGCTTTCTAAACTAATTAAAATAATGTAAAATCAAACATAATATTTTACTTTTCATTGCGAATTTCGGAAATTAAAAATCATAACAGTGTACTCCACCCAACTACATAGAAAGGCTTTAAAATTTCAATTGGAATTAACAGAATTTCAATTAGATTTGAATACGTATATGATTTTAATCTATGGAATATTTCACGGGCCCATCGTGGTTATATAACCACCGCTATATTCTGGCTAAATATAAGACTGTTGTTCGCCCACGGTTCCTGAATAAAAGAAAGAATTTTCCCAATCTGATTTGAGAGCTGCCTATTAAAAATGAAAACTGGTTGTTTTTTTTAAATGCTTCAACCTCATTGCAAGAATTCGAAAAGTACATATGGATGCTGACACTTCCGGTATACTCATTTCCGCTAAATTTCAATAACAAATGCAGAATGAAATGTCAAAATGACGCAACGCTTCTCGTGAATGACTTGTGTGTATATCGATGTGGATGAAATGTATGTATGTGGATGAAAGTTCGATGAGGTGGATATAGCGTCATCTGTCATTCAACAACATAAATAATTTCGTTCTGTTCGAAACACGAACGACGGTTAAATTATTTGGATATTGTTCCTACAAAAATACTAAAATCGCGATTAAAAAATGGGAGGGTGGAGGTAGGAAGACAATTTTTTCCTAGGACACTCTAATCACCTAGTGGTATGAAATATACTTTACGACCTATTCTCATACCTACCAAATATGTATACATAAAAAATTCATAAAAATCGATCACGCCGTTTCGGAGGAGTGCGACCACAAACACCGTGACACGGGATTTTTATATATTAGATTGAATATTAATTTATTTCAACGAGCTTTATGCCCATATGTACTTTTTTCAAAAACAGATGTAAATTATAATCGATAAGCTTCTCTGGTTATCAAAATTCTTGCTGTGCGGCTGCTTCCTCATGCTTAGACTAGTTGTGATCCTTTGTTACAGTACAAGAACCCACTCCATTCTATGATTGTGAAATACATACCAAAAATAATACCAAAAAATTTACACTGTTAAATTTAAAAATATTCCAATTGGATTTGTTTTGTGGCGAAATTGAAACATTTTTATATAATCTTTAACATTCATATTAGATAAGTCCCTAAGTTCCTAATAGTGTCGCTGTAAAGATCAAATAATTTTCTAACGGTTTGAAATAAACACGAGAAAATCGTAAAACGATTTACTAAACTTTTTTTAATTCTAAAACAAGGCTATTTTAGCATATGTTTCTACTTTTATATATCCGATCCTAGAGATGTTCACGGGGTCCCATCTATATGACCGAATAGCTAAATCAAAACCCCACGTGTGTAGTGAACAGGATTTAATTATGATGGTTTTCACAAAGTCCAGCGCATTTTTAATAAACTATGGTTTTTGATTTCAATCTATTTTCTAACTTTTCTGTCACCGCTCCTACAGACATTCACAGTTTTTAAAATATAATTTAGAATAGCGTAGACAAAGTTGTAACATCGAAATAAACATAGATAGTTTAAAATGATATGTACAGTGCCATACAGGCTACATAGAAATTCCATAAATTTTAATAAATTTTCAAATTTTATTTCACCGAACCTAGAGATGTTCACGGGGTCTCACCTAAATGGCCAGATAGATCAGTCAAAACCCTATGAGTGTGGTGAATGGGATTTAATTCTGGTGATTTTTAACTTGCCCAGAGACATTTTTACGTTTACGGTTATATCCCATATACCAGAAATATTCACGGGATCTCTTTCATATATTCGAATAGGTCAGAAAATTATCTATCAATATTGTGAAAAAGAGACACGAATAATGATTTTCACCTTATTTTTCGTGTGTTGATTAAACACCGTTTTTGATGGAAAAAATACCGTTCAAGCACAGCAGTGGCTTGATAAGTGTTTTCTGAACTCTGCACCAGGAAAATCTACCATCATTGACTAGTATGCTGAATTTAAACGTGATCGTACCACCTCCGATAATGCACCACTGTGACCCCAGAAAACATAAAAAAATCCACGAAATTGTTTTAAAATGCCGTAAAGTGAAGTTGACATATCAGTAGTGGAATATCAGTAGTGGGTAGCATTGTCCATGCGAAAGCTATGTTCGAATTGGGTGCCGCGTATATGGGATTTAACCGTAAACGTAAAAATGTCTCTGGCTGGGCAAGTTAAAAATCACCAGAATTAGATCCCATTCACCACACTCATAGGGTTTTGACTGATCTATCTGGCCATTTAGGTGAGACCCCGTGAACATCTCTAGGTTCGGTGAAATAAAATTTGAAAATTTATTAAAATTTATGGAATTTCTATGTAGCCTGTATGGCACTGTACATATCATTTTAAACTATCTACGATCATTTCAGTGTTACAACTTTGTCTACGCTATTCTAAATTATATTTTAAAAACTGTGAATGTCTGTAGGAGCGGTGACAGAAAAGTTAGAAAATAGATTGAAATCAAAAACCATAGTTTATTAAAAATGCGCTGGACTTTGTGAAAACCATCATAATTAAATCCTGTTTACTACACACGTGGGGTTTTGATTTAGCTATTCGGTCATATAGATGGGACCCCGTGAACATCTCTAGGATCGGATATATAAAAGTAGAAACATATGCTAAAATAGCCTTGTTTTAGAATTAAAAAAAGTTTATTAAATCGTTTTACGATATTCTTGTGTTTATTTCAGATCGTTAGAAAATTATTTGATCTTTACAGCGACACTATTAGAAACTTAGGGACTAATCTAATATGAATGTTAAAGATTATATAAAAATGTTTCAATTTCGCCACACAAAAAAATCTAATTGGAATATTTTTAAATTTAACAGTGTAAATTTTTTGGTATTATTTTTGGTATGTATTTCACAATCATCTCCATTCTTACCTTTACTAAAACCATCAACGGGAACATGAATAAATGCGCTTATATTGGCAAAGAGCCAAGATAGTGAACTATTTAGCCTTCTCGCATGTTCCCTTAAAAGGTATGACCTTATGATTATTCTAATGGGCCGGTGAATTGTAAACCCCAATTACAGCTCGTCTGTCTTTAAACCGTAGATGGAAAATTTCAGAAGTTTTTAAATCCTTTGGGAAGCCATGTAAGAATTGCCGTTTTAGAAATAAAGACTACTTTGCCTTTCGTCCAGTTTCTTGAACTTTTAACCGATTTCTTTAAGGTTTGTTTACAACCTGCTTAAATCTGTTTGGTGTTTTGATCCTAAAAAGTTGGTTTCTTTGAGTAGTTCTAGTAATTCCTTAATTAAAACTATCTGTTGTTGTTTTGTGTAATCTAGTAATTGCAACTCATTGGATTTGCGAGGGAACATTTTTTAAACAAGACATCGGCCCACCATTATTTTAGCCCTGTGGTCAATATGCTGGATGTGTGTTTCTCCAAAACCTATTACTACTTCTAATTTTGGTCGTTGTCTCAATAGATGGAATCGTAACAATATTATCTAGAACCACAGATCAGATCGTTGTTTACACACGTCTCTTGTATATTAAGTAAATCTTCTTGCGATGTGGCCAATCAGAGAATGGAAACTGGCAAGGATAGCTTTGATATGAAGTGTTTTAATTTGAATTATACCAACGTCAATAGGACTGTCGAATAATTGTCCCTTTAATGAGTGTGTGTTGATCAACATAATGGCAAATATCTAGTTCTCCTTAGTCTATCTCTTGCTTAAGGAACTCCTCGCATTTATTAGTTGGAAGCGGAATAATCACACCTCACCTACTGTGTCTACAGCCTTTTGTAGATCCAATCATATATGGTCGAAGCAAGCAGTCAGTTGTACTTTAACTTCCGCCAACCATGGCGATACGGTACCATTTACAGTGGACTATTTTAAGGTTCTATCTATTTATTATAAGAATTGAATAATTTATTTTCTGCGAGCAGCTTCTATTTCAAAAATATTAAGAAAATATATTTTTATTATTCAATATCTCACTTTTATAAAGTTCAAAAGCTTTTTATAATACTCTATATAGTTTGATAAGTATCGTAATTCGAACATTTGTGGTAAATATGTTAGTCATAAAATGTAATAACTTAAGCTTTTAATGATTTTATAATAGCCTAAACTTTTAGATTTATGATAGCTAGATTTTTGATTTTATTTGCAAAGCTTTTAAGTAATTTCACTAAAGGTTTTTTTTATATACGAGCGTGTCCTTTTTGCTTCATGTTTTACTTAATGCTTAGCTTTAAATGAGCTTTTTTAATTACAGTAATCATTTTAATGAAGTTTTATATTCCCTCGCATTAAAAAAAATTAATTCCTCAACAAATTTTTATTTTATTTTATTAACTTTGATTATGTTGCTGCCATTAAAAGTTTGAAATAAAAATTTTATTTGCTTTCATATTGAATAACATGTCAATATATTCTTGCTGCCAGTTTATGTGCTTTTTGTATTATTTACGATTCAACTATACGAGAATTGTATTTTATTGAACAATATTTGTTTTCAATAATATGTTAACAATAGAATAAATTGCTGCGGGGCACCTAAAATATTATCGTAAAGCTGACGTAAGTATTATTTTATTTTCAATGTGGTTATGGTCTAAAATAAATGTTTATTGTTTATTTTGCGGGAGCTTTTATCTTCTACATACTCCGATTCTAACAATAACAAGCATTAAAAATTTTCGAACTAGGGCATAACTGTAACATTTCCAAACTGTTTCTTAAGCTTTATAATTTTTACATGAGCTTCTAAATTTTATCTCCCGGAATGTAACATTAAAAGATAGAAAAGTTTTTTTGGAAGGCGTTCTGAAAAGGTAGATAAATCGGTGAACCATCTTCATCTCTGACAGCTTTTCCTCCACTATTTTACGATGGGTGTTTGCTCCGTTTTCAGCCCTTTAAAAGAAAATTAAATTGGATTCATCATATTTCGACGAAAAATCGTTATTTTAAGATTGGTGCAATACATGCCATCATTGGCTCTTTCGTTTGATCATCACTTTGAAATTTCCATATTCAAGAATTCCAATTATGCTTGTCCGATTAATTTTCAGCGAACTTTCGGTACAGCACTATTTACTGTTGGTCGAACGATAACAGCTAGGTAGTGGCAGAGCAAATAGTCAAACGATCCTAACCGTTGAGTTTTGAAAAGTATTAGCTTTAGAGAACATTATCAAACGTTGGCCAACCGAAAAGAACTAGTTACAATTCCTCAAAAGTAGATAACCAAACGTATATAAAGCTTGCCCGAAAACCATCCAGAAAAAGCGTTTTATTGAAAAGGTTTCGTTTACTACAAGAAACGGTTACTGAGCCCAGAAAATGGTTCACAAATTTACCACAGTCCACAGAGCCTTATAGATATTTCGGATGTGGCATTTGTTTAATAATGCTATCACTAAAACGCATTCACAAGGTCATAGCCATACAATTGGGAAAAGGGTCATGTATAAGCCACTTGCTAACTAATGGTTTCGACTAAGCGATCATAGAGGTTTGTTGAGTATATTCTATTTGCTTGATAAGGCCATCAATAAATTGCTTCTGCAAAGCCTTTAAGAAATTTCCGTCCCGAGAAGATTTTTTTCTCAAAAAGTGTGTGTCTTTGCTATATCACATAAAAATAATTCCATACCGAAAATTTTATTGTTAAATTAAAGAAAAAATACACAGCCCGAGAAAATTATAAAATTATATTACTGTTTGCAGTAAAAAAGCTTCATAATCTATTAATAAATTAAATCTACTTTATTAATCATCCCGTAAACCACTTTCTATCCATTCTTCAGTTGAAAATATGTTTAGTACCAAATTTCCTAGTGGCAAACTCAATACTTACCATCAATCCTCGTGATTTTCGAACGAGCGCCTGAATATAAATTCTATTCACATTGGGACACCTAACTCCGTATGCCAAGGCAGGGGGTCATCTCTGAGTTCGCCACTAGGAAATTTAGTAATCAACATATTTTCAGCTGAAGAATCGATAGAAAGTGGTTTACGGGATGATCAATAAAGTAGATTTAATTTATTAATAGATTGTGAAGCTTTTTTACTGCAAACAGTAATATAATTTTATAATTTTATCGGGCTGTTTATTTTTTTTCTTTAATTTAACAATAAAATTTTCGGTATGGAAGATACACACTTTTTGAACAAAAAACCTTTTCTGGGTGGAAATTTCGGGCCAACTTATACATATTACGTTATATCTGCAAAGCTCCGTGAATATAGAGATACAGGGTTAAACACGGCCGTTTTCATAAATTGCTCAGCCAAATAGCAAATGGCTTGTAAATGACCAGTATCCCCATCGTATGGTAAAGGTCTTGCGTATGCATTTTATTGATGGTCTTTTCTAGCAAATAACATATACCGTTATACCTGCAAACCTACTAAATACTAAATAGAGACGCAGGGTTAAACATGAACATTTTTATAAATTGCTCAGTCGGAACTATTGGATAGTAAAACGCTTGTAAAGGGTGTTACTTTGAATTTAAATAAAATACAGAACAATAATTTAAATGGTCATGAATTTGAAAGATATTTTTATGCCGCTTTATAACGTTATGTGGAGGTCTAATTTTCGATCACTCTTCTTTGTAGCATTTCTGGTCGTATTTCGGCAATAACAGCGGTGTTAAATCACAAGAACACGGTGGTCAGTCGGTCCATTTCTTAATATTAATCGTTCTTCAAATGTTTGTTTCAGTAAATTAATTGTATCGGTCGCTGTATGACATTTGGTTCCGTCTTGTTAGAGGCACAGATCAAATTTTACATGGATCTCCCGATTAATAGAAAAATGTTAATTTGATTCTGACCAGTCAATACGTCTGGACTATAGAAATGCCGAATTATGGTACAAGTTTTTTTTTTATTAAAATAAGTCATTTCTGGCAAAATTTAAAAAAAAATTCTGAACAAATTTTGTTTGGAACTTAATTTACAATCTTTAAGTTTTTGATCGTTTTTTCGTTACGTATTCTACATAAGCGGCATCTTTTGGTTCGTTTTTGAACTAGCCGTTATTTCGCCGCTCATAACTCTATTGTCATCTGTCAAGTGACAGAAATTCAGTATTATATTAACAATAAACGCTTTTTCAATGTTGGGAAATATAGATAACTTATTTTCAAAGCATTGAGTCAGTTGCCAAAAATTGCGTACAAAACTTGGTAGAAATGAAGCGTTAACTGACGGAAGTGCGAGAAAATTTGTGAATAAAATTCTTTCGACTTACATGTTAATAGATAATACGAGCGTCAGGACCGCAATATTGAATGTGCATCTATATTGCCGTCCTGACGCTCGTTTGTTGAAAAATATAAATAAAGTGAACAAGCAAAATTGCCGTATTTGGGGAAACAAAAAATTCAGACCTGACAATGGAGAAGCCCAAAACAAATGATTGCTTGGTGTGAAATATGGTTTAAAATCATCATAGGGCCATATATCTTTGAAAATGAGCAAAAAGCCGCACTAGCAGTCAATGGTGACTATCTTCGAAAATCGCATTATCAGCCGAAATGGCGATGCCGACTGGCTGCCTAGGAGTTGCGATTTGACTCCGTTGGATTATTATTTGTGGGGCGCCGACAAATACAAATGTTATGCTACTCATCCAGTAGCGATTGAGGCTTTGAAAGACGCAATGAAAGTGACTATTAGTGAAATAGAGGTTGAAACGATTGAAAATTGGATCGAAAGAATGGAGACAACTGCAGATCCAGCCGAAGCAGTCATTTGAATGAAATAGTAGTTATTTTATTATTATTCGGAAGATGTACTCTCAAATATAAAATACCAATCATTTTTAAAACAAAATAAAAGTTACCGCACCCTGTATTTTTCAAAATATTTGCAAAAAACGAAAATCTATGAATGCTACCACTCTCGGTGGGCCGATTTCAGCCAAACGTCACTGACCGCTTAAGTATGAAGTTTCATTCCGATCAATCAAATCGTCATTTCCGCTTAAATTTTTGAATGTTGATCTGGACTGGTATTGTTGTAAATAGAAATTGCAAAAATTTTAAAAGCTCCTGCCCCTCCTGATAGAGATTCAATTTTTGGAAAAAGTTTAATTATGAAGTTTCATCCCGATCAATTATTTCGTCTGGTCCCTACAGAACCAACAACACTTATTTAGCAAGACACCATGAGCTAAAGATCGGGATGAAACCTCATATAACACACAGCACTTTAAATTTATCGGGTTCAAGTCAAGTCTCTCAGCGGATTTCAAACTACCTCGTTTAACGCTCCCCACCTTCAGCAGCAAGGCTCGCGAATGGCAATCATTCCACGACCTGTTTAAAAGCATCGTACATGAGAACCCAAGCTTGTCTCCAGCACAAACATTTCAGTACTTGGTGGGCCAATTACGGGGTCCTGCTGAAACATTAGTACGACACTTCCGATTGGATGACGCTAGCTATATAGAGGTTTTTCAAAAAATTGTCAAACGTCATGATAGAAAGCGCGTCATAGTAAATGAGTTCATCGAGATGTGATTTACTGTCAGTTTATCGTGAACAATTTATCGTGAGCAATTTATCGTAGAACAATTTATCGTAGAACAATTTATCGTTGAAACAATTTATCGTGGAATCAATTTATCGTGGAACAATTTATCGTAGAACAGTTCATCGTGGGCAATTTATCGTACAACAGTTTATCGTGGACAATTTATCGTATAACAGTTTGGAACAGCTTTAGTATCGCAGTCAAATTTTTTGACAGTCTGAGCGACGGTAGCGCCACTTTGACCAAGAGCGGAATTGTTTATAACTAAAAATGTGCCTTTGCTTAGCATTTTTGACCTAGCACCATCTATTGGAATAAAAACGAACTAAAATTTTTAAAAAATACGTTAAGACGTGCTAAAAAAAAAATTAATAAAAAAATATGAATCTCATTTAAAAATAAATGAAATTTAATATTTTTTTATGAATATATTAAATTGAGAGTGGGAGTCGCACTGCGTGCCGCACGTAGAAGCAGATTATATAGAATCTATTAATGACACCTACGCTCCTCCCCGTAGCCCTGCGGGGCTCTTTAGATTTTAATTTCGGGGGGCGTAGGAGCCGGGATCTTTAATCGGTTAAGAAACTACCGAGTTCCGTTCCACATGGCCATATTCCAGAACTTCTTCCCAAAATCATTCAATAATCCCATTTCCATCCAACATACCAAATCCCATCATAATCAGTTAAGAAACTACCGAGTTCCGTCCCACATGGCCATATTCCAGAACTTCTTCCAAAAATCATTAAAGAATCCCACTAATTTTTTGATACCACGCATAAAACCTTTCTACGATAAATTTTCTACGAAAAACTGTTCTACGATATATTGTCCCACGATAAATTGTGTCCACGGTAAATTGTGTTTACGATATACTGTTCTACGATTAAATGTTCACGTTAAATTGAAACACGATAAATTGTTTACGATAAAGAGACCGTCATCCTCGAGATGTACCTTAAGCAACCGTAAATCAGCAAACCCTCGGTTGAAACAATTAGTCATATGTATGACACATGCCACGAAGTTACCCGCGGCCTAAAGGCTCTAGGGTCAAGCGCCGACTTGCAACTATGGTGACCGGAATCGTCGGATCAAGAGTTCCCAACCATTGAAGATTTTCTGAAGTTTCTGAGTAACCGAATGAATTCACTTGAAGACCTCAAACAGCAACCTAATAAGTACCAAACCAGACAGTGTGCTCCTGTGAAAAGTTTCCACTCTGAATCGAAATCATTACCGAATTGTTCATTGTGAACCAACCAACAACAACATCGTTTGTGTGATTGTCCCAAGTTCATTCAATTGAAGTTAGAAGAAGGCAGACAATACCTAGGCGAGAGTTCCAGGTGTTTCAATTTTTTGGTACAAGGCCATAGTGCGTTTCACTGTAGATAAATGGACGATGCCACCAATGCAAGAAAAGGCACCATTTATTGGTGCATGTTGATCTGACCGCTGATCCGCCCCAGCCGAAACCATCCACAAACCCTGGTGCTTCTACATTGTTCGCCACATGTAAGAAGGCTAAGGATATTGACGCAGATTCCGTTCAAAATTTACATTCCTCACACCTCCGCATCAATAAGATCGTATATCACTGCGCAACCAGGTTAAACATTTTATGGTCTAGTACCAGATTCAACATCAACACATTAAATGGTGGAAAAGTCGGCAGTTCAAGAGGAGTATCATCGCTTTTGCTGAGATTCTGTAACGATACCCAATTCACCACCGACATTACTGTGTATGTAATACCATAAATAACATCGAACCTCCCACCAAAAGATATAAACTGCGAGAAATTGACGTACCTAGATCAATTGTATCTGGCTGATCCAGAATTCGATGTGCCAGGTCCCATAGATTTATTAAATCATCACGTGTCTCTCAGTACAAGAGGAAATTAGAATCGATCAATCCTTAAGGAATTTCTGGTAGACAGATGAACTACCAGCTATCGAGCAGTACACTGAAGAATAAAAACTGTGTATTGAAAACTTCGACAAGCACTTAAAAATTGAGGAATCGAGTAAATTCAGCATACCGCTACCTTTCAAGCCCAACAAAGCCATATTGGGAAATTCTTTAAATCAAGCGCTCAGGCGATTCAGCGCACTGGAGCAAAAGCTGTTTAAAACCCCCGAACTGTATCAAAACTATACAAGCTTTATGACAGAATATGAAACGCTCGGTGACATGGAGCTAATACCACCTGATCAGACGAATCGATCTACCACACGAGAACCCATAATACTTGCCGCACCATCCTGTAATCAAGGAATCAAGTTCAACCATTGACGCGTCAACGAAGACCACCACGGGAGTATCGCTAAACGATGTGCTGTTTGTCGGCCCAACTGTTCAACAAACCCTCAAGAGATACTAACAAGATTTCGGAAACATCGTTATATCATCACAGCGGACATCGAGAAGATGTTCCGTCAGCTGTGGATTGAGAAACCAGACAAGGAATCTCAACGAATCATTTGGCGTGATTCACCAGCAGCATCAGTAAAAACATTACCACCTTCTCACAAATACCTACGGTACGGCGTCAGCTTTCTTTCAAAATAGCGAAAGTTACCCGGCGGCTGCAAAGACGTTGCTGAGTGATTTTTACATGGATGATCTGATGTCCGGAGCGAATACTATCGATGAAACCATTAACTTAAAATCTGAATTGATATCCCTTTTAAGACGCGGAGTATCACCTTCGCAAGTAGGCGGCAATGCCGTAAAACTTCTGGAGAACATACCAGCGGATGACCGAGAAATTTCAATTCGAGAAATCACCAAAGGAACAAAGTTAATTTCAGTCCTGGGAATTAAATTCGATCCACACACCGATTGTTTTTCATTTAAAGTATCTCTGCCGGGCACAACAAAATTCAACCAAACGAAATATGCTGTCTGAGGCGTCACGCGTATTCGATCCAATGAGGTGGCTATCGCCAGTGACAATAGGAATAACAATTCTATTCCAGAGCCTGTGGCTGCTGAAACTTGGTTGAGATGACGAACTCCCTGCAGATGTCTAAAAACAATGGCTAACCATTCTTGGATTTGGCATTGCATCTGTGTGGATTTGCGGACGCATCGAACACTGCGTACACCGCCGTCATATGTGCCCGCATCGTATGTTCCAGTGGAGAAGTTCAGACAAACATCATTTCCGCAAGAACTAAAGTCGCACAAATCAAATATGTATATCACTACACCCAGGCTAGAGTTATATGCAGCTCTTTTACTAACCCAATTGCTGGTACTAGTGATATAGTCGTTGGACCTCACCACCCTCACAAGCCTCATTATGGTCTGGTTCCACCACAGTACTCGCCTGGCTGGCAAAGCCACCTAGAAAGCACAATTTCCGAAATTTTAAGGTCCAAAGTATCAGCCCTATGACAATACACCATAATCCGCGGCAAGGATTTGGTTCGGCGCGTGACACACGACTGTGTCAAATGTTTTCGACAGAAAAATGAAACCCAGGAGAAGCTCATTGCACAATTACCGCCACCAAGGTTCAACCTAATCCATGCATTTTTGCAGACAAGCATAGATTACGAGGGTCCGTATGTTGTCAAGAAGAGTCAGCAAAGGGAAGTCACCACCTACAAAGCATACTTCGTCATATTTACGTGTATGGCGTCCAAGGCCGTAAACCTCAAATTAGCATGCAATATGACACATTCCTCGGAGCACTCAAGCGATTCCAAAACCGCCGTGGGATTCGCACCGATATTTATACCGATAATGGGATGAATTTTGTAGGCGCCGCAAATGAACTAAAACTTTTCCGTGAACTGATGTCTAAATAAGAAAAGCAAATAACCAACTGCGCCATATCCAACAATACAAAATCGATTTTTGTTTCGGGTATCACCACATTTCAACGGGCTTTGTGAAGCCGCGTGTACTCGGTCAAACAATACTGCGTTATGAAGAGTTTAATACGCTTTTAATCCAGATCGAGGGCCTGGTCAATTCCCGACCTCTATGTGAGTCGTTAGATTCAAGCGTTAACGCCTGCGCACTTTATCATCGGACATCCTATCACCTTGCTACCGGAGCCTGATATCATACACTTAAAGGTAAATCGTTTATCCCGCTATGGCAGATGAGGCAGCAAATGTTCAGCATTTCGCGACAAGATGGCAAGTAGAATATCTCACTATACTTTGAATCGCCTGTCAAGGTGGCGATTAAAGCACAACAACATCAAAATCTTGAAAGATGACAATATTCCACCAGGACAATGGGGGCGTTGGGATGCATTACAAATGTTCATCCAGGTAAAGATGGGCTGATTCATGTGGTCACGGTCCAAACATCAAGGGGCATATATGAGCGACCCATCACAAAAATTTGCCTGCTTCCATTGATTGACTCACCCAAATAGACAAAGGGGGGCGATATGTTGGGAATCTCAAACCGTATCCAGCCTGAAGAATATATGTGGATTTACCAACACTTTATTTTTCTAAATGATTTGAATTTATTGCTCAACTTAGTTTTTTGAACCAATAATTCCCCTTGCTTCCCTTTTACAACATTTACAAACTTTACATATTTCGAGTAGCTTTCAGGGCCCTATTCTTGAAATCGGTATAAATTTTTGCAATAGGAATACAACATGCTATGAGATTCTTTATATTACTGAACATTTTCGCCCGCTACTTTAATCTTTTTTCAAATTTGTATGTAAGTTTTCTTGAACAATTTCGTATCGATTTACCCAGTCGGAATTTTTTCCTTAGTAGTGGGAAAAAATTATGTTTCTTAATTTAAAAAAAGATAAGAAATTTAAAAAAAATGATTAAAGTAGCCGTCGGAAAAATTTAGTAATATAATGAATTGCATAGCAAATTGGATTCCGATTACGATTAGGGCCCCGGAACTAACAATTTGTCATGTTGCAAGCCACTGATGTGATACATTAAGCGACTTATAACATGACATCATTGTTTTGACTTACAAATGTACACCACTTGATAAATATTCGACACAAATCTGGATTAAAATGTTAACAGGCCAATAAAATAGATTTTAAGATTAAGCTAAAAACCCCTTCAACTAGTTTTTGTATACATATTTTAATCATAAAGTTTATTTTTATGCAAATTCAAGGTAAAGATGCGCACTAAACAACATCGATTCGAGATCGATAACTTTTGTTTACATCTTTGACACCAGACGACATTGGCATTTGGCACGTATATAATCAAATGTAACTGGTTTCATATATAAACAGATTGGAAAATTAATTAAAATTTCGATGTTGCTGCTGCTACAAAACGAAAATACGACGAATTCGATTTGGAATTTAATGAATGCGATAGTTAAATTTACATAATTTTTGCATTTAAAACAGCGCTGTGATGACATAGTTAAACATCATCGAGTCACTTGATATTTTTATAAGAAATTAATTAAGATCGACGTATTTGATTTGTGTGTTATACATTTTGTATTTTTTAACCGTAAAACGAACACTGTCATAACAAAAAAATCGATCTCTTACGTATTCATCACAAGAAGTGTACGGTGACGGGTTAATTAAGGAAATCAAAATAATAATGAACAGACATATGTATAATTTAATGCAATTTAATACGATTTGATGATGATGTTGATGATAATGATGACGGTGTGTTGTTGTTGTTGTTGTTTTTGTACGATCTCAATTTTATGAAGTAGTTATGTTGTAAACCTCTGTTCGCGTGCTTAAACTATTTTATTGTTTTATGTTTTTTCGACTAAATTAATTTAAGGTTTTCGATGCACAGGAGGACATAATATTGGTTGTTGCGTGTTTTACATGCATTTCAGTTTGTTATTTTTGATTAGTGGAATAATGACTTTGAACTATATACTATAAAAAATTATAGATTTATATCGGGCGGCATTCTGATCGATTTTACAATTACTGCTAGTTTTGCATTACGAGTATATTATAAAACATACCATATCACGTGATACGATAGAAGAGAATGGTGGTAGTCGTGGTGAAACAACTGTTTTACAGAGTAATGGAGGAACAGTGATAGGTTCGGATATAGAGTAAGATGGCAATAATGTTAATGAATGATTGATAAAGTTTTGAAACCTTTTTATAAATATCACGGTTCTTATAAGATTTGTAAATGTTAAATATTTCTCGTAAATGGTTCAATAATGTATGGGTTGGCACGTGATGATTCCTATCATCGTATTATCGCAGAAAGTTGCCAGCGGAAAATAAAAGATTACGCTGCTCGCAAGTTATTTCATTACTTTATCCATTTTGTATTTCATTTTTGCCAGAGGAATAAAACTATTAAAGTGTTACTTGAAATGAGAAATTTATTGATTTCCGAAATAAAGGAACTTCGTATATTTGAAATTAGCCCATGTTCCGTCTTTCCGCTATTTCTTAACGAATTGGGATGAAATCTGGTTAGGGATTCTAAAATTGTTGGACTTGATAACCAATCCTTTTAAAATTTGCTTTCTAGATTGATTTTGGATTGGAACGTAAATTTTAGCTGAACTACTGGTACCTGTCCATTCTACACAATTAAAATGAATTTTGGGCTGGAGAGAACTCGGCTAATTTTAGAATAATAATTGCAAAATTTGCATCGCAGGTCTATATTGTAATTCTAATATCTGAAATCGAATAAGAAAATAAAAAAATAATTATCGTTTAGAATTCAGTAAGTAATATTTTCATTTTTTGCAGCCAACTAATTAAGTTGCAGATTATCTCTAATATCTCTAAAACTCCCACAAACAATCCTCCCCAGAGGGGAGAATCGCCTTAAAACACTTGCAAAAGCACAAAAAGGGTGTTATATAATCCAAAGTCACCAGGTCATGCCTCACAGAATTAACCATAGTTGAGTGCCCTTTTTGCATGTACTTCCACCCCGAAACCGCTGATAGCCGGCGGGCCGTATTGACCTCCATTTGCTTACCGATGATATCCAACGGGAGAAGGTACAGCATAACCTCTAATGCACTACTGGGTGTGAAAACGCGCCCTATGAATTACCAAACAGGCTGCCCTCTGCCTCTTCCCCATCATGTTCCTGTATAATAATTTCTCCAGAGCTGACGACCATACTTCAGTAGAGCCAGTGTACCAGCTCCGGTTTCAAACCCCATTTCCTTCCAAAGGAACATTGCAATTTTTGCAAGAGTAGAGTGCCACAGTGGCCTTCTTCATATTTCTACTGTAATTGGTTTCCAACTGAGCTTACTGTTCAGAAGAATTCCTAAGAAGCTCGCCTTATCAGTAAAGGTCAGCATGGTTCCATTCAAACTTGGTGGAACCACTTCCGGAATTTTAAATCACCTAGTGATTAGAACCACCTCTGTTTTAGATGGGTTGATCGTCAATCGACATCTGCTGGCCCAACCCGCAGTGATTGATAACGCTTTCTGCATCACATCCCTGATTGTACATACGTGCTTTCGCGAGACAACTTTCGCTACGTCATCGGCATAAGCAATCACACCTATTCCTTCCCCTTCCAGTTCCAATAGTAGTCCGTTGATAACTATATTCCAAAATAGGAGAGAGAAAACACCTCCCTGATGTGTTCTCTTCCGAACTCCGTCTTCTGACGGAGATTTCCCCATCCCCGCAATAACCCTTCGCAATAACGCCACCAGCGAGAATTCCTTAAAAGCCAGGGATTTTTCAATTTCCCGAGCCGAGGCATGTAGTGCCGTGTCCACGGCCTTTATGGTAAGGCTCTAATAGCTAAGGTCATGTGGAGACTAATTTGAAAATTTTGGGAAATTTATCAAAATTGTTATAATTGCTGCACAAAATCATTTCTCATTCTACAGTCCAGAAAGATTAGGCTTACACTGAAAGATTAGACTCTGCTCCGCACCCCATGATGGATGGTATTGAAGTTTTAAAATTTGAGGAGATTCTAGAGACACCGCGGGAAAATGTTTGTCCATATATTCCCCAACCTAATATAGCCTTCAACGTATTACTGTAGCGAGACTGTTGTTGGTCTTTGGTTTCGCCAGCTGTCTCATTACATGAGCCTGATTATATTATAATCCCTTATTTTCCTTGAGGATATAGGATTCTGATTTCGATTTGCTGTCTTTTTAGGGCTGGAACTGTAATCGTTTGATGGGCTTTGTTTGTCACTTATTTGGACGGGCCATGATCGTAAGAAATACGCGATATTTTTAAAAACGCCTGGCGTTTCTTTGTGGCTGTGGTCATAAGTTGTGCTCTTCTTTTCTTCTTACCCTCCAGTTCTAAACTTACCAGTTCATCCCTGATGAAGGCTGTGATATAGATGTGGAAATATTGTCCTCGCATATTGACATGTTGGCGCCTTGTGCTAGAACATCCACGTTGATTGTACTAGATGCTTCAGATGTGTCATAGTTCATATTGTCGTAAACTCTTCCGGGAGTAAGACCTAAGGAGTCCTTAACTTTTGGCATTGGTGCAAGTGGCGACCACCAATCTCATGGATAATGTCGTTAATATATACTATTCATGCTGTAGGTTCCATGAGAAACGTAGTCCACAATAGCTCAGTTTTTGAATATGGTAAAGCCTAAAACTGGATAGTGCCTGGTACTTGGAGTTCCGTGCTAGCGACAAAATTGTTCTGTTTGTCATTCATTCTTCGTCGCACGTGTCTCGCTTTGGATTAAGAATTAGTTTATCGAGGTTTGCTCCTCTAGATCCATTGAATTTTGCGTTGGTTTGGTTAGCATTATTGTTTTCTGAAAATCTGGAGAAAAACTCCAGCACTTCTCAGTTTCTTGAACCTCAGTTAGTTAAGTTATACATTATCAAGGCTAACTGCTGAAGATCTCTGCATTTAAGCATCAGAACGAACTGAAGGTATTGTGCTTGTCCTTAATTTTGACTAATCGAAGAAGCTTGCAGCCTTTTTTAGAATCTCCCAATTCTACCCATTCTTTTCATTGAAGCTTCACTTCGTGACTTCACTTTCTTTTTTATCACAGTTAGTTTGTTTATTCATCAGATATTTCGAATTTTACATTTTTTCACTCTCCTAAAACCAGCTTTGTATCGAATGTTTGTTAATCGTTTTGATAGCTGAAATGGTGATCCAGTTCAACTTGGTTGGTTGAGCGATGATATATTATAAAAAATTTAGATAAATAATTCCCTCTTAATATGATATTTATGGACCTTGCAACGTTTAGTTTAATGCTTTGATTAATTGGCATTCTTCTCCTTGGCAATGGGGCAAATATACCAAAAGCATCCGTGGTAGCTCCCATATTTCAAAGAATAGTCAACCAGAAGAGGTATGAATTTTTTGTAGCAGAAGATGAAAACCATTCGCTTCATATTCACCGACTAGAGCGAATCAGTGGTCCTTCGAGACCATTCCAACAACCGGCGCCACCTTAGAAATAGGAAACGCGGTAAACAAGACATTAATACTGATGAGTCGCCCCTAATTGGATAGGTATGTAGCACCTTGACACCACTAGCGTCCTAAAATGTTAAGGGAGCTCAATCATGATTGGTAACACGGCTAAAGTAGACCGGAAATTGTAGTCCAGTACGTGGACATACTGCTGAATGGGGAACAGAGTTTAAAGAGTTTTACTTTTTCAGGCCATAATACCTAAATAACCAATAGCGACCTAAAATCGACTATTCCCTTATTAAATGCTTTAAAATTGAGCTACTATTATTTATATGAACAGAGCAAAATTTATAATAGAGCCACTTGCTGCAGATAAAATAGTAAAGCTACATTAAAATTTATTGTACATGTAAAATATAAAGCATAGAAATAATATAAAGCTTCATATGAGCCACTGACTTAAATTATCACTCTATAACCATTTGAATTAAAAAACAATAAAATTTCGTTTTATTTACATTTGAGCGCCAAATTGAGCAAAACCGTTAAATTTATTATTGCTAAGTCGTACGTGCGAGAAAGTGATTTAAAGAAATAACAATTAGAACATATATTTGTATTGCGATTTGATATAATAAAAATTGAGCTACCGATATAATTAATCACTAATTATTAACAAACCAGGAATCATTTGTATTCGTGTACCAGTCTCCAAATTATAATTACGCGCTTACAAAATGTTAAGCACTTTTAAACATATTACAGATTTTAAAAAAAATTGAGCTAAACGGCACAGTGGCTATAGCTTTGGCCCTTAGGACCGGGAGGTACCGAGTTCGAATCCCAAAAGGGACAAGACGCAAAAAGACCCATCGGAGTGCAGAACGCATAGACTGACCAATCTTCCGACTCTTGTTTTAAAATTAAGTTTACTTATCTATTTTTCAACAATTTCATTACAAATTATTGAATTTCTCGCTACTTCTATGATAATTGGCAAAATTACAATTGTTATTATTCTAACCAGATTTATATTGAGCAACTGATGATGTATCAATATTATAATTATGATGCACATTTGTGGACAACTGTACTACAATAAGAATTGAGCTACTTGCTACAGTAAAAAAGTTCATCATTGTATTCTTTAGTACAAATCAGCAATCTATTTATTTTTGGGTCATTTTTTCGATTACACTATATTGAGCAGGGATTACAATAATAAAAATTGAGCTACAGATATAGTTAATCTCTTTTTAGCCAACTAGGAATGATTTTTTTTCCGTGTACCAGTTTCCAAATTACAGTTGCGCTTGCCGAATTTTAACTTAATTTTTTTAAACTCGTTACAGTTTTAAAAAATTGGGCTACTGGTTTTTACTAGTATTAAATTAGATAATCACAATGTTGAACTATTTAAAAAAAAGTCCTATCAATGTAGTTATTTGAGAAAACCCTAATAAAATTAACGCTCAATTAATCGTACGGGTTCTTAATTTGGAAGGAAAATTAAGCAATTAATCTAAGGTGTACAGTTTGGAATTTTAATTGAGCAACTGATTACGTATAAGTAACTTTAACTGGAGTACTCCACTATCAGCCACGAATTTTTATATGAAGCTTAAATCATGACACCTAAATTGAGCAACAAACTAAACAAATCAAATTAATAATTGAGCTACTTGCTACAGTGAACAGACACATCATCATATTCTTTAGCACGAATATGCAATCTTGACATTCAAGCTTGATTCTAATTTATTGTATATTTAAATTGCTGTAATTCAGTCGTGTCTAGTTTTGTAAATTAACTCCACGTTTTAAATTGCATCATCGTTGCAACATTATGAATGAAAATGTTCATGTAAGTAATTTTTTTTAAAATGAATTTAATTGAACGAAATTTGAGATCCCCGCATTACTCTTCGCTTCGATACTACGTACGACAACAAGTCTGGCTAATTGGACTCGATTTAAATTAATTAAAGCACTTACAATAAAAAAAAAATTAATTTTCGTTGATGATGTGTCAATGCATCAATACTCTATTAGTCTGGTATAATTGGGTCAGAGAGAAAGAGAGAGATGCGATATTTATAAATTAACACGCGAGGATTAAATTATTGATGCGGATGCATAAACGAATGAAAAACATCTGTTGATTTTTACTCTGATTCAAATATGAAAATGTTAAGCTATAAATATAAATTTTCATTTAGAACGACACGCACGTACATATTTTATAGCGCGCGCGCGCGCTAAACGGCACAATATACTCGTACATAAAAATACCGTATAGGTCATGTAACTCGTAATATGTTGCCGTAATATAATTGATATATCGGTGTGAATGTTGACGACGTGTGAGACATTTTTTTTTTTTTTTTACCACGTACTATAAAGAAACTGTTCTCTATTGTGTTTGTAGAATGAGATCGTGCGCGATGGGAGGAAGGTCAAAGGTATGTGTAGACAATCTGTTTTCAAAATATGTTAGGAAAATTGTTGTTTTCTATTTTAAGAATGCGGCCTATATTTTAATACCGAGATATGTTTATGATTTTTCAAGGATATCTCAATAATTTGTGTTACTCGGTGTGGCCCGCCTGAAAATAGTTAACAATCAAGTATTTTGTCTTTTGAAATTTTACAATAAAAATTGCTTGATGATTCATGATAAGAAATTCTGTATTAAAAGAAATTGAGCAACAGTTTTTTAAATTTTCGAATTTGAGCAGTGTACGAATATTGCGCGTCTGCCATTTGATGCTCGCTATTAATTTTCAATAGTTGAGCTGGTCTAAATTTGAGCAAAAAGACTAAGTTGATCGTGTAGTAAAATAAAGTATAATGTTGTGGTTAAAGTATCTTCAACAAGTCCTCTATTTAGTACAAGGGGGCAAAGAGTCGGATAGTTAAAATCGTATACAAGTCAAAATATCATACATATTGTGGCATATTCTCGTTACGTCATGCAGTTAGTTTCAAATTGAAAATTGACTTAGTCATATGACGCTAATGAGATTAGGAGGTCTTGTTTAACGCGTTCAACAAGCTTTAATCCTTTTACTTGACTTACTGTTTAGTTTTAGAGAGTAGCTCAATTTTTGAAGTTCATAATGAAGATAAATTTTAAAATACAATTTTGCTCAATTTAAGCGATAGAAGAGCCCGATTCTGTTTTTAAAATGTGGCTCTGCTGCAGATTTGTCGAATAAAAGTCGCTTACAAAAGGCTTTGCGCATCATTTATTTTAATTCGAATCTGGTAATAATCAGACAACCTACTCCCAGGTTTCGGTGGTTTGATACCTATTTTGATTTAGAAATTTATTTGATTGGGTTTGATACGAATTTGATTTTTTCATGGTCAAATCAGTCGTAAATATTATTTGTTCCGTTTTGAAATAAATTTTAATCCGATTTTAGACTGAAGTTCTGCTGAATTTTTTTGGCAATACCTACAGTTTGTTTTTCAACAACGGATAAAGCCTAAAAATGTTTAAAGTGTCATTTTATTATTTTGTTAGGCCATAATGAGTCTTTAGTTATTTGCAAGTTCATAAATATCAAAATTGGATTGAGCCGAACCAAAATTTTATGCTAATAATGTTGAATGTCTAACGCCGATTTTTGTGTTTAAATTTCTAACTAACTAAATTGACGTTAATACGTTTATCAAATTGTCGTTCAAATTGCCATTCATAGATGGCACAAAGAAAACCTTTTCTGTTATTTGCATTTGTGTTATTAGCAAAAGGCTTTTAATGATGAATGGTTTAAAAATGGTGCAAAAAATGTATGTGCGCGCATCAGTTGAGAACGGCGATTTGGCTCAATCTTTTTTGATGTGTTCGTAATTGTCAAGAGATGGTTCTTACGAAAGAAAATTTTGAAAAATTCACCGGAAAAGTCGGAAACCTCGAAAAATCTAATAAAAAGCCTTTTTATATTAATTTTGTATGTGCATGGTTTATGAGACGGCTGGTGCCGCTGGAGGCTGCATGCAGGTTAATATTTTGTTTTTTATCCAATCTATTTATTTTACCTATCTATCTATCTATATACAAATCAATTGCCATGCGTTAGTCTCGCAAAAACTCGAGAACGACACGACCGATTTGGATGATTTTTTTGCTTTGTTCGTCTCAATACAGTGGTGGTTTACGAAAAGTAAAATAAAAAACCTTTTTATATGAATTTTGTGTGTGCATTTTGTATGTGGTGTACGGTGGTGCAGTGGTTAAGATTCGGTTCTTGGGCCGGGAGGTACTGGATTCGAATCTCACCAGTGGCTGCATGCTTTTTTTTACTTTGTTCGTTTCAATACAGTGACGGCTTAGGAAAAAAGAAAATTTGGAAAAACCCAAAGGAAAATCCGGAAACTCGAAAAAATTGGAAAAAAGGAAGACGATTCGCCAAAACCCAAAGGAAAACCAAAAAATAAAAAAAAAAACGGAAAATCGGAAATTGCGTTTTGTATAAGAATTTTGTATGGAAATACACTTAACTTTCTCTCTATGCATTGGGGTCAAATTGAAATCGGTGTGAAAAACTTGGAAAATTCCAGAGAAACCTGAAGAAAATTCAATTTTTTTGTTCTATGAATTGATCCATGTTTTGATGATTTTGGGCGCTGTAAAGCGTGGAAAGTCGATGCAAAGCTTGAAAAATCTCAGAAATCGATTAATAAAAACACAAAGTAAATGAGATAAATAAGAGATGGCGTTGAGGTTTGATCATTAATGCAACAACCCAGTAGATGGCGTTGTATTTTGACTTAGGCATTGTACAATTTCACAGGTGTCCTTTTCGCATCGGGCACCCAACAGTTGCGGGAACATGTTGAGTAAACTCGAAGCCAACGTTATGAAAATATTTAGCTCTAGGACGTGAACGCAAGAGCAACGCAAAAAATTAAATAACAAGAGACGTGCTCATATCGGACAAATTCGTAGCTGCACGAAATTCGACGAAGAAGTGCTGCGAACGTCGACTTGAATCGCGCTGCTTTCAATTATGACTGTACAATCGGCCTACAAAGATCTTTGCCGCGTTCATATTGGCGCATTGTCTGTCAAGCATATTGACATGCATTGAAGTTCCAAGCAGAAACGCGCGGGCTATGCTGTGCTGATGACAATGTTAAATTGCCGATTTTGACTTCGCCACCAGAGCCATTGCGTACTTATCTCTATGCGGAGATATAACGCTATCCAGACATTTTCTCGCACACACGCAATCATTGCGTGCAATCATTTCGGTAATGTTGAACGATTGTACTCGTTGAACGATCGTTGAACGATTGTACAGATGTGTAATTTCTTGCTGTAATCCTCCGTATTGTGTTATTCTGGTTAGTTTCTCTCGAGTTTACTGGATTCCAAACTTCGTTGTTTTTGTACCTGTGATGTGTTGTCGCAATGACTTTTGGTTTTACTCGTAAGAAAGCAATACAAAATTTTCCGTGATAAATGCATTTAGTTCTTTTGGGATTAAATATTACATTCATTTACGTTGGCTACCGTTGTGAAATTTGTCACACTAAGTATAGCTATATAAATCTATTTATCTAATCTATCTGTCTAATCTATCTATCTAATCTATCTAGCGAATCTATATATCTCATCTCTCTAATCTATCTATTTAATCTATCTATCTAATCTATATATATAATATATCTATATAATCTATCTATTTAATCTTCCTGTCTTAGCTATCTATCTAATCTATCTATCGAATCTATATATCGAATCTATATATCTAATCTATCTATCTAATCTACATATTGAATCTATCTATCTATAATCTATCTATCTATCTTATATATCTATTTAATCTATCTATCTAATCTGTCTATATAATCTATCTATCTAATTTATCTATCTAATCTATCTATCTTATCTATACATCTAATCTATCTATGTTCGTTGTTCATGACTTCTAGCAAATTTCGTAATTTCGATTTTGATGAGTTCTATGCCGAGATCTTTGTGGATAACGCGATTTCCAGACGCGAAGTACAGACAGGCTTCAATACTTCCTTATAACGCAGAAGCTTATTAGGGATTGATAAATGAGAGTCTCTTCCCAGTATCCAATACATATTATTGTATTTTAATCCCAGCTCGTCTTTTTTTTTTTTACATGAGCTTTCGAGCGTAGCTTAGCGTCTATTATCATATCAAGATATTTGGCAGTGTTTGCATGACATTGTGGTATTTCTTGATTATTTAAATATACTGGTTTATGTACTTACTCTATTGAAGTAACCACCTATTATGAACCTTTTTCTCAGACGCTTGAAGAACGCTGAGTATTGTTTGTTTTTAAAAGAATGTCTTGGTGGACAGTACAATCCTGCCACAACAATAGGAAAGTTGTTGGATTTTATATAAACCAATGTGGTCTGAATTTCTTCTTTTTCATATTTTGCTTCTTCAAATTGTTAGATATTTTATTTTATGTTGATTGAACTTCCTCCTCTGGCTTAATTATTTGGATGAGTAGTGTGATATACGCAACAGCCTTTAAACGTTATGTAGGATTGCTCAATAAAATGTGTTTCCGAAATAAAACACACATCTTATATTCTCAATGTCGAGGTCTGCTTGTACTTCTTGTTGATGCCAGAGCAAACCATTGCCTAATTCCACACGAGGTTTCTGGTACTTGGTAATTTTTTCAAGGCCGAATAGATAATGTATAATGTATGTGTAACAAAATTTACAAAAAAAAAAAAAATTATTGAAATCTCTTCGCATATCTCTTTGCATCTCATCCTTGTATATACATAACTCCATTTTTTTATTTTTTATTCTGCTCGCTCGAAAATAAAATTTAGTCTAAATTGTATAAGTCAGCGGTTCCCAAACTTATTTTGCCACGGAACCCTTTTCCGATTCTTCAAATTTCATGAAACCCTATTCATGAAAAATCCTGTTTCGCGTAAATGTGCTGTTGAGAACGGCAATATAACTCTAATAGCCTTTTTGGCTAAATTTTTATATTCATCAAATATATTACAGCAGAAAGTTGCTAACGGCACCTCGTCGAAGTTAGCGAGTATCCGAACTAATTTCAATTAAATTCTCGTATTCTACTGCTAGTAGTCCCGTTGGCTTTTCATTGCTTTTGAAAGGATTTTGTACCCAATAATTATCGTTATTGTTTCATTTTGGTATGTATGTATGAAATGTAGTGTGTATGGATGAAATGAAATCTTATAGCACGGATTTTATCTGGTACTAGCTCGTGGAACCCCTAACAATTGCAAGGGAACCCCAGCGTTCCGCGGAACCCACTTTGGGAAACGCTGGCATAAGTCAAAAATGGCCTTGAAATATATTTTATTTCATTTATGTGTGGTTGCACCGAAAATTTGTTTAAGTCGCAATCATTTAAAACCGGTATCATAGGTAAACGGGGAAAGAAACGAAGAAAAATACGGTTTCTGTGATACCCCGTGTGATGATACCCCCATGACATGATTTTCATTGTGCTGTTCATTTTTGTGTGGATTTGGGTCTAGCTTCCAATACGCTACCTTCCAATTTTTGTAGTCTCTCGTCAAATTTTGTTAATTTCATGAGAATGTCTTGTAATGTTTGACCGAAGCGTGCGTTGTTGAGTTGTAGGGGTTCTCCTCTGGGACTATTATGATGTGTTATCATTTTGCACCATGTTGCGTGATATTGCACTATTTTGCGGGATATTGAACCAACATGTTGCATCCGGTTGCGTTATGTTGCATTCAACATCTTTCTTCACATATTGCCGTATTTATGTTGCTTAATCGTGTTTTTGGAAAATGTTGGACACAATTAACAATATTCATTTGTTTTATATCTCTTTAATGTTTTTTTGTTAGAAACTGTATGTTTGTACAAATGGCTTTGGAAATTCCCTTTTTTTAAATGCCGGGAATCAATTGCGATGAGTCCTTATTTGAAGGAACTTGTTTTAGGAGATCCCACGTTGAATTTTTATATATTTTTCGGGTTGAACAATTTTTAAAATAGGTGATAGGGGTTTTCAAGTGTGTAACGCTCACCGAAGGCTATCTGTTTCGTGCATACTAACATATAACGGATACAGTTAACCCTCGGGTTGCGTTAGCAGATGCAAAGCTTGAAAAATCTCAGAAATCGATTAATAAAAACACAAAGTAAATGAGATAAATAAGAGATGGCGTTGAGGTTTGATCATTAATGCAACAACCCAGTAGATGGCGTTGTATTTTGACTTAGGCATTGTACAATTTCACAGGTGTCCTTTTCGCATCGGGCACCCAACAGTTGCGGGAACATGTTGAGTAAACTCGAAGCCAACGTTATGAAAATATTTAGCTCTAGGACGTGAACGCAAGAGCAACGCAAAAAATTAAATAACAAGAGACGTGCTCATATCGGACAAATTCGTAGCTGCACGAAATTCGACGAAGAAGTGCTGCGAACGTCGACTTGAATCGCGCTGCTTTCAATTATGACTGTACAATCGGCCTACAAAGATCTTTGCCGCGTTCATATTGGCGCATTGTCTGTCAAGCATATTGACATGCATTGAAGTTCCAAGCAGAAACGCGCGGGCTATGCTGTGCTGATGACAATGTTAAATTGCCGATTTTGACTTCGCCACCAGAGCCATTGCGTACTTATCTCTATGCGGAGATATAACGCTATCCAGACATTTTCTCGCACACACGCAATCATTGCGTGCAATCATTTCGGTAATGTTGAACGATTGTACTCGTTGAACGATCGTTGAACGATTGTACAGATGTGTAATTTCTTGCTGTAATCCTCCGTATTGTGTTATTCTGGTTAGTTTCTCTCGAGTTTACTGGATTCCAAACTTCGTTGTTTTTGTACCTGTGATGTGTTGTCGCAATGACTTTTGGTTTTACTCGTAAGAAAGCAATACAAAATTTTCCGTGATAAATGCATTTAGTTCTTTTGGGATTAAATATTACATTCATTTACGTTGGCTACCGTTGTGAAATTTGTCACACTAAGTATAGCTATATAAATCTATTTATCTAATCTATCTGTCTAATCTATCTATCTAATCTATCTAGCGAATCTATATATCTCATCTCTCTAATCTATCTATTTAATCTATCTATCTAATCTATATATATAATATATCTATATAATCTATCTATTTAATCTTCCTGTCTTAGCTATCTATCTAATCTATCTATCGAATCTATATATCGAATCTATATATCTAATCTATCTATCTAATCTACATATTGAATCTATCTATCTATAATCTATCTATCTATCTTATATATCTATTTAATCTATCTATCTAATCTGTCTATATAATCTATCTATCTAATTTATCTATCTAATCTATCTATCTTATCTATACATCTAATCTATCTATGTTCGTTGTTCATGACTTCTAGCAAATTTCGTAATTTCGATTTTGATGAGTTCTATGCCGAGATCTTTGTGGATAACGCGATTTCCAGACGCGAAGTACAGACAGGCTTCAATACTTCCTTATAACGCAGAAGCTTATTAGGGATTGATAAATGAGAGTCTCTTCCCAGTATCCAATACATATTATTGTATTTTAATCCCAGCTCGTCTTTTTTTTTTTTACATGAGCTTTCGAGCGTAGCTTAGCGTCTATTATCATATCAAGATATTTGGCAGTGTTTGCATGACATTGTGGTATTTCTTGATTATTTAAATATACTGGTTTATGTACTTACTCTATTGAAGTAACCACCTATTATGAACCTTTTTCTCAGACGCTTGAAGAACGCTGAGTATTGTTTGTTTTTAAAAGAATGTCTTGGTGGACAGTACAATCCTGCCACAACAATAGGAAAGTTGTTGGATTTTATATAAACCAATGTGGTCTGAATTTCTTCTTTTTCATATTTTGCTTCTTCAAATTGTTAGATATTTTATTTTATGTTGATTGAACTTCCTCCTCTGGCTTAATTATTTGGATGAGTAGTGTGATATACGCAACAGCCTTTAAACGTTATGTAGGATTGCTCAATAAAATGTGTTTCCGAAATAAAACACACATCTTATATTCTCAATGTCGAGGTCTGCTTGTACTTCTTGTTGATGCCAGAGCAAACCATTGCCTAATTCCACACGAGGTTTCTGGTACTTGGTAATTTTTTCAAGGCCGAATAGATAATGTATAATGTATGTGTAACAAAATTTACAAAAAAAAAAAAAAATTATTGAAATCTCTTCGCATATCTCTTTGCATCTCATCCTTGTATATACATAACTCCATTTTTTTATTTTTTATTCTGCTCGCTCGAAAATAAAATTTAGTCTAAATTGTATAAGTCAGCGGTTCCCAAACTTATTTTGCCACGGAACCCTTTTCCGATTCTTCAAATTTCATGAAACCCTATTCATGAAAAATCCTGTTTCGCGTAAATGTGCTGTTGAGAACGGCAATATAACTCTAATAGCCTTTTTGGCTAAATTTTTATATTCATCAAATATATTACAGCAGAAAGTTGCTAACGGCACCTCGTCGAAGTTAGCGAGTATCCGAACTAATTTCAATTAAATTCTCGTATTCTACTGCTAGTAGTCCCGTTGGCTTTTCATTGCTTTTGAAAGGATTTTGTACCCAATAATTATCGTTATTGTTTCATTTTGGTATGTATGTATGAAATGTAGTGTGTATGGATGAAATGAAATCTTATAGCACGGATTTTATCTGGTACTAGCTCGTGGAACCCCTAACAATTGCAAGGGAACCCCAGCGTTCCGCGGAACCCACTTTGGGAAACGCTGGCATAAGTCAAAAATGGCCTTGAAATATATTTTATTTCATTTATGTGTGGTTGCACCGAAAATTTGTTTAAGTCGCAATCATTTAAAACCGGTATCATAGGTAAACGGGGAAAGAAACGAAGAAAAATACGGTTTCTGTGATACCCCGTGTGATGATACCCCCATGACATGATTTTCATTGTGCTGTTCATTTTTGTGTGGATTTGGGTCTAGCTTCCAATACGCTACCTTCCAATTTTTGTAGTCTCTCGTCAAATTTTGTTAATTTCATGAGAATGTCTTGTAATGTTTGACCGAAGCGTGCGTTGTTGAGTTGTAGGGGTTCTCCTCTGGGACTATTATGATGTGTTATCATTTTGCACCATGTTGCGTGATATTGCACTATTTTGCGGGATATTGAACCAACATGTTGCATCCGGTTGCGTTATGTTGCATTCAACATCTTTCTTCACATATTGCCGTATTTATGTTGCTTAATCGTGTTTTTGGAAAATGTTGGACACAATTAACAATATTCATTTGTTTTATATCTCTTTAATGTTTTTTTGTTAGAAACTGTATGTTTGTACAAATGGCTTTGGAAATTCCCTTTTTTTAAATGCCGGGAATCAATTGCGATGAGTCCTTATTTGAAGGAACTTGTTTTAGGAGATCCCACGTTGAATTTTTATATATTTTTCGGGTTGAACAATTTTTAAAATAGGTGATAGGGGTTTTCAAGTGTGTAACGCTCACCGAAGGCTATCTGTTTCGTGCATACTAACATATAACGGATACAGTTAACCCTCGGGTTGCGTTAGCAGAAATTATCTACTCAGGGACTCCGGCGTGGTCTTGTGCTGCGGCTTAAGCTCAGGAGCTTGGGTATGGGTTTGCCAGAGTATGAGTAGATCTGTTTTAGACCATATATAGATATATAAAAAAAAATCGAACAAAAATTTAAACTGTATTGTACTTTAGAACAGTTAAACACCATTGATCTCCCTCACCTTACCTATATACCTACCTGTATAATTCCACCCTCATCATTGCGGTTGATTTATCTCATGGTTACTCTACAAAATTCATGAACACAAAAAAAAACATAAACCGAAGAAAAAAGAAAGCATCGCATAGTGATCAACAATCGCAAAAATAAATTAAATAAAAAGAAAGTAATTTAAAGTTATAAAGGCCATGAACCATTTAAATATACATTATTTATTCATATGGTATTTAAATTTAACTTGGCTTTAAAAAAAACATCTAGCTACGCCCTAACTTAATATTAAAAAAAAATTACATAAATATTTATTTAATTTAAATAAATGAAAAATAAAAAAAAATTCTGTAGCGCTTACGTTGATGTTTTTAATTTGACGACGGCCATATTCCATTGACCAATAAACCGATTCACAGCGATGCACAGTTTTGATGATAATTTATTGCCGTTGAATTAATCAAGCAGAAGCAAAATATGGTAGAGGCCGGCATGCACAAATGGTATTCACTATTTTTCTTTTATAACTTGATATTATTTTTGCATATTATCATCAGTAAATATTATTATTATTTTTTTTTATTATTGCATTTAGCTTTTGTTTTAATGCTTCCTTGTTATTTTTTTTTATTAATTTATTTATTTTTAATTTTACTTATTATTATTATTAATTTCAATTATTATTATTCCTACTAATTTGAATTTTAAGACACCATATTTTTACAAACAGTTCATGTACTTTATACTTGGCTGCCTTTTTAATTTTTTTTTTTCACTTATATTTGTGAAATCCGAATTAACTTTTAAAATATGTTTACAATTAACAAATATAATTATTTGAAGTTATTCAGTTTTTACTGATTCTTTAAGTGTTATTTCATAACTTCATTCACAAATTTTGTTTTTTTTCCTTGATAACTTAAATCAACCATAAACCAACATTGTATTCACCGAATATATTTATTTTCTATCTTTTTATTTTCTTGTTATTTTTGTTTTTTTCAAATTTTCATCTGTCCACAACAAGATATTTACTTCCAACAACATATTTACTTCTTATCTGTCGTTCAAATTTTCCAAAATTCTTTTATTTTCATTTCTTGGTTAAAAAAAACTTGGTTTAAAAAAAAACTTACAGAAGCATCTTGCGTATTGCAATGCCATCTGTTAGGATATTTAATTTCCACAGATAAATAAAAAAAGAAAAAATTTAAATTTCCCCAAATTCCCTAAGAGCATAAAAATTACAGCTACAAGTGCCTTGGATCGATTGCGATAAGTCATAAATTTGATATAATTTGTTTAGTGGGTTCTGAGATCGGGCCCAACCTCTTATTTAAAAAAACGGCTCTAACGATTTTAATAAACAAAAAGAGGGTTATTTTTGAATTGAAGGAAGCGACTTAGAAGTCTTTCGGTCAGGCCGTCTTGTTACGTTGACAAATGAACTAAATCATTTCTCAAGCGATTGACTATTTTGAATAGAACTACGCCGTTGTTTAACCAAGTGTGCTGTTTTAGCAACTGCCGGAGAGTCCTGCGAATAGATAAATTGATTATCCAAGACCACCCACACCGTGGTCTTTAGTAGTCAATTTATCTGTTCCTAGAAGTAATATAATGTATCAGATCAACTGTGTGTTAATATTGGTTTTTAGGACAAGTTTGGTGTGATCCAATCAAAAATATAAAATAAATTCAGAGTATAATTAGAGTCCTACAATCCATGAATATTGGAAATTATGTAGTTGTCGATTTATTTTTAAATAAAATTTGCCAAATTTATTAGAGTCTGATATGTTCAACATTGTTTAATGAAGCCTTGGTGTCGAGGGTAAAAGTTGCGTGCTCGACGTTGCATGGCTTGATCAGCTAAATCCTTCGAAGCCTTAATAAATTCCTGGGAGAAATAGTGCCCAGCTACTATTTATTTTATGACAATTAAGCAATCCAAGTATTTTTTATAAGGTCGAGGGCACTCTTTGTGGGCTAATTTCCTATCGGCATCCAAAATATCTCAGGAAGGATAAGTTTGCTCAAGCCATGAAAACTTGTCTTCATAAAAACTTGTCAGCACTTCCATTGTATGGTAATTCTTTACATTTTTTTCTGACATTATTATTGGCCAGTCTTCTAAACTCCTTTTCGGAGTTGTCGTGAATTTTATATGAGGGATAACATGTTGAACGAAATCCATAAGTTTGACACCTGTTATGCCTGTGGTCTTTAATTCTTAAGATTGAGTTTTACATAGAGTTTTGATTACACTTTAAACGGATTTTTGTTTACATCTGCTTAAAACATACTGAATAGATAAAAAAAGTATATCTGTTTAAAAACGTAACATTTAAAAATAAAAACCAAACATGACCATGGTATTTTGAGACACAACAAACGTCCAATAATTTAGTTCTGAATCATTTGACGCGATTTTTATTTTCTTTTAAATATATTTTTTGAAAGTTCCAAAATAGAATCCAATAAATTTATATTTTCATTACTCTTGAACGGATGTGTTAACACATCAAACACATCATTTTGGAATTAAATATAACAAAGTTACAACCCAATTGAGCGTACACAGCCAGACACATATATAAAAAATCGATTAATTTTCATATCTGGTAATTAAAAATGCGATGTCGTTTTCATAAAATGCTTTGGATGAAACATACAATGATTCATATTCATGGACTGTTTGTCCTTAAATTATGCAGCATCTCACTTTATGTAGCCAGAAAATTTTGGTTTCGGGCATAAATAGTACATCGAATATTGAAACGAGAGAATCACATATTGATGACTGACGGAGCACAACAACAAATTGAAACCAATAAAAATTCTTTGATGATAAAATCATAAGATTTTTTTTTTCGGTTACATATTCGTATACCACACCACACAACTACAAGAACAGCAGCGGCAAATTAAAATTTTTCATAATCGAATTATGTTTTTTTTTTTTATTTTGTGTTGTTTCCGAATCATTAAATTTATTATTGGAAATCATAAATTGTTTCAATGTTTATGTTTGATAATCATAATTTAATGTTTATCGGGTTTTGTACATAAAACATACCGAATATTTTTATACAAAGAAAGCATTTTTGTGAGGTTTTTGTGGAGGGCATATATGGGCTTCCCTTGAACGATCAAAGCGATATCGATATACGAAACCCTTTTTTAGCGGTGGTTTATATATCCATTTCGTTGGTCTAGTAATTGAAATTCTGTGAAATGTTGATTAAATTCCCTGCCTTGGTTTTGGCTTGTTTTACATTTACAAAGACTGGGTGCCTAACAGTAGCAGTCATTTGGAGGTGTCACTGGCTTCAACATGGTGAGCTGGCTTTTGATTCTACAATTAAACGAACGATTTACAATTTTTTTCGCCCTTTAGGCGAATATTAATATTGACAATTCATACTTGGCAGCCGTGGAAGTACACACACATGAAAAATTAATTGATGTTGCTTGACAATGATAATCCGGAATTTTTTGTAAAATTAACTATGAGTGATGAAGCTCATTTTCACTTAAGTGAACATGTAAACAAACAAAACATCCGGTTCTGGGCAGTAGCGAATCTACAAATAATTCATTAATACCATTACATCCCTTGAAACAGACGGTATGCCACGGTACGTTATCGTGATATAATAAGGAACTTGTTTAGGCGAGAATTGCATGCCAATTGTTTGGGGAACATGTGGTTCCGACAGGACGGTGTCCCATGCCATACTGCTAGAGAAACCAATTATTACGAGAATTGTTTCCTCGGCAGCTAATTTCGAAATCTGGTGATGTGGATTGGCTTCCTCGGTCAACCGATTTAACTGCTGCCGAAATGTGTGAAAAAATGATGAAAATTTTTTATCAAAAGAACCCGCATGTGTAATTCAGACATTTGGCAGATATTATGTTTCATACGTAATTCCAAACATAAAATAAACGATCTGTAAACATTAAATCTATTTTCGTTTATTTAAAAGTTTGATAGGCAAAAAGTAGTCAACCGTATGGGTGGATGGATCCCTTAGAATTGATTGTTTTTATTTATTCATTTGCCGGCAATACAAAAAAATTAGCAAAGACAACGCTCTTGAAATGCGGATTTTTTTTTTACTAAACAAACATGTTAAATTCAGAAGAATCATAAAAATTGCTTTATTCAAAGAATGCTCCATCGCTTGTTATATATCTTTCCCATCTTTCGGCTAAGTGAGTACCACGCCGAGTTTATGATGCCTTTTTCGGTATTCTGGCCTTGTTTCAAGCAGCGAACGGTTCAAATCTGTCAATTGTTGTTGGTAACGTTTAGTATTAACCGTTTCCCACCGTTTAGTATTAACCATTTCCCAATAGACCACGCTCCTCTGGTCCCACCAAACACAGAGAATCGTCTTTCTACCAAACCGATCCGGTCTTGCGATCGATGTGGATGGTGTGCCTAGGTCCACCCATGATTATTACGCTTGGGATTCTCAAAATAAATCCAATTTTGATCCCTTAGTTACAGGGAATGCAAAACCAACATGCAAAAACGACTTCCTTTAGTATCGAGCGAGCAAAATGTCACATGTGTTTTTGAGCTTTTCCATTTGCCTGTCATTAAATTCATGTGATACCCATCTACCGGCCTTTTGTATCTTTCCCATGCCTCGTAGCCGATAGGAACCAGCTTCTTGACAAACGCCCAATTGCTCGGCGAGTTGCCTGCAACATCGAAGTCACCACTTTTGAAACGAAGCTTCTCGAAGTAATTGGTATGATTGAGCAGCAGTCTTCTTCAAATGAAAACAACAAATAAATGCTGTCCGCGAATGCTCTTTCTTCGGAAAAAAAATTCGACATAATGAACACAACATTACAACACTTTGCACACACTTTTCCAATTTATCACTCATCGTACGCATCGACCACTTGTTGATAACACAACAAAGTAGCGCAGTGTCAAATTTGTATAGCACAAACAGCATTGCTGCACCATCTGTTGTATGAAAAGCACAATCCATACTTGTACACCTGTTACCTGCTATCTTATTGTCTAAATCTCTCGTGAACGTATCTCTCTTCTATACTAAGTTGTTACTACTAAGTTGTTATATAGTACAACCGGATACGATAAAAGGTAATTTTTTACATTAAGGCGTAGTCTATTGTTAGTTGACCATTTCCAAAATCAATCTAAATTATTGTTATTTTGGATGTTAACCCGAGCGAAAACGGTCAACGACATCGCTGACAAACAATAAAACACAATTCATTTAACACTTGATTTTTTATTTCGCATAAACTTGAATTTTTGAATATTTTAATTAAAAAATTTGACCAAAAGTTTAAAAAATCACTAGATCGATTTCGATTTGTTAGGTAAAGTTTTACCTATACATAGCAGAAAAATGAAATAAAAGAAGGAGATACAAAAAATATGCAATAAAAAGTAATCTATTGATTGTCCTAACCATCTGTTGTTTATACGAAAAAATGGTAAGTATCTAAACCTTAGAATATCACGAAATTCGTAAATCCATATTTTTTAACCAAAATATCCATAACGAACAGAGATAAATCTGTTTCTCACCAATTATGATGAGTAATCGCCTACCTCCTATCACCCTCCCCCTTTTTTATTAGTAATTTTTTCGTATAAACAACAGATGGTTGGGACGATTAATAGATTACTTTTCTTGCCTATTTTTTGTTCTCGTTCTTTTATTTCTTTTTTGCCTTTTTCCTGCGATATATAACTAAATTCTTATTTTTATAAATCAGTAGATACTCCTGACGGAAATCGATCGAGTGATTGTTTAATCTTTTGGACTTTTTACTAAAATATTTAAAAATTCAATATTTTGCGAAATAAAAACACAAATGTTAAGTGAAATGTGTGTATTAGGTGTTAGTGTATTTCGCCAAGTGCCTACGCCACACTATTTAAAAAGGACCTAAATGCCTACTCTGTAGTACACCTAATGTCACGTGAAATACTTTCCTTACAGTTTGCCGGCTGTCTGCAAAGGTAAGAGTGCAATCACTCTATGGGAATGAATTGGCGCCCCAACTTTAAGAATTGTGGTAAGAATTGTGTGATCAATCAATGCGTTCGACAGCCTTCGCAAAATTTGTATAAACGACCTCAAGTTATTGTCTCGATTTTAAATTGTCAAATAAGTTACAACAAAAGTTAATAAGGTTTGTAACTGTAGACCTCCCTGAATAAAAAACCATGCCCTGCAGAAGATGTACTATTGGTTTAATGTGGAAACAATACTTTATGAACCATTGATTAAAAAAATATTGATGTGACGGAAAGAATTTCTATTCCTCGATATAATTACTTACGTCATTCCTTCTACCTGCTTTAAAAATTGGTTGAATACAAGAAATTTTTCAATCCTCAGCAAGCACATCTATACGTAGACTTCCATTGAATATGAAGGTAATCGGAATATATAAACTTTCCACGCAATACTTAATAAGAATCGGAGGAGAACGGTTGTGACATGGTCGACAACGTTCGTGCATTAAGAACTTCCTGTCCCATGAACCTAATCAAGTGAAATTCTTCAAAGACGTCAGAGTGTTGCGGTACAGTAGATAGCATCAAAACTGGTTCATACACGGAAGTGAAAAATCCCATGAAATCCCAGAAGTCTTTTGGACATGATGTCAACTCGTCTTCAATTCGCACTAAACAATTAGGTCGTTTTAATTCCGTATCGAAATTGTTTGATTACAATTTGAGAGAGCATTGGTAATGTTGTTTTCAATTAAATTATTATAATTAGTGCAGAAATACAAAATTTTTTTTCTTTGTTTTTTTATGCAAAGAGTATATTAATTTGATCCCTGGGTGTTATCTGATCGAGATTTGGTGGCGAAAACTTAAGGGTAAGAATTTTCACTAACAAACTAAATAACAGCAGTGGGTTGGCACGGGGTTTGCTGGGAGGGAAATTGGTGACACTAGATGGATCTTCTTCCCTTCTTAGCGAGCACGGTGGCATACCACTGCTACATATAAGTAGTTAATATTTTTCTGTGTTCCTTTAATGATTCAGGCCCGAGAGGCCTCTAAATTTTGAGATGATAGAATAGTTTTTTTTTATACAACCACGGTTGGCATCTGACCGGCTTTTCCCGCTGATTGCCCAATTCATTGTTTAAGGGTCCGATGCTCTCTCTTATCCGTACCCGTCTTATTTTGTTACCTCCGGCGGTAATCTAGGCCGCTATCTTTGTATCCCCAGCCCCACGGCCAATTAACCTTTACCGCTGAGCTAGCGGGTTAATGCCGCCTACGGAGTGCATTTAACAGGATAGTCGCAACAATAAACGTAACTGAGGTTGTCCTGTCGACGATAGTGACACTTTAGTTAACAAATTGCGGCACACCTTTTACTAAGACTGCCCACAATGAACTTAGTGCAGCACCCATTGGTAATCTTTGGTTCCGTTGACCATGTGGTACTCGTTGAATGTTTTCAGTCCCCGTTGAAATTAAAACGCGGTATCCGTTAAAAAAAAAAATCAGTACTCGTAGAAAATGTGGTAACCACTAACAAGATGTGCATGCCAAAAGAACTAAATAAATGGCGGTATTCGTTATAAATCCACACACACACACACACACACACACACACACACACACACACACACACACACACACACACACACACACACACACACACACACACACACACACACACACACACACACACACACACAAATATGCCCCGCCTTAATGATTTTGAAAACAACGAATTTTGTTCAAATTTTTTTCTTATGACGTCTTCGAAAATTCCAAAAAAATATATTTCTTGCTATACGGTTAAAAACTGTTACTTCCGTTGATATTGCCGAACCAGATTTATTGCACTCGGCGTGAAATGTAGCACTGATAATATTTAAATTGATTACCACACCAATAAAATTCAGAACAAAATTTTAATGATGGCGGTCTCCCAAAGTAATATGAAAATCGGAATACACTTAAAATCTCAAAAAATGATCAAGTTGACCTCGTCACTTCAAATAATGTATTTCTTTCTCTATTTTTAACAATTATTTATTATTTTGCACTAACAAAACGTATATTTATTTAGATTTTCTTTTTGTGCGCGTCACTTGCACACCAAAACAAGAAACCACCAAAAAAAACATTCCTCTACATCTTACTCGTCACAAACACGCACAAGATACACGTTGGTCTTGGTCTCAAAATTATTCGAGGTTTATGTAATACAATTGGGTGGATAAAAAAAACAGAGAATAGAATAGTAAGGCCCACGCATACTTCACAACAATTTTAATATTAATGTCATGATACAGATGGCAATGCCATCAGTAAAATGAATTAATCTATAATGACTATAATGAAATTCAAAATTCAAAAATAAAACTGGAAAGAGGCAATGCTATGACCGTGGAGTCGTAACAATCAGGGATTCATATAGTCTTTCTTCATGTAGCTTCAGGAGCACTCACACAGGGTTCATCTATATAATCGGGAACCTCATCGTGACGAAGTTGTATAAATATTTTCGTACATCAAGTAATGTGGAAGTTCGACATTTGTGTGCGGCATGACATGTCGGTTGTCCATCATAGTTCCATGAACTTCTGTTGCCATAACACAATGTATATTCATCGACGTTGTGCAGTGTTGCAGCTTGAAATTTTTTTGGGAAATTCTTTTTTTGAATTCCAAATTTTTCATACGCAAACGTGGATTTTAAATGGCAGCGAGAATCTCGGCAGAAATAATTTTATCGATGTGTTCAGAACTTGGAAATTTGTCTTTGCCACGTAATGTGCTCGATTAAATGGCGATCCCTCACATGATGACGGTAGGATCATTGCAAATCCTTGATAAAGTTCAACCTTTAGTTGCTGCTGATGTTGGCGTATAAAATTCAAATTGGTTCCTTGAATCTGACTATTGTTGGATTTAATTGCGCTCGGGTAGCCATTGGTCCCGATTTGAACTGGAGCATACTACATCACTCCCACCACTTTTTGTTGTACGGTGAGGTTTTTTTTTTTTTTGTTCAAGTTGACTGTGTGAAAACGGCAACTGATACATCTTCGAACGACACCCGAATTTGGACTGAGAATATTTAAATTAATGAATGGTTGTTCAGGATTCTCTGGATTATTGGGATGCACTGTAATGTCACATGTAAATTTTGACTCTCGGTCATTATTAACCAACACCATCGGGATTTCATTTGAATTTGGCTTGTTGTCACTATTCAGAGTGACGATCACGATTTTCCTCTTCTGTTGCTTGCTGCAACAAGTCTATGTAACGATCCACTAATAGCGGCATTTATCCGGCGATGTTAAATTGGATTCTTTGGCTGATCTCATTATATATCGAATTGAAGTAGGCTTCCAAGCATCACTACTGCCATGAGTTTTTATTAAAATCAAATACATATTTGGTACTGATATCATTTGGCTCCTTCCTCCACTTAAGGCTGATTATATCATAACAGTTAAGTTATTCATAAAATGGAGGGCACAGTCGCAGAACTACTGAGATGCGTTCTAAAACTAGTAAGTGATGAATGTGATAATTTAATAGAAGCCAACATTAAAATGGTGGCGACTAAAGTAAATTAATAAGCCGGATGACCAACATATAAGACATAAATCCAATGTAGTCAGACTAGGTTTTCTGATAACAAGATTCAACTGGTACAGTTTTTGGTATCTGACTAAAGCGGTTTCAAAACAAGTGATTTGTTTGATCCGACCCGATTTCAGATATTGATCAAGAACTGGTTTTAGACGAGAATCCTAGAGAAAGTGGAAACTAAGCAACACCTATACAGCGCTGTTTTATCACACTTGGTTATTTTTCCACACCGATCATGAAATATATTACTAAAAAGTTGGAATAGAACAGAAGATTCAATGTCACTGTTCTTCTATCTTGTCTAACATTGAAAGCAAAAAGAAGCCAAAATGTTGGTTAAATAAGGAACTAAATCTTAAACCTTTAAGGTTAAATAAGGAACTGTATCACAGTATGAATTAGTTCAGTGAGTTTTACATTATTGTACGTAAGCATACACCAACAGAGTATATTTCTACGGACTGGGAATGCTAGAACCGCGTGGATCTGTTAGAGTAACCAAGGTGATCAATCAAAAATAATAGACCTCGTGTACAAATCTAGAATCGTTGCAACTCTTATGCATTATTTCTAGAATAGTATCCCAAATATGTCAGTACAGAAGAGAAGATAACGCAAAAATCCACGTCAAACGGTGATTTCTAACTAGTCGGGATAAGTTACGCAAAAGCGCGATCTTATAAGTTTCGTGGCATTCCAGGAAATAACTAAAACCATATGCTCATACATTCATTCAATTAGTCAACAATCAATCAAATTTGCATTAAACCAGACAATTATTTAGCAATTTGCAATTAATTTGTGCAACAATAGATCATTAGCAAATTCCATTAAATAATTTGGGTGCGATTCTATATGCTGCGAGTAGTTGTCACGTAGTCGTTTATAAATAGAGTGCCATAATAAATTTTAATCGATTCTAGGTTATATGTAATAAAACCAAATCACGTAAACATTGTTAAATAAGATGGATGCGGGCAGAAGTGCGGGTTGTAGTTGATATGTCCAAAACTAAACTTCCAAAATGTTTGACTCTGACTTATTTACACGGACGCCTTCTGGTTTGTTATTTGCATTTCTGATTTATTTAATATAACTTTAAATTTGACGTTTATAAACTCACAGACACACCCACCCAGCTACAATATCCAAGACATTTTAGGTAAATTAAACAAATCGTACCCATCAAAGCGCATCGCTTGCGTAATGCGTTCCATGTTATATATGTATATAAAATAGGAAACACACCCGCGCAAATTGTAATCGCAAATATCTAACTGGTCGGTCACAACAATATGATCATTTGTTCGCCTAATACCACGAATACGCAGTCTGTGTGCGCGTACTCATGGAGCCAATTTCAATTATCTCTGCCAAAAATATAATTATACATTTAAGCTTTATTGACAAAAGTGGTTTGCTGTACATTTCACAGCATCATGTTAATTGAAATCAATAAAACATAAAACTAAGATAAATAATAAATTCGCGAATAATTTTTTGGTTTTTTTTTTTCATTTAACTCGCAACAGGGAGACGCGAGATAAAATATTCCAACAGTAAGGAATTTAGATACCAAGCGCTTTTTTGTCAAATTTGCATAAACGATTAGAATTCTAATCGTCTTAAGATGGGATAAAATCGCGCGAATAATTTATATTCTGCCCCGTTGTTGCCATTTCAAATTGTTTGTTGTTGTTTTAATTCGATGTGGGTGGCATACAAATGACAAAATGTGCGCACGATTAACCACCAAATGTTGAATATTAACAGTGCTTGCACAATTTCTAGACTTCAGTTCGTCTAAATAACGTCGAATTCGAGATTTGAATTTTCGATTGGAAATTCATTGACTAATGCAATCGGCCATATTTCTAAAACGGGGCAAACTAACGAATAAACCTGATGGTCTAACCGAAAAGACTAAATTGATTCGATAGACTTTATATAGGAAGCGTGTTTTATTTATAGGTTTGAGCTTCTTTCAAGTTAGACTTTATGTGAAATTTGGTTAGATTTCTGAAAAAACACCAACTAGCCTAAAATAACAGTCTCATGACCTAGCTCAACATAGTTGATGATTTTCCGAGATCTATCCCAAACTTTGACATAAAACTTGCACGGCACAAGCATGGATTTACTCTACCAATTCCCGAACCCAAACTTTAAGATTTTTGACGTGGTCCAGGTATGATCCTACAAAAACTTTGATTTGAAACTTTGTGTTGACTTTCTCTATGTAAGTCCGAACCCAAAAATACCCAGCCCGGATACACGACTAATGAAAAACACGAATTTTCCAATTTTGACCATTTCACGAGGAAAAGAGGTTTTAGAACCATGATCCCACAGAAAGTTTGACTTTGTTTACTAAGGTCCGAGAAATTAATAACCCTACTACACGAATTTTCTTATGCACTTTATATTTCAATTCTTCAGTCAAACTTAATCATTAATCATAAAAAATGTATTGGGATTTCCTTTTATACATTGGGTGATAATGCCGCCCCGGTAGCAAAGTGGTTAGCATGCTTGCTCCAGCGACCGGAGGTCCCGGGTTCGATTCCCGGTGGTGACAAGGAAAAAAAAAAAAAAAAATTTCACGGCTGGTTTAGGATCAATGAATTAATCACTCATTATCCGAAATGAAAATATGATTATGAAACCTCATTTGAGGCGGCCAAATCCCTTGATGGGATATAATGCCAGAGAGAGAGAGAGTGATAATGCAGATTTCATATCGAATGTCGATAATCCAGTTTATACTGTGTGATTTGCCGATAAAGCAGCGTATTTTTCAATTTCTACTTAAATGTCGATAATGAAGCTTTTCTATGCTAACTTCCTGCTAACTTTTATTCAGCCGAAATAAAATCCGTGAATATTGGTTTTTTTAAATAAACTTAACCAAACTTAACTAAAAAAGTTAAAGTGAGTCCGAATCCGAACTCTTAATCTTTATATAAATATTTATAATAAAATAATAATTTGTGATTACTTCTCCGACATATAATACTATGACATCATGCCTATAGGTTCATGATATATTGGATAGTCGTAAGACCGACAACGAACTTATAAAAATCCAAAAATGATATCGTTTTACCATTAAATAATCAGGAAATTTGAAATTAGAACTTTTAACCCAGGAGAAAACAGAAAAAGTGAGACCATTTTATCATTAAATAATCAAAATAATTGGATTGATGGTTCATTAAATGGTTTACAGTCAGATCGAAGAGCAATTCGCAAACAATTTGAAATTGATTAACTAGCAAATCTGTATAGCTAACTTATCCGACTCCAGCATGTAGAATTTGCATTATCGACTTTTACAATACTGAAAAAATTGAAATTCTACTTTACTGAGTGTGTATATCTGAATTATCGACTATTTATTCAGGAATATTTAACATAAACCACCTCATTGATGCTAACAGAAAGTTGAGTTTGCTTTTTTTTCGTAATCTGCAATGTCGATATAAACTTAATGATACCGAATTCGTGTATCTACTTTATCGACTTGTACTTTTAATTTTACGACATTCTGCATCGAATGTGTCATTCTGCATCGTTCGTAGTTTGCGTTCTCATCATGGGATGTGTAATCTGCATTATCGATTTTTTCCGGCTTGTAATGTTAAAACTAGCCGATAGTTTCCAGCCGAAAATAGAAAAAAAAATCCAGATTTGTCGCCTATTTCAGCCTATAATTGAAAAACTTTTATATCGATTGAAATATCTCTGTCGAAAGTACCAAATCAACAAAATTAGCCGAAATATAATATATGTTCATATAACATACACAAAAGGAAACTATAATATCGACATGAATTTCAAAACATTGCTATAACTTAACGTTTCAAGTGTTACGTCTGAATATATAAATATTCTTATTCGAAGCGGTTCGTGGAAGGTTATCCTTGGAAATTTATTTAGGTTAAGTTGTATATTCTAACGTTAGGAAAATTGGGGGATTGAAACATGCGTTCAAACTTCATTTTGATGCAAATGGGTGAAGAGCGGTAGTCCTAACTTCCGTAACAGTACAATGCAGTCGCATTGTGCTATATTGTCCCATATTGAAAAACTCTGCATTATCGACATATTTTGTAACAGGTGGTAGTACGAAATTCTGTTAATATTAGGCGAAAATTATATGTTATTAAAGTTAAAACAGTAAATTTTCGCTGAAAAAAATTGAAAAATCAATATCACATAATTCGAATGTTCAAAGGTAATATGATCTGGGTGAAGTTAGACAAATTCGTAAACTGCTGGATAAAATATTTATAATTTGTCGTGTTAAAAGGCAATGAGTTTGAGTTGTGGCACTAACAGTTCCACTTGCCATCGATCATACAAGGTTAATCGTCGTTGAAAACTATGCAAGGTCTATGGATAATATTCTTAGACACCACTGCATCCAATTTCGGATCAACAGCCTCATCCGGGATTTCGGTTGTAATGATGGAATCAATTTCACCCGATATGATTTTTTTGAGGAACCAAACCAAAATGTGCGCACAAATTTGATACGTAGGGGAACACGTAAATATGATAATTGCAAAATATGTGCGGATTTGATGTAGATATGACGGAATTTTTGAGCGTATTGCCCCACTCCGAATCGTTATCGAGCAACTGTAAGAGTTGACACTCCTCACGGTAAGTACACACAGATGTCCATTAACGGTTGGACATGAAAGATGGGTCGTCCCAGGAGTTTTCATGCCGATAGAGGGTCGTAGTTCTGTTCCTTTTAATCAAAGATCGTAATCTGTTGATGATAATTTCCTTTTGCATCCTGCCCCTATTCGAGCCCTGTACCTCCCGATCCAAATGCCAAAGCTTTAACCACTGTGCCGTTTGGTAGGTAGTTCTCACCAACTCTCACCAACAACAATCAGCCTATTAAAGTTCGCCGACTCCTGCCGAAAAATGTCGATAATGCAGATTCAAACTAATAAAACGAAAATGACATCCGATTTTTGTCGGTAGCATCCCAGCCGAAAAATGCAGATACAAATTTTATGCCGGAAAGTAATTATTTATATTAGAAAATTTTATTTTGTGGTTCCTAAAATCGAATTAAAAAATTTAAAATAAGAAATTTTCATTCGAAACAATTAAAAGTATTATACCAAACTAAATTTATCGAATTGCTGTATTAGATGTTTGGGGAGGTAAGACGTGAAATACATCTATAGTTACAGGTTTGGATAATAATTTAAATGAAGTGCCATCTAATAATTATCATTTAAAAAAGGCAAGTCAATTTTTGGAGAGTACGGGAAAACTCGATTGAATATATCGCGCACACAAAATTCGAAAATTTCTAAAAATTTACCGTTTCAAGTGTCATGGCTAGAGTTAGATTCAAATGAAAGGTCTTATTGATGCTCACACCTGGAAAATATTTCCGGTCGATTTCTATGTTGGAAGTCTGGGAAAACTCCATTGAATATATCGCACACACAAAATTCGAAAATCTCTAAAATTTGACCGTTTTTAAAGTGGCTGGAAATAGATTTAAATGAAAGGTCTACAAAAAAATATTTTTCGATATAAAATTTGTATCTGCATTATCTATATTATTCGAAACCATTTAATCTTTTCATTAAATCTGCATTATCGGTCTTTTTCGGCTGGGTATTTCTGTGTATTTTTTAACCATTTTATATGTTTTATTAAACCGAATTTTGGCGGACTCTCAACATGAAGATTCACCTGAAATTTTGTTCCAGGCGTGAGCATCAGTAAGACTTTTTATTTGAATCTATTTCCAGCCATGACACTTTAAACGGTCAATTTTTAGAAATTTTCAAGCTTTGTGTGTAATTTTTGAACTCTTTTCATGGAAATCGACCAGAAACTTTTGAAGTTTTGCTTGATATATGCAATTGAGTTTTCTCAGTATAAAAGTACATAGTTTTTTTATTATAGTTTTAATGCATTTAATAAAAAAGTTTATTTTTGAATAATATACGTTGATGACCCAAAATAAACATATAAACAACAACCAAAATTATTTGTGTGCTTTATCGACATTTTTCGGCTAGATATACGAATCTGCCTTACCGACTCTTACTGGTGCATAATATAAGCTGCTTAATCTACATTATCGACATTTCTTCTGACACATTTATTTTTATTATTTCAGCCGACTCTGCATTACCGATCCAGTTCGGTTGGTACATTTAATTGTTACAGTCGAACCTGCATTATCGATATTTTTCGGTTGGAGCGAGTCGGCCAACTTTTATCAACAATCAAAGATAGTTACAATCGTTATTTGGATGCACAGTGTAGATGCGACCCATCTTCCCATTCACAACTATAGCTCACCCATCGTCCGCTACTGATCGCCTGTGACAGTGTCGGCAATCAGGTCTCTCGGTCATCGTTTGAAACACTTGCCATCGATCATACAGTGTGAGTCGTTGTTGAAAACTACGCAAGGTCCATGGATCATATTCTTAGACACCACTGCATCCAATTTCGGATTAACAGCTTTATCCGGGATTTTGGTTGCAATGATGGAATCAAGTTCACCCGATATGATTTTTTTGAGGAACCAAACCAAGCTGTGCGCATGAAGCTTACCAATTTTCTGCCATTCAACGGAGTACATCCAAAAATGATCTTGACCATACAAACGCTGCTTTATGATGAAATTAATCCATTAATTTTTAACTTCACCCAGTCCAAATTACCACTAAACATGCGTCCAGCTTTTAATTTATTTCACTATGATGCTACGTAAAATAAGGCCTGATTTTTGACACAGGTTCACTGTTACTGCTACAACTCAAACTCATTGCCTTCTAACACGACAAATTATATTTTATCCAGCAGTTTACGAATTGGTCTAACTTCACTTCGAATTATGTGATACTGATTTTTCAAATTTTTTTTCGGTGAAAATTTACTGCTTTAACTTTAATAACATTTAATTTTCGGCTAATATCAACAGAACTTTGTAGTACCACCTGATACAAAATATGTCGACAATGCAGATTTTTTTGGGCTGAAATTTTCGGTTAACTTCAGTAGCATCCCATATATTGAACAATGTTGCATCATGTTACACTGTGTTGTGAATGTTGCATATTAATGAGTCATTGTATCAAATAAATGTTTCCCATGCTTCTGGAAAATTTCGAATTTTAAGTTTTTACAAATGTTTCATATTGTGATCGGCGAATTACATCAAATGAGACCATTTAGTAAATTTTTACGGTATCCATTGGAATAACCTTTGACTAAGGGTGCATCTGTATGTTTTATGAACATGCTTGTTTTTCGCCTGATTTATTGATTGTAATTACTTTCGCCTGGAATATTTCAAGGTACGATCTGCATCCAATATATTCCCATGGGGAATATTATTATTGAAGATGTCGCTGATGGTTTCACAGATATCATTTATCCTGATCGTTGGATTTTCTGCCACACAATGGATGGCACATGGCTTAGATAAGCAATAAATCCGTAGCTATGGTTATTCTAACCACGTCAGTTTAGCCCTCTTTTCCAAAAAAAGGAAAATGCATTAATTTATAAATAATTAATAAATAAACACTTTTTTTTGTGCCAAATCTTAAAAGATCCCGCATGAAAATGCCCGGATAACATTTAAGATTTATGACCAGTTATAGATAACATTGGGCTGACCAATCTTTTCTTTGATAGTCACAGCGATGATTGATGCTGCAGTTTCGAACACTAATAAGTATCTATTCACCGGAAGTTTATTTAACATTTCGAAGATTCGAATACTAAACGTGTTCGAAGTTTCTGTTTTTAAGCTCTAACTGCCCAGACTCGTGAATTATCTTTGTTGTTAGACAACCAGTATATCTCCCAAGCTATTGCTATATCTCTATGTCAATCAACTTCTTATGTTATGACTCCTAACTAGCTCTACTTTGGGCTAAAGTATCTTGGATGGAAGTTGGTGAAGGTGGTGGATCACAAGTAGTTCATCAAGACAAAATTACATTGCAAGTATCTGTAGAAAAAATGTGGCCGATCTGCCACGAGGAATAAGTAATGAAAACGCACTGAAAAAACTATTCTCAATTTAAGCAGAATTTACTGACGCAAAAAACTGCTTAAATATGTCCCAAACAAATTATTCTGCTCGTTAGTATAATTTTCCAGTTTTTGAATTGAGTGAGTTTCAAAACATAGTTCAACACAAAAACTACTAGAATATGCGCCATTCTACCATTTAGTGAGAGACTACAACGCATAGTTTAATAAAATGTATTTTTAAATTTAAATTGAAAAATTTTCAAAACAAGAAAAAAAATTAAACCTTGATAATTAAGTGCTAAAAATTCTCAAATCAAGAAAATAAAATTGAAGTTTGAGAATATAGCATACGATTCCAGAATTAAAGTATTCTAAAGAATTAAAGTATTCATAAAACAAAAGAAAATATAAATTTGAGAATTACGTTCTCGATTCCAGAATATTTCCAAATTGTCAAGATAAGAAAGCAAAATATAAACTTGAGAATTAACTGCACGATCCCAAATTACTTTCAACGCGAATACAATTAAATTTAAACTTCTTAAAACAAGGAGAAGACCATATAAATTTGAGAATTAAATGCACATGATTCAAGAATATTTTCAAAGCAAACAATTCTCAAAACAAGAAAAAAATATAAACTTGAGAATTAAGTTCATGTTTTCAGATTAGTTTCAGAGCGAACAATTCTCAAAACAAGAAACGAATATAGTAGTTTGAAGAGACAGTGCATGATTGCAGAATATTTTCAAAGCGGACAATTTTCAAATCAAGAAAGAAAAATATAAGCTGAAGAATATAAATTTTGTGATTATAACTTTCTCGAATCAATGTAATAAAACCGAAATTGTGAATTTTATCAATTTTTTGGAAAGACTTTTTCTGCCATATTTTTATAGAATTAAATCAAATTATTCAAAAATTTTTGAATTTATTAATTTTTTTTCGAATATTTACAACTTTGACCATAATTTTCTCAAATCAATTCAAATGTTACCAAAATCAGATTTGTGAAATTTCAAGATTTTTTTTTCCTTATTTGATTAAAATTTTTTGACTAGAATTTAGAATAAATATGAAGCGAGTTTGTCATTTTTTGGCAATACAGTTAAGTCATAACTTTCTCAAATCAAATCAAATTGTATCAACATTGGATGTGTGAAATTTACCCATTTTTTGGAAATACAGTTAAAACCATAAATTTCATAAATCAAATATAATATTGGCCAAAGATAGTCAAATAGAATTAAGTATTTTAGACTAAACATTATTAGAATTAAGTATTTTAGACTAAAATTCTAAATATTACTGTATCATTTGTCCAGTGTGCTATACTAGAAAGCAATCTTACACGAGCGAGTGAGAACACAAATAAAATCAAAACCCGAATTTATCAAAATGAAAAATGTTTTGTTTTTCAACGAGTTCAAAACCGACCCATGAGGCGAAAATAAATATTTTTAGAGATGCAAAAGATTGGTAAGGTTTATACAAAAATGTCTAGGGAATCCAAAAAAATTCTCGGAGGTAAACGGAAAGTTGCTCACGAATACTGCTTCAATGGAGGGTTTATTTACCGAGGCAATGGCCGTACTCATCGAGAATAATTACGTTAAATTGCATTAGATAAATTTTATTTTCTCATTTTCCGGGATAAATGGCTGAATTCCTGCAATTTGTTTTAAGTTAGTTGTAAAAGAGGATGTGAACCAGCAAATAGAACGAGACTTGAACATTTGTGTCCTAAAACATTAATGGAGACTATTTTCATAAAAGCAAGCGGCTCTTGTGAATTTCAATTCAACAAATTTAAAACTGAAATGAACATCGTTCGAACAATGTAAATGATGGCTAGTGTTGTTTACTGGCATTTGATGAATTTGTATTAGTTTGTGAAAATGATAACAAGCTGATGGCATTTTATTGTCAAAACCAATCAAACAATATCTGAAGATATTAATTTCTAAATTTCTGCGTGTATGAAGACCACGACATGTTGATCCGCCTTTTGAAATGAAAGTGGAGAAGTCACATAAACGTTTACATAAACACATAACATTACCATTCTATTATTTTTTAACAAAAGCCTTTTGATTTTGTTAGAACTAAATTTTAAAGACTAGTAAAATGTTACCAAGGATCGAACACTTGGAAATTTTAGTAAACGATTCAGCAAATTAAAAAATTATTCCGGAAACCAGTATCCATTTTATTAGAAAAACAAATCTTACATTGAAGTTTTGCGTAATAATTGTTCTTAATATGCCCTACACCTCAGACTGACCACTTGACACTCCAATAACCAGTATTTATGCAGCATTTAGGACCACAAACTGCCATCTCTTGTACAAACATATCCTCAGCATGGTTAACCTCAGCAACGAGTTTTTCGAATTTCAAATAAAACCGTCAAAAATACCGCTTTAGCCCAATTTTTACTAATTTAATGCTTTTGTGTAAAAATTAGTTCTAGTCCAGGAAACAAAGACGGAAGCTCAGAAACGGGAAACGAAAATTTCCAATTTCGCCTAAAAGACGACGTATATAAAATCCGTTTTCTAGCTAGAACCAAAAATCAATGAAGGCCAACTAAATTTTTTTCAAAAGCGGCTAAACCGACTAAATTTGTGCTTGCCATAAAAACTTCATAAACTTCCATGCAATAAATGACGGAATACAAACATACCCCTGCAAGATACTATACTGAAAACAGCTTTCATTAATATTTGAGTTGAACAACAAATTTAAAATCGATTTTGGCAAAATGTTATAGATATACCAACCGGCCATCTACCTGGCCGGCTGGTGTATCTATAACATTTTGCCAAAATCGATTATCAATCATAGATACCAATTGGTCAGAACTGGCCCAATTGAAAATTGAAAATTATTTTCCTACGATAACAATAAATTTTCTTGGTTTAACCGCCTTTTCAGCTGTCGTTCAAGGATTTTTATCGTCGTTTAGGCGAATTTTGAAATTTTAATTTCTTGTTTTCTCGGCTCCTGGATTAGTACTGCTGCAGTTGTTGCAATTTGTACATAAGTTTTTAGACGAATTGATTTTACATTAATAATTTTTAGACGAATTTGATAATTTTTCAATTTTTTTTTTTTATATATTTCTTTTAAGAGTATATGCTTTCGATATAATATTTGTAGCCCATACCATGGCTGCATAAATCCGTTGCACAAAAAAGATTCCATTTCGATAAATTTCATAAATTAAATGGAAATTTCACTTACACGTTCGTCTCGGTACTTGGTATTTAATGTATTCATATTGTATAAAATGTACGTGTACGTCTATATAAATACGTATGGCTGTGTGAAAAGACAAAACATAAATAATTCATAATCGTCAATTTTCCACATTTTCTTTGGTGTACGCTGCTGTGCTAACTTCTTTGCATAAACAAATTGAAAATATAAAATACATTAAAATCGAATAAAAATAATTTTTTATTTTTTGTTTTTGGAATGTAAACCGATCAACTTTAGTGGAAAATTTATAAAAAAAAAATAAATAATTTTCCCATTTTCTCTCATATAACGGATTTGATTTATATACACAAAACATCGAACCGTGGTTGTTGGTAGTAGGTGGAAATGCGCGTGCGATGATCGCTACCTAAATATTTAGTTTTTTGGCGTTAAGTGCGATTTTTTTTTTTTACTAAACGCGCCGCCTCTCTAGGCCATTCGCCAGTTATTTTTGAGTCATCACTCGGTGTGTTCATGCTGCGCGTACCCGCCTGCGTGAATGCAATGTTATATATACGCAACAAGTCGAATTTAATTGTGGCAAGCGACAATAAATTTTCGGAATTTGATTTGATTTATGCGCTACCGAATTTTTCAAGTGCGATAACAATTTTTCAGCTGCGGATTTATTTTTAATGCTACGGGTTCTTGATATCTGTATATGTATATAATATGTTATATATTGTTTTGAATTTTAAGTGTCGCGGCTCGTGGGTTTATATAGTCTCAATAAATTTTATTGTTTGGCATTTTAATGATAGCGAAAAATTAGTTTTTGTGGTGAGATCATAACAATATAATATGTTCGTTATAGATTTGATTGGATAATCTTATTGCTGGACCCCGAAGTGATTTATCTCGCTACATAATAATTGTTTATAATCGTAACTGGGACGAATGAATCATCGGTTTGCATCAGAAAACACTTAATCAAATTGTCCGTAACACCTGTTTCATACTTAACAATAAAATTTAGATTAATGATGATTAGTGCGCCTCGTTAGCCAATTTTCACAGTCATATACTGAAGATATGATACCATCTTATGGTGGGCGTGGATTCTCTCTTACTATAAAAGTATGGTTTCAAATTTATGGTTTGGCGTCACATCTCAATTGTACAGTCTATGTTTACACAGAAAATTAATTACCAGAAGTAGTAGTAGGGCCAACGATTGTAGCTGATGCACAAAATATGATCAAGAATTACTCATCTAATCGTTTTAAATCATAAATAGTGCATCTGAGCGAAAGAAGCTGTGCCGTCGAAACTAGAAATCTCTACAAATTCAAGCTGACATTTTTTAGAAGGTACTATATAGAATGCTGTACAAGATAGCGGAATTTTGACAGCGGAAAATAAGAGATTACGCTACTCGCCGCAAGTGGCAGCACTATCACTAAAGAGAATCAATTTTATTATGTTATTACCAGCGGAAATTTTTCATTCATTATGTATATATTTTTTCACTAAATAAAACATCTCAGCGGAATAAAATATTAAAAGTGATCCTTAAAATGGCAAATTGATTGATCTCCGAAGTAAAGGAACTCGGTATATGAAATGTTGAAATTTAACAATATTCCGTCTTTCCGGCATTTCTTCCACTAGTAACCAATACTTTCGGTTATTTTTCTAATAGCTTAGATCATACTGAGACTATATACAAAAATTCATGTACTAGAATTTTCACTAGAATTTTTTGATTTTCTGCGGCCATATAAGACATTTTTAGTTTCTGGACCATATTTCAAAAACTTCCACTAGTAACCAATACTTTCGGTTATTTTTCTAATAGCTTCAATCAATTTGCCATTTTAAGGATCACTTTTAATATTTTATTCCGCTGAGATGTTTTATTTAGTGAAAAAATATATACATAATGAATGAAAAATTTCCGCTGCTAATTACATAATAAAATTGATTCTCTTTAGTGATAGTGCTGCCACTTGCGGCGAGTAGCGTAATCTCTTATTTTCCGCTGTCAAAATTCCGCTATCTTATACAGCATCTACATAGATCTATTTCTAAGAACTAAGTAAAGTGTATTTTTGAGATTCGCTCCATTAAAAATTATATTTTGAAATTAAGCACTTTTAACTGGTTTCAAACAATATTCAAGCTAATCCCTTCAATATCGAATGGGATATAATTATGAAGAATTCCACAATTTTGAGAAATATTTCATTTCGTCTAATCAGACTGAATTACTAAACCACAAAAACATTCAAAATACTTTGAACTTACATACAAAGTGTAATCACAATGCTTTAGCGAATTATTTTGAAAAATGGGCAAATGTGTATCATAATAATTCGCTAAGGCATTGTGTGTGAGTATACTTGGTATGTAAGTTCAAAGTATTTTCATCATTTTTGGGGTTTGATCACTGCAGGCAGTCTGATGAGTTGACCTAATTATTTTATTTAAAGAGTTCAATGTTTCATTATTTCGAAACCAAAGTTCCAACGTGTTAGTAACCTCAGTATCTCACCTTGATGTAAAACTAAATTTAATTCTTAATGAATTTTGATATGTATTTTGTTACGGATGGCTCGAAGCCAACCCGCCGATTTCACTAAGCACGTAGAGGCCCCGCTCACGGTGATGTTTGGCCTTCTAGATCTTAGGGTAATGGCATCGGTCGTGCGGGAATTAGAGGCTTGCGTGCTCCTGGCCTATACCGTGGAACAGAAAAATCAAAAGCCAATAATACAAAAAACTGAATTTAAATTAACTCGACCAGAATTTGTCGAACGAAACTTGAGGAAACGTAATAAATTAATCATAACCGGATTTATTCATCCGGTGGTGACCGGATCTTGCCGAGTAACAAGTACCCAGTCTGCTGAAGAGACCCCCCCCCCTGAATAATGCATCGACCCCGGAAGGCCGATGCCCAGCCACAACGAAGAGGAATAATAGGGTAGGGACGTCTTTTCAACAAACCAAGCCTCTCTTCACCCGGCAGCATGAGACCGACGAACCTGTTTTAATCGATTTATTTTAACACTATACACCGCACGTCTGCGCAGCTAAACTTCGCCAGAGCCGGCGATATTTTTAAAGGCTTAATTTAAAAAAAACGTTATAAAATCCAAATACCTACAAATTTTATTTTCTTTTTTTTTGTGTTTTCTTTTTTTTAATATTTTTTTTTAAATCGAAAAAAAATAAAAAAAATACAAAAATAAAAAAAAATCATTATTTCATTTTGCATCACACACATGTTGTGTGAGCGCCTGAGCGGTCTCTAACAGTTGTTCATGCCATGGTTAGTTAAATTGTGATATAAGCGGCGACGATGGGCAGAACTCTAACGGATTTTGCGATTGGTACAGAATTTAGCAATTTCTAGAAAATTCTATGCGTTTTGATGGATTTTACAAACTATAAATACTTCTGGAGATGTCCACGCCAACATTTTCGAACCTCTGAGACCGCCATCTCCAGAATTGGCTCGCTTTAAGAATGTCAAGAAAGATTCACCAAAGCAGCCAGAATCCCATTCCCAGTAGAAGCAACTTTCCAATTTTCTTTTACTTTACAAATTAAAGTTTAATTTGTAAATTTGCCTTTTGGAAACCAAATAACAATTTCCCATTAAAAACCAGAAAGCTCTTATACTAGGTTGCTCAGTAAGTTTTGTCGTTCGATAAGAGAAGCACGATTTTATGGTTTGAAATACATTTTATTATTCAATAAAATCTCCCTGAACTTCAAAACACTTGTTCCAGTGATCTTCTAATTTATGGATTCCATCCCTGAAGTGGGGATCTGGAAGACTATCGAAATATGCTTCCACGGCTGCTATACCTCTTCATTCGATGAAAATCGTTTCTTATGCATGAATGTTTTTAGATGTGAGAACAGCCAGAAGTCAGAGTCAAGGCGGAGTCAACAAACTGATGCTAACCCTTTCTTGTCGGTAGACCCAAGTCTCATCCATAGTGATAAAAAGACGCACACAATCCTTTTTAGTTCTTTCTAAAACGCTCCAAATGTTGCTGAGAAAGTCACATTCGATTGTGTTTTTGTTGTATTGTTACCGAATGCGACAACCATTCAAACACAGCTTTCCGAAACACAAACTTCAGTTAAAATATTGCTCACACTGCCTAATGAAAAATCTCTAGGTCTTCTACAAATTCTCTCTCGATTAATCGGCGATCTTCAAAAACCATATGCTGTATTTTTGCTACGATTTCTGGTGTTGATACACTTTTTGGACGTCGTTCACGTGGGTCATCTATCTTTTTACTGCTCTACAAACTTATTGAGCAACTTAGTAGAACCTAATACTTCGTATATCGACTTGCATCAAATTTACACACACAAATTTATACTTCATCAACCTTTGAAATACAAATAAATGGTATTATGTAGCTCGCTTTACTGTAACATCCATCAAGAGTAGTAACCTTGAAAAAATGAAGGGGTGAATATGTTGTGGCCAACTAATTGTTATGACATTCTTTTACCGCGAATGTCCCATTGAAGCGGCTACCTCCGGTAAATAGATTTTCACCAAATTTCACAAGGATCATCCAATTAAAAACTTTGGTCTGTAGAGATGCCGAAGTTTGGTGAAATAAAGCTTTTTATCAAAACTCGTCATTTTTTAAAATGATCTGAAATAATTTTTTTTCGAAAATGATATTTACTTATGAAAATATTTGCAAAAAACGGGAGAGCTAATATGGAAGCTGTCACTTCCGGTTGACCGATGTCGGTTAAAAATCAATGGAATCCTCTAATTTATAGAAAAAGCTTACAAATGAAGTTCCATCCCGATCAATCAATCCGTATGACCTGTACTGGGACCAATTTTTTGTTGAAAAACAGTTTTTTCTTAAAATCGTCATTTCCGCTTAAACATTGTAAAACTGATCTTGGTCGATATTGTGGTAAAATTAATTTAAAGTTTTTTAGTTCATAACCGTTTTTCTTATAAATTATATACTTTTCAAAATATTTGTATAGACGAAGAAACTCCTATAGAAGCTGCCACTTCCAGTGGACCGATTTCGACCAAAAATCATTTAAATCTATCAACCGATCTGGGATGTACAGGGGACGAATTTTTGTTGAAAACAAATTTTATTATCAAAAATCGTCATTCCCGCTTAATTTTTTTAAAACTCGTTTAAATTTAGTATCTTCTAGATTTTAAAAGATTTGCAAAAAACGATCAATTTCTATGGCAGCTGTCACTTTCGGTAGATCCATTTCGGCTAAAAAACACTGGAATCTCCCGACTTATGGATAAAGCTTAAGTATAAAGTTTCACCTCGGTCAGTCAATCCTTCTGGGCTGTAGAGAACCAACAATATTTAGTCTGTACGACACAACGCACACACACACACACACACACACACACACCCACACACACACACACATATATATATATATATATATATTATATATATTATATATATATATATATATATATATATATATATATATATATATATATATATATATATATATATATATATATATATATATATATATATATATATATATATATATATATATATATATATATATATATATATATATATATATATATATATATATATATATATATATATATATATATATATATATATATATATATATATATATATATATATATATATATATATATATATATATATATTGTATATATATATATATATATATATATATATATATATATATATATATATATATTTATATATATATATATATATATATATATACATATATATATATATATATATATATATATATATATATATATATATATATATATATATATATATATATATATATATATATATATATATATATATATATATATATATATATATATATATATATATATATATATATATATATATATATATATATATATATATATATATATATATATATATATATATATTTAAAATTACTTTTTTGACTTCGGCAAGATAGCGATTAGTAAATTCAAAAATCTCGAGGTATTACTTTTTCTACGGAAAAGAAAGTAAAAAAAGATTCAAAAAATAATACGTTTCCCCTAAAAGTTGGCTAAGTAAAGTTTTTAATTAAACAAAATATTTGTAGACGGAGTTTAGCACCTAAATGACTAGGAGTAAAATTTTTATTACCGAATTTTTTATGCAACTTTTACCCCTAAAAGAATGTTTTGTTTCGATTTAAATACTCAGAAATTTGTTCTCATTCTTTTACATGAAATACCCTTAAATTCATTTACCTGTTTGTTTTTATGAAATGTGTTGGTAAAACTAATTTTAGTACTAAATTTTTTAGGCAACATGTCTTTAGAAATTAAGCAAATTTTTTTATGATGCAATTTCGGAACATTACCAAAATTGTTGTCTGTTCCCATATTGCATATGATTGCGGAAATTTACCACCCGAACATTATTTCTTTTCGTATTTTATATCCCGCGGAAATTTTTAATCCATCTTGTACTGCAGCTTGTGCTTTAATAAAAAACATTCAGTGGTATAAAACACCAAAAGCTTCTATTAAATTTTCAAATTGCTTAACCGCTTGACCTCCGAGGTCAAAGAGATTGTTCAAGCAAATTTAGCTATGTGCTAGACGGTAATTTTCTTCTCGCTAAGAGACCAGGTCCAGGACTAAAGCACAAAATATTCGCGTTTACACTACACGAGGGTTGTCTGAAAAGTTTCCGGCAGCACTCGTCAAAAAAAGTGAGGGAGTATGTTTGCGCATTCGTTGAACGGCACTTACCGAAATATCAGCCATTTTGAACGTGCAATTTTTTTAACAATCGTTTGAGTGAGTCGATCGTTAATGTTTTGTAAAAATGAAAAAAAAAATGATTAAATAATTATTTTTGAAAAGTAATACGCCGTACTAGCTTGGGTGACGATGAACTGTCAGGGCGTCCGAAAACTGCAACCTAGAGAGATAGAAGAGGCTATGAATATATCCAGAGTGTTACATATTGAAGCAAGATTTAGACATGAGAATGCTGGCAGCGCGTTGGTTGTCGAGTTTGCCCTCTTTAAGCCAGAAACGTATTCGGACAAATATTACCAACGCGGTGTTGTCGCAGTTTAGGCGCAGTAAATCAGAATTTTGGCGCCGGCTAATTACTGTTGATGGAACTTGGATACACACACCATTACACTCCAGAATCAAAAATACAGTCAAAATAGTGGACTTCCAAGAGGAGGAATCGGCACAAGAAAGGTCAAGTCTGTTTGTTTGGCTGGGAAAGTGATGGCGACTGATTTCTGGGACAGTCTTGGAATTATCTTAATCGATTATCTTCAAAAGTGAAAACCAATACAGAAGCATACAGGAATTGCGGAAAACTCCCACATTTGCAGAAAAAAAAATCTTGTTCCACCAAGCCAATGTGCCGTCTAGTAGCTCAGCGGTTGCAATGAAGAAAATCCACGAATTTGAACTGCTTGAACACCATCCTTGCTCACCAAATTTAACCCCAAGCTACTTTTTTTATCCCTATGCCAAAATTTGTGCTCGAAGGCCATCAGCTTCCTAAACAACTATTTTGCAGAGAAAGGCGCCGAGTGCTATTTGGAACGGTTGAAGAGATGGGAGCATCGCTGGGAGAAAATAAAAATTTAATTCCAAGAAAAAAATTCTTTTATTTTTTTTTTGTTAGGTCGGAAACTTTTCAGACAATCATCGAAAAATATTTTATCACAATTAATCACACCAAATGTAACGCATCTGTTAAACACGTCTAATGAAATGATGCGAGGACTTAAGTTTGGGGAAAGATGCAATGCCAAGACGGAATTGGAAAGCGAAACCAATAGTTTATCGGGACAGGCCTCAGCTGACTTTGAAATTCAAAATTTGAAACAATTTTTTGATTTTCTTTTTAAAAGAGTTGATGTGCTCGAATCAATGATACCATAAAGCAAACGTTCTCAACCAGGATCGACCCTCACGAAAGCTAATATTGGAAGTGACGTCACTGCAAACTTTTATTTTTTTATTTATTTTCTGTTTTTTTTTCAAATTTATCAATCAATGTTCCGTATATGCCGAGTAACAAAAATTGTTCGAGTGCGCCAAATTCCAAGCAATGTTAGCGGACGACAGAAACTAAACTATCTCAACGGTAACTGCGGTGTATATAACTGCAAGCCCAAATATCGATGCAGATGATGTATCAGAAAACATCATAGCCTAACCCGGTTGAGTACGCCTTCTACAGAAACGAACGGAGAACCCAAAAAATCAACCAGATGAAACAGCGAAGAAGGTATTGTTTACTAGCAGCAAATTTGTAACTGATGTTTAAAATGGCTTTCACGGTGTTCTGGCAGGGCTTGGCTTCAGAGAAAGATGCAATATTCCAGCACATATTATGGCGAAATTTGACAAATCAACCTCTTATAACATATGATCTTCAGACTGTCACATATGGTACTGGTGTGTCACATATCTAGCAACGAGCTTAAAGAACAGTTTACTGAAGCAACAAAGCTAATGAAAAGCAACATATACATAGACGACCCGATGTCAGTAGCACATACCACAGAGGATGCCATTAGATTAAAACGAGAAATCCAAACCATTCTTGATAGTTGTGGGTTCCTACTTAGAAAACGGTTGATGAACAGAAAGTGCATTTTACTGTAGTTGTTGTCCAAATTCAGCTGCAATTAAACAGAAACGGGAAACTTCACCTGAAATTAAATAACAAAATTAGTTAAAAGCAAATCAATTAAATGTATAATACTTATCGTATCTCAATTCATGCTGAAGTCCATTATTATTGTAAATCCCATTGTGTTGTTATTGTACATCTAAACAAAATGTATTTGGCATTATTTTCAATTAACTATAATCAAACACAAATGTAAAGGACAAATCAAATGATTCTTCAAAACCTTCAGTAATTAATTTTCTTTACCAGTTGAGAATCACTTGATTTATCCTAATTTATTTAGCTAAGCTTACCATTCAAAATATTCACATAATAATTTATTTACAAAATATTCACATAATATTTACGTTTGTTGACAGTTGTTTGTCAACAGTAGTGCGATTCCTGTATATCAATTACTTGTACACTCACTAATATTTTAAATTTCGGTATTCAAATTGCTCTTAGGTAAATTGTCTCGTCGATAAGGGTAGATTTGAACGAAATTAAATATTTTTAATGGTAAGGAATTTAGTACTAAGCGAGATTTTATATTTAAAAACCACCCTGTAACTTAAATTTTATTGTAAAAATTTACCATCTCGGTCACTTATTTTTGAGATTTTGGAGTATCAACAACCGAGTTAAATAAAAACAAATTATTAAATTAAACAATTATTTTGGTATTAATTAAGTGAATCAAAAGCACCATTATCCAGTACCAAATATTAGCCAGTGCTAGATACCAGTGGGAAATCATCAGCCGAACCGCGCCTCATTGAAACGCCTCCATTGCTACCAAACCACGTTTCATCGGATCGCCATTATTGCTGCCCACACACACATCAAGATTTTTTAGTTGTTATGAATATGTTTTACTTTCCCTTTAGACCAAAACGTATTTGATTAAAGATATAAGGTTTATTGTGGGATTTTTTTAGTGCTAGCAAAAGTATGGAGTTCCGTGGGCTGGTGGAATTTAATTTAATTTATTTATCCAAAAATGCAAAAATAGAAAAATTACAATAGCTTTCTAGAATTCTCTATATACTTTCGTTCCGCTAAATATGTTTAGTGGAAATTGGCGATTCTACCAAATTTCCCGTGATTTATCCGAGTTGTCAATTTTGGGGCCTAAGTTCTGATTATTTTTGAAAAGTAATACGCCGTGAGGTTTCAGCCCCTACTAGTATTTTTTCATTTTAAAGATTATGTTTTGGTATAAAAAATTACCTTCGGTTGAAAAATTTCGTCGAAGTATATATCAATATGGACATCATATTTTATAATGGCTTTGATAGCAAAAACACTATTTGCATTATATATTTTTTTATTTCTGCTGGAAACTATCGGCTAACTTTAATTAAACATGAGACGTGGTTTATTTCTTATCATCTATGAACGACTGATTTGAACCAACCAAATTTAGTTATTCAAAAATTTTGGATACAAAATCGGTGTGAGAAAATACATCGATACATCTCCATTGTTAGCACTAGATCGTGCTCGATGTCATTTACTGAGCTACTGTATGTACTGACCAGACCTGATTGAAGATATCTGAGAATAGTTTTCCAAATTTGACGATAAACGAATGTTTGGAAATTGGAATTTAATCACTTCAAAACCAATACTTTTATATATACGTTGCTCTTCAATACAGATTAATGCTTGGTGTTATCGAACATTTCTGAGAAATTTTCTGCAGGAAACGCTGATAATTCGCTACACCTATTTTAAATTCGCGTATATAAAATGCGAACTAATGTGCAAATGAAAATCAGTCTTAAAAATGAATTCGTTCACACTAGTGCTAAATATATTGTTGGTGATTCCAAGTTTGGTCAGTGCTGGTCAGTTTTTTACTGTTGATAATATGAAATACTACATTAGTACTGAAGTGCATGATTGGTATACAGCCTCTCGATATTGTACGATGCGTGGCATGTACCTTATCGATATTAGTACCGAAGATGAACATAAACGTGTGATAAATCTGATAAAATCGGTCAATAAAAATATAAGCGATGTAATCGGGTGGTATTGGATGGGCGGCACCGATCTGGGTAGTGAAGGCCGATATTATTGGATGGCAACGGGTCAATCGATTGTGTATAATATATGGGGTAAAGGCGAACCGTCTGATAATAATGAACACTGTGTATTGGGAAATATATCTAGCGAGAAATGGCATAATGCTAATTGCAGTTTCAAACAATATTTTGTTTGTCGCGATGCATTAGATGTCATCAATTACGCAACCAAATCTGATAGTTGTTCAAATGTCATGGCTAACAACTAACATGGCGCATCAGTCGAAATTTTGATTTTATCACTAACCGTTGAAATGAGATCTGTGCTTGTAACATAAAATAAAAATAAATAAATATTTGCAACTTCAATAGAGATTATTTCTTTGTGATTGATTCAAACCCTTATCGCACAAAAACATTTCCCAGTTAAAACTAAATTTTCAGTTTTTAAATACGACGTTTTCATCTGACACTCAAAAACCTCTTTTCACCAATTTTTAGCCTTCCACACCACGGTTCAAAGATCTCAGTAATAGAAGCAAGGTAACCTCATTATATGATTACCAAGCACTCGATCGATTACACAATCGATTGCCAAATCGAGGACGTTCGGCTATCGGTCCGATTTTATTACCATCTGAACATTGCATAGCTCTGTGCCAGGCCAGCCAACCTATCGAGTTTTTCACTCCGACATTGGATCATAGTTGTGTTACATTTCATCACAGATCGTAATCTGTTGCTGAAAATTCCATTTTACATCCTGCCTCTATCGGGTTTCGAACTCGGTACCTCCCGATCGAAACACCAAAGGTTTAACCACTGTGTCGTTTGGTCGGTAACCTTATATTTAATCTTGTGTAGCTTTAGAATATTCAAAGGGGCGTTCACGGCTGACGTCGAAAAAATGTTATGGTATGGCTTGGTTTCAGAGGAAGATACAAAATGCCAGCGTTACTTGTGGCGAAATTTATCACATATCTAGCAACAAGAATTTACAGCCAAATATAAAGAACGGTTTCCTGCAGCTCGATTCTGGTTTTCCTATAGGAAAACGAATTAGGAAAAATATTTTCATAGTATCTTTGTAACAAAAACCTTTTTTCATACTATGGTAAAAAATAGTGTAAATTTTTTCAAAAACAAAATTACACCGAAGGTCTACCCACAAAGGCCATATCAAGCTACATAGCGTTGAACCTCAACACGTAAAGCTATATATCGGCACTCGAATATTTATAGTTTGAAGAGGCATATGTAAAGACGTACACAGTGAAAATGGGACAAATTTTCATGAAATAACAACATTCATATTCATTCCACCAAACGCATACCGCATTTTGGCTGCATATGGGAAGCCACGGCAAAGAACATAAAATTTCATTGCGGTAAAGTCATTGTTGGGTACTCACGATAGAAGAAATCTCAGACTTAGTTATTTGAAAACCCAACGCTAATAATGGTTACCTGCAAAGTGTTTGTGAATTCTTCGTTCAAATTAAATGTTAGAAGAACAAAATATTTTCACTCCGGACCTAATTTCATCATAATTGAATAAGAAACGGCCTAGAACTAGCCAAATCTACTATAACCAAATTTTCGAACAAATGGCCTAGATCCGTCTTGTACTTATGTTCAGATTATGACACACTCTAAAAATTTCATAAAGCTTACCAATCTTACAAACTAAATTTCATTATATGGGTTTCAGAAATGACGGAGAACGGTCTAGCAGTTTTAGATTGCCTGATTAAGTGACCGTGTTTCTTGCTTTTTGTGGTAAGTAGCGTAAACTATCATTTTCTGCAGGCCAATTTCCCTTATCTTATACGGCATTTGTTTATTCGTATTTTCATCAACGGTTTGGTGAACGGATAAAGATATCAGATTGCCTTAACTGAACCGCCTTAGAAATAAAATCTTTTAAAATCGTAAATATATTTAAGCAAAGATAAAAATTTGGTGATACTCAGCGCTCCGTTTGACTGTGGGTGATTAATGCGGTCTTTAATGCATGAAAATGCGGTCTTTAATGAATTGAACTTTTTGTTGGTGAGAATACTTTAGTTAATTAACACATCTTGTCTTGTAAGAATATATTGGTAAGTTTTATAGGTTTGCGGAAGTGGCCAAACGACATCTAAGAAAACCTTAGCGAAAGCTAAAGTGGTAATAGTTTTTAAACCGCGGTAAATTGTTACCGCACAAAGAGTGAGAATCAGTTGAAGGGCCGTCGCTGAATGCCGATTATTTCTATGGTTATTCCTAATCGTTAGGATTTACATTTTGAAAAGAGTTAAAATTTTAATTCAAACCTTGTACTTTCACGTTGCTAGATTTGAGTGGTTTGAATCTCAGGATGAAAAGCACGGGGCATTGTATTAGCGTTGATATTAGTCGTTTCCGATTTGTGCATGACGCCGTATTCTCCCATTTCAACTAATCAGGTCTCGTAACCAGATTATGGCCATCAAGATTATGGCTTTTTCTTCAGCCGTTACATTCTGGATGGTCGACACTCCTTGTGAGAGGATTCTTCTCTTAGTTAATCGCATCTCTAATTACTATGAATTTTGGAAGGTTTCATTAGCAACGTTTGAACTCGACATTTTTTTAAAGTGTGTTAAATGGTCCGGTGAGTTTTTAAAATTTATTTACAAATTTAAAATTAAACGATTTAATTTATTATTATTATTATTATATTATTATTATTTTGTTCGTGTATGGGTTTATTCCAAATAAACTTAAATTGCATTTTATTAGTTGCAATTTCAAACTAAAATCGCAAAATCGTTATAAGATAACAACTCATTTGTTATTTTGATCATAACCATAAATTACAACACCATCAAGGTAGACGAATGATCGAACACATTTTAACCCTATAGTACATTGTTTGGTCTCTTTAGAGCAAAACCGTATCCGACGGTCGGATACAACTTTGAGAAATAATTAAATCTACCAGTGTGATCCAGTATATCCGTTATGTTGAGTGGTGGAAAAATGTTATCGACTTACGAGGGTTAAACAATAAGTACCCGTGTTTGAAAACAGGTGGCGTTGCTGAGTGAAGTTGATAGTACCATCGTGTACTGCTATCTGTCAAACAACATCATAATATATTTCAGTCTAGTTCACAGGTCAGTTTTTATTTGCCAACCAGTTGTATCACTCCTGTTTCATGTTTCTCAATAAAATGGAAAAGGATCAATACCGATCCGTAATTCGCAATTTACGCAATTGAATTGTAAAAAATTGCATCTTCATTCTTAACACGGGTAGGTACTTATTGATTGGCCCTCGTAGTAAGGTCAATCAGCAGGTGAAAATCAGTTATTTTAGGATTTTTTTAGGGATTTCGACTAGCATTTGCTGAATTTCATTATTTATTTCGCATTTAGTTGCGAAGATGGTATTTATGGAAGATGGTAAGGTTTTATGTGCACAGTCAGAGCAAAAATTATTTCCAATTTAACTTTGTTTTGAGAGCATTTTTATCAAACTGATTTCATCAGTTTTCCCATGGAAATCAGGTACAATTTTAGTCAACACTATATCGAGGACAATTTTATTTTTCTGCTCTTTGGGAGGCATTTTGAGCTTACGGATATTACGAGGCTTGCGAACACTGTTATTTTTTCGGCAGGTATATTATACTTGTTAGAATATGGGGAAAAATAGGAACGGTAAAAATTAACTGATTTTCCTAATGACGAAAATCGATTTTTTACGATATCAAAAGTAAAAGTATTGAGTATACATATATTTAAGTATTCGCTTTTTCTTTTGAGGATATCCAAGAATCAACGAAATTTTTGCTATCTTCGTATTATGTCAAGTGCTACTCAGACAGGCTATGCGTTGATCAAAACAAGTGTTTATCAGTCAGAGTAATGCCTGGTGAATTTTCCAGGTAGGCGGCTCCACATCAGGCGGACAAGCTTTATCACACAGGAGAATACTTTGTCGTGTCTGCAGGTAGTAGTGGACTCGCTTCTCTTTCGATACTCGGCTCAATCTTATCAATTGTATTCGGAACAGAGCCCCCGGAATCGTTTCGTTTGGATTTAGCAACTAATAATATATTTTTTTTTACGCTATTTGCCGTAGGCACTTGGCGAAACACACTTGTACTTAATAAACACATTTAATCACTTGTTTCGCAGAAAATTTTGAATATTTTTCAAAAAGTTTAAAAAATCACTCGATCGATTTCGACTTGTTAGGTCATCATCAGGAGTATCTACTGATTTGTATTAGTAAAAATTTTGTTATATAGTACAAAAAAGCAAAATATAGATAAAAGAATGAGGGGGAAAAAATAAGCAATAAAAATTAGTCTACGGATCGCGCAGGTAGGCGATGAGTCATAGGTTGAGTAACAAAATTCAAAGTATATTATTGCGTACGTGAGAATAGAAAAGGGCGGGGTCTGTAATTGGTGAGAACCGGATTTCTCTCTGTTCGTTAAGGATATTTTGGTTAAGAAATATTGATTTTCGAATTTCGTAAGATTCTAAGGTATCTAAACGTCTGCCTTTGGGTTGTATATGTAATATGTCTAAATTGTTCAAGCTAGCTGTATGATTTTCTGAAGTTAAATGGTTATGGAAAGTTGATTGATTGCAACCAGATAAATGTTCTTTAGCTCTAACTCCAAAATTGCGCCCAGTTTGACCATTATAGGAGAAACTACAATCATTGCAATTGATCGTATAGACACCAGATTTGGAAAGGCGATCAACTCTAGGTTTATTGTTAAAAATCATTTTCTTTATTGTGTTATTATTATAAAAAGCAAAACTAATATTGGTATAATTGGACACGATGTTGCTAATCCGTTGGCTCGTTTTTCCTATATACTCTAAGCGACGCCAATTTTCCCGCGTTGGACTATCCGGTGGATAAATACCCGTTAACTTTAATATAGTCCCAGTTGCATATCCGTTATTCGTTGCTATTTGAAGAATTATGTTAAGCTCAGTGTTATAATTTGAATTTGACAGAGAGATGTTTATTAGTCTTTCTATGAGTGAGTGGAAAGCTGACATTTTAATATTATGGGGATGGTTTGAAGAACTAGGGATAACAGCGTCTGTATACGTGGGTTTCCGATAAATTTTGAAGTCTAAAGTAGAATTAATCCTGGTTATTGTTATATCTAGAAAATTAATACATTTATTTTCTTCTTTTTCTAACGTAAAATCAATGGTGGGATACTGAGAATTTAACCAAGTAAGGAAAGAGTCTAACAGTCTATCAGTTCCATTTCATAGACATAATATGTCATCAACATATCTAAGGGGGGAGCCCATGGGTAGACCATCAGCAAATTTGAAATATGTATTATCAAAACAGAAATAATTTTGTTTAATACAAGTCTCAAAAACTAACTTCAGTTCACGACGTAAGCTCTCATCTTCAACATCCCTATCTAAGTAATTACAAACTATTTGGGACAAAGTATTAATTGGAATAGAAGTGAAAAGACTGGCAACGTCAAATGAAACTAGTTTTGAATGTAACGGAATATCAACGTCTTGAATTTTGTTAATCAATTCTACCGAGTTCTTAACCGAGTAAGCCGAAAAGAAATTAGTATGACAATTGAAAAAATTTATGAAACCCTTACATAGCTTCTAGGCAGGAGCATTGCAATACGCTACTATTGGTCTAATCGGAATGCCTTACTTATGGATTTTTGGTAAACCATAAAGGATCATGGCAGATGGATTCATGACAGAGTACTTCCAACCAGTTCCATCAAATAACTTTTGGCATTGGTTGATACACTCACTAATCGAAGTCTTAAAAGACTTAGTTGGATCTCTGCCAAGCTCTATTGCTTTACTTTCTGTAATAAAATCAGAAATTTTATTGCAGTAATCGACTTTTGTGAGCACGGTAATTGTATTGCCTTTATCCGCTTTACACGCTATAAGGTCATGGTCACGTAGTTTTTTCTTTATCGCACCAATCACTTTGAGGTTAGTATTAGAAGCAGCAGAAGAAGAAGAGTTTATCGGAATAGAAGAGTTATCAATACCTTTGAAATCCGGTTCTCACCAATTACAGACCCCGCCCTTTTCTATTCTCATGTACGCAATAATATACCTTGAATTTTGTTACTTAACCTATGACTCATCGCCTACCTGCGCGATCCGTAGACTAATTTTTATTGCTTATTTTTTTCCCCTCCTTCTTTTATCTATATTTTGCTTTTTTGTACTATATAACAAAATTTTTACTAATACAAATCAGTAGATACTCCTGATGATGACCTAACAAGTCGAAACCGATCGAGTGATTTTTTAAACTTTTTGAAAAATATTCAAAATTTTCTGCGAAACAAGTGATTAATAAAAATGTGTTTATTACGTACAACTAATAATACACCACACTAAGCTGATCCCACCAAATACACAACATAATTTTTTTTTCATGATTATTTGGCTTGGTTGTCGATGTTGACGCATGGCTAGGTGGTAAATCATCCCCAATGATCTTAAACGATGTCAAATTGCTTGTTGAGTCACTCCTAAAACAATATTGCTTCCAACTCCACGTCTTCGTGCACTTTCGACCTTCCGCTATACGTTATTTGTCTTCCACATCAAATATACTGTTCTTAAACTGTTAAAACCACTCACGATAACTTATCTCACTTAAGGCAGCCTCACAGATGCAGATTTCTTCAAATTAAATGCTGATACAAAATCGCTAATATTTTAAGGTTATATTGTTGACAGATGTCCAACCTTACGATACGACGTTTTACATCGGGTAGTTTTAACCACAACTGACTGGTGGCACCATCTCTTGTCGAACGGCTGAGACTTATTTGTATACTGAAGAGTTACGACAATTTTTTTTTAGTGAAAATTTGCAATTTTACGAAATTTATCCGAATTGTCAATTTCCGGACGTCAATTCTAATTACCTTGTAATGTTTCAGCCCCTACTGGTATTTTGTCATAAAAGTATTTGTATTTGATAAAAGAACAAAACAAAAGTTTTTGGTATAAAAAATTACTTTTGGCTTATAAACGCCGGTTAAAAAATTCGGTATATCAATGAATGACTTCATATTTTACAATTTCGGCTTAGATAGCAAAAATTTCTGCTGAAAACTATCGGGTAACTTTAATTAAACATCATAAGCGGTTTGTTTCTTATCATCTATGAACGACTGGTATGAACCAACCATAAATTTAGTTATTAAAAAATTTTGCTGTACTAGATCGTGTTCGATAGTCCATTCAGTGAGCTACTGCATGCATTAGCGACAGACCTGAATTAAGATATCTGGGAATACTTTTCCAAATTTTAAGTTAAATGATTGTTTGGAAATTTGGGATTTAAACACTCTAAAACCAAAAATTGTATATACGCTGGTCTTAAATACAGATTAATGCTCGGTGTTATCGAACATTTCTAGGAATTTTATGTGCAGGAAGCACTGATAATTCGCGTATATAAAATGCAAAGTATTGAGCAAATTAAAATCAGTCTTAAAAATGAATTCGTTCACACTATTGCTAAATATATTGTTGGTGATTCCAAGTTTGGTCAGTTCTGGTCAGTTTTTTACTGTTGATAATATGAAATACTACATTAGTACAGAAGTGCATGATTGGTATACAGCCTCTCGATATTGTACGATGCGTGGCATGTACCTTATCGATATTAGTACCGAAGATGAACATAAACGTGTGATAAATCTGGTAAAATCGGTCAAAAAAAATATAAGCGATGTAATGGAGTGGTATTGGATAGGAGGAACCGATCTGGGTAGTGAAGGCCGATATTATTGGATGGCAACGGGTCAAACGATGGTCTATACTATATGGGATAAAAGCGAACCGACAAATTATACTGGTGAAGATTGTGTATTGGGAAATATATCTAGCGAGAAATGGCATGATGCTGTTTGTTCTTCGAAACAATATTTTGTTTGTCGCGATACATTAGATGTTATCTATTACACGAGCCAATCTGATAGCTGTTCAAAAGTCATGACGTGGCTCATAAGTCGAATAAAATAAAAATTAATGTTAACATCTTTTAGTTGTGTACATGTTTTGTTCGTTAAGAACGTAATATCGTACTATTTCTTGAAATTATTGATTTGATCATTAATTATCTGGTGCTTGTACCATAAAATAAAAATAAATATTTGCAACTTCAATAGAGATTATTTCTTTTTGATTGATTCAAACTCTTATCGCACAAAACATTTCCCGGCTAAATCTAAATTTTCGGTAAACGTACACAATTTAGTGGTAAATGCTGCCCAATTCCCCTAGTCGTATCGATTATAATTTCAAGTGACTAAGAATCTTTGCTAATTGTATTAAAAATTAACGATTTGATTTACAAATCAGTGAATTGAGGCGAAAGAATAAAATGAAATGAAATTTCGAGTGACGTAAAATTTTGAGGTAAAATACGCAATTTGTAGTTTGAAGTGACTTCGGTAATAAACGTTATTGGTGTTTTGGCCAGGCTTATCAATAGCAACGAAACGAAAAAAAAATACAAGACTTTACCAGTTAGGCTTGAGTTCCCATTTGAGTCCCCAAATATTTAATTCTAGATCAATATTTCATAAGTGGGATGAGTGCGTTCATGATGCTGAGCTAAAAATTCACTTGGCAATCAAGATTCGACCGTGCTTATTCTTTATTCAGCCATTAAATTATTGCATAGATAAACCTTTATGGTTATTACGATCATCCGCTTGTCAGCTGAGAAGCGTATACGTATCCAAGCAGAACTAATTTATCGTAGTTTGCAAGTATAGTCCAAGTCGAAAATTCAATAGCGGAAGGTAAGAAAATTCGATCATCGAAAATTCGATTTTGATAAAAAACCGTCTTTGTGAAAATCAGACCAGTTCTAGTCTTTTTTCAGGTTACACTTCGAAAGTTAAAACAGTTCTGATTTGCTTGACTATATGTATACGGAGGAAAACACCTTTGCACCAACCCGAAAACTGTGGGAAAATCGATAATTTCCGATAAAAAAAACGTCACAAACCAATTCAGAAAAACATGCTGTTTCTTCATTGATTTTATAAAAATATGATTTTAACATCCGATGCGACATTTCGTATTCCACGAGATTTGTCGGGATTGGTATAAATTAGACCTGTTTAGACCGGAGTGAAGTATTTAACGTTTATAAAAAGTGTAGTTATATATTTTAACGAAAAGTGTAGTCTCAAAACGTGTAGATACACAAATTATCAAAAAGTGTAATATATATTGAGAATCACAGTACTACATAAATAAGTTTATACACGAAGAAAATCTTCGGAACCATAAGTGCCGATTTAGTGTTTCCGACTTGTGATGGTGTCTGAAATTTGTAAAAAAAAAATTCAAGACAATTTGCTTGTTGTTGTTGGCGATATGGCCCTACTCGTGGAAGCGACTTTGGGGGCAAAATTGACTTAATTATTTTATTATGAGTAGCGTAGTATTAGCTAACAGCGCCAAAACGATGAATTTGTGAACTCAGATGGTGATATCAGAATTATTGCATTTTCCCAGTCATTTCAAATGATATGCTACTCGATTATGTTGAAATTAGAAAAAGTATCTACTTTTCGCAGCGGTAGTATTTAGTACTAGGGTGCCTCAGCTAAATTTACGGGATTCTTCAAGACCTTTTGCACGATATACGACTAGTATTTATTCTATGTTACAGATTGTAATTTTTATTGTCGTGATCAAACTGTAATCCAGCATTGTACTGAGTTACTCACCATAAACGGAAATAGGCAAAGAAAGATTAAAGAAAAACGAATTAGATAAATGAAAATATCAAGTAATTTACTTCCATACTTTGTAGTTATTAAAAGATGAAGAAAAGAGAACTGTAAGCAGTCAAAAATATAATCATGACGGACAATTGCAACACAGGCTGTGTGGTAATTTTAACACGCCCACTCATGATCTAGTTTTAATTCTTCTCTTTGCCAACGATTTTGTAAAAATATCTGCCACTCAACCGACGACACGTATTCCAGTATAAATCTCCATATTCAAACTTTTCTCAGATGAAGTGGTATCAATATGTTTCGGTTTCTTGTGAGTCTCTGGTTTTTTGATTAATCATATCACAGATCGATTATCCATGAACAATTCCAATCAACATAATTAATTTCAAATCAGCTCAGACATCAATCGTTTCAACAAGATCATCTCCTTTACAGTTTAACTGACCGGAATGTATTCTCATTCATTTGTTGATTGGCTTACTGATCTCTTTCTTTCGGAACACCAACTGACAATGCCAAAACCAACGAAAAATGTCACCAAAAATTGATCGTCGGTTACACAATGCCAATGTTTCACCGCCTCGATATAGTATGTCCATTTTGATCGTATCCTTGATGTGTCTAATATATTTGCAGGATTGTCTATATATCGGCTTGCATTATTCACCGGTACATTAAACTATTAATGGCCCTGCGAAATGGAAAAATTATCTGCCCAATTAGCTTCACTGACATTCATCTCAACATCTAAAGGTGTGCTCACATGTCAACAGGATGTTAAACCTCAATAGTGGATATTACTTTGATATCCAAATCCAGCTGCAAACTTTAAATGATCACGTTGATTTCACTTAGAGATAGAGTGCTTACCATTAGTGAAGTCCAAGAGAGCTGCCCATTCGGACCCAAACAATTCCAATCGAGAACCTGCTTTTGTTAAAGAGTCAGCAATCATATTATCCTCGATACCATAATGAACCGGAACCCACATAACCGTAACATTATTGTTAGAGCTGAGAAGGCTTGCAGTCCTTGACCAACTATGAAACGGTACGAGGATTCTTCAACGTATTAAGAACAGCGTTACTATCTGTTGAAGTAAAATTCAGGCAACAACTTGTCACTAACCATGTCGATTTCTGGATGAGGTGTAGTGAGTAAAAATTTGATTATGCCCCATCGAGTCGTAAGTGTTCCAGACGCTAATGCACCCCAATCGAAAAGCAGCGGAACAAGATGTTCCTAGAAAGAGAGACTGTAGGGAGGGCAGAAACTATACATGGCCTTCAAGGCAAGAATTTGACTTGAAGGCATAGCAACGGTAGCAGCTCTGCAAGCTTAACCTTATGAGCTGTTCATTTTCGCTATAGCCAAGTTTGAGTTGACCATAGGCCACCAAACAACAGAAGTGTAAGATAGCATAGCTAAAACCAGCTGTTTATTAATGAATATCAGCATTTTGGGAGTCAGTACCCAGCTTTTTGCAAATGTTATTCTACATTGCTATAATATATGGCAGTAGATTTTTGCAGTTTGTTTCAGGCTGAAATTTCCAGGAAAGTTTACTGTCTAAGATATACACCAAGATGTGTGGTGACTTCCGCTCTAGTAATCGTTTCTTGAGAACGGCTACCGATTCGTAATTGTCAGGGCAAGGTTTGTATGAAAGAAAATTTTGGAAAAATCTACCGGAAAAATCGAAATTTTGAATACTATTTTACTATGAAAAAATGGTGTCGACGTTCAGTTTGATAATTCTGCTGCCACATGTTTTCATAACAACAACAAATTCCGCATTGAATATTGATGTTTTGCGAAAAAAAAATTAAACTGAAAGCGGTAGTTCAATATATTAATGAATTGATATTAGTTCGTGATTTATTTCTTTAGAAAAATTACTACCAGTGAGGGGTTAAAATATCAGCATAAGCAGCGTTTGGAGGCAACTCGAATAAGAATTTCTCAAGCGCAGTCCATTATGACTCCGCAACAATGGATACAGTCAGTTAGAAATAATATTCAGGAGCTTCCCATCCAGCAGTGGGAACAATTTATAGAATTTTGTATTATGACCAAATATAATAAAAATTGTTAGGCCAACTTAGATATCCGTAGAGATCCAAACATAACCTCAGATATATGGGGTGTTACTTGGGGACCATTTCAGTTAGAAAATATGTATATTCAGTTGCTCCTCATCCAACGGAGGGGACAGTCAATCAAATTTTGTAATATGACAGAATATAAAAAAATTGTTTAGGCCAACTTAGATATCCCTAGAGATCTAAACACAACCTCAGGTATACAGGGTGTTAGTTAAGGACCATGCCAAATATAAAAAATATTCAGATGCTCCCAATCCAGGGGAGGGGACAGTTAATAAAATTTTGTATTATGACCAAATATTATAAAAATTCTAATTCCAACTGAGATATCCCTAGAGATCTAAACACAACGTCAGGTATATGGGGTGTTAGTTGGGGACCATGCCAAATAGAAAAATTTATCAGATGCTCCCCATCCAGGAGAGAGGCAGTTAATAAAATTTCGTATTGTGACCAAATGTAATAAAAATTCTTAGGCTAACTGAGATATCCCTAGAGATCTGAGCACAACCTCACGTATACGGTCACAACACAAAATTTTATTAACTGTCCCTCCCCTGGATGGGGTGCATCTGAATATATTTTCTAATTGGCATGGTTTCCAACTAACACCCCATATACCTGTAGTTGTGTTTAGATCTCTAGGGATATCTCAGTTAGCCTAAGAATTTTTATTATATTCTGTCATAATACAAAATTTTATTAACTGCCCCCTCCCCTGGATGGGGAGCACCTGAATATTTTTTCTAATTGTCATTGTCCCCAACTAACACCCCGTATATCTGAGGTTGTGTTTAGATCTCTAGGGATATTTCAGTAGTCCTAAAACTTTTATTATATTCTGTCATACTACAAAATTTTATTAACTGTCCCCTCCCCTGGATGGGGAGCATCTGAATATTTTTTCTAATTGTCATTGTCCCCAACTAACACCCCGTATATCAGGGGTATTGTTTAGATCTCTAAGTAGTCCTAAAACTTTTATTATATTCTGTCATACTACAAAATTTTACTAACTGTCCCTTCCCCTGGATGGGGAGCATCTGAATATTTTGTCTAATTGTCATTGTCCCCAACTAACACCCCGTATATCTGGGGTTGTGTTTAAATCTCTAGGGATATCTAAGTTAGCCTAATAAATTTTATTACATTTGTTCATAATTAACTGTCCCCTCCCCTGGATGGGGAGCACCTGAATATTTTTTCTATTTGACATGGTTCCCAACTAACACCCCGTATATCTGGGGTTGTGTTTAAATCTCTAGGGATATCTAAGTTAGCCTAAGAATTTTTTATACATTTGGTAATAATACAAAATTTTATTAACTGTCCCTTCCCCTGGATGGGGAGCATCTGAATATTTTTTCTAATTGTCATTGTCCCCAACTAACACCCCGTATATCTGGGGTTGTGTTTAGATCTCTACGGATATCTAAGTTGGCCTAAGAATTTTTTTTACATTTGGTCATAATACAAAATTTTATTATAATTAATTGTGTAATGCTCGTTTTTTGAAAATTTTAAATATAATTTTGAGTCAAATTAATTATTCATGTAACTAGTCGTTTTTAAGTACTTTTATATTATTCAGCTTATTTTAATAGTATCTAATAATTACATCCAAGAAAACTCTAATTTTCGATAATTTTCCGTCTTACCCAGGTAATATCACTAACACAAACACAATTAATGAAACTAGCAAAAGATTAGCATTTTCTGCACATTCGTGAATCAGTAATGATCTGGATAGATTTCAGGTCCACCTGGAGGACTATTGTTTGGTGTTTTGCCTCGCGTTTATAGCGGACGGCCCTTTTACCTAAGGATAAATTAGCTATCACCTACAGAAATTGTAGCTTTAATCCAGGAAATTATTTTCGGCTCAAAAAAATACGATTTTATTTGGAAGCAACTCTACTACCCTCTCTTTCTCTCTCTCTCTAAAGGAGTTATCCGAATGCTCCATCTGAGTAAAATTTGCTATTGGGTTAGACAGCGCGTGTGAGGTGACTGTAAAACGCTTTTTTGACCACAATCAAATTTGACACATTTGCTTCGATTTGGGCCTCCTCAGTTCACCTAATTATTCTGTAATTTGCAACCAAATCTTGCAACACAAAATTGTTATCTTATTTAATTCGTATGTGTTGTGAACTATTATGAATTTACAAATAAGATATGAGTAGTAGAGTTTTGAACTCAAGTTCCATGAAAGTTCCAAATAGGTTGCTAAATTTTCCATCTACCAGCCTATTTGGAACTTCCTAACCAAGACAGCATATTTGCTAAAAAAAATTGAATTTCTAGTTTTAGTTTGAGCGAAAATGATAAACCGCCATTATTACGCCTTCCCAGAGATTTGGACTCAAGTTCCGTAAAATTGCCCATCCAGCCAGCCTGATTGGAACTTCCTAATCAAGACAGCAAATTTGTTAAAAAAATTTAAACCCTTAAACAGGTTGCTAAATTGCCCATCAGCCAAGTCTGGTTGGAACTTGCTATCCAGAACAGAAAATTTCCTACGATTTTTTGTATTTCAGCTATGAGCTTGGGCAAAGTTGGTAAACGGCGATTAAGACGCATTTCTAGGGAGTTTAGCTCAGGTTCTGTGAGTGTCTCAAATAGGTTTCTAAATTACCCATTCAGCAAGCTTGCTTGGAACTTCTTAACCAGGACAGCAAATTTTTAAGAATTTTTGTATTTCTATTTAGATTTTGGGCAAAAATTGTAAATGGCCGTTATCACGCCTTCGCAGAGATTTGAACGAACCGTGAAAGTTTCAAATAGTTTTCTAAATTATCCAGCCAGTCAGATGTGATGGAATCACTGATTCCATGACAGCAAATTTCCAACGAATTTTTGTATTTCAATTATGAGTTTGAGCAATCATGATAAACGGCCATTAACACGCTTTTCCAGAGATTTGGACTCAAGTCCCGTGGAAGTATCAATTATGTTAAATTTTCGATCCAGCCAGCCTAATTGGGACTTCCTAATCAAGATAGCAAATTTGTTAAAAACTATTTTGAATTTTTATCTTGAGTTTTAGGAAAAACGGTAAACGGCCATTATCACGTCTGCCCGGAGATTAGATTCAGGTTCCGTGAACAACTTTTTTATGTTTTAATCTATGCAATCTGTTCTGGGGCCGAAGCACTCACTTCGCGGTTTGCTTTTCGCGTCCTCCTTTACGCCCAATCGAGGACGTACGACTATAGGTCCGATTTTTATCACCATCTGCACATTGCATAGTTTCATGCCAGCCTATACTGCCATGGAAGATGGGTCGGCCCACGAGTTTTGCACTCCGACAGGGGGTTATAGACAACACCTTAAATAGGTTTCTAAATTGGCCATCCAGCCAATCTGATTGAGATTCCTAACAAGGACATCAAATTTCCTACGAATTTTTGTATTTCAATTATGGTTTTGAAAGAAAATGGTAACGGTCATTACAACGCCTGTCCAAAAATTTGGGTTCAGGTTCCGTGAGTGGCTCAAATAGCTTTCTAAATTGCTCATCCAGCCAGCTTGATTGGAACTTTCTATCCAGCACAGCAAACTTTTTACGAATTTTTGCACGCCAAACAACTTTCTAACTTTAGAATTGAGAGCTAACACTGATTCGAGGATGGAAACTTTATTTTATTTTTTGATTTTTTTTTTTGGAGAAAAACCTTCAACTTGGCTTGAGGTATTTAGAAACACACACACACATATAAAACATGACACATTAAAAACACCTAGTCGTAACTTTTTGTGTGATCACGACTGGGAATCGAACCCGGGACCCTTGAATAAGAGAGCAAGCGCTCAATTTACCTTGCTATCGATTGCGACTTGTAATGGCTTACAAAGATTACATACAAAGGCCTAAACTATAATTTTATAAATTAATTGGTCCATCATATAAACCGCGAGTATGTCGCGTGTAAGTCAAATATTTCTATAAAATCAAACCAATAATGAGATAGATGGTAATGAACTTCACACTTGATCGATTCAACGTATAATAAATTCTATAAATGTATTAAGGTAATAAAATTTCAAGTTTAAATCGATGAACTGATGTTCTAATATAAGGCAAAAAAATAAAATTGATCGCGTGATCAATTTATTGTCTTGTCGAACATAATTCAATCAACCCCAAATCAAAAAATTTGTGACGCGGCTAAAATATGCCGTGTCAAGCCACACCAAACTAATTTTCGTTCATATCACATTCAAAATTGATCAAAATATCATGTAGCGTGTGAAATTTACGAAGTCATGATGAAGTCACATGCTGCGTGTATGCAAATTTGTGGCGCCTCCGTCACTCGTCAAGCGCGATGCAAGACACGTACGATAGATTATAGAATAGATGATATTCGAGCTTAATAATCAAAACGCTATTATTTTAATTGGTATGATACGGTTTCGAGAGCGAATTGCAACCGCGCGTATAAGCCTCATATACCCATACATGTATACCGCACCAGCATCACAGCCACCACCACTACTACTGCCGGTTATTTAATCGGTTAACAATCTTAAATTATTTTGTTTTCCTATTTTTAAATTAAATTTAATTTATTCATGTTTATTTATAAAACACTGACAACAACAACAATACCAACGCATAAATATAAAATTTTTATGTAATTTATGAGTTTTATGTTTTAGTTAGATGAACAGCGCGCTGAAAATCTAAATAAACAAAACCTTTTTTTTGTTGTTGTAGATACTTGAAATGCAAAACGCAAATTTTAATGTGAACGGGAACTTTTGGAAGCTATATATACTTAGGCCTAGGGTATGTGCCACGGTATACGGTTTGGTATGCCTAGAAATATCGAAATAATTTGTAGCCGATTCAGATATCATCCAGTAATTTATCTATCTTAAATTATTTCACGGTTGATGAAGAATAACTATTGGTTACCTCTGGTTATTATTTCTTTATTCTAAGTGTTTCCTTGCTAATATTCTATTTCCGCAATGAGGTTTTCCATCTTTAGTTCTCTATGGAAACTGGCATAGACACAATCAGGTCCGTAGCCGTGCCATACATTGTTGTTATGCTCACCTACTCATCGAATCATTTTGAGCTCTCAACGAAGTGTACGATGTCGTTGGCGTACATTTTGTCTCGCCACGCCTCCATCACAGCGATATCCGTAGCCGTCTGGATCTTGAGATGTTTAGTTTTGGTTAGATCTACCTAGTTATGACTTTGTCGTTCGTTGTTCTTCTAGCTCCTTTTTGAAGTAGTAAATTGCGCATAGCGAGCGGTATATCAACATTCGCCCTCAAAATTGGGAACATATTTTGCTGTTATTACAAATTGCACTATCACAATTCCCCAAAATCGTACGAATCACAATTCCCCAAAAATATTAATGAGAAAAAATTAACGTCAAAACTGCTATAAAAGTGTTTCTTGACGCTTGATCTGATCCGGTTCAGTTTATGTTTCAAAGACGCTTACAATACAAAGACGCTTACTAGATTTCTAATCAAAATTTGTGATCTGAAACAAAATTTGGATCTAGTTTCCTTAAAAAAATTTGAACTGATCCAGATCAACGGGTGTCATCAAACATGGCTAAAATTGAATTATTTTTTCCCAATAAGAAAAAAATCCCAAACACCAGAATGCACTTTGGGGAATAAAAAATTAAAATCAGACGAGCGACAATTCTGGGCTAATGTCGACGTAAGAGAATATCATTTGAGTGTCTTAATTGAAGCTAGTATCTCCGTAAAAATGCGAATATCCCCAATGCGAATATTACGTTATACCTCCAACCAGTCAACGGCTACCCTTATCGCGATAAATTCAGCTTTAAAAATGCTGCAATAGTCTGGGAGACGAAAAGAGAGGTTTATATTTAATTCTTCACAGAAAACCCCATTCCCAACCTTCCCATCCATGTTTGGACCATCAGTGAAGAAATTAACACTTTCAGTATTCAGAAATGCTTCTCTCTAGTCCTCTCTGGTGGGAATATCAGTCCTAAACCTCTGACGGGATAGTGTAGCCGGAAGTATTTGGGATGTTCCCGTCGTTTAGGATAGGGCACCATTAAGTCTTTTTGCTGAGCTCGTTGTCATTTATTTAGCTTGGATATCTATAGGTGTGAGATGAAAGAGAATCTCCAGTGTTCGAGTGAATGTGGTCCTTTCACCAAGGATGTAATCAGTAACACCATATAGGCTCTAAACCCCATCGTTTTCCAAATGCATGTTTAATAGAGTTAAGCTCTATTTTAGCTCCCTTTACTCTTGCCTATATGTTAGATTTGCAGCTTAGTTTGCTGTCCAGTCAGTCCAATACTATTTTAGCTCGATCTGAGGAAGTCTGAGTTGATCTGAGGGAGTTTGTATTTCCTAGAGAAAGGGACCATCTCAGTTTTGTATGGATTCACATTCTAACCGCACGACCTTGATTTTTAGTACTTGATCTACCCAGCCCAGAGAGAATAGTGCGTGCGTGATCGCTTCTAATCTGACCCTATGTCTTCAGTTAAAGGCCTCTTCCATATCTAGAAAAATTATCTTGGAATATTCCTTATGATCAAGGAATTTTTGGGTAGGAGCAATAGAAGAGTGGGGAGCAATTTGCACAGATTTCTCCTTGCCATATGCATGTTGAGGTTTCGATAGTCTAGTTGGCTCAATCGAACTCCTAATGTGGACGTTTATCTGTCTTTCCAAAATTTTTTGTAGGGAGGATGATAAACTTATAGGTGTAATGCCTTTGGGACTGCAATTAGAATTTTTCCCACCTTAGGTATAAATAGTACATTTACTTCAGTCCATTTACTAGGAATGTGACAGAGTGCCAGGCTGCCCTTGAAAATAGCTTCCAGTCTGGGTAAGATTAAGCCAGTCGTATAATGCCGACTTGTAGGGCTTAAACCTATTTAGAGTCCACAGGCTTTCTCTCCTGCTTATAACTTGGCTTACAGTGCCTGCGTCCCTGTTGTCCCTAGGCTCTTGTGGTGCACATTCGGAGCTACATGGAGAACAGAAACATAGTCAAATTATTTTTATCAAGAATGGATTATAGGATTTTACTTACCTTCTTCGCGTATGGCAGTTTATATTTAAAAGTCCAAGTTCAAGTACTCAGTCACCAATGACCCAAGGATCTTGGACTAGGTCTTGGTTTGAACTTGGTGTTACGGACGGCTCAGCAGCCCACCCGCAAATATCACAAAGCATGCAGAGGCCTCACACGGTGATTTTGCCGGCTAGATCTCAGAGAGAAATGCTTGGGTCGTGGGAATTTGAGGCTTGCGATGGTCTAGCCTTCTTTTATTTTTTTCTTGAAAAATAACAATTTGACTCGTGTATATACAACCAAAAAGAAAATAACTAATTTGTCCAAAATTTCAAACGAGACTTTTTCTTAATAAATTACACATCAGACTCCAAAAAAAAATCTCGCACCAAAAAACTTCTGGAATGTTCTTCTTTGTTGTTGTTTTCCTTTTTTCGTGCGCGTCACGTTCGCACTCCCTCCAACGCTCATCAAATTGCACGTAAATATATAAAAAAAGAGAACAACCCGAAGAAAAATATTATATGTGGTCGGCTGTTGCACACAGACAAATCCGGTGCACATCGATCTCGCTCTCACATTTATCCGACACCCACGCGACACCATCATATTGAGAAAAACGGGAACCTCCATACAAAGAGGCATTTACAATGCGACAGCAAAAAAAGAAAATATTAGTACTAAAAGTATCAAATGCTCGAGAACAGGTGACACTGTAGTCAGACAAAATACACCGCTACCATAGAACGAAAAAGAAAGAACTCACAGAGTGAAGAGAAATAATTGTTATGACCAACATTTTTTTCAAACATGTTCAAACTTGAGCGTAACCAAAACGGCCTTGGAGTGATGAAGGTTAATCTGCAGGAACCTCAACCTCAAAGGTTTGCTTCTTTACTTTAACCTACACCAGAATTGCATCAGAGTCCTCCTCTGACTGTGATTCCTCCAGGGATCCACAAAATAATAACATCCATGTGTCCGTGTAGAGAGTGTTTCTACCGCCTCACCCGGGGCCTCTATCGGTATCGGCGTACTCAAGACGACACCCTCATGTTTCTTATAAATCTAAATCTTAAGGTCTCACCAACAGCCAGTGTCATGTCAGGAATTGAATTGGATGAGTGGTAATTTTAGAGTAATTCGTTTAGGAGGTCCTTTAATATTTCCAAATGCCAGTAATTGATTGAAATTGATCCGAAAAAAATTGTTCAGAGAGTCGTCCGGTGAGCCGGAGTCTCTATCATTAATTTTTTGTAGCTCACACGATTTTTATAGAAATTGGTGCGTGCCAAGAGATAAGCGGAGATTTCAGGAAGATCCGTTCAGATGGTCGTCAGTTGGGGCTGGTTCTTTTTCTTTAATTTGATTTTTATAAAAGGTGCTGAGGAGGCGTTTTCGAGTTCCAGAAACCGATTGCGATGGGTCCTTATTTCGGGAAAAGTCATTTGGGGCAACCACTGGGCGCTATTGGGTTCCATTATTTAATTATTTTTTTCGACACACGATTTTGATAAAAAGGGTGAAGGGTAACTTAGAGGGTCAAGAGCGGAGCCCGGGTTCCATTTTTGTGATCAAAATTTTAGCTTGAACGATTTTGATAAAAACTGAAAGAGGGATTTCCGAGTTCCTGGAATCGATACCGATGGGTGTTGATGAAAATGAAAACATAATTTTCATCACAAATCAAATTTATTTAGACATAAAAAAACATCACATAACAAATGCCATCAATTGAAAAACACATTCAACCTGAAAAGAAAATTTTAAATGTGCTTAATGACCTGAATTAATTTAGTGTACAATTTTAGATGATATTTTGACAAAACATTCAAATTTGATAAAATAGTTTTCGTTCACTTTTTTCATGGCGGTTCTTGATAAGGCTTGGGATCTTCTTTTACTTTATTTGGCTTATACAATTTTTATCAAATTTGGCGAAACAGGGTTTTCAGTAAAACGATTGCAAGCAGCTCTAATTTCCGGAAAATTCATTTAAGAAGCCTTCGGATCGGCCGTCCTGTTGCACCTTGTTGCGTGATGTTGCACCATGTTACGCCATGTGTCGGGATGTTGCATCATATTACGCCATGTAGCGTGATGGTGCGCCATGGTGCTTAATGCTATATTTTGTTGAGAGATTTTGTTTGATGTTCCGCTATATTGCGCCTTGTTGCATCATGTTGTGGGATATTGCTAAAAAGTACAACACGTTGCATCATGTGCATCATATTCGGTGATGTTGCACCATGCCGCATGAGTTGGACCATGTTGTTTGATGTTACACTATGTCGTGTGATGTTGCACTATGTTGCGCGATTTTGTATCATGTTGCCTTTTTGATTTCCAGATTTCGGGACAATTTATTAACCTTCGATTCGACCCGGGTACCCTTTTTAGAGTTCTAAGAATCGATTATGATGAGTGTTTGATGAGGTGGTGTCCTTTTACTTGATAAACTCCACGAAATTGTCATGTAAACGAGCTTTTTACTTCTTCAAGAGAATCTCGTAGGTCTTCAAAGGATTTGATAGGTTAGAAAGCCTAAATTGTTTCTCACTGCGCACAGACAGTATTGCGTTTCCTCAAATACTTCTACTCAGATCGTTTTTAGTGGAAAAGTGCATACAGTGTCGATATCGCAGAAAAACGTCATTATTGTAATTTCACGGTATACAAACGAAAGCCAAGAAAGTTCGATAATGCAGAATAATTAAAAAGTCGTAAGATGTCGTTAATGCAAACTGAAAAATAATAAACGATTTATTTTTAAAATTTTGGAAAGTGTTCCTTGATTTTACTACGTCGATTCAATAGCTCTGTTAAATCTCAAGACAATATTTGGATTTGATGTTGCATTGAACTGAAATGATTTAGGGGGGTTTAATTTTAGAATTGTTCGCAGTTTTTCACCATTGTTTCATCATAAATGAAATTCAAGATGTCGTCAACCGTAGTGACTGCAATAAAAAATATTAGGTAAGGCAATGGAAGTGTTAGTTTAGGCCTGATCAGTTATCACATTTACCACGAAAAATACCATAACAAGTTACAAAATATCAGACCACACCAAACTAGACCACCAGCAATGCAAACCATATAAATAAACAAAAATGCGCTTACTGCCCACTCCGCTTGTACCTCAATTCATAACACGTTCCCTATAACGCAACATTAATGATTATTAACATTAAAAAACGGAAATGCTTTCTTCTTATCGCAAGTCAAAATATAGAAGCAACAAAAAATTAAAATTCAACGGTAGTCGTTTTGTCTATACATGCCTTACTTAAGGTGCTTACACACAGATACACAAACACCAGATAATCTTGGTTTAGTGTCGCGCTCGCCTCGCTTATCACCGTAATAAGATCTCTTACTTAACATTTTTTTTTTATTGTTCTCGCTCAATTCAATTAATTTACTAAACAAAACAACTTGAAATTGATCAGATAATCGGGGTGAGATACCGCAAACAATGAAAATCCAAAAGAAATCGAAAATCACACATATCGCGTGTGTGTGTGTGTGGGGGGGGACGTGACACAATTTAAGAAAGTTGATGTTTATATGCTGCGCAATGCATTTTTAACGATATCTCGACTCGCGCGTTGTCTTTAAGAAAGTATCGAGAGTTGTTTAGTAGGTTGCTGTATATTAAGCAATTCTGATTTTCATTGATATCGTAATGTAAGTAGGTTTTGTTGTTGCGCACAATTGATCATTATTTATGAGAAAAAAATTGTATCACAATGTTTTCACGAATTTTCACAATTCGATTTCATGATATATTGGCATGGTGATAAAAAGTAAGGCGAAAACGTAAATTCACTGTTTACTATTTTGGGAAGCTTAAGAGATGAATCTGTTCTGAATTAGATCGTTTTAGTAAGTAAAAGACAAACAAGGCTAATGTCTTTTCGTCGATATTGAGCCTGAAACGATTTCGAAGCTGTCGATCATCGTAATGCGTTGTGCGATGTGTTTCAGAAAAGAATCATCATTTGTAGTGGGCTACGGATATGAATAACGATAAACGTCGATCGAATAAGTGGTATAATGGTTTCATGGCTTGGTATCCGACCTCACATGTCGTTTGACGTGACTGTTGGCCGAGATTCACTCGCAGCCAAACTGGAATGGTTGTTCAAAAGCGATGGTTGACGTCACGAGACAGTTGAAAATAATTTTCCCACACTTTCCCGTTGATTACTAACGTTTTCCACAGGTTATTAGTGCTGCGTAAAGACACTAGCGATTCCGTACATTTTAATCTTTTGACCGCAAATTGTTTCAATAGGTGAACCGAATTGAGGCATACTGGTATGCCTGGGAGTAATTGCTGTTTGACGTTGGTGATGAAATTGTTATATTCTCGCACTCACCAAGGTTAGGTTAGGTTAGGTTAGAGTGGCTGCTATCGCACACTTAGGCCAATAATGGCCCATTGTGATACCACAGGATCCAATCTCCCCTTACTCCCGCTGAAACCAACCAGAGCTACTGATGTAGCGTAAAATATCTCGCACCCCAAAGTCCGCGAGTTCAGAAAGGCTGTCCATGTTGTACACACCCAAGTACCTATGTCTTTTGTATGATAGTGCTGGACACGAGCATAGGAAGTGAACTAACGTCTCTTCCTCCTCTTCGTCCATACAACTTCTACAAAAGTCATTCGTCTCTAGACCCAGCCTTCTCGCATCTTCCCCAAAAAGGCAGTGTCCTGTCAGTATCCCTACGACCAATCCTAAATCTCGTTTTCCCAGGGATATAAGTGCCTTGGAGCGCCGCAGGTCCAGTTTTGGCCAAACCTGTTTTGCTACCATGCACGTGAGAGTGTTGGTCCACCTCTCATCTGTCAAGGCGATTGCCTTTTTACTGAGCGTCAAATTGAGCGCTGCTATAGGCCTCCCCAGACCTGCCCTTTCCGGTTGCATCTGGAGAGTCGTACCGTACCTAGCTAGTTCGTCTGCCCTGCAGTTTCCCGTGACGTCCGAGTGACCAGGGACCCAGATTATCTGGATACTGAAATACTCGCTCATCTCATTAAGAGATGATCGGCAATCCAGCGCCACCCGTGACTTCAGAGAAACCGCCTCTAGTGACCTGAGTGCCGCTTGACTGTCCACATAAATCGCGATATCCCTAACAGATACCACGTTATGCTTCAACCATGTCACGACTTCCCCTATCGCCACCACTTCAGCCTGGTACACGCTGCAGTAGTCAGGGAGACGAACAGAAATATTAACATTAAGCTTCTCACAGAAGACTCCGGCTCCAACTTTGCCGTCTAGCTTAGAGCCGTCGGTGAAAAATTGCAGTGCCTCGTTTTCCAGTATTGATCCGTTCCTCCAGGATTCCCTAGAAGGACAGATGATCCGGAAACCTATATCGAAGCACAACGTTGGTTTAATATAATCTACACTGAAAAAAATTATTTTGAACTTAAGCTAGTTCAACTTGTTTTAGTTATCATAACCCAGACTTTGCTTACTTTAGGTAAAAATGACCATGGTTTATTTTACTTATGCATGTTTCATAATACAAAAATGGCTAAGTTAATTTCAATTTATATCAATAATGCTTTATTTTCTTTCACACTGAACTTGTTTGTATGTCAATTCAAACTAAGCATTTATTTGATAACTTCGGAATAGTTAAACTAAACCATGTAAAAGTAAAATCAACTGAGCTTGGTAGTCAATTCAATTTATTTGCTTGGTTGAATCTGAACATAGGCAAATTCATCTCATAACAGTTTGATCTTGCAAATATGTCATCTAACCTAAGCATTTGTTTAAAAGCTAATAATTTAACAATGTAGTAGTTAAATTAAACCATATTTGTTTCATATGAAATAACATAGCAATAGTTTAAACTATGGACATTTAAACGGTGATAATGGATAAAATTCGCTAAATCGATATGTTCTTGTGTTATACTATAGGTATGAAGCAGATTTGAATTTTTGCAGTTTGGTCGGTGTAACCTGACAACTGACGAGTAGACCAACTTTTAGATGCAACCAAACTGCCAAGAAAGAACTTGAGGAGGTCCTCATTATTTTTTAAGGGTTCGAAATACCTGAAGGTTAATTTAACTAACTAACTAAAGTAAAATAATTAACCTGTTCAAAATATGTTGATATACGCTGAAAGTTAATATAACCTAGTGAAAGTTTAAAGCTTCGGTTTAAATTAACCTACGTGCTTAGTTATATTAATTGTATTTTTGTTGTTTAAACTAAACTGTGTGTTGGCTCAAATTTTTGTTAAAATTAACCTACATGGTTGGTTATACGTAAAGTTGTAATTATTGGTCAAATTAAACTTTAATAATAGTTGTGTCAACATATGCTGTAGGTCAACATAACCTAGCGGATGGTTTAAATTGTTGTTTAAATTAACCGACGTGTTAAGTTGTATTAACTTTTTGCTTAGTTATATTGACTAAAGCAAATAGGTATAATTGGCATTGGTTATTATTTGAAAATAAACTATTCATTTTAGTATTATGAAACAAGCGCTTAGTTGGCTGAAAAACAATCCACATGTTCGTTTAAAATAACCAATGTTTTTGTTTACATTTACCTAGAATTTTTTTTCAGTGTAGATTCACCAGTTCTTCCCCTAGTGATCTAACTATCGTCGAGTGTCCCGCCTGAAGACACTTCCACTGAGAGACAGCCGAGTGCCTTGTAGCCACATTGGCTGCCATCTGCTTACCAAAAAATTCGATTGGAATAAGATGGAACATAACCTCTAAAGCGCGTGTAGGTGTTGTCCTAAGCGCCCCGCTTATAAGCATACAGGCCGTTCTTTGCACCTTCTCCAACATCCTTATATAGGTTACCTTTTCCAGAGCTGGCCACCACACGCCCACCCCGTACATCAGCACAGGCCTTACCATTGCGGTATAGAGCCAGTGTACCAGCTCTGGTTTCAAACCCCATTTCTTCCCTATGGCGTTTCTACTCGAGTAAATGGCTACATTAGCCTTATTTACCCTTTCTACAATGTTAGGCTTCCAGCTTAGCTTACTGTCCAAGATTATGCCCAAATATCTCGCTCTGTCAGCAAAAGCCAGTCTAATGCCGTTCACGGTAGGAGGGCTAACTACCGGAATTTTATATTTCTTAGTAAATAGTACCAGCTCTGTCTTGGAGGGGTTGATCCCTAATCCACATTTGCTGGCCCATTTCGTAACGATCAGGAGTGCATTCTGCATAACATCCCTAATCGTATCCAGATATTTGCCTGAGACAGCTATTGCTACATCATCTGCATACGCTACAACCCCTATCCCCTCTTTCTCCAGTTCCAACAGCAATCCATTCACCACTGCACTCCAAAGAAAGGGGGACATTACTCCTCCCTGCGGAGTTCCTCTAACCACCCGCCTTCTAATGGTGGACTCTCCCAGTTCCGAGATAATAATCCTGCTTACCAGCATCTGATTTATCAACCTACTTATAGGATAATCCACATTCAGAAATGACAATCCTTCCATGATCGCCTCCGTTTTTACATTATTAAAGGCACCCTCAATGTCGAGAAATGCTACCATACAATACTCTTGCGAGTAAATTGACTTCTCAATCATGCGTACTAGATCGTGCAGAGCTGTGTCCACCGACTTTCCCTTACAGTACGCATGCTGCGACATTGCCCAATTCCTTGGCTCAACTTTTGTTCGAATAAGTACGTCTATCAATCTTTCCAATGTTTTCAACAGAAAGGATGATAGAGTTATAGGCCTCAGGTCCTTTGGATAAGCCTGTGAGCTTTTTCCCGATTTCGGGATAAAAACCACTCTGACCTCCGTCCATTTCCTGGGAATATAGACCAATTGCAGACATCCTCTGAAGATAACCTCCAGCCAGGGGAGGATAACTGCAGAGTTTCTTTGGATCTCTGCTGGTATAATCCGATCCGGGCCCGCCGATTTATAAGGCTTAAAACCGTTCAGCGCCCACAGGATTCGTTTCCTGTCCACGATGCCATCCACATCTGTTAAAGATGTTCCTCGATGAGCTTCAGGCTCCATCGAGTCATCAATGCTTCCCGGAAAATGGGTCTCAATGAGAAGCTCCAATGATTCCGCAATTGAAGCTGTCCATAACCCGTCCGGCCTAATTAAGTAACTAGGACTGATTGGGTTGGTAGATAGAATTTTCCTAAGGCGAGAAGTCTCAGAGACTTCCTCCATTCTACAACAGAAGAGTCTCCAAGACCCCCTTTGTGCCTTCCTCAATTCTTTTTTGTATTTTCTCAGGTCGTCCTTATAGGAATCCCAATCCCGATTTTGGCACTCACCAAACATTGAACTGATGTTAAATCCGACAAATTGTCAACCGTCGGGGATACAGTCCAAGAAGTTTCACGGAATTGGGTTTGAATCCCGCAGAACTATTTCTTGATGTCAATGTGGCTGGGTTTATTACTCTCGATGCAACTTTGGCTACCATTGGAAATTTCTCCTGTCCAACTCGTGTCTCTTGATTGATGGATGGCACGAATCGCAATGTACGGAATATTCGCGATACCGTCGAACGGAATATTCGCGATACCGTCGATGACAGAGCACAAATCATAAACTCGCACTGTATCGTTTAGGGAATTTACATTTGGATATGGAACCACATATGATATGGATCCGGCTATGGGGCGATTGGACGACAGATTAACAACTTTCTTTCACAAAACCTATCAAATTTAGCTTAGCCGACCGACTCCAGTCGAAATAATTTCGATAATGCAGATTCAGGCTAATCAAACGAAAATGACAGTCGATTTTTCTCGGTAACATACCAACCGAAAAATGTCGATAATGCAGATACAACTTTTATGCCGGAAGGTAAATATTTATAGTACAACATTTTATTTTGTTGTTCCTATAAACCAACTAAAAAATTTAAAATAAGAAATTTCATTCGAAACAATTAAAAGTAATATACCAAACCAAATTTATCTAAGAAATATCAAGAATGTCCCATCTCTCAAGACGCGGTTTTCGAACAAAATTCGTATAAAGGTCAATTTTTATGTGGAGAGTACGGAAAAACTCAATTGAATATATCGCGCACACAAAATTTGAAAATTTCTAAAAATTAACCGTTTAAAATGTCATGGCTGAAATTCAATTTCATGGTCAATTTTCATGTGTAGGGTCCGCAAAAAATCGATTGAATAAAACATAAAATGGTTAACAAAGGCACAGAAATATCAATTTTGTATATTAAATACAAAAACGAGTAAATGACAGCCGAATAATGTCGATAATGCAGATACAATTTTTATATCCAAAAACAATTTTTTTATACCTTTCATTTGACACTGATGATGACACTTTAAACGTTCAATTTTTATAAATTTTCAAATTTTGTGTGTGCGATCTATTTATAGAACATTTCGGACTCTTCACATGGAAATTGCCTAAAATTTTTGCAGTTTTGCTTGATATATGCCATTGAGTTTTCTCAGTATTAAAATAATTTTTTTATTATAGTTTTAATTATTAATATACGTTGATGAACCGAAATTAACATTTTTGATTTAAAATGAAATCACTGTTTAACACGAAAATTATTTGTCTGCTTTATCGACATTTTTCGGCAGACTATTTATAAGAATCTGCCGTACCGACTTTTACAGGCGAATAATATAAGTTGGGGTTGAATCTGCATTACCGACATTTTCTGTTGGCAATGTTTTGTTATTGCAGTCGAATCTGCACTATCGACATTTTTCATCTGGAGCGAAAGTATGGAAGATCGCGGATTCCTGAAACTTTTAGAATTATGCTAAGATTTACATATAAAGCGTACTTGCACTATAAGACGTTCTATAGTCTAGAAGTGGGATTTATGACACCACCAATAATGGTTACACCTCCACTAAAATGGCGACGAGAATGGAAGAGAATTTAGAGTCAGCTTTCTGGTTTATCGATCAGAAGTGGTGCGATCAATATGTCGAGATACACAGTTTAACTCAGAAGATAAATCAAATGTCGAGATACAAAAGATCTATATTAACATCCAGTACATTGAGTTTAAAATCCTCGTTGGCAATCTCAATGCCGTCGAGTGAGAAAACTCACAGAATATTGGTTCAATAAGCTTACATATCGTCAGTAGCAAAATACTATCAGAATAATACCACCAATGCTAAGAATTAGAAATTCCGTCAAAAGAAGTGAGGGCATATGTTAATTATCAGCTTCTAAGGGAGATTGAAAATCGAAAAAGGTTTTACTAACGCCAGAAATCTCACTTCCAGAATCCGGAATAGAGAGATGATATCAAATGGGATTGATATTATATCAGTATGGTAAACTCACTTCCAAAATCTGTTAAACCGGACTGTCGAAGCAACTCCTGTTAGAGCAAATTGGTCCACTTGATCTTTGTTCCATATCCTTATAGTGTAAAGTAGATTCAGATGGATCAGTATAGGCTGAAAACTACCCTAATGGGATGCAAAAGTGATGTGGTTGTCGACCATCTGACCGGTCGCAGCGAAATTGTTGTCAGCGAAGTGGCGTGGTGTCGGTGTTATAATTGTGTAATTTAATTAAGCTTATGAGAGTGTCGGCAATGTGGGTGTAGACCATTTGTGTCATCTGACGGCTAAATGGGTCGGCCAAAAATCCTATTGGCGATGTGGTTGTCGGTAATCCACCAGTCGGCGAAATTGTTGTCGTATGGGCGGATTCCGTTAAACTAATATTTCGCTCATAATTCTTAATCTCTCATTCTCGAGACAACAGAAGCTTCAATATTTCTCATCCATTACATACAACTTCGTCTCATACTTCGAGGTGTTTTACGTTTTGAAACCATTTATTTGCTCTGGTTAAATCAAGAAAATATTACACGCAATGAATGTTGCAGGTTTTTATCGACTGGCTCACGTTAAAAGATATATGTTTTAATACCGTTCTAGACCAGCATCATCTACCCATAGGGCAAGAGTGCGTTATCTCGTTACTTGCTGCTTGAAAATTGTTACCATTGTCTATTAAAATCTCGATCGTGGTTCCTTTTCTTGCGATAAAATTTCACATCGACATCATAAACGGCATCTTTGTTGAGATGAATGGTGCAAATGGTTAGGCATGTAAAAAGCTAATCCAACGTTTTTCTTCCCTGCAACCATGAACCACTTCAACTGGTTCAAAATAGTCGATGCCAACGTACGAGAGCGGTGCAGTACAAGCAGGTAAGTGTACATGAGGACAATCTTTCATTCTACCTGCTATCGGTTTAGTTTTTTCTATTTTCCATTACTTGCATTCCAACTTAATTTTTTCAAGTACATACGTCATTTAAACGTTGAATAGTGAATTGCTCTCTCATTTCATTTAGAACTAGCTCCATATGACTATCCATTTGTGCCATGTGAAACTCTCGAACTCTCGTCTTGAATTTCTTCTACATTCAGATTCTCTTTTGGGAAAATTACGATATACATATTTGAAAGGAGCTTCACATTGCATGATAAAAAATGCGACATTGTCGACCCTCTTCGTCTGAGGTAATGATTTCTTACTCTTTTGCAACTGTCCAATTTTGCTCCGACTATAGAAGAAATGGGGGGGGGCACCAAACCAACGGCTATCCCATTTAGTAGCTAGGTCGGAAACATTTTGTTTCGACAGAACCCACCTCCAATCCGTCTCGTTCTATGTACTCGTCTCGAAAATTTCGCTTATCAGGAATGCTTCAAACTGGCAGTATCTTTTATTACAGTTAATCCATGCAAGAGCGACGGTGGAGTCAGACTAAAATATTTTTTTCGTCAATTGTAAATTGAAGCCTTTATACAGAATGGCAATGCAAAGCACGCAACACTTTTGGTATTGTCAATGATCTCTGCGGGGCTGCTTTTGTTTTAGATCTGTTTTCGGCCATGATTATAGTATTGACCTTCCAGATGGCGGCTGCGTTCCAGATGTCTCACAAAGGCATTATGTCTTGTGTGAGTGCTATTAGACCAGTAAAAGTATCTTTGCAAACATTCTAGGATTTTGTTTGAAAGAGTCTGGGATAACCAATTTCCATTCAGGTAAATCTGTGTCAACTATAGGCCCAGTAACACTATAGGCGGTGCGCGCATCAGGAACTATATTTTGCGAACCTTTCATATGATAAATTTCCAAGTCAGAACCTAGTAGATTTAAACTCCAGCGAGCCAATCTTCCCGTAACCTCTTTGACATTTACCACTGCAGAAGTGATCAGTAATTACCATGAAGTAAAAACCTTCAATATAAGCCCGAAATTGTTTAGTACTTAAGACCATAACACTCAAGTTCGGCCACTGAATAGTTATGTTGAGTTTTATTCAATTTCTTTGACATGTATGCTATGGAGAACTCACCCTACTCCAGACCCTTTTGAAAAAAAAACGCTACCTTCACCCGTGGAGCTGGTCTCACAATGCACATAAAACATTTTAGTGAAATGACGATTCTTTAAATTATAGGAGCGATAACAAATGCCACTTTCAAAGTGGTGCATCGGGCTTCAGAATTCTTCCAGCGTGGAATGAACAGTGGCTCGAAATCAGTTTCCTCAGACGATATCACCCATTTTTATACAGGTTGTCCTCTCACGTTATCTGTTTTGGGGCTGGAGCTGAAAATGTGCTTAAGCCTAATGTTATCCCACGAGGTTGGGAAATGGATCGGCTGAAATGCGATCGACAAGACGATGACATTTCCCAGATCAACATCGCCCACACCACCTACCTCCCAGTCATCTCCAGTCAGATGGACGGAAAATTTAGACTCACTGATCCAACCTTCATTCTTCACCAATAAACTCTAATTGTATATATTTCTCCTTGCACTTCCAAAGATTCAAACATATTCCCATAATTTGGGATTCTTGAGCGGAATCATATTATTTCACTATTCCCATCGTTCGGTGTTTTTAGGGTCAGAGAACACCAAGCAAAATTCCTTCATGGGATTTTTTTTTTGCCGGCGGCAAAATCTTTTCATGGGATGTGAAAGCTCTCTAGCTCTCTCTAGAGAGAGAGTACACCACGCTATCTTCTCACTTAGAAGAATTAGACAGAATCATTTCGCTTGGCCTGATCGAAGAAAGTAATAGTATTTGACTGGTTGACTAATAGTGTTGACCGGTCACACTACATAGGAAACCCAATGGTATAAGATTATTTCTAAATGAACGGTAATTGAATTTAGTCACTACGAAAGACGCTTATCCGCTACCTCTAACAGACGGGGAAAACTAGATCAGACCAGATTTATTTCTAGCCTTGATTTAAAAGACGCCTTCTGACAAATTCCTTTACACGAAAATTCCAGATAATATATCACTTTCACAGTGCTAGGGATACCGCTGTGTAAATTTCTGGTTAAGCCATTCGGATTCAGAAATGCCCCTCAGCAAATGTGCCGTCTAAGTCTTTAAATTGTTAACGGAAGCTAATGTCACGGTTCATTTCTAATTATGGTGCCATTAGCGCTCCCATCGCCAAACTTTTGAAGAAAGGAAAGAAATGTATTGGAATTCTGAAGCTCAAAGCGCCTCAAATTGACAACGGCGTTAGTTACCACTCCTATATTGAAGAATCCTGATTAGTGACATGAAAGCTTAAAATCCATTTGTGGAGGTTAGTACTCGATGGCTAAATTTGTTAAAATTATTGTGTGTAGATGGAGGAATTTTGCAATCACTAATTGTTTATCTTCAGATGATCACGACCATGACATAAATTTGATGGTGTCGATACGTGTGGGTAACTGCAGCAGGGAAACTTTCGAATTTCAAAATGAAACTTCGCATACCGATTAAGGCCAATTTGTGCTAACTAGTGCTCATGGAAAAAAATTAGTACTAGTCCAGAAGCCGGAAAAACGGAAAAAAAGAAATTTCAAATTTCGCCTGAAAGACGAAACAAATAAAACCCAATTTCTAGAAATAACCAGAAACAATTTAAGCCTAATTGTAAAACTTTCCAAAGGCGGCTACACTGACGAAATTTATGCTTACCATAGAAATTTTCTTACATTTTCTTTCGTAAATTGAGGAAAAACTAACTAGCCCCTAAAAGATACTATATTGAACAAACAAAATACAGAGGTATACCATTCAATAATATTTTTGTTGAACAACAAATTAAAAAAAAAGAAATAACTTATTATAAAATCTAAGGATAAGCAATTCAGATAGCATATTCTTGTCACGCATGCTCATTGCCATCCGAAAAATATAGTGGCTGAATATATGCTAATCCAGAATTGGCCCAATTCCTTGAAGAACTATCAACTTAATTTGTTTCTAGAACACTTTATGTCAGAAAACCGTTAATTGATTGGTTTTTGTTGTTCAACCAAATTATTATTGAACGGTATACCTCTGTATTTTGTTCGTTCAATATAGTATCTTTTAGGGGCTAGTTTGTTTTTCCTAAATCTATGAATGAAAATTTATGAAAATCATATTTCTATGATAAGCACAAATTTTGTCGGTGTATCCGCTTTTGTGAAGTTTTAAAATTAGGCTTAAATTATTTCTGGTTTTTTCTAGAAATTAGGTTTTATTTTTATTATTTTTATCGTCTTTCAGGCAAAATTTGAGATTTTCTTTTTTCCGTTTTTTCGGTTCCTGGACTAGCTAGCACTAATTTTTTCCCGTGAGCACTAATTAGCACAAATTGGGCTTAATCGGTATGCAAAGTTTCATTTTGAAATTCGAAAGTTTCATTGCTGTAGTTACCCACACTAATCGGTACTTGAATATTTTCCAAATTTTCATCTTTGTTTGGATTAGTATTTATAGGACCTACATACTGTCCTGAATAAGATTAACCAACCAAACTATTTGGTTACACGAGTTGGTTGCCATATCTATATCAGGGCGCATAACTTGAAATTCGTACGAAAAAAATCGTACACGATTTTTTTCGATTAAAGAACTCACATGAAAAAATCGATTACTTACAATTTGTCAAATTCTTGAAACTAATCGAATCTTTGTACATACACTACTCTCATGATGGAAATGGGATTCTGAAATGATTTTTGGAAGAAGTTCGGAAATATGGCAAACTGGCACGGAACTCGGCCATTTAGTAACCGACATTGATCGGAATTTGAATGTTGGATGAAAATGGGATTCTTAAATGTTTTTGAAAAAAGTTCTGGAATATGGCCACCTGAGACGGAACTCGATCAATTCTTAACCAATTTCGATAGGATTGGGTATTTTGGATAGAAATGATGTCTAGAAGAAGTTCTGGAATATGGGCTCCTGGGGCGGAACGCAATCAATCAACATATTATGATTCTATTGGGTATTCTGAATGGAAATGGGATCCTTAAATGATTTTTGGAAGAAGCTCGGAATCTGGATACCTTGGGCGGATCTCGATTAATTTTATTAACCAATTATGATGGGAATGGGTTTGTTGGATGGAAATGGATTTCTTAAATGATTTTTGGAAGAAGTTCTGGAATTAGGCAACCTGTTTCGGAAGTTGATCATTTCTTGACGGATTTTAATGGGGTTGGGTATGCTGTATAAAAATGAAATTCTCAAATGATTTTTGAAAGAAATTCTAGAATATGGCCATTTGAGAGGGAACTTGTTACAGAATGGTTCAACACCATTCTGCAGATGTCATCTAAGTACACACAGAGGCCTCACACGGTGATCTTCTGCCGGCTAGATCTCAGAAATACTATGGGTCGTAGGGTTTGAGGCTTGCGTGGCTCCTGGCCTACACCGTGATTACAGACATTTAAAAATAAAAAAACGCAAACTTAATAAAAAGAAAACCCGGATGTCCGCCGAAATTGGTCGGACGATACTTGAGGATTCGAACAAACAATTATACCCGAGAGAGGTGCCTTGGTGCGCGCATCCATTCGAATTCAAATGGCGCAGAGCGCTGGTTTCGAAACCGGATGCGTTCACCAAGGAACCGCAAACACTCCGCAGACACGGAACGGAGCCTCCGCTACCATCATATACCGAACCGAAAAATACTTAACACTTCATTTTAAATTTTAAAATAATCAAAACCAAAAAAAGTAATTGCAAAAAAAAAAAATGGTGAAGCGAGACCAATGCGCAGTAAGGTAGCGCGCACAACCACCGCACGGGGCGCTTGATTACAATTTGAAAAAAAAAATTAAAATTCAAAAACAAATTTAAAATTAAAATAAAACAAACCAAAAAAAATCGTACCTTAATAAATCAACAAAAATTTTGTTGCGACCTTGGGCGGTCGTCTTGCCACAGGGTTCGCCGCCCCGGATCGTTGCAGTGCCTTTTACCGATACCAAAAATTAATAAATGGATTGCGGCCTTGCGGTGCCATCTTGCCACAGGGTCGCCGCCCCGGACCATTGGGCGTCTTCCGCCGTAAACTGTATTGGTCTCGGTTGGCCGCCAAATAAAAATAACACGGCTGGCCTCAACTGGCCGCCGGATTCGTAGTCATTCCACGCAGCTGCACACACATACCCGGTGTACATTGATCTCGCTTCCACATTTTCTTCAGCGCTCATTGGCTAGAAAAAAAAATATTAGTACATGGGTTCGACCACAGGTAGCACTACGATCACCCAAAACACGAGATTCGTCATAGAAATAAAATACCAAGAATGTTCGTATCCAATGAAATGATTGTTGTGACAAAAAAAAGTAAAACTTTTTCCAAAAATCATTTAGGAATCTCATTTCCATTCAACATACCCAATCCCATCATAATCGGTTTAAAATTGGGATCGCTGAATTTGTTTTGCAAAAAGTCGCAAAAAAAAATACGAACTTCAAATATTAAAACTTGAATTTGTATTAAAAATATTTGAATTTACTTTGCATTTAATTGAAGTTACTTTGAAAAAACCACGAATTTGCTTTGCAAAAAATTGAGGTTGATTTAGAAAAAATTGAAGTATAAAAAATTGTGGTTGAATTGTAAAAAGTTGAAAATGAACTCAAAAAAAGTGAATATCATTGGCAAAATCGTGAATTTGAAGTACAAAACCTAAATTGCATACGATGCGAAGTATGCGAAAACATTTCAAAAATGATTTTTTTTTGTCTAATTTGTTACACATACATAGACATTATCTATTACGACTTAGTTTGAAGCCAAGCTGAAGCCGTGTGTGGCTTGGCCCAATTAATTTTTTTTTTTCTAAACAATTTTTGTGACAGATAAACGTATGCAAAAATGAAACTCGCCGATTTACCATTCGAAAATTTCCGTGTACTTTTTATTCGAAAATTTTCGCATGGGATGACGTATTTTGACAGAAATTCGAAAACGATTTTTTTCGTCCGAATTTCAAGAATAGCGCCTCAGGAGATTTGAATTGGACTGTTCTTTCATATTGACTTGATGCATGGTATTGTTGAGTTCTGATTCTTGCTTGATAAAGAATATTCTATTTTGCTTCAAAATATTCTTAGTCTCTCTTCAATTGGAAATCAGGGCCTCTTCGAACTTCGCCATAAGTTAAAGGAATCAAAGCTCTTAGCAAGTTTCACGCAAATATCGCATTAATTTTACATCGACATTTCCGGATTAATTTCAAATCCGTAAATCATGCGCTTAAGATGCACAAATTAAATTACCAACCCGCACTTCGACACTCTACAACTTCTCGATATAATATTCGTCTTGTCTAAATTAAACTTCCTGCAAAACCACTGTAAATACCAAAAACACTCAATTAACGATTTGTAATTTATTTTATAGGGACCTAACACAACACAACCATAAAATTGTTGAGTGTCACATAAATTTCAATTTATTGTCAAAATATTAGAGGGTTAATTGAACGGCACTCTCCTAAATTATGTGTAAATAATACGACACACACACAAAAAAAATGATTGATCGCAGTTGATTAAAATTGCGGTTGGGTAAATATAAATATTGAAAAAGGGGGAAACGGCAAACGATCGCTGAGATCATCAACTTAGTAAACACATTTTTTATCGTGTAAGTCCAGGCCGCACACAATGCGTCACGTTATCACGTAACCGTTTGATCTTATTGTTACATTTATAGATCAATTACGCTATGACATGATCGTTTACATGAATCACGATCACCAATCAATAACAAAATGAATTTGGCGCCAAATAATTCAATTGGAATTGCAATCATTAATCAGAGATCGCGTGTCCATGATCGCTTGTATCTCTTCCATATAATGAATACGCCCGTATTGATCATCCGCCATATGATGTAATTTTGTGACATCATCATAATATTTACATATATATCTGTACTATGTGTGTGCCTGCGATCACGTGGCCGTAAAAATTTACATTTTTATCACAAATTACGTAATGCTTTTGTTATCTCGCGGGTATGCAAATAGTTTTTATATACCTGTTATCTACCTACTTACGGTATAATCACTTCAAATGGGTAATCATGTTTTGATTTCGATTTATACTGTCAGCCATGCGACGCAGGCACACCTCATATATTATCGCGCGATCAAGTGTTTTTTTTTATATATACGGCGCGGGAAACACAGTAAATATTTAAATTATGCATTGGTGTGGTCGCAGATTGATGCGTTTACATGTCATGTTCGAGTATTTTATCGGTGATTAAATCGGCGAACATTAAATATTTGATCGGGTAAAGTGGATACCCAATGATGACCCAATTTGATATAACGTAGCAAATGTTGCCAATCAACATAAATTATTTATTTTAATATTCTTATTTTATTGTTCTCATTGCAGGTCGAATCTGTCGAATTGGCCTTGAATTTACTCGATGGTTCTGATGTCCGGGGCCATAAAATTTCCGTGCAACGGGCCAAATTTGAAATGCGCGGCGAATACAACCCGACGTTGAAGCCGAAAAAGAAGAAGAAAACGGCAGAGAAGCAGAAAAAATTGCAAGAAAAATTATTTGATTGGCGTCCGGATCGAATGCGTGGCGAGCGGCCATCACATGAACGTACGGTGGTAATTAAAAATTTATTCACACGTGAATTGTTTGAACGGGAAGTTCAATTAATCATCGACTATAAAAATGATTTGCGTGAAGAGTGTAAAAAATGTGGCACCGTACGTAAGGTGGTGCTATATGATGTAAGTATGAAACTAGATTTCGATGCTGCTGCCTATATAAATATTATTAATATTTTGTTCGTTTCAGAGACATTCCGAAGGTGTGGCACAAATCACGATGAGTGATCCCGAGGAAGCGGACATTGTGGTAAAATTAATGGATGGTAGATATTTTGGACAGCGGAAACTCTCAGCGGCCCTATGGGATGGCAAAACGGTCTACAAAATAGATGAATCCGAGGTTGAGAACAAGGAACGTCTGGAGAATTGGGGCAAATTTTTGGAATCTGAGGATGCGGCACCGAAACTTGAGGAACCATTGACGTCACCCGAAGTGGAAAGCAGCATTGAAAACTAACCCAAAAGTTGTACAATACAAAATGTTTTAATAAATAAATTTAACACATTTTCAATAAAACCGCATTTTATGTATAAATTGAGTTTACGACTCGCACTTAACATCATCCGGACTAAATCGTTTTGTTTAGGGTTACTTAATTATGTACGGGTAATATGAAACCGATATTATAGTTACCGTCATAAAAATTATTATGTTTCTAAAAAAAAATTATTACCAATGAAATTCTCGATCAACATCAAACACAAAGAGTAAATCGATATCGGATACCTTCCTTGGCCTAATAAATAATACAATAAAACATTTCGTATACAATTTCATACCAAAATAAATTTTTTTATTGGCACGGTTTACAAAGCGGGCGAAATGTGTTCCAACAATTAGGTGATCGAAGGACGTCAATTTGCTTACTCTTCATTACCTTCCTTGAATCGAATGTAATTTCCAGTAAATGGAAAATTATGATTACAACCGGAGTCAAGCAAATTTTACGCGAAGGCAGTCGAACAAGAGAGACAGAGGCGCAAGATATGACATACTGAAAGTTCTATTCTATCTCTGTAATCCCAGTAGTGCTGATGGTAACACGTCGTATAACTTATGTCAATGGGTCTAAAATATTGAATCAGATAACACGGCGTTAGTCGGAGTATTTTTATCAAATTTATACCTGGCAAGTATGACACGTATGGCGGTCAAAATAATGTGAAGTTAAGGGTAGAAAGTAACATCTAATGCTTGGAGTCAAATTGAATATTAACCTCCCAGGCTCCCATTTAATTCCGTATATATATTGAAATCAGCGAAAAAATTAAAAGTATTCTGTGTTGATTTTTTTCATCTTAAACATTTTTAACGAGTATCGAGATCTGGAAATAAATGTGCGGCGACAACTCGAGTCATGCAGTACCTAGTTTTTGGTTGGAGCTACTTTAGAATTTACACACAGCAATCTGATAACAATTGAGTTATCCTTATAGATGAATCTCACCTTTCATCGCCTATTTGTTCACGATGTTCTCTTTTTTGCCATTAAAACGATAAGAGCATCCTGATGAGCTTGATCGAATTTGCCCTCTACAGAGCTGGTCTAGAACGAGGTGCCTCAATATGAATTTGACGAAACATTTTTGTGTGTCAAACAACCGATATTGGCGATTCCTCCAAGGCAAGATGGAGCCTTGAAAAATGGAAGTCGTACCACATACGCGCCATTTTGGGTACGATGAGTGCTAAGATTATACGTCACTTTACATTCAGTGTGAAGGTTATACGCGCATTGTACTCATTGTGTAAATCCAAATGTTTTCGGTCGATAAAACTGTAGTACTGGCTCTTTAGTTGAGTCCGACTGGCTTAATATTACTTCTGGCTGATGAATCAGATATTCCACAATGATGTTCAATGCATATTTCTGCTTGTCCATGGTTTGTTTTTTTTCGGCTGGCTTTATATAGATCCGGCTGGCACTATATGGTTCCGGCTGAAAATCAGGTAGTACTCAACGATGCATAATGCATTGCGCTATTTATGCTATTGTAGGTTTGATTCCATCTGACCTTGTTATGGTTCCCGAATTGTGCTCATTGTGTAAGCTCCTAATGTTTCCAGTTTGTAAAATTCTGGTTCCGGCTAGCTTTAAATGGTACTGGCTGGCTAATTATTTTTTCCGGCTAAAAAATCAACTAGCGCACAATGATGAGCACATTTTGATACAGGGTGGGCCATCTATTGGTTTGTTTCTAAATCATAGGCTATGATAACACCTTTTAGTACGATTTGCTTGAGATTTTGACAGCCCATCAGTCTGATAATCCGCGTCCCGAAACAATCACGTTTTCGCCTTGAGGAGCGTTTCGAAATATTCCAAAGTCAGTGTTGTGTAGCCGAAACCGTGCGAATTTTGAAAAGTTGAATATGGGTCGTGAAAGAGCACCAAGCGGAACCACTTGTAAAATTGATGAAGAAAGTTCGTGAGAAAGGCTTGCTGTTGGATGAAAGAAGTGGTCCCCAAGCAGAAACATTGCGCACACCCGAGAATATTGCGCCTGTGGTCCATAGTGTAGGACAGAACCCATCGACCAACAACGGCTGTGCTGTTTCTTGCTGTAAGAACATTAATGCAATTGGCAGAAGATGAAAAGAACAACTATCCAACAGCTGCAACTACCCGACAGCTGGATGATCTACTGACTGCGGGTGACAGCGTTGAGGAGGTCGTAATCATTCAACAACATATAGCAAGACTTGCACGGAGTGGAGGATTTCCATTGCACAAATGGGCGTCGAATTCAGCTGAAGTCATGACTGACGTTCCTGAGCACCTACGGGCAAAAGGAATGATTAATTTAATCATCAACCACATAATAAAAACACTACGGATTCTCTTTAGTCTTGAAGATGATGCATTTGAATTTGACCTGACCAGGCTAAATCTTTCAACGGAAGAACCAACGAAACGTCTACTGTTGTCCGACTCTTCAAAATTATTTGACTCTGTCGGCTATAGTTATCACCAATAACGATAACAGCAAAGCTGTTAATGCAAGACACTTGGAGAGCCAATACACAATGGGATGGCAAGGTACCAGAAGCAATTGAAGAAAAATGGAAAAAGTGTAAGATCGAATTAGATGAATTAAGCAAAATAAAGGTACCAAGATGGATTAAATCAACGTCAACGCAAAAATAGGAATTACATGGATTTGCAAATCCCTCGAGCAATTTACAAACAGTTTGCTGGTAGGCTTCTAAGATACGCAAAAAATACCATGAACATCCAGGATGATGTTCGCTTGGATGGTTTCAACTATATTTTGAAGCTGAATGAGAGCTGATATCACGAAGTTTGTAGCCAATCGGATATCTCAGTATCTCAGCTTCACAAGGCTCGATCTGGCTAACGGGACCAAATTTTTTTTCAGGAAAATCCAGATGCATGGCCATCAACACCCTCGTACAAGGGTCCGCAAACACAAGCTGACCACAACCAGGACAGCGCAGAAGACATCACTTGTCTCACAATAACCGCTGAATCTAAAGCAAACACGCTACATGAATTAATTGATGAAATTCCAAACATTCATAAGTTGAAGCGTTTATTGGTGTACTGTCAAAGGTTCATTAACGTGCATAAACAACGGCAACAGTCGAAAGAAGTGACAATATACCAGAACTGAAATTCGCGGAAGTCCAAATAATTGGGATTGAACAACATCGATACTTCCGTAAAGAACTGTTTTACAAATTCGCAACTACCACAAAATTCGCGACTACCAATGAATCAAAAGTAACAAATTATCTTACCGAAGGAAAGCTCAATCAGCAGCGAAAAATTGAAGATGCGCATGCGACTACAACACTTCATGGGGGCAAACAACTAACATTGACAAATGTTCGCAATAAATTTTGGATAATTAATGGTAGAAATCTGACACGTCACATTATACAGAAATGTGTTTCATGTGTCAGATTTAAACAAGCAACCCTCAACCAACTAGTGGGTGATTTGCTGGCCTGCAGATAACTCATCACGGTCATTCAGCAAGGTGGGTATTGACTATGCCAGTGTTAGGGATTTGCCGTTCCAGTCTCAATGTTGGAGATTGCGTCTTGACATACATACCTGGAACAAATTCGCACCACCGCAACACATCACATAAACCTGAAATAAACATCATAAATAAGTCATTTGTCGTTCCAGTACAGCTGTCATCACAAACGAAACCATCCAGTTAATCTAAAAATAAGTTAGTAATTAGTTAAATGTTTATATATATAATAGTTTATACTTATTGTCAAGCCAACAGTGCGAGTCCACAGTCCTATATTTAAATTCAATATTAATTAATTGATTTGTTGTACCTTTTTGTGTTTACATCAAACGTCAACCAGAAAAGTCAAGGATACAGTCACTCCTCAATAACTTATAACTATAATTATTGTAGAATAGGATTACTGCCATATATCGATGAATAGCTTTAGCTTATATAATTTACCGCACTCATCGATATTTTATTTGTGGAATATGATTAATGTCATCTACTAATGAGTAGCTTTAGCTTGTATAACTTTCCGCATTCAATAGTTTATTGTATAAAAATGACATTTTTGTATTGCAATTTTTAGTAAGTCGCTCTCTTCCTAATTAACCACCAAACGAGCAACATCTATGTAATAATAATAATTATAATAATAAAAAACTGTATGACGAGCAACAATTAAATAACAGTTTAATAAAATAAGTGTACGCTGAGGATTTTTGGTCTCGGGATACGAAAGCGGGTGAAACAATACAAATTATATACAGTCCACTGCCCCGGGTATTTTACAGCCGGGCCGATTCGGTATTTTTGTGCCTGACCACCAAGGCCATACACGTAGAAGTAGTCAGCGGATTAACTACAGATGCATTTATAGCAGCTTCCCGTAGGTTCACAACTCGCAGGTGGTTGTGTAGAGAAATGTATTCGGATAAATGGTACCAACTTTGTTGGTGCAAAACGAGTACTGAAACAACAACGCAAAAACATTGCAACTCTAGAACCAGAAATTGCAAGGTTATTTCAACAAGATGAAATAACCTGGCACTTCATACCACCTGCTGCACCACACTTTGGTGGGATATGGGAGGCAGGGGTAAAGTCAGTAAAGACACACATGAAGTAAGTCATAGGCGAGACCGCATTGTCACTTGAAGAAGCAACAACAATAACGGCTCAAATAAAGGCATGCTTAAAATCTCGACCATTGATTGCCACGGGAAATTTACGGGACGTGCAGGAAGCATTACTAGAGGTTATTCACAATGCACATCTAAATATTTTACACCGCACCCTATCAAAGAACAAATACCAGTCTTCATTACAATTCCGGGTCATGGACTGCGCAAGTTAGATTTAATAAATAAGCCTAAACGACAAAACATCGTATCTGTTTCTCAAGAGATTAAAGCCAATTATAGAAAGCAGAAATCTTATACCAGCACATCAATTTGGGTTTCGAGAAAGGCACTCAACGGTAGAACAGTTACTTAGGATTACTGATACAATTGAGGATCCGCTGGAAAAAAGGAAGTATGTTCAGTAATATTCTTAGACGTAGCCCAAGCATTCGATAAGGTTTGGCACCGCGGTCTAGAATTTAAGCTCCAAAAAGATTTGCCAAAACAACATTTTGAATTGCTAAAGTCTTACATGAACGACCGTTACTTCCGGGTGAGACAGGACGGGGAATACTCTAAACTGAAGAAAATATTGGCAGGGGTTCCACAAGGCAGTGTTCTAGGCCCCATATTATACCTCCTGTATACAAATGATAGAAGAAGCTAGAATATAAACGTTTGTTGATGACACAGCTGCTATGACCACTCATGCTAGTATCGTTGAGTCCACCAGGAAACTACAAAATGCTATTAATATAGTGGATAGCTGGGCAAAACAATGGAGAATAATACTTAACGAATCGAAATCAACACATATCAACTTTACAAATAGGAAATTAGAATATATTCCGATTAGTCTGAATTCACAACAAATTACATATTCTGATAATGCTAAGTATCTCGGCATGACGCTAGACTCTAAACTCAGGTGAAAAGCTCATGTTAAAAAGTAAAGGCAAGAACTGAATTTAAAATTCAGAAAAATTCACTGGCTTTTTGGAAGAAACTCCGAACTGACAACGCACAACAAACTGCTGTTATATAAACAAATCCTAAAACCTATCTGGACGTATCGTATTGGTCCTTGGTACATTAGAAATGATAATCTCCATCGAGACCTAAATATGGAATACGTCAGCAATGAAATACAAAAATTTGCAAGGAGTCATGTACTGCGACTGCAGCAGCATGACAACGAGGAGTTGCGGAACCTACTGGATCGCACCAATGGACCAAAGCGCCCAAAAAGAACAAAACCTTTAGAATTAGTGGTTCCCTGAGCCGCTTAAATCAAAGGACTGGCAGAGCTGGGATGAACCGATAGGTCTCATCCCACAAGAATAGACTACTAAAATAATAAAACAATTACTAGATAATCTATATGATTAGTTGTAATATTATACAGAAATAAAGATTTCTTAAAAAAAAAATAAAAAAATTAACGGAAAATAGTTAACTGCAAAACCTAACAATCAGGGATATTGGTTGGAAAGAATTAAAATACCGTAAATGGCCAAATGTACACTAAAGGAGTTGGCGGTCTAGTAGACCATGGTCATGAATCCATTTAGAATACGCAATTAGAGAAATCGAAATGTTGTAGCACACGTAGAATTCTGGAGCTTTCGTTCGCCAAACACAACATAAATATTAGAATTTAGACCGTGTATTATACATATCGAAATGTATTATGTAACGAAAATTTCAACTGGAAAACATTCCCATCACCACATAAAATTTAAAATAAAATGTAGGAAAGCAAAAGCGAAAAAAATTCAAGATCACTAAACTACATTTCATTGCTGCTCTAAATCAATCAGCACCGCAGATAATCAATTACCAGACTAATCATGTCCATTATCAGATCGTAATATGTTCTGCGCGAATAAACAAAGCGCGAAATTTTCTCTAAAATACGCACTTGTTGATGGAGACGCGAACACAAAGTTCAATTACATTTTTTTTTTATTCTTTCTCGTGGTACTCGTGCATGAAAATATAAATCGTGCTTGCGCGAGCATATGGTGATGGGTGTTGTGTGATGCCCTCGAATTTAATTAATTCCCGCGCAACCTCGCGCTCGCATAATTATGATTTTCTATTTTCAGTTTTCCGCATGTACACCAAATTGAAAATCTAAACAAAAAAAAATAATATAATTTAATTAATTGGTAAGGAACATGACAGACAAGTGTTGTTAAAATAACCATATCAAATTACATTAAACAAATTTGGCCTTTTGTGTATTTTGGAAATGAATGGCATTAGAAATTGAGCTAACATAAATAATTTCGTTTGAAGTTTTCTGTTAATTTAACAATTTTTTTATTTATTTTTTTTATAATCTGCTGGCCTACAAGAATGGCGCCAAAAAAAAATTTAGCTAAGGCATTTTTTCTATTTTTGGGTTTGCAAATCATATTTATTCGTGAAGAGGGTGCAAAATGTTGGCGCTTTTTGTATTGTGTGGATCTGTTATCAACAAAATGGTAATGTTTTAATTTAAGTAATTGCGTCTATTTCACCACTATGTTGGAAATCACTTACCGACTAAAGACTTTGATATCCAAAGGTTTTCCAATTTTCAGGGAACCAACCAAAAATTTAGAATTATTTAGAATTCCAAAAACTTAACCAGATAAATTTGAAATTCAAACCAACACTGGTGGTGAACATTAAAATTACAGGTAGAATAGAATTATTCTGGACCAGCAAAAAAGTTGGTTGAAAAATATTCCAATTTGGAATAAAATTTGGAATAAAATATATGGGATTAAATAAGGACGTGAAGTAGATATGAATGCAGATATTCAAGTACAATTAAAATATCTGGAAAATGTTCCGGAAGAACCAAGTAAATTGGGCCTGCCGACCAAATTCCGAGCACCTTGGGTATAGTTTTCATTTCAAAAATTGGACACAGAAAGCAAAAGGATATTTAAACAAGCACTATTGGAAACCCGTTTCCAAGCGTTAGAAGCAATTAGCGATGGAAAATAGGCCGAGAAACGCCACTCAGCAACTGTACTGCCAAAACATCCATTTGGTGTATTTCATACATCCAAAAAGGAAATGCAATTTTAGACTGTCCATAATTTAAAGGGATGAGCTCTAAGGAACACGGCGACCTTATAAAGGTTAAGCATTATTATTTAAAATGTTTAAGGTCGCATAAACGTGGATGCTTCAAAGGGCCTGCATTCAGAGGACCTGCAATTTGTAGGTAACAAGCTGCAGCATATAAAGTATGAACCGGATAAGTGATGCAATTTAGAATCCATGATGATAATGGACACCAAGCGTGCTTGGAAGACACTAGGGGAAAGAACTGCTTCTTGCTACTACCTTGGTAGTTGTTACGAACATCATGAGAGAAGTGATATTTAGCGTTCTCATCGATCTGAATTCGCAGGCATATCATTCATGACCGAAGATGCTGTGCAAGGGCCGATACGTAGTCTAGATTCCATTTAATAGCAAAATCAATGAAACTTTTGAGGCTGATTTACGGGTAATTGCAATCGCTCGCTTGCGTCAAATGGAGAGGAAGTTTGAAAAGAATGAAAGGTTAGCAGTTATGTACAAAAACTTTCTCGCAGAATACGTAAAATTGGGTCTGCTAATCCAAGTTTCGGAGCATCCTTGAATCACACAATGTTAATGGAGCTCGTGCTACAGCAATATTTGACATTTATTTTGCTTAGATGGCTCTAGCATTAATATGCGTTTACGGCGGCGGCAGTCGAGAGAATGTACAACCAAATATTTATAAGCACAAAAGGTCAACAGCTGGCTAAGGATGAAAAGAAACTTCGCTTACTGCTTCAATTAGGAAGATTTCTTATTGGCAACCACAAATGGATTATGTTGGAATAAAAATCAAGCTTGCTAGATCTGATGATAAGGTTACCAAAAATGTGATTTTATCAGAAATGGTGAGGGTGCATGACCTATTAGGATGGCATACGCTAGCAACAATCTTGTGTTCCGCCGAAATTCGTCGGATGAAACTTGCGAAACATTGTGAAATAATTATCATCGGGTGTAACCGATACAGAATGGAGTCTCCCCTCCCATCATACCGAACCGAAAAATTTAATAATTCATTTTATTATTTAATATTACCCAAAAGGAAGAAAAAACAAAAAGCATATCAACAAAAGAAAGCCGAATGCCAATGAACGCCGTACAAATTTTTATTTTCAATAACCGACAACAAAACAAAATGATGGATATCATTGCAAAAAAAAAACTAAAATTTTCTAAAAAAAAGGAAAGAAAAAGACAGCAGAAAGATGGCCGCTGAACGGGAGACAAGGCCAATGAGCACCGAGCGTGCGACAAACAATAGCCCTTTGGCACTCGATTACAATATTTTATAATAAAAAAAAAAATGAAAATTTTGAATAATGAAAAATAAAAAAAAAATTTAAAAAAAGTAGAAAAATAAAATTTTACAATAAAATATAAAAATAAAAAAGGTTGTACCTCCCTGTTGCGGCCTTGGTGCCGTTGCCGAGGCAACTCCAGTTACCCGGACCGTTGCGGCCTTATTGTACCGATACCCCGTTCCACCGATGAGGCCAAATAAAACTCCAAAAAAAAAAATAATAATACGGCTGGCCTCAACTGGCCGCCGGAAGCGTCGTAAGCAGAGTGGCTTCACTCTCCACCCATAAACAATTAGTTGGGCGTTGCCCCACCCAAACTATAGATAAATATTATACAACAAACTGGTCGGCCATCTGTTTCGGTGGGCGTCCTTACGCCTTTGGACCGCAAATTAAAAAAAATCAAATGGCCGGTTGGCCACCTGTATTGTTGGGCGTTGGCTCGCCGAAAACCGTAACAATGCAAATGGCCTCAACTGGCCACCCGTAAATAAGTTGTTGGGCGTTGTTTTGCTCTAACCCGTAAATAAACAAAATGAAGTGGCTTCACCTGGCCACCCGTAAATCGTACATATCGATGCAAAATGTGGTGTATAAGTGCTTGTTGCAACCGTAAATAATTTGACGTACCGTTTAATTAATACGACACCCGTAAAAATTTGCACACGTTGATGAATTTGACGTAAATAAAATAACGACATTCGTTGATTGTGTGGCACACGCAAATAAAATAGCGAACTTGGACAACGTTCGTCAACCCAATTTAACCAACCTCTATGCCCCATTCCACACGAGATTTTTGGGTTTTTGATTATTTTTTCTAGGCCAACTAAAATAGATAATTTATATGTATGTGTCTTTTATTTTGTTTTGTTCTGCTCTCTCGAAAATAAAATTTAAGCTAAAATGAGTCAAAAATGGCCTTGAAATATTTTTTATTTCATTTATGTTTGTGTTAGTGTGGTTGCACCGAAAATTTGTTTAAGTCGCAATTAAAACCCGTATCATAGGTAAACGGGGAAAGAAACGAAGAAAATACGGTTTCTGTGATACCCGTGTGGCATCAGTGTATGGTTATGAAAAATTTTCATAGTAAATAATTTTTATTATCGTATAGGTTTAGTTTTGTATATACAACAAATTTTATTTTTATTAATTAAATGTTAATGAATAATTAATTTTATTTTAACACTCTTCTAAATTTTGGATTAAAATTTAACTTAAATTAGCAAAAAAAAAAAAAAACAATTTTGTTCATTATCAGAAAGAACACCCAGATAATCTCTAACTTGACTATCTTTATTTTTTGCCTATCTCTTTTAAAAAAATTCTAACTCGACTTTTTCTTAAGACGTTCCAAAAATATCTCGCACTCTTGTTGTTTTCTTTTTTCCATGCGCGTCACGTTAGCACTCCCTCCAACGCGCATCAAATTGCAGGTATATATATAAAAAAAAGAGGACAACCCAAAGAAAAACATTCTATGCTGCCATTGCACAAACACACCCAATGCACATTAGTCTCGCTCCCTCACCTAACCGACGCTCACGCGACATCATCGCATTGAGAAGCACGGGAACCAACATACAAAGAGGCATTCACAATGCGAAATGAAAAAAAAAAAAATATTAGTACTAAAAGTACCAAATGCTCGAGAACAGGTGACACTGTAGACATACAAGAGTATGTACTACCTATAGAACGAATAAGAAAGAATATAAATAAGGAAGGGAAATAATTGTTATGACTATAAATTCGTAAACAATATAAGAGAGCAGCTCTAATTCCGCACTATATCGACTTCAGCAAAACAAATGTGAAATGTGGATTTCACAGATTTTGCAATGCCAATAGCAAATCAACTATCAATAGTTCGATTGCAGTTATTAGGAGCAACACTTTTGGCCAAGCTAATGAGGTAAATAGTAGAGGATCGGTTTTAGCGTGGATGCAAGGTAAACCACAAAGATGAAAGATTCTCGTAATCAACCGCATTATCAACTGCCAGACGGATGTTAGCCCTATAGTCGTGGCGTCACATTCAAAGCGGTGAAAATCTGCATGGATGGGGTTTAAAACAGTCAAGAAAACAGTTTCAAAATGCATTGTATGCCATCATCACCAAGTAAGCAGTTAATGGACAGCTTGCCCAGACCAATAATACAAATTAGTCGGCAGTTTTCGAACGTTGATTATGCTGGTTCGGGGAAGGGATACATATATCGAGCCAGGAAACGTTCTTACAGCAAATGGATTTATCGCCGCTTATACCCGCTTCATAGGCAGACGAGGCAAGCCTCCTCGCCTCGACACAATTTTAAAGAATAGTCAAGAGGAATATAGGTTGGTAAGTATTGAAAAAGTGCTAAATACCATTTTCAACCAAGACACGAATGGCATTTTATACCGCCGTCTTCAGCGCACGCTGGTAGCCTGTGGGAGGGAGGTGCCAGTTCACTCAAAAAACACCTTAAAGAGACGGTCGGTGATTTTAAATTAACCTTTGAAGAATATTATCAACACTGCTTGTCCATTGAAGCCTGTTTAAATTCCAGGCCTTTGGTCCCCTTACTGATGACATAGAAGATTTAGAAGCTCTACTTGATTAAGCCTCTAACAGATTAGCTTACTTGGAAGATGTAAATTAGCTAGGCTGGGTGAAGAATTAGGAGAAACAGAGACCTTACTATTGAGTTCGACGGTAATTTTCGACGGCTATCGGTTTTCCTAAAGCAAGCGTAGGAACAAAAGAGAAAAGCATAGTAAAAATTTCATACATTTTTATTTTTTCTGTCTACTACAGGAGAACGATAACCTTCGAAAATGAATATTGAATTCAATAGTTAGACACTACAGCAAATTTAGTTTAAATGTTCAAATCTAAATGTCACTTTATTATTAGGAAAAAAAATGTGTAACCAAAAATTGTAAAAAATAAAAAATGTCTACTTGAAAACACCGTGAACGAGTGAGCACCTCAAATTTATTAAATAAAATAAATTAATGGTATTGTGAAAGGTATTGAAAACCACTCCTATTTTTACATTTATATCCTGGACGCGATATTGCGGTTTTGGAAAACACGCAAACGGGTTCAGTAGCATCAAGTGTTGATAACAGGAACAACGAATCTTCCACCTGCGAAATGGCCATTAGGATGGGTAATGGATACTTTCACAGGGAAGGATGGTTTCGTCATGGTTGTAAAATTAAAGGTGCAAAATGGCAAGAAAGTGAAGCGTTGTTTTAACAAAATCAACATGCTACCCATTAAGAAAGAAGAGAAAACAAATCCCGAAAAAGGTGACGCTATCGCGCCAGTTCAGTATTTAGGGCGAATCGACATATACTAAGCTAGAAGAAGGAGTGATAGTGGCCCCATTAGCAGACAGTATGACAGGCTCAGCTTATTCTATCCGAGTACAAACGTATAATCCATTATGATTTGAAATCTTATTGAAGTTTATGTAATCGGTGGACCAGTGAAAAATGATCTGCAATAAAGCTAGATCCACTATGGCAACGATTGGGCTATATGCCGAGCTATATTGTCCTAACTCGTCAAAATAAAGCAATCATGACATCTGCGAATGTAATTCCAAGGAGATCGAAAAGAGGTTATGTTTCTCAAGGCAACAAGGTGAATTACATCAAACATGCAAGATTCAACCCTTCACCTTCAAACATGCTTGGGTTAGGCTGCACCAATAATTGACCAAATAGGAACTAATTAGGCCCCATTTTTATTTTTACAAAATTCGCTTGATGAGGTGCCACCTATACATGGAGCCGCTCACCTTAGTTTATCAAAATATTATTGAAATTGCTAGCGGAGAAATTAAAAATAGCCAGAAGCAAAAATGTTTAGCAATCCTCAACCAATTCATATTCATTGACTCTAAAAGTGACATAAACCATATTTAAATCAAGACACAATATACAATATTTAGCCAACTGGAACGAAGCACAAAAAAAAAATATTCTCGATCACATACAATGACGTAACACATTTCGTAAATACGATCATGAGGTTCTAATTTACGATCACCATGACTTTTACTCGCGTATATGCAATTTTGTCATAATGATAATATTTATGGCGAGCGATACGAGATCATATTAAAATTTTGATCGAAATAATTATGATGATGCTCGATGATATAAGAATTTGATCTGTCATTTTACATTGATCGCGTTCCGAATGAATTAACATTAATAATTTGTTTAAATATTTAGCTCGCGATTTTTAGATAAAAAAAAAAAAAAAAATACTGCGGAGAACAGATTTTGTCGTGGAAGGCGAGGCGCGGCAAACACGATCACTAAAGTATAGCACGAAACAGGCGTATGGGACTCAAAAGATTACGAAAAGCTTACATACAAATTTTTGACAGTTTTGTAAAAACGGTATAAATTGTGTCGGCACGAACCAATTTAAAATCAATTAAAAATACGGTTTGTTGTTGTTGTTGTGCACGATCGCAATGTAATTGTGGTTGAGTATACGCGAACGATATTTATGTGAATTAATTATTTTGTGTGGCGTTAGTTGTAGACGTACGTAGTTTGTGTGATTAAAATCTATAAATAGTTTTATTTAGTCAACGCGCAATGTATTTTAGTAATTAAGTCAACAACTAAATTAATTGAAATATGAAATAGATAACTGACCTGCATTTCGGTTTTCTGTTGCGCTACAGAAGGTTACTGAAAATGCTGTTGCATGTTTTCATTCGAGGGTACGCGAATGATGTTTTGTGTAGGTCAAGGGCATGTGATTTTATGTATTATTAATGTGGGATGTTGCTCAATCTATTTCACGATGAAAATATTAAAACCTTGTCGGTTTTATATAAAAATTTATTTATAGACTTGATTCATTTTTAGAATTTTTTTGTGTATATTTTATAACAAAATTGGTTCATTCAACTGGTATTCGGCGTTATTTGAAATTTCAAAACACATTTCGTTTGCTTGTGGTGCCAAATTGGCTGGACATATGTCACAAAAAGCGATGAGGAAATTTCTTATAGAAAATATATATATAGGTTTTCCCAACTTCTTGATATGACAACTGCTCCTTCAGGTGTCGATGGTTTTCATCGCTTTCTGAAAACTTTAATTTGAATCCGAACGTTTATACGATTGAAGGAAAGGAATCTCCATAAATTTCTCTGTACACAGTAGTTGGCAAATATAACGGTATATGGCTGCACTGACTTAATCTATGTGATAGACACATTAAAGTCATATTTACAATATAAGAGGGAATCATTTGTCATCACTCTTGACATCAATAATTGCTTTGTATAGATAAACTTAAACTGGATCTGGATTACATCTCCAACTGTTCATGCTCCAATATCCAATGGGTTCTAAATATACCGTTTAACACGTCAACATATTTTGAATCACTGGTGAGCCTTCTAAATTTTTGAAGTCTGCCATTAAGAACATTGTTCCAGTTTCACCTCCTTCCTATTATGCTGATATCAGCGCGGATTCCTACTATAAGAACTCTGTTATGGAAATAATGTTTTTTATTAAACATTCTGACAGTATCATTAAAAGCCACCTCCAACACAACTATAGCAAATACATCCATTTGATGCCGTTCGCCTCCTCATCTTTATTAACATTGAACATCTTCATATTTGACAATCTAAATAACAAATATCTTGAGGAACCAAAAATTATTCATTAGTTGGGTTTTGATGGTGATCACCTAGTTAAATATTGTGAGTCCACAAACTCTTTTTTGACATCTCAAAAATATATTTTCTGCTCCGCATGAGGCACAAAGATTAACGTCACCAAATGTTATATGCGTCAGATCAAACACTCATCCGATTAAACTTTTCAGTAGTTTACCAGGAGGAGTCAGGCGGTTGCGTATTGATAGCTGTACATTCAAATCTAGAGAGTTCTCCTGTTACATTAGTTCCATCAAGATTTGAGCAGATTTGTGTGAAGATTAAAATAGGCAAACGATATCTATTTATATATACAGTGTACATACCGCCTCGGTCAAATTACGACTGCTATGGCAACTGCACCGATGCGATTGATGAAGTCCTGAAAACATCTAATTCATCGGATCTAGTTCTTATACTGAGCGACTTTAATATTCCGAATATCAAATGGAAACATGACATGGAGTTTAGCTGTATTCTTCCATGTAATATCAATAGTAATGTATTCGTCGATGCCATGCTTGCTTTTAACCTCAACCAAATTAATATGATTGCTAATAACATCGATAGGTTTCTGGATTTGGTCTTCATTAGTGAGGAAGATGCTTTCAAAGTAACTGAATCAATGAATCCGCATTTGTTGTAAATGATATCAACCACAAACCTTTGGACATTGTATTTGATACAACCTACTGTAACCTGAAGAAATCTGAACACCTTCCAAGAATGAAATTCAGCTTGAAGAAGGTAAATTACGCCAGTTTGCAAAATTATTTAGAAGCAGTAAATTGTTATTTAATTTTAAATCTTGGCAATGTTGATAAATTTTATGACTTCAAGGTTTTGAACGCCATGTGCCTTTTTATAATAAAGCCAATACAATAACCAACCTTTTACAATAACCAATTTAAAAAACCACAAATGTAAAGTCTATACTAAAATGATGAAATCTGGATTGGAACCCGACAAGCTAGCATTTTTACAGCGCAGTGATGAGTTTGACGTATATTTCAATTTTAAGTACAGGTCTTACCTTGCAAGTATTGAAACAAAAATTAAATCAAATCCTAAAGAATTTTGGAAATACTTTCGATCCAAACGGGAAATCGAAGGATATACCAGCTCCTCGGACGCAAAAGTGATAGCAGAGATGTTTGCAGCTTCACAAATCCACTCTGCAAACTGTTCAACCAATCAATAACCACAGCCGTGTTTCCTGATAAATGGAAAATACCTATATCTTTAAATCGGGTAAGAGATGTGGATGACTCATGTTATAGAGGAATTTCAACATCTTCGTCAATTCCTAAATTATTTGAGCTGATTGTATGCAATGCTTTTAAATCTACATTGATACGTCACATCTCTATTTACCAACACGGGTTCATGCCTGGAAGATCGACATCTACCAATCTGGTCGAATTTACCTATAAAATGTTAAATAAGATAGAAAATCATCATCAAGTAGATGTTCATCGATAGAATAGCCAAGATAATTAAACACTCAAATTTTCTAATATTTGCTGATGACATAAAAATTTTTCATACAATTAAACATGAGCATGATGTTGACAAACTGCAGGATGACCTCAACAGACTTAGTGAGTGGTGTGTCCAAAATTCATTACACCTCAATATTAAGAAATGAAAAATTATGTCGTTCCATAGGAAAAAAATATCCAATAACTTCGGTATATAAAATAAATGGCGCGGAAGTTCCAAGAGTACGTGAAATTATTGATCTGGAAGACACATTTGTTGAAAACGTTAGTTTTTACCGTCATATAAGTAGATAACAGCATTGCTAAAGCTAACTCCATGTTTGGCTTTGTCAAGCGGTGGACTGGGGAATTCACGGATATACATACTATATGCACATTATATTAAGCTTATGTAAGATCTCAAGCGGGGTATGCTGTAACGGTTTATAACCCCTCTTACGCTGTTAAAAATGCTTTATATTCCTGTTGAAAAAAATTGGCTGGAATTATGTTTACAACATACCATTCTACGAAAATGTGGCTCGCTTACCTCCTTACTCTACAAGGTGCAAAGAATATAACATGTTCACTCCTTCAACGCTAACGTTGAATTCTTTCCGTATTTAGGTCTCGCTTGCTGGGACGATTTAAATTGTATTTTTGTTTCCGTGAATTTCCAAATTTGCCTCTTCTGGAAAATATTCGGTTTCCTTTTTTCGCTTTTGCTCATACCGATTTCCCGGGGCGACAATCGTAACTATTCCGTAACCAGAGTAGGGTAAGTGTGTGAAGGCTGTGGTCCTAAAAAAGGTGGTTTGAGTTGGGATAACCAATTTGACAACAATGAACTCAGAATTAGAACAACGACCTCTGATTCGAAATAAGGACAACAATTCAAATAGAGGCAAACCAAAAAACTAGCTATCTGTGTTCAAATCAATCAGCGGTAACAAAGGCACAGTGTATGAAGAAGTTTCAAGTGAAGTGAACAGTGTCAAATTTCGTGTGCAAATTAATTGTAACAAGCAATGGTGAGCAGTACGAAGCAATCGTCGCTAAAACGAGCTATCAAATGAGCGGTCCAGAGCAGCAAAGAGGCCACTGACAGTGCCAGAGCGACGTTGTCCAAGCACAGAACACGGCGAATCATATTATCATGAGATTTGCGAGGATCATACAAGTGAAGCCGTGTACGTTCCGGATGAGATCAAATGAGAGTATAAAAAGCGCGCTCATGCCGAATACTATATACTGTTTTCCGCTATCTTTAATTTGAAAACTGTGCACGCTTGTGAAACCCACAGCGGAATTGATCAACGCACATTTCTCTCAAATAAAGGTTAAAGTTTTCGGCGGAAACTACACAAGTCGGACTCAGTTCGAAAATCTATTCATCGGTCTCACCTTGTTGTGAAGGCAGCTGACCATTCACGAAAACAGCATTAGCACAAAGCGAAGTTAACTGGAAACGCAACACTATTGTTTAAGGCCGGCCACACACGTACACTTTTAAATGTCATTTCTAACTGTGTAGCTATAACTGTCTGTTTTAATTATAAACTGAGATACACACACACGTTCAATCTAACCCTCCAGTCATTATCATGGACTTGAATGAGTGGAACGATTTGGCTGCTCTCGGTGTATGAAATTTCGACACAAAACTGAGAACTGTGCAGTTAAACCCCCACACACGTTCAGTTCAGTTAATCGTTTCAGATAAAAATATAAAAATTTTAAAGTTCTCAGTTAAACTGTACAGTTCAGTTTAACTGAACTTAAATACCCACACACGAACAATTTTAACTGACAGTTTTAACTGTACAGTTAAAACTGTACGTGTGTGGCCTACCTTAGTTTGTAAGCATCACCAATACCAATTACGATGATGTATGGCGAATTCCACGAGATCGTTACGACCACCATCAGGATCGTGTTCCAGTGGGATATCATTGGTATCAACATCATCACCAAGCTTGGAGCACATCGGCAATGCGAGATGACCATGACACTAACTCGAGTGGAATATCTATAATACAAAAAACTCATCGATTTCCTAAAGGTCCGATGAACTATAATTCGTCACAACCATATACAAAGAGGTTCCGTCATTCACAAATCTAACACAATCAGCTCGCTAGCTCATCGTTTTTTGAACTCTGTCGGATTTCCAGACATATCCTCGTATCAAGTATGTGCCGGAAATCACAACTTGATCTAATGGAATCAATACAAACCTCTTACATACGTTTGAACAAAAGTCTAATTTCTTTCGGGAAAAGAGGTGATTTTTCAACTGCTTATCTAATGCGGGTTGCAGATACACTTCGTGCCACGTACACTGAGAGAAAAGATGGCTGATATTGAGCATTAAATTTATGAATTCGTGAATAAAACCGGATCAAATGTGCGCTAAGCGGAGTTATTCTTAAATACAGTTTAGCGTTGAAAATTTCATTGATGATTATCATTTCAGAAAACGCCGAAATTGTGAAGAAAAAGCATAGTTTGCATTATATAAAATTCTTTATACAAGTTTATTATTCTTAATAATATAAATATATAAGTTAAAAAATGTTAATATTTTTTTTAGTTAATCTAAATTTATGATTATAATGCATATTTTAAGAATAAAATCTTCTAAAATTAAGAATTATATAATTATTATTTGTTAACCTTTTTTACGTTTTTGTTGGGATTGAGAATATAGTGATCATAATTATAACCTATTTTGCCTGAATTAAGTATTGTCAAGTTGCAATATAAGAATACATTTAGTGATTCGAGAAGATCAAACTGCATTCTAAGCCAATAGTTCTTCAATTTGTGTCGATAGGAATGCACTTGAGCTAGAAACGAGAATATTATGATTATAATAAATCTAATAGCGTTGGAATTAAGCTTAATCAAGCAGCAATATAAGAATTACTATATTAATTTGAGATTACAATTCCGATTTTTGAGATTTTAATTCACATTTAAACATTTAAGTTCATAAACTTTGAGCGGATAAAGTTCAATTTTAGAAGGAAAATTATTAAAATGAGACTAAAATTCACAATATCAGTTTATAAGTCATTGAATTAGTTCTTATTTTATGACTATTGGATACGTTTTCCGTATAGATGTAAAGCTTGTTTTGAGAATAAACTAATATTTTCTGAGTATTCAATTTTCAAATTAAGTAAATAAAATTCGTTATTAATTTTATAAAATAAATTTTTATTTATTATTTAATGAAAAATATGGTTTACAATATTATTTACGATTTTTATATAAAATATGTATTTCCAGTCAATTCTGTTTATTTATCAATATTTTTAAAGCTCAATTCAATAGTATATCTCCATTAAAAGGTATGTATTGAATTTTAACATAAAATTTTAATATTAATTTTGAAATTATTACTACACACGTTTTATTCAAGTTTATTTATACATTAATAATAAATTAAATACTTAAGAATGTAACAAAATCAATTATATTACAACAAAGGATATTTCGCATAGGGTTTTCCATGCTGATTTTTGTCGCAATATTGTTAGTTTTAATCGTACTTCGTTTAAGTCAAAACTCTCAACATCTAATAATTCTTTTGTAATTAAATATATTTTGCAATGATTATCAAATTTAATTATTTCTCTAAACTGTGCAATTATAATTACTTGAGCGTTTTCAACCAAAATATGTTGAATTTTATATAATTTTTTTCGAAATTTTTGTTTTGATGGAAAAAATAATTATTTATTTCAAATTCAGTATTCTTGTACATTATATGATAAACAGAAAGCATATTTTGATATTTCAAATATTGATCCGTCTTAAAGTTATACTGAGTCATACTGAGTTATACTGAGTTCAATAATTTCATTATTTTTATTTGGCTTAATAATCCTTAAATTATTTTCGATATATTTTTTGATTATAATTGTGTATATGTAAATTTTATATTACATTTTTTCTCAATAGAAAAAGGTAAATAAATTTATTCTAGAAAAATTTATGTTTGTGTAATTTTTAATTTCGCGATGCTTGGACTCAAAGCGCATGCACCAAAATAATCTTAAAGGACCTGACATTTATTTTGGACACATTTAAAATTATCGTCATTTTCTAACAAATGGTAATTTTTTAAATGGACAAACAATAAGTCAATGTTACAAAATAAATGTCAACACTCAAAGCAAGAATACATATTAAAATTGAATGAAAAACTTTAATACATTTAAAATTAATTTAAAGATATTTAATAACTTAAATTTAAAGTTTTTTAATTATGTTAATTTTAATTTATGTGAACAATAAATTATCCAAATTAGACTGAAAGCTATGAACTAAATATAAAATATAATCGTACTCGTATGTATATGCTGAATTTAAATTACGCTTATTGTGATTGTGTCATGATGTTACAATCTGATAAAAAGAGTATAAGTTTCGAATCAGGTACGTCGTACTTTGTGACAATATTAAAAAAATATTGTTGGAAAAATGTTCAAGCTTTGATTGACTCTATTGGATATCTTACGTCAAAAACGAAAAATAATTTGAAACAACAATCGATTGCTGTCAGTAAATTGGAGAATTTATAAAAAATTCCGTACGTTCTCCAACAATCATAACCATCGGTTGCAAATTTAATTTAAATTCTGCATATTTTGTTTTAATTTCATGTAGTGTCCTCCATTTTAGTGTCCTCTATTTCTGCATGACTGTTAATTTCGAAAATAAATGATGAAATGAAATCTGCAATTGACGGCTTCCAAATAATTTTTTTGTTGCTTGGTTTATTTACCCCAGATGTTGGTGGCAACGCATAGTGTAGTAGCTTTATTATTTTGATGTTCTTCCAATCTGTTAAAATGTAAATAAAGAAAAGAAAAAAATCGTCATTAATGTACATCTATGGAAAAACGTAAGTCTCAACTGAGGTCATTTTAAAAATTCAGCAACTACACACTCAGTCGTTTAGAAATATATTTCTGCTGAAAAAATAGTAAAGTTTCATAACTGCAAACAAAATTGCCATAGTTTGGTATGTTTTATGATGTTCTTTTTATATAAAATAAAATTATATATAAAAATATAAAAATAAATATAAACAAAATTCTAATTCTACAAGTAACTAACTAATGCAGTCCTGATTATTTTTTGTCTATCGCTTTTTTTTTGAAACTTACTCACTTGACATTTAGTTATTACCAGTCTATATAATATTATTAAAGTCTATGTGAAAAACAACAGGGGCGGTATGTTGTACCATCACTTCGAATCGAAATTCGAAAAAAGTCGAATGGCGGTATGTTGTATCATTTTCGAAAAGCAAAAATGATACAACTTTCACTTTTTCGATTCGACTTTTTTCGATTTCGATTCGAAATGATGGTGCAACATACCGCCCCAGGTTTAGTATTTTGTCAGTATGTCAGTCAACTATTTTTTCATAAGAAATATTATAACTTAAGGTGACCTTTTACCTTTGTTATGTAAAGCTTTTATAGTTGAAATATCCTTTTTAATCTTCACATGTTTTATGTGCTTCATTAGCAAATTTTCAATGATATTTACAAATGGTTCCCATTTAATTAGTAGTACTTTTTTCTGGATATGCAGATTCAAAATGAATATCAACCTGAAATAGAAAAATAATATTTTGTTAGTGCCATTTTGGTGATACTAGATACATTTAGAACTTACTAATCTGCATCCATTATGCCTCAACCAGTCAACCTTAAGTTCTTAAGTTGTGCTCTACTTTGGACCACTTAAGAGAGCAGTATGACCACCAAAATTTTAGAGATCAGTTTATTTGTGACGAGAAGTATATAAAATTTTGGTGATTGTAGCACTAACCGAAGTAGTGCAATCGGCGTGTAACTTAAGCTATTAAGTCTGACTGGTTGAGGCATTAGGCGGTTTAAAAATGCTCCACTCGTTCAAGAATGTTGTTATTTTATTTGTGGAAGAAGCTAAACTATTTAGTTCAATTCTTCTGCCTGGAAAAGTTGATTGCCATTTTAGTTTGACAGCATCCCAAGGTTCGCGAAAACAAGTAAGCCATCTTTTATCAGATTCGTAGTTAACCGGAAAAGTGATATCCACAGCACTAGTTGTTTTTTCTGAAAACACAATGGATATTTATTTAAAAAATATATTAATCGTTCTTAAGAAAGTAGCACTTTACCTGAAGTTTTTGTACTCTTGCGGCGTTTACGACTGGTAAAGATTCCCTTATTTCGCAAGTGGCTCGAGCAATTTTTGTATTTTGTGAATAAACTCCCACTTGCGTTTTTTTGGCTCTCGCTTGGCGGAACGTAGTAGTAATTCTTAGTGAAATATAGAAAATCAATCACTTATTCTTAGTAATAACGAAGTTTTATAGCGCAGTTTTATATATATATATATATATATATATATATATATATATATATATATATATATATATATATATATATATATATATATATATATATATATATATATATATATATATATATATATATATATATATATATATATATATATATATATATATATATATATATATATATATATATATATATATATATATATATATATATATATATATATATATATATATATATATATATATATATATATATATATATATATATATATATATATATATATATATATATATATATATATATATATATATATATATATATATATATATATATATATATATATATATATATATATATATATATATATATATATATATATATATATATATATATATATATATATATATATATATATATATATATATATATATATATATATATATATATATATATATATATATATATATATATATATATATATATATATATATATATATATATATATATATATATATATATATATATATATATATATATATATATATATATATATATATATATATATATATATATATATATATATATATATATATATATATATATATATATATATATATATATATATATATATATATATATATATATATATATATATATATATATATATATATATATATATATATATATATATATATATATATATATATATATATATATATATATATATATATATATATATATATATATATATATATATATATATATATATATATATATATATATATATATATATATATATATATATATATATATATATATATATATATATATATATATATATATATATATATATATATATATATATATATATATATATATATAGATACACCTTTATGCTAATTTCACTTTTATATATATTTTATAACACACAACGAACAAGTTTAACTTTTAACTTTTATATAATAGATTATATTTTATATATTAAATACATATATTATATTTTATAACACACAACGTTAACCTATAAAGTTTAAGCACGGACTGAGGAAAACGATTGAAATAAAATACAATTTGGGATATCTTCCTTTTTAAGTAATATTGTTCGACTACCTAGAACAGTATTCTTGAAATCATGATATTATAAAACATGAAATCAAGCATTGTAATCTTAAATGGAGAAGTAGAAATAAAAATATAAACAAACCTTGAATTTATTCTGATATTGAGATTTATAATCTAAAATAAAGCATTATACATTTAATTTATAGATTTAATTTGTGACGATCTATACTAGGATTGAAAATATAATCCATAAATTGAGAATCAATACAAATGGTAAAATTTACCATTGGTTGTGTTGTTAAGCTTATTAGACATGGATTATGAATAAAATTCTTTATTTTATTGTAACTAAATTAAAAAATATTATATGAAAATATAATTTTATTTATAATGAAAAAATAAAAATTATATTTAATGTATAATTTAAAGAGAATTCTAACAATTATAATTGTACATATTATATAAATGTTATATGTACATATATCACTACTAAACTGTTTCAACGGTCCAACAAGATTTAGAAAACATCCCAAGACAATTATGTACATTGTACATAAACAAAGGTTGTAAGACATAAATAAGAATTCATGTTACTAAAAGTTCTGAATATATTTCGTCCTCAGTTGTAATGCGTTGTACCGCTGTTTTAAGATCACACATTTTCAACTTTGTCGAGCTCGAGACAAATTTCGTGCGGCCGCCTTTACAGTCAACTCTGTCGCTCTCAAAGTTCCAAGGAACCCAAAAAAATAATTTGAGATAGAAAAAATTTCGAGATAGAAAGAGGATTGGGTTTGATTCAATGTATGTATGTATAATTAAAATTTCAGAGCCGCTAACTCACATAGCTGTTTATTTTTGTCAATGCAATAATTTTACTTAAATCGGGGGATCCATTTTTTGAGGTGAATACGAATTTAAATTTGCTTTCATAGGGAGGCAATTCAGAAAACTGATAACAAAATCGGGGGATACAGTTTGATGCTGCAGCTATACCTATCATGTACATCCGAAAAATTTCGCCGTTTGTATTGACTCCGTATTATCTTAAGCGATTATGATGGGATTGGGTATGTTGGATGGAAATGGGATTCTTAAATGATTTTTGAAATAAGTTCTGGAATATGGCCACCTGGGACGGATCCCTGTATTTTCGTAACCAATTAATGTTAGCCAGAGTTCTAGATGTATCGCGTAGGTTATGTCCTTCCAGAAACATTGTACGTATTCACATCATATGAAAAAAATTAACAATTATGTGAGTTAGTGGCTGGAATTGATCCTTGTGGTACACCTAGAGTTACTCTACCCATGCCAGAGCAGTTAACACCATACTTTACAAACTGCTCCCTACCATGCAAATAAGAGTACAACATATTAATTGCAGAGCTAGAAAATTTATAATATAAATAAAGCTTTTGAAGTAGAAGTATATGATTAACACTATCAAACGCCTTAGAGAAATCCAATAAAACCAATAAAGCTTCTGAACCATGCCCATCCAAAATTGAAGAATCATTGGTATTACTTCAATTCAAACTAAAATACAACCGTATGTAATTTGTTCTGTCAGCCCTAGAAACATTTTTATTTCATTTTGTAGTATGTATTAGTGAGCGCGAAGAAAAACCACAGAGTCTAGCAAAATTTTAAATAGTTGATTAATCCAAAAAATCATTTTTGAAGAATATATCATCATTCTGCTATAATTTGAGATTATTATTTATTTTAGGAGTTATCTGTACCTAGTTATAAAACGTGATAAGTGTGTGTGTAATTCTTAAATCATAATTATTAAACTCAAATCATGTATCACATACACAAAAAAATGTTTATATATTTATAAAACTTTAAATCATCATACCGCGATCTTTTAAGTATATTTGCTCGGATTTGAGATTAAAAGCATTAAAAATTAATCTTAAAATGAAAATAATGTTTCAAGAATTCCATTTTCTCAATTTCGAACACAAAATTTCTGCTTGACTTGATCATAAATTAGGCACACTTTCATAAAACACGTGAAAATATTATTTGGTGCATACAATTCTTAATTCAAGAGAAGTAATTCCGAACCTAGAACAAATCGGTTGAATTTGAGCATTTTACGAGTATTTCAAATTAAGAATATTATTTTCAATTTATAAAGCCTTAATTGTGAAGAAAATTTACTGTTTGGGTTATATTCATGCATTTAATTCATAAATCCTTACCATATGTTCTTAAAATTTTAAAAATTTTAAATTTGTGCATTTAAGAATACACTATTCATAATATTAGATTACGATTTCTCTCAGTGTATGCTTTAGAAAATATCACACGTTAGTGTACTGTACATCCGTCGAATCATTTTTACTCAATCAGTTCAAAACGCATCATATCGCATCGCTATTCACGGATGTGTTACTCCCTACTGCAATCGAAAAAACCAACCGCAGTTATGAACCTGGGCCAATGAGACGCACATATCGTGCTTAAATGCTGAATTTTTAGTTAAATGTGAGGTGCATTACGAATCCACACATTGCCGCAACGAAGACAACAATACATCACACTGGAAAGGTTACGAGAACACTCTATCCTCCATTTACATGACATGGAATGCGGTTTTTCATGAATTTTCAACTCTGTTTAGAATACAACAAATCCACGCAAGACTGCTTATGGAAACGGGTGATACAGAAGATTCACTGGTCGAGCCATTCTCTAAACTTTAAATGGCTGCGGCGGCACACCGACGATAGTTTGTATGCAGCAGCAGGGGTTATATCTGTAAAACATCATTTACGCCGCTTTAAGGGTGAAACACTGCCCACACTCGAAAAACTAACTATACGCTTTTGTGTCAAAACGAATCGTGTTTTAATTCGAAATCGTTGTGTCCCATGTCGGAAGATCCAGACGACTTTACGATTCTCACTCCAAGTCAAAAAGCCGCTAATAATCAGAAAAATGCCAATCAGGAAACCTGAGCCAACACTCGAGGTGCAAACAAATCATTTTAATCGTTACCACCAAGTTCAAAAGATGTTTTAGTATTTCTCACCAATTTGGTTATCACAATACCTGTAAAATCCTCTAGAGCGGCCGGCAATGTGTCTCAACGTCTATCAGAGGTGGCATCAATCGGTGGGCTTGGACACCCTAATCAACACCAATCGCTCCAACATTAGATTATGCTTCTGTTGTTTGGTGGCCTGGGTATGGTTTGCAAAGTTGTACCGGTACTACGCCCTCGATCCCGATACTTGCATTGCAGACAATTTTGTTTCTGCCTTGGTGCTGTTATCTTTGATTCCATCGGAACAACTTGTTCCGCCTTTGTGTGTTGCTCTATGAAAAATTCTCGGTTTAATTGCAGGTGCAAGTGAAATTTACAATTTATTTACCTCACCTGGCGTCAACTTTTCTAGGATCCCTTTAGACCACTTCCAAACTGGTAATGAGCTTTAAAAATTGTGTAGGTTTTTTCTGTCTCAACAGTAGTGAGGTCGAGATGGTTTCGGTTGATTAATTAGATCAACAGTCAAAAAAAATATTTTTAGGATTTTGCCCATCCCAATTGGGGGAAAGAGTAGTGTTTTTCCCGATCGATCTAAAACAACAATATCGACCAAACAGTCCACCAAACAATAAATGGATAAAATGGAAAAGCAGAATTAATTCGGTCAGATAGAAATTCAGCTCTGGAAATGGCTGGCTGGACCGGGCAGATAGGATAATAAACAATTACGATAAAAATAAAAAACCTTGATGCAAAATTACATTTCTCTTCTATATGAGCACAAGATATTTTAGCCAAGATGTAAACCTTAATTTGAATTTGAAAATACAACGCATAGTGTCATTTTAAGGAGACTAGAATAATATTAATTACGCTTATCAAAACTAGGTTTGTTGTAAACAAAATTATTATTATGACATAATTTTAAAATTGGAAAAAATTCTCAACGGGAAATGGAAAATCTGGAATTTTCAAGGAAATATTTTACTTTGAACTTTGAAACTCTTACTTGGTAGCATTGGTTTTTGAAGACACTTTTTGCAGATTTTTTTGAAAAGACAACAACAACACAGATACATTCATCTATCTGTTCTTTTTCTTAGTACGCCTGTTTGAATTAAATAACAGGCCCAGTTTACAGTTTTTGAATAGTAGAGACATCTAGGTTCGAACAAAAACATATTACAGAAAATTAATATTAGTGAAAATTATTATTCCGGTTCCGCAACTAAGCATCTGGCCACCACTACAAACATTCTTTTTTTCTTGAATAAGTTTAAAATTCGGTGTTATCGCTTCACGAACAAATTATGCGCGCACTGATGAAAATTTTTTAACGTGCGTGGTTTGTTCTTGAAAATGAGAAAACCCGAATTTGTTAAAAATAGAGTCGGTGAGACATCATCATCAAGCAGATTTACTTGAAAATTCGCTTGTTGTAATAATGGAATCGCGGACAACTACGCTAAATATAGATTCCCCCGATTATGTAAATAAAATACATAATTACAAATCTGTTTGCGGTTACGTCATGGTTTTATACGGCTTTTATAAACGTACATTTTTTCGAAACGGATATGGTTTTTGGTTAGTTTAGTATATTCAAAAATATAATCAGGTGGTTTCAAAACGTATATAAATCTCACTTAAGACTTCGTTGACACTTCTATGTAGAGACTCGTCTGTCTGAAAACCTATATAACGTGAGGGAGCGTTCTCCTTCTACCTCGATCATTCATCAAGCATATTTTTTACTAGGTTCTATTTCTATCGTTTATGAAAACCTTGGCGCCTGTTTAGTGATCTGAGTTTATATCGAAAGTTTACCCTCGTCTAACACATTTCGGATTATTCAGAAACCTCTCTGAACCTGAGAGATTATTTTAAAAAAAAGCATCCAAAAACTACTCTTTTCACGTTCCAAGCTTCGTAGTGATGTGAATTTTTTTAACCTGTAAGTCGTATGTTATCGAGCAGCCGACTATTGTGCAATAATCTCATCAGCTGTTAGTTTTGTATTCGCCCGTGCTTCCTTATCAAATACTTTCAAATCTTGAGATCGCAACTCCACCAAGCAGAGTGTTTGATGATGTGGATCGTTTGAAACGAATGGAACGGAATTTATGTTTTGGGTGTATCTTATTGTCAAATTATATCTAATGCTGTGTACCTGACGCCGATTTTTTTTATTTAAATTTCCGACTAACTAAATTGATCGTTAGTTCACACAGGTATTGCTTGATGTCTCTAATATTTATAAATCAAAATTTACCCAATATTTAGTTCTAAACTGCAAACTTAGTTCCGATTTATCAATTACCGATTACAAATGTTTCGTAGGATGTTAAATTTAGGCTTATACAACAGATTTTAATTAATCATCAGATGCGCTTTGTTTTATGCCATCTTTGAACGATTGGTATGAACTAACCATCAATTAAGTTAGTTGGAAATTTAGACAAAAAAATCGACGTGAGGCACACAGCATTAAGACTGGGTAGGTGTTCTTATAACAATTATCTGATATTTTTCGATACTAAATCTAATATACAAATGGTGAGCAATGGCGCCATCTTGGTTTTGTTGTTTTAATACAAATTTTATTGAACGTATTGTAAAACCAAACTAGCTCCTGAAAGATACTATATTAAACAAACAAAATACAGAACGTATTGTTCTGTATTTTGTTTGTTATCGATATAGTATCTTTCAGGGGCTAGTTTGTTTTTCCTTAATTTATGAATGAAAATTTATGAAAATTATATTTCTATGGAAAGTGTTAAAATTAGGCTAAAATCCGTTCCGTGTTTAAGGCGTAGTTTGAAATTTTATTTTCCTGTATTTTCGGCTCCTGGACTATCACTAATTTTTCAGTCCAAATTCCAATGGAATCTTAAGCCACTAAGGACTGAGAATGCTACAAGGAAGTCCTCAAAACATTCAAATGCGAATTAACAAATGCTTGGAGGCTATACTGTAGTAAAATACAGGAGTCTTCCGAGACATCTAGGGTACGTAAAGTACTATCCCTAAGACTCACCGCTCCAAGATTTCCCCAGTGACCAGAAGGAAACTAACTTTCCAGGTAGCTTCGAATCTGCGCCTCAAAGGTCTAGGGACATATAAAAAGCTTTGAGCCTTATAAGTCGGCCCGCTACGGCATTACACCGACGGACGTCCAACAAACGAATGATTTTACCTTACTCTGGGTGGAAGTTATCTTCAAGGACATCCTAGAACTCTGTCACATTCCTATCAAATGGACTGAAGTAAATGTAATTTTTATAACTAAGGCGGAAGAAAGCTCTCATGGCCGGCCCAAAGACCTTAGACCTTTTACAAGGTCATTTTTTACGGACACTCAGGCTTCAATTAAGACACGCATGTCATATTTCCTTACGTCGAAAGTACCCCACAATTGTCAATCATCTGATGTGAGCGCCGGGGCATTTTAATATTACGGGGCATGAAAAGGTGAATGAAAGCACTTGAATCAAGTGATATTATCAGTCGCGATGTATAACGACAATGCAAAACCACATGTTGCAAACGTTGTGAAAAATTATTTAAAAGGACTACCCCACCGTATTCACCTTATTCCGATCGATGCAGTTGTCTCTTTCTGAACTTTCTTTTACATGAAACCAGAGAGGGAATCCGTAAGATGTCTGAAACTTGTAGCTGCAGATGGAGCTTTTTGATTTTCTAAACAAGAAAATGTGTTTTATTTTAATAAAATAGGGCGGAGTCATATTCACACATCCAGTATTTCACACAAAACAAAAAATTCCTGCACATATTTTTGAGCTGAACTAATACAGAAATCAATCATAGTCACAAGATCTTTGAACCCTGGTATATATGCCTATATATAAGTTGCTCAGGTAGCGTTATTAAAACTTTCTTTCAAATTAAAAAAATACAAAGAGTACCTAAAACATTAATTACAATTATACAAACATCTATGTAGTTTCTATTCAATTCAAAATGACTTTGCACTTTGCTGAGAATCGCTTACCTCTCTTTTAGAACTATAATTTATACGGGTTCGTTCGTGTTACGCTGGTGTACAAATCAATTAATCTTCTTCCAGATTACGTTTTGTTGTTATTACGGTTTGCTGGGTAGCACGGCGTAGTAATTGAAAATCCATCTCTCTCCTTCAAATTCGTTTAAATCGCGTATCAAATTCATTTTAATTTTGAGTATAATTTTGCAACGTGCGCGCAGCATTATCTCGGGTAAACAATCATCTTACCCCCCGATTTGACGTGTGTCTTATATACAAATATATACAGAGCGCGATTTATGTATTATAAAGACGTCGTCCAAGATGAAAAATATGAATTGAAGTAAATCGTTATGAATCGATCTAAGATTTATTTGTTGGTGTATATCAATTTAATTAATAAAATTTATTATATATGAAATGAGTTGGCAAAAAACTTGGTATTTTTATGAGACAAATTTTTTATACGCGGTGAACCATGTGGCACATAAGGTTAATGTTTTTTTTTTTATGATTGCGTCTGATATTTTGGTATGCGTATTTACGCATACATATGGATTGCTACATAGAGTGAGTGCGTAGCGGTGCGGTTCAATATGATTTTCTTAAGATTCTATTTTTATCTTATGCGTGAATCGTTCATTATTTTTGAACATGTACGAGTTACGTATATAGGGTCAAGAGGTTTGAAAATCGATAAAAATCATAATGCGAACAGAATTACGTTTATGGGCCGTAAAATATATACGGACTGTAAAGTTGTATAATTAATTAAAATTGATTACGTATATAGGATATTGAACTGACCTGTCGTCCTTCATTTATTCTTTAGAGGCAGTAGGCAGTTTATAATTTTCAGTATGATGTCATCAGAACTTTTGCTTGTTGGTATGATAAATTTAGAATAATTTCTAAAAATCTCAAAAGCCCAACAGGAGTCTCGATTTCGATCAAGGAACTGGAAAAACTATCAATTACGGACCTTTGTGACGATAGCCCAAAATTCCAGCCCCGAAAATAAAAAAAAAGTTTTTAATTACTGTAGTGGATATTTCTCATATTAGTGTTAAATTTCACACAAGGCAGCGTAATGTCATCGGTGTTGGAAATAGGAGCTGAATTGTCAAACTCCATATAATAAGACCCCCTCTTCCAGTTAAGACCTCCTCTTCCAGAAGCCCACAAAGTGAATAAATAACTATTAGTGATGAAGGTATTGCACTGTAGGAATTATTGTTAATTATAGGCGGAATCATATGAGGTAAAGTTGCTGCTTTTTTGTTTGATTTGCTGGGAACGTTTCGAATAAAAGTGTATGGTCAAGGGTGCGTGTATTAAATAAATAATATAAATAAATAAATAATCATTATTTTCAGTTATTTAGGTCGTATGGCTAAATAAGACAGTCCTTGAAGCATTTTACATTCACAGTTTTAGTAATTTGCTAACATAAAAATAGTGTGAGACCGATGGCAATTTTGCGGAATTTGTCTGTTCTTTTAACACAGCTAGATTTGTTAATTCATATATTTCTTAACTATAATTAAATTAACTTAAATAATTAAATTTGAATAAATAAATCCTTTAAAATAATTAAATAAATATTTAATTAATTCGGAAATCATTATTACAAAATAATTAAAAATATATTTGAAATTTTAAAAGAATTTAAATATTTACTCCTGAATATATGCAAATCAATAGCAATAGTTGAATTTTTATTAGCGCCCGATAGATGTATCCGGAGCACCCAATTTTCTATGTCAAATTTCAACTGTCATGAGAGTTTCTAACTATCGTGATAGCAAGTATTTTCGGTGCTGAGAATAAAAATGTAGAGATTTTGCTGAGAGTAAAAAATTACATGATACAGTAATAATTAGTGTTGCCATCGTGTTTTTCGGGGACGGAATTTGGACTATATTCACATACATTTTGATAATGTAGATAATTTTTCGAACATGCCAAGAGATACAACTATACCAATCGCTGTTTCAGTAAGAATAAAGGCACACATTCAAACTGAATTCATATTGCAAATTACAATATATTCGCATTTAAGATATTCGTAATAAAAACACTTAACTTCACCCTAAAAATAAACGTTTACCAATTTAAGCAGAAAAGAAAACGATTGCATTTCAATTTACTTAATGAGAGTAATACAATCAATTTCCCAAGAACTACAATACGAGTTACAATAAAAATGGAATTCTGGTAATAGTTATAACGGTAATGATAGTAATTACACTTCCTACAAAATTTGTGTTTGCAAGTTTCGAATGAAATATGTGTTTATTAGATGACAGCACTGCTCCGCAGTATTTCTTAAATGTAAAGCTGCGGTACGCTTTCCTCGGATTTGTGACACTTATACACGAGGATTGCAGTTTGCCTTCAAGAATTATTGAAAAATAATTATAATAAAACCATAAAAAACTAGCCCGGTCTTAGACACAGTTTCATCTTCATGCACGTAAAGAGCTGACCGACCAGCTGGAAGGCACTCAGAATAAAAAATGAATCAGATAAGGATTTGTAAACTATTTGCACTACTATTCCTAATCTGAGTGATGTAAAAACTATTTAAAGAAGAGATTTTTTTTAACAATTTTATTCGTGTTTAGGATGTCCCCATTGGATTCTTCTAAATTGTATTTAGGGTTGGTTCTGCGTTGCGTGGGCTATACAACTAACTCTTGTTTCGGACAAAATCCACCGAGGAATAAATATATAAGAGAAATCAAGTAGTGCAAATTTTATAAGCCAATTTCTCCGAGGTTAATCTTATTTTATAGTTTTGATATATTTATATACACAAATTCAATTTTTTTCTATACTTAATTTATATATACGTATCTTATAAATATATCGGCATAGTTAATTTATAGTTGATTGTTCTTGCTGGGCATCTACAGATTGCCAATAATAAAATAGAATAACCTCGGGATGTCTAATGAGCCCTTTTGCTTTATGAAGCTTCTCATTCATAAAACGACAATAAAGAATAAACCGATCAAAATAAAATTATGTTGTGTCGTATTATTATTCGTGTGCCCTAATGCAACAAAGCAAGATGCACAAAATACATTTTATTATAAAAAGCAAAAAAATCAAAATGTCCATCCAATCAGCCGTTCCACACGGGTTGTCAAATGAAGTCTGCTTGAAGTTTCAAAATAAGTCGTAAAAGATTTTTTATTGCTAATTTTAAACCTTATTAACTAAAATCTGGCTCCTTGTATTAAAAAAGGCTGAAATTAAAAAGGATAACTTAAAAAGGTGTTTTACATAAACAAATTTAATTTCAAAATGACACAAGAAAGGCATATTTTTTTCCACATTATCAACATAAAATTTCCATTTGTTATTAATATACATAGAAATGCATGCGTTTTATTAATGAAAATATAAAACATAAATAATAATAATAACACATAAATAATAACATAAATAAACATAAATAATAACATAAATAATTCTACCGGTTTTATTCTGTTGTTTCAAAAAAACCTTACAAATTCGTTCGATTGCTATAAAGCTGACGAATGAATTATTTTTTTTCTGGCTTGCTATTTGTGTTTTTTTTGCGAAACAATGGAACAAAACCGGTACAATTATTGCTGTTTTCCATATAAAATTTCACTACCGTTTAAATTTTCCGTCCGGCGTTCATGATTCCACCCCTGTAATCGAGTAGATTATTGAGAAACGATTTTGCCGTTAATCATTTACAACATCATTCATACACAAACTGAATTGTCCTTACACATATGAGTATATTGTGCCAATTTCAACGTTCGATTGGCCTTGGATGTTCCGTTTGGACATCATATTGTTTCGTTACAATGAACGACCGGTGACGACATTTTAAGTTCTTACGGACGGTTCCTTTAAGTTTAAATAACCCTCGGTTGTATTTCAATCAATTTGGATATTTTTATAGTACGAACCGGGTTTCAAACTATTCGTTTGACTAAGGTCTCATTCTGCCCGATTTAACCATTTTCCAAAATGACATTTGGAGCTCATTTTGGAATCCTTTGTTTAACATGTAAAGAGAGTTTTATCACAAACCGTATAGTTAAGAAATAGCTAAGATTAATTTAAAATGACAAATTTCCACAGGCACGAGCAAAATTTATATTAGATTCCTATTTTTATCATGTATTCTGAGTTATACCTCCTTCAATTGGGAAATGATTTATTTCTATTGTAAAATAAGACAGGCCATAACGGATAAATCGGATCACTCCTATACAAAATTTCCGGTATCATGAGTCATTGGCATTCCAGTCGATTCCTGACACTCGAAAATCCCTTCTCTACATTTGTTTTTTGCATTCGAGCCAATTTTTAAATGTTGGTCTCCATTTGGGAACGAATGTTTTCGAATTTAAAACTCATGATAATCGATTCTTAGCACGCGAAAACCCCGTCATTCGAAAAACCTTAAAAAAAATTCAGAAAATCATTGGCTCCTCGTAGTCCAACCCTTATCATTGCAATTGTTATGAGAATCGTTCGAGGCGAAAACATTTAAAAAAAGTCGTGACCTCTAAATGAGATAAGAATCCATCGCAAACGGTGTCTGGTACTCTAAAACATCTTCTCAGCAATTTAATAAAAACCGACATTAAACTCATTTGAGGCGGAAGAATATGTGAAAAGGGGCCAAACTCGTAACATAGGCAATTGCAATCCTTTCCATTCATTAAAAGACGAGTTCAAGACGAGAAATATTACAACCGGGCCTCATCGAATGACCCACTAAATATAAAAAATAATGGATCCGGACCCCCACCGAATGACGCCTTAAATGAATTTTCTCCGAAATCTGCATCCATCTAAATTGGTTTCTGGTACTCGAAAACGCCCTCTCAACAATTTTTAGAAAATCGTGTGAGTCAAAAAAAAATAATAAAAGATATCCGGGTTCTATTGGATTGTTTTTGCGCCGAAATCAGGACCGATCGCCAGAATTCCTCGTATTTGAACTCCTCTCCCCATCACTTATTTTTATCAAAATCGTGCGAGCCAAAGAAAAATTAAAAAGGGGACCCGGACCCCAACCTGATGACTTTCTAAACGAACTGTGTAACGTCGCAATATGAATTTGATGGTGTTCCAAAAATTGAAAATTAGAACCAAAATAAAATGAAAAGATTGAACGACTGTAAATGTGACGCCAAGCCTCGTAGTGTAAAATATAAAGCTTGGTTCGAAAATTGGACTCTTAGGAAACACCGTGTGGTAATAATACCGCTAGTATAAATAATAAATTACCGAAAAGCTTAAAACATATTGTGCTCAAGTGATTGTGAGACGCTAGAATTTTTGTAAAAGAGATTTGAGACAACTCCAAAGAAATATAAACCCCGATACAAAAAGAGTTAAGCATAATTAGCTAACGCATAATATGTAATTAATATTATACCTAAGAGCTTTAGATTGTAAAACCGTAAATATAACACTACTAAGTAGTGCAAAAAATAAAAATTACTAACCTAGTGGAAGTGAGGTCTCCTTGAGCTTGGCGAATATTCGAACGAAAGACATTAAAATTGTTCATGATAAAATATCTAATAATAATACGAAAAGTTAAAACTAAATTAAATAATAATAATGATAATGCTAGTTGTTAAGTTGTAAAGTAAATATAACGTTTGGATTTTAAACAATTTAAAAAAAAAATTAAAAAATTATTTGAATTTAATTACGTGTTCAAATGTAGATGGCATGCAGATACATATATCGTTTTGATTAAGTTCAGTGGAATGGAAATAGAGTTGTTTTTTTTTTGTTTTTTATTTATTATTACGTCAATACATGCAAGAAGGTGTGTTAAGAAAAAAAAGGCCATCGTAATTGCATATGACGAGTTTGTAAAAGAAAAAAACAATAAAATAAATTTATTAAAAAAAATTGAGTTTGTGTTTTTAAATATAAAAAAAAGGAAATATACAGTCCACGAGTGAATCAGAGTTTAAAATCCGGTTGAATCAGCATCATAACACACGAGAGAATCTGAATATTGGTTAACATCATAACCAAAAATTTAGAGAGCCCATGGCATATCAGTGCCAGTTACCGATTCAATCACCCAAATTAATGCACTTGAAATAACCGCTCAAGATTTTATTGAAAATATTTTTGCTGATGTTCAAGCATTATTTATGTACAACAAGAACAACAAAACTGGCGAGATAATCAGGATCGCATTCCACTCCTAATGGTTCTAAAAGTCATCATTTTGAGAATCACAGACGTTCTGATAGTCACCGTCATAATCATACTATTCCCATTCATAAATGGAACATAAAATTTGATGGTATGGCAAAAGGAATTACCATAGAAAAGTTTTTGTTTAGGGTGGAAGTTTTAGCATAAAATCATGGTATTTCTCGGGACCAGCTAGTAACCGTTTTATCCGTTCTTTTGGATGGACAAGCTAAGGAACATTACTGGTTAACATTGGAACGAAGAAAATATTGTACCTGGGACGAAATGCGTGATTCTTTTCTTCATCGGTTTCTTTTCTTCACTATTTGGAGCCGAATGGAAAATTTCTACTGAAACTGGAGCTATTATTCACTGGTGTCGCTATAACATAAAAATGAAAAATAAATGCATCCATAAAACAAACATTTATCACTTGAAATTTACTAATTATCATTTATTTTGACATGACGTTATAAACAAGAATTCAGCTGCGTTTTAAATTTGTTATTATAAGATTAAGTTTCTAATGGTTTCAGGGATTTACAAAATAAAGGCATTTTCGAATTTCCCATCTAAATGAACAGCGCTCCCGATAGCGGCTCCCGATAAATAGGTAGAGCAAATAATTTTTTTTTTTTTCAATTTTTAACTTTAAAGTTGAATGAAAAATATTTGTTTAGAGTTAAATAAATTAATTATATGTAAAAATAGCGCGCTAATTATAAGTTTTAACATAGAAAATTGGCTGCTCCCGATACAGCTATCGGGATACAGTTATTCGCGGGGGTGATTATTTTGTCACTGAGCAGTATAGACGAGTGGTTAGAGCTCGAGACGAAACCTTCTCAATACTAACGTAAGTTATCGGTAATTTCAGCGGTTTTCATCGGTTAGAAAAAAATCAACTAGATCGCCAGTTACACTAGAGTGCCAATTAAAACCACATTTTCACTGCTCCGAAAAACTGTTTAGCTCTAGTGAAAACTAGTCTTGATCGTCATTCATTGATCACCTTATAGAATTCAAGAACAGGCGAGGAAATATGCACGGAAATTAGTGTATAGTCCCATACGAATGAACGTGGCAAGGTAATTTCAATTATTACGTTTTTCTGGGTCACACGGCTGCGTATTTTGCATGCTCTCATACACGTGATGGAGGTGGTGGATATAGTGTCCTGGTAGAGTAATAGTTACAGGAACGTATTGATAAATAAATAGCAACTCTTCTTCCGATTGACTTGGGTTGAGTATGGATGGATGTAGCACGTCTTGATGAGCATGATTGATCACGTTAAGTGAGCCTTCTTGCGTATCCTGATGGCTCTTTAGTACTAGCATCATTTCAAAAATATTCGTTAACGTTGATCGCACTCTGTCTTCGTATGTTCTATATTCTTTTAATTGTAGCATTTCGTGTTGTATAAGCGATGTTGGTCCTTTATCAAGTTGTTTATCGATGCTGCAGTGACATTTGTGTTATGTTTTACTAGATTGTAGGTGCTATCGATTACAATTGTTTGATTTTTGAAAAGCGCCAAAAGATGATTCTCATCATCGTTGATTTTTCCAAAGTGGGACTCATACTTTTCAGCTTCTCGTTGGGCGAGAACCCCAAACATTTCCACTAACACAAGGCCCAATGAGTCACCGAAACCTCGTTTCCTTGTTATTTTCGAACAATAGCTCGTTGTCTGCTATCAAGTTATCGGTATAGTATTGCCATAATTATAGTTGATGAAGAATGACGTCGCATTTTAGACCGGACAGCTTCATACAAGCCGACTGCAATTCGGTCGCCACTATTTCTAGCTTGCCTAATTCCTCAAAGTGTATTCCAGTAGACTGGTTGAAAGGATTTATTTGGATGGTGACTTGTGCAAGTCCAAAAATGCAACACATAGAGAATATTACTAGTGCCTTTTGATTTGTTCTGCCTAATTGTTTTGCTCGTCTATGTGGTTGTTGTCTAGGGGCCGAATTGTTGTTATCAGTTGAACTTCTTTCGCTAGTATTGGATTATAATGGTGGGAATGTTTCCTTCAATCCATCTTCGGTCGGTAGCCTGCATAATTTTGTGATTGGCCTTTCATATGTTGGGCCCTGACATTTTACTGTGTCGACTCCAATCAAGCCATCCTTCCCAGCGTGAGTTTCAAGAACCCATCCCAGCTTCGACCGGGTAGCAGGTAGTTAATTATCATTTATTAATACTAAGCCGTTTACTAACAAGTTAGGCTGAATCTTTGTCCACTTGGTTCGCTGCTGAAGTTGGTGAATATAGTCAGAAAACCATCGTTTCCAGAAATGTTGTATTAATTGTACGGTCAGGTGCTATTTTGTTGTCAACCTCATAGTTTCGATGTTTGCACATGGTGGTGTTAAAGGCCGAGAGTTATGACACGCTTCAATTTGAGTTGTTACCGTGCACAGTTCCTCGAATCTTAATGTTGAATCACCAATAACCCTCTTGAGATGAAATTTTACTGATTTTATACCTGACTCCCATATACCTCCAAAATGAGGAGTGTCAGGCGGAATGAAGTGTCCATTGGTTCCATCAATAGCTAACATAGCTGCAATGTCGCTTGGTAATGTTGTCATGGCCATGCGATAGTTATTTTTTAATGCAGAATTTTCTCCGACAAAGTAAGTTCCATTGTCGGAGAAAATATCGGTGCACAAACCTCTCCTGGAAACGAAACGCTTATTTCGATATGGATCGCCTTAGTTACCATACATAAGAAAAGAGCTATATATCCTTTGTAGGCCTTGTGCCCCCATCCTTTTGTCCCCTCAATTGAATGGAACCGGCATAATCGATTCCTGTTTTACTAAATGCTCTTCCTGGTTGCACTCTGGCAGCTGGCAAAGTTCCCATTAGTTGTTCTGACATATGTTGCTTGTGGCGGAAACATTTTAGAAATTTTTGAATTACGCTAAATGTGACAAGGTTAATTGAATGCCACCGCAACGTTAATCTGTTGTGCTTGTCCAAGATTATTGGGCTTCGGCTAGCAGGCGTAAGGTTGGAATTTTGTAGCAGACCATTCACTCTTAGTAATCCATTAACGTGACGCTATGTCTGCCGGATTTTCAATTGACCTTACATGATGCCATGTAGTCTTTGGCAGCATACTTCTGTTTGCACAAATCCTATTGGCCACACACGGTTGAATCAGTCCAGGCGTAAGTCTTGGTGCCATTAAGTTTCAGGACACATTGAGCAAGGCTGCGTTAAGCTCCAGATGTGGGATTGATAATTTGGTTTTGATAGCATACGCAGACTCGGATACGTCAGAAAATCCATGCAGCTCAATTGATGATTCTGTGTTGTATCAATCCACCGAGGAATCATTATCTGTTTCATTATGGACATTTCTTCCATTCAGTTCGTCCATCTAGCGTTTAGTGTCGCTGGCAGCGACTCATCCCATCCTATTCCAATGGTCCATGCTTCTTGCATCATTACAATGATCGCTTGGTTTGTTGACCATGTGATAGTTGCAGTCTTCAAACATCGAACTCAAACGCATCTGTAGAGGATGATACACAATCCCTAAGGTTTTTACGCTTTCGGACAGTTTGATTTGTACGTTGGCTTTATGATGTAATTTGCCTGGGATACGTTCCAATATTTTCTCGGAATTGCAAGTTCATTTTCTTAGGTTCAAACCACCTTGCTCCGTGAGTTGCTTTAATTCCTTTATAGTTAAAAATGCTTCCTCTCGTATCAATTCCAGTTAGCATGTCGTCAACTTAAAAATCCGACGACAGGACCTTGGATGCTGTTGGATAAGTGCTGCTACCATCTTGTGCCAGTTGCAACAAGAATCGTACTGCTAGGAAACTGGCTGATGTAGTTCCATAGGTTACCGTATTCAATCTGTAAATAGCCATAGGCTTAGCGGGGTCATCTCTCCATAATATTCTCTGGTAATCTCGATCTGCCTCGTGAATCCATACCTGTATATTTTATCGATATCTACAGTCAGTATGAATTTATACCACCGCCATCTGAGCAAGGTGTCCGCAAGATCCTTCTGTAATTTTGGGCCGGTCATCATTAAATCATTTAATGACACTCCCGTGGTGGTCTGCGCTGAACCATCGAAACAACTCGTAGTTTGGTTGTTGTATTGCCTGCCTTGAGAACACTGTGATGTGGTATGTAGTGGTTCTGATTCACTTTGATTTCTTTAGGCTCCCCTCGGACTAACTCCATGTGCTTTAGGTTCAGGTATTCCAGCATGAACTGGTGATACATCTGCTTGAATCAGGCATGCTTTGTAAATTTTCTCTCGAGCTGTATCAATCTGAAGACCCAACAATGGGGGTTGAGAGTGGCGGCATGTATACGTTTTAGTGGTGGCACGGAGGATGGTACGGTAGATGCTTGCGCTACGGTTGATTTTGTGCTGCCCATTGCTTCTAGTGACTGGAACCTTCTCTCCATGAAATTAAAATACCCTGATATTTTTGGTATTTCCCTTGGTTGAGATTGATTGATTGATTGATTCATACAGCCTGGTGGATTCCGGATCCATTTTTTTTATCAAGTTGAATGCTACAAATGACTCAAATGGTGAGCTCAAATTTAGCCATTCTATGTTGTGTAACATTTCCTTGGCGGAGTCGTGGAGATTTCTTAACGTCCTGGTAGTTGCAACTTGTATCGTTGGCAGTGACAATAGTTAATTGAAATATTTGGCAACCAGCAGTCGGGGGTTGTTGTATCTCGACTGTAGTAGGTTCCAAGCCATTTCATAATTTTCGCCGGTTGTTGAAAGCTGGCTGATAAGTTGCGCTGCACTGTTCTGTAAGTGGGACTTAAGATATGACATTTTTACTGTATCCGAAATGTTGTTGTTTCTGTGAATGAGTTCAGTAAATATGTCGTTGAATCAACTCCAACTTTGGCCTGTAAGGTGCCGTGGAAGTCCTTTTCGATATACGAGGTCACTTGTTCATCTTCATCGCTTTCTACCACGATTTTTGTATGTAACTGGTCGATCACATATATGTGTTTTTGCAACTGGTTGATTGTATAACTGGCGCATTAAGATGTCTTGCTTTTTAAATAATTTGTTGGTGACACTTGGATGGCACTGATGAATGTTGTTGCTCACCTGATTTTGAATTGACTTCGTTGAATCTGAAAATCATGACTGGCGAGTGACGATGGTTGTGACCGGTCGGGCGTTGAAATCGTCGGAATGCTAGGCGGTCCGTTATTCAACCGTTGACGCATATCCTCTATGAATAGGTTGTACCTCTCCACCAGTTTTCTTCTAGAACCCCAATACGCATGAGTTGATTCCAGCGAAGGAGTTGCAGCTCTAATTTGATCGTCTATTGTCACATATGCTGTTAATCCTCTATGAACCACCATGTTGAACTTGCTTCGACAATCACAAACAACCGTTGCTTGGGTTAGTACAAATATTGGTATGATCACCTCTTCCCCCGTATGCCCCGGCATGCACTTTATGTAACTTTAGAAATAATGCGGACAAATCCCATCTCATTGAGGGATAGCGCCAACAAAATAAACAAATGAAAAACAACAAAATAAAAAATTTAATTTGGAATGCGTCCATTCGGGCAAGAAATACAAAACTATTAGAATGTTTAATGGCTGAGTAAAATTACGGCTGTGAAACAGGGAAACACCCGCAGAAGTCATAGTCTTCGCATAACACTACAGGTATTTGTAAACAAGGGTCTTAGACGGCAGATAAGTTGGTTCTGACCAAATATGATTACAAACGAAGAACTTCTGTACCAAACAAAACAGATGAGCGTGACATTAAGAAACAAAAGTGTAAATGGAAAGTAGGAAGACCAGCATTGACCCGGAATAGCTGAAGCGAAATAACTTGGTAAAACTTGGAGGAAAAATAGTGCAGTCCTTTTGCTGTCCTTAATAGAGCGAGATGATCCAGTAAACGTGATAAATGAAAAAAAAGCAAATTTTTTATTTTCAGGAAAATTTTACTCAATCTGACGAGCAACCATCATAGAGAGCAACCGCAATATTTTAGGCAAGAAGTTATTGATAGACGCGTTTGGTGTTTAGTCTTACTGTTAAAATATTTTTTTGCTTTACATACAGCTGCTGCTCGATTTCTAACTGCCTAAGCGTTTTCGAGTGTAGAAGTTTTTAAACCTACCAATATTTTGCAGTCATGGTTATGCCAAGGGCTGAGTGACTTCTTTTTGCAATTTTATCTTGTTCATTCAGAATTATTAGTGTCAAATCGAGTTGCGATTGAACTTGCGTTTCATACCAACATTACGAATTGAATTTGGTTGTAATTTTGGTGATTGGAATTCACCAAGTTTGCGATGCCCTGCTTTATTTTATCGAAATGGCACGGAAAGCACAATGAAACTATTGTCTTTTGTTAATGCATAAATAATAAGCAAATACATGAAGATATACAGTTACACTTTACACACAGAAATACATTTATATAGACTCGTGCTTGGAACCCTAACAAAAAAAAAAGAACAATAATATAGTTTTGTATTTGCCGCAGTGTAACAACAGACACCAGACCACCCACCTCCCATCCCTGCCCATGCTATAAATGCGGTACAATTATAATTTCATTCCGCAATTGAAATATCTCGTTTCCTCAATCATTATCGCCATCATTCCCCTGCCGCCACACGCCTTATCATCGTTTTGTGGGATTTTTCTAAATAATTCAGAAGATGATTTTCTTGTAATATCGTCGTACTCGTATATCGTTTTCCATTCAACTTTTTGTATTTTTGTCACTTCGAAACGAATTGTTTTCACATGTATCGTTTATTTCGAGATAAAGCGAGAGACGAAAACGATGAACACATTACAATGTGCACACATTTTGTGGATGAAATTCCAAGAAGGAAAATTTATTTATAGAATTTTCAATGATTTTCGATTGTACGTACAAAGCACACAAAACGGTAAAAAAATTAAATTCCAGCTCGTCGACGACGATGTCTCGTTTTGTTGTTTGTGTATATTGTTGCAGGCTCGTTGGTTTTCCAATGAAAACAATTTTCTTTCGTTTGTTTTCTTTTTTTTTTTGTAATTTCCTTCAATTTGTTGTACACCAGTATAGTTCTTCTTGGAATTTCGAATGGTTTTGATTTTCCATTCTGCACTCGCTATGGTATGTCTTATTGTATTGTAACGAATTTGATTTTTCCTGGTTTCGTATACGGCATCCGCATTTGTACAGCCTTCCCTTTCTTCCCACCACTATATAAATTTTAAATAGCAGGAATTTTCTTTTGTCTTCGTATTTTTAAAATGTTTTTAGAATTTGTTATTGAACCAAAAAATTTGCGTGGAATTCCGGGGAATTCTAAAAATAATCAAAAAAGAATAGACAGTTCCGATTTAAGTTGGAAAATTGAAGTGTGTTTTATGGGTACTTGTGTTCGAGGACTCCTTCCTAATATTTGAGTGTTATACTCCTTGTATGAAAGCTATGTACGAGCTACCGAGACAGTTGCGCTGACATGAAATAACGCGCCTCTGAAATCTATTTTAACAAATTTCCATGAAGCTTAGCCACCCTACCACATTAATGGTGGTCTGGGCGTGAAGCTGTCTGTAGGAATTAAGTTGGCAGAGTGTTTAAAGCCTGCCAGGCTGGAAGTACAGAATAAAAAGCTCACTTTCTAACGGTTTATCTGGCACTATCCGAATCAAACTGCTTTACCTGTGTACTAAGGATCTCTGCATAGATGAACATTTCTTTCTCCGCTACTCGATGGGGCAAACCCGAATTAAACTAATAAACTAATAATACTAAAAAAGAAGAATGCGGCTCTTAAAAATCCGGAAAGGGATAGATAACCAACGTGGGGCTTTGGCCATTAGACATGGTTCGCACGACATACGAAGAAACCAGGAACAACATAGGATTTTGGCCATAAAATTTGGGACACAATGACGAAAAAGGCTGGTTCATCGAATGCAATCTGTAGGGACATGAGTTCTCGTATAAGGATGGTCCCCTCGTATCAACTTACAGAACCAAGAAAGCTCTAGCAACAGCGCAAAGATTATTGAACTGAAGTATATAGGAAGATCCGTCTGGAGGCTCCCTACCCAAAAAGTAGAGATCGGTGGAGGAATCACAGAAGAATACAAAGAGGACTAAAATGCAGGAAACTGTAACTATATAGGCTTTCCAATGTGCTGGGAAAATAAAAAAATAATTTTGCAAAGACGCCATGTTTGTTTTCTGTCATTTCACGTTATTTTGTTAGTTGAATGTTTGCCATTTATCGCTATAAAGTCGTATTCGATTGAAGAACGTGGTCGCCATAATCGCGCAAATGAAACAACCATCGGTCGTTTAGTGTATAAAGTCAAGGTTACGGGTGGGTGTAAAGCCAGCTGAGGAGGCTGAAAAATGTTTAACGTACGTTAACTTCGATCGCGGTCAAATTACAAATTAACACACAACAACTCAATGCCTACCCTCAGGTTCCTTCTTTCAATTAAACAACTGTATTTTTTTTATAAGTGTTTTAAATTTTTAATTTTGTTTGTAGATGTAGTTTACATAGCTTGACTACTGGACGTTTTAAATTGACATGTTTTGTCTTGATCGTCACCACCCTCACTATATTGTCGTTTCCTGGATGCACTTGGATTATTCAACCCCATGGCCATTTACACGCCGGAACGTTGTCTTCTTTTATCAGAACGATGCCATTTATTTAAAGATTCTCTCTAAGTTTTTGCCACTTTTAACGCTGCTGTAATGTATTAAAATAATCGGTTGAGTATTTCTTCCAGAACAATTGCACTCTGATCTGTATTCTCTGCCATCTAGCTAATAAGGAATCTGTCTTCGCCGTGACGGGTGTTTCAGCGATAGCTCCGGTAGAGGTTCCAATCAAAAAATGCACTGGTGTCAGGAACTCATAGTTTTCGTCTTGCAATGTAGTGTACAGCGGCCGTGAATTCAAAATATTCTCAATCTGGCACAGAAGGCTGATCATCTCCTCAAAGGTCAAATTTATGTTATTGACAGATTTGAAAATTTGAGCAAATGTGAGATAACCGACTTTACGGCAGACTATCAAAATCGGCCGTTATGGGGTGCAGATGGGGGTATGAAATGCCACTCTAGTAAGCATCTTTCAAAATTCTCTTAGCACCGACGAAATTAGAACCGTTGTCGGTGTATATTCTTATTGGTACTCCTCGTCTAGCTACAAAGCGTTTAAGGGCGGCCAAAAATGCTTCGCTGGTTAAATCGCTCACTGCTTCGATATATATTACCTTCACTGGATTCGTACCCCCTCCTGTTTTATGCACGTGTTTTACATAAACAACGCACTCCTCAATATGGAGCGAACTTGGTGATTTATTTCCCATATCACTCGCTCTGTACACACATGATCAGCATTCCGTATAACCTGATGTTTGATGTCATATTCACAATCAGCATTGTACAGTCGGCCCCCTAATCATAATACATTTGCTTCGTCAACGAAAGGAGCTAAAGAAACCAATCTCGAATCATATTTCACCATGCTGGACTTTCTTAAACTCGATATATCTCCTCCAAATGTATTGTGCTGTGCCCATATATAATGCAATGTATCCTGGCGTCTTCTAATTCTTTGGCATTCAGCTCACTGATTTTTCTGTTCTTTGGATCTTGGCACCTCGAATTATGTATAAGTAACGTCTAACATATGCGGAAACCCGTATTATTTTATTCAATTTACATTTTCTCTTGAAGAAAAAAAAAAGTATTTGTAGTTTTAGTTTGCGTTTATTTTCCTGCGTCTCAATTGGACAACCCTTTAGTATCTGTCATTGACAGAACCCACGAAGACGGATATATATCGTCCAGCAACTTGCCCAAAACATGAGGGAAACCCCTGGGCCCGATCCGCCTTGCCGGAACAGATGGTGGCATTGAAACTGTACCAAGTTCAAGACATCTCGTGCACATCAACGGTCGTTGACCTGTACAAAAAGACTGTAAAATGCTACAGACACGGAGATGTCCACTTCGATTACTTTGTGAATCCCTGGCGGAATCACAGCCAGATCGAGCACTGATTCAACTCTGGTTGAGGTTGAAGTAAAGAAGCAAAGCTGTAATGTTGAGGTTCCTGCAGATTAAGCTCCATCACTCCAAGGTAGCTTTGGCTGCGCTCATTCTCAAACTAAGAGCAGGGGAGGTAAAATTTCAAGAATTTCATTCTTGCGAAAAATAATCTTAACATCTTTCCGTTATCAAATTACAGCAATTCAAATGTTATTACAACATGCATTGAGATGAATGCTCAAAACCTCTAGCTAATTGCAGCTAACTCTCAACGTGATGGGGAAGATATCCCATCTGTAATTTTAGGATCACTAAAGGAGGCTCAAAAACAAATTTAGTCACTCTGGGAAGTGATCCAAATTTACATCACACAATTTGGAGAAGCCCATATACGAATGATTGAGGTGGGGGGTTACACGTTGATTTTCTTCTTATTGCTGATAAATTAGAGCATGCATTAAATGCATTAAAAATTTTAATGCATTAAAAACAAGAGATTACATCAAACAAATTTATAACATTTTGGATGCCAGGATGGTAGAGTTTTGATTTCTTCTTGTGTATATAAAGTATAAATGCACAGCAAATCCTTCAGCATTGGTTTACGAGTATGAATTCGCAATCGAGTGTTCTTTATGTTCACTTATGCATATCTATTAAGACAATTCAGCAACATGATTATGACGAATACGAGATGATTTATTATGATTTTATTCCCAATTTGAATAAACAAAATTTAAAGACATATAGGGCAATCATATAAAATTCTGTTCACAGCATCTATAATTCAGCAACAATAATTCCGCAATAAAAATATGAACTTAAGTCATTTGAATAATTATTTTATAATGGTTAACATATTGGATGGGCGGTCCATTTACGCACATGTGTGTGTCTTTTTCGAAAAATTTGCACAGATCTGTTGAATGATCGATTGATCATTCAATACTTATAACGAGATCATAAAAGTTTTATGACACAGACCCAATCAAAATATTTGACTGATTCGCGCACCGTCGACCGATACTGGGTTGCGCTGCGCGACTATAAATTTTATGTACCATGGAATAATAACTTAAGTGAAATGAAAGCGATCGCATAATGATCATAAAAATTAATTAAAAATAATTTTTAATGTGATTTAAATTAAATGATATTGGTACTCGCACATGTAGAGTAATCAAATTTTTGGGAGGCCAAATAATTATATATAGACTTATTGACGCAATCTGTGTGTTTAAAAATATGGAAAGCGTAATAATGTATATAAGATCGGTGTGATTTAAAAAAAAAACACGGAACGATTAAACAAATTTAATTCGAAGACATTGCATTTAAACATGATCCGTGCGCGCATTGTCGTATGTAGGTGGTCACATAAAAATATACTCTCCGCAAGCAATTTGTAGTCGATAAAACTGTCTCATTTTTTTTAAATATTAACAATAACAATTTATAATTTATGGCATCGTGGCACCGTCTCGTTATGCTCTAACGCGTTTGTAATGGATTTTATTTTAATGAACAGTCAACAATATTATTAATTTTGTATTTAATTTTATTGCAGATTGACTCAGTTATAAAAATTTATTTGAATTACGATGATTTCATATTGACGGGGCGCAATCGAGCAATGTGACGACATCCTACATGTTCGTTCCGTTGCTTTATAAACACCCTTCCTTTTACTGAACAGAAATCACAGCATGTAGCTTACAACTTATTTATATGACACAGTTTACTCCGAAAACACTCATATACGAAGTGCGTTAAAATTTTAACTAGACCCCTTATATGTTCGCAGCTTAAGGGATTTTGAGGTCCCAGGAATTGGGGCCTGCTTCACGCTAGACGGAGCACAGGGACAAGTGCAAAGTAAATTAAGTGAAGTTTGTTCTTCCTCTTTATATTCAGAACTATACGATAATCATTAAGTTAGCAGACACCAAATTTGTTTGAGTATTTTTCTGTAGGATAGTATCCGGTATTTACGCACAACCATTCTGATATGACGCCTTCGCATCAAACTTTCTCATCCACCTTTGAAATATATGACAAACTAGCACACGCACAGTAGTCGTTCACTACAAAGCTGCCTCGAATCAAGATTCTAGTCTTCGACGACGACTACACTATATTGGACTGAATTCGAGAATCTATTCATCGATCTCGCCCACAAGAGCTGACCAACCCACACAAGTTACTTTATACTTTAAGGCGAATTTAATTGAAGACGTTGCGTTGTTGCTGAAGTCTGTGAGCATCACCAACGATAATTACGAGGAGACATGGTGCATTCTTCGAGATCGATATAATCATTGACAGTCATCTTCGAAAGTTCAAGCCATGCGCCTATGCAGTATGCACTACAAATTAGATCAGCCGTGGAGTTATGCAAGATCCTCGATACAACGTCGGACACCGTTCGCACTCTAAAAGTTGTATCCGAAAGAGCGTCGTCAGTGGGATATGCCATTAACCGAGCACAGTATTCATCATATAAAAGGACCTCATGGATTTCCTAAACGTCCGATGGCAATCACTGGAGATGATTTCATTTCCGTGACGAGAACCCAATCGAATTCATCGCAGTCACACAAGGAAGCTCCGTCATCATCGTACTCGTCACGAACTCGAGCGCAACGCAAATTAACACACAATCAACTCGTTCAGTCGTCGTCCCTTCGGACTCTCGCATTTTTTCGCACCTGTCAAGTTTGTGCTGGAAATCATAACGTATTCTAGTGTGATCAATCCAAACCGTTTACCTTCGATGAAAGGTCAAATCGCGTTCGAGAAAAGAGGTTGTATTTCAACTGCCTGTGCAAAAGCTACACCAATTTGAATTGCAAATCCAGTTTGTTCCGGAGTTGCAATAAAAACGAGCTCGTCAGCCAAACTTGACGCGTTTTGTGCACTATACCAAATGATGACATTCATGATGAATAAAATGTTCGCCAGCCTTAGTTGTTTAACAGCAACAAATAAGTTGAATGGTAAATCGATGATTAATTAACTATGGAGATATTTACAATTTTGCTCACAATCAAAATTGTGGTGGGTTTGAAAATCTAATTTTTCGTAAATACACAATGCGCCGAATTAGAAAAGCGAGATAATGAAACTTATTTTCGAAACGGTTTTGCCCAATCAGGTACTGGAGTCCCAAGTAAGTGGCGCAAGATACCTCCTATCGTCGATTCTTAAACCCAGGTCCTTTCAAATATTATTCTACACTCTGGGACATATGAACTAGAACGAAAGATACTCAGAATGGTATGCTTGTTGGAAACGAATATTCAAAGAGTTGGAAAATCTAAGTTTGAGCGTTTAATTAAAGAGAGTTTGTTTTTTCGGATTTCAATAAAAAAAATTGTTTCTAAATTTTACAACAAAATTTTAACAAACGTTTTCAAGAGATCGTGATTAAAGGGCCATAACTTAGCTTGAAATACCTTCAAACAGAACTCAAGTAACGATAGGTTTCCAAACGAGTTTATCTCCGAAATTCCGGAGAATTTGTTCAAATCAGAATAAATTAAAAATTTGCGATCGGCTAATTATTTAAACAGAACTAATACATTTTTATATACATAATATATTTTTAAATTAAATTTTCACGATTTTGTGTGGAAAATTTTATTATCTACCATAGCCATCTAGAAATAAATAGTTAAACTTGATTGATTACTGCCACCTAACGAAAATGCCTAAACTAAAATCCAAGACACAAAACACGCGCTGTCATCTCATACCAAAAAATGAAAACATTACAAAATTTCTATTTTCGATATTTTTATTTGAAGTTTTTTAATTTTGTATATTTACACATTTTTAATTATATAAAATTTAAATAATTGTTTAATAAAAACAATGTATAAATCATTATTCATAACAAAAAAAAATCTTGAAATAAGCAAATTTTAATTTTTATAATTTTGTAAATATTAAGATTGTATCCCAATTTTTAATTAACAAAAAATTAAAATCATATTAGAGCAGTGTACGAAGCCAGTGATAGGTAGGTACTATGGGAACTGCCGTATTCTGGATTTTTTAGGCTAAAATGTATATGTATATATATATTGTACGTATATAGAGCTGGGATTAAGATGTTGGTGGTGGAGGCGTTGTGTGTAATGCTTGAGCGGCCATCGCCGGGTTAAAGTGTATTCCTTCAAGCGCCTGTGGAGGTAGAGTTGTACTTACGGTAATAGGTGGCATCCCGGGTAATGAAATCGGTGTGGTGACGGATGTACCGCTCGCACCACCTTGAACTTGGGGATACGTCGAATATGTCTGCATCGGTGGAAATGTCGGAATTGGTGATTGTGTTGATACTGGCGCAGCGATCGATGCGGGTGGTGGTAATGATGAAGCGGGATAACTTAACAATGCCGGATTAAATGGTTGAGCTACAGAAGTAGCCGGGATACTTCCGGGAATCGGATGAGTATGGGGTTCAAACGGATATGAATTCATGGGTACGTAACCAGTTTGATGCGCATGCAATGTGCCAACGTCGGATGTCGGCGCCGCGTAGTTATGTGACAGTAGCGGATAATTCGGGATTGGTGTTGGTGCCGAAACTGAAGTAAACTGGCTTGGTGAATACATTGGGATGTCGGCTGGTGGCCCTGTTGATTGCTGAGACTGGCTGAATAGTTCACTTGTCGTGGCCGGTAAAGGACCAGTGGGTGCAAAAGTGTGCACAAAATCGGTTGCTGCATTTTGAGCATCGGTCGCATGGCTAGTTAATGACAAGTTTGATAGACTGGTTGCCACATCATTTTCAGGTTTCGCCTCCACGCCCTCCTCCGGCGTTGATGGATGTAAATATTTGGAAAACGTATTAGCTAGTGGGGGCACATATGGTATATTAGGATTAGATTGTCCAACAGCTGCTTGAGAAGCGGCTAAAAGGAAATAAATGTTAAAAATTATACAAAACTGCATATTATAGCATAACTTACGGTTTCCTGCGTACTGCTGAGAATTCGGCAATAAAGGCTGATACGATAGAAAAGAAACCGATTAAAACACCTTTAGATTTATACAAATTGAACAAACTTACTGTTGCCTCTGACATGGTAGGTGGATCTGGGATTTTATTTCGTTTCTCATCGGGTAAAATTCGCACTGGAATCCTGTGCAAATATCCGTATCCAATACCACAACCTAAACTGCCTTCGCCACCCCATTTTGAAAACGGTTTGATGGTTACCTCCCGACAACTGTCGTCATCAATGTTATAAACGTACAATTTGAGTGGGCGCCCTTCATGCGATTCAATTAATGTAAACAAATCTTCACTCTCGTGTAACACTGAATCGGCCCCGATTATGTAGTCGGAGAAAGATCTAAGGCCGGCCGCCTCGGCAGGCGATTGAGGATGCACCTCTAATATATGCCAGACATTTTCGCTAGCCCCTTCAAACGAACAAAACCGTATACTAACACCGAGAAGGCCTTGCCCACCCCAACTCGAGGTTGGCGTTAACTTTACTTCGCGTACATTCTGAAATTTACTGCTATATACGGTGACCCGAATCTCTCGATCGATATTCGATTTGAGTAGCTCCTTTAACGTATCATTATCCTGATCGAGCCGCGTATTTTCTATCGCCACGATAAAATCAAAGAACGCCTCCAAACCGGCACGAGATCCGGGTGAATTATCCTGAACCTAAGCGAAGAAACCCCGCAAAATACAAAAGTTACACGTCAGCTGACAGCCGCCAACCATACAACTGGCTCTCCATAAATTCAAACAATATTTACCCGTAGTACATGATATCCTTCTGTACCACCGCCGGGCACCGATACACTTTGGGATGATCCCATTGCAGACAATAAATATTGCACTCCAAATTAATTAAATTTACAGAGTAATTTTTAAAGTCGGAAAATATTGAAAATTCCAAAAAGAAACTTTTTTGTCTTGTTTAACAAAATATCTATAATGCACTGAACCTAAAACGATTTGTCATTTTTGATTTGAATGGAACCTGTACACGCCTGTCATCTATATTTGAATAGCATAACTATTTATAGTATACCAAGCATAATTTATATTTACGACGAATTAATCTAAAAATTTAACTTAAATTAATAAAATTGCCATCTATATATAGTTTTAATTATATTAAGTAATTTTATTGTTTATTTTAAGAATTTTTGTGGAACTCATTTTTTGGTGTCTGAGATAGTTTCCATATGTATGTATGTTAACAAGTTCAGTACACGTGTCTGTTCAATTTGCACTAGATAGGCATTGTAAAAATTTAGGCATTTCATATAACCCTTTTCCGGGCAGAAACAATTTTTTTTTTCATATAACCCGTTTACTACCTGCCATCACCATTGTGTAGATCACACAAAAGAATCATGTGAAAAATTTATTTTTATATATATTTTGGACCAACATACACATTTGTGCATTCATGTTAATTCGTTTTCATCTTAAAAAAAATACTTAATTGACTCACTTAACAGCTGCTTATATTCATTCTATATAATCTATTTCTATGCTTTCGAAACCCACTCAATTGTGATGGCCAGAAAAGGAATACAACAACTTTAAATTTTTAAATTTGACTTAACTCAACGCAACCGTTACGACTTAAATCAAAAGTAAAAACGTATCATTTCATTCTATTAAGTTTCAGCTATCTAGATTATCTAGAGACTACATATATACGGTTTTAAATTGAGTACGGTCAAAATTGAAACGTCTCATTTCTTAATTTTTTGTTATTTTGAAATAGAAGAACGACTACCTAAATTAAGTTCCGTTAGTCCTCGAACAACCAAAATTTTAAGTCGCGTAATTTGGAGACATCAAATTACAATTTCTTATCAATTCCAGGTATAGAATAGACGAGATTTCTAGATACAATAAACGATACGACTATAGGAACAATGGAGCTGCTAGCATTCCAACATTTATTTCTTCGTATGATGCAGTCCAAATTAAATTATCGAAACATACGCTGTGCACCATAATAAGAAGTGTGCTTATCAGCTAAATGATGGTGGGTGGGTTCGAAAAAATTAGATGAAAATGATCAGGATCACCGAGTAATGTTGATAATAAAGTTCATCAAGACAAAATCGAAACAGTTGACAATTCAAATGTCTAAAATTATTGCGTACATAACATTGGAAATAAATTGAAAATTAATATCCATGATCTACACTTATAAAAACTATTCATAAAGGATAAAGGCTCTGCTTACTTTTCCATACTCGAGGTGAGTTGTTTTTCAACTATATCCCTTTTCCACCCAGAAGAAATTATTTTTTGCTTGAATTTAAGTCCTCTATACACAATTGTATATGTAAAAAATAACAGGTTGTAATGTCTTCCGGATTTTAACGGATAATAGTTAAATCGGAATTCTTTTTGTAAAAAGCATTATAAATTGATAACATATTAATTATTTGTTGTTCATTACATATTAATTATTTTATTATTATTATAATTATTGTGTTATTTTTCGGACGAAAACGATTTAAGTGGAATGCATACAAAAATAAATTTTTGACATGATTCTCTTTCGTGACCCACGAAATTGTGATGGCAGGCGGGAAAAGGGATATGTATGAAGTAAGAATGTGAATGTTCAATATCACGGCACTCGTGGCTTGATCGAATGAAAATTCGACTTTATGTTGATATTAAAATAATGTACTTGATTATATTGGATTTAACAATAAATAAGCGTGGTAAAATGGAAGATCTCATAAAACTATAAAATTTAATTTTCAGCATTAACAGTATCCTCACAGTTTATGGGTTGGGTTAAGGTTTTATGGTCGTTAACCAAATTTAGAGCATTATAACTTTACGAAATGGATCACGCGTTCATAAAATCGCACCTTATGTTTAGATAATAATCAAAATCATCTAGGCGAATTTAGGATATTCCGTCTGCATATAATTATACCATATATAACATGTCCGACGATAAAGCAGTCGGATCGTAGTGGATTCGGTAGGCTATAGATTGAGAGCTTAGAGCGAAATTAATGGCAAACTCTTTAGAAGAAATGAAATGAGATCAATTATTATGTGTTCCAAAGAACACGAAAAGAAAAATCTGGGCTGGGATGTTTTAACATCACCATTTTTCGATATTTTATCGTAGTCTACGTCTCTTTCAGCTATAATCAATTTGACTTCTGTTTCGTGTATCAATTATTTCTTCTCTATTGCTATCACAGTCTACTAGAATATATTTGAACTATATTTCACTTATTTTCGTTCTACAATCGAAAAATAATTATTTGGTGATAGAAACACAGTAAAAACATCATAATGTTGCAATCTAGCAGGCTGATAAATGATATAAAAATTGAAATAGAGATAAATTTTATTCTACAGAAACGAGAAATAAACTTCGATAAATTATCGAAACATGGTGATGTTAGAACATCCCAGCACTGGTTTGTTTATATTTGTTTAAAGGGAAATCAAAACAAACAACAAAAAAAATGTTTTAAGGATGAAACCCACCAAGCAGCAGCAGCGAGCAGCAAACTTTAATTTTGGCTTATTCGCTTATTTATGATACGAAATCATAGTTTGCTTATAAATATAGGTATTTCCATTAAAGGACATTAAGTATTTTGTAATTATAATTGGAAAATTTAAATTTAAAGAAATTGTAGTGAATGAAGTTGCATCTGTCGCGGCATCAATAGGTTCCACACCCAGCAGCTTCAATTTGCTGCTCTTTGCTGCTACTCATAACCTCGATAAAATTTGCACAATTCAATTTTACTACTAAAACAAAACAATCTGCTGTGCTGCTTGGTGTGCACGCCCATAAGCAGCCGTTAGTGTGGATTGCTTGGAATATGTTGCGCTGCTCTTGGTGTGTTTCATCCTTTAACGTAAAAAACACTTTTAATTAAACCAAATTCACTTTGAATTAGGTACAGAAAAATTAATATTATTTATAATATTTAATTTAAATAAACACTTAGTAACGCACGATAAAATATAAACACCAAATTATAATGCCGATAATGAAAATGGCGCGTCTTTTGTTTCTTTGTTTTTGTCATTGACGTTTTTCTGTTTTTTTGATCTCAAAACAAATCCTCCAAAAATTTGCGATTTTGAAATTTGATCACAGATCAAAAAAAAAATCAATTATTTTCTTCTAAAGATCATGAAAAGGTATTTGTGATTAAAATTTTTTGATCAAAATCAAGTTTTTTTGATCATTTTTCTTCTAAACAATTTGACATAAGTTACTAGTGCGAAAAATTGTTAATGGCGTTTCAAGTTAAATAAATTTTTTCATTTATTGTAAATTGTGTAAAGTGAAATAGTAAATAATATTGTCGAAATTATTGTTGTTTCGCTTGTATTTGATATTTTTGTAAATATTTTGAGATTACTTCTAGAATGTTTGGGAACATTCCGTTAGTTGTGTAAATCAAAAGAATTATGTTGTTGTAAACCGTCAAACTTCAATTTAAATTAAATCCTCATCCGTGGTTTCAAAATCCAGGACTCGGTTTTCTTTGTACATTATTACATCTATTCCGATTTTAATCGGAATCACCGATAGACGCTTCATCAATGGCGGTGATTTGTGCTGTCCCCATTACATTATCGGCTGTAGCGGAATTACCGGTCTTAAAATTGAGCATCGATCCCCCGATGCGCATCAGGCTAGTAAAAATTAGCTTGAATAATTTTGACCAATTTGGACGAATACTCCATGACTGATTTTTCACTACAGGACTCAGTTTCACCATTCAGTTCAAGACTACGTAAGTTATAGCGTTTTTTGAATTTTTAGCACCCATTAGGTACTGGCGGACAATTCGGTCATCGAGGTAGTGGATGTCCTTTCTTTTATTTGGTTGAAAAGTTGACTCCCTCCGTATTTAATAGAATTACTGTCTACCATCCATAATATGATCACGTTTATAAGTTGTAAATTTCGCAGTAACTGTTGTACCACTCGCCACACTTTTGCTAATAGAATCCTTCATCCACTTTATTGTTCTGACAATCGGCTCATTCTAACCATAATCTTTTGCCACAAAGGGATCCGGTTTCCATCTATCTGAAATCTTGAGTTTGGTTTCTAACCAAATTGGATGCCGTTTGGTAAGACTCGTTTTCTTGCCTGTTGTCGATATGGTAGGTCTATAAAAATTGTATGTTAATAAAGTAAAATCGAAATTTACATATTGTAAAATTTACTAATATAAAATTTTCTTACCGTTTGTTATGATAGATTATAAAAGAAATAAAGAAATTTGGTTTTCATACGTACAGTTCATACACAACTAAAGGGAATTCTCCATTCCAACCATTTTCAATTTTGACGTTCCCTGAGAGCAAGTGAAGTGCGTCTTATGGATTAAAATACAAAGATGAAATGACCGCGTTTAAAGCACATTGAACATCGATATATTAGTACATTTTTAATATTAGCTGTATTTCTTTGGTAAATTTACAACAACAATTGCATGTATCTAAATTGAGAAATAATTTAGCTAAATTGAAATTTTTTGTAATTTACGAAAGCTAAATTGGTTTTTTAGTTAAGGTGCTTACCACTCGAAGATAACAGATGTTTCAACAATAGTTGCAATATCAAAGACATAAACCTAAATACTCACAAGCAACTATGAAATTTTTTCGGTAAAAAGTCATATTACTCACAAACAAATTTCATCAGACAACCCCAATATAAATAACGTAAAGAATATCGCTCCTCATTTTCTCAAATAATCAATTTAATTTCCCTCATTCTCTTTAATTTTGCATATTCACGCATACAACTATACAGGCTTGAAAAGAATATAGAAGGGGAAGTGTTCTCGATAGTATACAAACAGCGACGAGTTTGTAAAGACGTAAATAAATAAAACCGTGAATTAAATTAGAAAAAAAATTGCTTTTGATTTGAAGCAATGAAAAGTGCTCGCAGTGTTCTAAATGTATTTTTTAATGGATTTAATTAAGTTACAACAAATTGTATTTTTCTAATTGTGATTTATTATTATTATTATTTATAAAAAATTGTGCTTAGAAATAAGTGTAGTGTGTCTGTGAGTCGTTGGTTAATTTGTAGAAAATAAACAAAATCTAGTGTGTTATCATTATTATTGTTATTATTATACTATTTTATACCACTACTACGACGACGACTACTAATTTGATAAGAAAATAAAAATGGCAGATCAGAATGAGAAATTATTAATGGAATTACTAAAACAAAGTGGGAATAGTGAGTGCGCTGATTGTGGTAGCAAATGTAAGAAATTATCAAAAGTTAATCGTATGTTTTAAATTTTTAAGTCGTATTTTGGAACATTCTTGGAAAAAAGAATTTTTTTTAAATTTTATTCTTTGATACTATACGCGATGACAGTCCAAACTTTGTGGGGGGCGGCTCACAAACATAGTTTGATTACAACATAATGTACACACACATCAAAACTTATCTATATTATTTACACTTATACACAGAGAGACAAAATCAAAACATTTTCAGTTTTGTTTTGGTTTTCTATTTTTTACAATCAAAATATTAACACACATACACTTATTCATTGAAGATTTTTTTGTTGTTGGTTGTCTTGTGTTGTTGTTGTGCTTTACGTTTCGATTTAATTCAAATAAAAACAAAAATACGAATTATGAATGGGTTGGATCAAGGAGTGCGTATTTTCTATTGGTGTGCAACTTGATGGAAACATGAGATTTATGTAGTGATAAAATGTTAAAAACCCGTTTGTAGTGTAATATATTTTGACAGGCAAGATAGAAAGGCAAACAATTTCAACCCGTCAAGCCAGAAATTATCCAATATTTTGGTAAACACATATCAACTGTTAATTTTATTCAAATCACGTTGCAATTTCACACAACACGCATAAAGGAAAAAATATGCAAATTCCAAATATAGACGAGATAACTCTGCTGTTTAATCTAGTGATAAGCAGCACAAACGAATCTGGACCTAAACTGATCTAAAAATTATATTTACAAAATTATCACTATAGAGAATTTAAATAAATATTTAAAAATCATAAAATATTAAGGGCAAAGCCGTAACTACTATGGCTGTAAATCTGAAAATAGACGGAACATATATAAATAACATATGACACGTTAAAACACCCAGTTGCAACTATTTTTACTGGTCACCACCCAGGAATCGAATCCAAAAACCACCATATAACAGAGCAAGCATTCTACTTACTAAGCTAACGAGGGCGACAAAAACATAAACATAAAACTAGTTTTTATTAATAGTTAATTTAAATTAAGTGATAATATAACACAAAAACTTTTCTGTCGCTCTATCCACCACGTATAATAACCGAATCCACAGAACCTCGCGTTGCAATAGTGACGCATTGAACAAACAAGGTACCGGGGTAAACTTTTAAGTTAGCATATCGAAAAACCTGGACAGCCAGCTCCATTCATTGGAAGAAGAGTGAAACATAATGAAATGGGCGATAACACGTGCTTTACCGGGAACTCTCAGTAGCTAAAAATACATCTAAACCTAGAACACACTACTGATTGAGAATTGTCTAGCTTCAATTCAACAACAAAAAAAAACCGCACACGAAAACTAAATTTCTCTCAATCAACAACGAATCTGAAAAGTTACAAATGCCTCGCTTAATGGGACAGTCAACAGCTCGCAGTATTCGTGTGCAGATTAGGGCATATTACGCCAGGTCCTATTCAAATAGGAGAATTGTACCGAATTTGTATAAACCTTAAATAAATCTGGCTTGAACACGTTCTGCGTTCTTAAAATCGAACCATAAAATCACGGGAGGTCTCTTATTCGATGGATGGACGACGTTGAACAGGACTTTTATACTCTTGGTCCTTGTGTCTGGCGACCACGGCAAAGACCGAGCTATCTGGAAGAAAATTATTGAGGACCATCCAAAGACCTTCATGGGATGTAGCACCAGCGAAGAAGAATAAGTATAAAAACCCAGTTCTTTTCCAAGAACTACCCCCTATTCCTGAATACGATACGAAAACGAAAATGCAAAAATCATATTTGAATTGAATCAGATTCGTACGATTCTTATTTAAAATCGAATAGGAATCTTATACTTTCGTTTTCGTATCGTATTCAGGAATAGGGCTGCTGATTTTGAAATTCTATTAACTTGGAAAAAGATTTTGCTCTCAGTGCTAATACGCACGGCATCAATGACACAAAAACAAACTAAATGGCCCTTTGAAATATTACCCCGATTATATTGACGAGTGTACATGATGGTTTATGTAAGGTTACTGGTGCAGAAAGCCCGGTAAAACACAAACAGTATAAACATAATTTATTTGGGTCGAGCAAAATTCTGACTCTAGGCGTATAACATCAACAAGTGTGATTCATTGTGTGTTCTACTATTAGTCAAAGCAGTTAACATGTCCGATTGCCTACCATACGGCAAAGCAGTTTTAATCAGACCCACAAGTTTATCTACTATTTACCGATTGGAGGAGTGTAACTGCACTCTATGATTCGGACTTCATTAATAGCTTGCGAGAAGGGTCTTCGTAACGTTATTGTAAAATATGTGGGTGCATGCAATAATTAGTTGAAGTAACAGACTGGTCTGTTAATAAAAATCGATATTTCGATATTATCGAGTAAAAATGACCGATCCGTTTTAAAATCAGCCGAATTTAGCAGGATAATCGATCACTTGCACCTCATTGACCACAAGTGCATTGTTCCGATATATTATGTTCACTAAAATACTATTTACGTATATGTATCGTCTACTTGTGTAATACATAGATTGTGAGCTAGAAAGAATGTGAATCAAATCTTAAATTTCGGAAGCATTCCATAATTCCTTTTTTTACCAAGAGTTACTACTTTACTAATTTACTTAATGGCAATATCAAAAAAGCGGCTACCACACTAATAAAAACCAGATTTTTTAGAAGTATACCAAATACCTATAAACATAAATCTTCAATTAATCCCTAGTGGCACTGTTACATTAACAATTTGAATAATATTCAGATTTAAGTAATATCAACCCACAAAAACCCACTAATCCATCATACATAACACAGAAATTTAATTACGATATTAAACGCCGACATATACCGTAGGTATTACATACGTGTCCCACGACGAAATAAGAAAATCAATTTTCATAAGAAAATTATTTACTTATTTTTCAAAGTTCGATTACCTTTAGTTATTTCATCGGCCCGTCAATATATATATATATATATATATAATTAATCTATCAGGCGACAATTATTTTTTCGTTTCTATATAGACAAAAAGGTCACATACAACAAACCTCGTTGTCGTCGCGACCAAATCTTATAATATATATGTATATATTGCCCAATCGCGTATAGACGATTTTTTCGCGTTTTGATTCATCATCAAATTTCAATTATCACATGCGATAGAGGTACGGCTACACTAAAATTAAATCATGAAAAATAAATAATGTTCTATACTTAAATATTCTTAAATGTGGCGCCTATTTCAGTAAAATTTTCGAGAAACTGAAAAACGCAATCAAATAACACAAAAAGCGCATTCCGATCAAAATCATCTGAAGTTCTTATTTTCGTATTAAAAGACGACTTTCAAAGTGATACAAAAATATATTTGATACCGCCGTCTAGGTCCACTTACATTAAAAAGAAAACCTATATGTTGTTTAAATGAAAATTATTTTCTCGTCACACTCATCGCATTTTTCATTGAATGCATTTTTGTTGTTGTCAAAACTACAATAAATAATATATACAAAAATAATAAAATCTCTGTGCTCTTTAAAAATACACACACATAAAACATAATAATAAATAAATTAATAGGGAGAATGAGATAGAGAGGCAGCAAGCAAAGCAGTCTTATTCATAAAATACAAACTGATGATTACGTTGACGATGATGATAGTGCACTGTGACGAGAGTGCATTCACCCTTAAATTGTGTGTATATAGTAAAAATGCCAACAACAACAACACTCAGCGACAATGACAACAACAAAAACGATTCAAAACGATGCAGTAATAATGAACGATTGAAAATGCATTCATTATTTTTTTACGATATAGAATAGTGTATGTGTATATGTGCGATGGCATAGTATTTGGGTTCATGTTTTTACTTCTCTATTGTGGAATTTATTTTTGTATTTTACATTCACAACAGAGAAGAATGTTTATATATTTTTTTGTTTTGTTTGGGACAGAGGTGAATTGGGGACAATTTATGAAATATGCGGCTTACTCTCAACCTTAGCATAATCATAATTTGTTACTATAAATTCGATAACGTTTATCATTCTTAAAGTTAACCTATCCACCAGAACGTTACAGGACGCTATGGAAAATTAAACACCAATTATCGGCTAATTAAATGTCCAATGAAAAATTTCTGCGAGAAGAACAGCGGTGCCCAAACTGCGGCCAGTTTTATGATTTGGTGCGGCTAGTAAAAAAAATTATAAAAATAGCAAATAATACTACAATATATTAGTTTCCGTTTTAAAAATTACAATATTTTGGTTATACGTACTAAATTCAAACTAAAATATATTTGTACATTGGGTTTGGGAGTTTTTAGCAATTGTGTTTTGGTCATTGATTTTATTCAGCGGATATTCAGCGGTTTTAGGTTCATTGTGTTCATAACATAAAAAATGAAACACAAATATTTAACAGGTTATGAAATGGAAGAAATAGGGAAAACGGAATTTGAAAATAACGAAGATATTTTGTGAATCACATTATCGACATTTGGAATATTATTTTCATTAAATTTGACAACGGTAAGAATATTAAATTAAAATTAAATACAAAAACTGCATGTTTATCCCTTCTATAGGTAAAAAATGGCATACAACAAAGAAAAAAAAACGTAGATTGAAAGGTGAAAATGGCTTGTTCAAGGAATCCTGGACTAATGACTTTTTTGTTGAACCAAAGGGGGTCGGTGTTACATGTTTGATATGTGATGCAGCTATCATCCTTAAAGGCCACAATATTAAGGACCATTATTTGAATAGGCACAAGCAAAAGTATGACCTACAAAAAGTATGACTTACGAAAAGAAAAACTAAATTGTAGGAATCTTAAAATATATATTTGTAACGTAGTCTTATTTAAATTTGAATTTCAATTTTGTAATACGTTAGCAATGAAGTTCGTAATAATAAACAAATGTATTATGTTATGTACATAAAACACACTCATTTTAAAATACCAATTGTACATCAAAAAAAAAAAAAAAGAAAGGAGATGAAAAAGAAGAGTGAAATAGATCGGACGTGTTTGTTGGATTAAAGAAAAATAAATAAAAAACTTAAAAGTGATTTGGCCATTTAAATAAATGTTAATTATTTAAATCTTCGTCCTATAAAATCAACAAAATTTTTTTAAACGTGTAAATGACGAATGTGAAAATGCAAAATTATCCAGCATTTTGGTTTCACAAAAAATTGCTTACTTATCGAGAAATACAGTTTGTCGTAGGATTGAAGATATTTCTTCTAAAATCGAAGCCAATTTGAGAAATAAAATTGCTCGCTTTAAATATTTGTCCATTTGTTTTGATAAAACAACCAATATTTCGGCTACTGCTACTGTTAGCCATATTCATCCGAGGCGTAGATGACGATTTCAACGTTACCGGAGAACTACTAAATTTGGTTTCAATGAAAGATTCAACTACTAGGGAAAATATTTTTGAATCCATTATTACGCAATTGTAGTTGTTCAAAGCTGACTTACAAAATCTGGTCGGAATAACCACGGATGGCGCACCATCTATGCGCAGTGCAAAATCCGGTGCTGTGACACTTCTTTCAAAATTTCGTGAACTTAACCCAAATTTCCAAGTAGTTGATATACACTGCTTATTGCATATTGAAAATTTATGTGGGGACACTCTTAATTTGGAACTGATCATCAATTTTGTAATAAAATCTGTCAATAATATTCGGAAGAGTGCACTCCGTCAGAGACAGTTCAAAGAATTTTTAACCATGATTGAGGAAGCTGAAGGATTCGATGTAATTTACTACACAAATGTGAGATGGCTTAGTCGAGGGAATTGCTTGAAGAGATTTTTTGACCTTCGACATGAAATTAAAACATTTATCGAATCCGAAGGAATGGAAACACATCAATTTTGTGATAACGAATTTAATCTTAATTTGGCATTATTCGTTGACATCTCAAAATACCTAAATGAGCTCAATACTAAACTCCAAGGGAAGGATGGAACCATAACTGATATGTACAAGTATATTACATCACTTTTGGATACGTTTAATTTATTCAAGGATCATTTGCTTGTGGGCTCATTTCAAAGCACTCCAATCCGTATCTATGAATGATAAAGACACAAAAATATTTGCTTCCGATATTGCAAAATTGATAGTACAATTTAACGATAGGTTTTCGAAACTTTTTAGCTTAAAAAATGAAATTGAATTGTTTTCGTATCCATTTTCCGTCGACATTAATTTAGTTGATTTAAATTTCAGTTGGAATTATTGCAACTACAAAATGATATACTTGCTAAGCAGGCATTTTTAGGCGTTAAAAACAGTTTCCTCGCAATTTATTTAATTAAGAAAGGTTATCTAAATATAAGAAATTGGTTTTCAAAACTAATTACGTTATTTGGAACAACGTATAATTGTGAACAACTTTTCTCGGGATTAAAGTTTGCAAAAAAATCCTATAAAAATAGACTAACCGACATTGATTTGAAAAGCGACTTAATTTGAATAAAAAATCTAAACTTAATTTATACTGTTTATTTATTTTTTTCCGTGCAACCAGTTCATTTTTGTTTTTGTAAATTTTGTTGTACCGTCTGAATGAAAGAAAAAACAAAATTTGACGGGCCTAATGAATCGGTCGATTGAGTCTTTAATGATTTGATTAGAACCAGGGGCGGTATGTTGTACCATAACTTCGAATCGGAATTCGAAAAAAGTCGAATGGCGGTATGTTGCATCATTTTCGAAAAGCAAAAATGATACAACTTTCACTTTTTCGATTCGACTTTTTTCGAATTTCGACTTTTTTCGATCGAAGTGATGGTACAACATACCGCCCCAGGTATTATTGTCAAGTCGTTTATATTCGTCAACACATTCCGTTCCACATACCAAAGAAGGTTACGTTAAAGTGCTCAGACCAGCTATAGATGGAAAATTGATCGATTGGTTAATGAATACGTGCGTTTAATATTTTGACAATGTCTCCGGCTCAGAGAAAGCCAATGTTCTGAATTTTAGTTTAGTAAATGTATAATAAGTAGAAAACAAAATTCCACAAAGAGAGATTAAGTTGTTCTGTCAACTTTAAGTTTTCTTAGAATTTGCGTATTGTTTTTTTTCCTAATTTAGGCCAATTTAATTTAATCGAGACTAAAGAATTTCGTAATTAAACAATATAAACTATTCTTATTCATCCATCGTTATTCTAATATTCATTAGATTTATTTTGTTAGTAATACAAAATTCAATGATTTAAAATTAATCACCCCACAGTGACCAGGACCACCTGCTTCATCATTGTTTATTGTATTTGCCATTATAATCTTGACCATCATTATTAGCTCATAAATCAATATGAGAATTTATAAAATCAAAATGTAATCATCACATTTTTTAATGAGACTCATGCTCTGCAACACACAAATATCCCTAATTTTCTGTGCAACAAATTAAAACAACTAATAAAGGAAATAAAGAACGAAAGCATAAATCAGCGACTCCGAGGTTTTTCTGAACTGGAAAGCAACGAACGGACTAAAAAGAACCAAAATGCATGTGCCACATATCAAATACGATGACGGATCCTGGCTAAAAATGACAAACAGAAACTCTATTTATTGCTTATTTAGAAGAGGCTTTTCAACCGTTGCTGAGACAAACAGTAAATTAAAATATAACGGTCGTAAACAAAGTAGACGATCTTAACATAATGTGAACTTAAATAATCTGAACTTAAGTATTAGAAAAGCTCCAGGTTATGACTTAATTACTGGGCAAATTGTGAAAGCCATTCCCGAGGAAGGTTTTTCGTAAATTAATTCAAATAATTAATGCAGCCGGATTCAGATTGAAAAATGTTCCACGACAATGGAAGGTGGCCGAAATAATTATGATTCCTAAACCAAGTATGTATCACTTCGAATCGAAATTCGAAAAAAGTCGAATGGCGGTATGTTGTATCATTTTCGAATCGCGATAAATGATAAAGTTTCATCATTTAAAACCAAAGTAATAATAAATGTTGCTGACACTTCATTCTAGAAAAAGTAATCAAGATTAAAAAATGATAAAAGTCGAAAATGATACAACTTTCACATTTTCGATTCGACTTTTTTCGAATTTCGACTTTTTTCGATTCGAAGTGATGGTACAACATACCGCCTCAGGTAAACCAGGAAACGATAAAAAATCTTTTAGACACCGATATCACTACTTCCGGTCATATCAAAAATATTTGTAAAACTGTTGCTGAAGAGACTCAAACCTATAATAGAAGAAAGATGCTCTATTCCACCATATCCATTTGAGTTTAGAGAAAATCACTCTACAGTTGTACAAGTTTTTATTTTATTTCCAGTATTTTCTTACAGCTCAAGCTTTTGACAAAGTTTAGCACCAAGGGCTTGAATTTAAACTGCATCGAGACCCGCCTAAGCAATTATACCAAATTCTTAAATCCTACATAGCAGATCAACACTTAGTCAAATTTGATAATGAGTACTCTGAAATAAAACGAATATCAGCAGGTATACTACGAGGCAACGTTCCCTCTAATTATTCAAAATCATGCGCGGCATAACTGCATTGTGGGCAAGTATTTTAAATCTAGCAAATTTCGAGCAAAATTTAACAAAATTACAATACAATAATTTTTACATATAATTTTATTTAAAAATAAATTAAAAAAAAACTTTAATGCGTGAATTCCACAGTGAAACAAATTTTTTCAGTAAAATTAACACGAGATAAAAATACAAATTCTTTACTTGTTAGAGAGAAACAAAAAAAAATGTTCAGTAAAATTTATTGGCAAATAATAGAATAAGTGGAGAAAATGTGGCCATAAAAAGTATGAAACTCAATACTTTTTATGGCAACATTTTCAATACACCTTCAAAAAATAGTATGCGATGAGGAATATTTTTCGCACACTACGACAATTTTATGGTTGGAAAAGTATTATAGTAAAATGTCAAGAAAAAGTGGAACTCGCTATTAGTTTTTGTGCCAACAAATATAGAAAGGGGGTAGGGTAACATACATTTTTGAAAATTATATGTTTTGTTGCTATAAAAAAACAAATAAAAGTTGCAATCTTTATCGCTCTAACATAATTTAAATATATTATTCTCTTTCGGTTTCCCAGTATATTTTACTGAAAAAAATTTGTTTCACTGTGGAATCCACGTATAAATCAGGATAAAGTTGCCATAATAAGTATTAAACTCAATACTTTTTATGGCAACATTTTTAACACAACTTCAAAAGATATTTTTCGCACACTACGCCAATTTTATGGTTGAAAAAATGTTACTGTAAAATGTCAAGAGAAAAAAGAAACGTGGTATTATGTATTTTCTGTTAAACTCGTTTATTTTCAAATTTTTTAATTATGTTGCACTCAATGTGTCACTATTTTGACTATAAATTATGCTATAAAAAATAAACAAAAGTTGCTGTCTTTGTCGCTCTAACGTAATTTAAATATACTCTCCTCTTTTCGGTTTCGCGCAGTATTTTTTACTGGAAAAATTTATTTCACTGTGGAATCCACGCATTGTAATATAATTTCCGATTTTTCCCTTTTATAAAAATCACAGCTTTTGCTTCAATACATATTTTACAAAGTACATCACTTGTTTCAATTTGATAACTAGAAATTTCATATAATATAACTTTTTGTTTAATTGATAACGACAGGACTTCTGTTTTAACGAGTTCATTTAACCATTCTACTCTAAATTTTAAAGCCGTCTTGTTTGTTCGGAAGTCTGTTATTCGGCGGTTTCAGGTTCGATTCCTGGTGATGACAAGTAAAGAACTTGCGACTGGGTGTTTTTTACCGGGTCATATGTTATTTATATGCTTGTCCATTTTCAGATTTTCAAGCCATAGTAGTTACAGCTTCGTCCTTAATAATATTTTTGTGGAGCTTGAGCTTACATCTAATTTTTGTTTCGTCATTACAGTAAATGGACTAAATTTTTTATAAATTGTTTAAAAAACATCACATCATAAATGTAAAAAAAAAATTTAACTGCGTGGGTTTACAAATTTTTAAATTTTGTAACTAACACGAAAAAAATGTTAGCAATATTGTAGATGGGCGGACTAAAAATTATGATGGGCAAAATACAATTTAAATCTGGGCGGTCGCCCGTGTGCCCAGCTTAGCGGGAACGTTGCTACGAGGTAGCGTACTTGGGCTAGAAATCCAATTTAAGTTTGTGTTAAGTTCAAGTAATAGAGAGAGTAGCATCTATGCACGGAGTTGTAAACTCTTCAATTTGCAGATCGCTATATAGGAAAGTCAATGTAATAGTAGAAGTATTGTTTAACAAATCGTGTGGTGACCAAATGCATTTAAAATAACCGCAAGATTTGTTCATGGATGGTTTTCCCATGATAATGCGTTTACAGTTAATTGTTAAAAAAATAAGCATAAAATACAAAATAAAATCTTCAACACCATATACCCTTTTTATAAAAATCGTAAACATAGACCTAATTGGTTCACGTGACTAGCGCTGCGAAAACCAAAACTCATCAAAAAATCAAAACAAAAGAAAACGAAAAAATAGTAATAAATGTTATGGAAAATAGGGTAAAATTTTAGAAAAAAAAATGAAATTTAGAAATAAAAGTTTTTAAATTTAGATTAAAAATAGTTTGAACGCCAAAGCTTTAACTACTGTGCCATTTTGTCGGTGACATTGTACTTGAATAAATTATGATTATGTCATTGAAAAATCGTAAGAAATGCTTGATCATTTAAGCAAATATAAGCGAAATTGTGTGTGCCTGGTAAAAATATCCCATATAATCGAATTGTTTTACAATGGGAAAATATAATTGCGTATGCCTACACTAACACCAACTCAGTGGTTTTTTTTATGTTGTCATGGCCATATAAATAGCGGCAATGGTAGAAGTATACGTAGTATAAAGAGTGCAAAAGCTTGCCTGGAGGGCTTTCCTAAATGCTGATATTTGCAGAGATGAATGCACAGAATTCTTTGTAATTATGTCAGAAAATCATCCCGGATACTCAAAAATATATTTCCAATTATGGACAACAATTTGTAGTACTAGCGAATTATTTTTAAAGTCTACGAAAACCATTCGTTCATATTCGTCATCTATTTTAATTCACACACCAACTTCGTGTTATTGTTATTTTTGTTTTCTTTTTCTGGTTTGCTGGTTCGTTTTCGGCATGCTTCGGTATGGAAGCGCATGTTCGTTTACTATCTCCTTGAACCGTTCTCTGTTCCATTGGAAGAAAACCGAGCGTCATGACTTAAAGACTTTTAAAAATTTCGATATTATTTATTTATTTTAGCCTGAGTTTATCTTTCTGTCGATATCCAACCGTCTCACCCTTAAAATATTGTCACAGAATGCACTGATATTTTTGGCAACATAAGCACTACATAAGTACCAACTATCCACATTAAATTTGGGTTCTATTCGTAACTAATCTACTACAAATATAATATGCCTCGATAACATTTGCGTAAACGGAACCTTGTGATTTTTGGGCCAATGTTTGGCTAAGATTTGATTTTTGTATAACCTCGACCTTGATGTTGTGTAAACCTGGTGATTTACCTATGCTTTCAGAGACATGAAGGCACTCGTAGTTTCTTCAATGTTGAAGTTTTTCACCCAATTTGTGTTTGGTTCAATAGAGCTTTGAGCTCGAATTAGCTTGTGCTCCTTTATGTCTTTTAACAGTAACCATATATGGCATGTTCCTTTCGTGTGCGAAACAAATGATCTGCTTCTCTTTGATACATGCTTTTGAACTTTTGTTCGTTTAATGGTAAGATAGTTTAACAAGCACGGTTGTTCAGATTTATTAACAGGTTTGCGCGACAAGCATTTGTCGCAGACACTATTTAGTGGTTGTGTCATAACACGCTCTACACTTTATATCAGGAAATTTTAAATTTAATAGGTTTATTACTCCAATCCCAGTCGGCGTGTTTTAGTAAGTATCTTGGGAAATTTTTTAGCTTGAATAATTTCAATAAAAGTTTGTTCCGATGGTTTATGATTCATGGGGGTCCTTAGTGGGGTTTGAGACGTTTAGGAACCTTTTTGGCTTGAACGATTTAGACAAAATTTAGTGAGAAAGAGGTTTCGATTGAAAGGAAATGAATACAAGGAGTTCCGATGTCCTTAAAATTTATTTAGGGGTCCTTCGAAGAGGCCGTCATGTTGCACCAAGTTACGCTATGTTATTCCAAGCTGGGTCATGGTGCGAAGAGGGTTACCAGAAAAATTCCCGTGTCCCTTTAATTTTGTTTTTCGTCACGTACGTTTTTTATAAAAATTGGTGAAGGGGGGTTTTCGAGTGCCATTAGTTGATTGCGATGGGTATTAATTTCGGGAAATTCCCGGAAGGTCGGGTTCCAGTATTTAATTTGTTTTCGGCTCGCACGATTTTAATAAAAATTGGTGGAAGGGGTATTTTAAACCACAGCGATCTTTAAACCACAGCGGTCTAGCGATTTCATAAAAATTGCACTGATAAGAAATTTTGTAATGCCGGGAATGGATTACGATAGGTCCTAATTTTGGGAAAATTCGTTTAAGAGGTCTTTCGGTGAGGGGCCGGGTCCTATTTATTTGAAAACAACTTTAAATCAGTTTTGGCATCTTATTTCTCTGAAAGGATTTCGATTGCAAGGATGCTATTCCAAGGAGTTCGGATTTCCGGAAAATTCATTTAGGGGTCCTCCGAAAAAACCGCCATGTTGAATGCCAGGAATTAATTGCAATTTGCCTTTATTTCGGAAAAATTCGTTCAGCGGGCCGTACGGTGGACCCCGAATACCTCTCTTTACTTTAATTATTCGGCTCGCACGATTTTGATGACAATTGGTGAGAGTGGGTATACAGATTGAGTAGATTGCGATGCAGTCCGGTGGCCGGTGGATGCCTGGTACTATCAGTTATTTTTTCAGCTTGCCCGAATTTTGTAAAAACTTAATGGGGGATTTCAAATTCCAGAAACCGTTTTCGATGGGTATTAACTTTCGATTTTGATAAAAATTACAGCGATAACGGTTTTTTAAAGTCAGAAATGGTTTAGTTTTAATTTCGGAAAATCCGTTTAGTAGGTCGTCCAGTGGGTTGAGTCACGTATAAAAAAACAAATTTGCTCGAACGATTTCCATAGGGCTTTTTTAACATTTTATTTGGCTTGAACGATTATGTTAAAATTTGTGAGAAACGGGGTTCAATTGCAAGGAACCGACTAAAAGGAGTTATGATATTCTGAAAATTCAGTTAGGAGTCCGCGAAGAGACGATAATGTAGCACCATATTACGTTATGTTGGACCGTGTATTGTGTCATGTTGCACAATATGCATCATGTTGAAGGATGTTGCGTATGTGCACCATGTTGCGTGATGTCACACCATGTTGTGTGATGCTGCACTATGTGGCGTGATATTGTATCATGATTCGTGCTGGGTCTTGTATATTGCGATAATAAGATGTCTTTGTGATATGATATTCCATCATATTGCGGAATGTTGCTCCATGTTGGTATGGTTTTACGGTAAAATGCTGTATGGTTATTATGAATAACAATGTTAGTTTGGAACACTCAACAGCTAATTGCAGCAGCAGCTATTTAATGTTTTCACCTTAGTCCTTTTTCACATTTCTTTCTTCCTCAACCATTTTTGGTGTTGTTCGGAGGGACTAAAAATTGCCGAGGAAATATTTTTGAGTACCAGCCAATTGCGATGACCCATCATTTCGGAAAAATCCGTTTAAGGGATAATCCGGTAGAGTTGAGTTGAAAGGGGGGTTTCAGATACCAGGAATCAGGAATCGATTGCGGTGAGTCCGTATTTCGCCAAAAGTCATTTATGGGCTCCCGCAAACCATCGAAAAGGAATGGTTGTTCCATAGTTTGAATATATGTTTTGTATTCAGAATTTAATGGGCAACTAATATTTGTTTCGATTTTGAATAATGTATTCTGTCTCCAGCTTTACATGCATTTCGATAAAAAGTTAACGTATCAATTTTGAGACGTTTGTACTTAATAATAACTTAAAACACTTTCAAGCCAACCAACTTTCGTCGAGCTATGCTCGATGCTCCAGAAACTTTTTTTATAAAGTAAATGTCGGTTCGAAATGCCAGCCGATATGTCAGCCGAAGGTTTTGTTGGCCCTTTTTTTCATCTACTTTATACTAACACGTGCAATAAATCAACTGCTACATAAAATTTGATAGGTAAAAAAAAACAATTGTTTTTAAAATTTATTTTCAAAACAATATAGCTGTTTTGCTTTGGCAAAGCCGCTTAGCTTTAAAAAATAAAATATTAGCGGCAAATTTTGGTTTCAGCAATATTTCCTTGTGAATTTCCAATTTCCAGTAACAGAAAATATTTTTTCATCATAGTTGGCTTTCATGTCAGTAGTAATTGTGAGCTGAATCGGTTTTATGAAAGTCTTATTTTTTTGGTTTTATTTAAAGCCAACTCTTCTTTAATTACTACTGATAAATACGCCAAATATGATGAACCATTATTTTCCGATACTGGAAATTCACCAGCAAATATTGCTGAAACCAAAGTTGGCCGCTAATAATTGATTATTTAAAGCTAAGCGGACTTTGCCAAAGCAAAACAGCTAATGACTTGTCCCAAAAATTTAGTTATATATTTTTTATAGAAGGTCATAAAGCCAAATATGTTTCTAACATATTTTTTATGGTGAATATAAAATACACGAAGATACGAAATACCTAATATATTTAAATTCTAGTATTGGTTAATAGCAAAATTAGGAATTAAAAGCTTTGTTTCATTTTACCTATATGTCATGCTTGCTTTTCATGTTTGATATATTTCGCAAAAATCGAGGTAGTAGTCGAGATTTTTATTAAAATATTTCCTTCATATTAACTTCAACCAATAATATTTTAAAATTTCATTTCGGTTTAAAACATCCTATATGCATTTTTGTTAACCATATTTCAGAACTTTATCCGAAAGACATATTATTGGAATTGCATAATCGGTTCGGAAAAACCGCTGTAAGCTATATTACAGAACGTCACTCCCACATTGCTGAAATTGGTTCAATAGTAGCCTAGCACTATTCCATTGCCAAAATATAATATCGATTTGAAATATTCATACTTTTCCTAAATAGCGAGCGATTTCGAGTTATGCATTATTTTACTTAAATTTAAAATCGGTAATTATCCATTGCTCACTATTTTTGCACAAATTTTATTTAGCTCTTGTTGAAAACGTGTCACATATTCTGACTATTTATATCCAATTGTTTGCTTATCACTGCGGTAAAACCGTTTTCTTCCCAACTAATCCCAAACCAACCACCTCTAAAATTAGGTTTACGTTTGTTACTAAATAACAAATAAAATTATCTAGTATAAAAATTATCATTTCAAGGTAAATGTACAGGTTGTACATATTTTACTGATTAAAAATGAGTTAAATATGTCGCGCACCACACTCTTAATGGCGAACATTTGCACGCGCATCATTATCATATCGTGTACGTTTAGGTATGTATGCTTCTAACTATAGATCAGGGTTGGTAAACAATTTTATCGCTTATTGACACTTTATGTCGCTTACAGTAAATAAAATGCAAAATTTCACTCCACCAATATAGTTTAAGAGTAAAACGTTATTTTAAAATATTGTTCAATCAGGACAAAGGTCAAAACTGGGAAAGACAAGAAAGGATTGGAATTCTGTTTGGGTTTTGGCTTTTCAGCCAGTTTAGAAAAGATGGTTCATACATGCTGCATAATATGTTATATTACTCATGCGCACCGAAAAAAGTTATGAGTACCTGTGGCGTTCCAAATTATTGCAAAACCACTCGACAAAATATGCTGTGCATTAGCTGATTAATTGATTCTTTTGGAAGAAGAGATTTTCTAAAAATTGTTTTTCTTCATTGTTTACGCAACGTAAAACTGATTTGATTTTCTTTGAATTTCGAACATATAAAGAACATAAAATATGCCATAAAATGCGGAAAAATTGCAAACTTCCACTCAAAAATTTGAAAGAAGTGTAAGGGGTAATTATAAAAGATGTACATACCTGTAGCTCTAATTTCGTATTACAGGATCCATTGACGTATGTGATCCCAAAACTAATTCTCTGAATTTATAATAGAAGTTTGGCGAAAATAAAATCGCAACTGTCATTCTCAATATACCGTTTGTTGCTTGGGCTGGAAGCATATATGGCCACTTTCTTCTCCGAATTTAAAGTAGAGGACGATTGACGACAAATAACTGAAACCGCCCAAAGCATCCTCGAAATATCGTGAGTACAGACAGACATCCAAACACCATAGACACCTTAAGACATCCGCAAAGTGTTTTTGGACCTAGATCAATTTTGGTAATTTATCACGATTTCAAAAGGTTGATCCATCGGACCAAAATCAATTTATAACGTTTTGAAGCTCCTGAGTACGGATTGGTAAAAATATATTTGGTTGACTGGATGTCTGTCTGAACGGACGATATCTGGGGAATGGTTTGAGCGTTTTTAATTATTTTTAGCCCATCTTCTATTTTCAATTCTGAGAGTTGTATCCTTGACATAAGCAATGGTCCAAAGAAAAACACGCAATATCAGGATAATATCGAGATTTCAAGAGATATTACCCAGTAATATCAAGATTACTATTTGAAAACTACCCAAATTCTAGGAACTTTTAATTTGTGTCATAAAATATGTGATTTGAATAATAATTTGGAAAAATGTGGGTTAATTTTATAAAACATTGAAGATGTTTTGGAAACGTAAGCATGATCTTTGATGGTAAAAGTAAAAATTTTGTTATCAGCACTTTGGTTCACAAAAATTTGCACCAGGGCTTAAAAGAGTTTGGTGACTTCCTCCATTCATAATTTAGCGTTAATTTCCACAGCCTTGTGTCTAAAGACTAAATGGTGAGAAAGAAATTAATACGGGTCTGATTTTCCTGCAGTTGATTTGGTGATCCGCACATTTTTCTGAGTTGTTTTGCAATGAATTTTCTAAGTGGAAATTCATAAAGTTCGTCGGATTTCCCGTTGTTTTCCTAGTGGTCATGACTTCTGACCGAAGTTCTGATTACCTGCTGCCCTATTTGTGAATACGATACGAAAACGAACATAGAAAAGTGGCCATATATGCCCCCAAAAAAGCAAGCAACAAACGGTATATTGAGAATGACAGTTGCGATTTTATTTTCGCCAAGCTTCTATTGTCAATTCAGAGAATTAGTTTTAGGATCACATACGTCCTGTAATACGAAATTAGAGCTACAGGTATGTGTCTCTTTTATAATTACCCCCCTTTTTCGGAAAAAATACTTTTCTTCGGCTTAATAATATCAAAATTCTATTTTCTTTCCTTTTTTTTTTAAATCACCTTTTCGCCAATTTCAAGTTGATGAATCGCTAGTATGTTGCTGTACACCTATAGGTTAATTTAATAAATAAAATTAAAAATTAATTAAAATTAAATAGTTTGCCACTAATGGAATAAGTTCATAAGAACTTCAAACCTTTATATTAAATAAATAAATAAATAAACAATAAAACAGATTCGTACGATTCTTATTTAAAATTAAATAGGAATCTTGTACTTCTGTTTTCGTATCGTATTCAGGAATAGGGCCCCTGGTGATGTTTCAGTCCCTTGGTTTCAGATTTAATAAGAAATCTTTGCACAAAAAACAAAAACTTTTGTTTTTTTATGAGAAGATTTCTTATTAAAAGCGAGTACTCCAAAACGGTTTTGCTATATTTCCTATTATAATAATAACAAGATGTTAACCCATATTAGCCCAGCGATCTATTTATAGATCAATACAAAAAATATCTTACAAAGAGAATTGGAGAAATTATAACGAAATATTTTTACTGCAATGTTCTGTTTAAATAAAAATCCTTTCGAAACAATATTTAGTATGGTTTTGCAATCGCAGCGGTGCACAGGTGAATTATTCAAATACCATAATTTTACAGAACACATTTACAATTATATTTTGTTACACAATTTCAAGGACTTTGAACGTTAAGTTGGTATTTTTTTCCGTACCAGTTACCTAACTGTTGTTTTTTATTTTACCAACAATTTTTGGTTTTCCAATTTCATCATTCAAAATATTTACTAAGTAGTTTATCTTTTTTACAAAGAAAATTAATTTGGTCTAATATGGGTTAAATTGAACGGAACCAGTTGTTGACGATTCAGTAGGCGGTGGATTTATGTCGGATTTATTATATAGCTTGTTTCTAGCGTACCTGAATGAATCCAGCTTTAACGAAGTGTATCCCGTTACCAGATTAACCCTCAAATTCTAACGTACAGTCACAGACGTATTTTCAGTCTTAGCGAAAACTTTTGTCTTAACGAAGACTAGATACTTTAAATTCGTATTCTGCACTTAGTCTTATCTGTCAGTGGCACTATTCTGGTAATTCCCTGGGAATAGGGAATTGGGGAAAGATTTTATATCTAATTTCAGTTCAAATATTTTATTTCCGGCCTACTAAGGAGAAAAGTTTGATGTAAATATTTATAAATTGGGAATAATTTTTCCGTATCTAAATTGGCAGGGAAAATTATTCCCAATTTTATTTTGTTTTTAAAAAAACTACCACTAGATTTTTACCTCAGTATGCCAGAAAAAAAAATTTTAAAAAGAAATTTCATATAAAATCTTTCCCCAATTCCCTATTCCCAGGGAATTACCAAAATAGTGCCACAGTAGTCTTAAAAAATTGTTTTCGTTAATATCAGCGAAATAGGTGGTCTTAGGAATCATAATTTTGACATTTAAATAAAAACAATAATTATATGTATTTGACTATTAAAAACAGAAAAATTATTCAAAATAAAACATTATGTTCTTTTTTATATTGGTATAATACACTCTTAGCATATATATAACATAAATTTGAGTTTTTAAATAAAATAAAAATTATCATTAAAAAATAAAAAAAATAAAAATTATCATGATATATTTTATCAGCTTTTGTCATAAAACGCACTCATTCATCACAAAAAAACCAAAAATATTTTCGATTCTGGCTGTCAAAATTTATACATTTTATTTCTAATGTTATTGCGCTATGATTTTATATGGACAGGCAGGAACAACATTTTGTTCAACTTTAATGTTATTTCGTATTAACAATAATACATTAAAAACAATGTAGTTCAAATCAGTGTCTGGAGTAAACTCAAAAAAATATATTGTCTGTGTATGATTTGTGTGTGTAGTTTCTTTTCTGTGTTTTTGTTCAATCTTCAATGTCTGTTTCATTTCCTCTGATGGCGGCCGCATGAAATGTGTCTCGACTCGAGCCTCAGCTCAAGTTAAAAATAAGTGATATAATGCAAATTGTTGTTGTAAATTATTGTTGTTATTGTAATGAAAATGTTGTTGTACCGCCTTTTTGAGATCACACATTTTTAAGTTTTAACTTTGTTGGCTCGGCTCGAGGTTCGAGAGACATTTCATGCGGCCGCCTTGAATGATTGATTAGGTGCGACGTTGTGTGGTTAAAATTATTCGTGTATTCATGAATTGGGCGAGAAAATATGATTTCCTTTACACATATAAATGCCATCTAAAAACAATTTGTGAAAGTTTTTAGCTCAATCAATTATCTGCAAATCTCTGTCGTAAATTATAATGAATGAATGTTTAAATGTGTGAATTACTATTACACCCCGGGTTTGTTTTATTAGCTAAGAAAAGATGTGAAGTATTAAGCTATTGTGAAATACACTTAGGCATTAGTAAATAGTAAATTTTTGTTATGACAGCGCCAACAATGTTTTGACGTGCAGAATTAATTATTTTTTCAATTTGGTTGTTCCCTCGGGTTTGACATAAAATTGTACGGAGTGAAGTTAGGGTCACAAAAAATATCATGATAAATTTTATCATTTTGGTCGGACTGAACCAGCTCTACAAAAGTCTTTGGAGAGTTTCTAGTATATTATTTAAGACTACTGCCTTCAGAATTTCAATGAAGACTTTAGTCTTAAGAAAAAAGTCTTCACAAGAAAGTCTTAGCTATGATAGTCTTAGTAGTTTTATCATCAGAATCGGGGGGTGTCCTGACGCATGTCTCGCTGGCTTTCGGAAGCGAGAGCTGGACCATGACCACTAATGATTGTAGATTGTTATCAACTTTCGAAAGGAAGGTCATTCGCTCCATCTTTGGTCCAATTAAAGTCGCGAACAATGAATATCGGATTCGCATGAACCACGAGATAAAGCAAATTCTTGGAGGTTGCGATATTATCGGATTCATCAAATCCAATCGGGTGAGATGGCTTGGCCACGTTGCAAGGTCCCCACAACAACGGATGACCAATAAAGTGTTCCATCAACAACCAGCCGGTGTGCGTCGTAGAGGAAGACCCCGACTGCGCTGGCGTGACGACGTCGAACAAGATCGACAGGCACTAGGATGTCGAAACTGGAGGTCGAGAGCGATGGACCGAGATGGCTGGAGGACCATAGTGAGGGCGGCAAAATCCCTTCATGGGATGTGAAGCTAGAGAGAGAGAGAACTGTTTTGCTTAATTTTGCGCGGGCTTCTTTGAGTTTTTTTTTATGGCTGATGACATGAAATACTGAGCCAATTTTATCCTCCTAACTAGTTTTTGTGATATTCAAATATATTGCTATTTCGCTCAATATATGTATCAATCAAAGAACTTTAGTGTTCAAGGTTCAATTCTCGCTGACAAAAGTCAGCATGTCCTTATGAGATCTGAGGAAAGTGTAACCACACGATTCCGTAACGTATTTTGGTTGTAACAAATTTGTAGAAGGTGTAACGAAATTATATTCGTGCCATGTACCTGGAAATTTTGTGATAAAAATAATATGAAACGAAAAAAAAATATTTCATAACACCAAGTCCGGAATATGGTGAAACGGACTGTTGTGGAACATGATTTATGGTTCCAGTTTTCATCTTGAGACCTCTGTCTTTAAAAGCGAGAAATTATATATATTTTTTTTTAAATAAATCAGTTGAACCATAAATGCAAAAATAAAACCTAGGAGGAAGAAAAGGAAAAAATAGACCGGTAGTTAATTATAGATTTTTGTAGAGTAACCTTCTCTAATAAACAACCCAATAAAGTAATAAAATTGGGTCGAAAAACAAAGAGAAAAAAAAATGAAAAATTTCTAGTGTATAGTATGTACTAAAATTAGTGAATAAAATTAATGTTCAGTTTTTTTTTCTAATCATTGTATTTAAGTTAACTTAAATAATTTATAATCGAACTATATACTAGTGTTAATTGGTTAAGTGTTACTTTAATTATACTTAATAATAATAAGTGCAGTTATAATAATAAAGCAAAGCGTTTAGTGATCGAAGAATGGTGGACGTTTGGTCAAATTTGCACGAAAAACGTGGTTGTGCAAACAAAAACTCTATTTAGGCTTATGAAAAATAATTAAGCCACAAATACACCTGAATTACGAGTGTGTGATAATTAAAAATATAATTAAAATATACCTATAATATTCCTTCAATAAAACTGGGAAAAATTTAACAAAGTGAACATAACGATACCCCTTTTGGGCACTACCTATTACGACTACCAGTGCAACAACAACAATAGACTTTCTGTGGTTGCAATTAGTGAACAAAATAGAATTGAAATTGGTAACGAACTCGTACAGGTAGTGTTAAAAATGCGACGAAATAGAAACGCACACATAATATAATATACCCAAATAATATTTTACATAATAATGCAATATAAATATAAATACTACTAATATAAATATAATTACTATAATAATATAATTAATATAAATATAATTACTATGATAAATTACCTAATAATACAAAACATATGTGTATATAAGTACAAATATTGTACTTTTTATAATCTAATATAATCGCAATAAATAATATTACATAAAAGCGATCAAAAATACGATTCGCAACAAATATCATATGGATTACCAATGGCGCCCAACGTGTTTTGAATTCCGTAAGCTAGTTGTAGTTTAATATTTTAGTTTGATAATTAATTATTACATTTAAGTATAACCATAAGTAGGTTTAAGCATTTCCTTTTGATTTTTTTCACTTAATTGATTTTGTTTGAGATAAATTAAGTTTTTGTTTAATTTGATAAGGAAATGGTTCAAACTATTTATATCTTTTTTTATTTTTCTACTTAACTTTCTTATTATTTAAGTACTAACCAACCTAATTTTCTTGGTGAAGGTGATTTTTAGTTTAAATATATAATTTTTATAATGTGCAAATCAAATTTATTAATTTTTCATTTTTCCTTTCTCGTCTGCCATCTTATTTGTGATGTGCCTCTTTTTCTCTAGTTTTTCTTTTCTTTTCTTTTCTCCGCATCATTTTTGCATTATGGTTAATAGTTCGTGTAGTGATTTAATTAGTGAATATAGAACGGATAACTAATTTGTGTATCTGAATGGAGTTTAGGTAAGTAAAGTGTAAACAAGGTGAGTTGCCTGGTGGTTTTCTTTTCCCTATCCTACCTTTCCCTATTTCCCTTCCTTATGCGGTCCTAACTAGGATTATTCAGTTGTCTAGAAATACCCACCCCAAACCCTGAGCTTTAGCCGACGAACAATGACCGCCTAGGCAGCTGAATAGTTAATCCCGGTTGAGCCCCCATCATGTTACAGTGGCGCCCAAGCTACAACGGTTTTCATAAGGCCTTCAGCCTAATCTAATTTTTTTAAATGTGCTTCACGGTTGTTACAGTGTAGTGCAACCTAAGTTAAACCAAACTTTATCGGTTCATAAAGTTTTCCCGTTTAGATTTAAATTCATTTTTTTTTTGTTTCCTTTAATAAATTTAGTTTAAGTTCAAGTTTATACGGTTGATTCTTTTGTAAGAACATAGTTGGGCTAATACTATTATACTTATATTAATTTTGTTATTCCAATTTAATTAATCTTTTATAATCATTTCTTTTGCTTAGTCATGACGCATTGATTGAGTGCGCGATTGCTCTGTCGATTCTCGTGTAAAATCGTTTATTCTTTCAATCCGTAGATAGTTCATTTTGTATCACGTTTTCGCATGGGTCATCCATTTTATTGTAGATCACCATGTTAGTTTGGAACGTGGCACAATTACGTTAAGAAGAAAAAAAAAAACATCTCTCAGTCGCGAACGATTCCAACCTTTATATTGTAGATTTCTTTTGTTAGTTAATTGAGAGGTATTTTTTTTATTAGTTTCTCCTGTTCCCTCATCCATCTTCCCTATTATTTTTTTTTTTCCTCCTAAGAAGACCAGCAGCAACTCCACCAAAAGCTCACCAATAATTGTTCCACCGCTTCGCTCGTTGCCTGGACTCCATTTCGATAGACTACATATTAATAATAAATAATTTTAATATACATTTTTGCAAATTTATATTTACTATTAATTAACTTCTTTTATATAATATATTGGTCTCTTTAAAAATTTTAATTTTAAAAGTAAACGTTATTAATTTTAATACTGGTAAAATCGTTATTTGTAATTTTGATTTACGATAAATATATTAACAATACTCTATTTACATTACCATCCACTGGGCGTTGAGTCCATTTTAAACAACAACAACAACTAAAATTTCCATTTATATTCAAAATGGAACTCGTAATTAGGAGCAAAGATTTAGAATCCGATGAAATCGATGTAGAATGTGAAGTTAGGAACTTAAAGGGTCCAATTTTGCGACAAATTTCCGAACTGCAATCATGTTTCGACCAGGAATTGCAAGATCCGGAATTATTGCCAGTTCGAGCACACTCGCGAGCTGCAAAAGCTCCCCGAAGGGAGGTTTCCGTTTGTACAACTAAATTAAGGTCTATTCATTCCGAATTACAACAATTTTTAAAGTCAAATGATAACCCGGATGCAGAGTTGTTTACAATAATGATTTCCCGATTGAGACACGTACAATTACGATTAACTCGAATGTCAGCATCAAAAAGCGTTCAAACGTCGGTTACAAATTTATCAGCATCTTGTCAAGCAATTCTAGAACTAATACCCAAACTCCGAGACGTCAATTCACTAGATACATCCTTGGAAACCTTAAATGGCCTCCAGATTGAAGAATATCAAGACGATCCACGGCAATCCATTCAAATTGAAGATTGTGACGAAGAACCTGAATCCAATAATCTTATCAATTGTTACTTACCAGAGCAAAAGAATATTCCTGAAAATCTTTTCTCAAAACAGGTTAATTTTACGGAATCCGCGGGAAACGTCCCTGCTCCCACTATGGCGCCCATCACCGCGCCTCAGTTCAAGTCGGATTACGCAACATCTTTTGCTAATGCATCTCAGGTCCCAGTTCGAAATTTCCCTCCTATTCAGTCAGTGCCATATGTACCTCCATCATGCGGAGCGGATCAATATATTCTTAGACCACCATTGCATACGAATGAGAGGTTTATGGTTAGCTCCCAAGAATCAAGAACATTTAGTCGGGAGAATAAACCAACTCAATTTCTATATCAGACTGAAGTTACTCAAGCAACTGGGTCAGCTCCAATTTCAAATGTAAATGGTCCTACAGCATATAATTTGTATAATATGATGCCTGAGCCGCCCATTACTGTTCCAACTGGTTATGTTCCTACAATGGGACAAATTCGGCCACCTGTAGATATGGCTAGCTACCAAGAACCTATAATGTCTAGTCGTGAGAATAAACCAACTCAATATCCATATCAACCTGTCGTTACTCACGCTACTGGTTCGACCCCAGTTTCAAATGTAAACTGTCCCACGCCAAATAATAATTTTTATAATGTGAGGCATACATATCTGCTTGAGCCGCCAACTGCATTTCCAACTGGTTATACCCCTACAATGGGACAAATTCGGCCAGTCCCTGTAGATATCCAAAAGTGGAATATATCCTTTGATGGTTCGATCAACAGTTCTACTAGTGGTATATCAGTCCAAAAGTTTTTCTATAGAGTTGAGCTTATGGCTGCAACTCATGGTATTTTACCCAACCATTTGGTTCATGATATCGGATCCTTATTTCATGGGACAGCTCGAGAACATTATTGGATTTTGATGGAGCGAAACCCTAGGTGTACCTGGAAGGAACTAAAAGATGGGTTTTTTCATCGTTTTCAAGATGGTCGAACTGATCATGATATTAAAACTACTCTGGAACATCGAAGACAAAAAAATAAGGAACCATTTGTTGATTTTTATTATAATATTTTAAGCTTAGCGCTTCCTTTAAGAACCGCCCTAACCGAGCTCGAGCTCATAGATATTTTAAGAAAAAATATGCGACCTGGACTGAGAGTTGCTGTTGCTGGAGAGATTTTCCCATCGGTATCTTCTATGGTAAATAGATGTGTTGCTATAGAAGATACTTGGAAAAGCTTGAATTACAATCCTGAAGTTGCAATGGGTCCAGGATTTTCTCGCAGAGTTCATGAGATAATGCCAACGTCTTTGCCCTCGCCGCCATATAACAACCCTCAGTCGGCTCAAAATTTCGTCAATGTGCCACCTTATCGGTCGCACGCTAATACGAATGTCAGCTTACAAGCTACGGTTCCCGCTCAAAATCATAGCAACCAGCCTTACATGAGAACACCGGAACTTTGCTGGAATTGTGGATACCCACTCCTCGATAATCTACCATACTGTGCTAATTGTAATTGGAAGCCGGAAAACCAACAGTTGGGAATGAGAATCCCTGGGAGTCCCCATTTCCAACATTTGATGATGCCTCCCAGACGAAATACAGAGGAAGTTGCCTCAAACACCGATCCCGAACTGTACTCCGGAAGACTAAGCAAGTAACTTTCAAACTTCCGGCGACGTCAAATGAAGCAACTAACACTCCTTTTCAGTCCACAACTCATAAACACCGATTTATTAAATACTTTCGTAATAAAAGATTGCTCCACCAGAAATTAACTAATGCCATCTTCGCATCTGTATTGAGCTCGGAAGATCTTACTGATAATCGTCCGTACGCAGTAGTAAAAATTGCAGGTACCAACATCCACGGCCTCTTAGATAGTGGTGCGACTATTAGTGCGTTAGGTAAACACGGACTCGAGTTTGTTGAGAAACATCAATTCCAACTACATCGTTTAGATGCTTCGGTACGGACGGCGAACGGGGCTAAACAATCAGTGCTTGGATATGTATATGTCCCAATTACTTACAACGACAGGACAATACAATTTCAACTCTTTGTAATACCTGAATTGCATCAAGAACTATATCTGGGTTATGATTTCTGGACACGTTTTGGAATTAAACTCACTATGATAGAAGAAGTAATTGAGCTTTCTACAAATCACAACTCTACGGATAGTCCTTCTACTATCACTCCTAAACATCACATTTTAAGTCCGGACCAGACAGCGAAACTACAGCAAATAGTCGAACTGTTCCCGAGCTCACAGAAACTAGGTCTTGGTAGAACATCTTTGGCAATGCATAAAATAGATACCGGAGATGCCTTGCCAATCAAGCAACGATTCTTTTCGGTCTCGCCGGCTGTCCAACGCGACATATATTCGGAGCTTGATCGTATGTTAGAGTTAGGAGTAATCACCGAGAGCACAAGTCCATGGTGTTCACCTATGACTAGAGTCTTGAAAGCGAACGGGAAAGTACGTCTCTGTCTTGACGCTCGGAAACTGAATAGCGTTACTCGTAAAGACGCGTACCCCTTGCCCCTAATTGACGGGTTGCTAAGTCGACTGGAACGAACACAGTTTATGTCCAGCATCGACTTAAAGGACGCGTTCTGGCAGGTCCCCTTAGACTCCGAGTCAATGGAGAAAACTGCCTTCACTGTGCCAGGACGCCCGCTATACCATTTTACTGTAATGCCATTTGGGCTCTGCAATGCGCCTCAAACCTTATGCCGTTTGATGCACAGAGTGATCCCTCATCACCTACATGATCGGGTTTTCGTATACCTCGATGATCTGCTCATTACATCCTCCACATTTGATGAGCACCTGTCTCTGCTAGCCGACGTAGCATCTCGATTAGCAGCAGCAGGGCTCACAATTAACGTGGAAAAAAGTAAATTTCTACTGAGAGAGATCGATTATCTTGGTCATGTGGTTGGTGGGGGCACTCTGCGACCAAATCCGGAAAAGGTAAGAGCCATTGCAGAGTACCCGGTACCAAAAACAGTCCGTCAGCTGAGGAGATTTTTAGGCATCTGTGGGTGGTACAGACGGTTTATAGACCAGTTTTCGTCCCTTTCTGCTCCCTTGACGAACATGCTCAAGAAAAACCAAAAGTTCATTTGGTCCGAACAATCTGAACTGGCGTTCGCGAAACTTAAACTCGCCCTCACTACTGCTCCTGTTTTGAATACTGCGGATTTTAAAAAAACACTTCTTCATTCAGTGCGATGCCAGCTCCACTGGCGTGGGTGCCGTATTGTTTCAAAGAACTGATGATGGACAAGACACGCCGATTGAATACATGTCACATAAACTTAACTCCGCTCAACGACATTACAGCGTGACAGAGTTGGAATGCTTGGCCGCTGTCTTGGCCATTAAAAAGTTCCGATGCTACGTAGAAGGACTCCCTTTTACGGTAATTACAGATCACGCTAGCCTCACCTGGTTAATGTCGCAAAAGGACTTAACAGGGAGGTTAGCGCGATGGAGTCTTAAGTTACAAGGTTTCGATTTTGGCATTGAGTATCGGAAGGGAACTCAGAACTGTGTACCGGATGCTTTATCTCGAATGTTCATGGATGAATTAAGCAAGGCATCAGAAGCGGGAAAAACAACTCTTTCAAATGAATACCCTCTACGAATTGATTTAACTTCCAATTGTTTTCAAAGCGCAGAATACCTGTCACAACTTCAGCACGTCAACTCTGCCTCAACTAAATCCAATTTAAAGATAATTAACGGTAAGCTTTATATACAAAAGGGACCGGTAAACGATGATGAAGCATTAGACATACCTGATTGGAAGTTGATAGTTCCAGAATCTCTTCGCTTCGATTTAATGAAATCAGCACACTCTCCTCCTACATCCGCACATTTAGGAAGGCGTAAAACATTTGACATGTTGAAACGCTATTTTTTCTGGCCTAGTATGAAGCATGATGTTAGTCGTTTTATTGCTTCGTGCGATAAATGTAAATGTATTAAAGCTCCAAACTATACATTACGACCTCCTCTTGCTTCCCTCCCTGCTACATTTCGACCCTGGCAAAGAGTGTATTTAGACTTCCTTGGACCATATCCTAGGTCCCGTAAAGGTAACACATCAATTTTAATAGCTGTCGATCATTTTTCGAAATTTGTTATAACACGAGCCGTGCGACAGGCAACCGGCGAGGAGGTTAATAAATTCCTCGAGAATAATATATTTTTGATGTTTGGGGTTCCAGAAACTATTGTGACTGATAATGGCCGACAATTTGTATCTAATACCGTTCAAAAATTATTAAAAAAATATGGAGTGTCTCATATGTTCACAGCCAAGTATTCTCCTCAAAGCAACTCGTCCGAGCGAGTGAATAGAACAGTACTAGCGTCCATACGTGCGTATGTGGGCAACGATCACAAGACATGGGATCACCATCTCGAAGCGATCACGCAAGCAATACGTGGAACTATTCATGAGTCAACCGGTTTCGCACCTCATTTATTAGTCTTCGGCCAGCATCCCATTATGCATGGATCCTTGTACGGCTTGCTTCGTGACGTCTACTCATGCACGGGCAAATATATGTTACCCGAACACAAACCCGATGAATTATATCGATTAACCGAAAAGGTGCAAGATAATTTTTCTAAAGCTCAGCTTAAAGCTCATACTCCTTATAATCTTCGATCTAGGCCTCCTCAGTTCACGGTTGGTCAAAATGTGATCGTGAGAAATTTTTCCCAAAGTAACGCCGCTGAATTTTATTCTGCGAAGCTGGCTCCTAAATTTATTAAAGCCAAGATTCTTCGACTTGTCGGTAACGTGTCTTGTGAAGTAGTCGACGATCATGGAAATATTTTGGGAATATACCATTTTAAAGATGTTAGGTCTTAACTTCACCTTTTATAAAGTCGTGTTCTGCTTAACCTCTATTTAGTATTCCGAATGTGTAGTTGTTGTTGTGTTATTGGATCGGATGCCCAGCAGAATGAGACCTCAGGGTGCGATGGGTACGTCCCCACGAATGTAACGAAATTATATTCGTGCCATGTACCTGGAAATTTTGTGATAAAAATAATATGAAACGAAAAAAAAATATTTCATAACACCAAGTCCGGAATATGGTGAAACGGACTGTTGTGGAACATGATTTATGGTTCCAGTTTTCATCTTGAGACCTCTGTCTTTAAAAGCGAGAAATTATATATATTTTTTTTTAAATAAATCAGTTGAACCATAAATGCAAAAATAAAACCTAGGAGGAAGAAAAGGAAAAAATAGACCGGTAGTTAATTATAGATTTTTGTAGAGTAACCTTCTCTAATAAACAACCCAATAAAGTAATAAAATTGGGTCGAAAAACAAAGAGAAAAAAAAATGAAAAATTTCTAGTGTATAGTATGTACTAAAATTAGTGAATAAAATTAATGTTCAGTTTTTTTTTCTAATCATTGTATTTAAGTTAACTTAAATAATTTATAATCGAACTATATACTAGTGTTAATTGGTTAAGTGTTACTTTAATTATACTTAATAATAATAAGTGCAGTTATAATAATAAAGCAAAGCGTTTAGTGATCGAAGAATGGTGGACGTTTGGTCAAATTTGCACGAAAAACGTGGTTGTGCAAACAAAAACTCTATTTAGGCTTATGAAAAATAATTAAGCCACAAATACACCTGAATTACGAGTGTGTGATAATTAAAAATATAATTAAAATATACCTATAATATTCCTTCAATAAAACTGGGAAAAATTTAACAAAGTGAACATAACGATACCCCTTTTGGGCACTACCTATTACGACTACCAGTGCAACAACAACAATAGACTTTCTGTGGTTGCAATTAGTGAACAAAATAGAATTGAAATTGGTAACGAACTCGTACAGGTAGTGTTAAAAATGCGACGAAATAGAAACGCACACATAATATAATATACCCAAATAATATTTTACATAATAATGCAATATAAATATAAATACTACTAATATAAATATAATTACTATAATAATATAATTAATATAAATATAATTACTATGATAAATTACCTAATAATACAAAACATATGTGTATATAAGTACAAATATTGTACTTTTTATAATCTAATATAATCGCAATAAATAATATTACATAAAAGCGATCAAAAATACGATTCGCAACAAATATCATATGGATTACCAATGGCGCCCAACGTGTTTTGAATTCCGTAAGCTAGTTGTAGTTTAATATTTTAGTTTGATAATTAATTATTACATTTAAGTATAACCATAAGTAGGTTTAAGCATTTCCTTTTGATTTTTTTCACTTAATTGATTTTGTTTGAGATAAATTAAGTTTTTGTTTAATTTGATAAGGAAATGGTTCAAACTATTTATATCTTTTTTTATTTTTCTACTTAACTTTCTTATTATTTAAGTACTAACCAACCTAATTTTCTTGGTGAAGGTGATTTTTAGTTTAAATATATAATTTTTATAATGTGCAAATCAAATTTATTAATTTTTCATTTTTCCTTTCTCGTCTGCCATCTTATTTGTGATGTGCCTCTTTTTCTCTAGTTTTTCTTTTCTTTTCTTTTCTCCGCATCATTTTTGCATTATGGTTAATAGTTCGTGTAGTGATTTAATTAGTGAATATAGAACGGATAACTAATTTGTGTATCTGAATGGAGTTTAGGTAAGTAAAGTGTAAACAAGGTGAGTTGCCTGGTGGTTTTCTTTTCCCTATCCTACCTTTCCCTATTTCCCTTCCTTATGCGGTCCTAACTAGGATTATTCAGTTGTCTAGAAATACCCACCCCAAACCCTGAGCTTTAGCCGACGAACAATGACCGCCTAGGCAGCTGAATAGTTAATTTCTGTTAACATGATCTCTGGTCATGTTGCATGACCTCTGGTCTTGTTACAAAGGCTTTGTCTGCTATGCCGGCGATTTCGTGATCAATTTAGATTCCCTTTCTATCAACATTCGGCTCCATATAACTCTAAGATTTTTATCTTGATCAAACTTATCCTATTCTAACAATGATTTATATCCTAACTCATCAAAGAATAAAATGTATATACACTTATAAAAACCTGTAAAATGCTTAATCGTGCAATTTCCTATGTTGTCCAGGACAAAATTCGATGTACTGCTGTACTGGCCAGTGAAGGTTCGACTGCAAATTCTATTCCATTCCGATGAACCGTTCCTGAGTCGTTCTTGCTCTGTTAGTGTAAGCATGCCTACTGAATATTTTTGACACGACTTTAAGGTATCTAGTTCTATCTAAAACACATTTATATAGCGAGTCTCTTATACGCCCGCTTCAGTCAGCTGTAACCTAGACACCTGAGGCTGTGATTTATAGTATTCTTCACTTTATTCTGATTTCCTTCTTCATCCCTCCCATTACACCACACAATTCCACAACTTTTTCACATTTTTTAGGTAGCACACGAATACCACGTCGGAAGAATGCTTCAATTTTTGAGGCGACCCATGAAACAACCCAATTGTTGGTATCTTCATATGATTAAAAGTGCTGTTCAGATAGGCCATTCGTCATCGATTGAAACAAGTGATAATCAGACGGGGTAGTGTCCGTGTGAATACGGCGGTCCTGGGGGTGATAAAACTTCTCAATTGAGTGTTTATAATTAGGTTTTGACCTTCATGCTTTGACCTGAACATGCAGGATAATAATTTTGTCGTGTCTGGAGCCACTGTGGGCGCGTTTTTCCTTAATTACTCGGTCTAATCTCAGTAATTGTGTTCGGTAGAGATGATATTACACTACACCAAGCTGATCCCACTAAATACGAAGTATGGCCAGGTGATCCCCATGATTTTTTCTTTTTTGGGTTATTGTGGTAGATCCATTTCCAGCATCAGTTCCCAGCTTCAGTTCATGTGGAACCCAATTTCCTTGTTTTTGAATCATTCATCACTCATCATTGAATCGCTCCTAATGTAAGTGCACGTAACCTTTTGGCGTTTGGCACGAATCTTCGTCCAATAATGGTTCCAAGATTGCGTACACTTTCGGCCTTCCTCTTCGTTCAAATTCATCGTTCTTAAACTTTTGAAACCACTTTTGACAACTTCTCTCGTGCGCATTGAATATGCTTCAAGAAGCAATCGAGGCGTCTCAGCTGCAGATTTCCTCAAATTAAAAAAGTAAATCAAAAGTGTTCGCAAACGAGGCGTATTCGGCTGAAAACTCGGCATTTTTACAAGAAACAAAATACATGATGCTGATACAAAATCCCTAATATTGTAAGGCCATGTTGTTGACAGATGTCAAACGTTAGGATATGAAGTTTAGTATCGGGCAATTTTAACCATAACTTACTGGTGGCACCATCTTTTCTCGAACATAAATTTCTGACCACTCACAAACAAATAAAATCAGTATTACGAAGGACCATTCTCTGGCTCGATTTTTCTTCGTAAATCCCTGAACTTCCAAATTGAACGATATTTGAATTCTAATTAAGGAACCTAGTTAGGAAGATTAACTTAGTAAAATTTTACAATATCTCTATATAAACCAAAATCTTGGACAAGTTATAAACGAAAATCTTGGACAAGTTAAAAATCCTGTATCTGCAGTGTTTGCCTTACCCCCGTTAGTTTTATTAGCATAAGTGCATCACAATTCAAGCGAAAGTAATAACAGGACCGTTTTATTGCTGACACTTTTATTTTGGTTAAAGACGCGAGCACCTTTTCACTCACATGCGTACACACAGATAGACCGATGAAGATATGTTGATCTGTTCTAACAACCGTAGAGCAAGCTTCAAATTCTCTCATTGTATTTCTAGAACCGGCGGCACTAATAAATTTTAGGTGAATCCTGCCACTTGCTTTATTAGCTTGGCTATAAATTTTGATCTCTAAGTATATGACTTATTTGTCAACAATTCTTCTGTTCAATGTTTTGATGCAAACATGAAGAGCGAAATTTTTTCTCGAGCAAGATTAAGTATTCTTAGTTGACTCTTTATCACATTTCTAAATGTCATACTAATTGTTAGATCATTGGTTCAAGGATGGCCATAAATAAATAAATGAGACATCAACGAAACCTGTTCACATAACATTTAGTAAAAATGGTGAATCCCCTCACGACGAAATACATTCCAACCCCTCCCAACCTTAATTAATTTAAATTATTCTGCGTAAGCCAAACAAAAATACGTAAGAAATTAAAAATTCTAGTCTAGTCTTACAAATACACGTACTATATGCTGACTACTTAATTTTGCTTCTTTAATTTTATTCTTATTTTATTACTTATTTTTTCTGTTTTTATCAATCAAATTTCAAACATTCCATAAACTTTGCTATATTCAAATTATTTTATTTTGTTTTTAGGTTGTTTCATTGATAAAATTTTTAAAAGACATTACTATTAACTTGACTCCATTCAAGAATGTATATACATAATTTGTATAACGTTGATAAGAGAAATCAACAGAATTCAAGTTCACGAGTAATAATAAAGATCAACCGGAACTTTGCTGGTAAAGTGTTTGTGATTGCAAATCAATTCTCGGTATTTTGAAAGCGGTCACTTCATATTTTTATCACGGTCACATTTGCCTCATTGTATTCATATAAATATGTAGATATTATATAAAACGTAATTCACGGCGCTTATCTGCCGACTACAACCCAAATAACGCAATCGATGTTGTAATCATCCGTGTGCGTAAAATCCAGTTTGATTGCCCAAAAAAACAAAAAATTTATTTGGATCGTAAACTAAAAAATTTATAACGTATTTTAAACTTGCGAGGTTTACAATCTTATCAATTATGTATTTAATTGTTCGGCAATTATTTTATTTGTAATGCGTATAAATTGGTAATCAAGTTTAGTGTATCGGATAACAAAAGTAAAATATTCTGACCGGATTGTATTAATGGATTTTTAAACGCCAGTAATAATGAATCATTTCGAGATCTTAGACGCCCTGTAACCGAAAAATTAGTTCAGCAGCAAGTGTTTGGATTGATTTGAATTAAAAAGCCTCAGGTTCTGTTCAGAATAAATCTTGTATACCCTATCCCTTAATTTTTAATCAGGCTATTCAAAAATATCAGTCTTCTTGTTCAAAACTGTTAACCCTTCATAGCTTGTATTTTTTTTGGAGAAAATTTTTTTTATAGTTTTAATTTAGCTCAAGCTGATTGCTAAGGTTTCACACAAAATGTATTTGGGTTTTCCATTTTTCAGGAAAATTGGTGTTTTCAGTTATTGGAGATATGCAATATCGAGCTGTTAACAAAAATATAAAAAATGTGTTTACAAAATAATTAGCTACTCAAATAAATAAAATTATATAATTTATCACAATTCATTAGACTTATGTTTCAGTTTCATTTAATCATCATATCACACCATGTTTTTGATCAGTGACTACAAAACGTAACAAAAAAGTTGCGGTCTTTATTTAGACAAAGAGCAGTCCCACATTTACCGCATTTAACAAAAGTCACTACTTTTCGGCAATTTGCACATTAGAAGTTTTTGCATCCATCCCGGCCAATGACTGGTGTCATCCATGTGAACTTCTCTTGGGAATTGGCACTGAGTTTGACTTTTTCTTTTTTCTTCAATCCTATTATTGAGATCGGAAGCAGGTCGACCACTCTTTCTTTTAGGTGCTGCAGCTCTACACATGGCCTCATCATTGTCCACCCTGAACTCAGATAATGTGAGGAATTTGCTACTCGATTGTTCAGTATGAGGGTTTTGTTTGTACAAAATCCACGGATGGTATCCGATGGTACCATTTTTTGACCTAAGTCGAATTTTACAGCGGCCAATACTACTGTCTAACCAGTCAACACCACATATAACTATTGTACACTATCACAATGTTTGGAAAAAAAGTGTTTATCATCCCTTGCATCTTGTCATATCATTCAACTGTATATGCACTGGATTTTATCGTACAAAATTTGATACTATACGTCCATCGTATCCTTATATGATACCACCACAATATCTGAAGAATTGATGGTAGTCACGAACAAATGCAATTAGGCAATCGATTTTTGCGAATTGTTCCTTAAAGTAATCCCTTAATGAATAGTTCCATAACGAGTGGAATTGTTGAAAAATAACTATCGAATATTATTGGGTACTTTTTATGTTTTGGAACGTAACGTAATAAACGTACCTATATGAAGTTGGTCCAAAATTCTAGCCCAAAAAATGGCCGATTTAAAAGTTGGCAACACTAATGCAAGTGTCGTGAAAAAATGAAACTATCGTGATAGAAAAAATTAAGATACAAAAATGATAAATCTTTAAAATGTTGTTGTGGTTCCTTATGTATTTGAAGTTGGGCGAAATATGTTAACCCCAAAACTAATAAGGTACTATAAAATATCCGAACATTTACTGCATCAAGTATCTGACAAATATTTTGTATTTCCGATATGTTCAACCACAACTTATTCTGTTACCACAGCAAAACCGCCATATTTTAGTGCCAGCCCAAAAATAAATATGTCGTAAAACTATCAAACCATCATGATAGTTATATCAATTCTATCAAATCAAAAATGAAAAATTATTGAAATAAATATACATTTTAGTTCAGTAGCATTTTATTTTGAGAATTAACTTGTGACTATAATTAGAACTTATGTTAAAGTATACATCAGAATATTAAACGATATAAACATTTGTTGGGGAAGGGATTTTAAGGGGCCACCCTTGTCATTATTCCGACGATAGTACCATTCAACGAAATATGTAATTGATTTTAATTCTGTATTGAATTAATTTGAGTGTGGCCCCTGAATATGAATAGCAGTTAAGTCAAAGGATACATCAGAGCATTAAACGACATAAACAGTTGTTGGGGAATTGGAGGTTTAAGAGCTCCCAGTTAAGAGCTCTACGACTTAAAAGCTATTCATATTTAGGGGCCATACTCAAGCTAATGCCATACAGAATTTAAATCAATTACGTATTTCGTTGAATGGTATACCATCATCGGAATGATTACTATGGGAAGCTCTTAAACCTCCGATTCCCCAACAACTGTTTATGTCGTTTAATACTCTGATGTATCCTTTGACTTAAAAGCTATTCATATTCAGGGGTCATACACAAATTAATCAGATACTGAATTAAAATTAAATTTCATATTTCGTTTTATTTTAGTTTTTTGGGTTGACAGTAATATTTTTCTTTAATGATAGTATCACGACAGATTTATTTTGGGCTGACATTAAAACATGGCCGATTTTCTTTCGTGGACAGAATAATTTTTGGATTGATATATAGAAAATAGAGTCTTTTTAAACATTTTTGGGCTGACACTTGCCTATAGATAAAGTCTGTATATTTTAGTATTGCCATGAATTTTTTATTTTTGGGTTAGAATTTGGGCCAACTTCATATACATAATAAACGTATGACAATTTTTGCGCACGCTCCTAAGTTGGGCTCCAATTTTACACGATTTTTATCATCGTTCTCTTGTCCTGTATATAATTCAAAATTATAACAAAATCCTGGGGTTTAATTTTTTTTGAAATTATTCAGAGAAATGGCGTCTTGAATAATTCCGTTTCCAATTTTAGGCGACCAATATTGGCGATTATTTGATATTTGCACAATCGAGGTTATGATGCATATCCCAATAAATTTCTTTAAGGAATCCTTATTTAAAATTGCTGGCAGGTTTGGATTTTTTTGGGTAGCATATAAATTTGACTCGTTTCAAATCGTTTCATCAAATCATTCGTGAAGAAATAGTTGAAATACCTGTACGGATTTGTTAATTGTTTCATTTGCTATTCTGAAAAATGAAAAATGAAACTACATTGTTTTTCAAATTAGTTTCATATTTTTGTAATATCTCAATTGAGAAGTGCTCGTTTGTACATTTTCCAATAATGGCGCTGGTAGTTCTTCAACTAAATGGTATATTTACATTGTCAAATAATTTAGCATTCGAATCTTCAAATTCATTGTTCAAATCTGTTCGAGTTGACTCAATTTCATATATCGGTCGCAACCTTTCATTTATTTTTTGTACATTTAATTCTATCATTCTCGTCTTCATCTATACCATCCTCACTGTCAGTCCAACTTTCTATTATTTCCAAAATTTTGTTGTGTTTGGTCAATTTTGTCAATAGCCGATTTTAAATACATATTTTGAAAATTAAATTTATTTTCTTTATTACGCAAATTTATGGTCTAATTCACAAACTTTATGTAAACTCTGTAACTGTAAAATGTCCGATATGTACTAATGAATGTTTTGTTCTGTAACTTTGCTGCACCAAATTTCATGACGTAAAGTTACATATCAAGATTTCGATAGTGAATATCTCTAATAAATTGTCATTTTCTGAAACGGGTTTCGCATATTAATGTTGGTATCAATAGCATCTCTATACCAACAAAAGTTGAAGTTAAAAACTACAAGTTTTTGAGCTTTTAGATAAAATGAATTTGTTTAAGATTTACTACATTTATTATACTCCTAAATGTTGATAATGCAATAAATACACGTACAGTTGGAACAAATAGTTTGTCTACGATATACAGCGAATGCCACTAACTGTACTAATATGTTGTTCACAACTTTACAACACATTTTTATTTTTATTTATTTCTTAATTAATTTGCATCAAGTACAATATTTTTTCATGATGTGCGAACATAACATATTTTATTTTTATTTATAACACGAGTTTATGTCAATATTCGGGTGCCGCTACCGAATTTGATATAATATTTTAAAATAAGATGTGGTTTGGTTAGAGCGGCGAATTTATTTCTTATTGGATTATAGCGGCGAAAAGTCTACTAGTACTAAGCAATTTCTATAAAGTTGTGGCTATAGAATTTTTACATTTTAAGAATCGGGCCATTAAATTAAATATTAGATGTTGTGCGTGTTATACGTTTAGTGTCTGCTATGAACGACTACCAATTATGAACTAATCGTCAATTTAGCTAGTCAGACATATAGACAAAATAAGGAGCGTCATGCCACAATAGTAGATGCTATTCAAACAAAATGACAAAAACGACTTTTGTATGTGTGTGATCATTAGGGTAACCAAAAATATACTCTTAAAAATAGGTTTAGAGGTATATCCTCTATCCGGTCGCAAATTATTTAATTGCGAGGCGAAATATGGTTACTAGATTTATTTTGCCATGCCACTTGACACATTTTTTTTAAATTTAAATTTGTTTTGCGATTGTAAAGTAGAAATACATCAAAAGACTACTTTACAATCGCAAAACAAATTTAAATTTAAAAAAATGTACCAATTCGCATAGCAAAATAAATCTAGGAACCATATTTCGCCTCGCAATTAAATAATTTGCGACCGGATAGAGGATATACCCTTAAAACCTATTTTTAAGAGCATATTTTTGGTTGCCCTAGTGATCATCTTCAAATATATCTTCCAGCTAATTTTTTTTTTTTAAAATAGTAATTTGTCTACTATATAAAATGTGTGCAACCAACAACATAAATAGTGAGACGAAAGCGGGGTATTAACATAAATAGTAATGGTTGGCACCTGCCATTCAAAATTGTAAACAAACTTGACCATTGTCAGTAGACGGTGAAAGCAGTTGCTACGTATGAAAAACAAACATTTTAAAAATTAATAATCGTAAAAACTATTGGAATTAACCTCGTTGAAAAGGTTCGAAATTATTTGGCTCAGGTTAGTGTTCATCAATTAGAGATTGTATGAATCCATGAAAAGTGATTCATAAGCGGCTATTTTCCATTTGTCATTTACAGTTTTTATAATCTTAGAGTTTTGAAGGTCGATCTGATGACCTTGATTGTTTGATAAATAGATAGTGATGCAGGTTCGTTCTCGATGTCTAACCGGTAGCAAGTGTTCATGTAGTCATTTTCCAAATCGTCCTGAAGTCTGTCCAATGTATATATTATTACATACAGTGCATCATACTTTATAAATTCCTGATTTATTTGTTTCTGGAAGTACGTTTTTATAACCACAAATGAAAGATCCCAAACTTCTGCTCTCGGTGTTAAGTTCAATGTTGTACTGTTTGAGGCGGTTACTCAATCTGTTAGTTATGGTCGGATAAATGCGGTCATATGCGTTTTACGATCGGTTTCCTTATTGCTAACAGATTTGTGAGTGAACATATTTGATATTTCCATCTGTATTTTTCTAGAACCAATTGTATGAACTTCTCGTCGTATCCGTTTAAATCTGCAGCTTCAGTTATATATCTCTCTTCCGTGTTGAATGTTGACTGTTCAACGACTCCAAAGTGTGTCTTCTTGATCACCACCAAATAAAACCTTCTATATATCTCCACCGAATTTGAGGGAGGAAAGGCAGGTTGCAACTAATATTTTCAAATATGCATATGACAATGGTACTGAGGTATGGCTGTATTTTGGTACACATGTTCCAAATTACTTTGCCCAAAATTAGAAACCTATGAACTACTTTACATGAATAATTACAAATCAAACTTGTTGAACACCGTGTATTGACAATGGTCAAGTTGGTTGACTGCGAGAGTGACAATAAACTAATATAAAACAACTTAAGGGCGACCTCTGTCGGTATTTAACGGCTTAGCGCTGGAGGTGGACGAGTGATATGTAACTTATTTTTGTAGTGGTGGATATACGTAAAATCCCAGTACACAAAATACCAAAAGAAGTTCTGTAAAGTGAATCAAACATGACTCAGGTTGAAATTTGTATCGAACTACAACGTAGTTAAAGTGAACTGTTAAACCGGGCGGTGGTGTAGTTATCAAAAAAATAAACATTTGTTCTGGTAGACAAGCAAAATTGCTGGAAAGTGTAATCGCACATTACATAAATACATAGCAGAAGGCACGACTAATAGCAACACTATACTAATCAATCTGAACCAACTACGTCATTTGAAGTAGTAGAAGTGTCACTGCCAAATTCATAGCGGTGATTCTTAACTGCTTGAGAAATTTATTCAAGGCATCCCAGAGAATTCTTGCATGTCAAAACTTTGTTTTTTCTTTCTAGAACAGCCAAATATTGTATTAGATTCGAATAGTACGTCTCGGGGTCGAGAATGTCAGAAGACTCTTGCTGAAATCCATCAACAAATGCACTCAACGAAGAAACAAACAGATGAATCATAAGATACTACCGTAATTCGCTATTATACAACGACCGAATGACAGACAATGAGCATACAAGGCGATTTTGTACGTTCAGCCTCGTAAAGAACATGTTGGAATTCACCGTTTCAATTTTTTACTGCTAAGTTGCGTTGCGCTGAGTTTACCTCACAGACATTTGTTAAAGTGAAGCAAGGGCTATTTATAATGACGGACGACAAATATCCTAAGAGAACGGGAAAGGGAAAAATTATATCTCAAGTTTCTGGGGCCTTATGAAATCGTAAAAATTACAGGTAAATAAAAGCAGTGGGTAGCGCCTAAAGGTTTATTGTCTGAACTATTGGGTTGTTCGGAAAATATATTCGATTTTTGTGGTGAAAATGAAAGATGATTTTTTTAAAGTATATTTAAAGATTTTATTGAATTAAATATTGTCCATTTTGATCAATACCTTATGCCCTTTTTCTGGCAGCATCATAGTTCCATGCTCATAAAACTTCTGTCCAAAAAGGTTTTGCCGTTTTTGCACCCAAGCTACAATAGCTTTGGGCGTGTTGCCAAACTTGTATGAGGTCTCGCATTATCTTAGTGGATCACTATACCTTCTCTATTGATCAGTTGATGACAATACACTATAGAATTTATCCTGGTATTGTTCGGTAGAAGCTCAAAAAAAACAATCCCTTGAAATCCCCACAAAACAAACAGCATCACCTTTTTTTTGGTGATTATCGGCTTTCGAAGTGCTTTGCGCCGGTTCATCTTTTTTACTCCAAGGTCTCTTGCATTTAAAATTGTTATAGACAACCCAATTCTCGTCCCCAGTAATAATTCGCTTCAAAAATGGATCATTTTCTTGACGTCTGAGAAGCAAATCACAGACGTCAATGCGACGGAGCTAATTTCTTTCTGTAAAAACATGTGGAACCCATTTGTCCTGTTTCGAAACTAAGCCAAGGCGTTTTACTTGATAGAATTCGATAAATTTAATCTGTCAGCGATCTCACGAGTTGTTATTCAGCGTTTTGCACCAATCAACGCCTTTATTTTATCTTCATCAGCTTCAACTATGGCCTTCCTGAACGTGGTGTACCCTCAACATCAAAATTGCGAGGAAGAAATTTTGAAAACCAGTTTTGACCCTGATGTTCTGTAAATTCATATTCTTCATACATAGCACATAACGTTTTTCTTGCTTGAACAGCATTTTTGCCTTTTCAATAATAAGAAAGTAAAATACAGCAGTCAGTCAAAGTTTTCATATATATATACCATTAAAATTTACAAAATCGGGATAAATGAAACGAACTAATAATTGTAAAAAAATTCATAAAATGTATATCATCAAAAGGTTACAAACAGTTGCACGTTTCTATTTATTGTCGAATTATTGCAAAGTACCGTTATCTTTATATAAATACCTAGGCATGTCTATCGGCACTTCCAGTATTAACTTTGCATTCGTCTTGAGTGAGAAATAGGTTTCGTCTTTGTCATTAAAAAATAGTGCGTCGAACGGAAGTGTCAATCGAAATACGAAATTTAATAATAAAGCAGCGGGAACAGAATAAGAGTTATAATGAATTCTCTAAAATTATTGGTAAAAGTCGAGCAACCATATGCAAACAATAGTGCGAAATTTTGATAACAGAGGAAGTATTTAAAATAAACAACGATCAGGGCGTTATAAAAAACATACGCACTGGTTGTTCGGAGGATAATTAAAAAAGTGGCATCCAATTCGAGGATTAGTACTCCAAAAATAGCGGCTGATTTATATAATAAGAAAAAAAACATTTTTAAGCCTTGTAAATAAGCAGAAAAAGCTTCAATAAAATTTTTTATATACAACTTCATTAACAAAATTTTCTTCGCACCAGATTTTATCAATGCCCAAGCGAGTAAGCGCTGTCATGTCTAAACATGATACTTTTGGTTTTATTTACTGTATGTGATATAAATTTTATCAATTTTTTGAAAATAATTTTTTTTTTGTCCAATAATAATTTTCTTTGTTTAAATATATTATTTAATTAATATTACAATATTTAGTTCGTTTCATTCATCTCGATTTTGCAAGTTTTTGTGGTGTATGTAGACTTTTGTGATTGACTGTATGCCGATAATGATGCTTTCGATTTTCCATATTTAATATGGCACCAAACACAAATTATTAGGTAGAATCAAACAAATTACACATTTGGACAAATAAGCCTTGCTATATCAGCTATCAAAATGTATACCTAATACGAGTATTAATGCGGCTTAAGTTCGAAGTTGGCTATGAAACATTAAGTTTTAGTCCTCTGTTGGGAAAAAATGAGATTATGTACTTTCCGAACAACCCAATATAACGAACCATTACCATCTAGAAGAATGGTAGCACAATATTTCCAGATTAAGAGTTTAAGTGGTTAAGAATTTAGCCTAAATGTCAGATAAATCAACACATTGTACGTTTGGCCAATATAATCTAGTTTTAGCCCGTAAAGGCTTAATATGTTGACAGAGACAAAATTTATCGCGATTTTCATTTATCTAGATTGAAAATTAAATTATAATAATTGCATTAAACAAATTGTAGTGACAAACAGAAACCCGATTTTTGCGTGTGCTTAATTTATCGGGATAGATTGCATTTATCTAGTTTTCACTTAATAATTCTGTTTTGAAAAAATCGTGCACAGACAGACAGGCAGAAATAACTTATTAATCTCAGTAACGAGGTTATCTAGTTTGTGTCTGTCTACGGTATGAAACAAAAAATTGGGTATATATACACTGCCGGTTAGGAGTCAGTTAATTATTTGGCAATAAATTGACAAGGATCCATCTTAGAATTCGTTATAGGATGTATTTCGGGAACTGTCAACATACGAAAATAAATTCGGTTCAGTTCTTGGTAAAAAGAATTGTTTGTAATAACGAACCACACAAACCAGAAACCCTAAAATTAAATTAGGCGGAAAGAAATAAAACTTTATTTAAAAATCTGTAATATTTTTAACTTACTCATACTTGTTAACGTTAGTAAAACATTTATTACGTAAGTGTAACTTATTTAAGAATTTCGGAACAACGTTGCAAATTATATTAAAATTCAATTTCTACTATTACGATACGTAGCTATGAATATGCGGTAACTACGCAATATGTACACAAGAGTTCAGCGGTTATTAAACTTCGTTAGAAAACAATTTCTGAGAATTTTCACCTTATTTCGTCACAAACCATTGATAAATGCTGTAGAGAATGAATTATACAACAATAATTCGATCGTGTCTTTGTTATTAACAAGAAAATGTGTTAATCATAGGAGTTTAAAAAATAGCTTTTGGTATGATTCATTATGATGTGTATGGAATGTATATACTCGACCAAACCGGCCTACCGACCGTTCTTCGCTTATTCAAACAATATCTGATTAGCATATCAACGAACTAACTCAATATGTTTAGAATTTGGGTGGTCGGCAGTTGGTAGATTCATTACAAAGTTTATGACCCCAAAAAATTTTGACATATATATCTTTCCGCAAATATCACCCTTCAAGTTTCGTATGTCATTATTTAACCGTGTGACAGAAAACAATTTGTTTTGCGTTTTTTTTTTGTTGGCTGTCCGATTACAATCTAATCGTATACAAAAATAAGGGTAAATACTAACTGACTGCTGTTTTATATTTTTTGGCAAACATACTTTTTATGCGGGGTTAAAGCATACACAGGGACCACACACTTTCAAATGTGTAAAAAATTGATAATTATATATATTATATGCAAAATATTGCGGGTTCAATACACTGTACAGTAGCGAAAAATTTATCAAGGGATGTTATATATTAAATAAAAGCACATGTTGTGCACACCAACCCCCATGCCACACGCCCATGTTGTTTTTGGTGTTCTAGACAATATACATAATAATAATAATAATAATAATAAACAATAACAAGTCACCAGGTATAACGGGAAAATTTGGTGAAAATTATTAGTAAATTTACGATAAAAATAAAATTGTTGGTTTCGTTTTCTTATCGTCTTTTTGCGCTCCGTAATCATGACATGCATGAATCATGGGAAATGGTGAAAATTTCTTAGTAATTTGAATATTTGTGTTACGTGTACATGAGCAAAACAAATTTCCATTGTTGGGTATGGCATTGTGGGTGTAATGCAAAACTTCCAGTTATATTGTCTACCATAGATTATTTGTGGAATATCCCGTTTGCTTTTTTGGCGCATTTTTTGATTAGTACCTGTGGTTGACTGAAATAAAAATTATGTTGGCTGTTGGTTTATTAAGAAAGGACCCCGCAATAATTGTATGGAAATTGGGTTTCGGTCAAATTTTCTGAATTTTTGATATGTTGTATATTTTGTCATCCTGAACAAAAGTCTCCATGGGCACAAAGCTCCAAATTCAATATTTTGGCAGCTACCATTACAAAACTATTCATTTTTAATACTATTTATAGATGTCAAAATCTGTCAACAGCTGTCAACCGTCAATTTTTCAAATCTGACATCAGATTCAGCGACCTCAAAAACATAAACTTATATATTTAAATAATTAAAATATGCTTTTGACATCTATAAAAAGTATTAAAAATGAATAGTTTTTTAACGGATCTGTAGAGCTTTGGAGCTTTGTGCCCATGGAGACTTTTGTTCAGGATGACAAAATATACAACATATCAAAAATTCAGAAAATTTGACCGAAACCCAATTTCCATACAATTATTGCGGGGTCCTTTCCTCATTTAAATTAAAGCTTTATTATGCCATACAGAAAATAATTTATGCATAAGACAAAAATTCTTGATGAGTGACTTAAATAATAATTTCTTATTTGGTTTTAATCTGTTTTATTCTTGGAACTTATATGGGTTTCCTTCTAACCTTTATCTGTCTTATCATATTTCATAAATGTAATAAAACGCTTAAAAATTGTATTTTGGTATGTTTATATGTATCTAGGGTTTCCAAAACGACTCGAACAATTTTCATGAAAATTTCGGTCTTCGTTTCAGGTGGGGCCCCGCAGTTCCGTTTTTAATTGTTTTTGGCTCGCATGATTTTGATGAAAATTAGTGAAGGGGTTTTCAGTTGCTATTAATCGGTTGCTGTTGGCCCACATTTTAATAAAGTTCATTCAAATAAAGTTCATTCAGAGGATCGTCTGGGGGCTCCGGGTACCTTTCTTTAACTGCTTTTCGGCTCGCACGATTTTGATAGAAAATGGTTAGGGCGGGTGTTTGCGTTCCAGGAGTACCCTGCGATGGGTGGTAATGTTAGTAAAATCCGTTTTGAGGTTCGACAGGTGGGGTCTCGTTATTTATTTTTTTCGGTCGCAAGATTGTTATAAAAATTGACGAGGAGGCTTTTCGAATGCCAGAAACACATTGAAATGGGTCATAATCTCGGCAAAAATTCATTTAGGGCACATTCGGGGGTCGGGTTCTATTATTATATTTTCGACTGGCACGATTTAGATAAAAACTGGTGAAGAGAAAATTTTAAATGACAATTTTAAATGCTAATTTCAAGAAAAAATCGTTTAATAAGTCATTCGGTGAGGTATCGGATTAATTTTTTAAATTTGACAGTTGAGACCGTCTTATTACACCATGTTGCGTGATGTTGCTTCAAGTTTCGATTGGGAAGTGGGTTTTGAAGTGTGTGGAATTAATTGCGATTTTGGTAAAATTCCTTCCGGGGGTCGACCCTCTCTTCTTAATTTTTTTGGTTTTAGGGTTTTCGATTTCGGTTTCGAGTCGATTACGATGGGTGCTAATTTTGAGGAAATCAGTTCAGAGAGTTATTTATGGGCTAGTTATATAGCTGAAAACGAAACGGACCGAAACGAAACGAACGAATTGAATACATGAAAACATACTAACCCAATTATATAGAAGAAACGGACGGAGAAATTGATTCAAGACGACTGTTCGAGTGCGAACTTTTGTGCGGATATTTAGAATCGCACTTTTTCAATAATCAAATTACGCCCATAAAAGATGAAATATTTTTAACTTTAAGAAAAATATTCGCAGACGATCAATCTAATCATAAAAAAAAATAAAATTGTGAGCTACATTGTGCTCAATAAATCGCTAGAAAAGTGTGATTCTAAATATTCGCACAAAAGTTCGCACTCGAACAGTCGCCTTCAATTCAATTTGCTTTCGTTTCGTCTTTGCGGTTATACACTATCGGTTAGGTTTTTTTTGTTATCCTTACTAGCACTTACGTCAAATTGTCAAAATATTTTATGTTTTGTATAAATTTATATATTTTGTATATTTTTATTTAGTTCGCCATATTTAAAATGGATTTTCCAAGCTAGTTTTCATACACACGAGAAGTAAACTTCAAATAATATAAATTTAAAAACAAATATGAAAATGTCAAAACCGTTTCACCAATTCGTCTATATAACCATATTTCTATCATCTTTCGTTTCGTTTCATTTCAGTCCGTTTCGTTTTCGTCTATATAACTAGCCCATTAGTGTCGCCTGGGTCCGTTTCTTTAACTTATGTTTTCGGTTCGCATGATTTTTATAAAAATTGATCAGGAGTGGGATTTTGCACAAAAGGCGAGAAGCGAGTTTACGTGTGATTTCTCGCCTTTTAGTTTTGTCCGACAGTTTTCTAGCGATTATGCACAAATCGACAAAAGTAAAAGGCGAGAAAATTGAGCAACTATGGATTTAGCTGTCAAAATGTCATTTTGTGTTTAAAATTATTTGTGTCGTTTTGTGGTTTGGTGCTGTGTTGAATTTTTTTTTAAATTTTATTAATGTTTTAATAAAGTAAAATAATGTATACGAGTGAACAATGGACAATTTATCCATTGCTATTGTTTATGATAAAGAAAAAAAGTTTCTGATAAGTTTTTGATAAATTATAGAATTATCCGGTCTCGTTTTAAGAATGATTTAAATCCTTTTGACATCGATGATACAAGGTAAAGCTAATAATTAATTTTATAAATTTTATTTATATATTTAATTAACGTAATATTTAATCTAAAGATTCCAGGAACTATATCGATTTCCAAAAGGTTTATTAACTAATTTAGTTAATAGTATCGAGGGATATTTTCCAACCCGTACGTATCATACCGCAATACCGACAAGAAGATATGTGAATGTGTCTAAAGAAGATATGTATGTAAATGCTGGAAAATAGAAAAATGACAAAATAAAAAATAAATAAAAATATATATTGGTAGTATGTATTATCTTACCGATATCCAATTCAAACAAAGTTTATAATTCTTGACGATTATTATGAAAATGTAACCCAAAAATCTTGTCGCCTTTCTTCTCACCATGCAATATACATGGCCGGAAATAAAAGCGAGAGCGAGTGTCTACTCGCATAGTGCATAATCGCTTTTACTCGCTTTTAGCTAGAAGTCGCTCAAAAAAGGCGACTCGCTGTGTGCAAAATCCCAGTCCAGAGAGCGTTTTCGAGTACTAAAAACCGATTAGGGTGAGTTCTGATTTCGGGAAAATTCATTAGTGATGGCCGGGTTCCATTATTTAATTTTATCGGGTCGTACGACTTTGATTTAGTGAGAAGGGTTTTCCAGCACTAGGAGCCGATTGCGATGAATGATAATTTTGGGAAAATTAGTGGAAGCCGATTTCTAATATTATTATAATATCTGATCCCTATTTTTATTTTTTTTCGGCTCAAAGGATTTTGATAAAAATTTCAGTGATAAGGAGTTCCCAACGCCAAAAATGGATTGGAATTAGTTCTAGTTCCAGAAGAATCCGTTTAGTAGGTCGGAGGGCCCGGGTCCCATTATGTGAAAACAAAATTTGTCGCGAATGATTTTCATAAACATTGGTGAGAAGTGGTTTTCTAGTTCCAGGATTTGATTACGTTGAACCTTATTCATGGGAGTTTTTGGTTGTTCTTGGGTCCTTCTTTTATTATTTTATTTGTCTTGAACGATTTTGTTAAAATTTGGTGAGAAAGGATTTTAATTGCAAGGAACCGATTACAAAGATTTCTAACTTTTGTTGCAGACTACCGTTACAAAATGTTGCACCATATTCGTGATGTTGGAGCATGGTCTTTGATATTGCTAAGGGGTTTTCTGCCTGGGGTTGTCGTTTACATTTCTTTTTATTAGTTTAAACAACTTTGATGGACACTGCTGAAAAGGATTACCAGGAATGGGTTGCGGTTAGATCGTATTTCGCGAAAATTTGTTTTTACTCGTAGGATCCTCTTGTCAAGGCCTAGCCGCATTTTTGAAATTTTTTCGGCCCGAATAATTTAGATGAAAAATCACGTTGCATCGTCGCGTTATGTTGGCTGGTGCAGCACTGTGTTGTGTGATTTGCTGCTCATTGCGGGATGTTTCACCTGCATGCTGCATCATGTTGTATGTCATGTTGCAACATCTTTCATCATATGTTTTCTGTTAATAGAAGTCTGTTGTTGCATCATATTTTGTCATGTTGCTTTTGTTGCATTAGGGCGAATGTTGCATGTGTTAGTCGCACCCTCCATTTTTCCCAATTTACTTTCGAATTATGTAATTGTTCCGGAAATAGTTTCTTAAGGCTTTTATAGGGTCGAACTGTTTTTATAAAAATGGATAAAAAAGATTTTCGAGTGCTAATCGATTGTGCGGAGTTCTAACTACGAATAAATTTTTTTAGGGGGTCTCAGATAGAGCCAAGGTTCCTATTTAGAAACAGTTGCTCAACGCGACGAGTTAAATTAAAATAAATCATTTATTTAGACCTAATTAACATTATAATAAATTCTCTAATTATTAATTAAAAATTATAAAAGTTAAGTTACCAAATTAAGTAATTCGCTCTTAACTTAAATTTAACAATGTGAAACAACATGAATGTTCTTGTCACCGCACTACTTCGCAATTAACCGGTGCACAACCACTTTTTGCCAAATTAATTCCAATTGCAAAAGAAATTAATTCACACTGAATTTACTTAAATTTAACACGTGATCATCAATGTAATGAATCAAGAATATTCTTGTTGCCTCACTCTTTCGCAATTAACGTACACCGGTACATACCAGTTCAGTTACAATTTCAACCACTGCTAGTTAATTTCAAATTGGTTACTTTAGCACTCTACAATCCCATAACATCCTAAAAAACCAGTCTCCATGTTCAATCCTTAATATTTATCCTTAAAATGAAAATACAAGAATGATTAATACGAGTAAGAGGTTCTTAAACTTTAGTTATACTCTTAAAACTATAGTCAGAATGATGGAGAACAAAGGTTAAAATTTCTCTATGTTAACATATTACAACGGGCAATAATTGTAATGCCATTTCAGTTTAATACTCTAGATAAAGTTTATCGTCCATTGCTAAAACGTAGATGGCCAACCAAATTCAAATAAAGAATGTGTGTCTGAGCAAAGCACATCTACAAATTACAACGACAACAAAGTATTGAGTTGACAACACCCGAAATCCATCATGTTTTTGTAAATCGAAAAAACAAAAATAAAAAACGGAGAGCGGCACTTCGCACCCTCTCACTTTCGGTAAAGGATAAACTGAAATTTAATTTTTTGTGTTTTTCTCTGTACCTTGTCACGTGCGATAAATAAATGATTTGTTGGTGTCCCAAACAGTTGTAACTTCACCAACTGGCACTTAATCGTTTTCTAGATATTAGGTTAAAATACTTACATTGATATTCAATGAAGTTAACATCAAACGCAATCCGGGTTGCTCTGACACATTATTTGCCAAAAATGTATCGCATGGAAATTATTATATGTTTCATGTTCAACTTGACACTTTGACTAAAAAATTATTTTAAAATTGTCTGCTGATAGTCTTGAATAATGGTGAATAGGTAAATATGTAGATTAAGCAATCTACATACGCAAAACATTTCTTAGATAGCGACAAACCTTTAAATATCTCAACATATCTTGCAACATACACTTCTCTTAACAATTTTATCCTATGGAACATGTGATTTTGACCTATATTTCAAACGTGCAGTAGTTACACATGTATTTTTACTATTTTCCGAAAAAAATGTCTTGTTATATAAAATAATTGTACCAGTCTTTTGGTAAAGATCAGTATTATCTAGATTTTATTTGAATTCGTAATACTCGTGGTTTATCGGATTTTTGCCGGAGATTTAGTTGTCTTTATAATTCATATGTAATTCAATACTTTTTTTTTCATTTCAGATGTTGAATGGGCTTCCTACAATATCGGAATATTTTTGTGTACACGATGTGCTGGTGTTCATCGTGCTATGGGTGCACATATATCCAAAGTGAAACATTTAAAATTGGATAAATGGGAGGACAGTCAAATCGAGCGTATCAAAGAGGTGGGGAATACAAGATCTCGCTTAAAATATGCCGAACGTGTACCTCCATGTTATAGACGACCGACCGAAGACGATCCACAGTAAGTACAGTATTCTATATTAACTTGTGTCGATCAATTTATGGGAATTTCAAATTCAAATAAATTTCATCGTACAATTAAGCTTCTTATACCGATCTTTTTCGACGAAATGTCAAAGAAAATATGCAATGGGTAGATAATTTTTGTTCGTTCTTCGACGGAGATGTTCGTTAAAATAAAATAGTTCGGTGGTGAAAATTAGATGAAATAAAGTTTGTGAATAAAATAATAATAATTGTGGAAGTAAACCTTTTTAAGCATACACAAAAGAAGATTATGTAAGCAATTTAAATATCGTGTTTTTCACTGTGGGCAATAACCCACCAACCACGCGATAAGTGGTGACAGCAACTTTATAAAATACGCCAGCCGCCATTATGTGATATTTTTTTTTTGTGAACACCAACATTTTTTTCGAATAATAATGCTGTGAATAATATATACGGGGTGTATTAATTAGTGATTGGCCAATATATCCACGCCAAGAAAACGTATCATCACGGATACAGCAGCCATTACGTAAATAAATTGAAAACAGCATGGTGAAAAAATTGTGGTATGATAATAACTTCATCCGAATTCGAACACTATATATTTCACACACGCTTTCGTTTTAGCAGATATGAATTGTCCAATCATTGACGCCGATTTTCCATATAATTTTGGCATACTATAGTTGATCTTATAAGAAAATGACTCGTTGATTCAGCAACATAACTATTAATCAATGTCACGACCGTTCGCGTTAATACGCCTACACCGATACATTACGCGATCTACAATGGCTAAAGACGTAACCTTCCCTAATAGAAAAGCCAAATTAGCAGTTACCAGTACAACGTTCTGTGGTCCATCATATCGTTACGACAGGTCGTCTACCTGTATTTTGACCACGGCGACTAGTTCCTGGGCGCCATAAATCGGCATTTACAGAATGTCAGGATATAGTGGAATTCGGGATTTGTCGACCATCGGAATTTGTTGAGACCGTGTGGGGTCTATCGGCGACTAAATACGGTTAGAATACCTGATTACTCACATTCAAAATTTCTCCATATCCACTTGCATGCTTGTACGTTTTTCTCCAAAATTGACCTTGTCAGGGCTTATTATTTAATTCTCGTCAATCTTAATGACGTTACGAAAACAACAATTTCTACAGCATTTTTCCTCTTCGAGTTGAACCTAATGGACTACGCAAAGCCGCACAAACGTTTCAACGATTTACGAACGAAGTTGTTCGTGACCTAGATTTCATTTTCGTATACATATGTTGACGAAATTTTTGTGGCATCACAAACGCAAGAACGCCACGAACGACATTTCGTCACAGCTGAATTCGATGTTCGCATAAAGACATCAAGATTACAGAATTTCCGTCTTCCACAATTATCAAACGCATTTGGCAATTCATCGGGATGGTAAATTATTGCCATCGTTTTATTTCGAAACTTGCTGAAACGCTTCGACCAATTCACTCCCACTTGGTCGCTCTACTAAAGAAGTCCAAGACACCTAAGAATTTTTCTTGGTCCGAAGAATGTCAAAACGCATTCAGGAAACTAAAGAGTGAGTTAGCTAATTTAACGATGTTATCAACAGTACAATAACGATTGTTGGGATCCTTTTTACGCTATTTGCCGTAGGCACTTGGCGAAACACACTTATACTTAATAAACACATTTTTATTAATCACTTGTTTTTGTTTCGCAGAATATTTTTCAAAAAGTTTAAAAAATCACTTGATCGATTTCGACTTGTTAGGTCATCATCAGGAGTATCTACCATCTACTAGATACTCCTGATGATGACCTAACAAGTCGAAATCGATCAAGTGATTTTTTAAACTTTTTGAAAAATATTCTGCGAAACAAAAACAAGTGATTAATAAAAATGTGTTTATTAAGTATTGTTGGGATCGGTAAAATTACAAAAATTTTCTATAAGAAATCTTTAAATGTCGAACAAGAATACTCTGCCTTTGATCGGGAATTACCCGCAATTTATATTTTGTTGAAGGTTGGGACTTTACCATTTTCGCCGACCATAAGCCACTGACTAGAGCCATCCAGTCTAAAACTGAACGTAATCCGCGACAAGCAAGGCATTTGGGTTATATCAGTCAATTTACCACGGACATTCGACGTGTGAACGGTAAAGATAACGTTGTCGCAGATGCATTATCCCACACAACCAATATCGATACAACGATAGTCGAGACACGTTTCGATTGTGAAAGCATTATGACGAAAAATTTATGATTACTTACACAATATTTCACATCCTAGTGTCCGTGCTATTCGTAAGTTGATTACGGCTCACTACTTCAGGCACAGCATAAACAAGGATATCGGCGAATGAACACAATCCTGTTTATCCTGCCAGCGATCAAAAGTACAAAGACACACAAAAACACATTTGACTTGATTCAAAAATCCTGGTCGATTCGCACATATTCACTTCGATATAGTTGGTCCTCTTCCACCATCTAACGGACATTTTTATCTTTTAATCTGTGTTGAAGCTCACTACGTGAATTGTCATCTCAACCATTGCTAAGAATTTTGTTTATCATTACACATCTCGCTTTGGTGCTCCACAAAACATTATGACCGACCCAGAAAAGCAGTGTGAATCCAAACTTTTCACTGAGTTCACGAAACTCCCGAACTCTCATCGGATACGTACAACGGCATGGTCAAGCGCTTCCAACGACAGCTGGAAAGGTGCTTTCAAAGCCCGAGACAACATCATTCATTGCAGCTCCGAAGTCCGAATCGTACGGTATCCGAACAATAGTAAATGAAGATCTAAAGTGCTCACCAGCTGAACTGGTTTATGGCCAAACCATTAAGCTACCCAGTGAGTTCTTTGCCGAAAATCCTCTTTGAACTCTGCTATCAAGCGACACAGTAATTGACCAACTCCGCACCGCACCAAGCAAAATCTTATCCCGACGATAACTCGACAATCAAAACAAAACGATATATTTTCCCCGAGATCGCTTGACAATTGCCATTTTTTGTTTATATGCGAGTAGATAAGTTTCGCTCAGGTTTACAACCATCGTACGAAGGACCGTATAAAATTATACGCCGCTTACGAAAACAATTTGTGGTCCTGATTGTCTTTAAACATCAATATTTCGACTGCGAGGAGGGTAATGTAGCGATCGTTTGGGACATCACGCGTTTGGTAGTAACACCAATCAATACTTCCCGACAATTCGTATTCTCTTCGCATTAACGACCGATTTCTTGTACCGAACTCGTTCGACGGAATGTCAAAGTAAATATGCAATGGGATAATTCTTAACCGTTGGTTAAAATAAAATAATTCGGTTGTGAAAATAAAAAAAATCAAGTTTGTGAATAAAATAATAATCAACCCATCAACTACGCGATAAACTGCACTTAATACAAACTATAAAAGAGGGCCCTAAAAGACCATTAACTACGACACTGCACCATGGATTTGTAAATAAGCTAATAATAGTAGGAAATAAAATTATTAATTTAGTCTTATCTAAGTCATTCTGCTGTCATCATCTCATAACATTATAACAACAAAAAAGAATCGTAAACCGAAACAACTTTATACATAACAATTGGCTGTAGTGGGTGTCTCAACAATATTTTTTCTACACACTTGAATCGTATAATAAAGTTATGAATGAATATTACAAAAAAAAATACAAATTGGCCGTTTCTATTTCAATTCAATGGATTTACCATTTTAAGTAGCTCCGGAAGGATTTAATTAATTCTTGATTTTCTTTTTCTTCTTCTTATATTTTTGTTGATGTGTTATCGTCCGCGGTCTTCTTTTTGGTTTGTGTTTTGTTGCTTTCTGGCGTTCTGTGTTTGCCGTTCGTGTTTATTATTTATGAATGTCGGCAATTATCCAATATTTTATTAGGCCTTTGTTTGACTTAGCATTTTGTTTGTATTATTCATAAATTGGCTTAAGTGTTTGATTTTATTGGTACAATTACACCGTAAGCAAAATATTATTAAATAGAAATTTTATTTTTGTGTGAGGTTATTGGGAAAAGGAAATGTGACGTTACAGAATAAATATTTAGTACTTGTATGGTTGAGATTTTCGCGGAAGTAATGTGCTTATTCGTAAGCGTTTAATAGAAATTATCATGTAAATGTTAAATATTATGACACAGTGCTATCACATCTCATCTAACCGCCACCAAATCTCACTGACTCTCATCTTTACTCTGATTAGCTAATTGAGCACGAAAATGAAAAATTGAAAAACAAGTTTTTTCTTGTGTCAGCTATTAAAAATGTTTTTCCTCTTTCTTTCCATTTCTAGTTTTAATCTTGGGCTCTTGAATACTCTGTGACACAGTAATTTTTATTTTGAAAGCTACAAATAAAAGTGGGAGATCCTTAGGGCGATCCTAAGATCCTAATAAACAATATTATAGCAACCTTTCATTTTGAGTCCCAATATGGAATTTACCGAGTTACTGGTTCCTCTTTCTTTATGGTGAATCCGCTTGCACCCGAACTAGTAGTGTAACTAAATGTGCATTTTTAATCGATAGAACCATGGTTCAATTTAAAGCTACTATTCTAAAGGTTTTTATTTTTCAATCTAATTATGAATTCCGTCAAGCTGACATAAGACGGCTCACAACGAGGGCTTGTTGATTGGTATTTCAAACCAAGCTGCGCAGAATCGCCGTGAACCAACGAGATGCAATATCAATTGGGATGAAATATCAATTTTCTCACAGTTTTGAGCACAAAATCTTTTTAAAATGTTCCTGCAAATCCAGGAACATCATGCACCTTCTGGTGTGAGTTTACCAAATCAAACTGTAATTATTTTTTAATGAGTAAGTAAATTTTTAGAATATATACAATGAAATTCGTTTTGTTTCTTTCGACCGAGGCCTCGTCATGCACACATTCTATTGACCTTTAGATTAGAACATAAATTAGTACCGCAAGGAAATTTCCCTGAAGAATAAGTCTATGATGAAGCTGAATATGCTCGGAAAGCACATGAATAAATCGTGAAGTTCGCTAAGCCCCAAACCAACGAGTTTCTTTTATGGTCATGATCTTGGTTGCTCAAGAAGATGGTCTCATTACACAACACTGTGTGAATTGTACCATATTACTGAAAGTTGGACAGATTACCGGTGCCATTACTCGGTATATACATCTCATAATTGTATCTGAGCTTACAGGAAGCTACTAAATGTCTTACGGGAAGCTGTACTGTGATTGAAATCGCCAAAATTAGTAGAATGCTCCCTTAACACTGCATCGACAAATTACATGGTTAAGTTATGAAATCTGACATAACGTTTGTTGGGAAATTTTTTATTCTAGTTGGCTACTTACGTCAAACATTGGGCCTTTCCATACTTGTATTGCTATATGAAAAAAGTTAAAAATTGCGAGCATTCGTTTAATTCACCTTTTCTGTTGTCATGCTGTGTTGTGCTCAATACTCGTGTGGAAAGGCACAGTGTCAATAGTACCAAAATGTGTATCCAGGACAGAAATAATTGAGTGTTCTATTAAATTTACTCGTTTATGGAGACACTCTGCTCAATTAAATTTCAACATTAATATGCAAAAAAATGTCATTTAAATCCAAGTAGAATGATTTTAATAAAAGTTTTTGATATAACCACATAATTTTTATAAATATTCAGAAAATAACTGATGATGTTTAATCAAAAAGGGGCATCGTAGGAACTAACCAACGCACGAACTTTATCCTTTGAAAAATCTGCTTCAAAAAACCGCAGTAAGAACCAATACTGTGAGATATATTTCAGAATATAAATATTTACTTTCAAAATATTTATTTAAAAGAACGCTCGAAGTCCCGAAAATAGTTCCGCTTGACACTAGAGCAGCTCTTGACACTGGCGAAGCTTGTCAGACTCTCAAGGTATTCTTGAAACCTTTTATAAACACTCTAGTACTAAAGTTGAAGCTAATAACTGGAAAATGCTTAAAATAAGTTTGGAATGAACCTAAGTTCGATTTAAAACGATTATTTTTCTCCCACTCACACCCGAGGAATTCAAGAAACTACAAAAATTCTGGTACTGACAATACCAATAAAGAACAAAACGCTTATTCACAAGTCATATCGAGTTCACGTGGGTTTGCGGCAATGCAAAATTAGAGGAATTTTAAAGCTAAAATCATGCAAGCTCTCCAGTCTCAAGCCGGACGATCTCCGTTACCAACATCAGTAGAATAAATGTTTTAGGTGACCAAATACAAATGTGTAACACAATCAAAACATTCTTTTATAATTTGAGACTTGTGTATGAATGTGTTGAAAATACCCAATGTTAAAAATTTGTTGCATGGCATGAACTTTATAGTTAATGCCAAATAGTCGGTCCCTGAGTTTGATCGCAAGAATAACAAGCAATAACTGCAGTTCTTGTTGTACGAAAGTTGAGGGCGGTCCCTAGGATCATTTATAATTTTTGTATTAAAAAACAACAAGACCATATTATAAAACCCATGTCCGTTTATAGGACTTTTGTTGAACTAAATTTTTCATTCAAGTTCCATGCAACAACTACTACAATCAATACTTGTTTTCATATGACAGAACGGGTCCGACACAAAATCAGAAAATAAAATTTTGCTACAATAGCTGAACGAATATTTCGCCAAAATATATTCTATTTGCATTTTTGTTAATTGGCAGATTTCTAAAATTCGGTCAACAATTGAGATTTATGCTGCTATGTTCGGTGATGAAAATAATAAAAATTCAAGGTCCAATAAGTGAGTTTTGAGAAATACCAGGGCCCCTATTCTGAATACGAATACGAACAAAAATGTTATGAATTAGTATGGTTGGTATTTTTGAATACGAATTAAATTTCGCCTAATTTGCGGCGAAAATGTGCGTTCGGCACGAATTTTTGTAAATGTGAACCCACCTTAATCGAATTCGTACCTACTTGATACGTTTGTCGTTAACGACTCCACTGAAAAGTTCAAATTTAAATTGTACTCTCCATCGACTGTACGAACTTATGCCAGCGCTTGATTCAATACTTGAAACATGTCCTATAATCAGTTTTCGGTATAAGGCTAGCCGTATTCGTTCTGTTCTTGACCCACAATCATTTTTCGCGTTATCATTATCACGGTTCCTTTTCTATCTGAAATTGTCAAATTGCGATTTTTAGTCAAAATTTCTTTAATTTTATCTATGTTTTCGTTGGTTTTCGATTTCAACGGCTTGCCACTGCGTTCGCCAACCTCGAGGGACTCACGACCACTTCTTAAGCGTATGTGCCACCAGTGCGTTGTTGCAAAGTTGATTGCATTTTTAAAATCGTAAAAATTGTAAAACACACACAGAGGCAGCTCAAAATGGCCTAACTTTTACGAATGTCGTCAATGCAATGGGAATATCAATGAGATGCGGCAATCTAAAAAAAAAAGTTTCTCAAATCAGGTGGCTGAGATCATAAATTCGAAACATTGTTATCTGTGATGCTATTGTGGCAGGATACTCCTCAATTTCACGTTCACGAGGTAATCTAAACTATTTCCGAAATTGCTTTAATTTTGATTAAATTTTTCCTTGGATGCCTGCCAAATATACGACTTGTACTTTAACTTGGAATCGAATTCCTCGCTGGGTTGTGAAAATTGAAAATTGATAAATTGATTCAATAACTGTCAGACGTTATGATGCAATGAGAGGAGTCTGCAATTTATTTGAGGTCAAAATTCCAGATGATATTTGGAAGATTGAAATTACTAAGAACATCATTCGATGAATTTGATGCATACTTAACTTCATTAATCGAATCAAGGCATATCACTAATGTACGCTGCTCAATTTTTGATGTAACTAATTTTACTAGGCCACCCTATATAGTTCAAAGTGCGTGGCTATTGATACACCGCCACCCGAATTCTCTGAGTGTTTTCAAATAGGCGATCACATCTTTTTACATTCTAAACTGTGAATACTCGATTTAAATTATTTTCAATAATAGGCACATTCGATTGAACTGATTTAACTGAATAATCTGAATTAACTGAGGTAAACTGATGTGATATATTCAGTTAATTCAGATTATTCAGTTAAATCAGTTCAATCGAATGTGACTAATATCTACTTAAATTGAGTAGTTCGTCTGCAGCCCGTAAAATGCAATTTAGTTAATATTCTAGTAATAGATAGAGGACACTGCTTTCATAACATTTTTCTAACACTAACATCGGAGCCGCCAAAAATGCATTCGCTGTAAAGTGTCAACTATCTCGGCTCAGTTGGCAGGAACCTTGTAGCTGGGGTTGAGCTAATAATGCGTATTGTTCAGATTAATAAGAAAAAATTTAGGATTTTTTACCGTGGACCAAATCGTTGCAACATGCGATGCGGTAAAAGAGATAATGGCTGCGGTATTTTTTGATATTTGATATAAAGTTTCTCATTTTATCGTAAGATGCAGCGTACATTGATATCTTGTAGTATTCTTTGTCATCGTGAGACCATTAGTTTAGACAGGAGTTGCCTCGAGAAGGTAATCTTTGATTATATGATGGTGACGCATAATTCATCTTTTCAACTCCCAGGAAAGGAAAAGGAGAGGGTTTGGTTAGTTTGGGTTTGGTATACATACAAAATAATAAATATTTAATTGGAATTCGAACTGTATACGTAATCAGCAGATTCATTCGTGGAAGGGTTATCAGAGTTATAAATTAAATCAACTTCCTTTTTCAAATCAGACTTTCCTGTTTTGGCGGCAACTTTTAAACGAGTTTCAGGAATTGATATTCTCTGTATATCCTGTTCTAATGAATCATGCCAAGTGAAAATATAGGTCTACCAATTTTTCTGTAATTTCTTGTAACTTTCCTTGCTGCATGTAATAAATGACCTCTTGTTCTTCTAAGAATATGGTCCCAATAAGATATTCGATATGCAGTAACTTTCCGATTGTTTGTCTTTCCCTTCAAAACCCTTCTAACCCAAATTCTTGAAGAGCGATTAGTATAGTGCTAATTTTAAACGACACGCTTTAGTCAAAACAGCAACTCCTAAACCATATGTCATGATAGGAGTTACTAGTTGTTTATATATCTGTATACCAATCGGAAAAGATAATCTGTGCTCACTAATAATTTTGTTAACATTTTCACAACACCATGATCTTGCCGGCAACGTTTTCGAATTGTGTCTGGACAGCTTAGTCCGGCAGTTGTATAGTACCTAAGTATCGCAAAGTAAAACTAATATGAAAGTTTTAACCACCTATTGCTACGGTCGTTAATATTTTCATTAATTGGTGTTAGCTGCGTTTTTTTGAAAATGCTGCACTAGACCGCGATAAATTATATTTTGATTTTTTAAACAAATTAAATAATTTTAAAATATTTGTGCTTCGTATTCACTGTATCGAATCCTAAAGAACTTATATTAGTGAGAGAGTGAGAACTTATATTTATATATCATGCATTATATTGTTGAATAAAGTTTATATTTGCTTGTTCTTAACAACTCTGATCTACTCTTGATATTATATAGAGTACAACCGAGTTCATCAAAAAATTTAATAAGCATAATTCCTGAACTGACGAAACTAGGGAAATTTTTTAGTACCCAATTTTTGGATTGTTCCTTACTTCATTTTAGAGACAGAACTGTCATTTTATTTTCAATTTAAAATTTTCTGTTGTTTTTGGGGATATCCCTTTCCTCACCTGCCTACACAATTGTGTAGGTAAATTTTTATTTCTCTAGTGAGTAACATTAAAAAATATTTTATAGATAAGTTTAGGACCAACTTACACAATTTTGTATTTCTCTAATACAATACTGAAAATTTAGATGATGTTAATTAAATCCCAACTGGCGCAATTATGTAAGATGGGCTTTTGTTCTGATGAAATTTTATGATGAAAATTAGTTTTCGTAATATACGTATTTACTCACACATTTGTGTGGGTTAGACTAAAATTATGGTGCAAATAAAAATATTTTTGAACCAGAAAGGGATATGCCGAGTCGGATGAAATATAAATAATGGTACTATTCCATGTGCATACAATATTATCTCAGCAAAACCAAAACGAGACAAAAATACAGATCGACTATAGGAAGAATGGCGCATCCGATTATAGCTTGCTGAGCATTTGCTGAGCAAATTGTTGTTGTGCTGCCATAATTTTTCATAAAAAATATCAACTCAAGTATTTTTTATAGCAGCAAAACTGAAAAAATTCCCCCACTCTCCGCAAACTTTTATGTTTTAGATATTTTTATGGTAGTAAAACATAAATTTTTGTGGTTGGTCGTGCGACGACACGCTAAAAAATTAAAACATGGATGATTTTATTTTTTTTTATTTAATTTAATTTATTTTTTTTTATTTCATTTTACTAAATAAAAATTATTTATTGATTTTTATATTAATTTTAACCCCAATATATCCACTTTATCAGTGTTTGTAATGATTAACCGATAAAAACCGATCCCTTGGCTGGAAACCCATCCTTCGAAAAACCATAATCGGGAGTAAAATACTGATTTATGTTAAAACCTTTGTTCAAAATAATTTCAGTGGATGCATACATCAAACGGAAGTTACTGTGATCCTATAAATACATCGCGAGATTTTGTACTTTTTGTCATTTTGATAATTATACATTTTAATGTTTTTAAATGAGCAAATAATGTTAAAAAATTTTACCATTTTTTATTCAAAGACTTACTTGTATTCATAAACCGCCATTCGATCAAGCCACAATCATTTTAACCTGGCCCAATGAATTGAAACCATCCATTTGATTAAGCAATTTTATTAAAGTACGTTGAATTTCACGATCGGTTAATGAATAGCACTCGATACAACTTTTAAGAAATTTGCGTCTAGTTGTGAGGCTGCCGCACGAGCAAGTAGTGATTCGTATACTAAACAACCTTTTGGCGGTGTTATACCAACACGCAAAAATAATTCACGATATTAACGGAAGTTCAATGACCTCACGAGTTTGTACGGATAGGCCGCCAATAGCGGAATATGTTACATCACCAGGATCTTCGTGAGACATATTATAAACGAGGGGATCAACTCACGCGGTCAATTATTGTAAGTGTGGTCATATCAAGAGCTACCCTAGTTCCAGCCTTCAATTTTGTCTTGTCTAACTGACATCATCCAACAACATATCGTAGCCCGTTTGTTGCCTTCACAATAACTAAAAATATAGATAAACATAAATTATCGTTTCACTGAATCAGTGACATATTGGAGGTACATATGTATTTACATTTATCCTCAGTCAATTGTTTGAGTACCTCCTCAACAATTTGCCCAACACTTTGCAAGGCTTTTAAATCATATTTTGACTTGTCGAACTGATTATATTATCACTGATATTGTATTCCCTAAATAGTGTCATATAAAATTTCTGGGTGGGTCGTGTGGTCCTCATTGAGTATAGATTCATTTGGTGTTTTATTCCAGTACGGATTATAGTAATCAAATAAAATTTCCGAGTTGTTCGATTCCAGCGTATTTGGAAAAGATCGATTCGAACTATTCATTGACTAACTCTAATTCATTCACTAAATTGGATTTTATATCGACAAATACGGGATCCAAGAAAGATACCGTATCTATAGTTTACCATTTATCGTTGCTTTACATTTTGGTACGAATGAACTTTGTTGACGTCGCTTTTTTGCTTTAGCCTTGGCCGTTGCTTTTGGATCCTGCACATTATTGCTACCCTCAGTAATTGGATCATTCTTTTCGATTCCCCCTTCATTCTCATTTATATCACCTTTTTTACCGCCGACATTCATACGATAAACCACCATACATTCGAATCACTTCCTTGTGCTCGATATCAACCCTGTAACCATAAATTTTACTCGATGCTTCCAATACCGATGCACCAAATATGTACTTGGAAATTTTTACGATGGCCAGTAACCAAATTGGCAAATGTATCGATTAAATTTGTTTGAAATACAATTTCTTTGTTGATTTCCTACGAATATATAAAAAACACAGATTAATTTGAAAGACTGACTAGCCAAGCGGTCGTCAATCATCACCACTTACATTGTCCTGTTTCCATGAACTGTTGCAAACAAACTTTCAACTCTTCATTATCTTCCAGTACCGAAATATTTACACTACTAGTACTAGGATGCACCGATCTACTTCATCTTTCCTCGCCATTCTACAATAGAAACACAAAACAAATTATGACATTTAATGAAATTCACGATCAAATCTAGCTCGTACTGTGGGCAATGGTGTTTTGTATGTGAATGACTTTCGAGAGGACGTTTTCATTTTAGTAACCATTACAAATATCACAACAACTCAAATTTTAAACTTAAATACTAATTCACTAGATTTATTATGTATTATGTAAAACTAAATATGTATTTATAATATATTTTTATTAAATTTATTATTTATTTCTTAATATGTTTAGGTTTTAAAATCTTTTTTTTTTTTTGGCTGCTGCACGACTATGAAATTTTAGGTTAATTTACGAACTTGTCAAAAATTTCTCCTCCATATTTTATAGTAGAACATTTTTTTAGATATTTTGGTAAATTAATCAAAATAATAAAAATATATATTTTTTGCTCATCTCAAAAATGATATTAATTTTATTATTAATTTTTACGATATAAAATAATTGTCAATTTTTAAAAATAAAGATTTTTAGTTATTTATTTAAAAAATGTGAGGTTAGATTTCAAAATTTCCCCAATTTTTTCTACTATAAAATAAACATGTTGTTTCTCAGTCACTCTAATGTGCATTTTAGTTCTTGTCTTTCTCCGATGTTCAGCAAAATTTTTCTGTTTTGTACATGGAATAGTACCATAAGAAATGGACAAATTTAATGGACAATATGGATATGTCCGGTTTATATCGTGATTTCGTTCCTGAAATGTTTGACGTTTCTCATGGGGCACTTCAATTTATAACCTACGAATAAATGAAAACCCTATTATAATGTACATCGAGTAAAATTGGCGGTACTTCATCAATTATTGTGTTCAGAACAACACATGTAGTTCACCTGAAATTTTAAAAAATAAAACACTACTGTTGATTAATTGAAATTTTCTGCTTTTTATTAAAATTTATTTTTCATAAATTCGGTTTATGCGTTCCACAGATTGTTTAGTAGTACTTCCAATTTTCACCATTTGTGCTTTAGCTTTATGTTCTTTCTGCAGTACCAGTGAGAGCATCCGAACGAACCGAGAGGGAATCAATATTTCAACTAGCTGTTGATACGATGACAAAGGTCGCGTTCCCATTACAACTGGTCTCAATTACGAGTTAATTTTAGCATCGAGTCGAACATTACGAATTAAATTCACAATCCAGCAATCAGCTTTCTTTGGTTTTATGTTTAATTTATCGACCAACATACTTAAGATAATGCATTGATGGATTCACGGTTTCCAAAATTTTATCGTATAAATAATTTGTAGGTTATGTTGTCATCATACATACTTTCTTGTCGCACAAAAATTCCAACAACGGAAAAGTTAAATGCCGATCTAGATATTTGCAAGTTTTTGCCGTTAAATCGAAATTTTCCATCATACGAATTACTGATTTATTTTCCACATACCGTCCAAACGGGATACTAGAAATAAAAACATATTAGAGTATTTAATTCTTTTGTAATAAATTATTAAGTCACTTTTGTGCTGGAACATCATTTGTCGTAATTTTGTCACTTCTCTTTATAATATGCATATAAAATGAAGCATACAAATTGATTCGAACTGATTGAGATGTATCACCACTTACTACATATAATCCATTCGACGATATTCTTCAGTATACGCATAGTTTAAATTGAGCGAATTAGTATCCGCACTGAATGCCAATGAATTGGAATCCTGTGTTGTATTATTATTAAATATTGATCGCATATCACGTATATTTTTTATTGATTTCGCTTAGCTGCAGCATTCCAATTTGCTTTAACCGCTTCACTGGTTCGCCTCATCTGTTGTCTCTCCGCGTGAACCCTTGGCGATGGCTTAATTTTCCAATAAGATGGTCCAGACGTGGTCGGTACGAATATTCCAATTTTCGTCGACGCATCAGACGGTTGCAATGAATCAATTACGGTTTGGGCGCGTTTAGCACCCGCCACTTATTCGCAACTCTTGCACTTGTTCAATTTCGGCATTTGCATCGTATGCGAATGTCATACGCGGCATTCCATCTCTTGTGGCTCATCCAGTTCAGCTTGATTATGAAAATCATCACCCATAAATCCATTATCACTACCGCTGTCATCTAAATTTATGTTACTATCACCTACGGTTGATTGCAGCATTCTGAAATTAAAAAGATCGTTAAGAATAGCTCCCTTATTTAGATGTTTCCAGCCAAACACGTACTTATTCATGTCGCACGGCGTATCACAAATTTTGTATTCCCTAAAGATTATCAGAATTTTAACGGGGCCGTCCAGCCTTTTGTATATCACATAAAAATTTTCATTTACAACGGGTGCGTCCTCATTGAGTATAAATTCATTTTGTGTATTATCCCAGTACGGATTATCGTAATCAAATAAAATTATAATTTGAGTTATTCGATACCATCATATTTAGAAAAGCTCGATTCGAACTATTCATTCGCTTAAATTGGATTTTCACATTTTCACATCACAGCACTCAAATTTTAAACTTAAAAACTTATTAATTAGATTTATTATTGAGTACAACTACAAATTTATAAAATATTTTTGTTAAATTTAACTAATTTATTATTTATTTCGTAATTTATTTAAAACGTCAAAATGATTCACTTGAAGTTAGTAAAAAGTTGTTGTACTAAAATGTTTCTTTCAAAATTTCCCTGTATTTTATCGCGGTCTCGAACACAAGATTTCAAAAAAACGCAGCAGTTATGAGAATTTCAGATTTGCGTTCATTTATCTCTAAACCTACTGAGTGAAGTAGAGGGACAAGCTCTTCTAGAATAGTAGATAATGCGTGTTTAAATCACTAACGAGTAACAAATCATCGACATAGGCGAATATTGATATAGTAATTTAATTTCTTGATCTTGTGAAAGTTGTAAACCTGGAATAACTTCTGCGAGGGTTTGTAGAACGGAATCAATATTAAATTGAATAAGGTATAGGTGAAAAGTGACATCCTTGTTTGAACCCCATACCACGTTGAAATGCCCTTGTTCTTTGTTTATACCATATGATATGATTCGTACATACAGGTTCGTATTATTATATTAACAAGATGAGAGAGAATAATAGTTGCTTGGTTAAGATCAACTTTATCGAAGGCTTGTTTTAGATCGGGTGAATATAAATTACTTTTCCCTGTTTTCTATTCCTCATCGATAACATGTCGTCGAAAAAGATATAGTCATCGGTCGACCGATTGCATCTATAATATGTGACGGTACTGGGTCGTTGCTTTTTTGGTAAAAGAAATTTAACCGTTTCTAACCACTCACTTGGTGGGGTGTTTAAGAGCCAAACTTGTTGTAAAACATATAGAAAGACCTTCATTGGTTTTTATTTCTTCCTGGGTTGGAGGCAATCCATGGCCAATGATCCTTTTCAGTTATTCGAGGAATGGCGGAACCCGAAGTAGTTGATAATAATTACTCCCATCCTGACAAAGGAATGTATGTACTTGCCATCTTATTAGAATTTTGTCGGTTGATTTGTCGGAGTCGACTAAGAGGATTTACATCGTTTAAATTTCGGAAAAATTCTCTATATTCTTCTGCTTTGGATTTTCTAAATTCTTGATGAACATTATATTTTCAGTTTTTTAAAAAGTTATTGCTACTTTCTGTCTCTTAATCATAGTGGCTTGTTTGGTTAAAATTAGGTCTGATGAAGGCTTTATAGAATGCACTAAAGCCCTCCAAACTATTTCAACTGTTATCATTGGAAAATTGAGAGTATCATCTAATATTAAAACTTTTCTAACCAGAAATTTTGTTATGTTGGATTGATACTGTTTTAAGATAGTCGGAGTCAGATTGCACTTTGATTACACGTCCAAATACTAATTTATGATCCGAAATAAATTTCTTTACTAGTCTACCTTTTTCCTTCGTTTGAATTTTTTCCGAAAATGTGCCTTTTACGTGCTTTATCTCTAATAATGATTTTCCGGGGTTGAACAATATATGATCTAATTGGGATGATGATTTATGTCTTTTCCAAGTAGTAAGGCAGGATCTACGAAATTGATAAACTATTCTGTAGTGCAAATTTAATTAGTATATCGCCAAGTTCATCAGTTTCTTGATAATATAAATTTTGCCCTAATATTTTGGTATGTGAAAAATTCAATTGACACAAAACCTATATGAGCATTAAAATCGCCCAAAATGCAAACAGCTCGTGTTTTACTATACTTTCGCATAATTGTAGATATTCTTCAAGTTAAGAGATGCGAAATTGTTGGATTGAACTCCGATTGGAAATGGGTACAAATTAGCAATATTTCACTTAATCCCTTGACATTAATGATTGCAAAATATAATCTTTCTGATAGACCTTTAAAATATCGCGCTTTTAATCCACAATTTTGTTTCACTAATATTCAAACTCCATTTTTAACTCCACGGTTTCGTACAGTGAGCATCACTTTTTTTCTATGACTCAAATACCAATTATAATGTGGAGGTAGTTGATTGCTAGATTTGACTGGTTGTAACCAGAATGAACTCGAATCGGTCTGTACTTCCATGAGGTAACTAATTGAAGGTGGATGAATGGGAGGATACTTTAAAAAATCATTTCTACATAATTCATCATAATAATTGTTGTTAATGTAAAGTACTCGGAATATATTTTGAATTGAATTACCAAAGATTATTGGAGCTGCATTGACTTGATATACTTCGATTTTGGCCTGATATATTTCCGATGTAGCCGATATATTATCACGAGCAAGTTCAATAAGAAATAAATTGATTAATTGATCGCTAGCATCTAATCCAGGCCATTTATCCTTGGCTGATTCGATTAAAATGGTTTCGTAACGAGTAACATTACGGCGAATATGATTAACAGCTGTCTCTCGTTCCTATATTCACTACAAAATTTACGACAGGATATTATTTGGGTTACTAATGAGGAGAACAAGCAATTACCATCGGGAGGCACTTGTATGATTGAATAATTTTGAAAAGTATTCATGATACCGTAAAGAACAAAATACTTTTTAACTATCTTCTAATAAAACTTACCCAAATAGTTGATAATTGGAGAATAATCGGATAACACAAATGATATGAAATATTTGCTATGAATTGAATATTATATAATATATTAAATATTTTAAATACAGAACTAAAATAGAAGGCTGCTGTTGAATCCAAATTTACAAATGGAGGATTTTATCATTTTATAATTAATTAATTTAGTGGTAGATGTCGTTTCGATGTGTGAATAAAGTTTGCTCCGTTTTTCCGCTAGGTGGGTTAGTATACATAAAGAGACAAGGATTTAAAATTAATTAAATAACTTCTAAGCGTTCTAGGCTCGAGATATTTCTAGATTGCTTTGTGTTCCTAAATTAAATTCGTCCCTTAATTTCTATAAATTGAAATTTTGTCGAAAGTCCTGACTTAAAACCATAAAGTTGTCGACAAATATAATTCAATATATTTTTATTATTAAAACTTTTATGTGCATTTTTTGAACATACCGGAAGGTCAGGGAAGATTATGATTGCAACATTCTTGATCAGGAATATAAATATAGGTGGCTGAATGATAATATCGAATTTAAATATTACAATATCAACGGAATATTTAAGTCATCATATATATGATAATGCTGTCGAGTCATACGAACGTGAAGTCCCTCGGACCCGTAGATGTGAACTAAATAAGCTAATCAGTCTATTATGACTGATGCCGAATACATATGATGAATATTAGTATCCTTTATCTCAACCACAACTAACCCAAATTAATAATCTAACGAAATCTAATCTGGAGTGTGAATTTATTTGAGTCTAACATTTTAATATAGTTAAGTAGTTAGAAAATGACTTTGCTGCAGTTTGCCCTAGTTGTTTCTATGACTACATCTTTCCTAACTATCCTTATCTGTTAAGGATGCAGGCAGGGCCTGAGCCCGCATGATGCTGAAATATTATTCACATTCAGATATAATTTGTTATTTGATTGTTGATATTTCAGGATTATGGTAACGTACCTAGGATTGCCGTTATGGTTGGCCTATACGCCTCTATCTTATCTTATCAAGATGCAGCGTACATTGATATCGGATGTATGCGTAGAGATCTTAGTTACTCGCTGGAGTATGACATCTTTCCGTTTGAAAATTACTAGATATAATTTCGCCACCTGAACAGTAGTAGTGTTCATCTGTACCCTCCGGATTCATTGCGAATAACGTTGGCCTGTGGAATGGATTATGCTGTGAGTTTTTAGATCCGAATTTGTACTGGGATGTCTGATCGACGAAGGGTTGATGGACGCTCTTCAGCAGTTTAAGTTGAATCTATACCGTATTCCAAACTTTAAAACATTATCCTGAGAGGCCATATCCATCAGATATTTTATACTAGGGCCACGTTAAATTTGATTTGTTAGCAAATGTTTCACAGCTACCGTAAAATAAACCAGACACCATAATAAACCACGACGTTTGGTACCTTCAAGAGAGCTGAAATTATGTACTATACACTCTGAAGGTGATTGCGATTAATAAACGATAAAATATATTCTTTCGTCATATATTGTCTATAATTAATACTTATAGCGTATTGTATTGTAAAGTTATACTAAACGTGTCCATTATTGTAATATTTGTTGTTGGCTATTAGTTTTAAATGTTATCATTTTTAATAAATATTTCCTTCCGGTCTTTAATATTTTTTATTAGATAAGCCACACACACAGTAAGAAATTGTTATGCGAAGAGAAACTAAATAGAACCTACCAAAGATTATCTATATTTACTAAGAATAGTGATTTCGAAATTTGTTTATGTAAGATCACTTTCTCGTATAATATAGTTGGAATTTGCTATTACCAGAGGGTTTTTATGTATTTCCTGTTCCAATTAATAATTTAGTTTAGTTGTTTTGCATAGAATATATGGAATTTCCAAGAAGGCGTATTTTTATTGACTGTAGTTTATCATCTCTCTCGTAACGTCTACTATACACAGATGCTTTAATGTTTAACTTATCTTAAAATATGGTCATGCGCATACATTTAAATTTTTTGAAAAGAGCTCACTAGATTCGTGCGAACCCAATTATACTACTTGTGATTGCAGTCCAGCAATCAGTTGTCTGTCAGATTGACCTTCAGAATTTTTTAACGAAAAAGCAAATTTGGTAACGCACGTGCCGTCTGCTCATTATAATCAGAACAATTTTAAATATCCGGTCTCTAACCACCGGCGCCTGTATTTAATCCCAGACTAATTTAAAACCAAACCGAAAAAAAAACAATTTTAATCCCAATGCAAATAATTCATTGCGCCATCATATTACCAGGGCAAGCGCACAGACACAGCGAGCGACACACGCCAAATCGGTTTAAATTTAAAACAACTAAAATTAAATAGAAAATTCGTATACCACACTTGCTGTTGTAACCCAGACAGTGATGATTGCCGCACCGTGATCCCAAAACACAAAAAAAAAAAAAAAATAATGCGGTGATCACTTTTTAATTTTATATTTTTAAAAATATCGTGTGTCATGTTTTTGTTTATTTTTTAATTTTTTTTTTTTTATGTCGAGTCGAGTCGCCTCTAGACAGTCAAAATACTTTTAAATCATTTCAATATTTTAATTTCACGACACAATTTTTTCGTTTTAATTTTTGTTGTTTTCGCCTCGTTTCTTGCTATATTCTCATCATTTTACAAGGTGTCGCACAGGCTCGCTTTGTCAATTTAACCGTTAAATACGCAATGATCGTACCGGATTTCGCACCCAGTTAAACCAAATCGAGCGTCACAATCAACTTTGTTTTATCATAACACTTTTCAAGTATGTTTATTGACCTATCATCCCACTTATGATCATAAATGATATATTTTCATATGTTAATTTTATAATCATTTCCACACATGCGTGCGTGTGTAAAACCCTATTAATATATACGCTCACAATATATAATTGAGGTCCGCACCACACAATTTTTATTTTATTTATTTGTGCCGTTTACGTCTAATTATACGCAGGCAAAGTTGAAAAATATTATAAAGTTGCGATGATCGCCACCGTGTTTTCTGTAAGTCACGTGTTCATCATAAATAATACGCGCATTATAGCTGTAAAAAAAACAAAATCGTATTCGCTTAATCGCTACTAAACGGGGGGGGGGGGGGGGGGGGGGGAAATAAATTGTCTCAAGGTTAATCTGAAAACGATCTTACATACATAATAATTCTACGTATGTATAAGTGCGTGGGGTTCACGATCGCATATTTACACTAAGCAGTAATTAGTCATATCTACTAAGTGATTTCACGTGTGGTCGAACATTTTATTGTTTTTTTTTGTAGATTTCATTCATAAGTTTTGTTTTGTTGGTTCCGTTTTACGCGTTCGAGATCACATTCTAAATTTCGAATAATTCATCATTCATATAAAACCAATTTACTCGAATCCAATTCGTCTAAGTACATCATGAAAGTAAAATTTGAACGGAAGTTAAATACAAACAGCAAATATATGCAAGTGTGAGTATTCGAAATAACATACATTTTGGCGAAATTTGAATCTGCGTGTATTAATATGCTAAATAGCATTCATTTTGGCGTTATCTTGTTGCATGAAACAAATGGGTCACGGACCAGACCAACAAAAAGTTTATACTTAACGAAATTGCACGGTGGGTGAAATTCAATTATTGTTGAACTAAGTTTTGGTGAAGTCATTTTCGTGTCAAGAAGATGTTTTGTTTTTTCGTAATTTAAATAAAAAATTTATTTTTATTTAATTTTAAGAAAGAAAATTAATTTTAACTGTTTCCATAAAACGATTTATCGAAATTTTGTAGTGCAATACACGATTTGTTACAGGTAGCGGTGTGGATCGGCCAATGTGATGTATGAGACGGTATGTGATGAAGGAACTCATAGGAGTTTTTGTGTTTTTGGGTGTAAGGCTAGGGATCGATCGGTTACAAGGAACAACCCAATGTATTTGATTGAAACCAATTGAACTGCACACGTCATTATAAATGAGCTCGTACCCTCAAAATGGGGGTGCAGTTCGTAAATAAATAAGTTCTGCCGTATACCCCAGTTTGAGCATATTGATTATAGGCTGGCATGGAACTATGCAATGTGCATATGGTGATATACGGACCTATATCCGTAGGTCCTCGATTTGGCAAGCAATGCGTAAAGTAGGACGTGAAAAGCGAACCGCGAAAGAGTTGGGAGTGCTTCGGCCCCAGAACAGATTGCATAGATTAAAACACAAAAAAGAAAATTGTTCCCATTGACATACTTTTAAACTTTTTGAATTAAATATTCTTCATAATACACAATGCGGCTCGAAAATTAAAACTGTTCTGATTTGCTTGAAGTTTGGTAGGAGAACAAACACAAAGAAAAACTTTTCTCCGACACCAATCTAGAAAATTCACGGGAAATGCCAGAAAATCAAGAATTTACACTGGAAAATTTTGTGCAAGACAACCAATATGAACTTGATTACCACACGATATATGCCGCACATGTTTATATGGGAATTAGAAAATGATACCTGGCACCATAGCGTTATAGTTTGAGTACTAAGATAGCTAACCTTTGTATTCAAATTTGTGACATTCTTCAGGACCATTTCAATGTTAAGTGTCGAAACGGTGGATTTGTGAACTAAAATACGCATAAAATTGTTGCTGAACTGAAACTGCTTCCAGCACCACTATGGTAGTTTGGCTGCTACTGTATATATAAATTAAAGTAGTATTATTACAATTATTGTCCGCCAGACCAAAACCTTTCAGGTTGCGCGTTTTTTGGGGTATTTCTTATAGTAGGTACCTCTACCTATAGTAGGTTTTTTCGGACTCAAGTACCTTCAAACTTCGACTAAATTGATTTGAAGCAAGGTCATTTTTTGTCAATATTTAAATAACTTTGTCCAACAGGCCGAAGTTAATTCAGGTTTTTGGGCCAAAGTCACTATTTAAACCCAATTGTACCCCTAGATCGGCATTTTAAATAACAACCAATTTTAAACCAAAAACTACTAACAATAGGTTATCGAAATCCCTGTTGTGTTTTTGTCCTAAAAGTTCCGATTGAGCGAGCCCAGGATTCGGTGATAAAAATGATGGTCAATATTTTGCACGATAACTGTATAGTGGTTCGCACAGAAACATCTTACTCTAAAAAATCGTAGGGGTAGATTTTTATGATTTCCGCAAAGGTTGTGATGTGTAGTTTATGCTGAAAGTGCCAACTGGTCGATCGTAGGGGTAAGCCATACACATAAATAACAGGCTATATTTTGTATAATTGTTGCAGAAAGTGCAAATTAGTAATTTAAATTAAAGGTCCATGAAGTGGTTTTTCGAAAACCTTTGCTATATTTTTTATACAGAAAGTGCCAAGTGGTCGAATCCAGAGGTTATCCAAATAAATAATAGACAAAATTTAGTACCGAAGACTAACTCCTAGTTTCTGGAGTGGTCTTGATATGTAATTTATGATTAAAGTTCTAAATGGTCGATCGCAATGGTCGCTATATATTGAAGTCATTGAAAATTTACGATTCGGATAAAATGATTTATGACATTTACAGCAGCTGCATTTTTAAGTTATATCAGATATATTAAAAAGGTTTTTAGAATTATAAATATACTCACACATCTTTTGTTTGAAAACTTATATAAGTCACGATAATAAAAAACAATGACAATATTATTAAAATTGTCAGCTTATTTTTTGTCACATTTCGGAAAAGTCGCCTCATGCTAATCGCGATTTAGTACTCACAAGTATTTATGATATGATATGATATGATATGATAGAGACGTACAGACCAACCATAATGGTGATCCTAGGTATGTATAGCACATTCCTGGAATATGCGCGATACAATATTAAAGCCTGCATCTTACCATATTCCAAAATTATGCGGGCCCAGGCCCTGCCTGCATCCTCGACATGAATGGTTTATCGGGATAGGATGTTAATCACAGAAATAACCAGGGCGGTAACCGCAGCAAAGTTATTATCTAACTACATTAATAGGTTAGTTAAATTAGTCATAATAAAAATCACACCTATAAGAGAATTTGTTAGTTTATTAGTTTGTGTTAATTGGGAAATGGTATAGCAACTTCTAATTTTCATCATACGTATTTATCGTCATCAGTCATACATAGCACGACTGGAATAATTATTTCCATTGGCATCTAGGGGTCATCTCATCTTATGCTGTTACTATATGTTCGCCTAAAAACTAACCCAACACCATTTAACCCGAGATACTTGTTCCTAAAAACTCGACAGCATGTATTTATACATATGATGACCTAAAAAACTTATTTAGTCCACGTGGTCAAATATTAATTATATTTTAATATAATCTCGTAAGTGTGTCATATAGCTACCTAAAATATTCATTTATTCATCTAAATTGGAACAGAATAGTCTGGTACCAACATCTACTCAAACTTAGTAAAATTATAATATAAATTCATTTGGAAAGGCCACCGTGAACAACATTCTATTACAGGAGGTATTTGGTTAGCTTATTTGAATTGGAAAAATCATAAAGTGAAATAAATATGAAGTTAATAAGCCAAGACAAATATCTCATGGTTCCGAACGTTGAAAACACTAACATTTCAATGACAAGGCTTCAATATAATATATAACATGTATAACATATTATTTTTATCCGATGGTCTGCAGATCCAAATCTTTAGGTCACGATTCCTAATAACTTGATAGCGTCCAACAACACCATCAGATTTCTAAACTCTTTTTCTTTTTATTATTATTTTGTTAAACAAAATTATTCCAATGCACCTCCACTCGTTCATTAAACCGTTCCACACTGTGTAGTTCTCTTTCCCCGTTTACCTATAAAATCTGATCCAATTGCGCGTAATTTTTAACTTTTTTTTTCAATGAAGCAGCAGTAAAATATTTTGTGTTCATTTTGCCAATTATCAACATATACCGATGTTAATAATCAGCTTCGATAAACTACACCGCATACGACGCAAACTATGCGAAAGCATTTCAAAAATGACTCCTCCCTGACAACTACAACTACAAATAAATAGAGATCCATCTATGACTAGGGACAACCCACTCTGAAGCAAGAAGCAGTAATTCCAAGAAGCACAGTGTGGAACGGGCCATTCACACGCAACAAATACATAAGTTTTATCATTTTCATCACCAACCAGCTATGTACACGAAAACAAGCTGACGAGAAAAATGAGTAAATAAATTGAAACAAATTGAAAACGAAAAGAGATAAACCTACATATAAACACTCGTATGATTATCCCGTGTTTGTGAGTAAAACGTACGTACATGTACGTATAAAACACAAATTATTGCAATCAAAGTGGAACTGGAACATAATATCGAGCGCAGCATCAAAAATCGACAACAGAGAATGTTATTATCGATTGCTGTTTCATGCACAAATTCATTTACTCCCAAGCAAAACAAAACAAGTATATTTGTGATCGGTAAATTTCAAAAGAACGCAAAACAAAATAAAATAGAGCAAACATACACCAACCACTCTCTCACTCCAACTTTATATAAAACCACGTGTATGTTCAAACAAAATATATGTTGGATATCTTTGTGTGTGCTATATATTGTTTTGTTTATATACTATGTTCAAGTATATAAGCACTCATAAGGAAATATATAATAAAATATAATAATATAAAAATTAATATTAAATCAAAAAACTTCTCTTTTGGATCCGTTAGTTTCACGTGAAACTTTGTTTATATACATAGTAATTTAGATCCAAAATGTGCAAGTATGTATTCATGCAATGGTATCAAAATATATACGAAATTAATAGTATAAATTATGTATATATTCTAAACGATTGCACGTGCATCTTACGCAAAGTAATATTAAAAAAACTATGTACAAATTATCACTTCAACACATATTATTTAGTACACACAAAAAATTATTCTATTTGAAAATGAGGAGCGACACAAAAACACGTCCACTCCGTCTCCTATTTAGATTCAAAAGCCGCCATTTAGTACTCACAAGTATTTGTCACAAAATTGTAGCAGAATTTTTAGTACAATGTCACAAAAAATTGTCATTTGTCACTTGATCAGAATCTAGGTCCTTTTGTGTTCTTGATGTGTACTGTGTTACGCACACGTTCGTACTAAAAGTTGCAAGCGGTCAAATTGTGCAACAAAGTGTCAATAGAAACTTTATTGATGAAGCGAAACAACTGAACTAAATAACTTTTAAATTTAAAGTTTAATTATTAAACAATAGGACTCGAGCCAGTTTTACCCACAAAGCCAATTAAATTTCAGACGTGGTTTCGATTCTGGTTTTCCTATAGGAATAGGAAATAGGAAAGAATTTTAAATTTTTATAGCAGTTTTGTATTTCTTTCCTATAAGCTTATTCTGGTGTGTATCTTATAGGATTTTTCCTATTTATAGCACCTACTTTGGATACAGAAAGATATTCTTTTACAACACATATAATATTATTTTAATTTAATTCTATTAAATTTTAATTAGGCAAAAAAAAATTATAATCACATACAATTAATGTTTGACATTTATTAACCGCTTACAGAGTCATGGTTTTCAATACTCAACTTAATCAAGAATTTGGGAAAAATTTATTCCTATGTGTACCAAAATAAACCATAGGAAAGATTTTTTAGGAAAAAACTGCTATCAAATTTTTTTCCTAAATAGGGCAAAAATTCCTATTTCCTAAAGACACCAGAATCGACCCACTGTTAAGAATTTCGTAGAATGAAGAAATGAAGCCGTTTTCCCAGCATCGATTTTTAAAACATTAATAAAAGTGGTTAAAGCATTTTCTATAGTTACTGTTTACAGCCAGGTTCTCGCAATTTTACGAAATTTTTATTTATGGAGTAATGAGGATACACTCAGGTGTTGGTTTGTCTGTATCAGGGATCCGTTCTAGAAAGGTGTGTAACGAAATCCCGGTTTTAGAAATCCGAGGTTGCCAAAATTCCGGTTTTTTTTATAAATCTCGGTTTTCAAAATCCAGGTTTTCGAAATCTTGGTTTTGAATTTTTGAATTTTTAAAATTTGACATGTGGGAAAATGAGGATCTTAATTGATTTTTTGACAAACTTCAAAAATGAGTTTGCGATGTTCTAGAAAATGGCTAGGAATGGAATTTGGCCATTTCTTAACAGATTTTGTTGAAATTCGATACGTGAAATTATTTTTCTGGGACCGATATAAAATGTTGCATTTCAAAATGTTGCATTAACAAAATATTGCTTTTTTATTAATCTTGCAAAACCATTAAAAACTAGGAATTCGACTAATTTTAAAGCGGGTGTCAATATATGACACTGTTGTTAAAAAAATGGTAGTTCAGATTTTTCCGACTCCAACTCCGATAAAATAGCACCGACTTCCGCCTCTGACTTCGCTGCCTTGGGTTTTTCTAGTAAATTTTTGTGCAAGATATCTTATTTTTATCTTAAAATAATATTAGTCCGGCCGGTCCGAATTAATAAAAAATATTTTATTTTCAAAATCAAGACTTTAGAACTAGAAGAAAAGAAACCCGGGATTTTGAAAACCAGGATTTCGAAAACCGGGATTTTGATAACAGCGATTTGAAATCGGGAATTTTAAGAACCGTGAGTAATAGATCAAAATCTCGACGCATTGAAAACCGTAACAAGATAATTTTCGGACATTGTGCTTAATTAAATTTCCGGGGAGAATTCTAATTTCTATCCAGAAATGACACCCAAAGCAAATAAGTCGAAACTTTTGATGAAGCACTACGGCGGAGTGTGCAAATTGTAGTTCTTGTTGCAATTTCTTTCAAAACTAATTAGCTAAACGAATACGGTGGTTACAACAGAGTACAAAATGATTTAACTTTTTTTTATTTTCATTGAAAACATAGTTTTAGTAGGTCAGTAATCGTTAAATTCGGAAATGGTGACCCCGGGTCACCAGGCAGTTATATCTCCCAAATAATCGGCAAAAATGTTTTGACTATTTGATAACGAATGCGGTTTAAAAACAATACTTGTACATATAACGCCATTAATAACATCGACCGATCAGAGGAAAAACGAGGATATAGCTCCCCAGATTTCATTTTGTATAAACCATTAAATTATATTCGCTTTGTTAAATGAAATTATCAATTTTTATTTATAGTGTCCTGGTAGAGCAATGGATACGTGCTAAATATGAACGCCGTGAATTTTCCGTTAACGAATGTCCCAATTATACATCTGGTCATATGGAAGGATTTTTGATGAAGCGCGGCAAAGAGGATAGCCGATATCAACCACGAAAATTTATATTGTCCGAAACAGATGACACCCTAAAATATCATGTGAAAGAAAGTCGCGACCCAAAAGCCATACTCAGAATATCAGAACTAAATGTAGCGCTAGCACCAACCAAAATTGGACACTCGAATTCAATGCAAATCACATACATGAAAGAAGGTTCAACCCGGCATATATACGTATACCATGATGATCCCGAGGTTATAAATAATTGGTATATGGCGATACGATGCGCAAAATTACATCGACTACAAGTTGCTTATCCATCGGCGTCCGAAGGGGATTTGGTTGGTTTGCTAACGAGAGATTTTATACGCGAGGGATGGTTATGTAAAACAGGTCCACGTTCATCAGACGGCTATAAAAAGCGATGGTTTACCCTAGATCATCGTAAGCTTATGTATCACGATGATCCACTCGATGCATATCCAAAAGGTGAAATATTTCTGGGCCACCAATTGGACGGATATAGTGTACGTGTGGGTGCTCCGTACGGGGCAAAAGATCAAGGTTACAGTTTCACCCTATTCACACCGGAGCGAATATATAATTTGTCGGCGGACAATAGTCAGGATCGGGACGAATGGATGATGGTCATACAGAAAGTTATCGATATACCACTATCACCTCAAGATAGTTCAAGTAAGTAATTGTTAAATGTTATTTTTTTTTTGTACTTCATAAACGAAACCAATTCATTTTCAGTATCAGCCCGCCTAATTCGAAAACGAACCGGCACAAATATTTTTACAGGAGGAAGATAATTTTAATGTTATAATAGAATTTTAATTAGTTTTTGGTTAATAATTATATTTTTATTTTTTAAATTTATTTTAAGTAAATTAATTTACCTTGTTCAAATAAATATAGTTTTTTAAGCGTTAAATGTACAATTGCAATATATCGATATATATTAAGAAGAATAAGAGTTTTGCATCATCCAGCATGTAAAAATTTTAAGTTGTGGCCTCACTTTATACTCATTCGATTTTCGAGTTAAACGAAAACTAACGTAACGCGCAATTTACTTTGTAGCTCGACTTCGGGATGAAATACAGCTAATACTATCAAAATGTGGCAAAAAATGACTATTCCACGTAGTCGGTTATCTTCGAAAAATGGGGCACAATTACCATTTCTAGCCTCATTCATTGCACACGATGTAATTTCAGAAGTTTGAACTGAACTATAGGTATCTGGCAGAATTTTCCAACCCTGGGGAAATAACAAAAACGAGATTAGGTACTCTTCAAAACTGGAGTATGTATGCAACAAGGATCCCACAATATATTTACAATATGAACTTCATCGTTATTAAGCCAGCGGTATTAAGCAGTAAGATGGATCGGAAATTATTTCGACTTCCTCTTGGAAAGATCGCTGGAATTACGACCAAAATTTACCATATCTATTGAGATTATTCTGTTCGCAAAGTATTGATCTCAAAGGCTTTGGTTGGGTACCTTAGTCTACTTTGTAATTTTTTCAAAGTAAATTTACCGATTAACCAACACTGCAAATATTCATTTCGATCGAACAATTTTAAATTGTTAAATTACGGAGTATAAATTCTGGGGGCTATTCAGGCCACAACTTACAACCTACTCAACTATTTTTTCGGCATAACTCAAATTACCCAAATAAAATTCTCAAATTTAAATCATTTTTTGTAAAAATAGTTTTTAAGTTATACAGTGTGTTCAAAATTTTTATTTTTACAAATTTTTTATTTATATAATTACGATTAGTTAATTATTACAACAAATATAAAATATTAATTTTAAATTAAAATCATAACGGCGAACCGATAACAAAATCAGACACAACACACACACACAACACATCTAAATAATCTAGTCAAATAATATTTATATTAAATTAATTATAAATAAATAGTTCAAAATAATTTTTAATTATTAATTTATACATTTTTTTTTTGTTATTTTATTAATTAATGAAATTAAATATTAGTTTTATTAATTGATTTTAAATTCAAAATCAATCTTTTACGCGCAATTTTAATTAACAAATTGAGTATAAAAAAATTATATTGTTTTATTTAATAATATATTTTATCGCGTCTAAATGTAATTTAATTAAATAAATTTAGAAAAAATAAAAATTTGCGAAATATTTTCATACAAAAATTAAATTTAAAAATTTACGTAGCGAATGTGTATGGATCAAAAAGCCTTGTCTTCCACAATTAAGTATAATTTAATGTGCTTACCGGAAAGGATTTCTTTATTAATGAAATTTATTAGTTTTTTTTTTAAATTTTACTTTTTATAAAATTTATTTAGAGGTTTGAAATTTCAGTTAAGCGAGTTTCAAGCTATTCGCGTCAAAATAACAAAATTGGTCGGGCCTTTGAACGCAAGTGATATTATAACGATTTAATCCTTGGTAGTTGATTATTTAACGGCCTAGAATGAAAAATGGCCTAAAACCACAAGTTGGAAATATGCGAAAGCTTTTTCTCCTTATATAAAATTGGTAGAACCTTGTCCATATCTCGGAAGCAATGACGTTTTCTCGTAAAGGTCCAAATGAACCATCTCCAAAAATATAGAGTAGTGCTGTGTATCTAGGTCGACTGACGCAGCTACTAAACACTAAGCAATTACTGGTTCCCAATTAATCTCACATGATAGTCCCAATCTTGTTATATTTCTTCCGGTTAAGATTTATTTTATTTAGTATCTCAGCTATTTCAATTTTACATAAATTTAATTCAAATTAATTATTAGTTCAACTTAAAATACATTTTTGATTTTAAATGTAAATAAATTTAGCATAAATTTAATAAATTAATAAACAAAAACAAAATGTAAACAAATGTACGTAATAAGAAGTAAATAAATTGAATTAAATTAAATTCGTAAAAATGAAAATATGTAAATAAATTTAAAATTTGGATAATGAACAAATAAACAATATAAATACTCAAAATATGTATAAATAAAAGGAAAATTGTAAATAAATAAACTAATTAATTATTGGTGTTTTATTCAGAAACTGATTTTGAATTCTTTTATCTAAACCAAAATAATATTAACTCTACAGATGTCCGGCATTTTTAGAAATCAGATTTTTTTTACACTTATTTTTTTAATACTAAAGTTTGCTGGCCTCTAACTCTAAAAGTTTCGCCCTGCTCCAACTCTAAAAATCTGTGGTTAAGGAACCAAAATCTGACAACCTCGAACTGTACAACTGTAATCAAAGTGAATCTTTGAAACCTTTTTTAAACTATTGTAACGTAAGGAATTTTAAGCTAAAATGGCCATGACGTGTAAAAAATAATTTCGCTCAATAGATCAAAGAATTCCAGAAGTGACACTATGGTGGCATCCATATCAAGTAAGCAAAACGGACAGTATGCCATGATGCAACAAAAATACAACAAACGAACAATGGGCACTTTCAGGTCCGCTGTCATGATTAGAGAAGTCATCGCCAATTTGATTTGAAAATGTCATAGCGCTAAACATTTTCATAACGTCGGCTTCGATTTTACTCAACATGTTCCCAACTGTTGGGTACCCTGAAAGCAGCCATTGCCAAACGACAAAAAATTAAAAATTAGTATCCACTGAACTCTTAATATAAACGCTTAAAATATGGGCTTCATTTCCAGATTATTTATTGTACCTCCAGCACCCACAAATCCAGTTTAGATAAATAATCATCTATCACATTTAGGTTGGTCCATGCAGTTTCTCATTCTGGGAATGGTTTGTTCCGCCGCATTTAGACTAAACAGCGTGCTAAAGTCTACCAAACCATTCTTAGAATGAGAAACTGCAGTAGAAGCAACCACAAAATGGTATTCAAAGCAGTGGTCGGATCGATATCCGTTAGGCTGATAAGTTTCACTTAGACAGAATTGAGTGGACCAAAGGCGACCAAATAATATAAGCGTAAGCTATATAACACGTTAGGTGACGGTTGGTTGTGATACCACATGATCCTACTCCTTTCCTACGTTTACAAAAGCCATCCAGAGTTGCTTATGTATTGTATAATTCCTAGCACTTTGCTGTTTTCGCGATGCGATAGGGGCGTGTTTCTCTTCTCTGCAGTTTCTGCACAAGTCATCTTGACTTCTTGCATTTTCCCAAAAAACAGTTCCCTGCGGGAATCCGTATAACCGTTGTTAACGTGCGTTTCCATCTGATATTGCTTTGCAATTATTTGCAATCGATAGCACACATTTCAAATTATTCCGTATCGGTATATATTTTTTTACACACACACAGACACACAAATTACAAAGCGATTTGCAATCAAAAGTAGTCGGGCAATCAAAAAGTTGTTGCTTATATACTTTTCGCTTAACGAAATCCAAAATATCCCAAATTTATAAAGGGAAATTTTCAACCCTGCAATGAACACAGCAACTTGTTCGTGTTTTGAAAACGAACATTTGTGTTATGTCAAAATGTTTGGGTAATAAATGGCCGTAGGATGTTTTGTAATAGTGAACTTCTTTATTTTTGAATTATTGTTTGAATTTGAATATAGGAAATGGATTGTGTATTTTAACTGTTGCTCCCAGAATTCAATGAATATTTTTAATAGCGAAGCTCGTCGCGTCGTAGCTTTCCCTTGTAGATCTTATTTTTGCTGCGGTTATTTGAAAATTTTATTGTGGCCATTATCCAAAACTTTACCTTAGTTTTGTTTATAACAACATACGAGATTTGTTTTGGAAAACGTCAAAATATTGTTCATATATACAAATAAAAACACAAATACCTCAACACCTTAGACGTAAATGAAATTTGATGATGTCCAAGGATTTTATTGCCATATAAATTATAATTTCAGTCGAGTATTCTATTCTCTGCATCTTATACCCATCATTTTCATGCAAATGAGTTAATTTGCGCATAAGGCTGTGTATAGAGCCATTGTTATACCCTCTGTGATTTCAAACCTGTTCAAGACAGTGTCCGGAAGTTTTGCTTTATCAGTAAAGGTGAGTTTAGTGCCGTTTAAAGCAGAAGGGTCAACATTCGAAATTTTGTAATTACATTTTATAAATAAAACCAGCGGTTTCAAGGCGCTCATGATAGAATTCACCATGCAGTTCAGTTCGGCGTTGTCTTCGGAGGCTTAGGGTCTCCTGCTACAGTTCTTAAAGGCCTGCCTTGCTGGTGGCAGTGCAAATGTCTAGATTATGTCAATTATCGGTGATCGGAACAGGAATGCGAGTCACGTGTGGCACCACCCACTAGTGGTGTGTAGCTTCCTTTTCTCGGTCCATAAGCGCTGAAACCGTGAGGCGCTATACCACAGAATATAGAATACAAACAGAAGAGACATAACCCGATTTTTCTATGGAAAAATGTGGAGAAATGTTGAAAAGGGTAGAATATAGTGGTGAAAAAAATTGTGCACTGAACTTTTTTACATTCAATAAGGGTATAGTCAATTTTTTTTTGGTCCACTTAGTAGCGTATATATATACTTTATAATATATGGCTATACTGTGAGAGTAGAAATATGTTTACCTATATTATTTTACCGAAGGATCCAGAATCTACTATTTCCCGGCTTATCGAGTGTACGATTCCATACCCTTTCGTTCCAAGGTCATAGGTCCTGATATTAATTCAGTCTAGAAGAAAGAGCTGCTGAAGCTGCTTTGGTATGATGCAGGCTGATATGAACTATTCGGAGCGTATTGCGACAAGTGGCCCTTGTCACAAACCTGGGAAAGAAGGCAGTCCAGCCTATCTATCAGTTTTGAGGTTTCTGCTCCTGTATCCTTGTCAGTTCCAGCCTTCCAAAATACTCGAAGAATTAGTAACCCAAAGTCCAAAACAATAACACCGTTTGTGTTTGCTAGAAGGGCTAGGGATTCCTTCTTTATCACCATACCTTTCTCATGATAGACTCAATGACATTGACAACTGCGGCTACTGCACTTTTTTAGAGGTCTACATACTAATCTTTCCTTTGGTCCGCGCACAGTGAGCTTGTCGGATCCCTGCAAGCGTTTTTCTAGTACCTTATACACCAAACGATGCTGTCTTCTTCATTATCTACATCTATGATAGCCGCTTTGGGTCAGGGAATGCTCTTTTATTATATTACTACAGCTTTGACCCATTGTGTGTCTTGGTCAGCCCCACGCATGTTCAGTTTGCATTCCGCTGTACGTGCTGTCAACGGTTTCTGGTTCATCTTGAGATCTCTTTCTTTTCGGTGTGGGATGCCTATAATGATTCTTTCAGCTGCCCACAATTTTACTGGTCCATGTCATGGATCCTAGCAGCCACGATTGTTATTAATTTCGACTATGCTGCGCCTTATTTGATCTTCCAACTTCTTTCCACTTTTTGGCCTGAGTTGCATGTCGTGTTTCCAACTTTCGGTGAGCGTCGCTGGATGCACCCATTATAATCAACAATAAAAATTTGCCATGTATGATAAGAACATTTTCTCGTAGTAAATACCAGTAAGCTGTATTTAAATGAATTAACATGTAAATTCTCAAGGCACAATATCTTTACAACTCACAGTGTCCCTAGTCGGATTTTTCCCGGGAATAGAAATTAGTGACGTTTTTCTAGCAGTTGGGAATTTGTTTATCCCCAAAGTGAAGTGTATATTCTGGCGTTTGGTTCACTATTCTGGTTTTCCCGGGGAATTGGGAAAATATTTTGCTGTAACTACAAATTGCTCTTATTCCCAAATATATATTTCCCGTTCCCAAATGTGTATTCTGACAGACACGGAATACTTTTTTTGGGAATTTTTGTGTAAATATTTATAAACTAAAACACATATTCAGACCTTATTACAAGTTTAATTTATTTTTAAATATATATTTTTTAGCAAAAATTATGTTTCAAAAGGCAAGAATTACAATTCCCTAAAAAAATAATTGGGAAAAATTAACGTCAAAACTACTATAAAATGGAATTATTTTTTCCCAATAAAAAAAAATTCACAAACGCCAGAGTACACTTTAGGGAATAAAAAATTCCCAACTGCTAGAAAAACGTCACTAATTCCCAATTCCCTATTCCCAGGGAAAACCAGAATAGGGCCACTGTGGCACTATTCTGGTAATTTCCTGTGGCCCTATTCTGGTTTTCCCCGGGAATAGGGAATTGGGAATTAGTGACGTATTTCTAGCAGTTGGGAATTATTTATTCCCCAAAGTGTATTCTGGCGCTTGGGAATTTTTTTTATTGGGAAAAAATAATTCCATTTTATCGCAGTTTTGACGTTAATTTTTCCCAATTATTTTTTTAGGGAATTGTAATTCGTACTTTTTCGAATTTCTAAACATTATTTATTGTAATAAATATATTTTGAAAAATAAATTAAACTTGTATTAAGGTCGCAACATGCGTTTTAGTTTATAAAAAAGAAAATAAAAAATTTTTCCCCCAAAAATTATTCCCAGTCTACCAGAATATACATTTGGGAACAGGGAATAAATATTTGGGAATTATTGCAATTTGTAATTACAGCAAAATATTTCCCCAATTCCCTGGGAAAGCCAGAATAGGGCCACTAGAAATAGGGAATTGGGGAAAGATTTTATATGTAATTTCTATTTAAAATTGTTTGTTCTGGCATACTGAGGTAAAAAGTTAGTGGTAATTTTTTTGAAAACAAAATAAAATTGGGAATAATTTTCCCTACCAATTTAGATATGGAAAAGTTAGGTATTCCCAATTTATAAATATTTACATGAAACTTTTCTCCTCAGTAGGCCGGTAAAAAAATATTTGAACCACCACAGTAATTCACCAGAATAGTGCCACTTGTAGGACAATTAACTGTTTAGCTAAACTAAAACACCAAGTCATCAGATAGCTCTGAACAATGAAGAAAAAACCACCAAACTTTTGAACATTTTAACGGAAAAAGAAAGACAATTCAGCCCGACTGGTGAGTCTAAGAACGCTCTATTTAAACAAATAAGTTTTAACTATCATACTTTTCTATGCGAAAGCATATTTCTTTATTTAACCACTCCATCCAATCGTCAGTCACTTCTCGTTCAAGTGTTACTTCTTCAAAAACACTTGATCGACTAACTTCCCGAAATTTAATTTTACTAAACAAATTAATACTTTTTGAGTTTGTTTCACTAATTTTGGCTATAAACTTTTTACACCTGACATTTTCGGCTCCGTACTTTAACATGGCCAACAATGCTTCCAATCCAAAACCTTTCCCCCGAACTGATTGTTCAGCTATCATAATTTCTATTTCACCAGTCAATTCGGAAACTGATTCATCATTCGGTTGCAGAAATATATTAGTGTCGCCAATCAGGGATTCTGGAAATGAATAAAATGGGTCAATTTGAAAGTAACAAACCCTGATACCAAAAGTAATACCAATTTCATTGCCAGTCTCTTCGAATTTATTTCGATCTAGAATGAGGAATGTACATTCTGGAATTCAAAAAAAAAATGCTATAAATAATTGGAAATTACCGTTTAATCAGAGGAATTACTATCGTCATCGTTTCGCCAAGATTTTTGCATTTCATACTCTTCGCAAAGGGTTAATGGTTCGGATGCCGTAAGCAATTGTAATTCGGGGTTCTTCATCCATTCGTGGTATCTGTGTAATAAGAATAACAATTTATGGAACTTCTTAATTCGTACGCACACTGCGTTAATTACTTACCGTTCGACGTGTTTTGCTTCATAAGGAATTAAAATAATTTTGTTTCCAATTATTTTGATATTCTCATTCAGTTTCATTTTGTTTTTAGTGCAAAATAAACCTAACAAATGCTTATTGACAGTTCAAGGTTTAGCTATTGCGTGATAGATGGTAGTGTAGTCCATTTCTTACAACTCTTTTAGGTTATGACTGTTTTGTCGAAATACAATTTTTCGAAATGGGTTATTTTTATAAGAAGGTTGTTATGATTTAAGATTCTATAATTCTGGATTAAAATCAAACAATAAAGTACAACCAATAATTTTAATGTCCGAACAAAAACGGACGCCATCAATTAATATAACTATGTATTTAGAAACATATCAAATCGATCGTCATTAACTATGCATGCAATTATTATTATTACCGATGTACTGTTTCCAAGGGACAATGAAGTTAAGTTTCCAAATTATAAGTCCAACAGATGGGATTCCGCTAGGTAAAAAGGCTTGTAATAGAACGTTTCCTTACAAACTTTTCAAGGTAATCCTAAGATGCATAACTTAGATTTTTAATTATAACTTTTTTCAAATTAAACATTTAAAAATTACTTTTTTAATTCCAGTTTTGCTAACGGCGAAGTTTCGTTAAGGCTTGAAAATTCATCATATTTCTGTAGCAAAGGACAAGCATCTACAAAAATTACCAATTTTGAGTTTTAAATAACACAATAATAGCACTCAGATGACTCGATCTAAATACTTTCACATGGTCCCATTTCACCATATTCTACAGCAGTACTGATGGTTTTTTCAGAAAAATAAAAATATAGATATCCAATCGAAAGTTCTTTCATTCTTAGATGAACAGAGAACTGTACGAAGCATTTAACATCGTGAAATTAATCGTCGAAGGTTCAACTCCAATGAGAAATTTATAAAAATTTACAAAATGATAATTAGACTCTGTCAAAAATGTACGCTATACAGTTTGATAAGATACAAATTAACATCGCTTTAATCTCTGATTCGTTTGCCATAATTATATTATTATAAAAGTGCGACTTTATCAGTGATAAAACCAGAGTGGCGCACTTTTGTTATATAATATGTACTTACAAATTTTGGTTATCTCTATTGAAAAAGTTTTGCTGGTTGGACCTCATAAAATACTATATGAGTTTGGAGCTAGTGTTATTATTTACGAATTTGCATTGAGTCGTTTGGTTTGTACTATCCACCTTTTAAAATTCTATGATATTAGAGGTTCTTAACATTAATAAGTTTAGATTTATTGATTACCTAGAGCCAAATTTACCAACCACCCAAACACACAAATGAAGAATTTTAATTTATGACTAAAAATTTCGACATTTAATGACTATCACCCAATCTAATGTCGATTTTCATTGATTTTTTCTCACTCCCAAAATGTTACCCTCATTTTTTACCCCCATTTTGTTTCAATGGAACAAACATGTACTACTCTAGTACTCTATCTTTAACTGTCTAAAAAGTTTAAATTTGTTTCGTTTATGTGCTACTGTTTTTTGACAAATGACAGAAAAAATGGCGAACAACAACAACAAAATTGTATACTCCACCAAAAACCTAGAGTATAGAAAATTACCCCGGGAGTAACAAAATATTACCCTCGGGGTAATATTTTTTTTCAATGAAACATTTTGACAGCAGTTGGAGTACCATAGGGTACTACGTTTTCTTCAATGAAAATCGACAGTTGCGTCTAATCAAATAAAAAAAATCCAAAGGTAGGTCGGTTAATTTTAACTGGTGGTTTTATTGAGTAGGAATTCTTCTCTCTTCTCAATGCAAATCTCTCTTTCAAGAAAAAACACAAAACAAATTTCATTTGATTGGAAAGTTATAACTTGAATAAACCGTTAAATCCATAATTTTGCTTGACATTACTTTCAAATTCAATAAACTTTGTGCACAACCAAAAATATCTGAAAAATTCCAATTCTATTTGTCGCATTATCAAAATTTATCCTAAGCTACCGGTTGGTTATTGAATGAATCAGATTTGCTTAACTGTAATGGTTGATCATTACGAGATTTTTCAAATCGCAGAAACAGTTGCAATAACAAAATGATCGCTGGATAAAAGCTTTGGCCAACGATTATCTCAATTGCTTTAATGTCATTAATAACTGGCGTACAATTTAGTAGTGGAAATCAACGACGATTCTGGTAAACTATTTGTCCCATTAGGAGTGATCTTGATCAAAGTTTGAAAGTTTTAAACGCTTCAAAGTGCATTTTTAAAGGAAGGGCATTATAATGCGGCGGCTGAATATAACCAGGCTAGAAAGAAGTAGAATGCAAGAAAATTTTGAAAAATTATCTGGTGCTGACGCTACTCAACTGTAGCAAATTTTGGCCGTGGGAGTCCCAACAAACCTTATGGGAATCTACACGTTAAAATAAAGTGTAACAGTAATCAATAAATTCTAGCGTAACTACCAGCGAAGAGCAATAACAGAATTCTGAAGTTTAGTGAATTACTGCAATGAAGGCCGTTTTAATATCCAGTGTTGCTGTACTTTGATTAAAGTAGTTTACAATTACTTATAAAGCAGTTCCACCACCTGTCCTACTATAACAGAACGGGTGGTGGAACTGCCCTGTAAGTTTCAAGCGAACTGTGAGCAACACCCTTACCTTATATAACTATCATCGTGAATCCTGATTTTATTTGGAGTTGTCTATCGCTCAAGAGTTGATTTAACTGTTCTGGAATATGGTATTAAAATAATGATTCCAGAATTTCTGAAACAAATTTAATAACCATTTCGTCCTTCAGTAGTCTTGTTCGGCTCCTGATAAGTTTCAAGCGCTTCTTCCAGAAACCTAATTTAATATTTTGTTTTATCTGTGTCTATGGAGGAAGTTTGGGTGGAAGCAGCTTCAAAATCTCATATACTAAATTCTCGGAATTTAAAACCCGGATTCCATTCTTAGCCAATTTTGATGTCAAATTTGAATGGAGCTAAGCTATTTCTCAACCGATTGGGATGAAAAAAATTTAGTATGATGTCCAATGGAGCAAGACAGCTTCTGAGTTTTCTCTAATAATTGGGATAAAATCGGATGCGTTTCTGAATTTGAATGGACCACTAAACGGAAGCCTAGTGGCTCCGCTATAGTAAAGGGGATAATCAGCCTTTCTTCCAAGAGTATGTATACTAGTCGGATTCATAGTAATGAATCGGGGCCCAATGTCAGAGAAGATTAAATAAGGATGCCCTCGGCTCGTAAAGCTGCCCGGCACACTTCCGTCTCAGACTTGCCAAATTCGGAGAGAATTTTTTGTTTTAACCAATTGAGAAAACGATTAGGTACAAATTTATGTATACAAGGAAATTTCGGAAAATTAAATCTTGTATTACTTGAATTTTGACTTATAGATGGCTATAATGTGTAAGAATCACACAAACAATCAGTTTCGAACAGGTGAGACTATTGATTTGAAAAAATCAGTCTTCTCATCAGGTCGCGACGGCTGGTGTTGTATTATTACATTGGAATATTGTCTGTATATATAGATAAATACCATGTAGATGTACTACTAGCGAATTACTTCGTGGCGTACGAAATTTGATTCACATCTCCATCTATATTCTATTTTAACAACTGACTTTTCCCATTCACGAATTTTTATATATTTACTTTTGGATTTTCAATTGTAATGGTGTTATTGTGATTGTTCAGTATATTGGTCTATTTCAGCACTCTCGAATTAAATACACAATCGTATTAAATTATTCCATTTGGCGTCAATCTGTGTGACCAGCAATTATGATAATCGACACTTACTTATGCACAATCAACTTCCCACCCTCCCCCTTGTATTACTGGATAAAGTAATTTAAATATTCTTCTTTTTCTATAATATAACGATGGTGGCATAAGGCTTAGACGATGATAGCTGGCTCAGAGGTGGGCGAGCGAAACATTGGACCACTCATATTTTTATGAAAACCATTACATTTTTAACCTACCTTTAGGAATCATAGTAGGGCAAACTGCAGCATCTTTAATGAAATTCCGGAAATAATATTACTGCGTGGACCTCGAGGGAAATTAGGTGAACTGATCTGCGTGTTATGATCATACAGGATTACAACCCCATGTATTGAAATGTAGAGGTAAGCAAAACCAATAGAATAATCTGTAGAACTTGAAAAAAACTGTGACAAACTGCAGGGCCTCAGGTAGGTACGAGTCGTTATCGTCTTAGAATTATTCGCTACTCAAATCCAATAACTTGCGCAGTTACTTGATTAAACTGAACAGCCTAAAGGACAGCTTCGAAAATAATATGAGAACGCGTGCACATGATGTGGTTTTAGATCATTTTAACATCTATAAGTCTGCGGTAGTGGTCACTCGAACGCCTTGACCAACCATGCAGAGTAAACAAATTGATCAAAACTGATATTACGCACGAATGCCCTTGGGAAGATGATGACCAAGGTCTTGAAAATTTTACTACTTAAATCCCAATTCTATCTTTAGCAGACACATACATCGTTTTCTCATATGGTTTTCACTATACGCTTCTACGACGTTGTTTTATGTAAATGCCCAAAATAGTCTCTTACACGCGCAGCAATTCCACCAAGAAAGAGTTTTAAACTAGTTGGTTATTTTGATCTAGAATCAGCAACGCCTCCTTCTAAAATTCAAATTATAATCCATCCAGTCTTAAACATAGACTTAAAGAAATAGTCGATAATAAGTCCAACTTCTACGTTAAAATAAAAACCCCCTCGATTAAAATATAGTCGATTTTCGGTTTTAAGAAAAAAACAATTTCCAGAACTTATTGGCTCGTATTTAATTTTTCCGACCCGAATTAAATTGGGTAACAAATGGCCGAGCTTCACATGCAAGAACAAATTTTAAGAGTCCTCTCCAAGAAACTGACAAATTAAATTCAGCACTGTCATATTTCAGAACTGCATCAAAAATTTATGTTATAATTCGATTGCCGTCAAATACCGAGTTTCACCATATAGTCGGGTAGGAAATAAGTGAATTACATTCAGCATAATTCCGATCACAGCGTGCCATAGATGGCTTGAAAAAGGTCTACGTATCATCAGTGTTGTATAGGCTTTATCCTGGCCCTGCCCAAAGTATGTCCCGACATTTGGATCGGAAAGTTCGGGGTTCAAATACCGACAGAAGCAGGATGCAAAAGATCATTTTCATCAATGATTATGATCGGTGATGTAACTGAACACATCTATCACTCCCTGTCGGATTACATGATAGCAGCTAAGTTGGGAAGTCTATTCTCGATTTAGCTTAAGCGCATTGATCAAAAAGGAACCTGCGAAAGCGTTGGAAGTACTTCGACCACAAAATTCTGCTGTAAGATTCATTTTTTCTTTAAGCATATTTGATAATATCTCAAGCCTCATGTTACATATTCTTGGCCACAATCTCAACAGCTGGTTCAGAAGGGTTTTGGCATATTGCTTTGTACAAGGTATTTAGTATCCAGTCATCCTATACTCTTGCTACGAGCTTAATCTTTCTTAGTTAGGCCTCCCATGGCTTAGTTTTTAGGTAAGTCGGCAATTTGTCGGCGCATTCTGTAAACAAACTAAACCAATTCATATTTATATCAAGTACATGTGATATCTTATAGGTGCATACAATTTTTGTAAACAGTAACAATTAAATATAATTTGTTATTTGAAATTAAAGTCGAGCACTGATAAGACTACGTACATATTACACAAACACTTCAGTAGTCATGATAAGACATATGATCGTGATAGAGCAATATATAACCTTAAGAAGAAACTTAAGTCACAAAATACCTTAGCAATGTTTGGAAACGCTGTACTGTAATTTTATTTAAATTTTAATATTTTAAATATGAAATGCGATTGACCTGAACGATATTTGAGGCGTTAAATTATTTTGATATTTTGGACTCGTAGTAATTATGATGCATCGTATATCGCTAAATATGTCTATATCATCTCTTATAATGAACATATATTTTCGTTAAGCGTTAAGTTCATTCATTGTAAATTTGATAAGTGTATATGATAACCCTTTTGCCTTAATTTCATATAATATAGAGAGGTCTGTAAATTTAATACTTATGTACTTTCGAAATTATTTTACAATTCCAATACGGCTGTATGTGTGTACATCACACTATCTTGAGTATTTTACTAAGTACGATTGCGCGCGATACCAAAGCAATAGTAGAGTAGAAAAGAAAGTCACTTTTTGGTTTTTGTTAGTTGTGTTTCGATTCTAAAACGTGTTGGGTGTTAGTGGAAACATTGTTGTGTGCTTTTAAAATATGTCGAAAATACGTAATGAGAAAGTTGGAATTTTTGGAAGGTATGATGGATCTCTCCGCTTAAATTAAATAATTTGAAAATGACAGCTAATATAGGTTCATATTACAGTGGTTTGATCGGCCGGTCATGGTCGATGTTATTCGCTTCCGTTGGTTACCAAGTAACCATGTACGATATCGTACCGGAACAAATCGAGCTTGCACTCAAATTAACCCGTGATGAGTTAACAAAATTAGAGGCCAGTGGATTATTGCGTGGTCATTTAAATGCTGCGGAACAAATTGAGTGCATCAAAGGTACAACCGATGTCAATGAATTGGTGCGCGATAAAATTTTCATACAAGAATGTGTGCCGGAAAATTTCGATCTCAAAAAGAAAGTGTACGCCCAATTGGATGCAATTATTGAGCCGGACACAATTGTTTCGAGCTCCACAAGTACATTTAAGCCATCTACATTTTCGGCCGAGATGAAACATCGCGATCAGGTTATTGTATCGCATCCGGTTAATCCACCGTACTACGTACCCATGGTTGAGATTGTACCATCGGAATGGACAAGACCCGAATTTGCGGCACGGACCCGAGATATTATGACAGAAATTGGACAAAAACCGGTATCACTAACCCGTGAAATAGATGGATTTGCATTAAATCGAATCCAATACGCGATTTTAAACGAAGCATGGCGTTTAATAGCTGACGGAATTGTATCATCCGATGATATGGATGTGGTTATGTCCGAGGGGTTAGGTATGCGGTACGCTTTTCTTGGTGCACTCGAAACGGCTCATTTGAATGCCGAAGGTATGCGTAACTATTGTGAGCGGTATGCCAAAACAATTAATTCGGTTAGTAATACATTTGGGCCGGTACCTTATATGGATGGTGTCGTAATGGAACAGATCAATCGGGATTTAGAAGCGAGAGTGCCCGTTGAAAAGTTACAAGCGAGGCGCGAATGGCGGGATGAGTGCTTAACGAAATTAAGTCAATTGAAAAATGATATGAATAAAAAATATAAGTAATTTATTTTTTTTTTTATAAATTTTAATATACCTAAATAATTGTTTTACAAAATAGGAAATGGTTGGTGCGAAGCACACACCGTGACATCTTTAAATGAGTAGCTCAACTTATAAAATATGTATGAGCCGTAGGGTAATTCGTCGAAAGCCAATATGTCGAAAATTTGAACAAGACGGCATTATATTTTGTTTCTGTAAAGTGAATTTATTTGACTCTGTAGTTAAAGTTTCTGCAGAAAAATTTGCTGCAGAATAAACAATTTCTATTCCGAAAGGGCAATAAGTTTTACAAAATGAAATGTAGGGGAAATTTGTTTACAAAAATATAACCGATTTAGTTAATTTGATTGGTTGTTTTTGCTCTCTCTCTCTCTCTCTTCGATTTTTATTCTCCGGCAAATTTTTCTGCAGAAAATTTTGGTACAGAGTGAAATAAATTCACCTTTAAGCCCCACTGCTTGCCGTATGAGGTTTACATAAGACACATCTAACAATGTTTAGTATAAATTAACAATCAATTTATTTAGTCGGACATTTACACAAAAAAATCGAAAACAATTTCCTGTTTATTATCTTAGCCTGCTTGATTAACAAATAAATGATTCTCCATAATTTTACTAAGCTCAATGAAGAAAGTTTAGAAAGGTATCAAAATGGAATTTGGAGAATTGTTTCTGTATTCTTTAAAGCTATAGAAAGCTACAATTCTTTGGTAAATTTACAACAACAATCCCATATATGTAGTTCCAAATTGGAATAGGTTTAAACCAACTTTTCTGCTTTAGTTTTAATGTTCATCACGAGGGCAGTTTTAGTAAATACTTTTATTTTTAATTGTTGTCAATAGAAATATAAAAGTGATTTTTGTTATTTTGGCATCGCATTTTTCAAAACAAGACGAGAAATTAGTAACGATTTGTAATAATATTCAAAAATGTTCTATAGCACATTACTAATTATTTAAATATATTTACTAATAGAAATATATTAAAAAATATCTTTGGTTATTTCTTTGTGCACAATATTAATTTTCAGAATGGGAATTGCTTGCACCAAAAAAGCCCACTAATAATACTTCCTCCTATAAAAATAGGGATACAAATAAATTAAATATTCCTATGTAAGAAAATGTATTTGTCGTTGATACACCAGTTACTACCTCTCAAAACGAAATGGTACTTTAACTTGTCTACCCGATCTGGTATATTCGTATTTATTTTCGGCGCCAAATCAAAATTAACCTACCTTTAAACCATTTTATGGGTCGAATCCGCATTAAAATTTGAAATTTTGCCATTGTTCAAGAAATGGCTCTACTGTCAAGAATTAACCATGGCATTTTACTATTTTATATAGTTCTGTAAGGAGCTTAAAGAGATTTTCTTGTAGCATTAGTTTTTAAGAAACCATCAGAAGTCATGAGATCCTTGCTGGTAAAAATTTTCACGTTATGCTTGAATTCCGGAGTTGGCCTTGTTGGTTTTCGAGAGTGTGTCCCATATTTTTTTTTATATGATATATCTTAAAACGGTTATATATATACATGAATATATTTTGCTCTGGGAAATTGCCAACAAAGAAGTCACAACATAAGCTTTGCACGAGCAAGACTCGGGAAAACCAAAAACAATCGAAACACGCGCCCGAGTCACGCTCGGGCAAATCACCTAAGTGGTTAAATTAAGTACAAATTCGGATTGTGGAATTTCGACAGCCAAAGAAGAATTTAAAAATTACCCGTGCATTCCCAATAGGCTTCCAAATACAAATTCTGGGTCACCCAATCTGTTCGTTCACTACGCATAATCGCCATTTTAATAGTGCTATGTCATCTCACAATCATGCCGCATGACTTCGAATTGTAGGATGTTGACCTGGTTCGTTGAGATCCAACTTAAACTGGTAGTGCATTAAATAAATTTGATTCAAATTGTGATCCCTGATCTGTAACTAAAACGTTTATCGCTTATTATAAGAAACGGGTAAGAAACAAATGATGTCGAAGTTCATTTCTGCGAAGCGTTGCGAAGATAACTTATAAGAACCGAGAGGAGAAATGGAATGCCTTGAAATTGTCGATTTTTAACATGCTATCACAAAATTGAACCAGAGTTTTTGAATATTTAGATTTACAGATGGCCAGATGAATTTTTTTGTCAATAGTTAAACGGATGCCTTTATCCCAGGATGATAAGCTGCAAGCACTACTTAACCACACATTTTCTTGCAATTGTTGAATGATTCAATAAATTCCGCAGATCAATTTTTTCGAAAGATTGTGCCCTACTATTTTTTTGGTAGCCTTTCAAAAACTCGTTGAATAAGATTTGAATGCTGCGTTTGAGATGAAACTTTTATAAAAAATCTTCATACAATAAATCGTAGATTGACTATTGAGGGACGTTCAATTTTTTTAATTAGGTACTTTAATTCTATCGATGTCATATGCCTTGTGCATTAACGGTGTGTCCCAGAAATAGCGGATACACATTTTCTTGTTATTAGTAGTTAATGATTAAACCACAGCAACAGTGATATTTAAAATATTACCGACTTCGCTTATGCAAGGGATGTAAATCGTAGATTGAGCATAATTATAGGAGGCATATTAAAAATAAATTAATGGATTATGCTGAGCTCCGCTTGGTACTAAAGATCAATGGCACAGAATAACTATTAGTTATATTTCCTATAAAAAATTTGAGGTAGGAACAAAAATTTCTTGGTATACGCAATGTCTGTTCTGGTGTTCTGTGCCAAGTGAATTGCAGTTGGATGTCACCGCAAAAGCCTGTTTATCTGTTAGCGCTGAATTGTTGCTCATTAATTCTACAAAAAACTTTAATATAGTACTGGACGAAACCCATACCGTTCATAATACATCCATTCGGATTTTGTAGCCCTTCGATAATAATCTTTCGAATTTTTCTTTATTTACTTGCAATAAAACAATATTTCAATAAAATTAAATTAAATAATTATAATGTCAATTCCCCAATGGATTTCCTGTCCTTTAAAGGGAAATTAACTTTATAATAAAGGCGGTGATACATGTACAGATTTTGCCTTTAAGGAATAAAAGTTATGCGCGCTGATTGGTTAAAATTCGGCCATCTTGAATCACCTTATAGACAAAAATTTTAAATTGAACATTTCTCAATTTTGTATAAGGCAATTTTTTTTGCCTTAAAGGCAAAATCTGGGGCGGTATGTTGTACCATCATTTCGAATCGAAATTCGAAAAAAGTCGAATGGCGGTATGTTGTATCATTTTCGAAAAGCAAAAAAGATATAACTTTCACTTTTTCGATTCGACTTTTTTCGAATTCGATTCGAAGTGATGGTACAACATACCGCCCCTGTACATGTATGCCTTATGCCTCAACCAGTCAGACTTAAGAGCTTAAGTTGTGCTCCGTTTTGGACCACTTAGGAGAGCGGTACGACCACCAAAATTTTAGAGGTCAGTTGTTTATTTGTGACGAGAAGCCTATAAAATTTTGGTGATTGTAGCATTAACCGAAGTGGTGCAATCGGCGTGTAACATAAGCTCTTAAGTCTAACTGGTTGAGACATTAATCATATTTCTCATAAATGTGTCTATACAAATGTATTTACCAATTCTATATAGTAGACCTTTAATTGTTTGAATATTCATTGCGGCTTTCAATGATTCAGGTAATTAACTATATAAATCGATATATGTACATACCTATAATTTATCCGATCAAATTTTAAATGAAGAAATTTTAGAATAAATTGTTTGCTCCTTTTAAACAGGAAAAAGGTGCTAATTTTTTCTACTGATATAATTATATTCCACATAATCCACAGTTTCTTCGCTTGCTTTAATAATATATTTACCTCTTTCATACAATTGAATAGATTAATTTATGCTCCAGTAATTTTCTGTTTCATTTATTATTTATCATCTTCAAAACTACAAAAATTTCAAAATGGTAAACACGTTTAATTGCTGTTATAATTATGTTTATAAAATGTTAAGTTTGTTGCTCGGACTTACAGAAATTTTAACAATTAATATCTATCTCTTTCACGCAAATGAATAGACGTCAGATTGATTTGCTTTTCTTGTGGAGGGTTTTTTGACATTCCACTGTGTAAAGCAAAAGTTCGTGTTAAACAAAACGAAATCGGCGTTTAAAAATTAAAAATCGGTTAACAAAATGTCTATAAACCCGGGATCTAAGTCGAAAATTTTCTCGCTCCAAGAAAAATACGAGATAATCCTTAACTACGAAGAAAAGGGTCTGTGTGTCAAAGTTTTACAAGAAAAATTTGGTTGTGGCAAAACCCAAATCTACCGAATGATAAAGCAACGCGATGAAATTAAAGCGGAATACTTGTCGGGTACAAAAAATCCGAAAACAAAACGTTCAGTGAAGTGTACACCAAATCATGCAATTAACAATAAGGTACTCAAATGGTACCGGGAGACTAAGGCCGCCGGTGGAAATGTAGGAGGCGTTGCAATCAAAGCAAAAGCACTTGAAATTGGGCAATCACTGGGATTCGATAGTTTTAAAGCGTCAACCGGTTGGTTGAAAAGTTTCCAGCATCGGAATAATATATCACTTTCGGCCAACAATCAATCGTTGGATTTATCGCCGATTAAAATTTCAACCGAATCACGTGATTGTGAACCTTTAAACGATCCACTTCACGCCGATGACGATGTAACTGACCAAGATGAAGTGGATGAAGTGCCGGCAGATAGCAAAGCTTTCCAACAGCAGCCTACTAAACTAGAAGAAAAATTCATGGAAATTGACACCACAATTGGTACCATCTGCGAAACTGTTCTGTATTATAATACTTTGCCCGACGATGTAACTGGAATCCACACCGACCGATTAACTATTCTATTTTGTTATTACGACGATGGCAAATATGAAAAACCATTGATCACACTGAACGAGGCGAATTATGACGCGCTTCGAAAACAATTCTTCAACAATTTTATTGTCAAATCAACTACAACCGGTCTCTTAACATTACAGTTTCTAATCGAATATTTAACGACGCTCAATTCAAAATTGGCAGTGAACAGTCAACGGGTCACTCTGCGGATGGATAAAAAATTCGAGAGATTCACATTTGGCCATTTACCAAACGCCGAACTCGTTTTTGTTGAGACTAATGGGGGCGCAATAGTAACCGATTTTAAATTACTTTATCGTAATCTACTATTGAATGCATATATTCCGTTTGCGTGCAACACTAACACCAAGAAGTTAACATTTTTAAAGCATTTCGATTTAAACGATGCAATCAAATTAATTTTGAAATCAATTGACAATGTAGATTTTATTGGTGGGGACGGTGATGGTACGCATGATATGCTTAGCGCGCTTTACGATAAAATGTTTATTTGTAAATTTTCGAATTTAAATACTGAGGATTATTTAAGTGTGGATTCCGAAGACATTGTATGGGATGGCGGAGCAGAAGTCGATAGTGATGATGAGGATGCGATTATATCATTGTCAAAAGCAACGATCTATTTGATTCAAATCAAGAAAATGATGAAACGAGGTGGTGATGATCGTTTAATAGACAAAGTTGATGAGTTGCAAAGTGATTTAAACGAGTTGTGTTTCGAAGAAAAACGGCTAAATCTTATATAAAATTGGAGAAATTTATTTGTTTTTTGTATTCTACTAGAAATATAATAGGTATGTTAACTCGAAAGTCTTTTATTACATTCAACGATGCAAGTTAGCTGGACCATTTTGGACAACGATAAACCTGTCCTCAGATTGGTGAAATAGATTTGGTTGGCTTAAGGCCGATTTATTTTCAGTTCCGTTCAGTTCCTGCACGTACTGTCAGACAAAAAAAACATTGTTACATGAATTTTCTATAGTAGTATTTATCCGTTCAGTTCCTACAAGTACGGAACGGATAATATACACCACAATTCCCATAGTCGTATCACGTCACTTCAAGTGACTACAGTCTACATTTTCTTATTCCCATAATCGCAACTTAAGACTATAGTCACTTCATGTGACGTTCTGTCACCTAATTTTTTCAAGTGACAAGAATATTTTTTATCGAATTCATCAAAAGTAAATAGCATTTTTAATATTGAATTACATCGTGTCTAAATATAGTTTTATTTTCTGTTTTTAAACCATTTAACCATCCCTTGATTCGACTTCAAGAATATCAATGTTCATGTCACGTAATACGGCTATTGTCACTTCACATGAAGTGACACGACTATGGGAATTGGGCAGATAAATACTCCTATAGAAAACGCATGTAACAATGTTTTTTTTGTGACACGGTACGTGCAGGAACTGAACTGAATGGAGAATATCAAGATCGATTTATATTATCCGTTCCTTTCAGTTTGTCAGACAAAAAAAGAGATTGTCACATGTATTTTCTATAGGAGTATTTATATTATCCGTTCCGTATGTGTAGGAACTGAATGGAACGGATAATATAAATACTCATATAGAAAATGCATGTGACAATCTGTTTTTTTGTCTGACACGTTAAGTGTAGGAACTGAAAGGAACGGATAATATAAATCGACCTTAAATCGGCCTTTAAACAGAAAGTCTGTAACAACTTATAGACCCCTTACACGTGAACAATATTATTGTGCTGAATAAAGGCGGTGATACATGTACAGATTTTGCCTTTAAGGCAAAAAAATTTGCCTTATCCAAAATTGAGAAATATTCATTTTAAAATTTTTGCCTATAAGGCGATTCAAGATGGCCGACTTTTAACCAATCAGCGCGCATAATTTTTATGCCTTAAAGGTAAAATTTGTACATGTATCACCGCTTTAATGCGCAAACAATGTTTTAGCCTAAAGGCTACTCAATATTATTGCACAAATTTTCCTTATTACGCATTTAAATATGTAATAATGTCTCTTACCTCGATGTATTTTATTATAAATTCCTTTCCTTCCGCTTTATTAGAATTATAATTTTTCCTTTCAGACATTTTGCTGTATAGAAATTAAAAAAATAAAACGAATTTTTGGCAACCGATATATAGCACAATATATTGGCTTCATCACACACTAATTTATTCCACAAACTTCACACAATATATTGTGCAAACCTACAATAATATCCTTACACGCTCAATTTTATTGTATTGTGCAATGCTCAATATTGCGCAATAATTTTGAACGTGTAAGGGGCCTATTACGATTTGTTATCAACATCATAGACGTTTCCGGAAAAAACCCATGGTAACTGTAATTGGCAAACCATGGTAATTACCAAATCTATTTTCGAACATGTAGAGTAGGGTTTTTTTAGGTTTCAGTGGTTAACACTTAGGCCATTTTTTGGCCCATTGTGATACCACGCATTCACGCCACATCATTAACCATTCACCTACTCGCACAACTACAATATATACCACTTGCACATTACAAGCTCCATGTCAACCTGTACATTGACATGGACGGTGGGTCGGCGCTGAATTCTGCACTCCATCAGAGGGTCTTAGTTGTGTTTATTAACATCACCGATTGTAATTGATGATGAAAATTCGATTTGCATCTAGCCTATGATGGGATTCGAACCCAGTACTTCCCGGTCCAAGTGTCGAGGCTTTAACCACACTGCACCAATGGTCCGGTAACATGTAGAGTACTTTAGGGTAATTTACTTTTAGTTATTTTTTAATTTCTGCCTTTCTGCCAATTTGTATTAAATTAGTAGTGTTATAGGCCCCTTACACGTTCAATATTATTGCACAATATTGAGCATTGCCTAATAAGATTGATCATGTACGGATAATATTGTAGGCTTGCACAATATATTGTGTAAAATTAAATTTTTTTAATATTTATTGAAGTTTGTGCATTACATATATTGTGTTGTGTGAAGCCAATATTGTACAATATATTATATCGGTTGCCAAAAATTCGTTTTATTTTTTTAATTTCTATACATTAAAATGTCTGAAAGGAAAAATTATAATTCTCATAAAGCGGAAGGAAAGGAATTTATAATAAAATGCATCGAGGTAAGAGACATTATTACATATTTAAATGCGTAATAAGGAAAAATTGTGCAATAATATTGAAGTTTTTGGGCTAAAAATTTTTTTGCGCATTATTTAGCACAATAATATTGAACGTGTAGGGGCCTATTAGAAAAATTAAAGCACAAACTTTCAAAGCATAATAAACTATTACAAAAAATACAACAAAATTGTACATATCTGTTAAAATACGTATAAATGAATTTTGCTGAATATAAATATTAACCCGCGAAATGTAATCTTACTTTTTGTGATAACTTGAGTAACTTTTGTTACAAACATAACAAAATTAAAATTGCTCAAAAGTTATAGGTTATTTCCGAAAACGCCTAATATATGTACATATTATGTACACTTCATGGTGCCTTCACGAAACGAGAACAAAAAACAACTGGATTAATTTTTTTTACCACTTTTTGCTCAAAAAATTTGTCTGTGGCTGTCATGCGAGTCATATCGCACATCCACTAAAAAAATGTCATAACACAAAAAAACAGTTTTGAAAAATGGATTTTAAATTGCTAACGCTACTGTGCTGCAACCGTTGGGCTATAAATTATTTGATAATTTATAAATTGTGATATATGTTTATAAAACCGAATATTGTGTATATATATTCTCCAGGCATACGTTTATTCGATTAAATTAAAATATAGCCCCAGCTACTCGCAAACAAAAAATTCAAAACAGAAAAGATACCGCACACCCTCTAAAAAACTGTCAACACAAAAAAAAACTGTTTTGAGACATGTAAATGCATTTAAATTTTTTTTAAGTTGCTAATGGTGTTATGACACTGACTAGTTTTTCAAATTGTTCATGTGATTAAAATTAAAACTAGAGTAGGACAAATAATGTAAGAACAAATCACTTGAAAGAATGAGTGTATATGTTACGGTAAAACCCCGAACTCGATGTGTCCGGATAAAAATTGGAAAAAACCGTTTTATTGCTTCGAAATGTATGAAATGATAGTCCTAAATTCTTGAAATGGTTCACCCTTCACCCTACGGAGTATTTTTTTATGATATTCATGCAAATTTGAAATAGCAGGGACTAACGGCTTTACTAACTCTCATGGGCTCGCGGGAGCTAATTTAGTCCCTCATGAAGCTAAGCCCTTTGATGGGGAATAAATGAAACTACGAGGATGTAGGGGGCTTGATTGACAAACATTTCGTAACGATTGGACCTCTGGACAACCGGTTTTTAATCGTGTAAACGAATTTAAAAAATTAAAACTTCGGACATTTACCGATTTAAGTAGACCAAAAAAAATTGACTATACCCTTATTGAATGTAAAAAAGTTCAGTTCACAATTTTTTTGACCACTATATTCTACCCTTTTCCATACAAATCAAGGATAAAAAAATGGTCGACATTTTTCCATAGAAAAATCGGGTTATGTCTCTTCTGTTTGTATTCTACATTCTGTGCCATAACTCTACTGTGATTATTCATTATTAGCTGTATAAAACGAATAATCTCAGCACCACAGTAGCATTAATAATTTATTTTGTCGCCCTCGATAGCACAGTAAGTAGAGTGCTTCTTATGTAATTCGGGGGTCCCGGGTTCGAATCCTGGTGGTGACAAAAAGTTACGACTGGGCGTTTTTAATGTGTTATGTGTTACATTGTGCATTGTCTTATATATTTCAAGCCATCGTTATCGGCTTTTCTCCATGAAATATATATATTTTTTAAAATGCATTTATATCAAAACTGTTTTTTTGTGTTATGACATTTTTTAGAGGATGTGCGATGTGCGATATGAGTCGCTAGACAAATTTTTTGAACAAAAGTTGGTAAACAAATAATCCAGCTTTTTTTATCTCGTTTCGTGAAAGTACCATGAAGGTACCATCAGTGATCTATTATTAATTTTTTTCGATTTCGTAAAATTTGATCCTCCGCAAAACATCGCCGAAAAAAATTGTTTGAATGAATGAACGAACGCATCCATAAAGGCGCCTTAAAAGACGAAAGCCATACGCCCGTGTAGCACTGTGATTCTTTGAAGCACTACGTCTTGCTTCAAAATAAGCGTCATAGATAAATCTGCATGTATAAAAAACTGTCAAAAAAAATCATTTTTGAAATGTTTTCGCATAGTTCGCGTCGTATACAATATAATTTATCGAAAATAATTTACACAAATATCTCTTTACGGGCCAATAAATGGCAAAATGTACACATAATATTTCACCGAGCTGTTTCACATGGCTACTCCACCTGCTATCTGAATACTATTGCAATCTATTTTCTCTTTCAATCAAAAATTGCCAGGATGGAGTCTGGTGTGGTAAACTTGCTATAATTTGATGTTAAGAAATCATTATTTTGTCATCATTTTTGTATGAAAGCGATTAAAAAATTTAGTAGACGCCATATTGAAATTAAAGAAACGTCAAAATATGCATATATGCTATCTAGTTCTGTCGACATAGCATGTATTCATAGCATACAGATAGCATATAGGCGATGCCACATACACATTTCTACGGACGACATCTAAAAACAGATTTCGCATTTACGAATTAATTAGAGCATATTTTTGACTCAAATCAATGAGATAATATGTAAAATATCTCAAGTTAGTAGCTAAAATAAAAAATTTGGAATTATTTAATAATTTTAATTGAAAAATTATCAATTTTCTATTTAGCCGTTCCTAGAAACAATTTTTTCTCTGAATGGTATAATTTTACACGTGAACGAACGCACAAAAATCTAAAACGATTTCCGAACTCATCAAAAAATTTTAAACGATTTTTTTCTCTGTTGTCTATGAACTTCAACAAATGTCAAAAAACTCCAAAACAAAATATATATTTTTCATTAATTTAATATTTTTACAAGGCTCATCATGAATATAGTATGGTAAACATATTTAATTATAAAATGAATTACCTGCTTATGTATTTTGAAAATTTTATAAAGAATTGTTGTTGTAAAAATCGTCTGTATTTTTTTTGGTATGTGGCGAGGCAAAATAAATTTACGCACGAATCGTCTGTTATTAGATGTGTATGTGGCAACGCTTTATAAATATTATTGCGAGTCTCCAATTGCGATTTGATCAATATTTTCTAACATAACTAGATTGCAATAGCAGGTGGAGAGTCCATGTCACCGAGAAACTTTTCGTTGAAAAATCAGTCGCAATTAACCCTTAACGGTCTGAAAGTATTTTAAGTTTACTTATCCTAACAACATTTTGCAGAAGATTTTTAAAATACTATACCATACCGCCTAAACCACTATAAAATTTTGCCATAAAATATATTCAGTCCGAATATTTTTATGGCAACATTTTTAAAATTAACAAACAAAAATTATTTCGCATTTATAAATGTAGAGGATTCATAATAAAGACAGAAGCCATAGATAAAAATGTAAATTTCGCATTTGAATTAAATAAAAATAAATTAATAATAATGCTATAAAAAAGTATGGCATTACTATATAGGTACCTATAATTCTTTCTTTCTCGCACATTAAATATTTTTATATAACGGATGCTGCTTATTTACCTACAAAAATTTGCAGAATAAAAATGTTGGTCGCATGTAAATGGGGTATAAATCGTAGATTGACTATTGAAGGACGTTAATTTTTTTTATTTACACTTCAATTCTATTGGTGTCATGCCTTGTGCATTAATGGTGTGCCTTAGAAATTTGATTTCGTGAGAAGCGAATACACATTCTAGTGTTCTAACCACAGCAACAGTGATATTTAAAATATTACTTAATTCGCTTAATAATGCAAGAAATGGAAATCGTAGATTGAGCATAATTATAGGCGGGAAATCAAAACTAAATTTATAGATTATGCTGCGCTTGGTACCAAAAATCAGAATAACTACTAGGTAGTTATATTTTCTATAAAAAAATTTCTTGGTGTAGCAATGTCTGTTCTGGTTATATTTATATTCTGTGCCAAGTGAAATTGCAGTTGAATTATTGGTCATTAAAGCTACAAAAAACCTTAATATAATACTGGACGAAAACCATACCGTTCATAATAAATAAATCCATTCTGTGGATTTTGTGACCTTCGATAACAATCTAATACCGTGGTTCCACACTTTGATTCTTTCGCTTCCTTCCCCTTTACCAACAAACTGGTTTTAGTTGGTTGGTAAAGGGGAAAGAAACGAGGAAAGAATCACGGCGAAAGAATCAAAGTGTTGAGTGGCGGATAGTCTTTCGATTATTAACTATACAAATCTATACGTACCTATAATTTATCCGATCAAATTTTAAATATTTGAAAAAATTTTAGAATAAATTGTTTGCACTTTTTAAACTAAAAAAAAGTGCTAAATTTTTTTAATACTGTTCTAATTATATTCCACATAATCCACGGTTTCTTCGCTTGCTTTAATAATATATTTATCTCTTTCATACAATTGAATTGATTTAATTTATACTCGAGTAAATTTCTGTTCCATTTATTATTTATTGGAAATTACCATTCATCTTCAAAACTATAAAAAATTGGAAAAGGTAAACACGTTTAATTGCTGTTATAATTATAAAAAACGTTAATAAGTTTGTTACTCGACTTACAGAAATTATAACAATAAATATCTATCTCTTCCTCGCAAATGAATAGACGTCAGATTGTTTTGTATTTCTTGTGGAGGTTTTTTTGACATTCCACTGTGAAAAGCAAAAGTTCGTGTTAAACAAAAATAAATCTGTGTTTAAAAATTAATAATCGGTTAACAAAATGTCTATAAACCCGGGATCTAAGTCGAAGAAAAAAAATTTCTCGCTCCAAGAAAAATACGGGATAATCCTTAACTACGAAGAAAAGGGCCTGTGCGTCAAAGTTTTGCAAGCAAAATTTGGTTGTGGCAAAACCCAAATCTACCGAATGATAAAGCAACGCGATGAAATTAAAGCGGAATACTTGTCGGGTACAAAAAATCCGAAAACAAAACGTTCAGTGAAGTGTACACCAAATCATGCAATTAACAATAAGGTACTCAAATGGTACCGAGAGACTAAGGCCGCCGGTGGAAATGTAGGTGGCGTTGCAATCAAAGCAAAAGCACTTGAAGTTGGCCAATCACTCGGATTAGATGGTTTTAAAGCGTCAAACGGTTGGTTGCAAAGTTTTCAGCGTCGGAATAATATATCACTTTCGGCCAACAATCAATCGATGGATTTATCGCCGGTTAAAATTTCAACCGAATCACGTGATTCTGAACCTTTAAACGATCCACTTCATGCCGATGACGATGACGTCGTAAGTGAAACTGACGAAGATGAAGTGGATGAAGTGCCGGTAGATAGCAAAGCTTTCCACCAGCAGCCTACTAAATTAGAAGACAAATTCATGGAAATTGACACCACAATTGGTACCATGTGCGAAACTGTTCTGTATTATAATACTTTGCCCGACGATGTAACTGGAATCCACACCGACCGATTAACTATACTATTTTGTTATTACGACGATGGCAAATATGAAAAACCATTGATCACACTGAACGAAGCGAATTATGACGCGCTTCGGAAACAATTCTTCAACAATTTTATTGTCAAATCAACTGCAACCGGTCTCTTAACATTACAGTATCTTATCGAATATTTAACGACGCTCAATTCAAAATTGGCAGACAACAGCCAACGGATCACTCTGCGGATGGATAAAAAATTCGAGAGATTCACATTTGACCATTTACCAAACGTCGAACTCGTTTTTGTTGAGACTAATGGGGGCGCAATAGTAACCGATTTTAAATTACTTTATCGTAATCTACTATTGAATGCATATATCCCATTTGCGTGCAACACTAACACCAAGAAGTTAACATTTTTAAAACATTTCGATTTAAACGATGCAATCAAATTAATTTTGAAATCAATTGACAATGTAGATTTTATTGGTGGGGACGGTGAAGGTACGCATGATATGCTTAGCGCGCTTTACGATAAAATGGTTATTTGTAAATTTTCGAATTTAAATACTGAGGATTATTTAAATGTGGATTCAGAAGACATTGTATGGGATGGCGGAGCAGAAGTCGATAGTGATGATGAGGATGCGATCATATCATTGTCAAAAGCGACGATCTATTTGATTGAAATCAAGAAAATGCTGATGAAACGGGGTGGTGATGATCGTTTAATAGATAAAGTTGATGAGTTGCAAAGTGATTTGAACGAGATGTGTTTCGAAGAAAAACGGCTAAATCTTATATAAAATTGGAGAAATTTGTTTTTTTTGTATTCTACTAGAAATATAATATGTTAACTCTAAGTCTTTTATTACATTCAACGATGCAAGTTAGCTGGGCCATTTTGAACAACGATAAACCAGTGCTCAGATTGGTGAAATAAATTTGGTTGGCAGAGTCTGTAACAACTTACGATTTGTATACACTTCAGGGGGCCTATTATGATTTTTTCGATAGTTTTTTTTTCGATAATATCGAGATTATGTAGTTTTGTCAAATTTTTTTGTTTGACCATAACCTCACTTTTTTCCAACCATTAACCGTTTTCTCGCGAGGACCGGACAGAATCAGAATTTAAGCACACTGGCAACTCACTCCATTTCATCAGAGACTAAAATTTTGAATTGATCAACATTTGTTGTCATCCTACTAGGAAAATTAAAAAAATATAAATATATAAATACTAGGTGTTGCAAGTATAAACTCTGCTTTTTTGGTCAATTTCAACTATTGAAAATATTATTGTTACAAATTGTTGCATTAACTATCGAAATATTCACCATTATTATCTAAGGTATTTTGTCATTTATCAGGTAGATGATGAATTCCTCTTTCGTGATAGAAACTTGGGTGGTTTCGAAGCAAAATAGTCATCGAGCCATATTGGCACATCATCAACTTTCATGAGCCGCTGGCTCATATTTTTCAGATATGATGACATCGATCTGAAGAAGTAGTAATGAGAAGGAGCCAAGTCTTTAGGATAAGCCGCATGCTGTAAAACTTGCCAGCCTAAGGAGAAAATGAGTACCAGGTTTGATTTTGCTGCATGTTGTCAAGCGTTGCCTTGCAGCAAAATCACCTTCCGCCTTCCTTGGCCGTAAATGGTATTTTTTTCTCCAGAGCATCACTTGATTTGATCAATTGGGTATGGTATCGTGGGTCTGGTAACGTTCAACTGTAACAGTTTGACGAAGTTCTAGATAAGCACGTAGTAAATGACTCTTTTCCAATTCCTCCAAACACACAGTGACACTTTCTTGGCATGAATATTCATTTTTGCAACTGATGTTAATGGGCTGGTCTGGATCAACCCATGGTTTTCTGCATTTAGGATTATTCTACAAAATCTACTTTTCATCACCCGTAATGATTTTGTGCAAAAAAATATTTATTTTGTACCGAGAAAGTAAATTTATGCAAATGTAAACGCTTCGGTTCTTGTTTTCTATATTTTAATGTAACCAACTTCAGAACCGAGGTTCTATTTACATATCTAATAGAATCAAAGTGACCAAGAAAATTTGAATTGATTTCCATACAAATTGTTTTTATGATTCCCCATACAAGTTCAATAAAATAATTGCGGGTGTTTTGTATGTTTTTCATATGCAATTTTCAATCCACAATTGCTAGAAGATACAATAGATTCAAGGAAAAGTGGAAAAATATAATTTTAGAAAATGTGAATTAAAATTTACTTTAAATAATATTATTATTGAAATCGTGTTATTAAATAAATAAATTATTTGATTATTTTTTAATTTTCCTAATATCACGACAACAAATGTTGATCAATTTGAAATTTTACAGCGCATCCCCAATAGAATTCCTTTAACTTTCTCCTTACAGATGAAAAAAAAACTTGAGAATTTTTTTTTTTTGCAATCAGGTAAGGTTTATGGAGCAAACCAAACATAAGTATGAGGAACTGGAATTAAAAAGACTGGACTTAGATCTACGAGAAAGAGAATTAAATGCACGGAAATAAAATAACGGAAATGTAATTTCCGTGTATAATGCAACTAATATTTTCAGGTATATATTTTTATAATTATACATAATTTCACATATATCCAACGGAATGTAACCCTAGATGCATCAATATCATATACCACTAAGTTTAATGGCGATCACAACACTGCCATCCAGTATGCTCGACAGTACAGTAATGTTCAACATCACCAGTTTTAGTATCAACCTATAGTCACAAAATTGAAGGCACAAGCAGTTTTACTTATAGAAAAGTTATACATTGTATTGAAACTGCATGTACAATTAAATTTTTTTAGTTTTAATTAATTTTAAGTTTATTTCTAGTAATACTGCCGAAAATTCATTTTGAAAAGTTCAATTTCCTAAAAGCTCAATAACATTAATTATAAAGATCCAAAAATAATTGACTCAAAATTAAAGGCACAACCATATATTTAATTTTGTTTTTTTAGAAACATGATTAAACTTAATATCTAGTCACATACCTCTGCGTCAATCACTGTCTGAAATCATCTCGGCATACTTTCAACTGATGTTTCGGTGATAACGGGACTAATAAGTTGGCCTTCCTTAGCAGTAATAAAAATATTAACCCCTTTGCATCAATCACTGCATGTAGTCGTCTCGGCATACTTTCAACCAATTTTTCGGTGATAACGGGACTAGTAAGTTTAACAACTTATTCCTTATCAATATTAACCAAATTAAAAATCATTATCTTAATAGAAGGATTGGCATTGAAGATGATGATTTTGGCATTGATGATAAAAAGCACGGGAAACCACTCAAAAAATTTGAAAATTCTGAATTGGAAAGGTAATTGGCTGAAGATTCTTCACAAACACAATCAGAATTGGATGTTGATCGATCAACTGTTGCAAAACGTTTACAAACAATCGGAATGGTTCAACTGGGTTCCGCATGAATTAAAAGAAAGGGACCTCGAACGTCGAAAAACCTTTTATGAAATACCGAAGATAAAAAATGGATTTATTGTTGGAATCCCAAACGCAAAAAATCTTGGATGAAGTTGGTGAAGCTAGTCCATCGCAACCAAAGCGAGATATTCATTGCAATAAGGTTGTTCTCTGTATCTGGCGGGATCAGTAAGGTGTGGTATCTGATGAATTGCTAGAATCAGGCGATGCTACCAATGGAGATGTCTACTGCGGCGACAACTTATACGTTTAAACGAGCTATAGAGGAGTTACGACCAGAATGCAGGGCGGGCTGAGCCATATTCACACACCTAATAAAATTTGTAAAATAAAGTAAAATGGAGGCTGAAGATGGTAGTGGCCTATTTACGTAAATACACCACACTAAAACTAAATAAAAAAAATTAAGTGTATTAAGCCAAATTTTGGAAGTAAAAATCATCATCAAAAATTAAACTTTCCGCTTACATTCAGAAAACCAATAGGGAGTTTTGTTGCAAATTTGATTTAGCATTTTCCTGATCTAAAATGATTGTTTTTCGAAAATGTTATATTATATAAAAAATTTGCAAAACACGAAAAGAGGAGGTGTCCTTTGACTTTCAAGTCGATCAGACTTGTTTTTTCATAATTGATTTTAATATTTTTTTAATTTTTTCTTGTGTACGATACTCAAAGTTTCTAATTTACATAGTTGTTTAAACGGAAATGTTGAACCGTGGATCAGAAACTGCTAATATTGAGCTACCAAAAAAAAACTGAAGGGATCCAACCGAAAAATCAGAAGGGACGACGTTGAAAAGACCCGCATACAAGGAAAGTTTTAATAAAATTGACCCGAAATATTATAATGGAAATATGTTTTTGGCTTCTATGAACCTCGCACGCCCTTATAAATGAGCTTTCAGCTCAAAAGGAATGCGTGGTTCACAAAATTCATGTATGAGTACTAATAAATACTAATAAAAGCTCGTATGGAAGCTGTCACATCAGGCGGACCGAATCTACAGACATTCAATTTGCACAGCATCCACACACACAGATATTTAAAAATACCAGATATTTAAAAATTTAAAAACACTTTTTTTGCCTTGGGCGAAATCGTGAATGGTAAATGACCTATATTGTTTATGTTTTGTTAAGTCCTTTATTAGTTGTAAAACACAAATTTTAAAAATTTGGTAGATTAAGCAATCGTATATAAGGTTAATGCCATCGGCTATTCCGTTTACTTCAGAATTAATTACAAAATTTCAACGAATATAGTGATGATTGTACGATAATTACCGAAAATGAACCTGTCACCGCTAGGTCATCAACTATTATAATATAACCTTAACAATGAAGTGATGAAGCGATCCGACAGGTGCACGGTGCTTTAATTAATCTCTTATACAAGAAAAATGTATGGAAATCACCCAGCTTCTTTAGAATTATTCACATGGAAATATTTATGGATCATCAATCATATATTACTCATAATATTAAATAATTTTTTTTTTGAATGCAATTTGAAAAGTGATAGACAATATAATAGTCGTGTGCTGCATTTTAATGCAAGTGTTATGCTGTACATGGACCGAGCCATCCGACTAATTAATGAATGAGCGCGTGCAATTGAAATAGTTTTGTCATATTAAATCGTTTTATTACATAAACTGTACGTGTAACTGACCTTAGACAATTGAATCAAATCGCAAGCACGACCTAAATTTAAAGAATTGTCAAATCGCGCATTAAATCATTTCACACTTTGATAGGCCTATTTTTGGGCAACGCCATATAACAAGCAAAAACCTTCGCGCCGTTTAACCTGTACACCTGCGAATTTTGTTTATAAACTAAACTCCACCCGCACACAACACGTAAGTTGCTAATAACGTTGTAATATTCGTAAATTGAGGTCTTTACCTTCCATTTTCCAAAACATATAATCATAGTACTTTGACCTGGTAACATAGATTCTAGCACGATTATGTAAGTATTTTGTCTCGTTTACTCAAACCTCACAACGAATATTGTTATCATATGGGAATTTTTTTTATAATCTATTGTTGTTAATAAATTAATTAGCGATCAATCGACCATACATCATATATGCGCGAGTACATTAAATTACAAACTGGTAATATTTTTATTTGTAATTTTAACGTTATGCATCGATGGAAGTTTTGATGAAATAAATGGAGTGCGTATATGCATCGTAATTATATTGATTTTAAATGTGGGCCTGATGCCTACTAAATTCAATGAAGTTCGAGACGTAACTAATAAAGACTTACATTATTCGGAAGCATTTCTGGGAGGAACAAAGAAAATCATAATTTGTATACCACCATAGAAATTAAATTAGATGTTTCATTTGAACCAAATGAGTAAAACAAACCTATTTCTGTTAATCGCAATGCCAACGTTGTTTCTTGATTTTTCGTTAAACTGCGTTTATTATAAACGTAAGCAAGAAAACAAAATAGTTTTGATTGTCATGTACTCTAAGAAAATGTGTACGCTGTTTAAATATTTATCGTTTAAATAGAATGGCGACCCTTTTAGGTTGTCTTTCTTAATACTTTAGGTAAACGTTAGTAACTATATATGTAGTTCATAAATTTAAATTGAAGTTCAATATCACAGACGTTAAATGGTAGTGATCTAATAAAAAAAATTATAAAGCGTTTGAAGGGTCCGCGGAAACGGGTTTTGTACAAATCTAAAATGTTCAGTGTTTCAAAGGATTAAATTCTTTTAAATAATCCTTAATGATAATATTAAATTTCTATGGGCTGGGCGCGCCAGTGGAAAAATTGTGATTACTTATTTATGGTAGTCGGACGAACTATGCTAATTGATAAATTAATGTTAGTTATATTAGTTAAAAAGGGTTGGGAATTGCATAGTGAATCATTAAAATTCGCTAAGGTATTGCGTTGTGATTATACTTTGATTAGTTCAAAGTATTTTCAAAATTTTTGTAGTTTGGTCACTGCAGTCTGTTTTCATTAGTTCGAAACCAAACCTCCAAAGTTTTGGTAACCTCACCTTGATTATAGTTACAATGTTCACCGTTCTTTATAGCAGAGCCACTCGTGATTTTAATAACCCGACATTATTTTAATATTTTAAATTATTTAGTACACTGTAAAGTTCGAAATTGTTTTAATAAAATTTCTGCTTTCCTCTTAATAATTCGTCTAAAGTGTAATAGTACATAACAACAAAAAAATTTTGTTGTCGGAATCAAAATTCAATAATAATGGGAAGCATTATAGTCGATTTATGTAAAAGTGGCTACTTATAAAAGTTTAACACTTCTGTTGTGTTAATACGAGATATTAAAAAATGTGGCGCTGTTAGTTGTTTCGGTATTGAAATGCCAACACAGTCAAATTGATCATGGAGAGTGAACGTTTAATTTATAAATAAATTAGTTAAAACTTCTGAAATGTCGAAAATTTGTCAAGATGTAAGTAATTTTTATTTCTTAAATATTAATGAATTTTTTAAAATTATGAAACACTTATTATCAATATTAACCATTCAAATATTAGATAAATCATTTTATAAAATTTTGGCGTTCAAGCACAAATGTCCAAAATTCACAGTGAAAATAGTATTCCATAAAGAGTTTTTGATTAAAATTTACATTTTCCGTATATTTAAAACTATATTTATTATTTTATTGTACAATTTTACAAACCTGTAATATTTTGAAGGTTCAATACAGCAACAACTACCAAAGAAATCTTAGGAAAGATTTTCAAATAATTTAACGTGCTATAAATCTTTCACAAATCGTTTTTAGGTGGTATTTCTATATGTAAGGGTAAAATGAAATCTGTGGACGTTCACAGGTAAAAAGTAATTCTTAAAGTATTGTTTGCAAACAAGAAGGAAAGACATAAGTCATATGATAAAACTTTAATAGCAAAAACTTTTGAAGCTGGGCAGATCTAATTAGGACAAAGACATTTGTATAGCAGGGGTTTAAAGTTAACGAATGGATAGAAAGACAAATCTTACAGAAGTAGTTCTAAAATATACAGATGAACTTTTCGTAATTAAAAAAGCTGACATAGTATTAGGGGAACGAGGACGGAACAATGAACGCAACATATAAGTTGCCTTAAAAAATGGAGGGGTGTAATTGTTGTGACCAACACCTGATTTTCCTTTACGACAAATGTAAATATATCTTGAATACACCACAATAAATTTCTTAAACGAAAAATTGAACCTGCCGTTTGCCATTTCTGGCACACAGACCACTATCACATTTCGCATGGGTCTCCCAATTTATGGAAAAGCTTTATAGCCTGGTCCGTAGAGATGCCGAATTTTAATGAAATAATGATTTTTTTTTATCAAAACACCGGTTATGCTGTGTATTTTTATTTGCTATACGGGTGGACCATTGAGCGCTGAAAAGGAAATTATCTCTCCGAAATTCCGCTACTACCCGTATTGTCGCTGCACTAGTCAACTTAAAATTAAATTCATCCTTAAAACAAACTTTAAACGACCTGAAAGAGTTCATCTTACTGCGTTTTAAAATTTTATTAAGTTTCTAATGGTTTCAGGGGTTTACAAAATAAAGGCCTTTTCAAATTTCCCATTGAAATGGATAGCGCTTCCGATAGTGGCTCCCGATAAATAGATAGAGCAAAATATTCTTATGTCGATTTTTAACTAAAAAGTTGAATGAAAAATATTAGTTTGGAGTAAAGGGCTAACTATAGACGGAATAAAAAAAACCGGAATAACATAAGAAACGAACAGGAATAACATTCATATATTTCTTGAAATATTTTTTTGATATAGCTATTTCCTAAAATCTTGAGTGAAACTACAATAGTTTTGAGTATAAACGTATTATATATCAACATATATATGTGTTTACCGCAATTCGATAAATTATTTTTTTAGGTTAGCTTTAGAAAAATACAACTCTACAGTGTAGTGAAAATTATTTTTGATTTTATATTTATATTAGTATATGTGTACGTGAATATTCTATAAATAGAAAAGATAAAATACACGAATAACTTCAAATCCCCATATATAAAATAATAAACATGCATATTACATGCAACGCACAAAAATTTGTTTGAGTTTTGTTGTTGTAATTGTTAAGTTTTTCATTCCTGGGGCCGTATGTCGAAAAGCAAAATTGATACAACTTTCACTTTTTCGAATTCGACTTTTTTCGATTCGAAGTGATGGTACAACATACCGCCCCTAGACGAAAATTTTCGCTCGGCTATTCTTTTTAAGTGACAGCAAAAAACGCAATTTCTGTTATTCTTTTTATTTTTGTTATTCTGAGTATGGTCGAATACATACATATAAATCCTATCTCTCGCTCTCTCGTGTTATTTTTTCTATTCTATCTATAGCTAACTTAAGTTTTGACATAGAAAATTGGGTGCTTCGGATACATCTATTGGGCACTAATTAAAGGACATGGCGTTCGCTATATTTGAACGAAATATTTGCTTGTACGAAATTAATATATTTTTTAAATCATTAATAAACATGCAAATCAAATAAATACCGTACGACAAAATATCAATTGTGCCGTTTATTTTGAAAGTGACATAAGTGACTTTTTTAAAAAATTAAGCTAGAATTTAACGGTAGGTATTTAAAAGGATTTTAAAAAAGTTTCCAATCAATAATATTAAATATCCTAATATAATAAATAATAAATACAAGAATCCTCTCGAAAGTTGGCATAAATATTTCTAAACATGTTAAAATGCAAACCCTTAAATATCTCGGCTTTAAAAAAGTGAATATTCCATTTTTATAATAAACGGCTCAATTCAAAATAGGATAGTGTAATATTAACTTTACACTAAAAACAAAAAAAAAACAAAATGGCTGCAATTAGACTAGTGCATTATCGAGAAAGGCAGCCATGTATTAAATATCTAAAGTTTGCGCTGTCAAAAAATAATCTGTGTTTTTTTATTCAACCTGAGTAATTTTTCTCTGCATACTGTGTTTTATTTGTGAACTGTGCTTACACCGTGCATACTCGGTTCTTCCAATTTTACTCTGAACAGAATTCCAGTGTACGAAGAGCATGCAAAATTGCAAATTACAAAACAAATTATTACTCTATGCACACTGAATCATTTGGCACTGAGCAACCTGTGCGCGGTGTACAATACCCAGGGTAAGCCTGCTTGCTCAGGTTGAATTAAAAACTAAACCCTCTGTATACATCGCGCATATCATATACATCGCGGTTATATGAAAGGTTTCTGGTAAATTGTCGGTATTAGATTAAACGTAAATCTGTGATGATCAAAACTTGTTTTCTGGGTTCGTTTTTGAGTTCCTGATTTTCACTGTTTACTCTCTGACAACCCTGTACAGAATAATACAAACTAACTTAAAATTTTAATCGCCTTGATCCTTCATTGTAGGCGACGAACGTACAATAGTCTCAACGTTGACCAAGAAATTTTATTACCAAAGAGTCGACCATTTTGTGTTTAAGGTGTAACCTTAATAAGCAATTAAAAGTTCTAGTAAGACATTATCAAGTTTACCAAATTGTTGCTCGAGCACAAGCAATTAACGCCGATTAACAAAACATATTGAGCGATTGTGATTATCTGCATTTAAACAACACAAAACTATTATTGTATCCTAGATTTGATGACCTGCACCGAATAATAAATGTGGTTACAGCTGGTCGCCAGTATAACACTTGCATTATTAAGAACGAAATATCCTGGACGAATAATCTCACGAAACAACAACGGAATTTGGGATTTGACTGTTTGGAACTTATATCCTTGGAGCTACACAAAAAGACGTCTATGCGAAGAAGCATATTGAGCCCAAACTACGCCAAACAGTTATGAAAGTTAAGGGCATCCTGGGTTCTTCTAATCACTTTATAAAAGAGGTTCCTCGATTTTTGATAATATTTGGCTTAAATGATTGGATTCAAAATCTAAACAAATAAATGTCTGTAATTTTGAAATAAATGACTGTTTTTGAGTTTTTGCAAATATAAAGGAGATAACAAATCATAATAAAGAGTTTTTTTTTTAAATTTTTGTCTATCTTTCTGTATATCTCAGCTGTTTTAATCTGTTTTAAAGTTATAAAATAAAACATAAATAGGCCAGTAATGGCCATCCAAAGCGTTTTCTCGTTAATGTTGGAATAATGGTTGACATATATTTTTCTGATTAAATGTACTGCCGGATTTACCAACGATGTATTCCATGGTACTTTCTGTAAGTAGCAAATGACAGAGACAAGAAAAATGTTTATAAAGATTCTTAACCAAAATTACTGTTCGCTATATTTAAGTTTGAAAGCTTCTTATAACAAAGTGATTTCTACTACCAAATAGCACAACATTTTTGTATATAAAGCGCATACGGAATTCATTTTCCATATAAATTATTTAAAAACCATCCAAACGACGACAGTGGCTTCACATACATAGAAGCAATTGAAATTTTTGAAATATAGCTCGTGCCTTACAGATTGAGGTATTTTGCATTTTACTGTTGAGTAGATTCTTTTCGAATTGTAGTTCGACGTAGGGTGAATTAATGATAATGTCTTAAACGGGGATTAATTTTAAGTTTTGCATGTTTTCATTATTTGTATATGGGCTAGGCAGTCATATATTCGATTTACTATTGGAAAACAAGGTTTTATAAAAATTATAATTGAAAAAATATTGTTACATTTTTAACATTTTAATAATGTTTTTATTTACAAAACAATTCAGAATGTTGGACAAAATTAAGATTCTTTAATGTTAGACCAAACACTCAATTGGGCTAAAATCAAGTCAATCACTTCACTTTAAAACCTTAAAATAACATCGTGAAACTTTTTCATTAACGACATACTACACGTATTTAACAATAATCCCCATTTTATCGAACAACATTCGATCTTGAATTTTACATTTAGACTGCGATTTTTCTTTTAATCACAAAACTACTGTGTGAAAAAACCGAAAGACAAATAAATTTTAAACAACAACAAACGGAAACAATGTGTAGTGTATGCTAAGTATATGTATGACTATTGTCTGGCTTCTCTCTCACAATTGTATATTACACGCTACCCTTACCTCAATTCGCGAAATATTTTTTAATATAAATATACGCGGTTTATTGTAAGAAAATCATCAGTTACTTCTAATCGTTTGATAAGAAAACGTTTAAACATAAATAGTAAAGTAAAGCTTTATAAAAAATATTTTAAAAAATGGCAAAAATTGTAAGTGTATCGCAATATTATGACGTATATTGTTTTACTCGATTATATTTGTTGGATTACAGGTGTTCGCATTCGCTTTATTAGCAATCTTCGCATTTGTTGTTGTTCCAGCGGCAGCCCGGCCACAAAACCAAAAATCAAAACAACAAGCCGCCGAAGTTGAAACATTAGAAAGTGGTAACAGTGAAAAAGATCTAAAAGGATCTGAATCGATTGGCTACGGATATTATGGTGGTGTGTATCCTGGATATGGAGGCGGTTATGGATACCCAAGTTATGGATATGGTTACATTGGTGGCGGATACCCATACTATGGTTATCGAGGATTTGGTGGACTCTATAGTGGATACTACTGGTAATGCTCGTGATTAAAGTACCGTAACTACTATTTTATTTTTTTCTACGTCAATCAACTGCTACCAAAGTTTATTTTCCTATAATAATTGCACACGCACGTGAAAATTTATTACTTCTACTTCTTAGAGTTTCATATTGCAAAAGCAGAAGTTAATTAATCGTTCTTTTGTATATATATGACAAACACAAACATGTTCAATCAAAAGTTACCTGAAATAAATTTTAATATTTTATGTTTTTTATAACATTAAATGATTTTTTTTGTTTTATCAATCGTCCAAAAGTACAATATTCTTCTAATGTTGTTTTAAGTGTTGAAATAAGAAAACCTTACTAACCTCGCCCTAGATTTGGTTTTTAGGCCATAAAACTCTGTAATTATGAGCTTTTTCATCTGATGATTCATCGTTAATATAAATTTGATATGAAAAAAAATGGTTCAATGAAATGGAGTATGAATCTTAGTTTGAAAAATCAATTTACAATATTTCTACTGGTAAATATTTCAAAGTCTGCAATTTCAGCTAGTGCTGATTTTCATTAAAGTGCCGGGAGCATTTTCTGGATGGTTTATGTGCCAAAGTCCAAGTTTGATTTAATTCGAGGAGGCTTAGAAATGTGCTATTACCAGTTCTCACGAAACAGCAAGACATTTAGCCGTGTCATATTATAGTCTAAGGGAATAACCTAACACTATGATTCGCTCGATCACTTAAATTCCGTTCAGGTGATATTATCACACAATTTTTAGTCTTATTTAGGCAAAAATTATGGCAAATTAACCATGGATTGTGATGTGCCATCCTATTTGAAATTTCAGTAACATTTTGGTAAGTATAGTTGTTTCTTGTGTTCGTAATTTCAGGTTTGCTTGAATGTTTGTAAATTTTCTGAAACAACCGTAATTGGTTTACTACTTAGGTTCACTACTTATTTTGTAGTATAGGCTGAATGTTTTTACATTTGATTGATATATAATGAATTTATAATTTAATGACTTCATAAATCCCATTTTCTTTCCACAACTTAAATTTGGTCAAAATAAAATTAAGTAATGAACTCGATCTATTCAGTTAGACAAAATTCCTGAAAAATTGCCAGTCCAAGTCTCAAAACCACCTAGACAATAATTGGTTTAAGTAATTGGCCTAATTGTATTAGGCATGTCCATATCCCAGAACTTTGGTACAAAATTTAAGAATCCCTAAGCAGACTCTAAAATCAAATTTTGCAATATCCCTTTTCCTGCCCGGTAACACAATTGTGTGGGTACGGCAAAAGTACCATGTCAAAAATTTATTTTTGTATGTGTTTTGAACAGGGCATGTAATTTTGTTAATTTTTTTGAAAAAAAAATCCAAAAATCGGATTTTTTTGATTTAAATCAGTTTTTTTTGATTTAAATCAGATTTTTTTGATTTAAATCAGATTTTTTTAATACAAAATTGTAATGTTGAACTTAAATTATAATAAATCCCCGAGAACAATTAAATACTTTTTAAGCAGAGGAACAGAAACAGATTCATTTAAATTAAATCAAATAATTTTAATATCGAGGAATTATGATATTTATAGTAAATTTTATTACTTGTTTATGCTTCAGTGTTGATTAAAAAATAAATTTATAAAGTAATTTAAAAATTAAAACTAAGATTTCATAATCGTATGACAGAATAAACAGAAAAACGGGTTCTTATTATTCAGCTGCTTTGCCAAAAATGTTAATTTTGCCGCTTTATCTATCCCAAGGCTATTTTTTAATTTTGGACGAATTAAACCGCAAAGGTCGAAAAAACTCGTTCGATTCCAGCCAACAGAACCAACTTACACATTTGTGTTTTCCTTTCAACTTATTTCGTCCGAAAAAAACACAATTGTGTCGGTTGTACTTCAAATCAAGCGAAATTTTTTATCAAAAACGCCATTACATAATATAATTTTTTACTCACACATTTGTATGGTTTGGACTTAAATTGAGCCATTTTTTCGGTTGAAAAAAGGATATGTACTTTGTTAGAAATACCATACAAAGTTGTTTTTAGCATGGTCAAATCCCAGAATCTCGTTTAAAATTTATTACGAAACCTTGGTACGAATCCACTTTGTCTAACGAAGGTGTAGCTGAATCATCACCCGTAGCTTTTGCCTGCTATGGCACAGTCGTGGGGAGAGGGGGGGGGGGGTCATTATTTGATGGTTTTTATCCTGCTAAGGAAACCAAATACATATGGTTCATTTTCACGACATATATATTTACGCTTCTTTTACCAAAATTGATCAAATCGATCTAAACCCAATCTTCAACCGAAAGAAATAAAATGCCATCTACCGCCTCATGTCTATCGAGTGTTAGTAAAACCACAAATCACTTTAAACTAATTATTATGGTTAGTGCTTTGTGGTACAACTGAATATACGAGTAATACAGGGAAATTGTATATCGCATGGTATAAATCCTAGTTATTTAACCGTAGATGGACACACTGGGACGGTTATATCGCATAAAAATCTATATAGAAATCACAATTCAGCTTTAAAAACCAAATTTCAATATAAGCATTTCCTAGTTCCGGAACGAAGTTCAAAATTCATGTTAGATTCACAAAAGTGAGGTCGAGTGTCGACTTTTGAGTTCAGAAGATCATAGTTATTAAAGGAGGCCTTATGATTTAGGAAGATATGGCCTTGAAACTCATTAGTTTGGGAATTTTGAGGGCCTTAGTTTTTTCAGGAACTTATACCTTTAATTCCACCTTTTTTAGGCTGTGTGCCAAGCTTAAGGTCAAAGTCATTTTAGGTAAATTTTTCGGTAAATTCAATTATTTTTCAAAAACTCTATGACAAACTGATCGAAAAATCTCTCCTAAATCCGAATTTTACCGTAGTAAACGATTTACTTTAAGCCAAACTTAAAGTAAATCGTCCACACAGCCATAGACTATATAAATAGGGAATTCAACTTACTGGACTTTTAGTAAAGCTGTCTTGTATAATCAAAAAAACATTATGCCTGCTTAAATTTTAACAGTCAACCCTTGTTGCTTGAACATTTAATCTTGAAATTCTTTGTCGTTTTTATATAAATGCTAAACTTTACAATACCATTGCAAAACATTTAAAGAACTCTTGCTTATATTGCCGCACTTTCCGCAGATTCCCATCAAATTTCGCAAGGATCTCCCAATTAATGAAAATGTTAAAGTATAATTTATTCAGAAACCTGGAGTGTGGAGATGCCATATTTTGGTGAAATATTTTTTTTTTATGAAACACGTCATCTTTGGTAAAATTTAAAAAATGGTCTGAAGTAATTTTGTTTGAAATTTAATTTATAATCTATTTGTTTTTTAATCGCTTTAAATAGAGAAAGCTATAATTGTGTAAGCTGCCACTTCCGGCGGATCGGTGTTGTCCAAAAATCACTGGGATCTCCGAATTGATTGGAAAACTTAAGTATATGAATCAATCAACCCGTATGAGCTATATACAGAGACCTAGTTTTTGCTGAACGACAGTTTTTTTTTTAAACCGAAAAGCTACTATTGAAACTGTTTCTTCCAGTAGACCGATTTCGGCCAAACATTTATGCTAAAAGTTTAAGTATGAAGTTTCCGGCTGTTCAAGAATCGTTATTTCCGCTCAAATTTTGGAAAACTGGTATGGGGCGATACACATAGTTGCAAAATTAATTTACAATCGTTTAGATTTTAGTCGTTTTTCTTGTAAATGATATAGTTTTCAAAATATTTGCAAAATACCCATCCATGTTCGTAATTTAATATTTAAATTTACTTGAATCTTTAAATTCATTGTCGTTTTCTGTAAATGCTAAATTTTTCAACATAATTGCAAAAATTGAAAAAGCTCCCAAGGAACCTGTTACTTCCAGTATACAGATTTCTATGAAATTATTCAGATTTCCCAACTAATAGAAAAAATATAGGTATGCAGTTTCATTCCGAATAGTCAATCCATCTGGATTTTAGATATGCTAAATTTTGGTGAAACAAAGTTTTCTCTCCAAACTCGGCATTTTCGGTAAATTTTAAAATATGATGTGAGTTAATTTTGTCTGCAAAATAATCTATAATGTTTTTGGTTTAAGCCGTTTTTTTCGTATATATATTTTTCAAAATATTTTCAGAAAAAGGAAAAGCTCTTACAAAAGGTGCCACTTGCCTCCCCAATCATGGAAAAATCTTAAGTATATTAAGTTTCACCCGATCAATCAATCCGTCTGAGCTGTAGAGAGGATACAAACATTAAGTCAAAATATAGAGACCAGAAGTTTTCATGATTAATACAAAAAATGGAGGGGTATAATGATTGCGACCAACATCCGACATATACGACAAGTATAAAATCTCGAATAAACCCCACTAATTTTTTTAAAGCGAGTAATTGAACCTGCCGGATTTGTACATCACAAATCCGAAAAACATGTCTTGTACAAACAAAAGTTATTATGCATTATCCTTCCCTCATACGGAAGCTGCAGCTCCAGGTACGCAGATTTCCAACACATTTTGCATGGGTCTCCCAATTTATAAAAAAAGCGTTAGTATGAAATTTTATTTCGAATAGTTGCCGATTGGTCAGTAGAGATGCCGAATTTCGGCGAAATATAGTTTTACTTTTATCAAAACTCGTCTTTTTCAGTAAATTTAAAATATGATCAGAACTAATTTTGTAGACATTTAATTTAAAATCCTTTTATTTTAATCGTTTTTTCGTAAATGATAGACACTTTTAAAAATATTTGCAAAAACTTTTTTGGATCTCTCAATTTATGGAAAAAGCTTAAGTATAAAGCTTCGTACCAATCAATTAATCCATAAGGGACAAATTTTTTTTTATTGAAAAACGGGGTTTGACAAAAATCTTCATTTCCGTATAAATTTTGGAATACTGATCTGGAACCACGGTATTGTTGCAAAAATAATTAAGAATCTGTTTCAAAATACATGCATAAAACGAAAAAGCTCCAATTGAAAAAAAGCTCCACTGAGATCTCCGAGTCTGCGGAAAATGCTTAGGTATGAAGTTTCATCCCGATCAATCACTCGAGCTGTACACGGGCCTATTTTTTGTTGAAAAACGGTTTTTGTCAAAAATCATAATTTCGGCTTAAATTTTTGAAAACTGATCTAGACTGGTATTGTTGCAAAATTAATTTAGAATTTTCTCATAATTGAGATACTTTTCAAAAATTGGCAAAAACATAAAAGCTCCTCGGTGCTTGCCACTTCCAATGAACCGATTTTGGTCTAATGTCACTGCGATCTTCAAATTATTGAAAAATCTTAACTATGAAGTTTCATATTGTACTAATCAATCATATCGCCTAGGGATCGGATTTTTTGTACGTACTTTTCAAAATATTTTGTAAAAACCGAAAAACCTTCTATGAAAGCTGCCACTTCCGGTTTGCCGATTTCGGCTCGAATCATCATTAGACCTCCCAATGTATAGAAAAAGCTTAAGTATGAAGTTTTATCTACATCAATCAATCTGCACGGGTTATACAGGGCCGAATTTTTTTGAAAAACAGTTTTACTGTCAAAAATCGTCATTTATGATTTCATTTTGGCAAAATGATCGGAGCAAATTTAATTTTGAATCGTTTTTCTCGTAAATGATTTACTTTTCAAAATATTTACAATAAAAGAAAAAGCTCCTACGGAATCTTCCACTTCAAAACTACTGGAATCCCCATATAAATGAAAAAAGCTTAAGTATGAAGTTTCATCCCGATCGGACAAACCGTCTAGGATATAGAGAGAACACAGACATTTACTCTGCACGGAACCGCATCAAAAATTTCGAGGATGACAATTTTCATGATTACTTTACATTTATTTGACTAAGTAATAGAACGCAATAAAACTGGGGGCTAACAATTTAGAGTGAAAATTTATTCAGAGAATATTGCTCATTTAAGTTTTCGAAAACATAAACTTTTTTGTGAGATTAGTGACATCTAGGTTACTTTAAGTATATAGTAGCATTAGAGATAGTTTCATAATAGGTTTGTTGTATTATAGTTGGTGTAGAATAAAACCGTCGAGAATTTACTTTTGTATAAATCCAGGCGAGTCTAGAATTTTCCATCGGTATATAAATACGTTTGCATGATTCGGTAGGTTGTAAATATTTGGGTTAAAGTGAGTGGTGTTAAGTGACAATAATGGTGTAATTAAAATTTTTTAAATGGTGTATTAAGTGAACTAATAATAATATTTTGTCAAATTTATTTGTTGTTGTGATTTTGTGTTGGTAAAGTAAATGTATATTCCCGAAAAATGCGATGGCAACACTAAACTATCACTATCGTTTACTATCCAACCCGAAAAAATATCACTATCGTGACAGTAAACAGTGACATGATACACTGTAACCATAACATTCAGCTCGAAATTTTAAAATGTTGTTTTAAGATATATTCCTATTTTTTTGGTATAGCCTAAGCGAGCCTAAACTTTTCATTTATATGAAGCTAGCCCGATATTCAGTCCAAAATTGTCGATAGTAACACTAAACTATGACGATCGGGGGAGTTTTATATCCCAGCCCTAAAACTATCGTATCACTATCGAGACAAAATTTTTAACGAATTCGGCGATATATGTCAAGGTGCTTCCAGATAGTTCTAGATATAATATTTTTGCAAATCTTTTAGTTTGTTGTCAAACCTTCAACGAATCCGGCTGTATTTGTCAAATGCTCGTGAATCGCCTGTGAGGTGATATTTAATCGAGTATATCCAGATAACTCCTAATAGAATTTTTCTGAAAAGCTCTCAGTTTGTAGTCAAACCGGTGAATCACCGGTAATTGCAGATGGAATTTTTATGTAAATAAACCAATTTATAGTCAAAACTGCAACACATCTGGCGTATGTCTCAAGTGTTCGTGACTATATCCGAATAATTCCAGATAATTTTTTTTGAAAATCTTCAGTTTGTCAACGAATTCTGCGGTATATGTCATGTGATCGTGAATCGCCTGTTAGATGAGATTCAAACGACGATATAAAGGTAGAATTTTTCTATAAATCCCTCAGTTTGTAGTCAAACCTTCAACGAATCAGGTGGTATATGTGAAGTGCTCGTATATCGGCTATGAGGTGAGATTTAATCGCCTATATAATCCAAGTAAATTCCGACAAAATTTTTACCACGTTGAATATAGTTCAGATAACTCCACTGAAAACTGTTTTTGAAATTTTATTGAAAATTTGACCAATTAAGTTTTTTTTGCATTGGTGTTTTACTAGTTACAAATTTGTTTTTATTATGAACAAAATTTAGAAGCCGTGATTAATTCGATATCCATTTAGTACACAATTATACAGGGTGGGCCAAAAGTCACCATTGGGTTTAAAAATTTAATAACTTTTTCGTTTATAAATTTTTTTTATTTATTTTTCAGATTATAAAATATACAAAATGGAATTTTTTTACACCAAGTATTGAAAAAAATGTCACTTAAATGACCCCCGTTTTCAGCTTCGCAATGAAGGGCTCGTTTTAGAGCATTTTCCATGACATCTTTCAAATTTTGTGGCTGTAGCGTTCGAATTTCTGCAACAAGAAAATAGTCGGATGCTGACAAATCTGGCGAACGCGGCGGCCAATTAATTTCCGAATTTCTAGAAATTATTCGCTCTCGAAAAATTTGTCTTAAAAGTGCCATTGTGTGTCGGGCAGTGTGGGCGGTGGCTCTATCCTGCTGAAACTACATCTCAGGTCCGTTTTCAAGAGCAGGACGTAAAAAATGTTCTATACCGCTCTCCATTTACGGTTACAGCACTTCCTTATTCATTTCATTTTCGAACCTCAAAACCTGCAATTCTGCTTATTAACAAACCGATTCAAATGAAAATGAGCTTCATCATTTCATAATCATGTTTTCAATAAAGTTGATTTCATTTCTGGCCAACTGTTGAAATTTAACTGCAAAATTTAGACGTTGCCGATAATCTCTAGGTTTTAATTCTTGCACCAATTGCACCTTATATGCGAGAATAACAGTAAATCATTTTTTAAAAGGCGCCGTAGTGACGTACGAGACATTCCTAGCTGAGCAGAACGCCTTCTGGTAGATGCTTCTGGTGTTTTGTTAACACTTTGCTCTACACGTTCAGTATTTTCCGCAGTGCGAATTAAATATGGTCTACCGGTTCGAGGCAAATCTCTTACGGTGCCATTTTGGTGGTGACGATCAACTAAGCAAAGAATCATTGCTTCAGAGGGCGAAATCCTGACATTAAAACGGCGACGATATCCCTTTTTCAAACAAAAAAAAAAAAAAAAATAAAAAAATGGCTTAATTAAAGTCCAAACCACACAAATGTTTGAATAAAAAATCATAGTATGTAATGGCGTTTTTGATATAAAATTACGCTTGATTTGAAATACCACCAACATAATTGTGTGTATAGTTATAGTGTTTTTTTTTTGGACGAAATAAGTTTGAAAGGAATGCGCAAATGTGTAAGTTGGTTCAAAACACATACAAAAATAAATTTTTGACATGGTATTTTTGCCACAAAAGGGATATGCTCTTTGCGTTAAAATAATTGATCGCTGATTTAAATAATAAAATTTTATTATTTTGGTTCTTTGTTCAGTTGTGAATCTCTCATTGTGAAAAATATATAAACGAAAAAGTTTTTAAATTTTTAAACCCCATGGTGACTTTTGGTCCACCCTGTATTAATAGTTATAATTTGCGTGTAACACAAATTTGCTTTATAGTTATAATTTGTGCATATTTTATGTCATGTACCACAGAAGTGGTATTGCCATAAGTAAAAAATTAATATTTATGGCTGAAAATTCGGGCCAGCTTCATGGAGTTGCAAAATAAGAGTGGGAAAATTATTTTGGGAATATTTGGAAATTATTCATGGAAACGGTGTGAATTACGAAAATTGGTGTTGTAATCGTCATATGAATGACTCAGACTTTAAATCGCTGTTAATTTTATGAATGGCCTACCGAATGGCAATGTGACATTTTATTATTTTAGCCCTTCCATTTCTTTTGGAAGACAATTTAACGGGTCTTGCCTAAGTAGTCAGTCACATCCATTGAACGGATTGACCGACGAAATGCCTACATTTGATAGATTGCTCATTAATTGTTTCGAAGTTTCTGCTCGGTGCAATCCACTTCACACACATTTGCAGTTATTATCTGTTAATTCGGCTGCCTACAAGTTTTGGTATTTACTGTTCTCATTGTAAAGACATTCTGTAACTCTTAATATAAAATTTTCGTCTAGAAAAGGTGCGTGAGATACAATAATTTACTACTTTTAAATACTTCTGAATTTTTTGATAATTTGTTTAATGATTTGTGTCTCGTATACACTGAGTTATCATAGCGTAGGGTATTATTTCGAGTGGCACTTAACCGGTTTTGGGTTATTAAATCGCATTTTGTTGCTTAGTATTCTCTAATCAATTTGAAATAGCTTGAGTATTTGTATTAAATATGGCAATATATCGTCAGGTTGGTTTATTTGCAGGATGCATACTTATGTGTGGCCGCTTTTCATTGCCATTCCGGCCAATTACTTGAATCTTGGATTAGCCAACTTGAACCATTCCATTTAACCAGCAGTAACTTTGCTAGATGCAATATCATTAGGAATATGCTATTGACCTCTTGGTATTACTTCTAGGATTGGTAACGCCTTATTCGAACCAAATGTATTCCAAATTGCTAGTTAATCCGACAGCCATTTTAGAATAAATGTGGGACATGTCTAAGCATTAAATGTAGCTGGTGGTGTATCTTCGTGGTGTTCAATAACTTCGCTAACAAGTGAGCGCCATATAATTCAAACCTTGGGATCAAGACTTACTTAATTGGAGCCAATTTTGTGTTTATAACAAAGATATACCGAGTGGGAGGTAGATTATGGCATGTTGCACCTGTTCTGTTTTACAAAGTGTATAAATTGTTCAGTGTAACTGAGATACGAGCGTGATCTTGATATCAAACCCGGAGGCGGAATTGCATCAATTTTATACAGTTAGTTATCAAGGAATCACGAATTTATTATAAAATCAGTTAGATTCTATCTTGGCTATAATTATCTATAATCTAAACTATCAGACATTATCGTGCATAAGCTCCATTCGTTAACATCTGTGTTTATGGCCTGAATCGATAAACACAAAGCAAAATACAATTAAGTTTTCTCAAGCCCTTGGAATTATTTGTATTTTAGATTCGACCGATAATTAAGGTAATGATAAATCTACTAATCTACTAATTTGTTAATTGTGCGGATTATATGATTCAGAATTTATGTTTTATCAGGGTAATTTATTTCGAATCAGAGAGGAGTACCGCGAATTTCCTTGATGTTTGTGTGAGTTCTCAGTCTTGTTAGTTTAAAGTGGTTTTAGGTCTTAACAATTAATGGAACTCAAATAACACTTTTGTCTCTAGATAAATAATAAAATAAAACCGTAAACCCGGTAATTATGATTAAACCTTATCTATAGATCAGTCAAAATTTGTTAGCTGAAATGTGTCATTATAAATGTCATTTCTTAATTCATTATTGTGAAACGTTTTCGCTTAAGTATTTTATTAAATGTACGTACTTACACTCGGGGGCAAAATTAATTCATATTTTTTTTAGTAATAAAAAAAAAACCCGCTGGTCAGTTTCAGTGGAAATGGTATCAAATGATCCCAAATTTATATTTTTCTCAGAAGAGGCACACATGTGGCGTTTTGGAGTTATAGCGACTTTTTTTTCATTGGAAAATGTTAAAATGTGTCGAACTATTGTTTTTAATTTTCAAAAGTGGTTTATAAACATTAAAATTAGCTTTATTACAATTTAGTTGGATTACTGTAGTAATGAGTATTTCCTTCCCCGTACCCTTTTACAGCTTCCATCCTTCAGGGCATACTACTCTGCTATTGATCTGGTGCGGAATTTCTAGCTCTATATCTATACCATTACAAAGCCATTTAGTTTTTTAGTCAAAATATGTTAATCTGGATCGCCAGGCCATTCAATGCATTTTCAGTATATTGAGTTAGCGAAATTTTGCCAAATTACACCTCGTTATCCCCATCAAAATTACTCCACAATTGAGCTAAAGTTGGCCAATATTATGGCGTATAAAACGATCATAGTACTAGATAATCTGAATTGCCAGGCCATACAGAAATCAAGTTTTGTCTGATTCTGTTTTTTTCTTTTTCAGAGCAAATGGTTAATTCTTCTCGCGGTTCTCGCTAGTGATTATCATTTCGAATTTGAAAATATAAATAAACCCGAAATTTGAAGCTGGTGACAGTGTACCAATAAGGGATTTGATGTATTCGAAAAAAAATTTGTAGCTAATAAACGGTACATAAAAGCTGTAGTCAAATCCCTTCCTTCCAGGTCAAGAGACACACACAGCTCTTCATATTCAATTCGATTCAATTCAACTAACTCAATTCAACAAACTGAATTTCCATTAAATTGGAGAAAATTACAAAACTGTGTTTACTTGGTTTAATGTCTCCAATTTCAAATACTTAATCTACAATACTTACGAATAACGAAGATCCTAATAGATTGATCAATAGTTCGCGATATAGAGAAATGTAAAACAGCCCCGTCACGTATCAAAGTGAAATTGAAAATAATGATGATAAATTTATATCGCAGCCCGTCGACCGTGCGTGATCCGATTACTTTTAATTCAAAATTTTATCTGTATCTGAAAAATCGATCGTAAGCTGCAAATTAATTGTGGTTGCCACAAACACACGTGCATTATGGTAACTAATTTCAAAAATAAAATTTAAAATCACACCGCTTTCCGTAAAGTTTCTAAAATTTGTCTGGTTTATAGGTTTACAAAACATTTTGACTATCCATATTATAACATATGGTACATATAAATATTGGTTCGGTTACATAAGTTCGAATGGTTTAATAAGTATTATTTTGAGCGAAGTTGCACAATTGCTACCAAATGTATCGAACTCATCCAAATGCGTCATACGTGTGTCATCGTTTAAGAATCGCTGCAAACAGTTTTTAATTTTTATCGGAAAATGACATTTAGGGGTTTTAATAAAATAACCACAAATCGAGATATAACTAAAACGTAACTCATTCAACATTTAGGCGACCTTTCCAATTTAAGTGTTAACCAGTATATTGAACTATTTGAACTACGGATTTGATATGGTTAAAAGCATTAGATTAATTACAGTACTAATATGCTGCCTACATAAATTTCAGAAACACAGCGAATTTTCTCTAGTTAGCTAAAATTTTTATTGAACAGATTAATATATTGGTGCAATTAGATTAAGATATGTTGAAATTGTGGATGGAAATATTTTTATTGTTTTATGGAACAGTTGAGCCAATCAAATTTATGATTCCTTGATTATTTACATTGTTAATTGTATAGTTTAATGAAAGCATTGATCTAAATAGAATTTAGATTTTCGTATCTAAAGTTTTAACGATTATATCAGTATAGCGAGATCACTCGAGGCAAACTGTCTTTACGGTGCAAATTCGACACTTTTTTATGCCAATAGTAACTAAAAATGCCATATCGATATTTAGAACTTAAATGATTCACAATGAATGATTCATAATGCAGCCTTCTCCACTTTTTATAATTTACCGGAATAAGACGAACTAATAATAAGAGTAATACCTTAACGAACGGAATTTAAGAATTAGTTAAACACAGGGAATTCTACAAAATATTACCAAATCATGTTGATTTTATATATAAAATTGAAGTTTATATTTAATTGGGAAACCATTTACTGTTTGGGATTCGACGCGGACCAGAATAAAACTTCAGGCCGTTACTAAGGTGCTTCAGTAAACCTTGCAGCATTCTTCAAGACTTTTTCTACTATATGCGATAATATTTATAAAAAAAACGAAATAACCACCAGCACCAAAACGGTTGATTCCTGAACTATAGCGGTTTGTCCAAAAAATCTTTTCGATTATCCGAAGTATTATTCGATTATGCCAATTTTATCACGATTTCAATAACCTGGTCTTACAAACCGAAGATCTCCTCTTATTTTTAATCGGGTTGAGGGGGTCGGGTACCTGTTATACAAAACCATAAAAAAACACACCGTATACCACGAAATTTCTTTACATTATTCCTTCATTATTTTCCTTAGTTCAGAAATCTCCCGTTTGGCGCTGGTAGTAAATTGTTGTTTTGAAGATGTAGTAAATTTTTCTGAAGCACCTTAGTACTTAAAACTACCGTGGTTGCGCTGGAAACAGTTACAATTTTTCTCATACAATCACACATCCTGACAAGCTGGGTGGCCAGGCTCAGATTGGCTTGGGAGTAGTATCGAGACCGATATAGAAAAACAGCAAGATAGTCTCTGCAGCATAAGTACAACTACAACAGAACCGAAAATATAAGAAAGGTTTTCATCTCTCACAAAAACAATTCGAGTATTCGTATATATTTGGCATTTCTACTGAATAACCACCATAAAGATGAAAAACAGAAGAGGACTCTAACAGTTAAAGAAAAATTAAGATTGTAAAGTTGGCACAAGCTTTTTCATTAAAGACGATATAAGAAAATTAAAGGAAAAGGGTTCAGTGGGCTTCAAGAGTAAGATTCGCACCTTACATTTATTTCTGGACAAAAACTTAGTAGTTCGAATAGGAGGACTATTGCAACATTCAATTCTAAAACATAACGATAACCATCCAATCATCCTATACCACCTAAAGGTCATTTCTAAAAATACTCAGCATGGAGGTTTGAACTGAATGCTCGCATTTATAGGGAAGCAACTTTGCGGATTCTCCAAGGGAAACGGAACAAAGAGTCTGGACGGGTACATCCTAGAACTGGTCAGTGATTTAACAACACAACGATTTCTAGCTGCAAATAAGTATAGCGACAACACCACGAATTTTGTGGCCATAAATAAATATTTACAATCTATTCATCATCAACTGATATTTTTAACATACTAGCAAAAAGCGATGCAATGGCGTTTTATTCCTCCAGGCTCACTAAATTTCGGCGGCACATTGGAAGCAGGGGTGAAATCGTTATAAAATAGCATTTGAAGATCGCTGCAGAATCGGTACTACTAACATATGATGAATTAACAACTTTGTTGTACTATATTGAAGCAATATTAAATCCTAAACCGATTTGTCCACAATATATTGGATTCTAATCAACTTGAATGTTTAACACTCGGCCATTTTTTAATTGGTGATTCCATGGTCGGCCCTCCCTATGACGGCCCTCCCTTTACTCGAACCAAAACATATTGACAAGGTGGCAGCCAATCGAGAGAATGAGTGAAGATTTCTGAAAAAATTGGAACGAAAATTATCTCCAACAACAAATATAAAAGAAAACCAATTATTTCTTATAAAAGTCAAAATTTTGCCTCCCAACCTACCAAGTGGCTAATGGGAAGCTTGAAAACTCAGAATAAAATACTCAAAAGGTCCATAGCTAAGGCACACTACACCATTGAGCCAGAAACCGAACCAATCGTTGAAAATTCAAAAGTGCTACAGCTTATAACAAACAACAATAAGCTGGGGGAAGTTTCATCTCGAGAGAAAGTTCATATAATGATATTCATATGGCCAAGATACCAATATCGAGGATAGACACGAACCAACTGGAAACACTAATTGAAGAACACAATAGCAACCTTCACTGGAATTCTGATGTTCGTCATTACAGCATAAATATACTGTGTCAATCTCGCAGTTTTAATAATTACAGAACTAACGGCATTTTCTTTTTATTGAACCATACTCCCTTTCCAAAGGACGGGTCGGAAAGTTCCTATACAATTTTTTCTATAATCTTCGAATTTTGCTTGGTTGGGTATATTTATTATTTATCATGTAGATGAGGAATGCCTTCGCGATAGAGACTTGGTGGTTTCGAAGCAAATTAGTTATCGAATCATTTTTGCACATCTTCAACTTTCGTGAACCGCTGTTCTAACAAATATGATGACCTCGATCTGAATAAGTGGTAATCAGAGCGAGCCAAGTCTGGTGAATACGCCGCATGCTGTAAAACATCCCTGCCCAAGGATAAGATGAGTACCTGGGATGATTTTGCTGTATGTGGAAGAGCGCTGTCATGCAGCAATATCACCTTCCACCTCTCTTGGTCACGTAAATTGTATTTTTTTCTTTCAGAGCATCACTTAATTTGATCAATTGGGTCTGGTAACGCATAGCTGTAACATTTTGAGCAGGTTCCAGAAGCTCGTTGAGTGAATGATTCCTTTTCAATCCCACCAGACACACAGTAACACTTTCTTGGCAAAAATATTCATTTTTGAATGGATTATTGTCGAAAATCAACTTTTCATCATCCGTAATGATTTTTTGCAATCAATTCTTTCTTTTGTACCGAGAAAGCAAATGAGCAGATGCCAACTCTACGATTTTTGTTTTCTTCGGTCAGTTTATGAGGAAACGATTTTCCTTCCTTTTGTATTTTTCCCATTACATGCAATACAATCGACTTGATTTTGCTTGGTGAGTATAACTCCTAACTGTTCTGCAAGGTCTTTATGAGTTTGACACGGATTTTCTTTCATCCAACAAAACTTTATGTTCTTTGTCTTCAAATTGTTTTACTGCACCTGCACGTGGATCGTCCTCAAGATTAAAATTGCCATCACGAAATCTTGCAAACCACATTTTTTATTCAAAGAATGCTCACTTAAGTTCGAGTTAATCAATTCCACATTTTGAGCAGGATGCAGTGACGTAAATGTTGCTTACTTATCGACATCCGTATCTTAAAATTGATACACACAGAACGAATAATAAAGGCAAATTAACTACCAGCGCCAATGGGGTTAATTTATGAACTATAGCGGTATCGTCAAAATTTTTATCTGCTCCAAAACCTTTCAAACGCCATACTACACGGGTATAATATGGGAATAATGTAAAGCAATAACACGGAATTAGGTGTTTTTAGATAATTTTCTATTACTGATATCCGACCATCTTAAGATAGATGTTCCAAAAACTTTTCGATTCTCCTAATTAAAAATAAATCAAGTTTGGTGAAAAAACATTCAAATCGTACAAGCCGATTTTAAAATATCATCGGTACAGGCATATGTTCACCCAGACAGACATCCAGATAATCGGACACACCTCTTCCTTTTTTGTGATCAGAGACCTTCAAAACGATGAGAAAATGATTGTCAATAACATCGTTTTACAGATCGAAATTAAAGAAAACTGTCAAGAACGGCTTTTGTCAATCTCCTTTTATTTTTATCCAGAGAATTGACAAGCTTGTCGGATTTCTACCAAAAGGGGTGGTACCCACTTGTCATCAACAATCATCAAAAAATACACCCAACACCACGACATTGCTTTAAATTATTCCCATATTTTCGTGAAGTATATTGTTCGAAAGATCTGCGGAACTAGTCGAAAGCATCAAACAAAACTTTTGACGACTCGCACTTTAGTTCATAAATCTCCCGTTTTGGCGGGCAAAGATAATTTTTGTTTTGAAGATTTTGAAGGTGTTGTAAATTTTACTGAATCACCTTAGTACTGAAAACTACTGTTGTGCCGTTGGAAACAGCTAAAATTTTTCTCATTCTCATAAAATAAGGTGACAAATCATTTGAAAGATCTTAGAAAAAGCAAAAATTTTGAAATCAGCGCTTCAGAACAGAAATCAACCGTTTCGTCGACGGTGATGCTTCATAGTCAAACCTACCGTGCTGCTTACGCCTCGTTGATAAATCCACCGTTTTAGCACTGACAGTTATATATTGATTAGAATAGGCACTTTAGTAGGGCATTTTAGTTATGCACTTTAGTACACCATTGTGGTGCTGATTATACGAAACAAAAATTTTGTTAACCGCGATTTATTACACAAATTCTCCGTTTGGAAATTGCTGGCAAAAATATGTGTTTGGTATAGAATAAATATACATGTCGCATAAAAAAATTTAGTTGAAGCACGTTGTTACAGAGCTGCTTTGATTTTCCGCTCCATTGTGTGTCATGATTAAAAGTTAATCCTGGTCTGATTTTCACAATGACAATATTTTCCAAACCAATGATGATCGTTCCATTATAAAATTTTTGAGTCGAATATGTGGGCACTTGGAAAACGATTTAAAAGGTTTTAAAAAATATGTATAATTCGTATTTTATTATTCGTTTTAAGTTTTTACTTCAAACCATTTTTACATAAGATTAAATCAAAAACTATCACAGTGAGAATCAGAACAACGAAAAATATCGACTTGACAATAGAAAATGGATGAGCTCGTTTAACCTAAAAACTAAAGTTCAACGTCACATCCTGCATCCTGGTCGTCAAAGTAAGCGTTTCGATGAAATTCATTTGGACATCATTCGTCCACTTCCACCGTCAGAAGGTAATCGGTATTGTGTGACATTAATAGATCGGTTTACGCGATGGCCGGAAGTAAGGCAGATACTGTGGCAGACGCTATATTCCAGAACTGGATTTGTCGTTTTGGAGTTACCATCCAGCATTACAACGGACCAGGGGTGACAGTTTGAGTCGGCCGTATTCACAGAATTGCCACTGTATAGTGAGTACCACATAAAAATAAAGTAACGTTTAGTCCACAGGTACAATTTTCGTCGCAAACAAGATTAGGGCGTCAGATAAAACGTCCTTGTAGATTTATTTAGTAGCGTTTGCTATAAGCGCTCACTGGTAGGGGAGTAATGTGGCGCCATAGGCAAAATAAATAAATATGTTCGGATAGCGCTGAAATGATGAAACCAGGTTCGTAGCTCTGTTTACGGTTTAAAAAAAAAAGAACTTGGGTACACCAACGAGAACGCCAAGACCGAGATGTAAAATAAATTTAATTTAGAATTATCCCATCGAATCACGTGTGGTAGAAAAAATGTTTTTAGTTTTAATATCGTGCCGTGACATTTAATCGTGGATATTGTTTAACTGTAAAAGTTCTTTGCTTAATAGTCGAACTGAATTAATAAAGATTTTAAAATAAATTAAAAGTAAAGTGATTTTGATTAAAATCCACGCTACATGTAGGAGAAGTTTCGAAAGAGTCCGAGGAAACTAACCTCCAAAACTTACTGCTCCAATGGCTACATCTGATGCGTCTACTGCTAGTTGAAGTTCATCATTTCTCGTTGGATGTGCTAAGATGGTAGCATTAAAAAAATCATATTTACAAAGTTAAAATTATTTAATGGTGTTTAGTCACGTTTTATGTTTATTTCCACTAAATTCTGTGGCCCTATTCTGGTAATTCGCCGCCGGGAATAGGGAATAATTTATTTTTGTAGCAGCTACTCCCCAGATATTTCCCCCAATTCCCCGTTTTACAAAAGTTAATTCTGGCGATTGGTTAATAAATTTACCGGAAAATAATTTAATTACTCGAGGTCGACACGCGACCGTAATAAAACAAGAAAACAAATGTCTAAAAATAGTTTACTACGTTTACTTGGTTTTTATTAATATTTTTATCGAATTTTACTTAAAAAATAAATTTTGTTTATTAAAATAAAAATTGGATATTATTTCCAATTGATATTACTAATTTTTAGTATAAATTTACAGCCATAATACACAAATTACGTAAATACAATAAATTAACCATAAATTCTATTCCGAGTTAATTCTTTCCTAAAATAGGTATGGAATAATAAACGTCAAAACTGCTATAATGGGGAATAATTTTTTCCCAAAAATGTTTTTCCCCAGAAGCCGGAATACACTTTTGGGGAAAAGGGAATAAAACTGCTACAAAATTTAAAATTACCATTCCCCGGGAATTACCAGAGTAGGGCCACTGTGGCACTATTCTGGTAACTCCCTGGGAATATGGAATTGGGGAAAGATTTTATATGTAATTTCAGTTCAAATAATTTTTTTCCGGCCTACTAAGGAGAAAAGTTTGATGTAAATATTTATAAATTGGGAATACCTAACTTTTCCATATCTAAATTGGCAGGGAATATTATTCCCAATTTTATTTTGTTTTCAAAATAATTACCACTAGGTGTTTACCTCAGTATGCCAGAAATAAAATTTTAAAATACAAATTACATATAAAATCTTTCCCCAATTCCCTATTCCCGGGGAATTACCAGAATAGGGCCACTGGAGGATCATTTGATTTTCAACCCGACCTGTGATAAATCTACGATAGAAATTTATTAATGCCAGATATCTCTATCTCAAGATTTAGAGCTGCTCTTGGTTGATCATAATTTCGGATTGTCTTAACTTTTTCTGACAACGATACGACGATTCCCTTTGCTGTGGCGAAGTGGCCCCAGAAATGTTAACTCGATTTTCGCTGAAATACGATTTGTAAATGCTGTTTGTGTTCCTCTGTTGACGCGATCGCAATGTCAACAATACACGGAAACATGAAATTTAATCCTTGAAGAACTCCACTAATCAATCGTTGTTGTGTTTGCGCCGCGTTTTGCACCGTACTTCAAATAACATATATATAAACTCAAAAAGACTAAAACGTGTTGCGATGGCCGTCTTTGGTATATCACCAGACTCAACCGGAACCTTAGGATCTTTCAATTTCTCTGGGCTGTAATTCTCCATTAGTTGTTCATTTTGTTCTCCATATACATCTTATGCCATGTCCACCATTCTAAAAAATTGTCGCACATTGTCACTATTGACGATTCTGGTTCTGCGAAGCTTATCGTGCCAATTACGAAATATACTTCTAATGACCTTACCGGAAGTACATGGGTTTTCCCACTAAATTCCTACAACTAACTCATTCTACAACTAGCCGATACATAGCCGCTTTTCCACAATTGACACATACTATGCCCGTGTGTTCGGTGTTTGGCCGTTTTTGTTATGACAGCATTTGTAAGTTTGATGGTCTGACCGTGACTTATATAATTTTCGTTTATCTGCAGTTTTCCTCCAAAATAATCTAACCTCGGGGTACCGTACAAAATAGGTTAGATTCAACGTCATTAATACCATTTATCACATATAGGAAAATGGTCACATCCACCACGTTACCCAGTGAGCCAAGGGTGTAAGTGCGGCTTTGGGGTAACAACCGAACGGCCCAGTGAGCCAAGGGGGTAAGTGCGGCTTCGGGGTGAAATGAATAAGAAAAAAATAACACTCAAATTTAATAGTCCATTGGAATTTCGAACATTTCTATTACACTGTTAAAATACGAATTTATTGAGACAGATATATAAAATTAGAAAGAGTTGATTATTATTAAAAAATAAAATATAAATTTTAATTATAACAAGCGTTTGATTCTAAAATACAGCAATGCGGGAGAAGAAGTCGCATATGTAGACGATTATAAACCGCTTCCGAATAAAGAGCGAGAATGCTTTAGAATAAAATCAAATAAAAAGTTTTCCTTACTGACTATATTTAAGGCTCGAGCGATAACAAAAATTTGAGGATTTCTAAGACGACGATGTGAAAGGAATAATCAAATATCTTAGCGATATAATGGGCCATATGATTGAGCAGAGGGGCTGCCCGCTTTTTAATTACGTACAGAGGTAAAGACATAATCTTTTTGTTGAGCCATATGCCCGGCAATACAGAAAAAGAACGTTGTCCTGGAACTCGAATGTAGGCAGACACAGGTGAATCCGCCTACAACAAAAACAATGTGGTTACGGATTTAGCGCGTCTTTCGATCCAAAAAACGCTTCTTACAACGGATCCATGCCATAGTATTTTGCATACATATTACACACAACCGTTTCTCTTGAAAATTCTTTAAAAAATCATATTTACCAAATCATTTTTTTTACTTAATATTCAATTTCAAGATGATTGCCATTTGTGTTACCACAGGTACACCGCTTCATTTCCTTAATATCAAGGTTTGAACATGTAACCGCGATCATTGAATTGGTTCGATGACGATCATTAATAAATTTGAAATATCTAAAAATTTGAAATATCTAAAGATCGCAACAACATGCAACATAACCTAAATTTCACAGTTTGCTTAATTAAATTCACACTCAAAATGATATTCAATATACGAGAAACAGGTAAATAAATCGATATATCGTAAAGAAATTTTAATCTCGGTCATATATGTAGCTAATCCAAAACCTACTTAGCAGTGATTATGCATCAGATACGCACCAAAGGTTGCGTCACAAACGCGCAGCGACTCGATTCTCTATCCAAATGGTGTACGGCAAATTATGTAACGTTGGCGCCACAATAGAATTGCCTAATCCAAAAATATTATTAACGCCATCGACGTCGTCATCAACGAGTGCGTATATACACACACACAGTACAGTTCAATCAATCCGGAAATTAAACGGAAATTAATAACACGTTTTCATTGTTGTTGTTGTTGTGATTGTTGTTGTGCCGCGACAAATCTGCAATCGAGTTGTAAAACAAATTTGTAAATAAGAAATAATAAAATTTCACTTAACTTGATCGGTCGACCATGACATCTTTTATAATAATATTTTTTTTTGCTGCTGCTGCTGCCGCTGCCAATTTTATAATTAGAAAAATAAAAAAAATCCGTAAATTCGTAATACGGTGGTGAAGTAATAATCTTATAGATCGCGTCTAAGAAAACGAAAAAAAAAAAAATACTATGCATAATTGAGGTGTCAATCAACTCGGCTCGATCGTGTTTTTATGATATAAATTATATGTTTTACGGTTGATCGTTGATCGCTCGACGCTGTTGGATCAAAACAACTTTTCAAATACCAACATGAAAAAAAATGTATAGCATGTTGACTCATTTTATATAAATTATAAATGTATAGCATTTATAGTTTTGTATGCGCAATCGCGTCCCATTCATTTAACGATCGCGCATACTACATAAATTTATTTAGTGCTAGATGATTATTGTTACGATGATCATCATCATGAGATCGTTTAAAACGTGATCATAATAATATACATTCTCTCATACCAGGTACTCGATGCAGCAGAATTAAGGGCTTGGTCTTTTGCAATATTATTGAAATACTTACTTTTATATATACATACAATACATAAATCGTGATCGATGTTGATCGTTTCTTCCGAAATAAAAAAAAAACAGTCACGTGGTTAATTTAATTATAAAATTTTTACTGTTAAATAATGTTTATATCTAAAATCATACAGTCAATTTCACTTATACATAAAACTCTAAATTATTAATTATAATTTAATACCCTCGTGTGTTAGACAAGAATCACCCGTTCGTATACTTTAACTCGTTTTGGATATGTATAGGTTGGCGCCGCCACTATATAAGGCCGTCGTAATGGATACGCAAATCGTTGATGTGATGGTTGTGGCTGTACTCGTTGCGTTGGAGGCGGTGGCGGTGGAGGTTTTTCAAATGCTAATTCCTCGTTTGAATCGTTTGCGTCCCACTCGAACTCATCGCTATCACGTAGATGAGGTTCAGTTGTTTGGACGACCTGCTCTGTTGGAAATACTGAATGATCCTTCTCCGCTTTAACCTTCTTTTTATATTTAACCGCAAAAATTTTACCATCGGATTTAATCATAAACACTTTTGGTAGATAATTCGATATATCAAATATGTTTGAGTTGGCCACCGCTGGTTGCTCCTCTTCACTGCTCGACGTATACTGATAATGCGTTTCGCTAGCCGCACTATTCTGTAATTTCGGTAATTCGGTAGGTTTAGTTTTCTTTTTCTTATTTTTCTTTTTAAAGATCGCAATGAACGTATCGTCATTATTAAAATCGAGCCGAGTCGCTGCTGCTGTACGTAATGGCGTTTTGGTTGTGGTTAAAACTGTTGGTGGAACATATTTCCAAAAGATTACTTCGTCTTTTGATTCTGGCGTGGACTTATGATTATTCCGCTTGACGGCCATCCGAATATTGCTCACCACATCATCGTACACATTAATCGATGGGTTCTGATTTTTTCGAATCAAATTTTTTGTGCTGATCGGTCGCGTAGACGTCTCATGCGACGTACTATCGAAATCATATATAGCGGGAATACGTGGGATCGGATTTATGTTCGATTGAATAAATTGCTCTTTAAAAATTGGATTATCTAATGGATGCTGGCCAAAATATTTTGACTTCAAGCAATTTATTCGGTCACCGAGTTGGCCAAGGCGTTGATTTTTCGCATGATTTTCATTGTAGTCACCTTTTGGTATCGGTTTTGGCATATTATCGATTTTCGGCTCAAATCGATCACAGTCCACCGACGATTTTGTGTCATAGTACGATGAATATTTTGGAATATTTTGTGCGTATCGCAGTGCTGACATTTCGTTTAGGACATCTGCAGGCAAATTATAATACGGATATTTTTCGGGTACCGCATAACTTTCGGTATTTTGTGATCCACTCTCTGCCGAATCGCTATTCGAGTTACCTTTATTTTTAATATTTTTACGTATTTGAGATTGCTCCTTTAACACGGCTTCATGATCAGCATCATGATTCCTATGAAAATCCTCGTCTGGCGCATAAACGGTCGAATTTTTTAATAATTCCGTTATGTAGTCAATCAATTCGTCCCCCTTTAAATTACGTACCTTGATTAAAGGGAGTGAGATTGGAAGTTCTTCGATCGCTTCGATCTCGTCCGATTCGTCTACGAATTCAGTATTGCGCCTACGTCGTAATAGTTTTTGTTTTTTATTTATTTCGATCTTTCCAAATTTATCTTCGCCCCCGTGATCATATTCACTATCCTCGTACCCTTGTTCCGTATACAGGGTGTGACTTTTTTCGCTTTTTAGACGAGATTTTGGTCGTAGATCGAAATCTGGAGCGTCTGATTTAGACGGCTCAATCGCCACAGTTTCCGATTTTCGTACCTGTGCAAATCTTTGCACCGGAATAAATGTGTCATCATTTTCGCTGTCTTCAACCTCTTGACCATCATCATCCAATGCATGATAATTTTCATATTTAAACGGACTTTTTTGTATACCGCGTCCACCGTTTAAAAATCCGAACTTATCACCATCGTATTGTATTTTGTGTAATACGTTCGGCATTTTACGGTATGAGAAACCTGCATTAAAATCGTTTTCAGTTTCGTGTAGTTCCGGGTGATATTCACCATCGTCATTGTGATTGTCTAGAACTGCGAGGTTACTCGATTTACTCGGGTCGAGATGTTTTTGACGAATGGCTTCAAATTCGTTTTTCTGATTGTCGAAAAATGTCTTTTCGTTCGTGAATATATCTCCCGAGTACGTTTTCTCGGGTATATATTCAGCTGTGTTGGTTCGAGATGCTGGCCGTTCGTCGTCATCATCGGTAAAAAAAACTTTTTGTTGCTGTTTTAATACGTCTACTTGGTCCCGTAGCACTTGGTGATTTTTTTTCATTTCGGGAAATTTATAGACATGCGAATTTGTCGGGAATGGCGTCGGTTTATGCACAAAAGCACCACTATAATAGTGAAAGGGTTGCTTACGTCGTAAAAATTCCTGTTGCTGTTGATAATTACGCTGTTGCATGTTCAGTTGGAATGGTTGACCAAATTTTCGGCCACCGCGTGTCCGTCGAAATGCATTCGACTGGAATACGACAGGTTTTATTTTTGCGATTGAGACACGTGCGCCCGAGTTTGGGCTTGATTTTTTTATTGTCGTATAGAACGGTTCATCGTACGTTTTTGATGGTTTTTCATTGAAATATCCACTATAGATTGGGTCGCGCACTGGTCCCACTGTAATCCCTTGGGTGGCATGCACAATTATTTCACTTAACACTATCGCAATAAATATCACAATTTTCATTTTGTAGGAATTTTTTATTTTAGTTTTTCATTTCGCATATGACACAGTTCAAAATTTTGGTTTTCACTCACTTTAGATCACAACTTATAACCAACCACTGATAATAAATACAAAATTATACTGAATACTCTGTATATATGAGAGAGCTGTTCACTTCACAAAATTTACCGCGAAACTGTAACAGAAGAAAGAGTTGATTTCGCTTTTTATAATTCCACTTTCCTTTTTCGTCTTAAGAAACGATTTTTTTGTAATTTTTGTTTTGTTGTCGTCTTAAAGATTTTGTGCTTTCGGTGTTGCATATAAACGCGACTATATGTCGTTTAAATTTATTTTGGGTGTTTGTAGAAAGGGAAATTAATTATAAAAGAAAATTTTTGGAAGTCGTGGAAGTGTGCGTTGGGTGGTTAAGTACCGTTAAATGAATTATGAAGCTCATCCAAATTTCATGGTCGTGATGTAAAACTTTTTGTTACTCGCGTGTTTATGTTAAGTGCGCGATGTTTCAAGTGACATTCATTCAACTTAGAATTAAATTGGGTGTGCGATTAGCATTAGTAAATTGTATATGCATTTCGCATTGTTATATAGTGTTTTGTAATTATTGCATTATAACAAAGTGTTTGGACATTTTGCGAGTTCTTTTTACACAACAGCGTTTTGAGTTGTTATACGTAACACACTCAAAGAAGCCAATAAACGTCGTTTTATAAATTGACCATATTTAAAGTGGTGGCAAAATTTATGCACAATTTATTTATGAAATTATAGCTTTGGGCAACGTTTCATCTTTCATTGTTTATTCTCGCCGTGAGGCGTGGGTTTCTTTGTTAACGTTGAATTGATTAAAAAACGGTTAAGTTTCACATTTTAACGTATTTTACCGATTGTTTTGTTTACAGAGTCCAACGAAATACAATTTGATCGATTCGAGCATTTTGGTACTGAAGTCAATATACGCTTTAGTTTACCAATATTTTTAAATGAACGACATATTCACTTGTAAAAGTTCTAATCGAGGAATTCACGTACCGTTTCCTGAGAAACAGCTCGCAAAAGAAAAGTTGCTTACCAAAATAGAGAATGGAAGGTATAGTTGGTAGATCATCTACATTTCGTAACAACAATGTCTTTCTTAGAAGCAATACCAAAGCCAAACTTTTCTAATATACTTTTGTATCAATAGATGTCAGTAATTGAAAAAAGTGCAATATATTAAATAGCTTATGTATAGAGCAGACGGGTTTCATTTTTCTCTGATACCCCAAAATTGCGCATCTGTGAATAAAGTTGGCTGTGGCAAACTGTGTTTGGAATCTGTATTATAAATAAATCACCCACGAGTTCAGTGCCCAATACAACTTAAGCGAATGGTGATGTAACTAAGGAAACGCTACATTCGAACGTTGATGGAGATATAGAGTGGGATGATCATAATATCAATGACGGCGTAAAAGGTATGGAGATAGATCTTAAAAGAACGAAAACTGAGAAAACTTATAAAAGTGATCGGAAAAATTGCACAAATTCGTTTGATGGCCGATGCCAATTAAAATGAGAATAGAGATATATATCAACGATCGACTTAAAATATGTCTTTTGACGTTGCATCGCGAGTCTTTGTTTATCTGGAAGACTTGCTCGTCGCTTCTGCTGACCTGGAAGAGCACCTATTTTTATTGACCAAAATATCCGGATTGTTACTTTATCCTGATTAGTACTTGGGTCTTGTAATTGGTAACGGAATCATACTCATGAACCCGTATAAAATTCAGGCTATTGAAGACTATCCAACTCCTCAAGCCGTTCGACAATTACGACGATTCTTGGGTATGGCGAGTACCAGCGTTTCATTTTTTTCTATATGCGGCGATTACAACACCCTTAACAGACCTGCTGAACAAGAGCCAGACGCTTAGCTGGAATGAGTTGGCAGATAATGCCTTTAACAAAATAAAAACCACAATTACCTCGTCACCTGTTCTACGTAACCCGAACTTTTCGCGTCCTTTTTACATCCAATGCGATGCGGGTTCGGGTGGAGTAGGAAGCGTTCTGCTTCAAAAAACCCAAGAAAGAGAAGAACATCCCATAGCGTATTACAGCCATAAGCTTAATTCTGCTCATCATAAGTATAGCGTCATAGAACTCGAATGCTTAGCTGCTGCCCTCAGTGTGAAAAAATTCAGACAATATGTTGATGGATCAGGGGTACACTTTCACCATTATTACAGACCATTCTAGTTTAAACTGGTTGATGGGGCAGAAATACTTATATCGAAGAAAACGCCTTATATCCAGAATGAGCCTCGAAGCTTTTGATAACCGGGATGTCTGTGATGATGGGATTTGGGAGTGTGTCGCCTTTGCATGTGGATCTAGATTCCGCTGAGTTTCTCTCTCATAATTACCTTGACCGAATTAATACCCTCAAATAAAATCCTTCGGATAAAACAAACTTTGCGGAAATTGAAGGGAAATTGTACATTGACATTAAACCTAAAGTGCCCTGTTTCTAACGATCTGGGATCATGAGAACTGGTAATATACCTGATTCTTTAATTCTTTCATTATTGAAGCAATCTCATAATTTCCCAACTGGCGCTTATTTAGGACAGGAAAAAACTTTAGAGCTCCTTCAACGGCAATTTTATTGGGCTAAATGGCTCGTGGCGTCAGAGACGTCATTCGTAAACGTGAAATGTGTAAAAAATACGAAGGCGACGAACCATACCACAAAACTTCCAATGAGGAAAGTTCTAGAGATCCATCGACCATTCTAGAAACTTTTTATGGAGTTTTTGGGTCCATACCCCCGAAGCCGCTTAGGGAACACATATACATGTTGATCTTGCTGGATCAATATACAAAATTATGTATTAACCTCTTGCGCTATCAATCAGTTAGAAAAAATGTATGCCCATCCACTCAAACCAATTCCAAATGAACTCCTCCTAAACGGCTGGACCGATTTTAATGAAATTTTGTGTGTGTTTGAGTGGGTTCCTGGAAAGTTTAGATTCAAAATTTGACCCGGTTGGTGGCACCGCAATCGGGTTCTAGGAATTTTTTTTTGTTTTTTGACGATTTTTTTTTATTCTTTTTAGATTTTTCGCATATCCGAATATATAACCCCACAATTTCACCACCCCACTTCCCCCAATCTTTATATATATATATATATATATCTATATATATATATATATATATATATATATATATATATATATATATATCTTTATATATATATATATATATATATATATATATCTATATATATATATATATATATATATATATATATATATATATATATATATATATATATATATATATATATATATATATATATATATATATATATATATATATATATATATATATATATATATATACATATGTATATAATTCTTCTGTACGTGTGTTCTAATTAAAAAAAAATTATTTCGTTTATTTATATTTTTTCGACTCTCGTCCAAAGTAGTTTATATTTTATATGGATTTGATATTTTCATTTCTTTTTGAAAAAAAATTGTTTACTATTTTCCTCCTCTCTTTCAGAATCCGCGATATTTATTTTTTATTTCTATTCGGTGAGAAAGGAAAAAACAGTTAAAAAAAAAATTCTTTTTTTGGAAATGTAAAAATAAATTCTTCTTTTTGGAAATGTAAATATTCGCTCGTAGATGTACGCTGTACGTCATTTTGAGTTTAGACAAACATTATCAATGACGTACATTGTACGTCAAAATAGCGTAAGAGGTTAGGTTAACTATGTTTTGAATATCTTGAAAAGAGAGTTGTTTTTAGTGTCTTTGGAGTTCCAGAAGTTGACTGATTTATTGAACTATTACGGAGTACAACACTGCACCCCTAACTACTCACCGCAATCAAACGCGTCTGAGAGTGTGAATAGAACCGTTCTCTTCGCTATTTGATTATATGTTCAAGACGATCAAAAGAATTGGGACTTACGTTTAGAAGAAATTAGTTCTGCCTTGAGAAAGCAGTACATGGCTCGACAGGGGTCGAAATCTGATGATATAAAAAAAAAAATTACTTAACAAATCGTTGGACAGGCCTAGCATCCTAGTAGAGTCTGGCGTTATTTTCATTTTAATTACAAAGTGTGAATAATACCTGTTACATGCTACAGTTTTTTAATTCCGGTTTGCCCAAAGTCTCAGATAATCCATGTAAAATCGCCACAGATGAACATTTCATAGTAAATTTTTTGATTTATTGTTATTTTATCGTGTAACTGTTTACCCTACAACAATTTATCGTGGAACAGTATATCGCATGCACGGTTTGTCGTATAACACATTTATTGTCCTAGATTTGAAGTTTATAAATTTAATACATTTTTCAATATGCATTTCGTATAAGAACTCGGCAATTTTTTTGAACAATTTTGTTGGAATTTTGTATATTGAATGAAAAGGGTATTCTAAAATGATTTTTTCAAGAAGTTCTGGAATATGAGGAATTGAGTAGGGATGGAAATGATTTTGTTGAATGGAAATGGAATTCCAAAATGATTTTTGGAAAAGTTGTGGAACATGGCCACTCTGGATCGAACTCGGCCATTCCTTAGCCGATTGTGTTTGTTTGATGGAATTGGAATTCTAAAATGATTTTTTGAAGAGTTTCTGGAACATGGCCACATGGGAGATTACTCGGACATTCCTTAGCGACCGATTATGATGAGCTTATGATGAGATTATGTGTGGCAGAATGGAAATAGGATTCTAAAATGAATTTTGAAAAAATTCTATATTTTAGCCACAAGGGACAGAAAACTTCTTAACCGTTTGTGATGGAATTGGGTATGTTGGATGGAAATGGAATTCTTTAACGGATTTTGGCAGATATCCTGGAATATGGAACTCGATTATTTCTTGACCGATTATGATGTGACTGGGAATGGAAATGAGACTATAAAATCATTTTTGAAAGAAGTTCTGAAACTCGTAAGTCTACGATAAACATTATCAAAGGATGACAAAGCCGAATGAAAATTTTCCTCTTTACTGGTAATTGCTGTAGTGAAGAGTATAGCCGGTGGTTGTATTACTCGTATGGATCTAACCCCCGGTTCATCTTAGTTTTTGTAAATAAAGTACGTCAAAAGTGTAATGCTTGGTTCGAAAAGTTCTGAAGAACTCCATCCATGTCGTTTTTGTTGGTAATACCATAAATTTGTCCGAGACCCTTGTAGTAGAGTAAGTAGTTCGCCTGCCGCTCAACCCACTTATAATGTGTGTGGTTCACGTACTGAAGATAAATCTTAAGGCATCCAGTTTTACCTGAAACACGTTTACATAGCAAGTCGCTTGCTAGAAAATGGACGCCTGCTTCCGCCACTGCTAACCTGGAGAAGGGAAGCCAATGTGGTGTTGGTTACACGGCACGAATTACTGCCCCTGACATTATAGTGTCAATGAACCTAAGCAAACATTTTTTTCAATCGTTTCCATTACACCGGTTTATTCATTTCGAGTTGCCTGACTTGCAAAGCAAGGAGGTATAAATCTAGGAATTTCCCCCCGCAAACCGTTTTCCTCTCTAACGTATTCTCAATGACATCTGTAAGACTATGCACCTGCTCAATACTTGACTGTTTCTCTCTGAAACCAAACTGATATTCTGGGATAAGATTTTTTGTTCTATAGTTTTTTCAATCTTTTGAGCAACAGCCTCTCAAACAATTTCGCTAGTGTTGGTAGAAGTGAAATTGGTCGCTAAGATTTTCTATCATTCGGTGGCTTGCCCGGTTTAGGAATCATTATTACTTCTGCTACTTTCCACTGCATTGGCACATGTTTGCTGTGTAAAAATTTAAGAGTGCCTTTTTCAGGCAGTTCCTTTATTATTTGCCCTGTTATCAGATCGTAACCAGGAGCTTTGTTTGCTTTTATGTTCTTAATTTCAGGTTTTAGTTCTTTCAATGTTACACACCTGATACCTTCGAAGTAAGATGTTCTGGGCGTATCAGCAGTGTTTTCGAGACTGGTTTGTCGACCTAGAGGTTGAAATGTTTCTTCAAGGTGTTCAGCAAACAGGCCAGATTCATCTTTCGCACTTCTAGCCCATTTTCCATCGTTTATTTTAATTGGGGGATCTGCGTTTTTGGCAGATGAATTTGTTTTTTCTATTACATTTTCACTAACCGTCATAATAACAAGAGAATTATCAGATATTAGACTTTGAGGATGTAGCGTTCTGATGTGCCTTTAGTGATGTCGAAATCTGTAAGGTCTGGGATTTTGTTGGGATCAGTTGACCAGTACGTTGGTTTCCCTCCTAAGTGACAACACTTTCTACCAAAATTTTATTTTAATTAAATTTGAATCAAAATTAGTGGCCTATTACGTTGTTGCTAAAAATATTTTTTCTGGTAATTAAATTTCAAATAAATTTTTGATTTAACCCAAAGAAAAATTTTCCAACTGCGATTTTTTGGACATAACAAAAATATTTTTATTATTAAGGTGGCATTATGTTAACCTCCAATTGTTTGTCCTATTTCCTTGAGACCAATCACTGAACAATTTGACTCAGAGTATGGAAAGGGACTAAAACAAACCAATGAAAACATTTTATTTGATAAACAAAATTCCCCTTCATATTTTGCTTTTTCCCCTTTAAATTAAAATTGTTTATTTTGAGTCAATTTTTGATCCAGGGACGCAAACGAGCTTCAGCAAAATAAGTGTGCATTGTGATTGCTAGAACATATGTCGGACTTCACATAAATTCGGATAGAAATGAACTAAAAATATTCTAAACGAAACTTCTAAACAAAATAATAGCCTTGATAATTCAAGTCAGACACTCTCGACTTTTATATTTTTCCTTTAAATTTAAAGTTTGTGAATCGCGTGGACCGCTTCTACAACTTAGCGCAATACAACCAACTAACTCCCTTGCTCTACAAATACAAATTTTTACGAGAACATTCAGCATCTGCTCTAAAGATATTGGGAAAACCTCAGGAAAACTTATTCTCACAATCCCTAAGGAAAACCAGCATCGGATGTTGCTACCTCCTCATCGTCCATTGGCAACAAATATAATTGGATGATTGGAAGTGTTAGTTCACTCTTCTCTGTCCTCACCTTGCACGTTCTTACTTTTTCATCTTGTTCGGGAAATACCTCAATCAATTTAGCCATCATCCATTGGCTAGGTGGTGTTATTCCATTTTTAAAAAACACCGTTTAACGATCTCTTTTCATTCGCCCCTTTTATCATGACGTTGATGTTCGATGATAGATTACTCGCCCAAACTTCTTGTTGTGATTTTTGTAATTTCAGCCAATCAGACAACCGGTTCAGTGATATTTTTGCTAGTAATGTTTGATATGGGTGTAATAACCGGTTGGCCAGTCAGAAAATGACTTGGTGTTAACGTCGATAAATCCGTTGGATCATTACTTATTGGTGTCAATGGTCTCGACATGCCGCAATCTTCGCCAATAGCATAGCCAACTACTCAAATGTATACAACTGCGCTCTTCTTACCCTTCTCAAATAATGCCTACTCGATTTGACGGCTGCCTCCCATATAGACCACCTCTCATCTCTGGCCTGAAACTGGCCTGAAAAAACTGCTTAAGGATCGCGAACTGCATCGCGATTACGATGTTGTTCCCAAGAATCCAATGTGTACTTAGGCAGACTTTGTTTTGCATATAATGAATTCAAATTTGATCCCACAGCTGACTGGAAGTCGCAATAGTTTTTAGTTGACGTATCCCACTATTTAATGAATCTAATACTGCCCGCAATGAATCATGACTTTCTTGATCTTGCTTTTTAATCGTATACATTCTCTCTAATATCCCATGAATAACATTGTAATTTCAGCATCACAGCAGCCTTTCCTGTACAGACTTGCCGCAAATAAAGCAATTTCGTAACATAGTCCTTACTATGAACCTCAGCTATAAACAAATCCCGAAATGCCGGCCAGTCGGCCAGGTTTCCATTAAACTTCCCAAGTTAGGCCTGCGGGCAAATTCCGGTTCGCTGGTAAATTTACCATTATGGTTTTTGCTAGTCGAAAAAATGCAATTGGTATAAAACCCAGAAAACGATTCTTGTTAAATGACTGAGAAAAAAGCCCATAACTAATGTCATAAAACACGACATACAATTTTTTCGTCGGAACCGCCTAACTGCTTGTTTCTATCTTGATCACTAGCGGCAATCGGCCCTAGGGCTCAGCCAAGACCGACGTACTACAACTCAGCTCACTACTACCCAGTGCATCTGATTTATCCTAAATCCTACCCAAGGCTGATATAAATCTATTCTCAATTTCAACGTATACACGATTCGTGATGAAAATGCTACATTGACGATACAGCATATCCATTTTCCCAAACAACTCGAAATGCCGCAGTCATGTCATAATCCTCGGATTGGAGGTTTGATTCGTCCTCGAAGTTCATACAAAATGCCGCAACCATGTCATAATCCTCCGAATGGAGGTTTCATTCGTCCTCGAAGTTCATACTGTGTCTCTCAAAAATTACAACTCTGACAAAAGATTTGTGGAATTAATTATTTAACGTGACGACTGCAACTCTTATTGTGACCTGTCTCAAATAAATTTTAACTCCATTCATCCTCGATCCATTATCTCATAGTTAAAGGAACACGAATTCAATTTCTAAATGCAATTCTCAAATTTCTTAAGGACACACAATTTTATTTATTTCATACAAAATTCAACCCATATTCCACTCAATCATCACAGTGTGGTTCGAACAACTATCAATAAACGGCGTACAACTATGTATAGTATATGTGCTCAACTCACAGTCCATTCACTTGGCATGAACTTATACCCCTATTCCCTTAGTCGTGTCACCTGTCACTTCTTCCGACAACTAGAATTTGATATTCCCTTAGTCGATCGAAGCGACAATCGTCGTTTCAAATGACAAACATCACTTGACGCCATATTCTATTAGTCATTTGGATCGACGATTGTCACTTGAAACGACATTTCTCGTCACTTGATAATTTGAAGTGACAGTGTTAAAATGGAAATAAATAAAACGTAAGTTTTTTTATTTATATATAAAATATGATAATTAACAATAAAAAAATTATATTTCACTTTATAACATTGATAATATAATCTGTAAATAATAAAGAAAACATAAATTTTTGAATTTATACATTTGTGTTTCAGTGTAAAAATCACAAACTGTAAACAGTTTGAATGCCTTGTTGGGTTGATGGAAAAAAATACCGATATAGCCAAAGGATTTTTTACGTTCGGAAGTTCTAAGCAAGATTATAACAAGGCGTGGGAGGGTTTCGCCAGCCAACTGAATAGTTTAGGGCCACCAATAAGAGAAGGTACCGGATGGCAAAAAGTAATTTAAAGAAAATTATATGATTTGTAATTAAAAATTTAATATGTGATTATTATAGGTATGGAATGATTTAAAAAATAAAATTAAAAAAAAACTTGGCCACAATAAAAAGGAAATATCGGCCACTGGCGGTGGATCCAATAAATTATTTGCTTTTTCGGCATTGGAGGAGAGCGTCATCAGTTTATTGTCTCTGGAAAAAATTACTCCTACCTCCAATCAATCTTTCGGATTGGTCCAAAATACACCAGCATCACCCACAATAGCAGCTTCAAATCACCATCATACAATCAATGAATCAACCATTGGGTTAAATATTGTTAATGACCACGTAACAACACCAGAAGAAATAATTTATGAAAGAGGTCCTGAAATGTATGAACAACCAGCAACGAATCGCCGCAAACGTTCAGTGTCATTCAATTTGCAAGAAGAACGGAAGCGTTTACTTGAAGAACAAACGAATCATATTAAAATGCAGACACAATTTATGGATGAACAAAATAATAAAATTGATGAACAAAACAAATATATCAAGGAACACGTCAGGTATACTAGAAAATTATTTGAGGTGAAGGAGCAAAAATTCAAGATGTGGAAGGAACTGCAATTAGAAAAAAGAAAACACCGCCAAGAAAACATGGAGTATAAATTAAGAGTTTTAGATTATAAAGAGAGAAAGCTAGCTTTAAAAGAAAATAAAGAAAACCATTTTTAAAGCATCCGAACCTAAAATAACGTGATCTACAGAATACATAGGTAGTTAAATTTTGTGATAATTTTAAGAAAAAAGCCTGAATTATCAAGTTTAATTTATATGTATTTATTTATGAAATAAATAAAAATGAATACATTATTAAGTTTATTTTTTAACAAATCGAATTCATAATTTGTTCTCTTATCCGTTGTGCTCCAGGCGAGCTTTCTGTTTCTTCTGGTTCAACTGGTTCGGTCTCATCATCCGTGCTTGGTTCCTTGATTTCAAATTCCATATTTTGGGAAATACACAAATTATGCAGGGCGCAACTAATGTTAATAATTTGTGTTGCTTTCTGTGGTGTGTAGTGTAGCTGCCTTGCTCCAAGCAAACAACGGAAACGGTTTTTGAGTATTCCTATTGTTCGCTCAATAATATTCCGTACTTTCGCATGTTTTGTATTGAAACGTTTTTCTTGCGATTCGCCTTCAGCTGACCGAAAAGGTGTTATGACATACGGTTTAAGGGCATATCCGGAATCACCTAGAACTAAAAATCAAAACAAGGGAAAAACTAAAAATGTTAAATATAATTTACCTATTAACCAGGTATTAGTTAAACCATTATCGTGGCTGGTTTTTAATTGAGTGTCTAGCTCACTAGAATTAAAAATAAAAGAGTCATGACATGATCCTGGGTGGTTAGCGTCAACGTATGTTATTCGCATTCGATCATCGCAGATCTAATAAAAGTTAAAAATATAATATATTTCAGTAAATAATACAAATTTTCTTAAAAATACTCATCAACTTACAAGCATGACATTTAGGCTATAAAACCTTTTCTATTTATATACAAATGTCTCTCTCTCTTAGGCGGTGCAATGATTTTCACATGCGTCCCGTCGACGCAACCAATGACTCCAGGGAACCCAAATTTATTGAAAAAAGCAAGTTTTATTCTTTCTTTTTCCCCATCGGTTGTAGGAAACTTAATGTATTCAGGACAAATTTGTTCCACGAGTACATCACACACTTGGCTTAGAATTTTCGAAAACGTTGACTGGGCTAACCCAGCTATAAACTCGTTACCAGTACCCGTTTGGTAACCCCCTTCTGCAAAAAATCGTAATGTGGCTGCCAACTTTATCATTATCGTTACGGAGCAGGACCTAGTTGATGGCTTTAATTTTTCTTCAATTTTTATTAGTAACAATCGAAATGCTTCTTTATTTAGGCGGAAATACTTATGGAATCTGAAAGATAAAAATAACATAACTAAACTATAAAATATTTTAAATTATTGTGCTCCCACAATTTACTTACAAATTATTCGGTAATTCTAATGGATTTGTTTTATCTCTAATCTGTATGCGCTTAACAGCCACATTATAGGCACTATCTTCCTCATCACTGTCAGTAAAATATAATTCGACGCAACTCATTTTTATTTTTAAATTATAATAAACACTTAATTGGAATAAATAATTCTTTTGATTTGATTTTCTCAAACGTTAATCTGTCAAATATGTAAAGGGAAATTTAATGGTATTGCCCGATAAGTAAGTTTCTGACGTTTGTCGCGTCACGTCACTTCAAACGACGAAGAGAATACCAATTTTTGGTTGAAGTTACACGACAATCGTCACGTCGCATGAAGTGAGGCGACTAAGAGAATAGGGGTATTAATCCACCATAAAACAATGATTTTCTTACCCTTTATCTGTTCGCCTTTTGCCTCGTACAATACGTGCTTCTGCACAACTTTTCTCGATTTTTCTTTATCCTGCTTGTTACGATGCACCCACACTTTGTAGTACAATTTACAACTTTTTCCTTGGTTTTTCTTTCAACACAACTACGCTCTATATCTCTATTCTACTCGATCTGTATTTTATTAGACTGGAAATTTTGCAGTTTTAATTTTTTCTCTCTAAAGGTCCCAATTCTTGTGGTTTTCTGGCACCATGTTTGCTCTCTCTACCGAAATAGAAAGTCTTTTTCCTCAGAGGCAATATTTTAAATTTTTTCCTTCCGATTCATTCGTGGTTTTCTTTTAACTCATACAAAACTCCATTCTTCTTCTTTTTTCTTTTTTTCGCTCGCTTGCTTATTTATATTATTAATTAAATAATTTAAAACAAGTAACAAATTGTCACGTAAGGAGGTTCTGCCCGAGCTACATAACGAGAATACTCGCTTCTGTAATTCGATGTGAGTTATAGGATTTACGATCCATAATATCTGACAATTAATTTCAAATTTTGAGGAGGCTGACTGTCGTGTGATAACTGATCTCACAATAAAACATTGTAATTAGTTTTATGACAAACGGGTTGCCATTAAAATTCATTTGTTAACAAAATTTCTTTCCTATTACAACTATAATACAGAACACACCGACCGTTAAGAACAAACCGTTCATGTCATATATATCATCAACTATTCTATATACCCGTAGACCTAAATTATTATACAATAGCGTTAATCTCTCATCTGAATGATTTGCATCTTAATCGAGTATGGAGGCTTTGTTTATATTAAAACTAGATGAAAACATTTTTATTTATAGCGCGCATGAAAGTTACCAACACCGAAAATATTAGAACGTCTCTGGAAGGGGAAAGTCATCAAGTCATCATAAATTTTAAATTTCAATAATGGCCATTTACTATTTGGATACGCATATCGTTATAATAATATTCAATCAAATCATTACGAGATACAACTAAAACGGATGCACGCCAGTTTTACAAAAATTGAAACATTATATACACACGACACAAATATTGCGATAATATACTTTCGGCGATTAACAATAATCAAGCTTGATACCCATAAAAATACGAAATAACGTGTATCAATTTCCTTATTGCCGAAATTTATGTGTTTGATGCAGTTCATTGAACTTCTAAAACTCGTGTGGTGCGGTTTTATCATACGCTACTATAATATATAAAAATTGCATAAATTGTTTCCCCGGCGATACCGAAAAACACCTTGACCGCCCCCTTGGTTTGTGGTACGAGGTAGAAGAGTATTGAACCGCAACAGAATGTTACTCATATATCAATGATTGCGGGTTAAACTGATCGTTAAATATTTTTTTGTGGTTGTTGTGGTTTTGGTGCCATGTTGCTTGTCGTTTTATTTTCCGATTGATTGAATATTGGAAAACTAATAAAATCGCAATCAAACCGATAAAATTCGGAAATTGAAATTTATGTTTATGGTTTTATCTCGCGCATTTATGATTTTTGATTGTGTTTTCGTTTCCTATATGTGCCTGCCATTATCAACTCATGAATGAATAAAAATATTCACGATTTTTGGGGTTTATGCGAAATCTGGATGTTGTTGATTTAGGTAGGTTATGATACGCGGGTATGTTACTCGTGTAACCACTTTGCTGTGCTAAATCAATAATGCCAAATAAAATTTAATAACTTTTGCTATGGTTAATGGTGCGAGGTTATATTTTCACTTCTCATTAGATTTTTATTGGAATTATTAGCAATTATGTTGAATGATTTTGAACGGGAACATAGAAATAAAAACGTTTCACTTAAAAATTATGCAATGGTATTAAGGTATAGTTACGGTTAGTGTATGCGATAATGTATTGCATCGGCATAATATTTTAAATGAGTTTTAGTGATTTGTAACACAAAAGTACCAACTCATCAGAGATGTTTGATTCGTCCGATTAACCTCTCTATTACTTAATCACCTCTAAAAACCAATTATGACAATACTTTTCATCAAAATAATGAGTGAATTTTTTAGGGCTATAGAGATAACCGGAATATAATATCTTTATCTCTATATTTGTATTCATCATTTGGATGACGACGATCTAAAGTCTGGTTTATCTAAATAAATTAAAATATCTAAAATAATAACATCCCAACACGATTAATTCTCCTGAAGTAAATCAATAAAATTATCTTTCACTCACAACTTTATGGGTCACAACCACTAGCAGAGCCATCTATGATTTTGAAGAGCCGTAATATTAAAAAGAGAGCTTTCAGTAGAGGGGAAGCTTTTATTGAATTACTATAAGAAACCGTGGTAATTGGAAAATTTTTGAACATTAATTTATGAATAAAAAATTAAACGAATTATCTAAATTTTAATTTTATATTTTTAATAAACTATTCAAAGAACACATATTTGAAAATCAGCCATCATAATGTAGTATTTATTTGGTAAATTTAAACTAAAGCGGAGCATAAATTTAATAATTTTCCATAAAAATGAGCTTTCCGTTTAGTTGTGTAGGTTTATAAAGTAAGATAATAAAGGGTGCTGCCGCGGATTCCTCTTACATCCAATTTAAAATTTAGTTTTATAAAAATTTAACTTATTTGGTAAATCCTGGTCACATCAGAATTTTTGAGATGAACGATGCACTTAATAGCAATCTAAACATTCCCCATTTATAACAAAATTAAAGAGAAAACGTGAGCTGAATCGTAATTTTATGAATCACCATGTAGAAACAATAATATTATTCATATAATAAAATTTTTACATCAAAATCTATTTACGAAAATTATTTTTGTATACAAAAAATCAACGATGTCATGATTATATTATTACAAAACAGAACAAAACGTAAAAAACTTCAATTTTATCCAATTGCAAAACCGAGCTTTCTCTAATTTGAAAATCCGTTTACAGATGTCTCTGTAATAAATTTACTTGATATTACAGAAAAGCGTAAAATAATTAAATAACTATTTACGAAAATAAACCATTATTATTGTAAGTTAAGCGCGAAATCTTTAATACAATAATTTAACATAATTAATAAAGCTCAAAACAATTATAAATTTTATTTATTATTCGGTTGGCGTAAATAAAACTTTTCATCGTAAAATATTCACCATCACAGTTGCTGCGCGCTGTAAAACAATAATAGAAAAGTGTCACAATTTTTCCAAATTTTTGTTTTTTTTTATTTCGATTCATGTTTCATTTTTATAGCATCGTTCGTGTACGTTTTCTGGGATCGTTGTTGTGTGGAATTCAATAAAATAACCCAAGGCCTTTGTTTATTGTTAATAACTTAATGGTTTTTATGAGTATGTAAATGGCCCGTGGCTCTACCCACTTTTTGCATGGTTGGCTCATATACGGATACAAAATCTTAAAGCACCAAGTCGTACTTTGAACTCGTTTATACACCGAGCTGCCTACTATAAGACATGCACGTTACAACCATCCTGACCTGGAGACCCCCTTTCAATTTGTGTAACAATTTCTATACGGGTAATTGATTTATTAATTTGAATTTGAAAGCTTCAAACAACACAAACCTATTAGGTGTGCAACACTGCTTTTTTGACGAAATTCAACTTCATTGAAAATATAATTGTTATTAATGATCAAAATAATTGCTATTACTTTCTATGGTGTTTTGCCATTTACCAGGTAGATGATGAGTGCCTACGCGATCGAAACTTGGTGGTTTCGAGGCAAAATATTCATCGACCCATTGATAAAAATGATGTCATCATATTTGAAAGACCACCCATTGGCTGGTCTTTCAAATATGATGACATTGATCTTAATAAGTGGTAATAAGAGGGAACCAAGTCTGGACAATACACCGAATGCTGTAAAACTACCCAGCCTAAAAAGAAGATGAGTTCCTGGGTTGATTTTGCTGTATGTGGATGAGCATTGTCATATATCACTATCACTTTTCACCTTCCTTGGCTCGTAAATGATCTTTTTAGTCCACAGCATCACTTGGTTTGATCAATTAGGCCTCATAGCGTCCAGCTGTAATAGTTTGGCCCGGTTCCAGAAGCTCGTAGTAAATGACTCCTTTCCAATACCACCAGATATACAGGAACACTTATAGCAATATTTCACCCAAAACAAAATAAAAATCTTCCGCTGACAAGATCAGTAGTCATTTTTGGTGAGTGAGTTTTGGACACTAACGATACGAAAGAGCCAAAATCTTGCCATTTTTAAGTGAAAATTAGTGCGTATATATGTTGTTAGGCTCTGTCCCTGAGACAGATCTGATCTGAGATGACACGTTCTACATTCCTAAAGTCGTACAGGCAGTCATCTCTTAAGTCATCTCTTTTAATTTAATTTAATTTAAATATGCAGAGATGTGGTCGGCGGCGAAGTGGATGTCTGCGATGTGGCGTTGTCGATGAGGATATCGGTCATGTGCTTGTTTGTAATGTAACATAGCTTGTCAGCAATGTGGTTGTGTCGGCGGCGATTTGGTTGCCTCTGAGAATTGGTTTGCGGCGACGAGCTATGTATTCTAATTGGACTTGTCGGCCATAATTCTGGTTGTCAATGTGGTTGTCAGCAAAGTAGCTTGTTGGCGTTCTGATACAGAGCGCAGTTTGGAGCTGTTCAACCCTAATGAAAAGGATTTTTTGAGTTGTTGTGTGACAATGAATGAAACATGGATCCACTACTACACTTCGAAATCCAATCGTCAATCAGCTGAGTGTACAGCAGCCGGTGAAGGGCGTCCGAAGCGACCAAAACGTAAATGTCGCCCGGTAAGGTTTTTGCCTCCGTATTTTGGGATGCGAAAGGTATTTTATTAGATAGTCGACTATCTTGCGAAAAGGAAGACCGTCAACAGTAAACATAAAATGGCGTTACGGGCGCATTTAAAGAAGGAAATTGGAAAAAAACGGGCCCAAATGCAAAGGAAAAAGGGCTTTTTGCGATAAAACGAAGATTTTGAGACCAAAGAAAAATTTTGCTACAAAAAGGTGTCGAAATCTTATGTTTTTGATGAATAAAGTCGAATTTTTAAAAGAAGAATGTTTTTTATAGTTAGCGTCGAAACTTATTTACTGGCGTGTTATCCGGTTTTCGGCGATATTTATTTCGTTGTTTTGGATGTCGGCTAGGTGATTTCGGCGTTGTAGTTATGTCGATTTGCGTTTTATTTATTTCGCTGGCGCTACATCCCATAGAGGGATTTGTCCTTGTTATTTCCAAGGTTACATACTCAGTTTTTTAGTAAGTTCCCACATCGGCTCGGCGAGGCATGCTGGCATACCAGGGTATAGGTGTTACTATTTCATTGCATTTTTGCGAGTTCTTTTTTGTGTTCTTATGCGGTCATTCAAATTTTTACAAATTGTAGCAATGGTTGCTTGCAATCGGCGATCTGGGCGGACTCCATCTAAACCATATACGAATGATAATTAGGTCGATAATTTAGCCGATTATTTTTAACACAGCAAATGTTTCGTTTGTTCTACCATCTATCTATGTATACATATACCTAAGTTAGTCTGGTTCTTTGAGCGAGCTAATCTCGGAAATTAACTAATCGATTTTGAACAAATCTTCCCCATTATTTTTAGTGTTCGTACAACAAATTCATTAATAAATGAGTTTTGAGATACGAGACTTCCACATCGAGATACTAATTTAGGAATTACATCCTTGGTATCATTAATATTTCTCAAAATGATTTGGGGTGATGGGTGTCTAAATGGATGATGGGTGTCTAAATTTTTGATGGGTATCTAAATCTCACCTGGCACACAGGCGGCCGAGAAGCTAGACGCGGCCCTGGAAATAAAAACATGTCATAAAAACAGGAAGGACTAAGCTACATATATCCAAAATGGCGGGAGATTATCAAAATCGTTCATGAATATTTTAAAACAACCATAACTTCGGAGCCGAGTTTCTACATGCGCACCTAATACAATAACGATATGTATTATTTATTATGGTATTTTCTGCATTATAACTTTATCATTTAACGAATTAATAATGGATTTCAAATTTTTTTGATCAAAATATACACATAAAGTCATGTAGATTTTTCAACATATCGAAAATTAGAAGTACAAACGGCTGATAAATTCGGAAGTTGAAAAATTAAACTATGACTATATTACACAAATGGTTCTATTTTTACAGCAATAAACCTACAGGTCCAAAATCATTTGTACGTTCACAACGCAAACCATTGTTATTTTATATAGAATAAATACTTATAAATTAATAATGAAAGATACCATGTCTCATTTCTCCAATTTTCTGAAGGAGAAAGAAGTAAAATCTTTGTAAAGGAACTTGGCCAAAGCTTCCGTTGAGCACTTTCCAATGTAATTAAAAAAAATGTTCATAATAAAAATTCAGATTTATTTAGTAACAATAACAATATACATATTATGCAAAAATGATAAGTAAACTTATTTAGTAACGTTTCTTACAATCATAATCAGAATAATTCCAACTAATCTTTTTTATTGAACAATTCTTAAAAATATTACAATAGCAATTAACAAATAAAACTAAAGAAAAATAAGTTCATGCAGTTAAAACATTTAATTTACGCTTTTTGGAAAGAAGATTCAATGACTGAACTGAGTTATTTTGTTTTTTGCAATAATTATTCAAAAAAATGTTGCACCAAATTTTTGCACAATTTTGCAAAATTTTAAAATCGGTTCCACCACATTTATTGCAAATTATGTTTAAATAACAGTTATTAATATATTCTATTACAGCAGAATAAAAATATTCATGATGATTACATGAATTTAAAAATGACGTTAGAAATGATTTAGACGTTAGTGTTTCAAAAATTTGGTGTACACATATTGCGAATGATGTCAAGAATTCGGTAGGGTATTTTAGCCCACCACGATCTAAGTCACGCAAATAAAAAACTGTCTCCGGTGGTAAATCATAATCAAGATCTTCATTGGTTAATAATTTGATAGTACATTCGTCACAGTTCAATTTTTGAGTGATTTTTCTGCCTACATAGCCTGACACGTAAATTAAAACTGGAAGAATATCAGGTTCAAGCGTTATTCTTTCAGCGTAGCTAATAATCCTACTAATTTCTAAACTGTCTATGCAGGCATTCGTGTCATCGGAAAAATTAAAATTAACTTTTGCGCTAAACAATTCATTTTTAGATTTTGTCAGTTTTAGCAAACTGATTAATTTTAGTTTTTTTTCTGACTGTAAAATTTGTTGAACGGTAACATTATAACAACAACCACTCATTTGGCGATATTGACCAAATCGAGCCTCGAGGTTATCTGTTTGAAATTTTCCTAATAAAATATATTTGAATTTGAGATCGTTTAGTAGATAATAGCAGATTTGTTGAAGAACCTCACTTGTGTGGAGTAAAGCGGAATGGGTTCGAAAAGAAAGTTTATTAACATTGGGCATGTCGTACCAATTAGTCAGCCATTGACTGAAACCATTCAAGAAATCAAGACCAAGGGTATTTACAGTTGATGCAGGGTTAGCCAAAGGCTCTCGGGTACAAATTCCTTTAAAAGGAGTTTTAACATTGACAGTAGTCCACCATTGGCGTATTATTCTTATAAATTCTGCTGTACCAATCGAGTCGGATCCTAAGAGGTTTTGATAGTGATTGATGGCAACTATATTTTTGTCATCGAATAACCGGACAGCGAAAGGAACATTTTGCCTTTCAAACGCATTTGGAAATAAAACTTTGGGAGCAAGAGCCGGGGCGTATCTCAAAACCATTGTGTTCTCATGTTTATATATCTTCTCTAAATCCTGAAGATGAGCAGATAAAATGTTAGAAGAATTATCGAATTCTGGAAAATTAAAAGACCGGTCTTTGTTATTCATCCAATTATTGCGGATTGATTTAAAAAGATGAACCGTATCAAACAAAAAGAAAATTTTTTTATTTAATAAATAAGGTGAATTTATAAAAAGTGGAATTTTCTGGGAACGAGGAAGTGAAAAATGCTTGAACGCTGCTCTGTTGATTTCATTATTGTCCGATGTTATACTTATAACTTCATATCCTACTTCGTGCAATACATCTAAGACTTCAGTTATTTTAGAATACAAAAATTTTGAATCCATTTTGAAAACGGGGTACAGTGCTACTATATCTTTATTTTTTGATAACAAGGAAGATATCATAAATGCTTGCATACATTTAGCAAGAATTGGACGTTCATTAGGCGCGATTGAATTATTTTCCGCAATGCCATCTAGCTTATAGCCTTTATAGGTTAAACACGGTTTCACATGAATTTCGTCTATTAAAATATTTACGTATTTTTCATGGGATTCTAATTTTAAAAATTTTTCTATTAAATATTGATGACTTACGCCAGATCTTAAATTACCCTTACAGAAAGACTTTAAATAAACTGGATGGGGTAATGTTAATGTCTCATTATTACGGAGAAAGTTGTATGCAGAAGGATAGGTAAAAGACATCATGGACGAAAAAATAAGTATGTCGGATGAATAACGGGGTATTTTAAAAAATATAAGTTTGAACTGTTCCAGAATGAAAATTAATTTTTTCTTTTTGTTTTCGTCAATTTCATCAAAACCACATAATGTCTCAAGACTCGATTCTACTTTTAGCTGATGATCATCTATGTTATTTTCGGGTAAATTTAAATTGTTGAGATATTTAATTAAATTATTGAGTTTTGAATAAGTATTGCATTTTAAATTTGACTCTAATAAAAATTTAAAATTAGCGAGTTTTTGCGGAATATTTTTAAAATAAATAATAATATTAAAAAATTTATCAATTTTAAAACTAATGTCTACGAAAGGATTTGCATCTGCCCAACAAATTTTATAAAATATTACAGCCTCACCCTCATACTTCATCATAAAATCGCGGATGAAATATTTAGGAGACAAATAAATATCCCTTATACTTTTAATTTGCTGTGCCTCTATTTCTTGTTGTACTTTCAAAAGTTCTTTTTTCTGTTTAATAAATTTTTTTTCCTCCGGACTTTGCCTCTTTACAATGTTTTTTGATAAATAGTACGGTAGGCCTGGGAAAATTGTAGGTTCGGCATTGTAGGTCAATCGCCATCTTTTCCGGTTTCTATAATCTAAGTATTAGGGAAAATTAGGATTTTTTACGAGATATAGCAAATTAGAAATATATTTCCTGCCTTGTTCGTTTAAATCGTCTTGCTTTTTTATTATAAAATGTGGTTCAAAATGTACATCACAGATCCTACTCCAATTTGAGGACCTCCAGTTTTTTCTAGGGATGTTCTTTTCCCATTTGTTCTTGAATATTTCGTTATTAGGGAATTTGAATAAATGATTTGTTGAATGTTTAGATTTGCATTTTGGCACACAGCAACCCTCGGGCATTTTTTTTTATTAAGAATTAATTTCCACGCTTATGTTACACACGGTGTACTTTTTAGATCCCTCACTATTCGAAATTTTATAAATATTATTTCTATAAAAAATTTTATAATTTTGGCACTATATAATAACCCGACAACAAGAAAACTGTTGTTATTTGGGTTATTTCTACCACTTATATATACATTACCTTATGAAATTAGAACTGTTTCGTACAGGTTCGGTTATTTAAATTTCTCAAGCCGTAAGACAGTCAAAGAAATTGATTATAATCTACTCACCAAACAGCGAAAACTATTTGATTTTGAGCTATAATTTAATTTAAATTATTTTCCGCTAATATAACGAAACTTGGTTAATAGTTTATATGAGCATCTAATAATAATTTTATTAAACGATATTTGAATGATTTCGTATACATAATAAATTGGTGAAATATTCAATTTTTTGTCGCTATTGTTTTTTAAAATTATACTAAGCGACATCTTTTAACTGGTTTAGTAATTGCGAAAAGCTTTATCAAATTACAATAGTTTTATTTGGCGAAGCTCTGTTTTGTTTATACTACAGGATGAAACAATATAGGCTGCGAATTTGCTGCTATGAAAAATCAAATTTTTAACAAGTAATGAGAAAACAGTTTCCGAAGTTTGTCATCAACAACGTTGAAATAGAACCCAAAACACAATAATCCCCATATTACATTGCTACTCCAAACCCCTTTTTTAACGAACGTTTACGCTTGTTTTGGAAAAATAATGCTGAACTTTTTTATGGAACACTCTATACTAATTTTTGATTTTCTGTACATACACATAAACAAATTCTTGTTTCTACAAAAAAAAAAAAAAATTGTGTTAGACTAATTTAAATGTTTTTGCGTTAACTCAACATAACATGACTCAATATTAAAATATGCTTTTCCTGAATATTGAATTAACCATTCACATTGAAAATTCAAACAAAGAATTTATGTTTTTATATACAAAAAGGCTTCTAAAAAAATACTAAAATACACTGGTTGGTATGAGAAAGTTCAAAAAGCTTCCCCTCTATGAAAAGCACATGGAAATAAATGGCGGAATCTTACGGCTCTTATATTTAGAAGGCTCTGCCACTAGTCCAATATCATTATTGCCAATATCTAAAGCTTTTTCCGAGTTTCGTCAGTTTGGAAACGAGAGTAGTATGTGAATCAGCCCCTGTGAAATGGACAAATTGGCGATCTACAATGACAGTACTAATTTTGTAAGAGTGCGATGTATATACGAAATTAAAATAATGCACCGTATAAATTACGATTTGCGGAATAAAACTGGTGCAGAATCACATGGAATGCTTGTCAAAGCTTACGGTGAGCTTGCTCTTGGTAAATCGCAATGCTATGAGTGGTTTAATAAATTCAAAATTGGTGATTTTGACGTGAGAAACAAAGAACGTGGAAGACCACCAAAAAAGTTTGAAGACAGTGAATTGTAAACATTGTTGGATGAGGATGCAGTTCAAAGAACCCGCGGATCAATTGAATGTGTCACGACAAGCCGTCTCCATTCGTTTAAGCCATCGGAAAGATCCAAAAGCTGGAAAAATGGGTTCCGCATAAACTGAGTGAAAGGCAACAGGAAAATAGAAAACACCTTGTGAAATGTTGCTTGCCAGGCACAATAGAAAGTGATTTCTCCATCGAATGGTGACCAGCGATGAAAATTGGATTTATTTTGAGAACCCAAAGAATACAGACCCACATCGCTTCGGACGGAAGACAATGCTCTGTATTTAGTGTGGCCAGGAGAGTGTAATTAATTTTGAGCTGCTAAAACCTGGTGAAACCGTAAATACTGAATGCTATCAACAACAAATGATCAATTTTAATAGAGCATTGCGCGAAAAACGATCAGAATATGATAAAAGGCAACACAAAGTGATTTTGCTTCAATGATAATGCACCATCACACAAAGCAAAACCGGTACGCTAATCAAATACAAGTAACTCGTTGTTTTGTGATTTTAAGTGTCTTACACTTGGCCATGTTGTAGATAAGTGTATAACACAAGGTCCCTAAAGTTTGGTCATTTGACACCTTATTGTATTGAACACTTGTACTCCTAATGGAGTCTACATCAATTATCAATAAAAAACCATCAACATTCTCGTCGTTTAAAAATTTTACGCCCATTGGTCACCGATATATCTATATGCCTTCACGAGTATTTTTGGCTATATGTTGTGAGTTCGCTGTTTGATTCCGACCCTCAACTGGGTCTCATTGGCTTCAAAACTTCAACTTATACGAAAAATGGTTTTCACGAAAATTCCAAGTATCCTCGAACATATAAATAAAATTACAGTCAATCAATGATGTTAAACTACTCGTGCACCGGCACGTGAAAAGGGCCGTTTTACTGTCTGACTTTCATTTATTTACTCACCTAAGAAGCGCCACGTTGAGAGATGAAGCCAGTTACACCGAATATAAGAAAATGTTCGCAGCGTATGACTTAGACTACGCTGGTTCAAATAAGTCCACAATATATTTGAGTAATGAGCGAGGTTAAATTGGAGTGACTTGGTGGTAAAACAAAATCTGAATATAAAGAAATATTTTGTTAGGGATTATCATTCCTAAACGTGCTCACAAAGTGATAATAGTATAGTACTATAATTCTTTTTCTATAGCGAATGCGTAAAAGAGGGATGGAGAAGTAGTAGACTATATACATTTTCGTGATGTTACTAAATCCCTCATGGTTTCTCGGGGTTGCCATTTTCCCTACAGCAGTTCTGATACTTTTAATCTTTTTCAAAAACACTTTACTTTCCGAAGTTATAAATAATGATAAAGCCCCTATAGAGGTTTTTTTTGTAGAAATTTGTCATTTCCGCTTAATTTAAATGAAATTTAATATTTTTGAAGAAACATTTATTTTAAAATCTGTAGTCCAAAATCGTAAATGCTGCTCGGAACCTGCAACTTCGATTGAGCCAAATTTCATTGTGACTTCCCAATTTACAAGATTGAGGGCCCCAATTTACGAGACTTCCCAATTTACGTGATTGTGATCATTCAAATGAAACAAATTATCTGACACATAAGGCATACAACCGAGATACATACAGTTAGAACCACCTCGAAAACCACTTTAAAAATAATCCATTACAGGGTGGTTACCCTATTAAACCATTAAACCAAAAAATACTTACCTAACAATTTGTTATGGGCCTATACCATGGAAATAATCTGCTGTCAGCAAAAATAAAAGCGAGAAAAAAATATAGATTTTACTGGTTGTGTACGAAACAAAACATGTTGTCAGTAAAATTTTACTGAGAGAATAGTTGTGATTGGTAAACTTCCACTGCTATAATAAATGTAAATTGGAGTATTTTTTATGGCAGCTTTTTCACACATCTACAAAAAATGTATGTAAAGATAAGAAATTTTTTTCACACTCATACAAAATAAGTCTTGGCCATTTTTAGTCAAATGACGATTTGATTTTTTTTTTCGTGTTGAAATTTGTTAACGTTAGTGGTTTTTTGTGGTATACATATATAAAAATTAAAATATATAAAAAAAAAATGGAATTGTACGAAAATGTACAAATTAAAAATTTTATGAAATAAAAGGTTATGCCAAAGGTTATGCTTTGGTAAAACCAGTTGGGTTATGCCAAAATGTAAAACCATAAAATTTTTCTATAGAATGAAATAAAAAATATTTCTTTTCTTTTCCACTCTTATGAAATTTTTTTTTTGCGTATTATCAGCAAAAAAATTGCTGTTGCAAATTTTTTCCATGGAATTAATGCTTTATGCCCGGTTTACATACGACCAACATTTTTCTTCTGCAAAATGAATAAGATATAACATTGACTTTTTGCACATGAGATACAAGAAAAGCAATATATCCCAACAAAATTTTGCAGAAGAATTTTTGAGCAAGAATCACCATAAAAATGAAAATGTTGCCATAAAATATATTCGATCCGAGTATTTTTATGGCAACATTTTTAAAATTAACAAGATAAAAAATTATTCCGTTTATAAATGTTAAGGATTCATAATAAAAACAAACGCCATAGATAAAAATGTAAATTTCGCATTTTAATTCATTAAAAATAAATTAATAATGATCCTATAAAAAAAATTACGCCATTACTATATATGTTCTATTATTTCTATTATTTCTACTATTTCTTTCTGGCATATTGAATATTTTTATATAGCGGATTCTTTCTTATTTACCTGCAAACATTTGTAGAAGAAAACAATTTTATACATGTAAACCGGGCATTATGCTTTAATTCCATGGAAAAAATTTGCTGACAGCAATTTTTTTGCTGATAATACGCAAAAAAAAATTTTCATAAGAGTGACAAAGAACAGAAATATTTTTTATTTCATTCTATAGAAAAATTTTATGGTTTTACATTTTGGCATAACCTAAAAATTTCATAAAATTTTTAATTTGTACATTTTCGTACAATTCCATTTTTTTTTATATATTTTAATTTTTATATATGTACCACAAAAAACCAATAACGTTAACAAATTTCAAAACGAAAAAAAAAATTAAATCGTTATTTGACTATAAAAATGGCGAACGACTTATTTTGTATGAGTGTGAAACAAATTTCTTATCTTTACATACATTTTTTGTAGATGTGTGAAAATGCTGCCATAAAAAATACTCCAATTTACATTTTTTATAGCAGTGGAAGTTTACCAATCACAACTATTCTCTCAGTAAAATTTTACTGACAACATGTTTTGTTTCGTACACAACCAGTAAAATCTATATTTTTTTCTCGCTTTTATTTTTGCTGACAGCAGATTATTTCCATGGTATAGGCCCATAATGCACTTTACTTTTGGACCCGGGTTGGGGAACATGTATAGTCTCTGTAAAGTGTTCACAAATTTTTTTCAAAGAAAATTAAATTTGTCTTGGACCTGAAAATGGCCATTAACACTACTTACCAGAGATCTTGACTCAGGTTCCTATAGTGTGTCTAGGTTAGAGTGGGTCGAAGAGATGATTAAATTCTTCATCTTATTAGCCCAAACACTGTCCTTCAAACCGGGTCCCAATGTGGCCACGAATTCTTTTCGAAAACAATCAATTTTGTCATGGATCTGAAAATGGCCATTAACACTCCTTGCTAGAGATCTTGGTTCCGATAGTGCTTCTAATAGATAATTAAATTCTTCATCCGATGAGCCCAAACACTGTCCCTCAACCCGGGTCCCAAAGTATTCATGATTTTTTTTTTGAAAAATTTAAATTTGTCTTGGAACTGAAAATGGCCATTAACATTCCTTACCAGAGATCTTGGGGTCAGGGTCTAACAACTTATTAAATTTTTCGAGCCAGAATACTATACGTAATACTAGATTTTAACATGAGGTATAAAGTGGAAATCATTTTTTCTATTTTTTAATGATTCATTAGGAATAAGCACTTAATAATTTTTCCTAGTCCTATTCTTAAGGCAACAACAGTTAAGTAGTATTGAAAAATTTCAGCTAGAACAAAAGCTATAAAGTATCCTTTATTTAACCTTCTACTCGAAAGTGGATAAATATTATTTGATCAATCAAAATATGATTTTAAATTGTAAAGGGATGAAACAATAAACAAAAATCTCAAATTCTATAAATCGCTATAATATTTTTTATTTCTATATTTTATTATATTACATTCAATTGGATACAATTTTAGTACACACTGATGAAATTGGTTTTAGTACAAATTTCCGTAGAGGAACAATCATGTTTTCTAATTAGATTTTAATTTAACAGTGTTAAACTAATACAATGATAAAAGTATGAATTTGTAAAGTAACTTCACAAGCATGTTTTTGTTGCAGGTTCAATCCTAGAAACATCAAAGAGTTGAAAAAGTCAAAATTAAACTGACAAATGGATTATCCAAAACTTCTGCATATTCGCCTGAACGTATATAAGGGGCGTCAGTCTATAGAAGGTCAATTTACCAGCCAAAATATGCATCTCACTTGCGCTCCCTGCTAATTAATCAACTAGTCTCTGGCCACCGAGAAACGGTGGGACAACCGATCACTGAGAGCTTAGCAAATGTCCTTCTCCCCACTGACCCACTACCAATTTCACTGGTTAGATTGGTAGTTGCTTCAATAACCAGTCCTTAAAACAATGAGTAAATAACAAAAAGGAATTTTGCTAGTAAAAAGGGGGTGAGGGGTAATATCTAGATCAACACCTAGATAAACACAGTACGCGACTCTTAGTAGTTAGTATGTAGTTAGGAAAACTTAGTAATTTAGAAAAAATTGCATCACAATTTTCGTTAAGTTAAAGAAAGAAAATGAGGAGCTGAAGAAGCCCAGACTGATACAAATTTTGGAAACTTCTCTTTTTCGTTATAATGAAAACAGCACAATTGAAACTGATTCGATGTACAAGCTGCAAATTGTGCAAGTGCATATACCTAAACATCACCACCAACAAGAACAACACAAGGTTGTAAAGAAAACAAAAGCGCCACCGGCAATTAATGTGATAGGCATTATAGAGTTTGCGAATATTCAAGCTCTAATTAAGTAACCAATAATGTTTGGAAGATAAATACAAATGATCCCCAAGCATATAGAGCTTTAGGTACAAGGATCACTGTTGAAGGTAAAGACTAAAGAGTGGAATACATAGGAAGATAAAAATAACCGAGGAATTAAGGTTATGGCCAGAGGTCTTCACCCCACCTGCAAGAGATAGCTAAAGATAGCTAAAGAACGAAGAACGTTAAAAGAGGCCCGCAATTCATGCTCACATTCAACAAAAGTTAAAAAATTGAAATTTATTGTATATCAAAGCAATACTCAATATAAGGGTTAAAATAGAACCACTGACAAAGAACACTAGAAAATACCTCATTACAGGAAGTACCAAGGATTTAAAGGTATATAAACTATAAAGGACAACACCCAGCCAGCAACTATAAAGGATGCGATATTCGTAGCGTTAGAACTGCAATGATTAAAAAACGTCGCTTCAATGTGAACTGAATTCCTATTAATTCCTCAAATTAATGAAATGGCTATTGTTGGGGGAAGCATTTCCATTTTAAGCAAATCAACTCTGTTACAGCTCAACCAACCAACAGCATATTTTCTGCGATGGACTTCAATGCCAGATCTTTCACCAGTTCATTGTTGATATGAACGCCAAAATCGAATGTGAGCGTTTTTTTTGTACATTCGGCTAATATATAGCTGATGTAGCCGATATTGGTAAATTGGTAATTTTACTTGCCACAGACGCCATGATATCCGATCGAGATTATGGTAGTCCAGAAATTAAATTAAAGACACCAGAATTCGTTCAACGAAACTTGAGGAACGTAAAAAAATTTAATGATACCCGGCTGTGTCCGGCGGCGACCGGATCTCCCCGAGTAACAAGTGCCCAGTCTGCTGAAGAAATCCCCCCGAATGACCCATCGACCTCTGAAGGCCGAGGCCCAGCCCAGGCCTCTCATCACCCGGAGAGACTTCGAGCGAATTTCAGATAATTCACACTCCGACAGCTCGAAACTACCGGAGTGCGACGGAGAGACCAAGTGGATTTTACAAATTTAGTAATTCATCTTATTCATTGAACAAACCCCAAAAAAATAAAAGGAACATAAAATAACTAGGCGTGAAATACCAAAAAAAGAGAAAAGATAAAAATGAAGTCGAATGCCAAGATATATCCATCGTACGGAATTTTATTCAAAAATCAAAACAAAACCAACAATTGTCCAAAGGAATAAAAAATAAAAATGGTCATGGAGACCAAAGATGAAATTAATCGAACACACAACATGGCCGCCGAACGTACAATAATTTTGAAAATGAAACCCAATGTGACACTGTGGCGCGCACAATAAACGTTAATCGGTGCTCGATTACAAAGTAAAAAAAAAAAATGGAAAAATGGAAAATCAAAAAATTTAAATAAAAAAAAAGTTGTATCTTGAGTCACGGTTGGGCTCCAACTGAAATGTTGGGCGTACTCTCGCCTTTGATAAATGAAAACGACTGGCCTCGGTTGGCCACCTGTATATTCTCCATCGTTGGGCGTCTTCCCACCTGAACCCGTAGAAAAATTCAAATTTTTTTTTACAAATGGCCGATTGGCCACCTGTGTCGTTGGGTATTGGCTCGTCGAAAAATTCCAAAAAAAAAAATTACAAATGGATTTGGCTGGCCACCCGTATATTGCGTACTCAAAATGTTGAGTAGCCGCGTGGCGGCGACCCGCTGAATATACGGATGTGCGGTGATATGGTACCGTTGTTAATGTATTCCTTTTGGTTTTGGGATTTTCACTTTTCTTTCGTATATGTATATACATACATAGTGATTTGTCCTCACTGATCTTTGTATTTTTGGAAAGTTTATTATTTTCTCAAAATATACAGCATTTTCTTCTGATTAGAAAATGAACGAATCACGGAAAATTAGCACTTGAACGCTTTTCTATTCTCCTCTTTCTTCGTAAAAAAAACAATTTTTTATTTTGTATTAACAAATAACAGAATACTGTGATGTATATTCTGATACTATAAATTTTGTCATGAATTTTCCAATAAAAAAGAAATTTACAAATTAAACTTCAAACTTTTAAGATTTTATGTCTTTTAAATATTTTAGTTTTCGTTGACTTTATTTTATCACCTCACCAACTTGACTTTTTTATTATACAACCAAAACGAGACTATCAAAAAAAAAATCTCGCACCACATCAAAAAATATAGAAGAATGTTTTTGTTGTGTTTTCCTGCGCGTAACTTGCATACTCCCTCTCATCCGCATCAGCTGCACGTACCAAAACAAGAAAACGTACAAAAATATTCTGACTATATCTCAGTCGCTCATACACACCCACACGGGTACACATTGGTCTCGCTCTCAAAATTATTTGACGTTGTTTACGCAATACAAAATATTTATGTCCAACCAATACAGAGCATTAATGCTCCCAATGTAATGCCAATGACAACACAGATGGCAATGCCATCAGTAAAGGTATTTTTCAAACAATCACAAAGAAATTAAAAAATTGAAAAGGAAACAGTAAAAAAGTCATAACAACAAATAGGCATTCTTATCTCCGTTGAGTTTTCCAATGCAGAGAAGGACTCCATCTTGTATGAGGTGGTCAAGGGGAATATAATTCATAGGCCGCGGGGAAAGCACCATGCATAAAGCACCTAAAATGTACAAACAATATCCGAGAGACTTAATTCCGGAAACTCAGACTTGCGACGAGACGAGAACCGATGACGAGAACCGATAGATGTAGATAAACCCTACATCTATCGGTTCTCGTCATCGGTTCTCGTCTCGTCGCAAGTCTGACCACATTGACAATGCATGGAACCTAGAAATTGAAATAGGTAACCAGTGAGTGACCCCTGCTAGTCTCCACTTTCGAAAATGTTCCAAGCTCATATCAACCTTGAGTATTGTAATTCAATAAAATCCATCAAGTGCATTTGCAAATATGTGATCAAGAGCAATGATAAGGCTGTGTTTGGGCTGGCAAATGGAATAAGACTTGACGAAGATCTTTACCGGCTTTGAAAACTTTTGATTGCGAAGTATGCAAAACGTTCAGAGAACCTTACCAAATCACAATTTCAGAAACGAGTTAACGTTGTTTCCAGTGGAAATTTGAAACCTCTTCGCGATTATGCTAGCAAGGTGCAATCTATAAAATCCGAACAGCCTTTGGGAAAAATATAAGGAGAATGAAGGTGAGGCCTCGTCCTTCTTCACAGCGAAGTCATTAAGAAGCGCAATTACAACTTCGAAGAGCTGGCGAATCACGTTCAAACTAATTAATGTTTGGTGGACAATCAGAGTATTTTCTTTTAAATGCATTACTATCATCAATTAGCAGACACTCAAGCCTATTCGAATTAGTATTGCACGTACATATAAAAACGGTTATACCGGACAAAATTCGAAATGTAGACAGTTAATTATATGAGAGATGATCGTACACAGCTAATTAACAGTCCATCAGAGTTTCGTCAATATAACTACTACTGCCGTCGACTAGTAGACACTCGAGCCTATTCAAAATAATTTACTACGTATAAAGATGGTAGGGCTTCCGTGACAAAATTGCAAATCAAATGTTAACAAAATTATTATATTCGAGAGCGTGAATCAAATTAACGAGTCGATACAGGACCAAATACCAGGCACTGCTACCACATACAAGTCGCTAGATTCTGTAAAGGACCCCGATGATGCCACATACTACCCGCTGGAATTCCTCAAATCGCTGGGATCATCTGGTATGTCTCGAAGTTGAAAGATCATAAATAAGGCTTCTACGAAATCTGGACCCACCAAGCCTATGCAATGGAACACGAATCTTTTTCAAATTTTTTTTGCCAAATGTCAACGACGCCACTGCATTGACGGCAAAGGCAAAAGGAGCGGATGGATTTACACCTCGCGTATCGTTATTTAACCCGGACAAAGCCGATTTAAACTAAGAACCCGTTGTTTCCCTCCTCAAATTTCCCTTTTTGTGGAATTTTATTTTGTACAACTAACTAAAAATATAACTGTTGTACTTTTTAGACTGTTGCTTTAGTCAAAGCCATTTCATAAATCAGCTACTTGACGTTGTTGTAGTATACGGATCTGAAAACAAAATAAATTATAATTTGTACATCTATAAACTTCAAGTACATATAAAAGCTCCGTTTATTTAAAATGAGATGGCATTATCGTATAAATACAAATTTATTACATTTCCGACATGGAAAGAATAATGAAAGCTTATCGAACTAAACGAATATCGAACCTGCCAATTAAAAATCTGTTCTAATTTCAATTTCTATAAAATATTTACATAACCACTAAACGATATCGATTCTCGTTCAATTATATTATATCGCGCGATATGTTTTCGATAATTTTATTTACCGTGCACACCAGCAGTCACATTCGATTTTAACTTTCTTCTAAACACAAAACAAAAAAAAAAAAAAAATTTCACTTCTAAATAATGGTTCGTACACTACACAATAATCATAATTGTACATTGTAATGGATCGCGAGATAATAAAATTGTATGATCGATCAATCATTTACTGGAACAGTAAAACAGCAAGTAATCAGATTATATTGAGTAAGACATGATAATTGCGTAACGCACACCTTTGTAACCTTTCACTAAACTACACAGCGGTACTTAACGGTCATTCACCAAATTTGTTTATATTTATCTTACAGCACGCCCATGATCTTGAAAATTTATGTATACACATCTTTCACTTTCAAAATACTACATCGGAACATGACCCACCTTCTGTACCATCTGATCATCATTGATTTAAATCAAGTTAAACATTTTCATTCATAATTAGGGCTCCGTTTTACCGTTCTTCTCAATCAAGTTTCACTTTCAATTTATTAAACTGGGGGGGAATTAGGTAAATATACCATGGTTGGGCATAGTCCATAAGTATACAAGTTTCTTACTTGTGATATACCTTGACACTGAGGTTATTGCATAATAAGTAGGGTAGAGTAATACACGTTGTTACGCAAGCTATTCTCGTATATGGGCATTACACAAAGTTGGGTGGTAAAATAAAATCGAGTAATTAGTAATTAATACATTAAAACTGAACGCCTTGAACTTTTTGTTGGCTTCGTTAAAATTATAGAAATATGTAACGATATTAATAATTACCAGGCCAATATACGAGCTCGAGCTACATGCCGGGGGCGTTTTAGTTTTTATTTTATGTTGTGATTGTGAACTTCTACACGCCATTCAAAATTAATTAATTGAATTAGATTGGCTTGGTTTACCAATTTCGATATCGGTTCCTTAAATTCCGCTTACTTATTTTATTTCGGAGTATAGGGCTAATTCACCGCATAAAAATATTACCCTATTGCCCTAAATACCAAACAACATAATAAACATATACATATTTGCATATGTCGTACTGCCTGATTGGGTCAACCTGCCATGAGATATAAATTGTTTTACATTGAAAGTAACACTGCGTACAGCAAAAAAAAAAACCTTAGACTTATGTCTTATGCCCATAAAATCGTAATGAAAGTTTAAAATTGGTCGCTGATACGTATAGCAGGGGTACGGTAAAACGAGGCACATTAAATTTTATAACATGTTTATATTATGCGAGATATAAAATGTCGAGCTTGAAATTACCAATTTTTTTTTTACTAAGCATTAAATAATACGTATAATAACGATAACAGTTTCGTAAAAGTTCAGTTACCTTTATGCAAAATGGGTTGACAGCTAATTGCATTAGATGCAGTATTTTTTGGGGAGTTCCAAATTTTTGTACTGCATTCTTGTTTTGCAATTACTCTACGTTACCTACAAAATGATTGGAAGGATTAATATCGTGGCGAATTTTTTTTTTAAATATATTTTAAGTATTTATACATTTAGTATAAAACTTTTAAATTTCAACATACAGCTGTCCATGCGCGAAACACATAAACTTCAAGTTAATCCCGCAAACTCCCATTTATTGGTCTTGTGATTTGTTGACGGTTATCGCGAATGCCAGACGCAAGGGGAGTTGAAGCCATTTAAACTCGAATGGCAAGTCCGTTGGAATTGTAAAATCGTGAGGTGGTAATCTGGGCAATTCCAGCGATTTCAAGTATTCTGTAGGATACTTGAGAACCACTTCATCCTGGTTGATAACTGTATCAACCGATTTGAAGGAATACAAGTTGTCCCGGAATGAAATTTTGGATGGTCGCGATGTCGATGATCTCAATCTTAGTTTTTCGGCACCAATATGACTCAATTGCTCAGCCAATTATGATTTTTGAAGTTTTGTACTATGTTTGGAAAAATACATCGAATGAGCTCTGCCTTTGATTCGGTCAACTGGCAGAAATCAGCGGCGGTTTGTTGTACCATCACTTCGAATCAAAATTCGAAAAAAGTCCAATGGCGGTATGTTTTATCATTTGTTATGACTCGTTGGTCATAACCTTTAAATTATTTAAATTCCTTCCCCATATTCCATTTATTAATTTTATATTTGTGAATGATCGTTATAGCATTGCCATCTGTGTATGGATAGCAATACTATGGTTAATTCAATGGGAATTTAACGAATTTAATGTAAAAAATAGTTTTTTTTATTTTTGGAAAAACGTCGAGTAATAGATTCTAAAGAATAAAGTTCATTCTTTTAAACTCAGTTGGTTTTGAGGAAAATCCTTTTGTCTAAATTTATGTGATAAATTTATAAAATTATATAAAAATAAATAAAAAAAAAAGTTTCATTGCCGTTTCAAAACACGAAATAATTGTAAACAGTGCTGAAAAAACAGTTTTTTTTGCTCTTTCTCGACCTCTCAATATTCGCTGGCGGATGTAATAAAAATGTATTTTGTCGAATTTTGGTGTTTTTTTAGCGTGCCCACAGTGAAAAGTGTATTTCCGTTTTTCAACTTCGAAACTTTTCGGAATGTAAACGCTGATTATTGATGTCGACGTTAAAATTATGGAAGACAATTAGAATATAAAATTACAAAACAAAATTCGAATCAGATCAAATTTTTGTTGAGACAGAATATATTATCATTATACATCACACTGCTTTACGCTACGCTATCGATGTTTTTGGTTCATTACTGATTTGGAAACGAGGAAGATTTATATTGCCATTTTGGATTTGATGTATAAGCAGCCGAGCGGATTGATAAAATTAGTACAAAACGTCATCACCGCAACTGACGGGTGGCCTGCCTCGAGGCCACTTCATCTTTTATTGATTTTATTAAAGGACGCCCAACGGGAGTTAATTCGTTATTAAAGTTGGCGAGACAACGCCCAACGTTTGGTTTTGACGGCCGATCACGGCCAGCGGAAGATGCCCAACGGTCCGAGCGTGGAGCCTGTGGCATGACGGCAATAATACCGCAACCCATTCGCAAGGACGCCGCCGCAACCACCTTAGAAGGTGACATTGAATGTCAAGGTACGGTTTTATTTTTATTTTTTTTATATTTCCTTTCATTTTTTTCTTCAAATATTTTAAATTTATATTTATATTCCTTTCGCAAAATTTTCAAACCTTTTCTAAAATTATATTGTAATCAAGCACCTGATAACGGTGGCCGCGCAGACCTTGGCGCACATTGATTTTTTTTTTATTTAGGTTCTCTTACGGGTTGGTTTTCCGCTTTTTCGTCCGTTATCTCTTATTGTAAGTTTTTTATATATAAAAAATGAATTACTGAAGGTTTTTCGGTAAGGTGTAATGGGGGTGGAGATTCCGTTCAATGTCGTGGTGCTATTTTCGGTCCTTTGGTGCCCGCATCCAGTGTTGAAACCAGCGCTTGATGCTGTTTGAGTTTGAATGGATGCGCGCACCAAGCACATCCAGTTATGGTTATTTTGTTCCGTTTCTCAAATTTTGTCCGACTAATTTCGGTGGAAAATCCGGGTTTTAAATTTCTTTAATTTGCGTTTTTTTATTTTTAAAATTTTCTGTAATCACAGTGTGGGCCAGGAGCCACGCAAGCCTGAAACCGCCATCTCGTAACACATTTTCGAATCGCGATAAATGATAAAATTTCATCATTTAAAATGTAGCTGGCATTTCATTCTAGAAAAAGTATTGCAAGATTAAAAAACGATAATAGTCGAACATGATACAACAAAAGTGATAGTCGGCATTATCACTTTTTTCGTTTCGACTTTTTTCAAATTTCGATTCGAAGTGGTGGTACAACATACGATCCCAGATTTTTCCATTACCAATGTACAACAATTGCTTCAAAAATACATCTGCGATCTTGTTGCAAAAACACTCGCATGCTAGTCGTCGAAATTTGATGATTTCAATTACGCGTTTAATTCGTCAGCTGCAGTTGAACGTGGAATAGCAGAAAGAGTCTGACAAAAATCACCGGATAACAGAATCATGGTTCCACCAAAAATGTTTTGATTGACCAATGACCTTTTGTGGGCCATCATGCATTCGTCCTAAACGATCAATTTGCATCTTTATAGAATCTTTGCACAATTGTGCTGTTTTTGGCGATTTTGAAAGTTGGTGTCTCCGTCCGTCTTCTACCAAAGTCGCTGCTATTCCAGATGAAGCCAATGCCAGGGTAACTTCATGCTGTGAAATGAAATTAAGAATTTCTCCAGTTCCTCCGGGAGCTTCCTTCCGGGAGTTCCATTGTCCACAGTTTCTATCAAAGAATCGTTCACAGTTTTTGTTGCGTATTCAATTGCAGAACTTTGTACGAACTGCTTCGACTGATGCTTCAGTGTCTTATTGTCGTTCTCTGTGTAATTCGTGGTTGAATGCATCGTGCACGATTAGGTGATATACAAACACGACTACAATTTTTTCGACATCAACAAACACATGACTTCGGATTTAAGGTTTGGTGACGCATACGAAGCAAAACGTCCTCAGACATGACATCCTTATATTTCACCCACAAGTCATTCGGCTTCGAAAGGGAACATGTAGATATGATAATCGCAAATAATGTGCGAATTTGTTGCGGTGATGACGGAATCTTTGAGCGTATGGGCCTTAAGCGAATCATTCTCGACCAACTGTAAGAGCGGACACGCCTCACGGTAAATCGAACACAGATGACCATTAACAGTTTTCAGTTGTTGAATCGGCGCTGGACCATGAACATACACCAACAACAATTGTGTCATTTCACCATTCAGAAAAGTGGAAGCGAAATCATCTGCTTGGCAAACCGAGTGCCGCTCTGTCCGTTGCGTTCTCTGGATTGAAATGCACTCGTTGCCCGTTTTCCAGATGGCGCATCTTATATTGAGATACTTAGTCGTTTGCCTTTGTTCATTTGCGTATGTACTTGAATGACTTGATGATTTTACTGTATCCACATTGATGTGAGCCTCAAAAATCTTGGACAATATCAGTGAATATGGTACAATACAACGATTGTCCACATCAACATCTTGCTCTTTTGCCTCCACAACTGTAGATCATCGTGCATTGTCTGCAACTGATCGCCTACAAAACAATGGGCATCCGCCATTGCCTGTGATGGTGTCGGCACACTGGTGTAGGACACTTGCCATCGATCATACAGGGTGAGTCGTTGTTGAAAATTCCGCAAGGTTCATGGAACATATTCTTAGTCATCATTGCTTTCAATTGCAGATCAACAGCTTCATTCGAGATTTTGGCTGAGATGATGGAAACGATTTTACCCGATCTAATTTTTTGAAAGAACCATACTAAAATGTGAGCATGAGGCTAACCACATTTTGCCAATCAGCGGAGTACATCCAACTATGAACTTGGCCATATACACGGTGCTTTATGATGAAATCTATCAGAGATTTTAATTTTTGTTTAAAAACTCTGGCAGTGATACCATAACTGTCAACTTGTGCTTGGCTAGGTAGCAGTTTCTTCTTTTATATACTCGTGCATGAATACTTCCACGTTGTTTGCATCGCCGTCGGTATTATTGACATCGCGGAGTTGAATGTATTCCTCAGATCGGAACTGCTTTTGGTTCAAACGAATATACATATGTCAGCCGTTCAGTCTCTTCCTCTGCCGAAAGATCAATGAATATTGTAGTGCATCGTATAAATCATGCTGAAATGCGCAGGATTCATTGTTCCATGGATGAAGCACGATATTTCTAGATTGCAAATTTTCTCCGACAACATAACAACAACCACTTCGTTTGTCGGCGAATTGAATCTTCTTCCATTCTCATCTGCCGGCGTTTTGTCAGCCCTGATGACGATGTTATTACAGTCCAATTAGATCAGTTCGTTGCTCTGATGAAGACGTGTTTGCAATTCTCCGACAACGGCTAGCTTCGTTGTTGGATTGTGTGCAAGTAGTATTGTATAACCCATTTAAATTACACAACCCACGCATTTTTTGTTGAAATTTTTTACCCTGTTTTGTTACTCTTTATTAATTAATGAAAACTATTATAAGTTTTTAATTTATAAATCGTTTGTACGATCGGAATATTAATATGTGGATTCCGAACCGCTGGTTCTGTTTTTTAATATTTATTACGTATACAACGACAGCCTTTCACTTTTAATCTTTCGTGTGATTTACTGTCAGTTTATCGTGAACAATTTATCGTGAGCAATTTATCGTAGAACAATTTATCGTAGAACAATTTATCGTGGAAACAATTTATCGTGGAATCAATTTATCGTGGAACAATTTATCGTAGAACAGATTATCGTGGATAATTTATCGTAGAACAGTTTTATGCGTGGTATTTCAAAATTTAGTGGGAGTCTTTAATGATTTTTGGCAGAAGTTCTTGAATATGGCCATGTGGGACGGAACTCGGTAGTTTCTTAACCGATTATGATGGGATTGAGTATGTTGGATGGAAATAGGATTATTGAATGATTTTTGGAAGAAGTTCTGGCATATGGCCATGTGGGACAGAACTCGGTAGTTTCTTAACCGATTATGCTAGGATTAGATATGTTGGATGGAAATGGGATTATTGGATGATTTTTGGAAGAAGTTCTGGAATATGGCCATGTGGGACGGAACTCAGTAGTTTCATAACCGATTATGATAGGATTGGATATGTTGGATTGAAATGGGATTATTGAATGATTTTTGGAAGAAGTTTTGGAATATGGCTATGTGGAACGGAACTCGGTAGTTTCTTAACCGATTATAATGGGATTGGGTATGTTGGATGGAAATGGGATTATTGAATGATTTTTGGAAGAAGTTCTGGAATATGGCCATGTGGGACGGAACTCGGTAGTTTCATAGCCGATTATGATGGGATTGGTTAGCTGAAATTAGCTGAAAGTTTCCAGTCAAAAGATAATGCAGATAGTGTCTTGAATACAGCAAAAATCAGTCACGAACTCGAATTTTGGAGAATTTAGGATCGGGTTATATCATTCGGGTAAAGGAGAAATTATTTCAGTTTATAGGAATATAAAAATCGATTAGAGCGAGATTATAAAGAGAGTTTAACTTTCGGCTGAAATAGTCAAGACACTATCTGCATTATTTCGGCTGGAAACTTTCGGCTAACTTTAACTGTATCCCAATCCCATCATAATCGGTCATGAAACTACCGAGTTCCGTCCCACATGGCAATATTCCAGAACTTCTTCCAAAAATCATCCTAAAATCCCATTTCCATCCAACATACCCAATCGTATCATAATCGGCTAAGAAACTACCGAGATCCGTCCTACATGGCAATATTCCAGAACTTCTTCCAAAAATCATTCAATAATCCCATTTCCATCGAACATACGCAATCCCATCATAATCGATTAAGAAACTACCGAGTTCCGTCCCACATGGCCATATGCCAGAACTTCTTCCAAAAATCATTCAATAATCCCATTTACATCCAACATACCCAATCCCATCATAATCGGTTATGAAACTACCGAGTTCCGTCCCACATGGCCATATTCCAGAACTTCTTCCCAAAATCATTTAATAATCTCATTTTCATCCAACATACCCAATCCCATCATAATCGGTTAAGAAACTACCGAGTTCCGTCCCACATAGCAATATTCCAGAACTTCTTCCAAAAATCATCCAATAATCCCATTTCCATCCAACATACCCAATCCCATCGTAATCGGTTAAGAAACTACCGAGTTCCGCCCCACATGGCCATATTCCAGAACTTCTTCCTAAAATCATTCAATAATCCCATTTCCATCCAACATACCAAATCCCATCAGAATCAGTTAAGAAACTACCGAGTTCCGTCCCACATGGCAATATTCCAGAACTTCTTCCAAAAATGATTCAATAATCCCATTTCCATCCAACATACCCAATCCCATCATAATTGGTTAAGAAACTACCGAGTTTCGTCCCACATGGCAATATTCCAGAACTTCTTCCAAAAATCATTAAAGAATCCCAGTAATTTTTTGATACCACGCATAAAACCTTTCTACGATAAATTGTCAACGAAAAACTGTTCTACGATAAATTGTCCCACGATAAATTGTGTCCACGGTAAATTGTGTCCACGATAAACTGTTCTACGATTAAATGTTCACGTTAAATTGAAACACGATAAATTGTTTACGATAAAGAGACCGTCACCCCTTTCGTGTACCGAATCTCCCAAATGACAGACCAAGACTCACTCTCTCCCAATGTGTTTGTTGCACTCGTATTTATACACCGATCGAATAATCCACATTCGCCTAAATTTATTCTATAGATTCTGTTCCGTATGTGTTGTCCGTCCGTAGATTGTATCAGAAGCATCCAATTTCCTAGTTTGTAGTTAAAAATCGATATAAAAATATATTGCTCCACCTACTTATTTATCGAGCGCCGCTTGATAGAAATTTGAAAAGGCCTTTGTTTTGTGTAACCCTTAAACCATAACAAACTTAATTTTACAATAAAAATTAAAACGCTGTAACATTAATTCTTGTTTATAACGTCATGTCAAAATAAATGTCAATTGGTATAAACTAAAACTATAAACTAAAACTTCTTTAGTGCTACTACTAAACCCCAGATGTCACCAATCTCACAAAATAAAATATTAGTAAAGTTCTAAACCTTAAATGAGCATTTTCTGTTAAATAAATGTCTCGCCATCGTTGATTTAATTGAATCAATCCAATAGGCGAGATCGTAACATTACTCCCCACCTAAGCATTCATCCCGAACATGATCCAAACTTCTGCCGCTGTAGGTTAGATCGAGTAACGCAAACCAGTTCAACTTTACCTTCGTCCTTACCTCCCGTTGCCATTAATCCTTGCAGATACTCTTCATAGTCCACTCTATCTCAACCCCACGCTTGACGACAATCTCCTCCATCATAGGCGTACCAGCTGTGATACTAGATAACACCTGCTCACACATCCATTCATTCATACTGTTTTCCTTGCAAATAGCCAACGCCCCCATTGCCAACGCTGTCTTTTAACCGCATTTCATATGTGAACTTTTCAGCTTTCGTCTGTGCCTCTCGAATTTTAACGACATATTGTGTAGCCCACTCAATCTAACATCGTCGTCCCACCTCACCATTCCAAGCCATTTCTGCACCTCTTCCATACAAAGCCTTTCATGTCAATCGTCCTTCATATGGCTCTTGCTCGCTCTTACTTTCTTCCAAATCCTACAACGACTTTCCAGATATGTTCAAATCATTTCTCTTTTATTCATGGGCCGTTGTAAAATCCATTCCGATGGCCATTGCTGCGATAACAATCACAATTGGTTGACCTTCTTCAATATCAACTCACTTTAGGAGTACAAAATTCTAACCGATCCTAACCGATGATAGCTCCAATAATCCCATATCAATCTAGCCAGCATTCGTGCAAGTTATGTTTCTCCAGCCTATCTAAACGTAGATGCCACAATTGCTCTCTATAGTATCATCCGAGAGCATCGCCGCATCTGCAACGAGTTTCTGCAAGTCATACTTACAGTCATACCGAATTCATCCATGTGTTGAAATCTAAGTTCGATTTTCTCATCACATTAATACCTCCAAGATGAGCATTATCAATTTAAACAAGTTTGCTGTAGAACCCTGGGCTACTAGCATTCTCGCCATTCTGGCTCACCATGAACATCTCCTCATCTGACTCTCGCTGACCAGCAAATGGCTCATTATGGAGACATCGATTCCACCACTCGAAATCCACAAAGCCCAATGGTTCGACGAATGGGACCCACTAAAAGCTTTTGAGTTATAACAAATAATAATTGTACCATATCGAAAGTCCTAGGTAGCCCAGGAACTATCTCCACTATCTCATGTTTATTATTTAGTTTTTCCTCAATTACATCTTCGAACTCATAATTATTCTGGTCCAACCTCCATAGCCTCACGTAGTTGCAGTATTAATTCATTTTTGCAATCACCAGTAGGCAACACATGCTGCTTTAATTGGATTTTTAACTCTAAAATCGTTAAATCCTTAACATCCATCCACTTACAATCCCACCGCTGTCACTAATTATTCCGAATTTGAACTTTCAAATCCGGTTCATATTACTGGATTGTGAATATCGTTATTTGGTGACACGACTCTTCGTAATACACACACTTCCAGAATATTCGCTAAAACACCGGAAATAATCTCTAAATAGTTTCCAAATATTTACTAAACAATTACGCCACTACTGGAATATTCCCGAAATATTCCTACAATAATTTTCCCACTTTTATTTTACCAACACTAAATCACAACAACAAATATTTTCCACAATTATTTATTAATTCATTTACACTTTATTATTATCACTTTACACAACTTGTTATTTTCCCGCAATTCATTCCAAATGAAACACCAAGGCACACATTGTGGAAGTTGTACTCTTATTTATACACTCGTCACAGGACCGATTGCCATCACCCGATGTAACATAAGTTTGGTTACTCTTATATTGGGTTGACCTTCCTCTGCTTCATTGGCATGAATATCACAGGTTTGTCATGAAACCTTGGTCATAACATTAATTTTTTTTACTGTTTCATTTCAATTTCTCTTGGATTGTTTGAAAAATGCATTTTACTGATGGCATTGCCGTCTGTATTATGTCATTGGTATTTCATTCTTTTGTGAATTGAGCATTAATGTTCTGCTTTTATTGGGCATTAATATTCTGTATTACGTAAACGTTGATTGTTTTTGAGAGCGAGACCAATGTGTGGGAGCGACTAAGTTATAGAAGAGTATTTTTATTGTGTTTTCTTGTTTTGTTGCGTGCAGCTGATGCAGGCGAGAGGGAGTGTGCAAGTGACGCGCACGAAAACACAACAAATATATTCTTCTGTATTTTTGTTTGGTGTGAGAATTTTTTAGTTTAGTTTTGGGATTTTGTATAGAACAGTCGAGTGTTGATTTTCTTTAAACTGTGTTGAGTTTTGGTTTTCAACCATTTTTGCTTTAAATGAAATTAAAAATAAAAGCAAAATATTTTTGTTAGTTCTTAAATTGAAAATTGTGTAGCTTAAAAATATAAAAAAAAAATATAAATAAAGTTGTAAAATCCGCTTCGCGGTGAAGAATTTTTCTTTTTCTATTGATTGTGTCGTTTGGAAGCGTCCGGTGCATTTTGGCGGTAATAATGTGATAAAGCACCAAAGGATTTGTGAATAAAACTATTAAGTGGTGCTTTGAATCAGATTTTTATATTGATGGATTGACGTCGCAACCCACACCGGTTACCTTACATCGCTTAGAGTTAAATTAATTCGGTGTGAAATCGAATAAGTTTCATCATTGGTCATGTTACAGTTAATTTTATTTGACTATCTGTTTGTGGCCTGAAGATAATATAGTGTGGTGACAGTACATTGGTTAAGTAGTATCAACGAGAAAGCTCCAGTCTTATAAGGCAGCTGACAAGAGGTATCCGTGGGTGGCCATTCCTAATTTTTTAATTCGGCGGAAGGACGTCCCGAAACATTTTTTACAGGTGGCCCGGGATCAGGTGGCTATCCGGCCATTTGTTGTTTTGGTATCGGGGAGAGGCCCCGCAACGCCACAAAAATTTTTTTATTTTCTATATTTTAATTTTAATTCTTTTTTTTGGTTTTTTTAATGTTTTATCTCATTAAAGTAAATGCAATTTAATCTCATTAAAGTAAATGCAATTTAAATTTCTATTTTATCAATTTTTTTAAATTTTTGTTAAATATTTAGTGTAATCGAGTGGCATTACGGTTGTTCGACACGGGCGGGACGTATGTAACACACGTTGGTTTCGCCCTCAAAATGGCTCAGGTATGTTCTGCGATAATAATTTTTTTTTGATTCCATTGGCTGTCATTTTCTCGCTCGGCCATTTTTAAGCTGTAGTTATATTTTTTTCTCTTTCCTCTTTTCGTTGTTGCTTATTAAATAAAAAATTGCCCTGCGGTTACGGCGGCATTGGGTTTGTTACTTTTCTCCGGTTTTTTATTATAACACATAAAATAACTCCTAAAATGAAGTATTAAATTATTTTTCGGGTCGGTAAGTTGGGAGGAGTTTTTCATTCTGTGTCAGTTTCATATTTACAGCCTGGGCTTGTCACTCCCCATCATCCCCTTGGCAAGACATTCCCACGGCCAAAGTGCTAAGTCCAGCGTATGTGTGGTCTATTCGGGGACGATCGTAAAATCCACACGGTCTCCACGTGGCATTTCGGCGGTCTCATGCTGTCTAAGTGTGAATTGTGGGTGATTAGCTGGAGGTCTCTCCGTGTGAAGAGAGGCCTTTTTTGTTGAAAAGACTTCCCTACCCTATTATGCCGCTTCGTTGTGGCTGGGCTTCGGCCTTTCGGGTTCGATAGGTTATTCGGGGGTCTCTTCAGCAGACTGGGTACTTGTCACTCGGGGGGATTCGGTCGCTGCCGGATTTAATTTCAGTTCTTATTATTATTTGCTTTTGATTTTAATTTTTCTGTTCCACGGTGTAGGCCAGAAGCGCGCAAGCCTCTAATTCCCCTACGACCCATGCCATTACCCTGAGATCTACCCGGCAAAACATCACCGTGAGATAGGCCTTGCCAAGTGAAATATTCGGGTTGGCTTCGGGCCATCCGTAACAGGGTTATACGTAAGAAGTATTTTAAGGTTTCCTTTCCAGACTTATTAGGGGCCCTATTCTTGAAATCGGTGAAATTTTTCGTAATCGGTATACAATTTGCTAACCATTCTTTTAACCAATTTTTTTTTAATTTCTTATCTTTTTTTAAATTAAGAAACATCCCCTTTACCAAGGAAAAAATTCCGACTGGGTAAATTGATACGGGATTATTCGCTTAGTAGGTAAATAAATACTAGAATACTGGCATACAAATTTGAAAAAATGATTAAAGTAGCCGGTGAAAAATTTTAGTAATATAAATAATTTCATAGCAAATTGCATTCCGATTACAAAGATTACCACCGATTTCAAGAATAGGGCCCCAGGTCAGTTGAAAACAAAGGCATGTAGGCAAGGTTTTGTTTTTTTCGCCTACCATATTTTTATAAAGACCTATTGGTTTCATACCAGTCATCATTTCAGCAAGAAGTAGAAATTCCTAGGTTTGTTTCAGTATCTTCAAAAATATTAAGTTCAGTGTACTGTGCACTAACTTCTACTGCTCCATTATGATGTTGTCACACTCCCGACTCTCGGCTGTTATTTTCACTACGAATATTTCTCCTGGCACATGCAACGGGCTCATATAGTTGCTGAAACCAAGTTTCAAACCGTCAACAATCTCAAATGAAATTTGAAAAACCATATTCCCAATTATGACCTGACAAACCATTGAGAATAAAAATGCAAGGATCTGCAACAATTACAGGACTTTAGTGGTGGAATTTCCACACTCGATACATTCTTTGTAGGTAATTTAAATTTTATTTGTTCACGGAAAGAAATGAGAATGATTAACGATTTGAATTGTTTTTTCCCATTTGTTCAAGATTTAATTTCCAAAATATTTTCATTTCTAGTAATTTTCAATAATCTAAAAGCCAATCGATGTATAGCAACAGCGTTGGCAAAGAGCAGCTCCAAAATTATTTTTAACGTATAATTATTTTTAACTTTTCTAGGCATTGCGATCCAGAGAACTAGCTTCTTGTTCACGATTGTATGTTTATGACTTTATAACCCAAATTATTAGTTTAGTACGAAGCCAGTAATGGCCTGGTTACGGTTCATTTTGTGGAATAGGCGTTGTCTCGGAAAGCCACACTATTTAATCGAGTTTCAAATGAAAATCGTTTGACAATTAATGACCCGTTGTCAAAAAAAAAAACAATAATAATCTTAGTCAATCGAATTTTTCGAATAATTAACTATCATGCATTTAATTGTTTCTAAATGAAAAAGCCTTGGCGTATATTTTTTATTTTCACTATTATTCAACCCACTATGGGTATATACAATAGGTATATGCACACAAAAACGTGTAATTAGACCTGTCCAAAAATTTTGAAATATATCTATTCAAATAGAATTCAAAACTCTACGCTAATCAATTGATCAACAACAATCAAATTAAATTCACTTTTTAAATATCTGCATTGTAAATGTAAATGTAAAAAACTGCGCACCTTGACCTTTATGACGTATTCTCTATTCATTTTGAGTTTGACCAAAAATTTGAAAGTTTCTAATTAAATTATTAATTTTTTGACTTGGTAAGTGGGGAATTTTATATGCGACATATGCAACGTATAAAGGAATGTATAAGATCGGAGGTAAATGGTTATAAATCATGTTCAGGCCATTGACTTTCCCCACTATGCATACCGAAATTAATAAACAACAAAAATTAATTTTAATTTTAAATAATTTTTATTCCATTTCTTATGCCTTACGATTAATTAAACCAAAAATTTCCGATCTGCAGATCAAATTCTTTGCCACCGCGTCTACGGTAAGCGCAGTTTATGAAGAAATTATGAAATGTCTAGCATTTTTTTTTATTTTTAAAAAGTAAAAGTGATAAAATTAAAATTAGACTTAAACTTAAATAAAATCAACCAGACGCGGAAACATCGCGCGGTTGATTTAATTTTTAACATAAAATATAAATTCTTAAGACCATAATACAAACACGCGTTATATAATTTAAAAACAGCCATGCATTGCACACACACACATACATAATCACATACGTACACTATTACACCAAGGTACTGGAAAACGAATTATGGCGCCTAATTACATTCGTAACCGCCGATCTGTGCTCATTACTGGCCGCCATTTATTACGATCGAGTCGTATTATTGTGCCAATACGATCGATACGATCGTTAAAATTGGAATGATTATCACGGGGAGCATCCTCATCGATGTTATCATCAAATTCACCTTCTTCGAAGAAATCAATGATCGGATGATAATTATAATTCACACGCTTATTATTGTATTCTAGATGTCGCGTCGGCTTATTCGATGTTGTTGCAGCGAGCGTGGTATAACGTGGGCGGAAATATATTGTGGACGGCCTATGTGTTGTAGTAGTTGTCGTCGTAGTAGTTGTCGGTCGATGAGTGGACGGTGTAGATGTGCTCAACGCACGTATTATTTGTATTCGCCTAGGACGACTCGTCGTTATTTCATAATCGTCGAATGTGCCGATTTTCTGCGTTTTAAATTCATTCTCAACTGATGATTGATCACGCCGCGATAATGGACGTCGTTTACGTTTCACTAGTGTGGTCGGGCTACTTTCTAAGCCACTGGTCGGTCCACGTTGTTTGAATGGATCACGATATTTAATAGAATCGTAAATCGATGTTGCCAAATTTGAATAATCGCGCGTGGGCGGATTAAGGAACGATTCGAGGGGCGGGGACGATGGTAAAAATGGCGTATTATCATTTTTTTGTATTTTCGTGCTCGATGCCGTGCTCTCAAACGGCTTGTATTTATACGTATCTGAGTTTAAGAACGAAGTATCAAAATTATAATTCGTTTTTAAAGGGGTATACTTCGATACGGTGGAATAGCCTGGCCGATCCTCTTCTTCATCTTCACCACTTTGATCATCTTCATCATCATCGTCATCGTTATTATTTGTAAGTGACGGGTACGAATATTTTGATGGATCTTTGAAAAGCACGATCGAAGGTTTAAACGGTGTTTTATACTCATGATCGAAACTTGATGCGGGTGTTTGAGTCAATGAACCAGACGACGAGGACGGTTTAGCAAAAAATGGTGGATACGTTTCACGATACCCATCAACGTGACATGAACAACAGGTTGGAACTTTAAAAATGTCTACATGGAGTCCCCGCATCTTATCCCAGCTCAATAAACGGTGATAATTAAACACTTGAACGCATCGTGATCGATAGCTGTCTGTTAAATAAGTACAAGTTTCTTGGGGTGTACTGTAACGAAAATAGAAATATATTATTATTTACATAATCGACATTTAGGCGTTTTTTTATACTTACGTGCATTTCTCTAATCGCAATGTTTGTGAATGTTGTCCAGTGTTAACAATATATTTTACTTCTCCGGTGGCAGATCGCGCTTTTTGGGGTCTGGCATACCGTACAACACTCGGACACATACCACCAGGTTGCTGCACTTCATCATTCCGCCGCTTTAAGTATACGAGATTTGCGTCCAAATGTTTCTCAGCGAATTTATCACGATACTCGGCTAGTAGCGCGGTCATGGCATGTCGATTACGACGAATGCTGCCCATAATCTGTTCCCTGTAATACAAAGATGGATCATTTATTCAATATGTGTAATTGGGCGAATAAATTATAATTTAATTGTGCAGACGTTTAATGATTTGTTCTCGTTTTTCCCAAGAATATATATAGTTAATAACAAGCAATTATACCAATTTTCGGACATGCAACATATAAAATTCGTGCAATTTATATACTTACATTGGATATTCAGGTGTTCTTAAACATAGATTACCAAATTTTTCACAATTACGCATTTCCATGCCGGTGGATAGCCCATTTGAGGGTAAAATTGGCCGCCTTTTCCGTAAACCTGTTTTCAATATTGTGCTCATTGGAACGCCATTTTTAACCCGAATACTAATTAATTTCTCGGCTTGTGGTGCATCATCACTACCCATCGAATTATTTTCATCTGCACTTTCATGCAATTCTTCATCGGTATCATTTTCAGTTGGATCGAAATCGTCAACTGTGGTTCCGTTTAATTGTGAGAATGATAACTTTTCGATTTCTTCTAGGGTTAAATTCTGTTTGATGTATGAGCGAAGCGTTTTTTCTAAATCTTGGTCAGCAGTTGCTGGTTCATCTGGTTTCATAATTTGAAAGGCTTGTTGGGACGGCATGGCTAGTTGATCCTCGGCCCCATAAAATGCCGTCATATTTAGTTTTCTTTCGTGGTACGACCGATCAATTGATGTGAGGGCACTCGGATTAGGTAGGCTTTCCATGCTAGGATGATTTTGAACGAGAATCCTATCTTGTTTCATAAGTTTATTTGAGACGTCACGAATTTTCCGGGACTTGGCACGTCGTCGGTCGAACGATGTAGATGGAATTTCATCAGGGGATGAATAGCTACGTCTTAGTAATTGCATATTTGTTACACTATCATGCTCTGGCAGTGGCTTATATGCACCCGCAGATTTCACAAGATTTGCAATGTCAAGTGTTAGGGGTAGAATTAAATCGGGGCGGTTGCCAAACATTTGTTTCACCTAAAAAAATAAAAGAACATGATTTTAATATTTGTTAATAGACTGTAACCATAATGGGTTAATCAATTTTTTGTGTACACGTGGACTACAACTTGTTGGAGCAAATGGCAGTTGGTTAAGTATTTTAACACTTAAAACATTTTTCAGTTACATGATTAGTACTCATCTTTTGATTAAGATATCAGCTTTCAAAAAATTTATTATTGGAGTGAAAAAAATTCTCAAAGGATTAGATCACGGTTTGTTAAAGTAAACAGGTAATGAAATTATGAAATTGATATTCAACGAATTTAAAGAGCTCTTTAGCAATCTCAATTTCGGTAAAAATAAATCATGTGGGAGGTAAAGTTTTATTTAAAATACTCGAAAGCTGAAAAATTGATTTTTAATATTCTTTTGTGTTTTTTTCTTCAGAACTTGTTGATTTAAATAGCAAACCAAACAACCAACACATAAATTTATGAGTATAATGTTAAAAGCTAAATCTTAAGTGTATAAAAGTAACCGTCATTTTGAAGAGTGATCTTTTAATGAATGTTTGCAAAATAGTCATATTCAAGGTGAAAGGGTTTAAAATTGTTCTTGTCTGATCATATCCTTGGGAGATGTAATAAAATCGGAATGGCAGCAGTTGTGAGCGTTTTATGTAAAAATTAACTTATGAGCGCAGCTTCCGATTTATGAAAAATAATTAGCCATCTCGTCGTAGAGTATTGAAAATTCGAAACAGTCTGGACTGTAAAAGTAAATTGAATATTTGAAAAACAATCATCCTGTAAATATTCAAACTGAAATGATCGTAGTATGAATTTCAGTGAATTGCTCAATGTCAGGTAGCCGCTGTCAAATTAGTACAACCAACAAGCGCAAAGTTAGCAACAGAACCAAGAAACAAAACAAGAACATTCAATCATCTTGCCTTCTTTGTTTTGTTCAAGGCGAGTGGGCTGACCGATAATAGCAGCGACACCCATTGATATCCGGATCAGTTCAATGTTTATATGGAAAACCTGACCCAAATTTTGTTTTACATCACAAATTTTGGTTTGAAATCTAGTAAGCGGCTTTGTGTTGTTTTATGAAACATGAACTGAACCGGATCAGATCAAGCAATCGAAACCACTACTGCATAAGCGAAAAGAATCACTTGATCGTGAATGTGTGAATTTGGATCCAAAGTGCACGACTGTGAAAAAAATGTATGGCAAAATTGACAGCGGTATTGGAAACAAATCTGAAATTAGTGTTATGACTTTATACGAAGACTATTTTTCAGTCGTCATCCGAAACTAAACAATAAATAAAGAACAACAAGCAATAAAGAATCGTGTGTGGTCGGTGAAACTAAAGCGAACGATTTCAAGTCTAAATCGAAGATTAATGAGTTTAAATCGAAAAGAACTGCATCGCGTGTGGTCAAGTTGACTATTGGGCAAAAGACAAAAAGTGGCCAAAAAGTCCATCAAGCAAAAGTGAAAATGCAAAAGCGACAAGGGAAATGGTTAAATCGATTCTACGATAATTTACTTTAAAACTATCAACCGAATACGACAATTGACCGAAAAATAATTCATCGAAAAGGACAATTAACGAAAAACTAAATTACAAAAAACAATTGACCGAAAATAACAATTCACCGAAAATTATAATTTACCGAAAATATATCAAATACTTTAAATATTTAAAAAATCCGGAAAACTGATCAATATTGTTACCGATATTATGATCAAAAATGGTCAAATAATTGGTTATGATTTTAAGAACTGTAACACCTAACAACATAATATATTTTGGGGCTCCACCTTTTTAGCACCCCATCTAAAGGTTTTGACAAAAGTGATGATTGAATTCGTTTGGACATCGTTTGGTCAGGATTGGTCACTATTTTTTATCGTGTGGTCACTTACGAAATTTTAAAAAAAAAATTCTCGGGTAGCACCTCATTGCAGGAAAATCATACCGTTTTTATCAAATTTCAATATATAATCGTTAGGTCAGGATTAGTCACCACATTCTGGCGTTTGGCCACCAATGGATCAGTTTATATTGCGAAAAGCAAAATCAAAATTGTATTCCGGTGGTATTGTATAGAGAAGGGTTAGGTAGCTCTCAAAGACATTGGTAGGTCGCTGTGGAATTGCGCTGTTGTCAATTGCAATTTTGGTGTCTCACCAAATTCACTAATTGGAAGTGTCAGTCAATTTAATTAAAATCATATTAAAAAAACAATGAGCTGTTGTAAGGGAGTTTAAGTATTTTAAATTTCGAAATTTATGTTTTCAGTATGTTTTATTTCAATATTTTACAAAATACGAGGGTCGATCAATAATTTCAATTAATCAATAATTTCAAATTTCAGTCTAGTTCACAAAATTTGTTTTTATTTGGCAGCCAGTTGTATCACTCGTGTTTCGTGTTTTTCAATAAAATGGAAAAAGAGCAATATCGATCCGAAAAGTGCGAGAAGTAGCAGAGGCCGTAGGCGTGTCGTACTGACGGAATTTTTGGGGCCAAATTGCCTGAAGTGTGCTATGAATTACTGCCGCATCCACTGTACTCGCCCGACCTGGCTCCCTGCGATTTCATTCTGTTTCTCACATGAAAACATAGCTTGGAGGAAAAAAAATCAGCTTAAACGAGGAGGTTATCGCCGAGACAGAAGCGTATTTTGAAGAGTTTGAGAAATCGTATTTTTCGGAGGGGTTAAAAAAATGACAGAAATGTAGGGAAAATTGTATCGGCCTAAAACTTGCGTCTTCATCCTTAACACGACATCAACTATAGATAATTATTTCTAATAATAAAAATTATTTTTTCTGTTTCAATTTATTATTACAAATCAGTTAAATTCCGCCTTTCAAATGCACAACCGGAAGGTTGTATAAAGGAGTAGTCGTTTTCGGTAAATTATCGTTTGCGGTCAATTGCCTTCCGGTGAATTGTCGTTTTCGGCGAATTATTGCTTCGGTGAATTAATTGATGATCTTTGTGAACTGGTGATTTTGATGAATTGTAGTTTTCGGTGAATTGTCGTTTTCGGTTAATCGTCGTGCTACCGGTTTAATCACTTTGTGCGCCATCGAGTATTTAGGTTCAAAAAGAAATAGTGAATCTGATGTTTGGTTTACAGATGCCAGAGCATCCCAACATTGGGAATACCATCGCATATGGTTTTCTGAGCTACGAAGTACACAGCAATAATGTTGGAAATGCAAATAATTTCATTTGGAAATTAAATGAATACGCACAGTTCTGATCAATCAAGAAACAGCGGTTCTGATAGTCAAACGATGCCAAAGTGGCAATCGATAAAAGAAGTTGTATGTTAATTCCCGAGCCAGACGGATTTGTTCCAATGCACAAGCGCTGTAAAACGAATGAGCTCAAAATGGATTTTCGTTTACGTATAAACGTCGTTTAAGTCATGGTTACTGGCATTAGATTGCAAACTAACAACAATTTTTTTTTGCGAAGATTGTCAGCTTAGAAAAATAATCCGTTCGATTAAGCAATCATCAACAAGGGAAGAGTTCATGGTAATCAAGCAACAATCTGTCGTTTCATGCGTATTTGTTGAAATCGGATTATGAAATGTTTCATTCCGTAGGCCAACCACATGAATGACACCTGATGAAAAATGAAGAGGTTCAAGTTAAAAATATAATATTGTTTACTGTGACCCTGTTCTGGTAATTGCGCCCGTGAATTGGGAATTTGGGAAAGAATTTTTACATATAATTTCTATTTAAACTATTTTTTGCTGGCTTACAAATATTTACATCCAACTTTTTTCTCAGTAGGCCAAAAAAGTGTTTTCTCCCTATTCGCAGGGAATTAACAGAATAGGGTGAAAGTGCAAAATTTTGAAATCGAGCGATTCAAGAGAGCAAAAAAACAATGGTTATAGGAAGCGGTTTAACAGCAAACAATGATAATTTTGACAACGTGCAATGTGGGATGATCGAAAGCCACATCTGAGTCACATTAAGTTTTGTGGGTCATAATGTTTCGTGTAAATTCCAAAGCAAACAGGTCGCAAGCGGGATTCAAAAGCAACAATTTTTATTTATTATTGTATTCGAGCGCACAAAAAGAATGTTGGGTTTATATGTTTCTGAAAATCGGAAAATATAACGTTTGAGAAAATAAATCCATTATTTTTATGTTTATTTCGGGGGTATATTTATTTTTTTGCCATTCATTTGATTTTGTCTCTTTCCCAAAACACCTTGTCCCTATTAGCACAAAACTGAGATAGCCGCAGTTTTCACAAGCCTCAGATTTTTACACCACCAAGGGCGTTTGTCATGGACAAAAAGTGATGAAAATCGGTCGGTACCAGGTCCGGGCTATGCATAATAACCTCCCAACCAAGCTGCCGTAGTTTCTGGTGGGTCATCATGGACGTGTGCGGCCTGGTGTTGCCCTGGTGGAACACTCAGTTCCGTCCAATTGCTGGCAGTAGAGGTCCGAATAAAGCGTTTGGTCTTTGAACAGATCATAGTAGATGATTTCCTCCCGATCCCACCAAAACACGCAAACATTTTTTTTTTGGTTAAAAATAGTGGATTTATTTTTCCCCAACCCATTATTTCGATAAACAATATTTGCGTAAGTAAGTGATTTGCCGAATCAGCACACAAGTCTAAATAAAGTGTTTATATAAATAGCGAAGCCAACACAGAATTCGTGGAGAGTGAAGAACCAAGGAAACAATAATTATTATGGAGTGCGTCCACAATTGCAACTATGCAATCGGTCGAAGTACAACATTGGAAGTGCGCATTAGATGACGAATTTAGTTCAATTATCAAAAGTTTATCATACTTAATTTAAACTCGGTCGCCAGGAAATCTAAAAGTGTTTAAAGTTAATTTTTAGCCTTTCTGTTAACTTTTGCCACTTATAAAAATTAATTAAATTCCTTTGGTAAAAACACTTGTAAAAATTTCCTTATAGTGGCAATATTTATTTTGTTTTCAGGAATATCGATTTCGAAAAATATTTCTTCTTCAGTTCCTTTTACAACTAATCAAGGTTGTAAAACGTTAGTTGTAAAAGTAACTGAAGAAGAAATATTTTTCGAAATCGATATTACTGAAAACAAAATAAATATTGTCACTATAAGGAAATTTTTACAAGTGTTTTTACTAAAGTACAGTATGTGCAACAAGTGCCTGAACGGCAAAAACCTAAGTAAAAATAAAACTACGATTTTTTTTTGTTTTTATTATGAAAGTTTGTTCTATTTTCTAGAGCGCTATCAACTAAAACATAGTGAAAACACCTTTTGTCCATACTATCAACCAATTTTTCTGCATACTGTGGTGATATATTTTTATATATCTTCCGGACCACTCGCACTAGAGCGCTCAAATTTTTTTATGTGGTACATTTTCAGCTTAATCTTCATGAATGTCCATAAATTTGGATCGGATTGGAATTAGATGCGTGAGATGGCAAATAAAATGTTGTGATGCCTTTTTTAAATTTAAATTTCGAACAGAGTAGGCTATGTTGTTATGTATCGTTGTCTTCTTGAAAGATCCAATTAGAGTTCTGAAAAGTGCGTTTAGGTTCCGTGTGGAAACGATTAGTTTACCAAAACCTTGCTTGGTGAAGCATCCCCATACATGGAGCTAGGGTACTCTTCAGTTCGAACAATCTTTTTTTTGCTTAGTTCGCAAAACACGCCTTTTAACATTAAACCCCCAAAAGGATGACTTATCGGTAAACACAAAATTCACAAAATCTTTGTTTTTATGTTCATTCGCCCACTGTAGTCGCTTTTCCATGTATTTTTGTGTTGCCAGTGGTTTGACCAAAGTATTTCCATATGCGTAGCCATGTTCTTTCGAATGGATGTTTTTCGTAAAACAGTATTATTTTTCGCCAATTTTGCCACAGCTGCATCCAGCGTAAGCGAAGAATTTTTATCAAATAACTGTATGATGGCATCATTCTCCTTTTTTGTACTGGTTCGGATTTTTCCCTTATTTGGGAAATCGTCAAGATTTTTATACATTGAATGTATAATCCTCCTCTGCACAAATGTTTTCGATGTTTTTATATAATTTGCTTCACTTGCAACGGACATTTTTGGTCCTTTCGGATGTGCACTTGAAAACACCGCTTCAAATCGTTTTTTATAAATCGCACTCATTCCTTTCATATATGGTATCCGCTAAACAGTTGCAGTTAAACTAATGTTTGTTTTAGAGTGTCCAAGAGGAATTAATAGAAAATCGATTTAAGCCCCGCCCATATTTGTTCCTATAGGTTTAAGTACAGTTATGCCGTACACGCTCTTGTTGAACATACTATAATTTAATTAAAGCTTAATGCAGTTAAAATCCAGTTAAATAGTTTGACATAACCGCCTTTCTTTACGGCAAACTTCCAGAAAATGTGTACATAAATTAACAGATTTATGAGGGCGATTGTGTAAATTAGTGAAAGATGTATACGACCTAAAACAAGCTTTGTGATGCTAGAATCAAGAATGCGCATCATTCATTCGTGATTTTGATTATAAAAAAATGATTTCTACCCGTGTGTACTTATTCGCCGAAACGAACCCAAATAGTGAAAACAGAACAGGGTGACATGTTGTAACATCACATTTTCGTTACTTTATCGTTCCCTTTTTCCTAAACCGAAACTTGCAACTGTTTCGTTTATGAATTATTTTTTGCGTATTGCTATTATAACCTACTAGAACAAATGCGAAAAGGTGTCTTTGTCTAATTACGTTCAAGTATCGAAAACAAATTATTTGGAAACTAAAATAAAGTAGAAAATATCACAATTATTCAATGTAGCAGGCTGGTAGATGGTATACAATTTGAAATAGGGTCACATTTTATTCTAAAAAAGCGAGACATAAACTTCGATAAAGTATCGAAAATGTGATATTATATCCTTCCATTCGATTCTAATACATCACGAGGCCTATACGATGAAAGTTTTGCATTGTTTTCAATATTTCCATAGTGTGAGGCTGTTGCGAGTTTGATATGTTTGTTAGTTGGAACGAGCTTGGATGCCAGTAGCTATTGGGGCTGTCAGTCATTAACTGGAGCGGTCGTACAACGTAATACTTGCGGTCAATCTCATTATGAAATATATAAACAGCACAGGTATCCTTTATAAAAGCAGCCATAGTTTTGATTAAATAGAATGATACGGGAGGCAACGAAACAAGAAGATTCATGAGCGGGTTTTTCGTTCATGCCTTGGGTACCATCAGCTGAATTATTATTGGAAGACAATTTGAAGCCAAATCCTACATGGATAATGAAACTGCGATTCGATTGACCAAGAATCCGGTATTGAAAAGAGAAGAGTTTAAACAAGGATTATTGATTTGGAATTTGTTTGACTTTTGAATCAGACGTTTAGCGTAATGCATTTTTGATTTTGACTCACACTCCAGATTTAAAATTAGCTTTTAATTTACGAGTATAACACTGACAGTAGGAGTGATGAAATGCCAAAAACAAACTCAACGTATAGCATCCTTTCAGCAGAAGTTGCAACTTCCAAAGAAGCTTTTTCGTTTTATGTAAATATATTGAAAATTATATAGCATTTACGGAAAAACGATCAAAAACAAAAAAATATAAATTATCAATGATAAATCAAAGTCAAAATTGCTGAAAATCAAGCGATTGAAAGCGAACAATACTCTTTCATAAATCATCAATCTCGGACTATATGTTTTAGTGTACGAACTGAGCAATTTCTTTCGTGGGTTTTTCTGGGTCATAATTGATATTAGGACAGGAATTGGACAGACACGTGCCTGGTAACTACGATACGTTTGTTGAAATACCTCTGAAACTAACAGTTGTCGTAAGATCAGCGATTATTAAATTCTTAAAATAAGATTTTTAATAACGAAAATTTTCTTAGTTCTCTGCTTTCATCGTAGACCATAATTAGTTGTGATCAGAAAAGGATATCCCCCAGCTGCAGCCCTATTCCTGAATACATTCGTTTTCGTATCGTATTCAGGAATAGGGGGGGGGGCTGGATACTCATCGTGCTACCTATCTTCAGTTTTTACTATCGTGAACTGCGTACAGATTGAATGCAACTACAATGATAAAACACGGATTAAAATTATTCCTAAATACTATGCATGTTTTCTAGGTTGTCAAACCACATCAGAGGCGGGTATCGAACAACAAGAGCATGTGCGCCTAGAAAGGTTGCACCACACATAGCTCTTTCCTCAACATTGGCCTTCAAATTAGTCCACTTCTGTATAGACACGCTGCATTCGTACAATTCGATAACAATATTTATAGTCAAATGAAATGTTCGGAAACAAATAGATTCCAAAACTATAAGTCCGTCTAATCAGATTGGGGATTACAACATCATCAATAAATGGTACAAAACAGATATGAATAAGGGTTGGGCAATCGACTTTTGCTCGAATAGTGCGATCGAACACAGCAAGCAACACACGGAGAATTGAAGTATGCAATGAAATTATATCGGACATTCTTCGAAAGAATCATTGCTCCGACTGAATGATCGCACGAATGCTATAAACTTTAACCTAACACAAAAATTGGAACGACACACTGGTGATATGGACACAGAGACTCCATGCACCACCTATAACTATTTGATGAACTCAAGATGTACAACAATTTGGTTACCTGAACGCCTTCACATGTGTTAAGTCTCTCATGGGTCAAACCGATTAATGGAAATCTCCAAATACTTCATCGTTCGTAATATTTAGAAGTTTATTATCATGTGAATGATAAGGCTTTATATCCAATGATATACCGTGATAACCGTGAAAACGTTTTTTACTTTAACTTTATGTATCATGCTGATTAGTTAACCGGCTGAGCAGATCACAGAACTGGCTTTGTCTCTAACGATGTATCTGAATACCCATAGCGCTCTTTAGCAGAGATCGACATTCATTTAAACTAAAAAGTCGGACTTTTTTGTAAATCAGGCACCATTGAGTAGGGGACTTTAAAAAACGGGACAAGGGCAGCAGAAAGCTTAGATGAGGTATGGCCTGGTGCTAGAATGACGATCATCATCAAGAAAATGGACCCTGCAAATTGAAAGCACTGTTTTAATTAAAAAGGAACAAATCGATTTAACGAAAATTTTAACCTCTTTCATTAAATATAAGTATGGCGAATGCGCTCATTCTCAAATAACCGTAATAGACAATTATTTTCTTGATCCAAGAACCGTGTCCAAGGACCAATATCATTTTAAGAAGCTTAACAGCGCGGGCCGAAAAGCGATAAATTGTAGTCATCCTGGGCAGTGTGGCGAACTCAAAACGTACAAATACGAATTAAGAAGCACCAAAACCAACGCCTGGAGGCTTCACTGTGGTAAAACTATTACGTTATTATGAAGGGGTTTTCAATAAGGACATAACAATTTTGTATTCAAATAAAACACAGAATTGTTGGAACCACAGATCACTGATGTCAAGTCCATCCAATTCTGGTCAAAAATAGTTTTCCAACATGGCACGATAGGTGATACTTTTTATCGACGAAAAATATGCTCCAAACAAACCTTCGGCATGAAATCCATACCACACGATCACTTTTTGTGGCTATAACGGAGTCTCTTAATGCACATGTGGTTTTGTTGCTATTCAACAACGCATATTTCGCTTATTGACAAAACTATTAAGGCAAAGATGGGCAACTTTAGTAGACCCCAATGAATATTTTGACTCGAATTTATCCACTATTCAAAAATGTTGAAAAACGTTCAAGGGTGCTTGGGTTATCAAATAACATGTTTAAGCCAGTTAAGTCGGAAGTAGCTAATGGCATCACTCGCCTTCGAAGGTAGCAATATTAATATTATACTATCCAAATCTCAACACACATCCTGTATTGGTAAATTTCTAGGCTACAATGAATTCCCTATGAAACCCTTTATGAATATAGGAATATGAAGACCTTTATCATACCAGCAGAAATCACTCTGGTATTCTAAACTCCAAAAGTCGGGGTCGTACTAATTTATCTCGGTCGGTCCATAACTAGTAGATTTGTGGGTAGAGGTTCATCGCAAGATGAAGGACTATATTTCCTTCGTTAGAACTAGGTTTAATGAGTTGTTTCTGAGTCTGGAAGGGCAGAGCTTTAGAGTGGTTGAGGAGAGGTAATATTGCCCACAAGAGTGGACTAGTTGACAGAAGCAGTTAAGTACCCTGAAGAGTTAATTTCTTCATGAACGGGTCAAAGATGGATGGTTGGATTGCTGTGGGTTGTTTATCACAAAACGGAAAGGTAAACATTATTTTAAACTGGTTGAGGTAAATGTGCGAGTAATTTCAGGATAGACAATTTCAGGAAAGTCACATTTCAATACGTCAAAAGTAACAAAAAATTGTATTACACCGGATATCGGTGCCCCAGTTATCTAATATTACAGGAAATATAAGGGTAGATACACTTTCTCGTCGAGTTAAAGCTTGCCTCTTTTCACCAAGCAGAGTAAATGTTAAAATACAGCTCGCTACTTATAATCTGATGCTACAAGTAGCTATGATCTTCAGTACCTTATTGAAAATAATTAGGCAGACCTATTCTATGATTTAATGAAAGATCGCGGAATGGTTTCAAGAGAGAGCTGTCTATTTTCCATATACAATTTGAAGTGAGCCGGATCGATGGGTGTCATGAAACACGGCTATTACCTAAACTATTTTGTTCCGCTGTCGTTGTCGGTGAATTATGCCATTTTTGGTGATTTATCATTTTCGGTCCACTCTCGTAAACCGATAATTCTCCGGAAATTATTTATTAAGTTATTTATTTTTTTTTCGTTTGCCTGAAATTAAAACTGAAACAAAATCGAAAAAACTCACCTGTTTCAAATTAAGTTCATCACCCGTATGTGCCGATACCTGCGCAGTGATTAGCGCGGCTAGTGCCAACTTCTGTGAACTCGTCATCACCTTTAAGATCGGTAGAATTTCGGAAAATTTTCTTTTAAGCGCCCGGTTGGCAAACGCTTTTAAAACCGTTGATTTAATTTTTTTCTCCTTCACCTCGAACTGATTTACCGGTGACATTTCGTCTATCGCCATATCTTGCTGCATACTATTTAGTGCCATCATTTCAGCCTCATCACTAAGGTAGTAATCATCGGGCGCATCAAATACAAAATCATCAAGTTCATTATCTGAATCCTCTGTACTGGCGGTCGTATCGATCGAATTCGTAATTACACCGCATATCATTAAGATACATAATACTAATCGTATAATAATTTTAAACATGTCGAAAAATTTAAAACATTTGTACACTGTTATAAATACACTTCAAAATATTATAATTTTTTCGGCAATTCCGGATTTGGTGCGGCAGACGATCAAAGTTCTACAAATAAAAGAGAATTTTTTTTAATTAGCATAAATTTTTCTGATTTTGTTATGTGGTATTTTCACGCGATCATTATTATATTACATCCACTTAGGCCACTGTAATTTTGTAATTTATGCGCGACGAACAAAATTTCACTTTGTAATAAAATTTAAAAACAACCATGACCTTGATTTACTTTTTATATGTTGATCGCGGTTTAAAGAGGCAACAAAGCGTTATATATGCATTTCCCGGTTTTCTCGCCCGCAGTATCGACGGTGATTTCAAGAAGTACAGAAAACTTAAACATGTTTTTAACGGTTTTCATCTGTATGGTTGGGTACATAAATTACATTTTGATATTTTGTTATTCGGTCAAATTTTGCATTTTGATACTGAATACATACTGAAGACACATCTTCAAAATATTTATTGGTCGAATTTGACAATGATAATGAAATACTCAAGGTATTTACTCAAGATCGCAATAAAACTTTTATTTTCATAAACAAGATTTTTAATTATGGTAATCATTTTATTAAAATTGTTTGTTTTTAATAAATTGCAAGTCATTTGATTACATTATGGTGATGATTGTTAAATTTAATTAGCTCTCACTTTTATGTAGATTACTTATCGTAAAATAATTTATTTTGAATTGAAATTTCACTAAATTTTAAGTTACAGTCAAACTTTAATGAAATTTTTAAGCTTGACTAATTCGATTACAATTAGAAGATAATTTTTGAGTAAATTGGGTGATGAAATAATTTAATTTAAATTAAAAATCTCACCAACGATTTCCATTTTAGAAGCATTAAAGCACTTAAGCTACTTCCCACAACGATATCAGCGTTCGTAAAGGTTTGCATCACAACAATAATAATTATAATTACATTGCACGCATACTAACAAACGTAACAAAAAAAATTCATACAATAATAGCTCATTCATAAAACATTATACTAATACAAAAATTTTGTTCAGAAAACAATTCATCCAAAAGAATATTTTGAAATGTACTTTACTCGGCTTAAACCGTTGTGCTAATTTGAAATCTACGATTGGAGTTGCTCGACAAATTTGACTTTTATCATCATATCAACGCCTCACCAAGTTATGAAAAGCTTACAAAAGAAACGAGTTAAAATTATAACGTTCTTCCATCTACATCTGAGTTGATTATGCTGGACCGAAATGCCAAAGCAAGTCTACTGAACAATTTGGTGGTCTTTGGGAAGCTGCCGTAAAATCTCTATAATATCATCCTAAACGAATTACCGGCTAAATAGCAAACAGAACCGACACGGTAGTGTTGTAGAGATTTGCACAGAGCACTGTTGTTTTGAACATGAAACAAGGCTGAGTCAAGTGTCCAGTGACGTCTAGTGGAAACAGAACCTGTTGTTCATTTTCTTTATCCCTAAAGTTTGTAAAGTTATCCCAGCATTTCATCTTAGAAAAATAGAACATGTTCACAAAAAAATGTTCATGGCAATACAAGTTATATCCCATCCCATAGAATTTTTAAATTCATCCCAGATAATTTTGAAATAACAAAAAATATGATAATAAATACTTGATCTTACTTGATACTGAAAGGGTTTATTTTTTAAATATCTTTGACAAAATGGTAAGAAGCCGAATATTGAGATTGGCGCAATAGCCCTACATGTCGAATGTAGTGACTCATCTCTTCTGATTTCAACAAGGCATCATGGGTGGCCCATTTTAAATAAAATATACAATTTGGGTCATTCAAATATGGTTTATTGCGCCATTCTCAACATACGACTGGTCTTAAGATTTTTGTTGCAGATAAAGGTCGTCATATTATATCGAAATAAGAAGAGGTCGATAACGACATTTCAGGTTCCTGGTAACCATTAATTAAAATCCGATTTTTTTTCTTAAAAATGATTCGACCATTTACTCACATGAGCCGATCCTAGCATACGAATGGTCTTGTACCTTGATTCAAAGGTAATACCCATTATTTCCAATCGATATCAAATGAGATCGGTTACGAAACTTTAGGTTCCAGGGAACCATTCGTTTAAATTTAAAATGCGCCATCCTAGGATGTTTTAGTGCCAATGTGAATTTTAGTTTGGATAGCGGGCATGATGTTGTGTTGAAATCAAAAGAGATTGGTCACGACACTCGTATGGTTCCCGCGAACCGTTAATTTAAATTAATAATTCATACATTAACTGGATCGGCCAGACACATATGGGCCTATATTGCACCAATCTCAACATACGGCTTGTCTTCTTATCATTTTATCATAGATATTTGAAGAATAAACACTTTACGTATCAAGCAAGATCAAGTATTATCATATTTGGTGTCAATTCAAAATTTTCTGCGATGAATTTAAAAATCCTATGATGGAATATATCTGATATTGTCTTGTATTGGTCATAAGAACATTTAAATTCCCTTCCCATTTTCATTTTTCTTAATTTGTAATTTGTTATTGATCGCTGTGGCATTGCCATCTATGTATGAGTAGAAATACTATGATTGTTGCGATGGGAATTTAATGAGCGATTTTTTGTGTTGTGCCAATTTAATTATACGATAGCATAACTAAATATTAATTTTTGGAGCGACACCGATATGTTCCCTTGGTCGTATGTACGAGCACGGTTTTGGCGTAAGGACGCCCAACGACCTCAAACGGGTGGCCATCCATGTGGTCATATTTTGTGAATAGATAAATTTACCGGCGGGTGCGCCACACCTTTGGAGTATATACGGGTGGCCAGTTGAGCTCATTCCGTGTTGGTACAGCGTACCTGTAACCAGCCATTTGTACGTATTGGTATCGGGGACAGGACCCGCAACATACAAGGACGTCGCCACAACTCCCTACAGGGTGACCTGGATGAAAGTCCCAGGTACGATTTTGTTTGTTTTTTTTATTTTATTCATATATTTTTTTATCAATTTATCAGTTTTCAATTTAAATTCATATTTTTTTCCCTCAATCAAACTTTTATTTGTTTTCTCCAATTCTTTTATTTTTCATTGGCTTTCCAATTTTAATTTTTAAAAATATATTGGTGTAATCTCATTCCAGAATTTTGAGGCGGTTAATTTTTTTAGTTTATTTTTTTTTTATTTATATGACGCAATTTTAACTGCATCTTGTTGTAACCATTTTTTTATCAGCAATTTCTTCTTGTTCTTTCTCCTTCTTCACTTTGTTCTAAGTGATTTAAATAAACAACAGCACTGTTTCTTTTTTTTATTTTTCCTTTCCAGACAATAAGATGAAGTATTAAATATATTGTCGGTTCGGTTGATGAGAGGGGGATTCTCATTCTGTGTCGGTTCCATAAGTACAAGCTGGGCTTGCCACTCCCATTCATCCCCTTGGCAGGACATCCACAGGGTCGGTCCCCAGTCGGTCCCCTCGTGGCACTTCGGCGGCCTCATGCTGACGAAGTATGAATTGTGAGAGATTTGGTGGAGGTCTCTCCGGGTGAAGAGAGGCTTGGTCTGTTGAGACGACGCCTCTACCCTCTAATGATGCTTTGTTGCGGCTGGGCATCAGCCTTTCGGGGTTGATGGGTCATTCAGGGGGTTCTTTTCAGCAGACTGGGTACTTGTCATTTGGGGAGATCCAATCGTCATCGGATGGGCACACCCGGTCATAATTATACTTTACTATGTTCCTCAAGTTTCGACCGACAAATTTCGGCGTAACTTCCGGTTTTTTTTATTCATTTTTAGTTTGCGTTTTATTTTTAATTTCTGTAAACACGGTGTAGGCCAGAGTCCTGGGTCGGCTATAGTGGTCCGCGCTGATTTATTTATTTATTTTATTTTATTTCTTTATTTTCTTTAACTTTATGTGAGTTATTATTTATCTCTTTACAAATTGTATTGATTTGAGAATTACCTACAATGTTTCGCTTATATGAGTTTTGGAAACCAAAACGGGAAGGTGTAGAATGAAAACATGGCTCACATCAGTCAAAAAACATAGCTCAAGTGTGCAACGGACCTAAGTGTCAACAAATCATATTATAGAGAAAATTTAAAATTATAATTGAAATATTTACAAAATATCGGGGAGCCATCGTCTATTCTAGAAAAAGATAGCACTGCACTCTACGATGTTAAGTGGAGGTAGGAGCACACGTAGTTAGGGATGTGGTAAAATGGCCTACGACTCAGGGTCCCCACTCCACTAGCAAAAAATCACATTTCACATTAGAGAGTGAGAGCTCTAAGCAAAATAACTGTTGCAGACAGAAACGTGGTTTTTGATTGCTAGAGCAAGCCGACCTGAAATGTTTTCTGCCACAGACGCCTGCAATAAAAACAGATATTAAAAAACATCCCAAAGCGTCAGAATCATTGTAACTGTAAAACCAGTAGCTGGCAAGGAGTCTACCTTTGCTAACAATAGCTAAGTGAATACTAATTTCAGCAGCAGAAAGCAAAGAAGACGTATGATGGAGATCTTTCAATCAAAGAAAGCAACAATAAAAGCGATTCAAAACAGAGCCAAAAAAGATTCCCGCAGAATATAAATTGGTTAGTCCTCATGCAGAGCGCAAGATTTTATTAGGGACATAAGGTACTCCAAATATCATGCATTTCGGCACATCCTAACATTTTGCAAAAGAAAAGATCAATTTTGTGGACATTGCTGTGATCCTGAACATGACCAGAAGGTCTGTCTATAGAAGTCAGAGACATCAAAGCGCAAAATGTAGAATTGGTTGGACACGATATCAGGCAATGTTCGTACATTATAATATTCCACTCCTGTGTATGAAGGAACCCTACGCTGATATTAATTAATGCAGCCATGATTAATGCCGTAAAGAAAGCTCAATCACAAGTGATCACAGAACTGATGATGGTAGAGAAAGAATAGAGCGAGTTAAGGCCAAAACACTATCTAGTGGCTGCGACAAATGTTTGTGTCGAAAACGTACTAGAAAATCTAAACAGCCGTGGTGCTCTTATCATTAAACGTACTATAGAGTTCCTAAGCTCTGAAAGTTTTATCAGAGTGAATCATACCCTTTGTGCTTCGTGTACAAATTCAGCACAGGAAAACTTATAAACTTTGATGTACTTAGATATTGGTATGCGGTGGTGGTTAGACCTGTTGGGCAGACACTACTTAATGAGTGCTGAACACTCGCCTGATGATTGCGAGGAAACAGACACAAATGACCAGCCAATGTGTCGGGCGGATCGCTTTAACAGTGAAGAAGCCACGATTCCTTTGCAAAAAGAAAAAGCGCCAAGTATAGACAACACCGAGGTCAAGATAATACAAAGTTCTTGACCAACCATTGGACTTGACCAACCGTATTCTAGCTTCCTGAATATCTGTCTGGATAAAGAGATTTTTTCAAAATTCTGGAAAAACGGCAAAGTATAGACCGCATCGATATATCAAAGCATACAAGAAAGTCATACTACTTGAGAAATTGGTTAACCACGGTTCAGCGAAAGTTCTTTTGACCTAAGCAAGGCGTTATAATGAAAATGGGCAACATAGTATAAAGGAGTCAGATTGACTCCTCTGGGGTTTGAAACAAAATACCCCGCCTAAGATAGATATACGGAGGCTTAGTAGTTGCATCCATGACTTATCGCTCCGCCGGATAAGCAGATATAATAAACTGCCTCCATCGAAAAAGGCTAATGAGGGCACAAAGGGCAATTCTTCTTGGTATAACTAGAGCGTACAGGACAGTCTCAACTGGAAAAATTAACGATTGATTAGTTACAAAATAAGGTGGTGTTCACTGAACCGAAAGTAGGTTTCTTAATTGATTTTTAACGGATTACAATGAAATTCGATGGAAATTTACAAAATGATCTGGGCGCATATTCTTAAAATCGCTGGAAATTTCCGCTTGCAATTTGATTTAAAATTCTTTATATTATTCGAATTTTTCACCGGCTATTTAATCGTTTTTCCATATTTGTTTTTCCAATATAAAGAATTTTACGCATACGGAAAAATCCGATTCAAGAATACGCGTGGAGCGAAACAAATTTGGTGAAATGTACCGAAGCTTACACATTATAACCAACCTATTCTTTGGGTAGGACCAAACCTGCAACCACTTTAAAGTTTACATTGTATTTTATTGTGCCACTGTACTCATAATATTTGTAATAAATTAAAATTTCTTCGTTGACGTCATTTTCTTGGATATGACTTTGAAAAAGAAATAAAATCAATTGACGTTTATTTCCTTTTCATATATGTACATACATATATGCACGATTGAGAATTAAATCAATTGGCTTGCAACCTCAATATGCGATCAAGGTGCTATATATTTGTGTTTATTATAATATTCGACATAATCCTGAGGTAATCTCTTTATAATTAGCTCTGAGTCATAACACGGCTTTGTATAAATAAATACAAGATAATAATTTTTGTCACACGATCTTCATAAAAATAGCATGAGATGTTCAAAAAGTTGAATAATTGGTAATATAAAGCGGTACATGGGCAAAACATGTAATACACAAAGCCTAATTTATCATATGTACCCCCAATGCGATCCGTAGCTAATTTAATAGACATACATTAAAATTATACGAAATTTACATATAGTCAATAAAATTCTGTATAGCGTGATGAACGCACACAATCTAAAAAAACACTTTGACTGTTAGAAGATACAAAAAAATTTACCTGCCATCATCTTAATTAGCATAACTTTTACTCATAATATACGGGACGGTAAACAATTTAATTTATGGTTGACGTTTGCTACTTGACAATAAAAATGCAACAAAAACTTTCATCCAATTAATGCAAAATGCATTCATTATGTCTTGAACTTCGTTGTTTTGACCTTGTGTTCGACATTTCTTTTTTGTTATCTCAATTTCTTTCTTCAGATATGATTGTTGTTACATCCGATGTGTGGATGCACATCGTATACAATTAATAGAAGATTGTTACGAATGTTGATGTACCAATTTGATCTGTGAAAACGGATCGCCCATTTGGTAATTTGTGATCATAATGAATAACACGGCTAGGCTCGCGTATTACATGATGAGTTGATCTAAAACTAACAAACAGGAAACGGAAATAAAAACAATCTGTTGAGATAACAAAAATATCAAATTAGCAAGGCAACTGTTGAATACAAAATTAGTAGTTGTGAATTCCAGGTCAAAACTGTTTGAAATTGAAAACAGATTCGTTTGTGACATTTAGAGGTATGAGCACAACATGTTTATTCGTCGAATGAGTTTCTCTGTCTGAAATGTTCAAATTGAATTAACTATGTATATAAGTTGGGTTTTCAATGCACCTTCAAATATTCATCTTAAAAAGTTTGCTGAAATTGAGTAGTACTGCTGAGATGGACAAAATCCCGAAGTCCCGAAGGTACAAAATCCCGAAGGTTTATAAAGATCCCGAAGTAATAAATTCCCGAGGGTTCAGAACACCGAGGATTCAAAATCCTGAAAATACAAAACCTCGAAATTTCAAAATCCCGAGGTTCAAAATCCCCCGGGAACAAAATCCCGAAAACCTATATGAAAATGTCAGTCTATTTGTTACAAAACTATGGCTGTTTTTTCCCGATCTTAATAACTGCCTAATTACATCAAAGTGTTGGCCCAAAATTAAATAATATTAAAAATTTAAGTTTAATTATGATTTTTAAATGCAAAACTGGGTTGGTGATATATCCCCGAAAGACAAAATCCCTCGGAACAGTTTTTGTTTGAGAGTCATAATCCCGAACATCCAAAACCCCGATGGTACAAATTACCGAGGGTATAAAGTCCCGAAGTTACATAATGGCGACGGAGAAAACTCAAAAGGTACAAATCCCAAGAGTTAAAATCCCGAAAGGACAAAATCCCGAAGTCTCGAATAAAATTTAATTCCACGAAGATTTCAATTTTATTCGGCATTTTCTCGAGATTAACAGAAATCTAAAGGATTCCGAAGAAGGTTTGTTTCATTTAGTTAATGACGGTTATAAAACATATACTGTCTAAATATAAATATATATGCTTTTTAGCCATTTTAGAATTCAAATCATTACTTAATTATAATTATTACTCATTATTAATTATATTGTTCTATTTTGTATTATTTTGGGTTGGTGGCATAATCCCGAAAGAGAAAATCCCGCGGAACAAAATCCCTAGAGTCATATTTCCGAGGATACAAAATCCCGAAGTTACATAATCCCGAGGGACATAATCCCGAAAGTCCAAAATCCCGAGGGACAAAATCCCGAAAGAACAAAATCCCGCAATCCCGAGAAAACCCCGAATAAAATAAATTCCGCACGGAATTCAATTTTATTCGGAATTTTCTCGGGATTAACAGAAATCAAAAGGTTTCCGAAGTCTTCCTCCATTCTTGTTTATGCCGTTTCCAGCCTGCCATCACAATTGTGTGGATAAAATCGTGTACGAGTCATGTCAAAAATTTATTTTTGTATTTATTCTAGACCAACATACGTATTTGTGCATATTTTTAGTGAAAAATAACACTGTAACATAATAATAATAATTTCGGTTTTCAAAACCCCGGTTTTCGTTTCTTCTAGTTCTAAAGTCCTGATTTTGGAAAAAAATATTTTTTATTATTTCGGGCAGGCCATGCAATAATTGTAGGGGCTAACGGCCTCGACAACTCTTCGACACTCACAGGCCGAGGGGCCTTAGATAAAGAAGCTAAAAAAAAAGTTAATTGCGTTAGAAGAAAATTAAATAAAAATGAACCACGCAACTTAAGTGAAATTAATATTCCTCAAGTATTGCAAAAAGTTGATCGAGAAATTTTTTTATTAAATTTTAAATTAATAGATGCAATTATTATCTTCGGAACACTTTCAAATGTTTCACATTTATCAAACTCGAAGATCTGGTTAATGGATTCAACATTTAAAGTGGTACCCAGTTTATTTAGACAACTAGGTATTTACGATGCACGGAATGATTAGTACCAAGAATAATAATGAAATTATGCCGTAAATATATTGCATGTTTTGTTTCCATACAGTCATTCAAAATATTTCTCCCTACTGCTAAATTTAAGGATTGCTTTTTCCACTTCGGACAAATCTTATGGAGAAGGATTCGAAAGGAGAAGCGTAACAAAAAATATGGAACAGAACAGAAGTTTTCACTAGCAATGCGAAAGCGTAAGGCTTTGGTCATTCCTTCTTCAGATATTCCGAAATATTTCCAAACATTATCCAGGGTAGACCCGGATGTTACAAAAATATTGGTATTTTTCGAAGAAAATTATGTAAATTGAAAAATAAATTCTAAAGGTATATTGAAAGCTCCAGCATTTGCATCCTCATTTTGGTCGGTTCACGAGAACACAATGTTAAATTTACCTCGAACACAAAATAAATTAGTATATTGGCATAGACGATTTGGATGTTTAATTTTGAAATCTCACACTGGACTATATAATTTAATAAGCAATTTAAAAATTGAATAAACAGTCGTCAATAATACAATAAATTCGATCTTCGATCGACATTCGAGCGGCGAACCAAAAAAAAAAAAAATGAAGTATGTTGGACGGGAAATAAAATTAAAAAATATTTTAAATAACATGGAGGCATATAGCAATGCAAATGAGTATTTAGAATGCATTGCAAAAAATTTAAATTTATATTGAAAATGTCAATTATTATGTAACTAAGTGAATTTATATATTTATTTAAAAATTAAGCGATTGAAATATTTTTATTTATGTTTTTATATAACTTTTATATTTTGAATTCGATTTTTGAAATTAGAAAAATTTGAATGATGAAATTTGATTGAACGGTTACTTATAGATGTTTAATGTGTAGAAATATTAGCCTTAAGCCGCCGCTACGCATATGAAAACTGTCGACCAATGTTGGCCAAACGTGATATGACAAATGTTATTGCAATATAATTTGACTGTCTACACGATGTGCTCTAGTTGGTTTTTCGAAAAGTTTCCTTTGATCTTTTTATAAAAAATCAGAAATCACAAATATCGCTATTGAGCGAATGTATACCAATGTCGGGCAATACGATGATGTGTTCTCAAAATCTGCAATAACAGACACAATTTTCTAACAAATAGGGTTTGAAATTTTCATAGGTATTCGGGATTTTGTCCCTCTGGATTTTGTTCCCGGGAGATTTTGAACCTCGGGATTTTATTATCTCAGGATTTTGTACCCTCGGGAATTTATTACTTCGGGATCTTTATGGGTTTGTGACGGGTTGGGTACGCTATTCCATAATCAAATTCCCAAATACAAAATCCCAAAACCAAAATCCCAATTTACAAAATCCAAATTTACAAAATCTCAAAACCAAAATCAAAATTTATAAAATCCGCAATTTTCAGAATAATTTTTATTAAAACATGTGCGGAGCCGTACATGTTTTAATAAAAATTATTCTGAAAATTGGGGATTTTACATTTATTTATTTATTTATTTATTTACCAAACAAGGTATATATTATTGTATAAAAATATTATTATGAAAGTAATTTTGCATAGTTAAATATATAAATTCATATTTTCTAACAAATTTGTAATACATTTTCGATATAAAATATTTCGTTAACTTATTCTTTCAAATTTTATTTTATTATTATTTTTTATTTTTATACTTAAAAATTAAATATAAGATGTTCTTGCTACGTTTATTCTTACGGGTTCACACAAACCTACGATTGGTGTGACTCGGAGTATTTAGTGTCCTCACCAATAGTAGTTAGGTAGCAACCCAAAAATACGGTCCGTTATATAAACTAAAAATTTATTTAAATTGCAATCTTAAAATTTTTCTTATATGTTTGTTTTGTCAAGTTAGTACCTGGCTTGTAAGCGTCAATATGGTTGTTAAAAATTTTACATGCTCTATTTATTGGTTCATTCATTCCATAGTTGGTAGGGTGGTGAACTTCTTTTAAGTACTTTGCATGTCGAGTGCGTCCTTGATTTAAAACAACAGCATTTGAAATTTCTTCGACGTTGATGTTTTTTTGTAACACGTCAAAAATGAAACTGGCCGCGAGTAAATTTCGTCTTGATGAAAGAGTATCTAAACCTATTATGTCGAGTCTAGAATTGTAACTTGGTAGGTTGGTATAATCTTGCGGATCGAACATATGCCTGAGCACGAACAATAAGAATTGCTTCTGTACTGATTCAAATTTTATTGCATACTTTTCGGTATATGGCATCCAAGTTACCGAAGCATACTCAAGGATATATCTCACAAATGAGCAATAGAGTGATTTCATTACCCATAAGTTGTTGAATTATTTAGCTCTTCTTTTTATGAAACCTAGTACCCCATATGCCTTTCCCAACGTTACATCATAATGTTTATGGAAATTGACTCGCGTGTCAATTATTACACCTAAATCTCTTATTTCGTGCACTCTCTTCAAACTCCTCCCATCAATTACGTAGTCAATATTATGAAGAACAACATTCCTTGTAAAACTGATCACGTAACACTTGTCAACATTTAGGTCTAATTTATTACTGTTGCACCACGATATCAATTTGTTTAGATTTGATTGTAAACAAATTGCATCGTCTGTATTTTCGATTTTGTGATATATTTTTAGGTCATCAGCATAGAATAAATGCTTGATGTTTTGCAGTACTGTAGACAAGTCTGATATGAAGAGATTGAAGAGCAATGGCCCCAAGTGACTACCTTGTGGAACCCCTGAATTTACTTGTACTGCTTGTGATATGTGGCCTTGAAAGCGAACATATTGAGTTCGGTCTTTTAGATATGAGCTCAACCAGTTGAGTAATGAGCCACCTATTCCCATGAGTTCTAGTTTTTTAATCAACACTTTATGATCCACTCTATCAAAAGCCTTGCTGAAATCAGTGTAAATTGCATCAATCTGAAATCCTTTTTCCATTTGTTTTAATAAGTAAGAAGTAAAGATTGTCAGGTTAGTTGTTACGGACCTACCTTTGATAAATCCATGTTGCTGATCATTAAGATTGGAGACAATGGTTTCTGCAAGCTTATCATGAATTAATTTTTCGAAGAGTTTGGGAATACAAGATAAGACAGCAATTCCTCTGTAGTTAGCTACATTACACCTTCCGCCAGATTTGTAAATTGCTGTCAAAAATGACAATTTCCAAAAACTAGGAAAGATTCCTTCCACTAGAGATCGGTTAAAGATGTAATATAATGGTTTAACTAGAGAGTTTGCACATTCTTTCAAAAATATGGGCGGAATGCCGTCAGGCCCCGATCCTTTTTTAATGTCCAGACTTCGCAGTCCGGTCAAAATGTCCCTCTCTTCCAACTCCACATTCTGTAGCTATAACGGGATGATATGTTTTCCTGGTAGAAATCACGTAAACTGCTTTCATTGGCTTCTCTTTTATAAATGGATTGAAAACGCTCAGAAAAAAAATCGGAGAGAGTTTTAGGGTTCGAGGACGATATCTCGTTCAAATACATTGTTACTGGGTATCCTTTAGTGTTCCGTTTAGAGTTAACAAAATCATAAAACTTTTTTGGTTCTGAAATTATGTTCTCACCGAGTTGTTTGATGTAGTTATTGTAAGCTATTCTTGATGCGGACTCAAATTCTTCATATAGAACTTTAAGAGAACTTTAAAAGCTTTGTTCCTTCTATTGCGTAGATTCTTGAGACGTCTGTCTAACCAAGGTTCTTTTCTGTTTTCTCTTTGTTTTACGCAGGGAACATGTCTTGAAATAGTTCCATCAATAATAGTATGAAATTTATCAATAGTGAAATCTAGGTTATCATAGGAACATACTTCTTGCCAATTAATCATATCAATTTCTGTCTTAATTGAGTTAAAATTAGCTTGTTTGAAATTGTGAAGTAGATAGGCTATAGTTGGTTATTAATGCTTTATGATGTATTGAATTAGTAAAACAAGACTCAGTATCATCAGCTTCTCTTACGTTACAATGTTCGAAAGCTGTTGCAAAAATTAAATCAAGTTGTCTATCGTTGCTGTTTTTAATATCAGAGATTTGGTACATATTGTTGCCGTAAGTACAATTTAGTAGTCTAATATCAATGTTGTCGTTTGTATTTGTCGGTAAAAGTAAATTTTCATCGTCAGGATCTCTAATAAATTGTAAGTGTGGTCTATTAAAATCTTCAAAAATTAAAATTTCATTATCGTCATTAATGTTAGTTGAAATTACATTAATTGAATTAAAAATACTTTCATAGATATTTTCGTTCGATGCTGGAGGGACATAGATACAACCAATAATTAATGTTTTGCTGCTGCAATTAATAGTACACCATATCTGTTCAGATAGTGGGTGTATCGGAACGTAGAATTTAGAGTCAGAATTTATTTGAGGGATGAGGAGATGGACTTGTGAATTGCTAACAATACCCCACCTCCCCTTGTGTTATTTCTTAGATCATAATTTCTGTCTTTTCTATAGACTATAGCCAATCAGAATTAAAAATCTCATTGTCAGAAACACTCGAATTTAGCCAGGTCTCTGCCAATGCAAAAATTTTAAACTCTGTGGAATGTAACCTTCGATAGAGGGAATTTATTTTACTTCTAATTCCTTTAAAATTAGGTAGCATAAAAAATATTAAAGCAATGTTGGTCAACATTTATGGCAATATTATTATTTAAATTAGTTTCAATATTACAATCAGTATTGTTGTCCAACCTATCTATATTGGCATCAATAATGTACCTTGTGATAAAAAAGAAAATTATAATTGTTTTTTTTTTTTTTGAATTAAATACATTTTTAGTTAGTTCTATTATAAAAAATGAATGTTTTAACAGGCAATAAGGGTGGGAATAAGTTATTCCATAACGGGTATTCGTATTATCTAGATAGTGCAAAATCTAATTTGTTCAAGTGGAGATGTGCTGAGAGAAAAATTTTTTTCTGCAAAAGCAAACTAGTAACAACGATGGAAGATAATATACATAAAGAGGTTCAAAAATCATTTCAAAATTGCCATGATCCTCGTGCTGATGATTTGAATATTACAGAAGAGAATATAGTTCTAAAATACAAAGCTGCCTCTACCACATAACGTGCATCTCAAATAATTCACGAGGTAACCGTGGAATGTGAACCATTATCTCGTATTTACTTACAAAATAAAGAAGCGCAATATCGATAAATCAAAAGAATTCGCTCAAGTGTTCTTAAAGAGCCAACAAATTTAACCGAAATCGATATTCCGCAACATTTACGATACCTTGAAGAAGAATTATTCATATTATCAGAAAAGGATATGCAAAACGACAAAATTATCATACTTGGAACTATTTCAAGTATAAAGATTTTATCTAAGTCATCTTGCTGGCTAATTCATGGTACTTTTTATAGTATCCACGGAAAAATTAAAAATTAAAAAATAAAAAATGCTATACAGAATTTTTTTGTACTTCATCGTATAGCGGCGAACCACAATATCCCTCTATAACACCAAAAAGGATAATTTCCGACTTTGAAAAAACCATTCATTCGGCAGAGCGTGAGTTTTTCCGTCGACGGAGTTTAAGGGATGTCTTTTTCATTTTGGGAAAATCATATGGCGTCAGGTTCAAAAATCGAAAGTATAGCAGTTAAATATGGAAGAAGCGAAGCTTTTAGTTTAGAGATAAGGATGATTAAAAGCCTTGCTTTTATTTCTCCTACAGAAATAAAATCTTATTATAAAGAGTTATATAAGCATTTAGAAGATACCGATTTCAAAAATATCGCAAAGTGGTTAAAAACCAATTACATTGCAGGAATAAAAAACACTGCTCCAAAATACGATATCCAGAATAGCGTAGAGACATGGCATCGACGACTCTAAGATGTTGTGGGGAAACGAAACAGTGGGCTATACACAATTATAGATGATTTAAAAAAAGAATTAATCCTAGCTAAGACAAATTATCAAAAAATTAACAGCGGCGAACATTTTCCACAAAACAAAAAAAATATAAACAAATTAAAAATGTAATCAAAAAACGGTTGACTATACCTGAAATTGATTATTTAAAAAATGTAGCCTACAATATTCATTTCATGAATAAATTTCATAAAATTATTAATTTAAAAATAATAATTATTCTATTTTTTCTTCACTGTTTTTTACCAATTTTTGTGATTAATAATTACCATGTTTAGCAGTAATGAAATGAATTAGTACCTTTTTTGATTTATAACATATATAATTTTTTTTGGGATTTTACTAAAATGAATTTTGTGTTTGGGATTTTTTATGTTGGGATTTTACTAAAATAAATTTTGTGTTTGGGCAAAAAAGTCGTTCTGGGATTTTGTCTACTTGGAATTTTTTTTGTTGGGATTCAGTACCGCTCCTGTTGGTAACATATTCCCGAAAGACAAAGTTCAGAGGAACAAAAACACGGGTCATAACCCCGCGGATACAAAATGCTCGGTGGTACAAAATCCCGAGGATACAAAATCCCAAAGTTACATAATCCCGAGGGACAAGATCCCAAAAGTAGAAAATAAAATGGAATTCCGCGCGAAAATTTTGAAATTTGAGATTTAGTATGGGAATTTTGTTTTTTGGAATTGTTTTTATTAAATTCGTTTCTGGAATTTTATTTTTTGGAGTTTTGATTTTGGAAATTCGTTTTTGGAATTTTGGATTTGGCAAATCGTACCCAACCTAATTTTTGGAATTGGGCCTAACGAATTCTCGTGGTTTTCCTAAACACCAGCCATCATAACGAAGCTTGTTTTGGGCTAGTCACGATCTACTCTAACAGAAAAAAAGTCGTTTTAAAAAAATTCTATGGTCCCAGAATTTACGATTTTTAAATATTAACCTTGGGAAACTCGTTATACGATAATTGTCTATAGAATGTTCAAAAATCGTTAAACTTATTCAAAAATTGCGAATCGTTTGTGGCTGAAAGCGTAGTTTTAACTGATTACAGAATGTTTATAGTGGTTTTGTGATATATTTTTAACTTATAATTCTACTGCACCTCACAAATTTCGATTAATTTTATTATTTCTTAATGCGTAGCTTGGAATTTATTCGTTAGTTCGCAGTTTTACCCATACTCTGAAATTTTCCTAAACAAAATTACCCTAAATATTTATTTTTTTGTTTTAGGAAATACTTCATGTCTATTTGTTTTCTGTTAAACTCGAGAAAATCCCGAATAAAATTGAACTCCGCGCGTAGTTCAATTTTATTCGAGATTGCGGGATTTTTACCTGTCGGTATTTTGTCCCTCGAGATTTCAGGCATTTGGAATTTTTGTCCCTCGGGATTATGCAACTTTGAGATTTTGCGTCCTCGAAATTTGGAACCATCATATCCTTCGGATTATGATTCTCGGATTTTTGTTTGTCCGCGGGATTTTGTCTTTGGTAATATGTCACCAATCCAAATAATTCCCTTTGGAAAGTTACTGAATGATGTACGAACAATTCTCAATTAAAGTAAACACAATTTTCAAAGTAGCTGGGTAGTTTTTCGGGATACCATCGTATTCCCGAATATTTTATTACCAAAATGATGTGTTTGACTAGATCAAAAACTTAATAGTAGGCAGTTTCTCAAATTCCAAATTGCCAAAAGCAAATATCCCGAAAAATATCCCAAATCACCTTTTGTAAATTTTTGATTGTTTGGACGAAAAAGTTAATCTCAAAAAAAAAATACAAAATTTGAATTTAATTTTATATTATTAAAATATTACATATTTTAAAAAAATATCTTAAGGAAAATTATCTAATGATTTAATTTTTACGAATCTTCCGAAAATAGAACCAAATGAGTCGGAATCTGTGCTGGCAGATTTCGACTCATTTGGTTTTATTTTCGGTAAATTTTGTGATTTTTAATTCGATATTTTTATTTTTTTGAGATTTTGTGTTCGAGCAATTTTTTTTCGTGGTAAATATATTTTTGGTATTATGGGTTTTGAGATTTTTTGTTGTTTGGATTACTATTTTCGGGATGGCATTTTGGGATATTTTTTTCGCTAATAAAATTATTGGCCTTTCGATACCAACCCATAATTAATATAGTTTTACGTATTATACGAAAAATGTGAATTAAGTCAAAAATTCGGGATTTTTTACGGAATATACAATTTTCACTATGTTTTTTGGTCATTCTTGCTTGAACGTCAGACTAATATTGATAATAAGTGTTTTATAATTTTAGAACATTCAATAATAATTAATAAAAAAAATTATTCACTTGACTAATTTTCCACGTTTCAGAATTTTTAGTTAACTTATTAATAAATAAAACTTTCACTCGCCATGTAAATTTGTTCGTGGTGCCATTTCAATACCACAACATCCAACAGCGTCACTCTTTTTTATAGAATTATACTTTATAGGAGCAGGCACAATTATTTAAATTATAACGAAAAAATTGATCATCCACGCAATTCTCTTGCAATGGTGAATGTTGTCACTTAATAAAAGTCGTAAAAAGTATCCGCAACCATATTATTCTCCCCGACGTATGACGAATATCGGTCGAGAACTGGCTAATAGAATTCAGCTGGCGGAGCTACTGAGGAGAAATTTTCTCTGGTTTTTATTGAACTGCGAAAGTTCGAGCATACAACAAAAATATTTTACCGCCGTATAAACGGTAAGCGATTCCCGATCGTAGGCGCTTTACTTTTGCTTCGTCGCTGTTAGCTTTCTCGAAAAAACTGAGTGTCATCCAATCGTTGGATCAACCATTGTTGCACTACTTAATGGCTGTGTCGCAGATGAATAAGCCAAAACTGCGGCATTGGCAAGTTCTTGTTTGCATCTATTAAATGCTTCTTTTGCCGTTGGCCAATAATGGTATATCTGTATTTTGACAACTTCTCGCACGAATCGTTGATAACAAATTTTGCAAAGCCAAAAATCATCGTAAGCCTCTTATTTCAGTTTGCTCTTTAAACTTGGTAATGGTAATGACTTTTTCAGTTAGCGGCATCGTACCAGTTTCGGACATTAGATTCCCCAGAAGATTAACTGACTTCCTGTCAAACACACATTTTGCCTCCTTTTTTAGGGTACCGTGTTTCCTTACTGTCGAAATAAATGAGAACGTCATTGTTTGTGGTCGTTGCAAAATTTAGTCTGGTGTAGTCGCCACATATAACATCAAATTTGTTAACCGACGATATTAAGGATAAATAGGTGCTCATTTTGTCTAAATAACGTGAATCACATTGCGTTTAAATGGACTCATACCAGAATTCGGTCGTGCGTGAGAAGAAGTATCGTGATACTCGAATGTTCTTTCGACATTTGACAGATAAAAGTTAGTGATTTGTTGAACAAATCTACGAGTAAAGCGTAATGACTCAAAAATCGGCCCCTGTGATAGGTCTTTGGACATCCGGTACGATAAACGTCCAAGTAATGTTCCTTCACAAACCTAAATCGGCTGCCAAGGTTTTGTCTCCAAAAACATGAAGTTGGAATTGGTATTACGAATATGTTGACGCCGGAATCTGTTAAAAATTTTAAATTGGTAGCCTTGTCGATTAAAATAAGGCGACCTTTTACTTTTGTTTGATCGCCAGTTGTCGTGAGCGATTGGCCAACTATAGTTTTCGGAGTTTTTAGAAAAATCGTACGGTATGCGAAATTTAGTGGATTGGTCTTTAAATGATTTTGCCCAGTGCGCCTTCGAGACCTCGGACCTGAATCGTAATGTTTTTTCGAACACATCGTTGTATGGGAGCGACTGTTTCCCAATTGCACTAACTGTTTAGTCAATGCGTTGATTTTCGGTTCCGGCGCGGGGATTTCATAACTGCCCAGGTTTGTCCAAATCGTCCCCACTCATCGATTATATAGTTTGCATTTGGGTATAGGAATTACAAAGGGTCACAGAGACAAGATCAATTCGTTCCCTATTTTCGACCCGCTAGTTGCCTCATTTCTATTAAAAAATGAGAAAGTTCTTGGTTACCTAAATATTTATCATGCAAATTTTTTTTCAACCGGGTTGAGTTAAACTGGATTAAAAAATTTAACAAAAACTATAAATTATATCATTTAACGAGTTAATTCCAGTTAATTGTGGATAACTGTACCGGTTAAAATTACGGTTAACAATCGTCGAACATCCACGGTTGATACTATTTGGGTCTGGAATGTTCTCAAAATCTAATATCAGGAAGAGGATATTTCAGATGATATTGAGCAAATTTTTTAGCGGTCATTAAACAAGAAAAACGTAGAATATAGCGAAACGAACCTTAAATTTTCTTTCTTTTCTTTTCACTGGTAAAATTTTGAAAAATAATTCTCACCGTATATCTAAACGAGCCAATCGAAAACATCGCTAATGACTAATCGTCGAATTCAGATGGCCTTTGAAAATAGGATACACATTTATGGCGTGCTCTAGACTGTAAAAATATTATGCCATACATGTCAAACAATGTTAGATCGGCACTAAGTAGTTTTTCCCAAAAGATCTATGGCAATCTACGTTAATCTACGTTAAAAAACTAGTAAGTAATGAGCATGACTAAGCATATTCATTAATCATTAAAACTCACCCACTAACCCAACAAAAAATGTAAATTTCTAATGCTCATTCAAGTGCGATCATCTAAAAACAAAACACTAAATTACAGTACAGTGGATAAAAGATAAAAGTCCAGTTTCACCACATAAATTCCCCGTCGCTATTGATAAAATAATTAACCATTTTATTTTTTTTATAAGTAACTGTTATTTATATAAAACAACATTTTTCAATATTATTTTTCGCGATCAAATCTTAAACGATCGTATAAATATTTTTTGTTGAAATTTCTAATTAGAGAAAAAAAAAAGTTATCTCCCATGAGATGATTGAGGTTAAATTGTAAGGTGGTATATTAACAATGTAAGTAATAATTACGCAGTCATTAATATCACTTTCAACAATAAAAAATGTGCGTTCGATAATGATCGACCGATTCCGGACAAACGATCTGCAATAGTCACTATCGTTTTTAAATTATTGTGTTGTTCGAGGTATAAAGTGAAAATAATGTCAATTTAAAGCATTTTTTTTTTGTTTATTTTTATATACATAAATGTTAAAATTCCGTTAAAAAAACAGTTGATCATGGTTTCCAGGCGGAATAACCGAACCGCAAAAATAAAATATTTTTTTTTTTACAATAGCTACTTCACAAAAGACAATCACGTCAATAAACCTAGAAATTTAAAAATCGCGATCGTACATATGCAACACACCTTTTATAATATAAAATATATAAACACGATCACTATATAAAGCCACTATAATTCACATAAAATCACGTTTGTATAATTCCAAGAAAATCACTATATAATGTGCTATAGTACGATCGAAACAATGAGCACTTTTTATATTTTATTACCGATCAAGACGATTGTATTGTATAAACTAAATTGTGTTGTCTTATAAGAAATGCGCGATCGGTTAAAGAAGTAAAAAAAACAACAACAACAACAATACGTTGAACTAAAAAAAGAGGTATAATATACGAAGTAAGATTTACTAAAGAAATGTCCGTGACCTAGAGACGGAAAGAAAACTGAAATAAAAACAAAATAAAATCTGATCAGCAAAAGAAATTATTAATGTACAAAATGGATCGTAAGCGATGATCGTTTAAAAAATTAATACATTGAAGTTGGTGTTGAAGGTAATTGAAGCAATCGACCGCGACTTCATAGCGATCTCGATTCAATAGACAATGTGCGATAACACATTTTTTATGCAGATTAATTTATTTACAATTTTAACAATCGATCTACATAATTTTTATTTGATTGATGGGTTTTAGTTGAAAACAAGTTTTCGTAACATGTATAAGTGAAATTTTTTGTAGGCGGTTGATCAGATTTATGATCTATATTTTGTCGTTCATTATTATTTTTAGTGATATTAGAAAAGAAGAAGGAAAGTATGTCCTAGTATGAGCCATTGAGTGAATTGGATTAAAAGTTTTGAATCGTTAAAGAAAGTTAAATTCTCAGTAGAGTAGGCCAGCACACTATGTAGTGTTGTTCTTCACTCCATTGATCGCACACTATAAATGAATATTTTGAGTGAGTTTCGGCCTATTCGCAAAGGTACCAGCAAAGGGCTCTCTTATTATTATTATTATTATTCTTTCTATCAAATTTCAAGGGAAAAGGGAAAATTATTTTGGTAAAAAATTCTAGAACTTAAATATAACGTTTTTTAACTATTTACAAAAATAAAAGTGTATTATCATGGTTATTTCCGTTATTTGCTACAAATTATTTGAAAATCCTTTTGTTCTTAATTGATATTTCGCACATCCTATACATTTTAAAATATTTGCTAAAAATAACATAAAGCCAAAAGCTTCCATTTCTGGTGGGCCGATTTTCAAGAAATTTCACTCGGACATCCCATTTTATGGAAAAAAATAAGAATGAATTTGTATCCAAATGAGTTAACTGAATGGTAAATTTGCAGAAATCTCGAGATCGAGAATTTTCATAACTACTACCAACCAATCCATGCTATTCATTTGAGGAGGCTCTCTCGTTCCATCCAATTCCCTTTTTCATCATTAATCTGAGTTCTGTCTCCTTCGATTGAGAAATGACATAATTCTCGAAAATATGATCTCCCAATTTTTTTTTTCAAAATCTTTCAAGCTGTTTTTTTGAAAATACGGAAAATACTTAACACTCGAAAACAATTTTTTATAAAAATCGTTCTACCCGAAAAACCCTAAATGAAATTCCTAAAATTACGACTCATCGGTCATCGCTATCCATTCATGGCATTAGATAATCGTTATCGTTATATAGATAATCGTTATCAATTTTTATCTAAATCGTTAGAGCCGAAAAAATGTGAAAAACGGGACCGGCTCCCCCTCCCCCCCACCGAAGGACCTACTAAACGAATTTTCCCGAAATTATCACCCATCGAAATCGATTCCTGTCAGTTGATTCCATGAGCTTCCCTTTGCCAATTTTTATCAAAGTCGTGCTTCCCTTTGCCAATTTTTATCAAAATCGTTTGAGGTGAAAGAAAATTAGGAAAGGGACCAAGTTAATTTATCGTATTTAGATATCAAATGCAGCAAATCCATATTGTTACTCATAACAACCAACATTTTCAAAAAGACCATACTAATTAAAGAAAAACACAAGACCCAACACGAAACAAAGCAACATGGTAAAAAATCGAGCAACTTGGTAAATCAATATGCAATATAGGTGGAACATCACACAACATGTAATATTCTTAATATGACGAAACATAAGGAAACTTCACACAATATCACTCAAGAGTGTGCAACATGGCGCAGCATCTCGAAACATATCGAACTGACACAATATGATGCAATATCCCAAAACATAACAACATCCCACAACATGGTGCAACATAACGCAAAACTGTGCAACATCACTACATCTTGCAATATCATGAAACAGTCCATTTGGAGGAGTAAAAATGGATTATCCAGAAATCAAAACTGGGCAGAACATGGACGCAAAATGATGCAGCCTCATACGACGTAGTGGAACATCTCACAAAATGGCACCATTACGCACCAACAAGCAACATAGTGAATCAACATGTATCATGGTGCAACATGGTGTAACATGCCCACTCATCCAGAGGACTCCTAAATGAATTATCCAGAAATCAAAACTCCCTGTAATCGTTTCCTAGCACCCGAAAACGTTGTCCCGCGAAATTCTATCAATATCGTTCAAACCAAATAAAATGTAAAAAGAAGGCTCCAAGCCCAAGAACCACCATTAAATCCACCCTCACCAATTTTTCACCAAAATCGTCAGAGTTAATGTTTTTTCCAAATAAATGGGACTCGGGCCGGATCGATATCGCAATCATCAATTCCTATGATATTAGAACCCAATGTTTATTAAAATCGATCGAGCGAAAAAAAATAAAAATTGGTAGTGGGCTCCGCCGAAAGACCGCTAAACGAATTTTTCCGAAATTAGAACCCATCGCAATTGATTCCGGTGACTTAAATTATCCTCTTCACCGGGGGACCTGCGGACCTATTTCAATCGGTTTTTGGTATTCAAAATTTTTATAAAAATCACGCGAGGTGAAAAAAAAATTAAAGAAAGGGACCAGGGCTCCATCAGATGACCCTTTGAACGGATTTTCCAGAAATTAGCGCCCATCGCGATCGATTTCTGGGACTCGAAAATTGTCCTTCATGAATTTTTCTAAAAATCGTGCGAGCCGAAAAAAATAAACAAATAAGGGGCTCGCCGTTCGACCCTCTGCATTAATATTCCCAAAACCTGGACCAATTGCAATCGGTTTTTTACCTTGCCATAATTTATACGGTGAGTTCTCGCAGGCACTGTGCTTGTTCCCGTTCCATTCAGTTTTCCCGTTCCAGAATTTGTCGCAGATTCGACGATTTTCCGATTATAATGTTCCACACAACCATTCTGCTCTGACGTATATGGTAAAGTTCGCTGATGCTCAATGTCCATCTCATTTCCAATTCTGCTTTGACGAATTTTATCCCGTGGCTACCTCCGACTTTTGCTTAAAAAAATATACGTAGGTTAGGTTAGGTTAGGTTTCAGTGGTTACTTTCGCACACTTTAGTGGTTACTTTCATTAAACTTCCTTTAAAACCATCTAGTGCTATTCACACAGCGTTAAAGATCTCGCTCATTACAGCTTTCGATATCAGAGAGGCTGTACATAGTGTATTTGTCCAAGTGATCATGTAGACTGCCAGCTAGCGCAGGGCATAAGCATAGGAAGAGAACAAGTGTCTTCTCCTCCTCTCTCCTCGTTCTTGCCGCTACCTAAATTCCTGTTCCTTAGTGTGATTAAGATCTTGGAGCGAATCAAGTTCAGATCAGGCCATACTTGTTCCGCTATCCTGCCAGTCAGACTGCGGTGAGCCGCTTAGCAGTTGCCGAGACAACTGCTTTCCTATGGCTTGCTGCTTTAACCACATACATAGGCCTTCCTACACGTTCTCTCCCAGTTGGAGAGTCGTACCGTACTTTGCTAATTCGTCTGGCCTGTAATTTCCCTCAACATCAGAATGGCTCGGAACCCAGATCAACTGGGTGTTGGATAGTATACTCATTTCGTTAAGAGACGTGTGACAATACAACACCAGCTTTGATGCGAGGGAAACTGAATCCAGTGAGAGAATGGCCGCCCGACTGTCCACATTAATAGCAGTCAACGATATTACACTATGCTTTAACCAGTTCATGACCACTTAAATCACTATAACTTCAGCCTGGTACACGTTGAAGTAACCAATCAGGGAGACGAAAAGATGCTCCCGCTAACACTACCCACAATCAATTTTCCCACAAAAACAAAACACACCACCTCACCAAAACTGTTATAAAATGTCAGGACTCATCTCCTGTGCCATCGCTTCTACATTGGATTTGAGTCGGACTAACAACTCAACCTGAAAAACAATTGTTGCAAAACTTCAATAAAAGTGTCGGATAATTACCACAGATTTACAAAAACGACTTCGAACACAAAATAATGAAAACAATTTTAAATTTTGAACATAGAATATATTCGGCTTAAGAGCTAACCCGTCTTAAGAGCGTAAAGTTGCTTCCTTTGGACCACTCAGGGGAGAGGTACGAAAACCAAAATTTTAGAGGTCCATTACCTTCAATCTCTATTAACATGTTTCAAAGCAATTTGTTACCTGGATTGCGCTGGGGTATAGTAAGGTATTCTTGATTAAGCGCACCAGACGTTCCCAGCTGCCACCCATATGTGGTAACGCGTGCAGATTAAACAGCCATCTGATCGATTTCAGTTAATGCGCGACGCAACTCGGTTTCCGCACCGCATAAATTCGTTCCATTGGCACTGCGTTTCGATTGGTGTGCTTCGTCTCGCGACGAAATTGCGAATACACATTATGCATGAATCAGTATTGCCCGTGTCGTCGAGCAAGTAAGTCTTAGTGTGACTCTCCATCTCTTCTCCGTACGACGTCCAACCGAAACATTCATCGGCCCAAAGTAGTCGGTCTCAGTGTTTTATCACATTCCTAGTACTTTTTTGCCTTCGGTTGCCGGGCTGATGTTCAGGTCTTTCTTTGCCTCTAACGTTGTACTGGCAATACCCAATGGTGATAATATTTGCGGAGCGATCGACCTCCAACCTCTTATTTCAAGTCCTGCATGTTTGTGTATTTGTATCACCTATTTTGCTAGTTCGATGGTCTCCTCCGAGGTGTCGACATTGTCTAACCAGTCATCCATATAATGGTTGTTCGTTATTGTGTCTGAAGCTCACGGATACTTTTCGGCAAAACTTAGTGCAATAGTGCGCCCCAAACGTCATAGCCTGCATTACATAAGCATCAGGTTCTTTACTTGGGTCCCTGCCTCTCCATAGGAACCGTTGTGATTGTTGATCGGCTTCTCGAATGCATAATTTTATGAAGCATTTCCCGTTTGTCACCACAGATAGTCACTCTTCTCTCCCTTAATCTTTTAATTAATCCTAGCAACGCTATAAGTTGATTTGGGCCCTTCTCAAGAACTGAGTTCAACGATATTCCGTTGACTTTGTAAACGCGAACATTATTTGGTTTATTCGGATTAGTCATTGCAAATATGAGTACATACCATATTCTTGAAGATGGCTCGATCAATTCATGTGGTAAACATCTGAGAGCCGTACTTTATTATATTTTCAGAGCAGTCCTGTTTCAAACCGATGCTATCAGCACATCGTAGTTGTCTCTAGTAACCCGCGCGTACGTCTATCCATTCCAGTTTCCAAAATCAAGTCAGGCTTCTTCACGCCGAAGCTTTCTAACGAGTTCTTTAACCATATAGTCTCCATCCGCTGATCAGTATTTCGTTCACACATATGGAAACTATAATGCTAATGCGGCGATAACATAGTAGAATGCCGTGCACAACGTATCCCAATCTTGTTTTGGTGGCCGCCGGTTGCTGCGAGGTTCCCTCCCTCACCTGTAATGGTATCCCTACTTTCCAATTATTAATCTCAATTATAATGAGAGGGACTGCTTGTTTGTATTCCTGGATCGGAACTTGCTGTAGATGATGGTACTTATCAGACATCTCTTGAGCTGCTACAGATTGCACCGGAAGATTTTGACTACCTACGGTTCTGACATTATTGATGTAGCATACTTTCGACTCCCCTGATAGTTTCCCGATATTTGCAGCGAAACTATCTCAGAATATTTTCCTTCTCGAACAGTGTCTGCTGTCCATTTCAGGCATAAGCTGTCAGCGGTTCCTTTCTTTTCGAGCTATGTCGCTAAATCTTTGTCTAATAGCATTAAAGATGAGCCTTTATCAAGGGAAACAAACGTATATTTACTCGTGCTTTTTAACCACGGAAAGTGGCCGAAATAATTCGAAAAAGGAGTAGGGCGTAATTAGCTACGGGTTTGACACCTTATTTCATTTCGGGTAGTACTCCGCCATGAAGCAGTGGGTGGCGTAACGCTTTGCAACCCTGCGGGCCACATTGCTTGGCATATTTGCATCGAAAATGGTTGTGAAGTCCGAGACACTTTCGGTACAACCGGTTTTCTTTTACGATGCATATATCCTCTATCGCTAGATTTTCGCTTTTTCTGCCTGACGTTGATACTGACAGGAACGGGAGATGGTATGATAACTACACTTGCAGCTGAAGCGATTGCAAAAAGCCGGTAGCGAAACGTGGATAACGTGGCGTCTGGCACAGACTGTTGATATACGCCCTAGTTAAATTTAAACCGGTAACCGATCTGTTAACGCCTGTAACAGTAATGGATTGTTAATATGCGCCTGTAGTACGGCAACTTCGTTCGTAGCGCATAGTTTTTGCACTGACAGCACGAATGAAATTATGGTTTATAGTTTTTCTGCTTTTGGAGACTGTTCACCTCTGATTTTCTGGAGTAAGGTATGGATGGTCAGTTCTGGGGGCCGTTCAGCATTGCTAAACCACATGTCTCTGTTGAACTTTCGTAGCTGTTTATGAACATCGGCCATTTTTTGGTTGCCCGCTGAAGTGAGGAAGATTCCTTGAAAACTACATGTCTTGCGGCTAAAGCTGATCAGTCCTCAACATGGGTGCCGCTGCAGTATTTGGTACATGGAGTTGTGGTCCACCCATAAACTCCACTGGTTAAGTATAAGTGGGCTGATTTGTGTTGTTCAAACTCACCAGAATGGCGCCACGATCATGTGGGGCTGATGTCCGTATATTTGAAGTGGATGGCCTATTTGATTTCCCTCGGAGAGGCAGTTGTTGTTGATATGGTGGTTAACCAGTTCTCGATATCAGTACGTTCGTCATTTGGTTGGTAACGGGCATTTCAAGAAATGTTGCCATTGCAGCTACTTCCGCTGCTTGAGGTGGAACTTATTTAATTGTTGGTTTATCCGACTGGTTTTGGTGTTGCTCAATCCACTTACTGACAACCTCATGGTTCGTCGTCTTGATCAGATTCTGATTCATCGTCAATTTGCTGCCCGAGGATTTTGAACTTCTTGTTTATATATGTTTCCCTTTCCTTATGGCTGATCTCTTGTGGCTTGCGAATTTCGTTCAGCTTCTGAAAAATTCCAACTGTGTCCTCTTGCTTGAGGATTTTGTGGATCGCACACTTACGGATCTATTTGCGTTCTTCTTCTTGCTCGACGTCTTTGACATAAGGTTGGCAGTTATGGTATTTCCGGCAATATACTGGCTAGAGCACATGTTACAAACCCAATCGACATTCTGGAAAGAAACAGGTTGTTGAAACAGCTTAAATTCTTCCATTCCGCAGCTCTAAGCTAATTAAAGTGAACTCATGCCGATAACATAATTGGTGTTCTTGATTGAAGCAAAATTCACAATTAGTTAATGGACATAATTATGTGCAGATATTCTGATCAGATGCAAGATTCTGAATTTGGATTTCACAGTTTTGTTAGTATGTCTCAATAAAATCACGATAACTTGAAATACGCTGAAGAGCCTAACAAGAATGAATTAAGAACAATCGTCTCCAAAATATCATTATAACGTGTGCAATCATATTGATGTTCTATAAATACGACAATGCAAATAAAGTCCAAGGAATGCAAAAAACTAACAAAAATTCTCGTACAAAATCAAGAAAAGCAACTAAAGTGTTGTCCAGTTAAATTTATATAAGCACAAAAACACCTACATACACACACTTATGAAACGATAAAGATCAAGTGTTGAACTTCTAATTTCAATGTCATTATATCCATCTATCTATCGTGTACTTTTTTTTTAGTAATTACAAAATAATTTACTGTATACACGTCTTTATACACGTCTTACATTCCATTATTTCTTACAAACAAGTCTTTCTATATTTGCGAGATAACAACATAACCGCGGGCCGCAAGTATGCAATTGAATCTGGTTTTTTTATCTAAAGTTTCGATCGTAAATCGAAAGTTGACTTTTTTTTCTTAATCTTTCTAATGTGTATACTGGTTTGTTGTTGTTGTTGCAAATAATTGCATTAATTATCAGATTACAAATTTTATATGTATATCAAAGTACATAATAGAAATGAGGTGAAATTATAAATTTATTCGCCTAAATGGTGATTATGTAATACAATAATAAATTCTTTTTACCGATTTTAGCGACGTCGTGCGAGTACTAGACTCATTTTAAATAGTCGCGTGCAATTTTAAAAATATTTGCTGGATAAGAAATTATTAATTGAATGGGGAATACACAGGGACGACGTAACACAATATTACGATAATTTCATATGAAATTCACTTCACGTACGGAATCCCCTATCTAAATATTATATACACAAATATGACTGTGTGTATGTCATTTCCAATTATATGCTCATAACAATATTATCGTTAGGTACCTATATACGCCGTTGCTCTATAACCCCTCGATTATCTTTGTTAAATGCACTTTACCGTACGAACTTTCCCTTTTTGGTTCGTTATATTTCATATCCGGGGGTCAACAATTTCGATTTTGCGTGCTATTTTTGAAATAAAAAAATTTGACATGTCTTACAATTATAATTGATTGACAGTTTTTTGTTTGTTGTGAAAGTGTCCTTTTATGCGATGGTAACGAGGGCGGAGTACTATATTCGTGTGTGCGAGTGCGTTCATAAATTAATTTCATTGAGCATTGCAATGCATATAGCGTGAAAGTAAAAAGTAAACGGCAACAATGCGTTTAGCATCTGTCGTCTGATAATCATCATTAGGAGTTGATTTTGAATGGGGATTTGATGAATTTATTGATATTTTAGGGATTTAATAGAATTTAGACACGCGATATTTTTACAATTCATCTGTTGAAATTGTTTTTCAACAAGTCAGGTTTTACTGACATTTACCGATTCTTTGCAAATTTATTTATTTGATTAGATTTTTGTTGATTTTTGGTTAAGTTTGAGACGGACACGACTATTTTTGAACAGATTTTTGTTTAGTTAATGATCATGGAATGATTTTTCTTTCAAGTGGAACGGCTTGGTCTTGATTTGTCTACAGTTACAACTCATCCTGTTTCCTTAAATCCTGTACTCCTTCCTAAAATGTCCCTAAGGTGGTTAGGGAAAGCCCCTCCTTCCAGTTTTATTAGTTGTCCCGCGAGAAAGTATTCGAACCCTAATAACCACAACAGCCTGCCACAAACATTGCAATACGGATAGTCTCAAGGTGGGGCTTAAACGGTTTGAATCGAGAAGCAACTCTTTCTCGACGTAACGATGGTAAAACCACCATGAATAGCAACAGGCCCAAAAGACTGGAAATTGTTCGAAAATTATGTTAAGACAACCGTATGAGTATGGAACACAAACAGCCTGAGTAGCTTTATAAGAGAGCAAGATAAGACAAAGAGCGTTGAGGCTGTAGTTGATAACACTGTGCGAATGGTATACCATCAACGAGCTTGTGATTGCTATGAGGAGAAAATAGTTGTAGAACATTAGACATGATAGACTAGACCGTTGAGCAAAGGAGCATAGCCTTGATAATTTCTTTTAATAATTTCGTCACAGAAACTTTAATTTAAGTCTCACAAACTCGAATTTTTAAAAATAGGACACATAACGACACTTAGGGAAACCACCATCCACGAATAAAGCAAAACGCTCACTAATACGGAAAATATGCGTTAATGATGATGCAAGTGTTCACCGAGTTGAACAGAGCGAAATTCATGTTATTTACCCCCCAAGTGATGCCGTTTATGATTAAAATTGATATAACGCTAAACGACTCTTATCACCGGCAATGCCTTACGGAATCTAGCTAGACTCATCAAACAATGTTACCACTTTGGTACTCGGTCGGAAGTGAAACTTTCAAAACTTAATTTTCCGGCGATTATTCAGAATAGCATTTATTTTGCTTCTTTTAAACCTCCATTTTTTGTAAGCCTACGTCTCTTAGGGGTATATCCCCTATCCGGTCGCAAATTATTTAATTGAGAGGCGAAATATGGTTACTAGATTGCCATGCCAATTGACACATTTTTTTTACATTTAAATTTGTTTTGCGATTGTATTCCATATTTCACCTCGCAATTAAATGATTTGGGACCGGATAGAGGATATACCCATTAATGCCAATCAAAAATGCCAATGCTTGAATTGCGAAGAGTAGGGAAAATGTTGTTGAGGCACATCAATATAATATTGATAGAAAAAGATCCTTGGCTCATTTACCTGTTAATGAGAAAATTTTACGATAAATCCAAAGCACATTGAGCATAAACTGATGGCGACTTTGACACTATAGTATTTTTCGATTTTTTGAAGCCCTTTGCGTATCTTCCAAACCCGTCAATTTTTATTCTGTTGTAAACGAATATTTTTTCATCAGCGGACTAAAAACTCCAAACTCGTGCGTTCTCGGTAATTGGTTTAGAACTATTCCTAAAATTCAAATGATGGAGATAATGATAAAAAGAGCTTACGCAAAAATTCGCAGTAATAACCCTTTTAGTATTGAAGTTATCTTGAAGACAGCTACTCCAGCAAAACCCAGGGTATCATAGGGATTGATTCGGGTGTACGTGGTATTTGGAGAAAATGAATGAAACTATTGACGAACCGATTCAAATGAGACCTTTATCAGACATTACACTTTTTAACAAATCATTAAAGTTTGCACGTGAATTTCACTTCCTCCAATTTTCCCGACCTCCAAATGCGAGAATTGAGCTGGAAATCCAAAATATGGTTGGCTGGAAATCCAAGAAATACAATTTTTGTTGGATAGTTTATGAGCGAGTGAGCGGCAACAATAAATGTGTTCATTCTACCTCAATCTATGCTACTATCTTAACAAACCCTTTAAGCTTCTGTGAGGTTGATTCCGTTAGCGATGAAAAAGTAATTTTATTTCCAGAAGAGAGTCTCTACGAAAATCATTTTAAAACAAACTTGCACAAGAATTCCGAAGGTCGATTTCTAGCGAAACTTCTATTCAAGGAATAAACGTTTCGGACGATTTCTTGCTGCCGCTACTCAGCTCGCTACAAAGCGAAGTGAAACGTCGTCTTTTCCATACGAGATTCAACATGAATAAAATTGTATCTGGGGAAGTAACGAGCTATAAATTATACTTACCCAACCATTGGGAAATTAAAATATCAAGTTTGACTTGCAAGCTGACAATGTTGGATGGTTCCTCAAAAACGAGTTCAGGTGTGGTCCAGTTTATTTGCGATTAGTTTTAATTTCTAGAGCGTAAATTTGTATTCTTCACTGATGTTCAAAAATCGTATCGCCAGATGGTCGTGTCAACAGAGGATGGCAACAATTTTAAATTGATTTGTAACAGTTAGAATTTTACTTGTAAAAACACTGTAATTTAAAATACAAAAATTCGAACTTGATTCTAATCTTTATTTTAGTTCAAATTAAAATTAGTTTAAAAAAACGTGACTATGTTTTGTAACAAAATTAAGATTATTTTATAAAATTTTGAAGATTATTTGTATAACATCTCAAGTGCTCTGCGACATCGTTGAAATGCTAGACGTTTAACAATCGACTACTTAAGTGTCTGCAACCGGGTCAAGTCTGTTACAATTTAAAATTCTTTCATATCCATCGGTTTTGATATTTGTAAAACTGATGTACGACAGGTCCGGTATATTCCAAGAAATGATTAATCTTAAATCAATCAGTCAATTCTTTTATTGAGAATTTTTAAAAGCCTAGCGCTAATACTCGTAGATATTATAATTCGAAAATTATATTTGAGTAGGTTTTCGTTCCATTGATCAAAATATACCCAACAATAAATAAAAAAAAATGCTAGATCATAAATTTTCAACAAGATCCTGTACTACGCTGTAAATTTTTTTTCAAACCTCGTTCACTCAACTCAATCATATACCAAATGGATCACAAGACCAAATCCAAACTGTTTCAAAAATATTTACACCCAGCTAATTCCAACAGTAGGCCACAAAAATATGATTTAGACAAAAATGCTATGAAAATATTTCTCCCAATTCCCAGTTTCCAAGGAAAGCCAGAATAGTGCCGCACTGACACTATTCTGGTAATTCCTCGGGAATAGGGAATTGGGTCGACATGTTGTAACTATCACTATTTTCGCTTCGATGCATTTGCGATAGAATCATTTCTTTCATGTAATTTTTTTAATTTTCATAAAATATTTATAAATTGGGAATAATTTTTCCATATCTAAACTGGCAGGGAAAATTATTCCCAATTAGATTTTGTTTTCAAAAAAATTAACACTAACTTTTTACCTCATATGCCACAAAAAAAATGTTTAAATAAAAATTAGATATTAATTCTTTCCCCAATCCTCAGAGGTAGTCCTGAAATTCCGAGTGCATAGTTGGGATGGATCATGTGAGTTGATCATTGCACCATGTGCGCCGCTGGAGGCCAATTAGATCCGTCCCGAGTATACCTATTATGAAATTTTTTGTCTTTCGTAAAATTTGAGAATCGTAAAATCCAAATCCATATAAACCAAAAAAATAAATCGAAACCGAATATTACGAAAATCAAATTTCAAAATTCAACTTCTCTATCGGTGACGAATATCGTATTTACGAAAACAATAAAGTATACGTATTAGTTTTTTTTTACTAAAATAAAATACTTAAAGTAACTTAATAAAATGTAAGTTACGCAATTAATCGACTAGTTTAATTTATTACAATTTATTTGAAACTTATTTTATTGTGTTTTTTGTCGGTTAATTACCAATGATCGCCAATTTGACATTTTATATTCTTTTATGAAACAAAATGTTGAGAGGCCCGTTGACTACTACCCAACTTCACTCCAAAAAGTGGAGTGACCCAACATTTGTGGAGTGAAATTACAAACCAATTAAATCCAATCGGTTCACCTGAAAAACGTGTTGATGGTAGGAATTTTAGCTAAAACAACACAAAATAGTCAAGTTCATGGCCTTAAATTTTACGACGAAAAATTAGGTTTCATAATAGGAATGCAGAGGATAGAATTTTACGGTTTTGAATTTTACGAAATTGAAAAAATTTCATAATAGGCCCGCTTTATCATGGGAGTTCCAATGTTCTCTTGTATTGGTTACACTAACAATGCAACGTAAATTTGATTTTTTGTTATTTCTGCAAGAACACATTTATGCTTAGTTATCTAACCAAAATCTATATATATTGTCTAAAGTGTAGTAGTGGCAGCGCAGTAAATCCAAAGTGTAGTTTTAGTTACTAAAAGAAAAAGAAAAATATACAAATTAAAAACTCCCTGAATTAAAAAAGGCTGACTTAAAAATGGTGTTTTTTCGGACTTAAAAAGAGCGTTTTTATTTCGTTTTAAAATTGACTTAAAATCTGTAATGAAAATGAAATAAAAAAAGCTGACTTTATTTATGCATATCATAAGTCATTTTGAAATTGATTTAAGAAGTATGTTTATAAATGCCATAAAATATGTATTTTTAAGTCATTTAGAAAATGAAATAAAATGTGAAAATGTTTAAGATCGAAATAAAACGTAAAAATATAGAACAGTAAAAGCCCGATTATCCGGCATCGAATTAACCGGAACACTCAGTTAATCGAAATTTTAATTTTTAGGATTTTTGTTGCTTTTTTCTTCTTCTTTTCTCTTTCATATGCATTTTTAAATTCATTTTGAAATTTTCAATTGTATTTTGCACATTTTCATTAATGAAAGCAGTAGTTGAAAATTTTGAATGGCTTTAATTTTCTTATTACAGTGAAAGCCTAATTATCCGGCATCGAATTAATCGGAACACTCAGTTAACCGGAATTTTAACTTTTATGATTTTTTTTTGCTTTTTCCTCTTTCATGTGCGTTTTGAAGTTTGCAATTGTTTTTTGCACATTTTCATTAAAGAAAGCATTAGTTGAAAATTTGGAATGTCTTTAATTTTCATATTACAGTAAAAACCTAATTCTAGGGCAAAGAAAGAGGAAAAAGCAAAAAATATTCCTAAAAATTAAAATTCCGGTTAACTCAGTGTTCCGGGTGATTGGATGCCGGATAATCGGGCTTTTACTGTAATTTGTAAAATAAATTCATTCCAAATTTTCAACTAATGCTAACATTAATGAAACTGTGCAAAAAAACAATTGCATCTCCAAAAATGAATTAAAAATGCATATTAAAGGGAAAAGCAAGAGAAAAAAGCAAAAAAAAAAATCAAAAGTGCAATATCAGTGCAAAAAACAATTGCCTTCCTAAAATGTCCCTAAGGTGGTTAGGGAAAGCCCCTCCTTCCAGTTGTAAATCCAAAGTGTAGTTTTAGTTACTAAAAGAAAAAGAAAAATATACAAATTAAAAACTCCCTGAATTAAAAAAGGCTGACTTAAAAATGGTGTTTTTTCGGACTTAAAAAGAGCGTTTTTATTTCGTTTTAAAATTGACTTAAAATCTGTAATGAAAATGAAATAAAAAAAGCTGACTTTATTTATGCATATCATAAGTCATTTTGAAATTGATTTAAGAAGTATGTTTATAAATGCCATAAAATATGTATTTTTAAGTCATTTAGAAAATGAAATAAAATGTGAAAATGTTTAAGATCGAAATAAAACGTAAAAATATAGAACAGTAAAAGCCCGATTATCCGGCATCGAATTAACCGGAACACTCAGTTAATCGAAATTTTAATTTTTAGGATTTTTGTTGCTTTTTTCTTCTTCTTTTCTCTTTCATATGCATTTTTAAATTCATTTTGAAATTTTCAATTGTATTTTGCACATTTTCATTAATGAAAGCAGTAGTTGAAAATTTTGAATGGCTTTAATTTTCTTATTACAGTGAAAGCCTAATTATCCGGCATCGAATTAATCGGAACACTCAGTTAACCGGAATTTTAACTTTTATGATTTTTTTTTGCTTTTTCCTCTTTCATGTGCGTTTTGAAGTTTGCAATTGTTTTTTGCACATTTTCATTAAAGAAAGCATTAGTTGAAAATTTGGAATGTCTTTAATTTTCATATTACAGTAAAAACCTAATTCTAGGGCAAAGAAAGAGGAAAAAGCAAAAAATATTCCTAAAAATTAAAATTCCGGTTAACTCAGTGTTCCGGGTGATTGGATGCCGGATAATCGGGCTTTTACTGTAATTTGTAAAATAAATTCATTCCAAATTTTCAACTAATGCTAACATTAATGAAACTGTGCAAAAAAACAATTGCATCTCCAAAAATGAATTAAAAATGCATATTAAAGGGAAAAGCAAGAGAAAAAAGCAAAAAAAAAAATCAAAAGTGCAATATCAGTGCAAAAAACAATTGCAAATTTCAAAATGAATTAAAAAATGCAAATTATAATTCAGAATTAATACACAAATAATAATTCACAATTGAAATTTACGAAAATGTATTTCTTCGTTTTTTAGCTTTCACTACAATACAACAAAAAACTGTAACAAGAAAAACAAGAAACCGTTTTCTTAAAAATGTGAAATTACACATGCATTTCTATGTGTATTAAAAACAAATGTAAATTTTATGTTTATAATGTGAAATAAAATATGCCTTTTTTAAGTCATTTTGAAAATGAATTAAAAAATATATTTGTAAAAAACAAAATATGCCTTTTTTGTATCATTTTGAGATTAAATTTGTTTTTGTAAAATACCTCTGTTAAGTCCGAAAATTTGTTAAAAGTATGACTTAAAAACGGTCCCATTTTTTCATATAAAAACACTATTTTTAAGTCCACCTTTTTAGTTTTAACTTTTTTTAATTCAGGGAGCCCAAATTACATACTAAAGTGGATCTGGGAGAGTGGGGAAATCTCCTTTTTGGTGTACAGTGGCCCTATTCTGGTAATTCTCCGGGAATAGGATTTTATAAATTGGGAATAATTTTTCCATATCTAAATTGGCAGGGAAAATTATTCCCAATTTAATTTTGTTTATAAATTTTGTTTAGAAATTACATATAAATTCTTGCCCCAATTCTCTAATCTCGGGGAATTACCAGAACAGTTCCACAGGAAAATATATATTTTAGGTTCAGTTTGGCGAGTCTATGTAACTCGTAACTACCTTAACGGTCCAGAGCGCTCCGGTGGATTGGTGAGTTTTTTTTATTATTTATTTTATTATATTTATATATATTTTTTCTCTTCAAAATCAAAAACACAAAAAAGGTAGGGGAGGGGGAATTTCTCTACCTGTTTCCTAGTATAGTATTATCAAAAAAAAAAAATGTATAAGATCCGTTATTTATTTGTTGAGGAATGCAGTGACGACCTAAGTCTTAATTTTATTTGCACATGATGATTAGTGGTTGGTGTAACTTGATCAAATGAACCTTGTCATTCCTAAAAAAAAATAGCAGCAAACATGTGCACCACGACATCAATGCGTTACGATTTTTATTTTTATTTTCCGCCATATAAAATGGCGGATGGCTTGGAAGCGGCATGGTTGTTTTCGAGCAATATTGTGTAGCAGTTTGTTACTAGAACGACCGGTTGAGCAAACTAGATAAAATGAAATTTATATTTTATTGTGTTCCTCGTGTCGCGTTTTGTTTTCGTTTTGGAATGCTCGTCGTGTTGTTTTGAATTGCGCGTCTATGTACATCTATTCCGTGGTTCCACACTTTGATTCTTTGGTCGTGATTCTTTCCTCGTTCCCTTCCCCTTCACCTACAAACTAATTTTTTGGCGGGGAAATTCTTGATTCTTTTTTCAGCAAATTTTTTTTTTGATTCAACTGATTCTCGCACAACAACAAAGATAAATATTTCAAGGACACCTTGTTTGTTTGTCGTTTTTGGGTTAATTTTAGTTTAAATTGTGCTTCGAGTGCAAAAAATATATTTTTTCAATCAATGAACCAGTTTTCGCAGCAAATAATAAACATTTTTTACTATACGAATAAATCAAAAAACATAATTTTACGCACATACATAAAAAAAGAAACGTGCAAAGAAATCAAATGTGGACGACGATTGATTTTTTGAAATCCTTGAATCACGACCAAAGAATCAAAGTATGGCGAGGCTCATTGATGCATTTACTCTGTTTGCACGTACAGTCAACAATGTGTATGCGAGATGTTATATTGCGATGGGATCCGTTCAGAACGGCATAATTTTTCAGAACGGCGTTTTTCAAAACTGCACAGAGTAGAATGTAATATTTTAATCGATTATGAATCTAGAATTATTTTTTCAATTATAAATGTTATATTTTTATTATTTATTATTATCAATTTTAAATTATTATTAAATTTTAATTAATTTATTATTTGTTAAATTAATTAAATTAGTGGCAATCGATATGTTGAGCTGCTTATGCAACGTGTTTCTAGTGCGGCTGTGGTTAGAGACGAACTGATTGAACAACAAAATTTATTTTATCAAATAAATTTTGTTCGTTCTGCTTTGTTTCCGTCTTGCATTTGCATGTATCTGTGCATCTGTTGCTGAATTTACTCTGTTTAGACGTACAGAGTGATGATGTGTTCGCGATTACTTTGCAAGATGTTAAGTTTGTAATATATACGATTAGAATATTGGTTTGCAATATTCTAACCGCTATACATTAATTTTTGGAATATGACCAACAAGTACGGTTATTTATTAACGGAACTTGATGAAATATAGCACGAATGAAATTTTTGAACGATCCTTGAATTAAATGCTAGGATAAAGCCAAATAAAAAGGAATTTCTCTATTTCTTAGTCGATTATAATCAAATTTCACATGTTCCTATAGTAGGTTTGAATTTACAAATGATTTGGAATAAAATTAATGAAATGAAATTGATTGTGACACATTTTTCTTGCATATTTTATATTAAAAAACTTTAGTAGGTACATATATAATAAGAAAGGTACTTACCTTCATTGGAATTACAAATCATTTGAAGAATTAGTATGCATATAATATTCTCGTTCACCTAAGAGAGAACCCAAATAAACGATAAATATTGTTATGCAAAATGCCGTTTTGTACATTATGCCGTTTTAAAATATGCCATTTTGGTCGGAACCCACTTGCGATATGTGCGGTTAGAATATTTCATACTTTCATAGCAATATTCAGTTTTGACACTTTTCTGTTGACATCCAGTTCCAAGTCTAGCTTGATATCGTTTCGTAATGTTATTAATCGTACAGCATTTGTTATGATTTAGAATAGTTGTTGTAAAGCGCTAGTTGCTCCTCCTCTTAGTCCTCACTACCGAACTTGGAAAAAGTTGAATTGGAGTTTCATGGCTGAGGAGGTTGCATAATGTCGTTTACCATTTACTTTACTTACTAACAGCCAGAACTAAATGGAAAAATAGATACATAAAAGTCCAGAAATAAAATATTAAATCGACATATTTTTCATTGTACGAGATAATGGAGTGTCCCCTATACATTTACCGATTGATTTGTACAATATTTCAAACGAATGGGTCCCATAATGCTTTTATGCATAAAGGGAAAAAATGTTAATTTTGTACTCGTATGCGGAACAGCATTATTAACCGCACTAAAATCGGATGTGTCACACTTTAATGATAAATTATCAATCTTAGTTTCATTCGAATATAAATACGGATAGTGATATATTCCCGTAATCGTTGTCATTTTTCATCAGAAGAAAGAAGCATCACCAACCAAAAAATTCATTCAAATCTCTTCCCGAGAAAAAAAAATAAAAAACAAAATAAATTTTTCGAGAAAAACGGGAAAATGGTTTGCCTTTTCTATACGGATTCGCAAAAAAGCTTTACTGCCTACATTTCTACATCCAAATTTAGTTTACTACGGTTGGTTTCTATAGAGGTAAATTTATTCTGTACTTGTATAGCGTTTTCCTCTACAATAAAATGAAAGAAAATGAATCCCATCATCATCATCCTGAAAATCAAGATGAATGAGGTTAGTTTTCGTTTTTATTTTCCACAACAACAACAGACCTAGGCTAGATAAAGGAAAGTTCCCTATATATAACAAATAGAATTACTGTGTGCAATATAAGAAGTTCGTAAGGAGATGGTAGGTAAATACGAAGATGAAATAAAAAAAAGATTTTCCTTTCAAAAAAATATTTTCTACTTTTTTTCTTTTTTTGACAGTAGGAAAATTTCTTTGAGTGTTTCTTACATATAGTATACCTATATCTTGTATATTTAGGAGATACAGGTACCGGAGGATGATTTTGCCATAATTGAATTTTGTTTTCTTCGTTTTGTACCCAATTGTATGTGTCTTTATTACCTTAAAATACAGGTACGCTGCCGATTTTGTTTTTCATTTTTTTTGGGGTACTGTGTAGTGTAGGCGATAAATTATATTCTTTAGGTTATGTTTGTTTCTCGATTAAATTTTAATTAACTTATAGGATTTGTTATAGATTTTGTTTTATTTATGCCCAAATAGAGGAACAGAATTTTCTTAAATTTTATACGTGAAAGTGTATCGGATATTTAAGTGGTAGTGGGAATAATAAATTTTGTGTTGTACATTATACGAGTACCGATATAAATCGACTTAAAATTAGGATTAGATTCGAAATAATTTTTATAAAATCTCTTGAGGGATTTAAGGTAGATATAACAAAGGGGTAAGCAGACTAATTGTTTTTTTTATTATTGAAATTGTGGTTACTAAAATAATATGTTTTATATTTGTTGATATTTATAAGAACAGGCTGTATCGTTTAAATTAAAATAGTCCCACCATGTTTAAACAATAAAAGTTCTTGCACTTGCTAAATTAGCTACTTACCCGTATAGTGGCTTTACCATACCGACCAAATGGCATACTGTGGTTAAAGCTTTGGCGTGTGGATCGGGAGGTTCCGGGTTCGAATAGCGGCAGAATTCAAGTGGAATTTTCGCCAACAGATTACGATCTGTGATGAAATGAAACACATCTTTGACCCGCTGTCAGAGTGCAAGTTATTCCAGAATTCTATCACAGAAAAGAAAAATAATAAATAAGGCAACACTAACATATCAATAACCAATGTGCCCTTGTGTGAAGTTAGCCAGGCCAGAATTTTTATCAATTTTTAGTTTAGGCGAAATTATTTTAGATTTATCGAGCGGCACGAAAAATTATATAAAAGTCAATGAAATTCCCAGCCCAGTAATTCTCGCGAACTTGCCACAAAACGATTTTTTTCTAATTTAGCGGGAAACTATTTCTCGAAAGTAAATCGTTCGTAATTTAAAAATTTTCTGAACATCTCTTAAATTTTCTGTCCTCCCGCAATTTTACCAATTTTACTAAACAACTACCAAACCATAATCCAGTAACACATTCAATGTACTACACACTCATACAGTTATATGAAATCCTAGTACAGCGTATAGGCAATAATCGTACCGAATAGATACGCCGAAAATTCATTCAACCGTGTGAAATGATTATTTAGTGAGAATTTTCTTGTCATCCCATTTAAAAACAGCAAAAAATACATCCATAAAGCGTAAAAGGAACCGAAAATTTCGTGTCAATTTTCCAATTTAAAAAGCACCAGGCACAGATATATGGATGAACACACACACACTCACACAGCGCACAAACAACAAAAATCCATTTTCTTATATACGACATTGTTCAATTTATATGGACAATTTTCACTGTATCAACATAAATTTTCCTTCCTTTTGTTTTATCTTTTTGTAAACGTCTTTGTATATGCGGACGGTGTATAACGGAAATTTTCTTTTACCCATATCATAATGTAGAAAAAAAGCTCCGTAACACATCTCAAGCAAATTTTCTTCGCAGGAATAATTTAGAAAACAATCTGCAACATTGTAATCAGCTCGCTATTGTTTTGTTGCACAAATTGCAAAAGATGTTGCAACTCAGCAGTATAGCGGAGCTTTTTGTTTAATTTGTTGGAACAATAAAAGACATTTTCCAATTTTCATAATATTTTCGTTCCATATTATAAACTGTGTGTGTGTGTGTAAATATAAAACGATACACCAGTCAGGCAACATTATAATGCTCTTTATAAAACAAATAAAAAAAGCAGCAGTAGTTTTTCATTTTGTTTAAGTGGAAAATGTGAAAATTTGTGTATTTTTTCCTGTTTTTTCTTTCTGTGCTGTAAGACGTTTTTTTTGTTGTTCTATTTGGCTGTCGCTCGCGCTTTTGTATTCGCATATTTAAATAGAGGAAAGACAAAACCGAACAGAGAGGAGGAAACGACCGAAATGAATAAAATTACCCAAGATACGAATACAAAATATAATATATAAGACGTTTGTGAAGGAACCGTTATGAAAATGCTAAAAAGACATCACTAGGAATGAAAATAGAAATAAATTTTCTGGAAATGGAAATTGATTTATTTGTTGTCTTGCTATACAATGTTTTCCCAATTCACCCTGGAACGGAAGAGGAAAAGGGCAGAGGCGAAGTTACATTAGTTTTATTTATTTTATTTATTACAACATGTGTGGGTAAAAGCTCATGCAAGGTATCCCATTTGTTACATAGGGGCTTTTCGTCACCTGATTACAATCGGTGTTGGAAATGAACACAACCATGACCCCCTGTTGGAGTGTACAACCGACCCATAGGCTAGCATGGAGCTATATAATGTACAGATGGTTCTACGTAAGTCGCGCATGCTAGTGAAATTTATCCAAACTTATCCCAAAAATACAACAACAACAAACTTATTGTAATACATACTATTGATTTAAGTAAACATTCAGGCGAATTTATATTGTGTAATTTAGACGAGATGTGATTTTTTAATTGGCCTTAGATACATTCCAAAGTCATTCAAAATATTTTCTAAGCATTTAGTATGAACTTCAGTGACATTGGTTGGCAGTCTAAGATCCATTTAAAATCATATTTTTTAAATCTCATGGAACACCCTGCCAGAGTGTGATTTTGTTACTTTGAATAACTTTGGAATGTATCTAAGGCCAATTAAAAAATCACATCTCGTCTAAATTACACAATATAAATTCGCCTGAATGTTTATTACAATGAGATTGTTGTTGTTGTATTGTTATGTTTGGTAAACATTTAGGGGCTAGTTTTGGGTTCATGGTACATGCTGCGTTAAATAATGTTATGTTAAATGTTGCGTTAAATTGTTGCGTTGACCATGTGACATTTTAACGTAAAATGTTATACAGAAAAACCTCTATTTAACGGACTAATTGGGGAGTCCGTTAATTCCGAATGTTTTTAAATTTAATCTACTCAATCGAATTTAATCTGGGGCGAAACTCAAGCATTTCTAACCTGATTATATTGGGATTGGGTATGTTTGATGGAAATGGGATTCATAGATGATTTTTGGAATTTTTTTTGTAATATGGCCGTCTGGGACGGAACTTGATCAATTCTTAACCAATTATAATGGGATTAGGTATGTTGAATAGAAGTGGGATTCTTAAACGATTCTGGGAAGAAACTCTAGAATATGACTACCTTGGACGAAACTCGAACAATTCTTAACCGATTATGATGGGATTGGGTATCTTGGATGGAAATGAGATTCTTAATTGATTTTTGGAAAAGTTCTAGAAGTTCTAGAAATTCTTAACCGATTATGCTGAAATTGAATATGGTGGATAGAAATAAGGTTCTTTAAGAACGTTTGGAAGAAGTTGTGGAATATGGACACCTGGTACGGAACTCGGTAATTTAAATTAGAACGGAGCTCGGTAATAAGCTGGTGTCTTAACATCTATGACCAGTACGTGACCCACTCATGTAGTTAAAGGGTTCAGCGGTAGGCCAACTATCTACTCTCCCAAAAACTTACGTTGTGAACCCTACTCGTGAGCCCACATTATGAACCCTTCACGATGGAATATGATGTCTTCTACCAAGCAGAAATTTATATTTTTGAGGTACTTCCAATACAAGAGCCTAACTGATCTGGGAGTTAATTCCATAAAACAACCTATAATTACACTCTTCACTACAGCAATAAGTACGAAAGAGGATAATTATGATTCGGTTTCTCATCCTCTGGCTAGTACAGCTGTTTATCATTTTATGATCTCATCCAACGTGCCAAATTCCAAAAAATCTTCCATGAATCATTTAAGAATCTCATTTACATCCAACAATCTTAATTACATTATTATCGGATAAAGAATGGCCGAGTTCGAGATGGCCTTTTCCAAAACTTCATCCAATAACATTTTAGAATCCCATTTCAATCCAGCATATCCCATCTCATCATAATCGTTTAAAAATGAACCGAACTTCCAGAAATTCTTTGAAAAATTATTTAATAATCTCATTTAAGAATACCCAAATCCATCCATAATAATCGGTTAAATCGAAGGTTAGTTAAATCGATCGTCCGTTAAATCGGGGTCCGTTAAATCGAAGGTTTACTGTATATCGTTTTATGTATATAACTCCAAATTTTTCCATCGCCTCCAAAACCACACTCCCAAAATGCACGAACTCCGTAAGGAACTGCAGTGTTTGGATAACCATCAACTTCTTGTAATTAGCGATGACATTTGTGATCTTTAATTTTTGTCCTTTTGTTTTACCAAACATATGCGGTTCAGATGGAGCATGAACCCTGTTCGTTTTTTTGGACTAGTTTGGGTAAACTTCATTAGCATAGTGGGGCTTAAAGCCGTACGTCCTCGATTTGGCAGGCAGTAAGGTAGAACGTGAAAAGCGAACCGCGAAAGCGTTGGGAGTGCTTCGGCCCCAGAACAGATTGCAGAGATAAAACCATAAAAAAATATTTTTTTGTTTTTTATTTAATTTGGGGTATGCAACTTCCAAGTCCCGTTATCCAGCGGCGCTCATACTTTTGGTGCAGTGAACGCCACAACCATGTGAACTGGCGCTTTTTTCATGCGTCTTGTTGTTCTGTCATTATCGTTTAATAACAAAAACTCACCAACCACTCCACCAGTGATCAACACCTCTATTTCAAAACTTGCTTCTGGATTTTCTGGTTCCGTGAGTCTCACTAGTTTTAGCTCCAAACTAGCGCTTTTAAACGAACAAACTATTCTTTAATATTTGAAGCATGCTCGAATTTAGTGCTTTAGATATCACTCAGTGAACAACAGTTACACCGGCTATTGTAAAGTATTATTTAGGGCTTATAGTCTTTTTTATGAGCCATACATCTATCCCAGACTATAACCTAACATCTTTTCAAAACTTCTCCCATGCCTGAATTTTTAGTAATTTTACAAACAGCTTTATCACTCGTCGTTAAATCTAATGGGAGTTTGAGTACTGAAAGAGCCGTTCGGCATCAAGGCAAAAGTGTTGCTCTGATTGGGCAACAACTTCGACCCATTTTCATTAGCATATTGATTTAAAGAGCAGCCATTGAAGCTAGTATATCTTCTATGCTAATTATAGCCCTTCACGATGTGAGCATGTGCGTTGCCAAGTTCTTCCTGGTAATGAATAATTCTCTCGAAAAAGTGACGGTAAATGATCATTTAAAAAGTCCGCTAAAGGGATTGTAAAAATTGACGCCATAAGTTGGCATAACTGTTCTCCATCTTGACGTGAAGTTTGAGAGCGATCTGTCATTACATTTGTTTACAGTGTAACAGTATATACTGTTATTCCAGTTTGTACGTCCATGCAACAGTGTAAACGGTAATACCAACTTTGCACATACAAGCAGTCACCGAATAAAAATAAACGATGGTCTTCGAAAAGAGCAAAAAGAAGAGACCCATTACGAAATGGTGGTAAAGTGCAGACGCATATAAAATAAAAAAAAATAAAAATTTTACGGAGCTTTGGTTTTTTAAAAAAGAATTTTTTTGTTGTCGATTAAAAACATGTAAAAAAAATGAATTAGAATTGAAAAAAATAAACACACACTTTACATGTGATAATTATTTCTTTGAAGTTTGCAAGCAGGCGAAACTAAAAAAAAGTCGCATCTGTGACAATAGTGCTCTTTACACATTTTGTCAGTTCATCTCAAGTGTGTTTTGCGATTTTTATAATGAATAAAAATATCGAATAACGAATTTCTCTCAAATTTTGTATTGCAAGTGGAATTTCGTGTGTCGAATCGCTGAAAATGTTACAGACGGCTTACGGTAAATTGACTTTATCAAAAACACCTGCATGTGAGTAGTACAGTGACTTCAAAAGCGGTCGAAATGTACTGTAAGATGGAAAATCGTCATTTAGGTTTGAGAGTGATAGCCTCTGAAACTTCTGTTTCTAACGAATCTTTTCGTACCATTGCACACGATTGTTTGAGCATGAAACGTGTTGCCGCTCGACTAGTTCCGAAAGACCTACATTTTCAATTCTGGGATCAATTTTGACCTCACATTCATTAAATGCATTATAACTGGTGATGAGACATGGATTTATGGGTTGACATGCAAACCGGAAAAACCACGTCAAAGTAGATCACAAGTCAAAGAAATGTTGACTGTTTTCTTTCATTATCGCGGTGTTGTGGGCTCGGTTTGAGAGATCAAATTCGTCGAAAAAGTTTGTGGAAAGAAAACTCATGGATGTTGCACCACGGTCCACGACAACGCACCATATCACTACAACGGCCGCACTAAGTAAATTATTTTAAGTGTTGCGCTGCTAAAAGAAAACGAAATGGGCATTTCATTAGAGGGCAGATTCGATTAAAATACTTTCCATTCGAAATTTTCATCGAAACTTCGTTGAATGTGAGTTTTTAAAAAAAAGGCTCACAACCGATTGGAACTACGAATAAAAATCCCATATCCGAGATTTTTTTCAATTATATTTTCAACTTTTTGTTTAAAAAGAGGCGCTTCTTTTGTATAATTTACGTGATTTAATCCACGAGTTTTACCCATAGTTGTGAACCGGCTACCGGACAAGTGGTGCAGTTGTTAAAGCTGCGGCACTTGGAGCGGGAGGTACTGGGTTCGAATCCCATCAGAGGCTAGATGCAAATCGAATTTTCATCATCGATTACAATCGGTGATGTTAATAAACACAACTAAGACCCTCTGATGGAGTGCAGAATTCAACGCCGACCCACCTTCCATGTCAATGTACAGGTTGACATGGAGCTTGCAATGTGCATAATGCACTGTAATTGTGTGAGTAGGTGAATAGGTGAATGGGTTAATGATGTGGCAGTGAATGCGTGGTATCACAATGGGCCAAAAATGGCCTAAGTGTCAACCACTGAAACCATGAACCGGCTATCAAATTTGGATTCATAATGTCCTGTCAAAATTCCCGATTGATTTTCAAGTCATGTCTTTACACTTTTATATGACGTTTCCAGCTTTACAGCTAAGGCGGGCGGCGAAAAATTCAGGTGCAAGTTTTGCTGAAAACCGCTTACTGGAATCACTTAAATAATGTTGACGCACATCAACTACACTAGGGTGCAAAAAATTCGCACATCGATCAATTTTCAACAAAAGTTCAAAAATATCAAAAAATCCAATTGTCTGTTTTATTTTATTGCGAATGCAGATTCAAAGTCTATTTCAACACCTATATTCAGTGGTATCTATTTTGTACTTATGCCATGCCAACAAAGGGATTTTTGAGGTCGACATCTGAAGCACAGGTTTTTTGTGAATTTTTCTGCAAGAAAATTAGTGATAAAAATCGAATTAAAACATGAAAATTAGCAAAAAACATTTTTCTTAATAAGAAAATTTCCCTCTCTTAACCCGAATGGCAGCTTCCATTCGATGTTTCATTGAATTCACCAAAATTTTCACCAAATATTGAGGCATCGCCTCCCATTCTTCTACGATCGCCTGTTGCAGCTCCTGGAGACTCGTTGGAGCAACATCTCTAGCTCGAACCCTTCTATTCAACTCGTCCCATAAATGTTCGATGGGATTGAGGTCCGGGCTTTGAGCTAGCCTCTTCATAACAGGCACATCCACCACTTGAAGGTACTGGTATACTATACAAGCCGTATGCGGTCTCGCATTATCCTGCATAAACAAAAAATTTTCATCAATAAACCCGGCAAAAGACACGACATAGTCCTCGAGCACTTTCTCAATGTACCGTTGAGAAGTCAATCCTCTTGATCGACGGCCAGTATTCGCTTCGGGGATGAACACAAGATGTGTTTTCGCCATACGAGACACGTTATTTGATGCAACAGTGTGTAAATTGCTCTCCGTTGCCATGTAAACACTCAGTGAACTAAGCGCGGACTCGTCGGTGGGAATAATTTTGGCCCGTTTGCTGATCTGTGGCTAGTGAGATCACTTTCTTGAAGTCGTCTTCTAAGTGTCCACCGACTTCGCTTGATCGTATGTTTGAAGTTGGATATTTTATACACAACAGGCGAATATTAGTAATGGCCAAATAAATGAAAGGTTTGCTTTAAAGAGTGCAAATTCTGAACGACTGTCTTTCTGGACAATGGGATCGTATAAATTGGGAAGACTGCACTGACAGCATAATCAAACGACGAGCCGCGTGGCGGACTCCGAGCCTTAACAGAAAACATAAAGAAGTGCAAAGTAGTCGGAAAGAATTCCAAAATACTAGACAAACAAAGCTAATGTAAATTAAAGCGTACATGGTATTAAGAAATTCGTGCTTTAATTAGATTGCATGCGAAAAACAAAAAGCTTTGAAAAATTTGTCTCCTCACATGGTAGTAGAGAGCCATGGGGATTTGTTTATAAATACCAGGTGGGTAAAATTAAATAACGGGAGACATTAAGCTCAATTCTATCTCAGGGAATAACAACTATAACATGGCAAAAAACAAACCAACTGCTACAAAACTCCATGCTTCCTGACGATGATCCATCAAATGAACCTCGTCGAAACAGAAGTGCTGAAGGCAGTATGGCCCATTATTGGGACTAAGCTAACACACCTGTTCAATAAGTGTTTAGATCTGGGTGTGTTTCAGCAAATCTGGAAAACAGGTAAAGTTGTTGTGATCAGAAAAGATAGAAACGAGGCTGACCCGAAAGCGTATAGACCACTGGTCTTTCTTTCGGTTATACGGGCAAACTATTAGAAAAATTAGTACCAGATAGGACGATAGAAACATTTAATGCCAGCGGACTCTACTCTAACGCTAATGAAGAAAGTTAAAGCTGAAAATTCAAAATACATGTTAGGACTATTCCTGAAAAATTCAGAAAAATTAACCAAAGGATACACTTCAAGGCTCAATCAATGGTACTAATGATTTTCATTATACGATCCACTCTATACAGATAGTTTGGACCCTGTTTGGGACGAACGGGTTATGTAACGAACTCGCATAAAAAATTGTTTAATTATTTGTGATATTACTGACATCTAGGTTTAAGTAGTAGCATTAGAGGTAGTTTAGTGACAGTTTTGTAGTATCGCAAATTATGTTAGTCTAGAATAGAACCGTCGAGAATATTACTTCTGTAAAAAATTCAGACGCGCGGAGCGAGCACAATGAGAATGAAAGCGACAGTGAACAGTGCGAACATTTATTAGTGGTATTTTAAGTGAAATAAAATGGTGTGATTATTTGTAAATTGTAGAAAGTGAATAATAAATATTAGTGAAAATTAATTGTTGTTGTGTTTTTGAATGTTATGTAAATATTTGGCAATTATTGTTAGATTATTTTCAGTAATATTCCCGAAATGCTGTATAAGATAGTGGAAATTTGACAGAGGAAAATAAGAGATTACGCTACTCGCCGCAAATGGTATCACTATCACTAAACAGAATTAATTTTATTATGTAATTATCAGCGGAATTCTTTTATTCTTTGTGTATCTTTTTTTTCTTTGTGTGTTATCCTTTTAAAGCTATTAGAAAAACAACCGAAAGTATTGGTTACTAGTGGAAATTTTTGAGATATTGGCCTAAAACTGAAAATAACTTATATGGCCACAGAAAATCAAAAAATTATAGTGAAAATTCTAATCCATAAATTTTTTCCGAATTGTCCCTGTATGCAGTGCAAATATTACAAAATCTAATTAAGAAATAGCCGAGTTCGGTCCAGTTTAAATTTTATTTATGTCGTGTAAAATGTACAGATTCCATTTCTCATAAGGACTGGTTATGAAATGGCCAGTTTAGTCCAGCACGAACAGATCCTAGGATTTCGTCCAAAACTTACTTTAAAATCCCTGATCAATACTATTATCCAAATTTCATCGTAATTCATTAAGTAATGGCGGAAAGACGGAATATTGTTAAAATGCAAGATTTAATATAAGGAGTTCCTTTGCTTCGGAGATCAATCAATTTGCCATTTTAAGGACGAAGCGGTGTAAATTAAGAGTACTGTTGTAAACCACCAAATTCTTTAACGTTATTCACAATCCAGTGATACGAACCAGATTTGACAGGGGAAATTCGTAACAGTTGTAGGTGTCAGCGGTGGGATTGTGAATACCAGAAAATTTAGGTCTAGATAATTTTGCTAATCGACGTGAAGGTGGGATTTTGCAAACCGCCAGAAATGAGCTTACCAGACATAAACTTCTACAAGTCTCAGAAATTAATTGAAATGCAGCTGAGTCATGGACTTTTGGCCGAAAGAAATAGGAAAGAACTGTTGTTCATGCCACAAAACGTTAGATGGAAAGAGGAAGCCCGAACATACAGGGATGAATTTGGAGGGCGATCATGATCATTGTCACCGACTACGGAATCATTGTGAGAGTATGAATATCAGAAGGTGGGTTTAGAAGATTTGACGGTCGCGGAGTTAAAATTCCAGTTAAAGCAGCGTCGCTTACTGACGGGTGATTGCAACAATGAATTAATATTGCGACTACGTCGAACTAGATGATACAAGGAAAAACTAGATGATAAAAGAGAGATGGTAAGTGTAGTTCCTGAACCATCTCAAAAAAGCGATATTGCCCATTTCGGTTTCTTTTAGTGGAGTTTGGATGTTCAACCGGATGCAGAATCTAGTCTCATATAGTGAGCCATTTATTATGGTTATATAACGGAAAACGACAGTATACCAGGGTTGTGCAGCAAACTTGATCAAAGTGATAATGCTGATGCTGGAGGAGCTTAGATGGCGTATGACTTACAGAAAAATGAGAAACTCGTTGCAGGTACGACAATGCTCTCGAAACGAATGCTGGCCGGATCGATGATTATTGACCCTCTTATACTTAAATCGGATGTATTCCCATTGGATATAATATTGAAAACTGTCTGGAGGAGATATCGGCTAAGGCGAATTGAGATTGCAGATGGTCCAACAATTGTGACTGTTAGGACAGCAACGGTAATTAGGAAAGGTCATTGGCAATTCACAGGAAGTTAACGAGCGGGGGAAGAGTGTGTATTGCAATGACCGGAAAATGAGCCTGCACATTCTTCACGAAGAATCAACATCGCTTTTCAATGAGAACAGAATACCGCCAGTAGGAAAATATGTGGAACGTACATATATGTCAAGGTTGTTTTACGATAGGCATAAAAGGTAGCCTAAGTCTAGTATACGCAAACGATCAGGAATTTGGAGGAGCAACAGCGATTAACTGGAACAGGCTGAATCCTAAGCCGCTAAAATTCGAGAGGGACAGATGAAGGCAGAAAAGTGGTCTGCGGATGGAAGTGGCGCCTGGCGCTCCAGCAGTGATGGAGTGACTTGTCGTCAAGGATTGGGTGGAGATATACGATCAAAGGATTTGTTTGCGTTATACGATCAAACCAACAGAGGCGGTAGTTTGAATCCTGTTCGGGACACACCAGGCTTAGATAGAGATAAATGTTATGATCTCGTCTATTGGTTTAATGAGCAAGTATTAAAAAATTAATTATTTTTCTGTATGATTAGTGACATCTAGGTTTAAGTGGTCGCATTAGAGGTAGTTTTGTGACATTTTTGTGGTACTGCATATTATGATACTCTAGAACAGAATCATCGTGAATATTATTTCTGTATAAATCCAGGCGAGTCTAGAATGTTCGATCGGTATATTAATACGAGTGCAACGAACACGCAGTGAGTCATTCAGGAGAAACGGTACACGGAGGATTAAAAGGGAAAGTGAATAGTGCGAAAAATTATTAGTGATATTTTAAGTGAAAAAATCGTGTGATGTATTGTAAACTGTGTTGTGAAAAGTGAACTAATAATAAATCTTAGTGAAAATTATTTGTTGTTGTGTTTTAAAATGTTTAGTGAGTATTTGAATAATTTTAAGATTATTTTCAGTATTTTCAGGAATATTCCGGAAGAGGTATAAATTACGAGTATTGTTGTAAACCACCAAATTTATAACTGTATTCAAAATCCAGTGATACAGTGGGCAGGGAAAATCTGATCGATCCAAAACAGTATAATCTGAACTTTACGATTTGATGACCATATCAAATAATGACATGGTACCAAATACTGGAAAGTAAATATGGACGCTACTAAGCAGACCAACAAAAATTTGGCTCTTCCCTTATTGAATCTAAAAAAGTTTAGCGCACAATTTCGTCACCACTACTTTTCACCCTTTTCAACACAAATGAATATATGGTCCACGAATACGGGGGATCAACTATACTCGGTGGCGTAATACGGCTCAGTAACCTTACCCATAAATTCTAAGTAGACAAGATTGCTCAAAATGTTTCATTTTTGTAATGATTTTGAAGGTGAGAGCGGTTTAGTGTAAAAGCAACTAATGATAATTAGTTTTAATAAAAAATCTAGATTATCTAATAAATTTAAATAAATTAAATAATTTATTAATTCTCTAAAATCCGAATACAACGGCTGTGACAGTAATATATACCAAGCGGTCCATTTGGTCAGTAGCCCCAATCTAACATCTTACTGTGAATCATACATCGGCGCTGGATTGCTCTCGGTCCGACTGAAGGCTTGGATCACTTGGTGACGATGAAGTCTCATTACTATAGCTAGCCAATATTTGTTGTAAATCACTTAACCGCTCCTGTAAATCAATAAACTTTACACGTTCGAAATTTATGTTGAGCGAGTATTCCAACTCTAAATTTGAATATTTGTCACGCTCCTCTTTGAGTTGTTCACGCAGCCGCACTTCTTCCGAATTATCGATAGCTGTCACTCGCTTTGCATAAATAAATCGAAAATCCCGTATATTTGCCCGTTTCTTACACTGTGGACATAATTTATTTCGTGCGGAGTTGTCATTGAGCCACCGTTTAATACAGGAATTTCCAAATAAGTGGCCACACTTTAACGAGGTGATACGATGCGGCCCGGCTAATTGCCAATTATCCAAACAAATCGAACATATTGAGCCACTATCGTCACCATCGTCATCATCGTGATTCTCATCTATAAGGTCTGGTAGTGGTGTAGTACTTTTTCGTTTTCTTGATAATTGGGATGGTGTAGGAACTGTACAACAACAATGGCATTAGCTATAAATAATGAAATACATTTGGAATAACAAACCAAGAGGTGCTTTTGATGTTTCATGAGCACTTTCAACATTTTCTATAATTTCTTCTGACTTATCGTCTACTACTTCACTCATTTTTCGAGAAATATGTATAAAATAAATTAAGTATTTTTATAAAGAAATCATAACAAATATAAAAAAAATCTGAATATTATTTTGAAGTAAGAAAAACAATTTGTTCTAAATGCCAACTGATTTAAAAATCGTATCCAAACCCAAGACATCCAATAAAGACTCAATCGGTTTGGGTACTACTCTATCAAGAAAACTGCTATATGGTGGCACCATCAAGTCTTGCACGAAGCAACACAGGCCCATTTAACTAACTATCCATTATTCTGATCCACACGATCCGCAATTATTTATTCTGGAAAAGTACCTTAAATATAGTTTGCGTCTATCTTAAATTTTTATGGCAATCACGTGGCAATAGTTCCTATATGTACTTGAAATAGAATAGGGTTATAATTATTCTTCCAGATTCTTGTTCTGCCATTTTATTGACAAACAGCATCCTTTAGTGCAGGCGCTCTAGTTGTCATCGATCTTCCTGGCACACATTCTCGTTTTAAGGAACCTGTTTCCCAAAGTCTCTGATGAATTCTCATAAAGGTCCGATTATTGAGTACTCCTCGACTATTGGGGGGAAAGTTTTCACTGTGTATCTTTTATATAAAAAAAATATTGGCAAATTAAATCTTATACTCTGATCTGGTACTCTGCTGGTGTATAAGAATGAAAACAACGTCTTTAATATGCCAAAGAAACCTGTTAACGGGTATCAAAGTTAGATCATTCCCGAAATTGAAAAAGAATAGTTGACGGTTTTTGTGTTCGTCGAAATGAACAAATCCCACAATTTGGCGGTTTTGGCCGTTCCCTGGAATAAATCAAACAAATTTCAAAATATCTTTTCCACGATACATCAAAACCGAAATAATTACGCTCGTGCAAAACCAAAAATAGTACGGAAAAGGGATGGAAAGGACATTTGAAGAAAATTTAGGGAGTGTGAATGAAATATATTTTGTGATTTATGATTTATTTACATAAATTGTTGTAGTAATTGGGTTGTCGCGCGGCTGTTGTATCAAAAAATATTTTGTTGTTTACGCTTCAGTCAATGATTAATTACATCAAGAACAAGGCAAGAACTCATCCTTTCATATACAATTTACGTCGAGTGTTTTTCACAATTACTAATTACGCACTCAAAATATATATATATATATTTGTAAAGTATGCGTGTAAATTACCGATACATACATAAATAACAAAGACTAAAATTAGGACAAAAATAGAAACCTTATTATCAAAATTAAATTGCTTCTCTTATTTAGATCTGCGTAATTGCGTATAGAACAGAAAAAAACGAGATGAATCCAAACCCCTTCCTCCAAAAAAAAAAAAAAAACGATACATCTAAAATATAAAGGACACTAATTTGGATTAGGACTAGAAAAACAATGTTAGATACTCGATGTGGTTTGAGCGATGATCACCGCATCATTCTATACAACCCCTCCACATAAAAAGGACTAGCACACACACACACACAATATTATTTTAAGGATTAATCATATGACAAAGATGGATTGCTTTTAATTTTACGGTTGATTAGAAACACATAAACCAAAAACTATACAATAACAACAACAATGCGGACACAAAAATTTAATTTAATTTTTAGCTGCAAAAAAAATTTATTTTCCAAATTTTACTATACGAGGAGATTGTTTTAAACCCCTTTTTACTGACGGATTTGTATTATACGGTTAATCCTTTCGCCAGGCTATTGTTTTTTTTTCCAGTATGTGTTGTTACTATTTTCTATTACCCATATTTGTGGGAAATTTTCCAGTTCAATTAAAAAGATGGGAGCTAACGGTATACTCTTTTTATGTCGAGAAAATTTGGAGTGCCCGAATCTTGAGGGTCTTAGTTGTGTTTATTAACATCACCGATCGTAATCGATTACACTGAGATTCGAACCCTCCTGGTCCAAGTGCCGAAGCTTTAATCACTGCACCACTTGTCCAGTTAAACTATATATTGAAAGACCCGTTAGCTGATACGCTTTCACGTATCGTACATATGGACATTGAGACCATAATCGATTATGTTTTAATAGCGGAAATACAAACGCGTGACTTAGAACTCGCAACACTAATCGATTCAAACCTAAACCTCTTTTTTCAAAAATTCTCAATATTTGGAGCTGATAACCACATTTTATTGATATTTCATCTGGCAATCAACGTTCATTTATACCGAAGCCATTTTAGTAGACAAATTTGAAGCATATGATATTTCACACTCCGATATTAAACAATTACTGTCGAAAACGAATAGGGAAAAGGTTTATTTCGCCATCAATGGTTTTATCAAAACTGTATATGTAAACTGATAAATTATGTTAAGAGTAGAACTGGCACATATGAGGCGACCAATAAACGGTTTGACGGATTTCATATTATGGTTTAAACATTACTGTAATTACAAATTGGTTAAGCCGATTGGGCCTAACATCGAGCATTGTGACCGATAGAGATGCACAGTTCTAATTCGATCTTTATAAAACAATAGGATTTCAGTATAAGTGCACTACGGCATACAATTCATGCAATGGATACGATGGCATCGTACTTTAAAAGGCGCATTCACGTGTGCAGCAAGCATATAATGGATAAAGTTATTACCCATAGATTTAAAGATCAAAGACTTTGGAAGTTCATTAGCAGAACTAGTCTATGGGCAGAATTTACGACTATCTGTAAATTTTATCACTTCAAGCAAATACATTAGTCAATCTGAATTTGTTACTCAACTTCGAAAACAATTCAATAATAACCTACGTTCAACGAGTTCTCGTTCTAAAGAACAGTGTTTAAAGATCTGTCTAATTGCGAATCTAAAATCCAAGAGTCATAATTACAATATTTTAAAAATATATTTTATTTTCTTGAGAAGTACCTTGCGAACACCGGCATTCAACATCCGGCGTCCGTCATCCGGTATCCGACATCCAGCATTCGGAATTGCAGGATGCCGGATTCTGGAATGCCGGATGGCGAATGCCAGGAGCCGGACGCCGGATACCGGATGCCGGCATCCGTCTCGGAGTAATGAGGGAAATTTTCGAAAATGGCTTGTCCTAACCCCAGGCATTGACGAATTACGGAGACAGAGATAGAGACAGGACGACGGATGAAGGATGACGGAAGATTGGTGACGAAAGACTGGTGACGGCTGACGATCAGTAACTGATGACGGGTGACGAGTGATGGGTAACGGGTGGCGTGTGACTAGTGATGGTCAACGGGTGACCAGTGATGACCGACGACAGGTAACGCTGACGGGTGATGGATGACGGATCACGGGTGATGGGTGACACTTTACGGGTGACGGGTGATGGTTGACGGGTAACCAGCGCTGTGTCGTATTGTCTACATGGCGTAATTAATACATTGTCTACACGTATATAGACAATATATGTCGAAAATTAAAAAACTCACGTCGACAATGTCAAAAATGTCGACAATGTCGAAAATTAATCATGATCATTAGATATTAACATAACAACATCATTATTTATTAATTATTCTTTGGTTTTCTTGTTTATTGCAAAATCTTTAAATATAAATAATGCCTAATTCGAAACAATAGTAGCTTTCCAGTCCAATTTTGATTCAAAATGTGTCTTGATTTAATATCAACCACACATACAGAATCTAACTTTCCAATATTGAATAAATTTTAGTTTTTTTTTGAATAAATTTAGGTTTAAAAATTATGGGGACCCAAATTTATACAAAAAAAAACAAATCAATTAAAGCTTTTACCTCTCAAAGCCGGCGAAAAATTCGGATAATATAGAGAATTTCAAAGCAAACTATATTCGGATTGAGGAAATTTCCACCGATTTCAAGAATACGGCCCAGGTCAGATTATTAAAGTTGTAAAGGATGCTTTGACAAGTTCAGATCACTTTACAGAATGCCTTCTAAGTTATGATGATTTCTCTCTTTCTAAGTTATGAATCACAATGGGCCATTATTGGCCTAAGTGTGCGATAGCAGCCACTCTATGATGATTTCTGGCGATTTTCAGTAATACCAATAACCTGAAGGAATAAAGGCAAAATTGACTCGTCATAGAAACAGTTACACCTAACTCAGTTCGGATCGACAATTATAAAAGTTGTAAATAGGTTGAATCTTCACTCAACATCATATATAACAGTCAAATTTCATTAGAAATTATTATCTATGTACAATAAATTCTAAATTCTTTATATTCAACAATTTCAGATTTTCCGTATATAGGTCAATGTCCTATTAAGCCCCAGCTGATTGAAATACAAGAAGCATAAAAACGAAAATTTTCTTTTAGAATGTTTTTTTGTGGTGCGAGAATTTTTTTTATTGAGTTAGCATCTAGTCTTGAATTGACTCAATATGCAATGCCGGCGGAATTCCTTTTACATTCGCGTTCAAAAACCACACTCTTTCTGTCGAAAGAACCATGTTATGTATACGGAAATCCGTACTACTCGCCAAAGAAAAGTTTCACAAAAATTCCAGTTTGGGTGTGAATCGCGACTAAAAAGAGAAAAAAATCAAATTGGAAAGAAGGTGGAATTTCGTCGGAAATTCGGTTTTTTTCTATACACTTTTCTACATTAATTCTTAATACGTTTCTGCGTGAAAAAGAGCAGATTTCGTTAGTATTTTTCAAATACAATTTGTTTTCGAAATAAAATATTTTATTGACATTTTTTTTTGTAAAGTTAATTATTATTTTTTTATTTAATGTAAATATACATAGAAAATTTATTTACATATTTAAATTTCCTAAATTGTGTTTTGTATTGCATCCAACACGTGCTACCCAATTTTTAATCTTCAGCATATTGAGATCTTGAAAAAAAAATTATTGAAAATTTACATCGTAAATGTATATTTCGCGACGACGCCATTGTGAGACAGATTTATATTACCTTTTTAGTCGAAATTTGTACATCGCTATCACTAAATTAGCTAATAATTATTATATTTAATTATTATTATATACTTAAATTTAAAATTATTTTATTTTTAATAAATAGAAGAACATTACACTTTAAAGGAAAGAAAATATATATGTAGTGCAACCGCGCACGTCGACTTAGAAGAAACTGAAAATACGAAAAAAAACTATAAAATAAAAATAAATCAATAAACACAATTCCGAACAAAACTTATAAAAAATAAATAATATTACCACGAAACCAGAAAAGAAACTAACTTATTTTTCTCTAAAATCGATATTTTTGTGTCTTTGATATTTTGTAGTACGGAGTTTAGTATGGAATCAGAACATTTTTTCCACATAGTGCAAAATTTCATACTGGGGAGATGTGTCAAGTTTTGGAATGTGTAAAATAAAAAACCCTGCAAGTTTAATTTGAGATTCAAAATTTGTTTTTTTTTGATAATATTTTTCATATATATTGTAATATAAAAGTGTTAGAATGATACTTTTATATTTCGTTGTGAAAAGATTTTTTCTAAAATAAAGTTGGTATGCCACTTTTCGGTAAAAACAAAAGTGTGTATATTTTTAGAATGTAACTTGAATGATAACACAATAAATTTATAAACAGTTGTGATATGAAAATAATTAAGTTTTTGTATTTGAGTGAGAAACATCTGGCTAGTGCTTGCGGCTGATAATAACCCACGAAAATCATAAAGGCGATAAAATCCTTTGCTGTTTTGAATCGATTTTGCGAGTTAAATTAAAAAAAAAATATGCAAAGTATCGTTTAGTGGTTTACAGTTTAATTATATCATTAACACTTGAAAGGTTGAATGTTATTAGGTAAATGAGTTTTCGTGGAGATATAAACGAAGTGACACAGCTGTGAAGCTTTCTCCAACTCAACGCAAGTAGTAATTGTAACACGATTATTGCAACGGCGGTGTATTTTTACCGGTGGACAGTTGAGGCCACTTCATATTTTTCTACGGTTTTAGCGAAAAACGCACAACGTTATAGGTGGCAAACCGAAGGCACGTTGGTTTCGCTCTAACGATTGTTCACGTTCGGCGGCCATATTTTTGTCAAATGTTTGATTTATATCTTTCCGCTCCATAAAATATGCTAATTAAGCGACCATTTTCGTTTTGATAGTTTTGTTGTTTTTTGGCATTCGGTTCCATTTTTTTTCAGTCATCCGGTTATTATTATTTATGTCATTTTCTTCATTTTTTCACGATAAAATGAAGTGTTAAATTATTGTTCGGGCCAGTTTGATGGGAGGGGGTTTTTCATTCTGCGTTGGGTTTAAATTTACAGGCTGGGCTTGGCACTCCCCTTTATCCCCTTGGCAGGACATTCACAGGGTCGAAGTGGCTAGTCCAGCATATATGTCGTTCATTCGGGGAAGACCATAAAATTCACACGGTCTACCCGTGGCACTTCGGTGGTCTCATACTGTCGATTTGTAAATTGTGGGGGATTAGCTGGAGGACTCTCCGGGTCAAGAGAAGCTTGGTCTGTTGAAAAGATGTCAATACTCTCTAATGCTAGTTCGTTGTGGCTGGGCGTCGGCTTTCGAATTCGACGGTTCATTTGGAGAGTCTCTTGAGCAAAATGGGTATTTGTCATTCGGGGAGATAATTCCAGTTCCTTTAGTTTGCTTTATTTTTGTTCATTCTGGTCCACGGTGAATGACAGGAGCACGCAAGCCTCAACATCCCCACGCAGAGGCCTCTGCGTGCTTAGTGACATCTGTGGAATAGTTCCACCAGCTCAGAAAAGTGTACAAAATTGAAAATAAGTTGAGACCAATCGTAGGTTATTTAGGTTCTCCTTTATATAATTTATCAAAATTTTTAATTGTTTCGTCGGCAGTAATATTTCGGCCATAAAACCGCGGAGGGTTTTAAAAATAAAATTAAAAATGTAATTGCACACCCACAATTCTACACACAAAATAGAATTAAAAAGCAATACAAAATTCGATTTAACCAATTTTGTAGAAGCCTTAAAATTTGTGTTAGATCATACTGACTTTAGTTTTAATGAAAGATGCTTTAAACAAGGTGTTTGGTTCTTCAATAACACTTTAAAAACAGACGAATGCTTATTCTTGTCCGAGATAAATATTAGTTGTCCGTTTGTGAAAAATTAGGCGTCGGTTCAAAATCCCGAATTACAAAAGACCGAATTTTCAAAATCCCGACAAAAAAACCCTACTTTTAAAATCCCGACTTTTAAAATCGCGACTTTCAAAATCCTGACTTGAAAATCTCCACTTTAAACATCCCGACTTTAAAAATCCCGATTTTCGAAATTCTGATTTTGCTGAGAGTTTTTTTTAAAAATATTAAATATTAATTTTTTTTATCTTCATTTTTATTAGTGGATCTTGGTTAAATTTGGGATATCGGATAGAATTTGCATTTTAATGTGAATTATTCTAGAAATTTTGGAATTGGGCCTGCTCAATTGAACTTGGCCGTTCCTCAATCAATTAGATTAGAAATGTTGCATTACCAAAATATTGCTTTTTGTTAATCTTGCAAAACCATCAAAAACTAGGAATTCGACTATATCTAGCGCGGGTGTCAATATATGGCACTGTTGTTGTAATTTGACAAAAAAATAGGAGTTCAGTTTTTCCGACTTCGACTTCGATAAAATAGCACCGACTCCACGAAACCGACTCCCACCAAGACTTCGCAGCCTTGGTTTTTTCTAGTACATTTTTGTGAAAGATATCTTATTTTTATGTTAAAATAATATTAGTCCGGCCGGCCCGAATTAATAAAAAATATTTTATTTTCAAAATCAAGACTTTAGAACTAGAAGAAAAGAAACCCGGGATTTTGAAAACCGGGATTTCGTAGTACACCCTAAAATTTCCAAAAAAAAAAATCCAATTTATGCCCATGAAAATTGTTTGGAAATTTGTACATGGGGATTTTAAAATTTGACATTTTGTATAGGAATTTTGTTTTTTTTTGGAATTTTATTTTTAGGAAATGTTTTTAAGGGAATTATCGTTTCTGGAATTTTGTTTTTTGGAATTTTCGTTTTGGAATTTCGTTTTAGGAATTTTGAATTTGACGAATCGTACCCAACCCCGTAGTAACGGACCACATTGAACAAAAAGATTTTTTTTTTACAAAAAGATTTTTAAAAGCACGATTTTTTAAATTTTTTTATGAATTCCCGGCCCGCGGGTGCCCAAATTCATAATTTTTTTTTTAAAAATCGGGCCCTCAAATCGAACTTTTGAAAATCGGGATTATGAAATTCGGGATTTTGAAAGTCGGGATTTTGAAAGTCGGAATTTTATAAGTCGGAATTTTAAAAGTCGGGATTTTGATTTCCGGATTTTGAAAGTATTTTACGAAGAATTATTTCTAAGTTTTTTTTAAGAATTTTTTGCTCAAAAATTTTTTTACGATAAATTTATTGTTGAATAATTCTGCATGATTCAAAAAAATTGATATTGCATGCTAACGAAAATATACCAAATTGGCCAGACTAAGTCACGAAAAGTGACGGAATAGCAAAAGCAAGGCACACTTCGACGCTTAAAGACGACGTTATTCCCGCTGGTCTTAGTGGATTCAAAAGCAGTCTCGCAAACTCTATGTAGAGTATGCAGTTAACTACATTACACCGACCCCATCGAATTGCACAGTAGCCATAGATAGTAAAGCGGCATTTGTTTTGTTTTACTCAAGGCCTGCTCACATTACGCGATGCAAAAGTTGTCACACGTCCGATTTAGTTGGCATTTGCATTTGACTGTTTTTGTTTTGTATCTTGAATTTATTTTATTTGTTAAAAACTATTTATTTTTATTTATCTATTCGGAAAATGAATCAAGAGATTGTTATTCAGCCGGATGGCAGTACTGTTGATGAGACCGTCAATGTTATTGGTATGATTGTGTACCGTGTTCAACGTCATTTGTGTACTAATGGTTAATAATTTTAGTGCCAGCACCACCACCCCGGGTAGCAAAGAAGCGAAAACATGCAACTGTATTGGCGGGACGCCGAGAAGCGCCAAATTTATTAAATGAGCATGATGATAATGGCTCAACATGTTCGATTTGTTTGGATAACTGGGATTTAGCTGGGCCGCACCGTTTAACGTCGCTCAAATGTGGACATCTATTCGGAAATTCCTGTATCAAACGTTGGCTTGATAATAATGTAACTCGGTATAAATTATGTCCGCAATGTAAGAAGCGGGCAAATCTACGAGATTTTAGATACATTTTTGCAAAAAGAATTACCGCAATCGATAATTCGGAAGAGGTGCGACTGCGGGCCCAACTAAAATCAGAATGTAGTAAATATTTGAAATTAGAGAAGGATTATTCTTTATTATTAGCTAGATATAATAATGATATTACTGATTTAAATAATACCCGAGGCCAAGTGCCGAACAGGTCAACGTACAAATTATCCTTAGAACGAAACATTCAAATGGAAAATGATGTCGGTTGTCATGTCATGGTGTATAATAGTCATATGAATTCTATGATTGTGACGCATAAATGGAGGCATATGCATCGCGGCTACGGTGCTCACATAATAGATTTGGCCACGTATAGTCCGAGCGGATGTTTCCGTTTGTCGCAAAATGATCCGCGGGATCTGGCACTAAGTATTAGCGATAACTTATTGGTAGCAGCCTCTCTAGAAAAAACCACAGCGATTTATGATTTAAATAATCGGTCCACGATTGCAAAATTAAAGGCGCCCACAAGTGATCTGCAAGCATTGTTTTGGTCATGCTGCTTCAACCAGGCGCGTAGCCAATTTTTATATTTAGGCACGAATCACGGAAAAACCTATGTTTATGATATAAGACAGCCGAACCAAATATACGATGAGTTAATAACACTGCATGATTGTTGGCCAGTTATTAATGTAGTTGCAATTCCACCATTTAGTCCCGACATCGAACTTGGTGGAATTCTGGTGTGTAAACTTAATAACCTTTGGTTTTATGAGTACCAAAGTGCAAGCAATTTCAAATGTCACGAACTAAATATGAACGATTCATATAATTCCATGTCGTACGATATAAAATCAAATCAAGTACTGTTAACTACTAGTAAATCACATGCTCTGAATGTGCGCTTCATCGTCGGTAACCTAATTCGAAGACATTCGAAAATAGTTTTTGATATCAAAACAACCGGTTCATTGGCACCCGAATCAATATTACGTAGCACGATTATAAATATGAATAGTAATCCAACCGATTCGGATAAGTGCATCGTGGCCGGATATCAGGAAGAAATAAAACAATTGAATTTATGGTGTGCGAATACAGGGGATCAACTATACTCGGTTCCAATTCAAAATACAATTTATGATTTGACGTCATTCCAACACAGTAACAATATATTTCTAGGTGGACTAGCTGAATCAGAGCTAAATATTTATAAAATTTATGATTTGATAAGCGACCAAAAATTGAGTGGGAGTTTTCGATTTGATTTGAATAAAATTTTACAAGTTTAGTGGCGGAATCGATGGCTATTATTTTAAATCTGTTTTTAAAGGGTAGGCACAGCGACGTCCCGCGTGCCCGCGAGTTGTCGAAGCCGTTAGCTTCTACAATTATTGCATTTGTCTTAATGCATTTGTCTAGTTATTGTTTCGGCTGGGATAGCAGAAACACTATCTGCATTATCTTTCGGCTGCAAACTTTCCGCTAACTTTAACAGTATGATTGCAAGCCAGGGACTAGCGGTAGTAATAAGAAGAGGAAATACATTGCTCCTTCGGTTCGGAAATACAGAACTACGCGTTCCTTCCTTCCGTGTCTTGGACACACTGGCTACATCGCCGGAGGAGCACTGGACGGAAGAAGAGAGGAAATCCGCTAACTGCGCTAAGAGCTGTATTGCGGTTGTGAGCAATGCACGCAAGGAGGATCTTGGATCTAAAAGGCAGAGATACAACGAAGAGAAGCATGGAGGTTTGTTGCCGAGAGAAAACGGGCCATGCATAAGCTTTTAGGCGAAATCGTGAAGAAGGGGGAGGTAGTGCTAGCCATCGTGGACGAAAACCATGAGGAAGGGAGTATCACAGGAGAAAAATGGAGGTTGGTGTTTAATGAACTTAACATCGTTAAAGAAAACTTAAACTCCTTGGACAACATCCGGGACCCGCACCAATTTGCAGGGACACAGGTCAGTATCGAACGAATACATTTGCCTTTCTTGTATAGGAAGGCGATCGAGGAGTTACGGTGATGGTGTTCAAGATGGACGATGTTGGGATTGAACCGAACACCGTGCAACCCGAGAAAGCGGTGGAAGGGATCGATTATCCTTAGGCATGGAATGGGGGGACACCCCTTGGATCTCTCAAAGTTTAGGTACTATGCTGAGGGAGTGAGACGGAGGTGACCGTCGACTCCGTCGGGTTCAACTAACTGACGTAGCACTGCTGTCGTAAGAATACTGTTAACAATGAACAGGTTTTTGCAGATAAATGTATATCACATCAAGGCTGCCTCTTCGGCGCTACTTCTCAGACTTACAAAGTAAAGGGAGGAGATAGTTCTGATCCAAGAACCTTGGATCAAAATGAACAAGATCTGTGGTCTAGCGAGCGAATGGTTAAACCTTATTATACGCTTTTGGGGCAGGCATGAATAATATCTGTAATGGGGACATTACTGCGGTCTGCATAGAGGCGGAGGGTAGGAGATTCTGGTTAGCAGCCGCATACATGAGCCGGGAGAAGCTAGTGCCACCAGATATACTGTGGACACTTGTGTGTGATGCAGAAAAGAGGAAGGTCGGACTTATTTTAGGGTATGACACGAACGCGCAACATACCATCTGAAGTAGCTCGGACACCAATGACAGGGGTGAGTCACTTTTTCATTTTCTTTTAAAAACTAACCTCATAGGTCAGGAACCCACCTTTATTATTAAGCATACTCAGTAGGAGGGTGTTACTCTGGTCTCTGATTTTACTCACTTACGACAGGGGGGCTATTTTGAAATAATCCGATATCGAATTATTCCGATATCGAAAAATTCGGTCCGTCGTGAATTTTCGAATTATGAAATTCTTTGGTCGAATTTGCCAAATATAAGCATGAAGTTTGCGATTCCCTTATTTAGTTCTATAAAACCGACAAGTAACACAAATAGTCCTCCAGTTGTTGCTGTCGTCCTAATATTATTTTATTAAATTTTTTAGTTTTTATATTACGTACCAATTGTCGGGTAAAAGTCAATTTCTAGAAAATTTTTTGGTAAATTCATTTATTTTTGAAAAACTCTATGACAAACTGAGTAAAAAATTGCCCACTATTGGTATACATCCTTTGATTGAAAGTCGAAGAAACAAACACATTTGATAGCAATAAATGAAATTCGTCAACTGCCAGTCGAATTTTGAAATTCGATTTCAGGTAAATCCGATTTCAATTTCTCTTTTAGTTTCTCTTTTTAGCCTCAGGGGGCCATTATAAAAATTCGATATCGGATCCGAAAGCGGATTTTGCTTTTATGTAATCCGATATCGAAAAATCCGCTATTATGAAACTAAAAAAAGAAAACGAACGATCCGGCCGCTATTTAGGTGACGAATTTCGTTTTTTGTGCTGCTATTTAACCAATATATTATTTTTACGAAATATAAGAACTAAAAAAAATAAATTAAACAATATTTAAAATGTAAGTATAATATATTTAAATAAAAAATATTCATATCTAACCCTTTCCACTACATTTATTTTCAAGGTGGTTGGGTACTTGTATTTGTTTTCGCTAAATGAATTAAAATAATTTAGTAATTATATTTATTTCATTTCTTACTATTATAAAATGTTTTAATTTTTGTGATCTTCAGCAGACTGATATACAAGTTTTAGAGTAAATTAGTATTGTCACTTCCAGTGTGACATACGAGTGCAATAGGTTACATGATAATTATAATTAAATTATTTATTTTGAATTTATTCAGCCAAGCTACACGCGGAGTCAGCTTCTGCCTTCAAACTAAATTAATTTTGTGTTTTAATATAAAATAAGGGTTTAAATTAGTTTGAAGCCAGAAGCTGAAACCGTGTGTAGCTTGGCCCATTAGGACTACAAGAACTGGAGCATTATTGCTAACTTCATGCTTATATTTGACAAATTCGACCAAACAATTTCATTGTAACAAAAATCGCGACGGATCGGATTTTTCGATATCGGAAAAAATCCGATATCGGATTATTTCAAAATCGCCCCCCAGGGAATGGAGGTGGCGAAGGAGAATTCGTTCTCTGACCATCGGTATCTAACGTTTAGGCTTAATTTCCAAATTTCATATCACGTACGTATTGAGAAATCCCGTAGGAGGTCAGTATGAGTATGTCATCTAGAGTTCCAGGGCTCCCGGACACGAGTAGTGATTTGGATTCAATGGTGGATATTATTACTAGGGCTTGCACTACCTCTACGAAAGAAGCCTGCCCATTAGCTGAGGGGAAGTGAAAACGGTGGGCGAAAAATCTTCGGATCTGGGGGCCTATTTGGAAGTCGATTTCCACCAATCAAACCACATTTTCGAATCATAGGTATTTGGGAATTCGAAATCGAATTTTATTTAAACGAAAACGTATAACAGAAACGATCGAAAATTTCCCTTGTCGGATGAACGAGTTTTTATTCGAAGTAGTTTTGTTCACGAATGCGAATACAAAGAGCAAAATTTTAAAATATAGGTAAGTTGGTTTTATTTTGCATACGCCATTTTGAAAATAAAAATATCTTGAATATCTTGCTTTAAAAAATGTAAGACTATATATTTCTTAGAGCGAAAAAACTTCAATAGATAAGTAAGAATAAGAATTTAAAATGCAATTTTTATTAAAAAATTTATTGTATATAATTAAGGACAGCGAAAAGTACGACCTTAAACCAATTTGACATTTTGGTCACATTTATGGAAGAACATTCGGACTTTGCGAAAGACCCCAACCTAAATGCAGATGCACGTGTACCAAATAAGCGGCTCTGGCATGAAATTGTAGCATGATTGAACAATCATGGGCCGCCAATTCGATCCTCCGATGTTTGGAAAAAAGTTTGCTGACAAACACCAAACAAAACATATAATAGAGTGAAAATATCGTGAGAAACCTAAGACTAGGACTTCTATAAAAAATGCCTCAGAGAATATCTATGAAAGACTGCGGGGCCCAACTTTTGTGTACAGAGAATATTCTGAATCCAAGGAAGATTAAATGGGCTATTAAAAGTTTTAAGCCCTTTAAATCAGCTGGTTCGGAGGGGATTGTACCAGCAGAAATTCAAAAGAACTCGGAGGTTTTGCTTCCCTTGCTGGAAGTTATCTTCAAAGGGTATCTGCAGCTGGGGTACACCCCGAAGAAATAGAGGGAGGATAGGGTGATCTTCATTCCGAAAGGGGGAAGATAGCACAGCAACCCTAAGGTCTCTGTCATCCTTCCTGCTGAAAATCATGGAAAAGCTGCTGGATATCTATATTCGTTCGAGAATTGTATGCAAAAATTGGGCACAGTCTCAACATGTGTACCATAACGGTAAGTCCGCGGACACGGCACTACATATCTTGATTCGGGAAATTAAAAAGTCACTTGATTTTCACGAATTCTCGCTGGTGGCGTTTCTCGATATCGAGGGCGCTTTCAACAACGTGAAGGTGGATTTAATGAGGGAACGATTGCTGCCACTCGAGATTGAACACCCAGTAACTAGGCGAATTAATCACTCGCTGGGAAGCAGTAGGGTTAGCAGAGGTGTTCTCTCTCTCCTTCTTTGGAATGTAGTAATCAACGGACTACTTTTGGAACTGGAGAGGGAAGGAATACAGAATGCGCTATCAATCACTGCTTTCGAAACTTCTTCCAAAATTAATATTGAAATCTCTTTTCCGGCTGCAACACCCAATTTCATCAAGAAAGGTTAGGAAATGGTTTAGCTAGGTGCCCATAGTCCAGGAGTTATAATTTTAGAGCCTCGTTCTCATCCGCAAAACTCATTTTCATCATTGATAAAAAGTAGCCGAGTTCCATCTCAGCTGGTCATATTCCAGAACTTATTCCAAAAATAATTTTTGAATCTAATTTGTACCTGCAAAACCTGATTTCATCGTGATCAGATAAGGAATCGCTTAGTTTCATCATGACCGTATACTCTATAACTTTCTTGTAATAATTAACAGTTGGCCATACATATTCAAGGACATGTTTTTATTTTAAATGTTTTTAGATGTTATGAGCCGTACATAATTTTTTTTTTGTCTGCTGCGAGTAAAATGATAAGTCATACAGCATGTAGTTTCAATAATCATGCAGTCTCGCAAAGTTATTTATGTAACTTTTGTATTACTCGCAATAGACGTGTTCCAAATACGTCAAAATGATTAGTAATTTTTGTTGTAAATCTAACCAGAAATATATTTTTTCCATAAGAAACAAAACGACTTTAAATATTTTGACGTTTCTCAGTAAATACGTTTTCCATAATTTATTTCCCATAATGTTTTCTAGCTTATCAATTTTCAAGGGCTTGTTCTTATTACCTCGAGAGGTTTCAGCCCATAGCACTTTCAGACTTGCCAACCATTTGGGGAAATCTATCTTGCGCAATGGACCAGATTGTTCCCAGTTACTTCATATGGTTCTGGCTTGAGGTTAAGGTTCTGGCAGAAAACATTTTTGAGGATGCTGCACATACGTAGTTACATAAATTTCTGATATTATGTGTGATTGTAACATAACCTTTTTAATCCGGTATACATATAAGTAGATTAATTATCTACTTACAGGAATGTTAAGTAAATTGTCAAATGGGTGAAAAACATAGTCCGATATCTTTAAATTTTGTTTACTCAAAATTAAAGAAAAATAAACGCCGCCCAATCCTCCGCACCCGTTACTACTACTAGTATACGACGTATATTATACCAACGTTAGTTCACCATATCGATTTTTATTGGCGCCATTAAATTAATGACTTGACCTTGCGGGAGCACAAAACAAATAAGTTTCCCTTTTGATTTATCATCTTTTCATAAATTTGTTCGTCGTCAATTTGATTCCTCTTTTGACTCCCATGTTTTTGATATTTAAGTTTTTCTCGAATGATAAATAATTCGAGTGAAAATATAAATGGGTGGTGTTGGGCGGCGCGGTATATGTTAGTCGTTTTAGAAATCAAACTTTGCACAAAATGATTTTATTCTGCGGATGTTTATTGTCAAAATAACGAATAGCAAGAAGAATTGTTTACAATTCCGGAAGTACTTTAAATATATGGACTTAGATCATTGAATATCAGAGCTGAAATTAGAATTATAATATAAAGCCACGCAATGGGAAGTGGGTTAGTACTTTGTAAAATATAATGATTTTATTTTGTTCAAGACAACAAGACAATATTTGACTGCGGGTTTCATTCACAAATTAGAAAATGATTAAAAGTGATTTGAAACAGTAGCAAAATAAAACAAAGTCAAACAGTCGTGCATGGAAATGGGATTATAAATGATTTTTGGAAGAAGTGGGATTCCAAAATGATTTTTGACACAAGTTGCGAAATATGGCCGGCTGGAAAGGGACTCAACCATTTCTTATCCTATCATGAGGAAATTGGATGTTGTGGATGGAAATATGTTTGTAAAATGTTTTTAAAAGAGATTCAGGAATATGGGCAGCTGGGGCGGAACTTGGCCATTTCCTAGCCCTCCATGATAAAATCAGGTATTGGGGATGGAAATGGGATTTTTGGAAGAAGTTGTAGGATTGAAGCAGCTAATGGACCTATGCCATTTATACTTAGAAATTAGATTCTAAGATGAACTCAACCATTTCTTATCCGATCATAATGGAATCGGGTGTTGTGCATAATGGAAAATGGGATTATAAATTATTTATGGAAGAAGTTCTGGAATTCGGCCAGGTAAGAAATTGGGTGCTGTGGATGGAAATTAAATTTTAAAATGATTTTTATGAACAGCTCTGCAATAAGGCCAACTGGAATGGAATTTCTTTTCCTCCGGCCATTTCCGACCAAAATAAGTCTTTAAAATGATTTCTGGAAGAACTGCTGGAATAACGCCAACTGCCTTGTGCTTCGAAATAAGATTATAAAATGAAGTTTGGAGGAAATTGTCTAATATGGTGAGGTAGGAATTTAGCCATTTCTTAACTGATCATTTAACATTTCTTAAATGACGTCTATGGTTCATAGGGTACTTTATGCATCAGATGACTCTAATTATGTTATATTATAAGTTAGTTAAAAAGTGAATTTGCCTTTTCAGTTTGAGTTTGTGTTATTCATTTTTCTTCCGGCATTGTTCATAAAAGGAAGACATTACTGTATTTCAACAAAATTAAACATTTTAATGAAAAGGTGAAAACTAAAACAAAAATTGTTGTTTTGTATAGTTGAAGTTGTTGTCGAAATTATAGTTTATGTAGTGCGATTTAAAGATTAAATTGTCCATCGTCAAAATATTTATCGATAAATTGTTGTCGTATCGAAGAGCTTCTATATATAGAAGATTCTACAGTTGTTTCAAAATAACCTAAACATCATATTGTCGAGGGTTGTAATAAACAACCAAAATTTGGAAAATTATCATTGCTTGTAGCAACATTTGGTCCTTCGAGCCGGATGAAGAAGTATTTTGAAATTAGTTTGAGGTTGGTTAGCGTCTAGGCTGAGAATATCCAGTGTCGTTATGGACTGGTTATTTAAAAAATGTGGGGGCTATGAAGCTCACTTGACATAGTTATGATAAAATATGATTCTGTAAGTCAATTTGAATCAGCCAAGCAAAATGTGAATGCAGTTCCTCAAAATGACGAAGGCAAAAAACCCCCATTTAAAATAAAGTTACCAGACATTATAGTCTACCAAAATTTGATAGGATCGAGAGCTGTGTGGGTAATTGCAGAAAGGAAACTTTCGAATTTCAAATTGAAACTTTGCATACCGATTAAACCCAATTTGTGCTAGTTAGTAGTCACGCGGGAAAAATATTGCTAGTCCAGGAGCCGAGAAAACGGGAAAAGAAAATTTTAAATTTCGCCTGAAAGACGAAACAAATAAAACATGATTTCTAGAAAAAAAAACAGTAATAATTTAAGCCTAATTTTAACACTTCCCAAAGGCGGCTGATCTGTCAAAATTTGTGCTTTTCATAGAAATATAATTTTCATAAATTTTCATTCTTAATTGAGGAAAACAAACTTGCCCCTAAAGGATACTATCTAAACAAACAAAATATAAAAATACAGAGGTATACCATTCGATAATAATTGTGTTGAACAACAAATTAAACAAAAGAAGTAAAATGTTCTAAAACCTAATCCAGAATTGGCCCAATTCCATTGAACAACAAAAACCATTGAATGATCAATTTTCTGATATAAAGTGATCTAGAAACGAATGAAGTTGGCACTTCTTTTCTTTAATTTGTTGCTCAAACCAATTATTATTGAACGGTATACCTCTGTATTTTGTTTGTTTAGATAGTATCTTTTAGGGGCAAGTTTGTTTTTCTCAATTTATGAATGAAAATTATATTTCTATGAAAAGCACAAATTTTGCCAGAGCAGACCGCCTTTGGAAAGTGTTAAAGTTAGCCTTAAATTATTTCTGTTTTTTTTTTGTTTCGTCTTTCAGGCGAAATTTAAAATTTTCTTTTCCCGTTTTCTCAGCTCCTGGGCTAACATTAATTTTTCCCGTGAGAACTTATTAGCACAAATTGGACTTAATCGTTATACAAAGTTTCATTTTGAAGTTCGAATGTTTCCCTGCTGCAGTTTCTCACACGGTCGAGATTCATTTTAAATCTCTATATTCCGAATTAATTCATGGGAATGGGTTGCTTGGTCCGTCAGTGAAGTTCTACTATTTGATAGCGTGTTTGCATCGTAAAGCTTACAGTAAGTATCATTGAGGTATTTCCTATTACCGATGAAAGTTATGAATTGCATAGCAAGTATGGGCTCCCTGAATTAAAAAAAGGCTGACTTAAAAATGGGTGTTTTTTCGGACTTAAAACCAGCGCTTTTATTTCATTTTAAAATTGGCTTAAAATCTGTAATGAAAATGAAATAAAAAAAGCTGACTTTATTTATGCATATCATAAGTCATTTTGAAAAAATAATAAATAACATATAATATAATAATATAAAATAACAGGTAAACAAAAAATGATTTTGTAAAATGAAGTTAGCTTTACTTTGACTTTTCCCTATTCATTGGGTATGCTCTTCATACGGAAAAAGTGAAAGGAAAATTTTTTTTGCATTGGATGCTCTTTTAGTTAACCAGAATTTTAATTTTGAGGAAGTTTTTTTTTTGCTTTTTTCTCTTTCATATGCATTTTTTAATTCATTTTGAAATTTTCAATTATTTTTGCACATTTTCATTAATGAAAGCATTAGTTGAAAATTTTGAATGACTTTAATTTTCTTATTACAGTAGAAGCCCGATTAGCCGGCATCGAATTAACCGGAACACTCAGTTAACCGTAATTTTAATTTTTAGAGTTTTATTTTGCTTTTGTCTCTTTCTCTTCTCTTTCATATGCATTTTTAATTCATATTGAAATTGTTTTTGTACATTTTCATTAATGAATGCATTAGTTGAAAATTTTGAATGGCTTTAATTTTCATATTACATTAAAAGCCTGATTATCCGGCATCCAATTAACTGGAATACTTAGTTAACCGGAATTTTGAGTTTTACGATTTTTTTTGCTTTTTTCTCTTTCTTTTCTCTTTCATATGCATTTTTTTAAATTCATTTTGAAATTTTCAATTGTTTTTACACATTTTCATTAATGAAAGCATTAGTTGAAAATTTTGAATGACTTTAATTTTCTTATTACAGTAGAAGCCCGATTATCCGGAACAGTCAGTTAACCGGAATTTTAATTTTTATGAGTTTTTTTTGCTTTTTTTTTATTTCATGTGCGTTTTGAAATTTGTAATTGTTTTTTGCACATTTTCGAATTTTGAATTTCTTGTAGTTTGTGTGGAATGTTGTTTCATTTTTGAAAGTCAAACAAACCAGCTGTTAATAGTACACGCTGTTAATAGTCAGTGCGAAAAGACACAAATAAATAATCGTATAAGTGTCAATTCACAGATATTGTTACCAACTGCACTTGTGTGGGTGGATTCTGCGAGTAGTTTCCGAACGTCGTGTCGAGCATTACTTGATACTGGGTCGCAATCGAATTTCGTGACAGAAAACGTTTGTCAATTGTTGCAGGTTAATAAAAAACTTACATCAGCATCAATTCCTGGTATCAATCACAAAACCACTCAAGTAAAATATGAAACAAGGTTAACAGTTAAATCACGACTAACTCAGTTTTGTGCAACGTTAACCTTTTTGGTGTTACATGGTATCATGAGTGAAATCTCATCGTGTCCTGTACAATTTGAACAAACAGAAATTGATAATCTTAAAAATTTGGCTGATCCTTTGTTCTTCCAACCTAACACAGTTGACATGATCGTTGGAGCAGAGATTAATCATCGTTTATTGATAGGAGATTAAGTTCTACTCAGTGGATAGAATAAGCTTGGGAACAACATTTTCTTAATCATGTACACACGAGATAGGTCAGGGCGTTATATGGTACCGCTACTGTTTAACAAAAATATCAACCAATTGGTAAGGTCATATGAGTCGGCTTTAAAATAATTTAAGAATTTGGAAGCGTTCAAAGGGAGAGAAGTGAGAGATCCTGATGTTTCGAATAGCGTATTGAATGGACATTTTTATTTGCCGCATCATTTTGTGTTAAGGGAAAGTAGAAGAAACTTCCAACAACTCGCAGGTATTTTGTTAAATGACAGGACCTACAGTTCAATAAGAGTTGTTTTCGATTGTGATTCATTTTCGAAAATATGGCAGCTGGGTCGGAACTCAGTCATTTCCTAATAATTCATGATGAAATTGGATGTTGTAGATGGAAATGGCTTTCGAAAATAATTATAGGAAGTTGTTTTGGAATTCTGGGAGTTAGGATGGAACGAACTAAACCTTATAGTATCAAAAATATCAAAATAATCAACATGATTTTTGGAAGAAATTCTGAAATATTTTGTACACAATCATGACGAAATTGGATGTTTGGGATGCAAATTATATTCTTAAATAATTTTTTGAAAAAATTCTGAAATCTGCGATTTTTTGATGGAACTAAGGCATTTCTTAACCGACCATTATGAAATTTGGTATTTTGGATGAAAATAAGATTTTTAAATGATTTTTGAAGAGGAAATACTAGAGAGATTTGAACAACCTCTGATTTTTTTAGTTTATTTAATGCGAGTACCAGGTAAACCTACCTACTGTTCCGGCTCAACATGCAACGCTGAGAAGCAAAATTATATTTTCACGAGGTTTCTCCAGGTTGGTATAAAAGCGATATAATCTTAGAATGTTATCTTGATATAGAAATAAACTTCAGGAAAATCAGATTTATTGAAATTTAGTAGACATAAAACTAAACTGTGTCTATGGGAGAAAAAAGTTACAGCTTCCATTTTTCCGAGATACTTTTTAGAACCAGCATACCATACGTGACGTATATTCTGAGATGCTACTAGGCCTGGTGTAATAGAAAACCTCGTTTATTTTGATTAAATTCAGCCAAATTTTCCCTGGAGTATTATAAATCGAACGTACAAATTTAGTCGTAAAGTTTAAAGCAAAACTCACGCGAATGTTACAAAAAATTCCCAAAAATTTTACTGAAAGAGACAAGTGTAATGAGGCTTTATAAAAGCACTATTAACTAAAGGAGAATTCTTATCCTGTTCAGTTCAGCATCGAACTTGCCATACTTACCATCTCAGATTAACATAAGTTAATACAAAACTTTAAGATATCCAATCGACCTTGACAGTACACACCTTACATGTCTGTCTTTCATCAAGCGTAAGCAATAAATAAAATTGGCGCGAATAATCACAAATCACGGTAATTCCACATCATTACAAGAAACATAAAATAAACTGCGCAGAGGCAAAAAGAAGTAAACGCAAAGAAACGATCTGTGTAAATAGCATTTTGATCTCCTCCTTAACGACGTTAATCTCTCACAACACTTTATTACTATTATTACATTTTATATGTAGTAAGCATCATATATGATCATGATTCTTATTATGGTTGGCATTAAATAGAGATGATTTCACGTTTTATTGATATACGCGGACGCGTACCGTGATAAGAGAAATTCGAGATTGAAGTTTGATTTTTAATGGAAGCCACTCAATTTAAACACTTAACAATTTAAATGATGTAGCACGGTAAGGTGCGCGCACAGATTAAATCGATCGCTTGAAATAAAAAAAATTTATTTTGTATAAAGAGTTAAGCTGATTATCGATCAGTGGGTTTTTATCGATCTAATTCAAAATCGGCGCGACAATACCATTAAATTTCTTTTCATACATATTTGTATATATTTATGTAGATCGATAGGCTTATATGTGTGTACTGTTATATTGTATAGTAAAATAGATTTTACCTTAAATTGTGATTGCGGCTTTATCAAGTTCATCAACTTCCTTTGTATGCAGTTTTATTGTTTAAACATAAAACTTTCCAGACATTCCATGTAGCACACCTAAGTTTATATAGATTTAACCGCATCCATACAAAGTGTTAATTTCCAATTTGATTGCAGAATCACGAAAAATCCACTTTACACAGGTAAATATGTTCGGTACAGATCATCTTGATGACTTGGTTGTAAAAATAAAAAAAAAAAACTTGTTGCAGTCTTGAGATATGCGCTACCTATGACTATACTAAACAACATTAATATATTTCTTGTGCTTGTGCGAAAATGTGTACGAAGACAAGAATTTTGCATTGTATACGAGTGTACAGCTAATATTTAAATGTGAAACAACTTGTCAGTCGCCAGCATCGTCGTCATCATCATCCGGATCAACATCATGAAATGGTACATCTCATCCCAGGTCATTGATGTTGTTTTTATGCAAATTTAATGTGTGTCTTGTTGTTTTGCGTTTACTGTTCTATGATGTAGCCGGATGTAGGCGAGGCTTTAAGGCGCATACATTTTTTTTATAAATAGTTAGTTATTGTTCATTCTATGCAATAGATTTATGTTAATGTTTTTATTTTCACATCAGAGATTACATATTTTTTGGCAACCCCCTCTTCCTTCAGTATTTCATAATCCGGTGCTATAAGAGAACATTTTCGTATATGGTGTCTAAAGCATAAATAAATTTTAGACTATTCTGATATAAGAAAAACAAAATGTGAACGGTCTTCCATTTTACAAAACAACTCTAATGTGTAAAAAAATATCCCCAGAACACATCGTGGAACAGAACAAAATAAAAGTAAATACTAAAACTAAATTTAAATTATTAAATCGGCCAAAATTTGAGAAACAGTGAAATAAAGATAATAATAACCGGGTGCGCCGAGAATCCTCCCCCCGGCGGATCCATCGACCCCTAGAGGCCGGTGCCCAGCCACAAAAAAGCAGCATAAGAGGATAGAGACATCGTTCTGCAACAAACAAAGCCTAGCCTTTGTTCACCCGGAGAGACCTCTAGAGGATTTCCCACAATTCACATTCCGACAGCTTGCGACTGTCGGAGTGCCACGGGGAGACTATGTAGATTTTAAGGCCATCACCGAATAGACAACACATTTACTGAAGTCACCAATCCCACCCTGTGGATGTTCTGCCAAAGGGATAAAAGGGAGTGGCAAGTCCAGCTTGTAAATGAGAAACCGACACGGAATAACATCTTCCTTCCTTGTTACGACATCTTAAGGGGTCATAACATTGCTTCAAATGCGGTTTTGTTTTTGCATTTTAAATTTCATTACCATCAAAAAAATATTTCATTTTTCTGATGGCATTGCCATCTTTCCTATGGCATTGACATTAAAGTTTAATTCGGAATGGCCCATAATATGATGTTTTATGTTTTTTACCCACTCCTATTGTATACGTAAACGTCGAGAAAATTATGGCACAGGACCACGCGGTGCAATATTTTTGTAGCACGTTTTCCGTTTTGCGTGTGAATTGATGCCTGGTAAGAAAGAGTGGGCAAGTGACGCGCACGAAAAACGGCGAGAAAAATATTTTTCTAGATTTTTTTGTTTTTGGTGAGAGAATATGATTTGAGTTTTGAAATTTTGTGGTGATAGTCGATTTTGATTTTTTTGGCGAGCAAATTTGTTTTTGTTCGGCATAAATTCACTAAATTAGAAGTAAAAGTAAAACTTCCAACGATAACTACGGTCTACGGGTGGCCAGTTGAGATCATTCACATATTCGGTTTAAAGCGAGCCAACGCCCAACATTTTCGATGGCAAATTTTCGGACAAAGGCGAAAGGTCGCCACAACCCTACAGCGTGACCTTACCGAGGTTCAACGTACCAATTTTTATTTTTATTTCCTTGCATATTTTATTATTTATAAATTTTCCAAATTCAACTTTCCAATTCCTAAATTTAAAATTTTGATAAATGTTGCCATTGAAACAAGTTTTTTGGTAGGTGAAAGATGTTCGACGATGAAAATTCGGGAATCCGTTGTAAAACCTATATTGGACGCATCAAAACTTTTGTTTAACCTGAAACACTGAAGAGAATAGACCTTATTGAACTTAGAAATAAAGTCCATAGTTATAGGTTTAACATTTGATCTAATCCTTGTACGATGAACATATTTAAAATCATCTTCCGAAATATTTGTAGCATCGACATAGTGAAAGATTTTGATGACAAGTTCACATAACCTTTCATTGTTTGAATGAATAACAATGCCGGCCCAGTTGTTCAAAACGAGTATTCGCATCTGCTGATTCCTCTCGCAATAGGGCATTTTCATTCAACAATTAGGTTTGGTTTACGTCATTTAAGTTTGTTATGTCAGTCTGCATGAATTTAATGTTTTGATCATTTACATTCATTTTTTTTTCAAGATTGATAAGGAACACAATTCTATCACTAATGGAAGGCAGAGAGTTAGCGAGACTCGTTTGTTGTTTAATGAACTCGTCATGCGGGGCCCATCCAACTAAGGACTACCAAAGGTCGAGGCAACAAATCCTACAAGAGATACATAGCCTCAATTCATATGCATGGCAACAAGGGCCATCCACATCAAAGTGAGCAGCCTAACAACAGAAGCATTCATAGCGGCCTACATAAGATTCCTCTCTAGTCGGGGACTGTGCACGGACTTATTTTCCGACAATGGAACCTATTTTGTTGGAGCAAATACCATAATGAAAAGAACGTACCGTGCAGCCATGACAACATTACCCGATAACATAGCAGCCACGCTGGCCACTAATGAAACAATCTGCCACTTTATACATCCTTACACTAGGAGGGGGAAAAGCAGAGATAAAGTCCGTAAAATTCCACCTCAAGAGAGTGACAGGAGAATCAACTCTGACATTCCAAGAGTTCAATTCTCGGCCACTAACTCCACTCACCGACACCAGGCCACTTTCTTATTGGCGATTCCCTCAAGGCGTTACTAAATGTAACTATCAGCAGCATTGGTTTTAAAACAAGATGGTACATGGTCGAAAAGATGGCACAATATTTCTGGAAACGATGGGTGGCAGAATATCTTCATCAACTTCAACAACGGCGATCAACTACCGGAATTGCAACAATTAATTGCAAGGACGCGACATACAAACGACCAATAACAAACGAGTTACCACCAATCATCCTGAATATGTATCTAACAACTCGCGAACAGCGAATGCTACCTGCTTCTTGCTTGCCGAGTCAATCTGTCAGCTAGAGCCTTCATCGATGTTGTAACACATATAGCCGGTCCATTCATCTTAAAATCCCATAAGAGCAGAGGCGCCAAACTCTGCAAAGCCAATCTGGTCATATTCGTACGTATGGCAACCAGGGCAACATCACTGAAAATTATCAAGGATATGACGTCAGACACCTTCGTCTCATCCCTGAAACGATTTATTGCCGTCCATAGATTACCCCCACATATATATATTATGATAACGGTACAAATTTAGTTGGAGCAAGACCAATAATTGATTCAAGAATTTTGAAGGCAGTGGGCTCAGGAGTATGTCACTTCCCTCTCAAGATCAATAATTTTTGGCAAAAAATAAAACAAAGTAAAATTTGCCCAGAATTAAATAAAATTCAAATTAAGAGAAAAACTTAAATCAAATGCCCGAATTAATGACGTCTATTAAATCCTAAACCTGCCAACAAAATTTCATCGTTATCGGTTATAAAATGACTTAGTTTTTCAAAATCATTTTTTTTATGTTTTAATCTATGCAATCTGTTCTGGAGCCGAGGCACTCCCAATACATTCGTGGTTCGCTTTTCACCTTACGCATTGCTTGCTAAATCGATGCTAAAAGCCACCTTGTAGCAGCAAGCCCTGTTCAAATGAGAGCCTCAAATAAAAGTCACATAAATGATGCTACTTAGTATTCTCTTTTCATTTGATTAAATTCTTACCTTCTCTTGTTTGCTCTCAATTGTCATTAAAAATAGAACAAAAATTTTTTTTTTTTTAATATTTTTCAGTTTTTTATTTATTTTTTTCTCAATTTTATTTCATTTGTTTTTTATGTTCATTGAATCATCGTATACAGTCCAGAAAAACTAAAATAAATAATAATTTTTAATTAAATTTCAAATTTTAATTTTCTTTTTTTTTTTAATTAGTCACACACATCAATATCCCTAAATCCTTACTATACATTTAAAATACATGGAATAATATTGCTTCCAAAGTGACTATCATGACTCTCTTAATATGACTTCCATTTTCAATATTATTTTTTTTTTCAATTTTTATAAAATTAATAAATTTTTGTTAATTAATTTAAATGAAAAATAAAATAATAAAACTCTGTACTTACTGTAAGTCGTTGGTCAACAAAAAATAAAAAAAAAGCAATAAAACCAATAAAGAATCTGTCAAAATATATATCAGTAAAAAAACAAAATGGCGTATAAATAAAATAAAAAATATTATTTTTTCATATTTTTATAAATTTTTTTTATTAAAATTATTATTAATTAATTTTTCTTTGTTTTGTTTTATATATATATATAGATTTATTTATAATTAAATTTAATTAATTCACTTTTATTAATTTATATAATAATTACAAATTAAATTATTTATTTATATATATATTTTAATAAATTTATTTTTTCGATTTTATTTTATTTCTATATAAAAAATTAATAGTTTATATAATTAAATTATATATAAATGTGTGTGTATTGTTTTTGTTAAAGGGTGTAGACGGTGGTAGGTAGGATTATTTATATAAAGGAGCCAGGAAATTTAAGGAGATTTTATATTGAGTCTAGTACGTTACCCAACTTAATATAATATAATAAACTAAACATAATATTTACAAAATTTTTGTTTGGGTTAAACGTCTATGCCATCTATTGTTCAGCACACTCATTTAACAAAATAATATAACATGTATTATTTTGTTTATGTTGTAAAATATTGAAATTAAATTTGTGTTTGGCAAGAAAATGAAATACTAATTTATATAAAATATTACAAAAATTCCGGAACAATTCTCGAAATATTTAGCCAGCTAAATATTTAAAGACCGATACGGGGTTTTGAGACTGGTACGCCATTATATTATATTTCTTGAAATTATATATACGGTATATAGATGGCAGTATGAGACTGTTTAGAAAAATTATTTTTACAAAATAAAATAAAAAAAATTGTTCAGTCTTTATATTTTTGTTTTGTGTTTAGAAAATAAAAAAAAAATATTCAGATGGCGTTCGTGTAAAAAAATAATATTGTAATATAGTATATTGTGTTCGATAAGAGATGGCACTTTTTTTTGATTAAAATTTAATTTCAATATTTTATTATTTATTTATATTTAAAATATTTATTTTTATGTACACACAAAATGGTTTAAAACTAATTTTTTTTAAAAATAGCTACCTGTCTCTTTCCATTTTTTTTTTAATTTTATAATTTTAATTTTATTAATTAAATATTTTTATATATTTTTGAAATTATGTATAATATATATTTTTATTTTTAATTATTTAATCACATATATAAATCTTATGTATATATAAATTAATTAATTAAAAAATAATTTATTTTTGTTTTGTTTACTTAATTAATTAATAATATTAATTAAATATGTATATATATAATATAATTTTACAAAAAATTTCTAATTTTTAAATTCTAATTACGTATAAAAAAATTGATTTTATATTTTTTTTAATTAAAGTTTTTTTTGGTTCATTTTTTATTAATTTTAATTAAAAATAATTTAATTTCACTTCACTTGTTTTTTTTTGTAATATTTTTTTTAATTTTATTTTTGAGACTAGAGAGAGCGCTGCATAATTATTTTTTGTAAATTTGTATATAGGGGTTCATGCGACGATTTCACACACGACTTCATTATTTAATCAATTAATTAATTAATTAATTAATAAATTTTATTATTTGGAAGAGATTATAAATTATAAATAGCACAAGTAGTAAAAAATTATAGTTGATTACTAAAATTACTAGAAACCCATCGAGCCGTGTCTGGTCGCACTGTTAACTATATAGGACCGTAATCACTTAACGCTTGCCCAGGCTGTGATCCTGGTAATGTTACAACAACAGAGACGGCACGCGGATCAACTGATTGTGCGGTGTTACAGCTTCCGATAATCGTATTTGTGGTCGCATTACCTGCTTGACCCCGCATACCACCATCTATACTAACACCACCCGGCCCTGTACCAATTGATGTGCCGCCTGCTGTTTCTGGTCATACATGACTTATCGGTTGTTTTGTTTTCATTAGATGAGCTTCTAGCATTTGTATCGTAGATGGTGAAACCGCCGGCGCTGTATGGTTATGCCTTCGCAGAGATTCAAGCACCGTTTCAACATCATCATTTGCACCCGGTACATATGGCCGTGGCATTAATCGATCTGTTTTTTGTTTAATCAGTGCTTGATTAACTCCTGTTTGGTCGGGTGGCCCAAATAATCGCTTCCAGAATTTTTTCCACGATTCAACTGTTTTGCCGGACCAGATCCATACGCCAGATGTTATTCCGACCGCAAGCGCCATAAAATATTTTAACATTAGTACTGAGTATATCGGTTTATGACGCACTCCTACACCAACAAAACATGGACATGTTAGGCCCTGATTCCAATCGTCCGAAAATGTAGTCTCATATAGATAGCAGCCAATAACAATTGTCGCGGGCACCGTGTATAGTACACTGAATATTCCGATACGGATCATTAATTTTTCTAATTTATCCGCTTTGGTACCGGCTCCGATTCCTCCTTGTTGCTTAATCACCGACCGGATACGGAATAATGAAACAAATCCGGCCATTAAAAATGTTGTTCCGATCACGAGGTATACAAACAGTGGTGCCAACACAAAAGTTCGTAGATTATCGTTCGATAGGTTTCCGACATAGCAGATCCCGGATACGGGATCCCCATCCACCGCGCCCAGTTGTATTACAGCCAGACTTTGTACCGTCGGAATTAACCAGGCGGCTAGATGTAAATATTGTGAATGTTTCGTGATGGCTTCGTTGCCCCATTTTAGGCCGGCCGCAAGGAACCACGTGAACGATAGCACCACCCACCATATAGATGAGGCCATACCGAAGAAATACACGAGTAAAAATATTAATATGCATGAATTAGGCCCGGTGGTTGAGTATCGGATTGCTCGATCATCGCACGCCACTTCTTCGTGCCCCAGAAATACGCGTATCAAATATCCAATCGAAACCATAAAGTAGCATGCCGATAAAAATACAATCGGTCGCTCAGGATATTTGAACCTTTTTGTGTCGATGAGGAACGTGGACAGTGTCATTAGAGTGCTCACGAAGCACAATCCGGACCATACGGCGATCCATACTCCCGTGAATTCCTTTTCTTCGTTCGTAAAAAATGCCCCTTTGCACGGGATCGCGCAATTTGGGACGCCTGCAACGCTTACGTTGAAGTCCCTCGTCATGGTCACTAGAGGCTGACGGCATTTGCACGCGCAATCTTTTGTCCCCCCTTTTTGATCCGTTGCTGGACCCGTTGGGGGGTTTTGGCAGTTTTTTGAATTTTTACCATTTTTACAGTTTTGACTGTTGTAATGCGAGCCACCTTTACCCGGTTTTTTCGTTGGCTTATGCGAACTTGTTGAACCGCCGGGTCCACCCCCACCACCTGCTGAGCCACCGCTACTCGATCCACCCGAACTACCACTCTGCGCATGATGATCATGATCCATGCACAGCATATTTGGATCACCGTGTTTCGGGAAATTTTCACAAGCCATCCGCTCCGGCCATTGAAAACTGTATTGTTGCATAATTGGCGTGCATCCGTCACGCGCTCGTTCACAAACCGTTTGGCATGCGGGCAACGGTTTATGATAGTCCTCCATGCAAATCGGTGTATACATAGAGCACAGGAAAAATTTCAAATCTGGCGAGCACTTAATTTCGACTAGTGGCCAAAATTGATGTACCTCTAGTCCAGCCTCTTCTTGTGTCTCGTGATTCATTTCGTTCGGGAACAGTGTTAAATTGTATCCGATTCCGCGACACATTGGTATCGTAATTTCTTGACACCGTTTTTGTGGTTCGGGTGGTATTATCGCTAAATCTGGTATTGGCGTCATACCATTTGAACCTGATAGACTACTAACACTTCCGCCTAAGCCTCCTAGTCCACCACCACCGCCGCCTAGACCACCACCACCGGCGTCATGGTATCGGTCACCTCGATCACATTTCATATGATCCAAAAACATTAATATTACGTAAAACACTAACGTCCAATTATATATCGCCATTTTGTCGTTATATTTGTTTTTAAATTGTGATACTATTCACTAAAAGATGGCGCCACTAGTAATTAACTCTATATCCTTATTTTATTTGGTTTATATTTCAATGTCTCTCAATTTAATATAGAAATTTCCGCTGTGTATGTGTATTACGGCGAATCGATCATCGTTGTAGTACAAATTTTTGAATATAGATGTGTCGAGCGTTGCTTTTTTTCTGAAAATAAACAAAACAAAAATTTCGGAACATTAGAATATTAATAATAATAATATAAAAAAGGGATTTTCATTAATTAATTAGTGAAATATTTTTTGGGGATGTCGTGAGTTGAATTTATAATTTTTTGTGGTTGATAGGGGAGAAAATATGTATGTAGAAATATATTTTGTGTATGTTGGGTTGCGTGTGGGTTAAATATTTTGGATGAACGTATTCGAATATTGGGTTGGTAGATTTTGGGGGTGTATTAAATAATCGATTTAGGTCGAGTTTATTTGCCTAAGAATATAGGATGTTGCATGATTTGTTGCACGGTGTTGCAACATGTTGCGTGCCACTAAACTTGGTTTTCTTGGGACAAAATCTAATTTATTATCGTTTTATAGCTCCATTCTTAATAAAAAATTAAATAAATTACTGTTAATGTATTGACTAATAAATAAAAATGATAAACTCTTAGCTCTCGTAAGACGTTCATGTTTGAAGCTCTTATCGCCGATGTTGATAGCTTTCCAGAGTTCAAGTTATAATGACATACGTTTATAAATGGTATGATCACAATGAAATGTAATATTTTTTTGTCGGAATATATTTCGAAATTAATTTTGTGTGAATTTTTGGTGACCTTTTCAAAAGTTATATTCAATATGATAAAACGTCGGCTTCTTTCTTGAGAAATGTTTTATTATAAATTTCTGGTTTTCATCGTTATAACCTACGATAGTTTTGGTTCAGTTTACACTCAACGGAGATTTTGATTATTTTTGTTTTACAAAAAGTTTAATGGAATTAAGACGAAAGTATCGAATCGAGATAGAAGCGCTACACTGGCGAAAAATGTCACCAAAAAATAAAAACTTTTTCAAAATTTTATTTTCAGTGCTTTAATAAACTAATTTGATTTGACCTACCCGCACAAAACTATCTTTCGCTTAGCAGATTATTCTCTACAGTTAAACATATTTTAAAAATTTTCTAGCTGAACGTAAACTATAACTAGAAATCAAATTTTACTAGCAAAGGATTTTGAGTGGAAATCGATTATATTATTTATCAGATAATTTTTGAGTGAAATTTTAAGTTGTGTTTACGATTTTCACTCAAAATTCATTGAGAGTGAAACTGGATGTTTGCTTTATTACAAAATATGGGTGGAATTTTTCAACCCAAATATCATTCAAAATATAGCTGTAAATATTAAAAGTGGCATTAGGAGTGGATTTTAAATTGTTTTCAGTTTTTGCTACTATAAAGTAAATCCGAATCCACTCATAAAGAAATTCATGTCAAAAATTATTAAATATACCTTGAGTGACTCACAAAAGCTTTATCATATTGTATTTGTGTAACTCTCGTAGAAATATTGAAATATACGTAAAAAGTAAAATAAATAGAAAAAAATCATAAATTTTTAAAATTTTGAGTTATATTTGTATGGAATTTCACTCAATTTGAATTTGAAAAACTTAATCGATTTAGGCCCAAAATTGTTTGTGAGTGGAATTGGGCGTTTTTGTAGTTACAATATTTGAGTGAAATTTTTCAAATCAAAGTGTCACTTAAAATTATAGCTATAAACAAGATTAAAAGTGACATTTGGGGTCAATTTTAAAAATATTTGCTCAATTATTGTAATAGTTTGAAGCAAAATGTCATTAACGACGGGTTATGCGTGAAAATCGATTGCATTATTTTTAAATTTGTTCTTTAAATGTAGTAAATTAATATTAAAACTTCACTCAAATTGAATTAGATAACCATACTTGATTTGCAACTCAAACTCTCTTGGGCTTTCACTTAGATGTACAAAATTTGAGTGGATTTTAATCCAATACCCAATACATTAAAAATGATATTTGGTTTGGATTTTAAAAATTGCACAATTTTAAATCAAAATTCACTCAATTTTTGTTACTTTAAATAAAAGCCAAATCACTCATTCCGAAATAACTTTGAATGGTTATCGATGATATTTATTAACATTTTGTTTTAGGTTTGAATAAAATAATGCTTATGTTATTTTATGCACTAATTTGACATTATATACATTTAAATTGAACTAAAATTTGGCTAAACAAATTTAGAGAAATGAAATTTCAACTGTACATACATATATTATTTTTTTAAATTAGTGAAATAATAATTTACAATTGGTTACAAATCAGAATTTCACTCAAATTGAATTTCCACTCAAATACAAGTTTATCTAAAATATAATTTTTACTCAAAATAAAATTAAAACATTTCACAATAGTCAATATACCGGTATATTTATCATTTTTTAGGAATGCCCAGTGAAATTTATATTTTGAATTAGTGAAAATTGTTTCTGTTATTAACACTCAATTTTAAGTTTGAATAAAATTATGCTTATATCATTTTAACAAAAATTCAAAATGTAAATATAAATTGAATCGAAATTTGATTAAAATGTATCAGAGAAATTAAATTTTCAACTGAATAAATTATAATGCTCTTTGAGTGAAGTTTCAGTGAAATATTAATTATGACAATACATTTTAATATTTGAACAACAAAAAGGAACAGTAAATTTTAGTCTTTTGCTAATAAAATCAGAATTTCAGTCAAATTGAATTTTCACTCAAATCAAAATTTAACTCAAATCTTATTACCACTCAAACTAAATTCAAAAATTGCTTATTAGTGGATTTGGTGGCATATTTTGCACTTATTTGAATGCCCTAAGAAATTTATATTTTGTTTATATAAGTTTCAATAAAATTATGCTTACATATCATAAGCACTATTAAATTAACTCGAAATTTGACTAAAATATATTTCGCTCACTAAAACATTATTTTACTAATCATAATGTATTTTTATTTATTTTTGAAACATGCCGTTTTTACAAACAATTTTAAGTGATATATTTTCAAATCGCTCTACTAAAAAATTAATAATTTTGGATTGTGTCACTCTTGGCGCAAATGAGCGACATGTCCCTTTATGATGTCGCTTAAGGTGAAAAATGTAGAAACTGATGTGAATTTACCTTTTTTTAAATTTAGGGTAAAATTTTAGTAAACTTCAATTGTTGAAGTCTTAAAAACTTATATTTGAGTGATATTTTTGAAACAAAATTAAGTTATATTTAAAAAACTGAGTATGTCGGTAAAACTAATTTAATTTTCAATTAAAGTTTCGCACTCAAATTTAAAGCACATTCGAATTCAGTTGTGTGTTCAATGGTGATATTTTTAGGATCTTGGATAAACCCCTAAAACATGTAAAACATTTTACCTTAATTAGCTTGTATTCAATCCCAAGGTTAAATTTTATCATAATCATATTATTGAGTGTAGTTCTAGACAACTTGTTTGGAAAATAAATCCATTTAAAAATAATTCTTTAATTGATTTCTATTGAAACTTATATTTTGTCATTTATTAAAAAATGTTAGTTCGCATTTATACCGTTGATATTATTTGATTAGAATTAGAATTTTTCTTAAAACTGTACTATAAAATTCCAATTTCTAATACATATTAAATTTTAATTTTCTGTGGTCCAAAATTCCACTCAAATATTTTACTTGTTTGAGTATTTTTTTTTTATATGAAATTGAACAAAAAATGTTAAGTGAAAATAGCTCTTAATAATATAATCAAGAGACTATCTACCCAGTTGTTTATATTAAGAAAATTTTGAGTGAAATATAGAAGAGAATTGAGTAGTTTTAACAAAATTTTATTCTGATTTAATTAATAACTTCAATTTAATAAAAATATTAGACAAAGTAAATTTTCACTCAATTTTATGATAAATTCGAATTTATTTCACTAATATGTTTTTTAGATAACCATATGATTGGAATTTAAATACATATACGTTCCTAAATTTATTTATCCTGACTCTTTAAAGTCTCACCAAAGTTCAAATTTAAATTTCTTCATCGAGTAAATATTGAGTGAAATTTGAATATGTACATTATTTTGAACATACTCTCAAATAATCTCAAATTCAATTTTACCCGTTATGCTTTAGGTCAAAAAAGACGCAAAATGACCCAATCTTCACGTTTCAATATTGTTCTTTTTGTGTTGTTCCATCGTCCAGTGAATACCTAACGAATGTTTTAAAAAGAAAACAAGAAGTTCTTCAGACTTTTATTTTTGTTTTGTTTACCGTAAGTAATGAAAATACGTTATAATGAAATTACTTTATCATGGATAAACAGATATATATATACACACACAGACAAACAGTGAAGATGAGTTAAAAAAACTTAAGACATTTTTCTTTTGTTTATTTTAACTTTATTTTCTTGATTTTATTGAATGGGTTTTTGACTAACTAGGTTCTTATTTTTGACTTATAATTTGTATATATGTATATAGAGTACTATAGTTGTTGTTGTTAATATAGAGAGGCGGACGAATTTTCAGAACGAAAACGAAGAAGACGACAAAAAGTGAAAAGATTTATTAACATACGAGGAAGAAAGATGTATAAAAGATAAACAAAAAATCTTGAAAATTGTGTTTTATTGAAGTGTCAGGTATAATATGGCTACGCTACTCTTGCTTGATTGCATATGTGTGGTTGGATAGTAAACAGATAAATTAGAAATATTATCGAGAGGAAGGGTTCCCGCATCTCACGATCGATCGACATTTCCGTTCAGCTCAATTTTTCCCATATTATTTTATATGTAAAACGGCGGCAGGGATAATAAACCAAGCAATAACTGTCAGTCGCTCGACGTATCGTATAATCTATGCAACAACATAAAAACAATTCGACATCATAATTTAATGTTGTTTTCCTAATTTTCCAATGGTACGATATAAGATTAATTTATGGATTTTTATTAATTCTTGAGATCCCCCAATTGGATTTTGATTTTATTTTCTCTACTTGTGTATTTCGTTTTCCGTTTGAATGTGCGCCGAAAATAATTTTTCCCCAAAAATGTCACATGAAAAAACATGTGTTAGTCGCAGCATCATTGCATCAAATTCATTAGTAATTTTTCATGGGACATCGCGCAGATTTCGTGCTGTAATATGAACGCTTAACTATTTAAGCAAGATAAGAAAAAATATTGCATCTTGAAAAACATTTTGTACCAACTTAATATATTCTTTTCGTGTATACAGATATACGACTAATTTCTTTTTAATTTTGTGTACGGTCGTCGTTAGGGTTAAAAACGTATCAAATGTCACCCTCTTTGTGTATACGGATCAAGACGACGGGCAACATATGCGTTTAGTCGATTGGAATAAAACAAAACAAAATAAAAATGAAAGTTGCTTTTTGCATTGTGTCGCTCAAGTCAATGCACAAAAGGTGTTTTGGTGGCGGAAAAATATAAAAATATTTTGGCATTTTATGAAGTGTGAAAATTATCTCACACATCTATACACACACACACACATATACCAACTAACACGATACAGAAATTCAATACTGCAGAGGAATGTAAAATAAAAAAATGAAATCGCGAAATCTCCAGCCGCGTGCAATTTCGAGCGTCAAATCTTACTGTTTCTTTATGAATTGTTGTATCATGTGTGAGAGAGAGTTCATTTCCATATATTCTGTGTGGGTGTATGTATGCGTGTTTATCGAGATGATGTCTATCTGTCTGTCTGTCTGTATATAATACGCTTTGTATATTTATATGAGCGCGGTGCGCAGGCAGGGATCCGATTGTTATAATAAAACCGATCTGATGTTTGTTTTTGTTCATGAAAATGATGAAAATTGTTGGAAAAATATATAAAACAAAAAGAAAAACCATAGTGTGATGATGATAACTGTTTTCTTTTCATATACATATACTCTGGTTCTATTTCTTCTTCAGCTTCTTCCAAATTAAAATGAAATGCGGAAAATATACATAGAGAAGCTGCGTCTATGTATTTTATATAGTGAGTAATAACAATAATAGTAAGGAAAATAAACAGAAAATTGAAAATAGAAAATTTTTCTTCATCTGCGTTTTTGATTCACGAGGTAAAATCACATATGGGGTTTGAATTTTATTTATTTGGGAACATTTTTTTAATGTATGTATTTCAATGGAATTTGTTATTGTCACACCAGTTTGGCAACCTATCCACAATTTCAAAATTCTTATATCATAAAGGCGCTAAAATTTTTAGTAGAGAAATTCCAGAGAGATATGACTCATAATATTTCAACTACTTAAGTTAAACAAAATTCCGAACTATAAACGAGCTCGTAAGCTACATTAAAGATTCTCAAAATTGTTTGAAAAACCTCTTAAATATACTCAACAATTTATTTTGTTTTATTCATAGGTCAGAAATAAAAAAATGTCTCTAAAGCGTTTATTAAAAAGCAGTTGTTAATTATGTATAACGAAATTTTACTTGGAACTCCCAAAATGGATTCTTGGTGATCCTCCACATTCATCTCGAATTCAGCCTATCTTGTTGGTGGAATTATTTTGGAGTGAAAATGAATATATTTTCACTCCAAAAAGAAATTCCTTCCAGACATTAAAGAAACTCAGTTTTCAAAAATTCTTTTCAGATTCCCACTCAAGATTACATCGAAAATAATAAATGACTGATGAAAAATTTTTAGAACTAACTTCTGTCAAAAAATTTCAAAATTAAATAGAATTTTTTTAATGTTATTAAAATTATGTCGGGTTGTACAGAAGAAGAATAAAGAATTTGTTGTACACATAAAGGTTAAACACGAACGATATTTTTCAAATTTCAATAAAAATCTTAACAAAATATATGTGCATTTCAATACCCTATTTGCAAATAGATTTAGCGACCGTTGGTTACAAATAAGAAAAACACTCAAATTTGATTTTCACTCAAATAGAATTTTTACTCAAATAAAATTTTCACTCAAAATCAAGGCTAAGGAATTCACCAAATACACATTTGTCAATGTAGCCGACTGTGGTTTCAAATAAAATGAGATAAGACAAGCTACACGACTAACGAAATCGAGTAGTTAGTTTCAATGTAGCATTGTCTGCGTAGAGATTAGTCGAAATACAGTTTGAGTGACATTTTATTTTAATTATTACGATACCTTTTAATCTTTGAGTTACAAGGAATAAAAGTAAGTTATAACTGTTGTTTACAAATCGGAATTTTATTCAAATTAAATTTTCACTTCAGTATAAGTTTAACTCAAATGAAAATTTCATTCAAAATAAAATGAAAGCATTACCTGATAGTTCTTTTTAACATTTAGTTTTAAGTTTGAATAAGATTACACTTATTTCATTTTACCACTAATTCAACATATATGTACATACATTTAAATTGAAGTAAAATTTAGCAAAAACAATTTGGAGAAATAAAAATTAAAATACTGTTTGAGTGAAGCTTCACATTATATAAAATTTTCAAAATAGTGAAATATTAATAATTACAATAGAAGTTAATTTTAGTGTTGTTTACAAATCTTAAAAAATAACTCAAATTGAATTTTCACTCAAAAAAAAATTAAAACATTTCTTAAAAGAAAATAAGCGAAAAAATCAAAAATTGATCAAAATTAAAATTGAGTGAATGTAATTTATTAAATTAATAAATCGTTGAACATACGAAAATAATGATTTAAGAAAATTAATCTCTAAAATGATGCTTATGGTTCCAGGGGATTGCGTATTGCTCTCAATCTTTCCGTCACGTTCAATCTTTCCGTCACGTTCCTAACCAGATCAGCAAATTTGTAACGAATTTTTGTATTTTGATTCTGAGTTTGGACGAAAATGGTAAACGGCCATTAACACTCCTTCCTAGAGATTTGGACTCAGGTTACGAGAGCACTTCTATTAGGTGGCTAAATTGCTCATCCAGCCAGCCTCATTACAACTTCCTAACCAGATCAGCAAATTTGTAACGAATTTTTGTATTTTTAATTTGAGTTTGAACGAAAATGGTAAACGGCCATTAACACCCCTCCCCAGAGATTTGGACTTAGGTTGCGAGAGCACTTCTGTTAGGTGGCTAAACTGCTCGTCCAACCAGCCTCATTGCAACTTCCTAACCAGATCAGCAAATTTGTATGGAATTTTTGTATTTTTAATTTGAGTTTGAACGAAAATGGTAAACAGCCATTAACACCCCTTCCCAGAGATTTGGACTCAGGTTTCGAGAGCACTTCTATTAGGTGGCTAAATTGCTCGTCCAGCCAGCCTCATTACAACTTCCTAACCAGATCAGCAAATTTGTAACGAATTTTTGTATTTTTATTCTGAGTTTGGACGAAAATGGTAAACGGCCATTAACACCCCTTCCCAGAGATTTGGACTCAGGTTGCGAGAGCACTTATAATAGGCTGCTAAATTACTCATTTATCCAGATTAACTGAAGGTTCCTAACCGACCGCAAATTTATTTCGAATTATTATAATTCTTTTATAATTTTGATTTGAAAATGTTAAAGTAGAAAAGTAATATTGAATCTAATCAGAATTCGCATTAGAATATTAATTAATTGTTATACTAAAATGGTTGTAGACTATCCATTAAAAGGTTTGCAACTTGTGTATGTAAAATAATTCTTAAACTTTATCAGTACAAGTTTTATTAATATATATATCTTATTTAAAAATTTATTTCGTTAAAATTAAATAAAAATGAATGAAACGATTTGATTTAGTACTCTAATCTTATTTGCAAATTCATAACAGTGTACTCCATTCACTAACACAAGCAAATTCAATCAGAATCTCATACGAAAATAAATATTCCAATAGGATTTGTATACGTACACATGTGGAAAAAAAATACAAAAACGGCATACGCATCAAGAGAGGGTTAAATTTTTTGGTAGAAAATATTGGTAGTATAAATAAGCTATTTCAGCAAATGATTGACCTTTGGTGGGCTTTAAAACTAGGTGGCTCGAAGGATGCAACAATGTTGGGAGATTTACCGGAAGGAAATATCAACAGTGTTATGGGTCCCATAAATAAGTGGAGGTTTTATTGTTTCGTTTACCTTGGTTCAACGCTGTGAACTTGTGTTTGGATTGATGCGCGATAATCTGCACATTCTAAAAGAGGTTCAACAAGCATATAAGGTTGGTGAACATCACAGGAAATGCGCACGTTATCTTTTGTATTAATCGAAAACATTGAAGTTTTGGCATGTGACCATTGTGCATGTGCTGTTTATGATCTTGTTCATTCCGATATTTGCGACCAATGCAGGTACAAACGCCATCTAGCGCGAGGTATATTTTGACGTTTATGATCATCTAATGATCATTTGCTTGCATTGGGTGGCAAGCATCTGAATTAACTTGATCTGAAAAAGCTCTTGCACGATTTTTAGACATACATCTTCTGAAAATTAAAAATAAAGCATTCGGAAGATTTACGGAACATGTTGGGATGACGTAAAATATGTTTCGCCACAAAGTAAAGTTCTTCGAGCAGATCGAGGTGATGAGTACATCAATCAAGTTTTACTGAAATTTAATTTTACGCAGAGAGCAAACCACATTCTGGCTTAGCAGATGTATGCCCTTCGATGTTGGATTAGAAAAAAAAAATATTGGGTATGACGAGGAGCCAGAAAAACTCATCAACAGGTATTTCGATGAGAAACATGTAGAGAAGATGACGGAATCAAGCCAAAGTGAGAGTGAAAACTGCGTAGAAAACACTATTTACAATGAAAATACAATTGTGGTAAAGCTGACAGCGAATTATATTTCAATGGTATCGATAGCTCTGTTCAGTGAGAAGTGGAGTGTGTAGTTGGATTACTTAATGTATAAATAATGAAACCGCATCGAAATTTTTAGGATTGGCCCTGTATAAAAAACTGTACAACGGTTCCAAGAGAAAACAATTTTATGAGTATAGAATACCATTTGAAAGCTTGTTAGTTCATAGTGTTTCTCATAAGGTCTAAATCTTATCTTGGTATTTGGAAGATTTTTATTTAATTGGGCTATTTATTGTGTATAATTGCACCGTGTGGACATATCTGTAATCGGGTTCGGCAAACATAATGGGCAACACAAAAAATTTAATGAGTTTACATGCAGCGGACATAATACACAGCTCGAGTTGAATAAATAAAAATATTCCAGTAAAAATGGCTCATCGAACAGATCTACATACAAAGTTTGATGGGGAGAAATATGAGCCAAACGTGATGTGAAGAAACTGCAAATCAACAGAAATGGTAGAATTAGTAGATATAAAGCGGAACTGGTTTCATAGGGATTCTTGTAGTAATTCGGCTACGATAATGGTCAAATATGCAGTAAAGTAGCCAAAACGGCTTTCCCAGACGAGGAACTTCGAGAGACAATATTCTTGAGGAGTGCTAATGAACTATGTCTTGACTTTGTCCTAGATAACGTCATTATATTTAGGACAATTTTAGGACAAACTTCATTCGCCTACATAAGGTAATGAAGTTTTTCCGAAAATTGTACTAACTTTATAATTATTGTCAATGTATTGATAGAAATATATCTTGGTTAAGCAAACATTTAGGCGAAATTATTATGTTCGGATGGATTTAATAAAAATAATATACAATTTTGTTAATAACAATTATTGTTTAATACCAAAATGCGATAATGTACCGATAAAATGAACGAGAACAATTTAGTGGGTTAGGGATTTATTGACATTGTTACATCCTCCCATCTAGGTGCGGCAAAATGCGATAATAAACCGATAAAATGATTAAAAGGCGAATAATTTGGAAGTTCAGGGATTTAGTATAAAAAATCTAGCCTGTGATCCTTCTTCTAATATTGATTTTAAATTTAGCTATTGAATTTTACATTTATGGTCCTAGTTTCATCCTCCTATCTAGGATCCGTGATTCCGTAAATCCCTGACCTTCCAATTTATTCGTATTTTAATCATTTTATTGGTGTTTTTTTTGCATTTTGCTATATTTGAATATTACGTAAGCTAGATAGATAAATTAATTATAGAGTTTTATAATAAATTTTGTTTATTTGCCTCATATTCATAGAGAATATTGACTACACTAATTTAAATGTTATTTGGTTTAATATTTCATTTTGTGCGCCTGAATGTTTACATAATTATTTGTTTTACTTAAACATTTACAATACAAAAAAATCTAGTACAATTTAGGGCAAACTTTAAAGTCGTTCTTGATGTGCGTTTTCTCAGAAGGAGTTTACATGGCTTAAAGTAATCTGCCAGAGTCAAATGAAATATGAAATTACCGGAGATAAAAGAGGGAATTTTCGAATAAAAATATGGAAAATTCCACATACGATGTTAATTATGTCAAAGATGAAAATCAATAAGGTATTTTACGAAAGAATGATTACACCAGAAGATAGAAACGTGAACGCAGGCTTTAATCAAGCGTGATCCTAAATTTGAGATTTACAATCGCAGAAGGGACATAATTTTGTATTCTTTATTTTGGATTGTTCTTTAGAGATTTGGCATCAACCAACTAACCAATCCAAGCGTGTCAATTCGTCGAAGCAAACATTTAAAAATTCGGAAAACTCTGCCAACTGCAATTTCTCGGAGAACAAGGTAATTTGTAACGATCGTACAGGTAATTTGTGAATGAAAAATGTTTAGTATCCTTCCAAAATTAAAAAAAAAATCACATATACATTTTTAGAGGCAATTTTGCTTACTTACTCATGATCACACGATCTTCTTAAGTATTTTATATACCATTGCAAAGAATTGATCCTTACCTGAAAAAAAAAAGAAAAAACAGGTTAATAATAATATTTACAATTATATCCTTGTAACGATCATAAATCCTTGTAACGATCACAAATTACAAAATTTACGATCATTTTGAGATTTGTTTAAAATTAAAATGATCGCATCTATATTTGGTGAAATAAACGCCGAAATACAATAAACAATTCAAATCAGCTCTCGATCATTCCAAAGTGCGAAATAAATTTTTTGATTTGTGTACGTGTGATCATAAATTATGTCTTAAAGTAGATATTTGGCGTAGATCAAAAGCAAACCATATGATTATTTCAATCAATATCTTATATATACTCTGTATTTTTAATAGCCGAGCTGCGATACAAATCCTTTTCATTATTGTTTGTATTATTATTATTATTATTATTACTATTTCTGTTAATTTTCTGATTTTCCGACTTTCCTTTGTTTTCCACACACAAAAAAACACAACCCAAAATACTAATAATTTCGGTAACAACAGACATCCAAAATACCAATAAATATACAACTTAATTAAAATATTAACTCCTCTCGAATAATGAAGAAAACATCAAATATAATAACATAACAACATATTTACGTGTAAGGGGGGTATGTGCACGAGATGAGGAGTAATAATAATTGATCGACACAAACAGACAATGTATAAATATAAAGTGGAAAACAAAAAAAAAAAAAATTGGGAAAAATGAAAAATCAAAATACAAAAAAAAAATTCATTTCATCATTCATCGAATTATAACGTACAATTACAATAAAAAAAAATGTTATAAATGTACTGTGCGCTATTGCGCGTATATATAAATGCGAGTTACACTAGAAATTACCGTACAGTATAAAATAATTTTCCCCGATTTTTCTCAATTTATTTTATTTTAATTTTTTTTTTTTTTAAATATTATTTTTATTATAATTTTAAAACAAACAGATTTTTTAGTTTTTCGACGAATATAATTTTTATTTTTATTTTTGTGTAAAATGAAAATACCAAAAGAGAAACCCATCTGTGAAAATAATAAAACAAAAAATAAAATGTTCAATTTTCCCAGCAACAACAACAACACGAGCACACCTATAACAGTATACTCGTATGTATATATACAAAAAATATGTGTGTTTATAAAATAAACTTTTTCGTTTCTGGTATGCGGGTGCTGATGGTGCTCGCATACAGTTATTACATATACTACTCGTACTTTATACGAGATTGCATTGTGTATTGCTTCTAAATAATGTTGCTGTGAAAGTCAGTAAAGTTTTTCTCGTTATATGTTTTGATGAGTGAATACTTTTCATGGAGTTAATAATGGAAATATATAGTTTATTGCTATTAGCAGTAAAATTTAAAGTTGTGTAGGGGGTCAGCCAACTGTTACGCCACTGCCGTACCAAAAAATATGGTTGAGTTTATCTCGTTTCTAATAACAGATTTTAATTCGAAACGCAAATGTGCGATTTTATTAGTACGCCTGAATGCTAGCTATTCAAATTTATTATATACGCATAAAATTGTTGTTGTCAATTGTCAATGTTATTTTATTGTTGTTGTCAATATTATACGTATGTACTTTGTTTTATTGAAAAACTGTTTATAGTAATAATGCAAAATTTTAAAGAGATATCGATGTCGATATAGTTTGAATTATGCCTCTTAGATCCTGTGGATGATGGGATTTGTATATTCACATATCAGTTAAGTTCTATTTTGGTGTTCTTTTTAATTGTAACCCAATTTGGATGGTACATAGGCCATAGATATTTTTGCAGTTTTACAATTTCCAAACTCAAAAAAGTGATGTCGGTTTTCTAATGCTCAGAGGAGTTAATTGATCCATATGAAACATCATGCTTTTTATTACGTATAGAAAATACCCATGGTTAGGTTAGAATTTGAAACTTATTTATTTAAATTATTATGAATTTGCTTTAATTCCATTATTTTTTTCGATTAATTCAGTTTAAATTATTTCAACAACATGGGAACCCAAATGATGTGTAAGTTGGGTTGTTGCAACGTTTCCTTTCTGTTTCTTATTTTTTTTGTATGCGGTTTCGTAAGCATCGACGAATTTCAACAGTCAGGTAAATCACAAGCTGAGCAGCTAACAAAATATCTGCGACAGTTGAAAAAATGTGTCGATGAAAAATTTCTGTTAACAACCAGTTGCTTTGTTGAAGGCTCCACACAAAATTGTTCAATTATTTGCAAAGCAAATTTGCAACATGCAATTTTTCTAAATCTGAAGAACTTTTAACACATCTCAAAAACTTTCAAAAAGCACCATAAACTTTTAAGTATGGCTGCAAATTTAATTATTGTACGAACAGACTAAGAAAAAATTCAAAAATTAAGTGAAAAATAACGATGCGATTTATTCCAGACTTTCCATAAATGTTATAAATGTATGCACACTGTTCTTTCGAATTCAAATAGGGAATAAATAAATCTTATTAGAATTTTTAGTACAATCATATAAGTATGAGTTTTTTTAGAAAATGACTCAAACCTAAACTGTCCAGCCTGTTCTCAAATTTGCTGACAACGGAATAAAATTAAGGATAGGAAAAGCAAACCGCGAAAGAGTTGGGACAGCTTTGGCCCCAGAACAGATTGCAAAGATAATAAAATTAAGAAACTAAAAAAAATATAAAACTTGAGTAAAAATGGCATAACACCTAGAAAATTAAACTTCGTACCAAAAATCCCGAAGCCAAGCATTGTAAGCACAAAATGGTTTTTTTAAAATGACTTAATGACTAACTTTGGTTGTGTAACGAAATCCCGGTTTTCTAAATCCCGGTTTGTAAAAATCCCGGTTTTTTTTATAAATCCCGGGTTTCAAAATACCGGTTTTAAAAATACGGTCAATAGAAATGGAACTAGGCCATTTCTAAACCGATTTTATTAAAATTCTACAGGTGCGATGGAAATGGATTTCTAGATGATTTTTGATAAAGTCCTGAAATATGGCCATCGGTATGGAACTAGGCCATTTTGTAACCGATTTAGTTGAAATTCGAAATGTAGGACCTAAATGGGATTCAAAAAATAAGTTTTTGGTAAAATTCTGGAATAAGGTGGATAGAGATGAAATCTGGCTATTTGAAATCCGTCACGTGCGATTGAAATTGGGTTCTTAAATGATTTTTTGATAAAGCTTTGCGTATCTGTACAAAAAGGGCAAGATATTTCAGAACTTATTCAAAAAATCATTTTAGAATCTTATTTACATCACACATGTGATGTGAATTTTATTATAATCTGTCAAGAACTACCCAAGTTCTGTCGCTAATGGCCATATTCTAGAGCTTTAGCAAAAAAATCATTTTAGAATCCCATTTAGACTTTACTTGTAGAGTTTTAACATAATCAGAAAAGAAATGGTCAAGTTCCATCCCTATATCGACCGCATTCTAGAAGTGTATCACAAAATCAGTTTTGAATTCAAATAATTGGCTTAGAATAAAACTGCTTCACTTAGAATAAAACTAGAAAAACTGCTCCTTTATTCCCCACTTGTTTTTAAACACCGCTCTCCTGGAATTTTTTTCGAAAGGCCCTCGGAATGCTAAACGGAGGGGAAGGAGCGATGCACATCCCGCGTGTCCGCGAGAGTTATTGAAGCCTCTACAATTCGGTATGATCTCAAAGGGCTGAATGTCGAAGGACCGCAACCCGTTTTTCCAAAATCTGATCGTCAAAATCGATATCAAAGCAATTTTTTTTCCAAATAATTTGTAAATCATCAAAACGCTAGTTTACTGTCTATTAAAACCCTAACGGTTGGTTTATATTATCCGTTCCTTTCAGTTCCTACACATATCGTGTTAGATATCATCAATACGTGTCAATTCTGGCATTTTCATCGTATGCTTATCGTTCCAGGCAAGATATATTTTATTTTTATGTTAAAATATTACAAATCTGGCCGGCCCGAATTAATAAAAATATTTTATTCAAAACCAAGGCTTTAGAACTAGAAGAAAATAAACCCGGATTTTGATAACCGGGATTTTGAAACCGGGATTTTGAAAACCGAGGTTTCGTTGAACACTCTAATGAAATTTTGAGTTACTCTAGTGATAGCACGATATTATTTAAGCAAAATTTAGATAATTAATATTAGCCATTTCTGGAGATCGTGATTCAGGTCAGAATCACGTAACAGGAGTCAGGAGACTTTTTTTTGTATACTAAATTTTGATGGCTATCGACGACCATATCTTGATGAAGTAGGTGATTAAGTCACATATCTAAACCCATTTTGTTCTAATATTGCACTGCTTCAAATCTATTGCGACGAATTTTTATCTTCAAGTTAAGAACCTACCTTACCTATTTGCACGTAAAAGTAGAAAATTCCTAAGTTGATTCGGCATATTTTTTTGGTTAGTTCAAATGAAACTTAAACATTATAGTTGAACTTTATTTAAGAATTTTTTCGGCTTTTCGGACAAAATATTATTTTAATGGACACCCATACAATGTTTACGACTATTTTAGTCGCAGAAAACAAAGAGGCCATTTATTAACAATATTTCTACCACAAAAGTAGAAAAAATGCACTCCCCTCCCCCAAACCTTTAACCCCAGGGCGTACTTGTGTATACAAAGAACACAAACCCTTGCAAAAATGAGAACTCCCTTAGGTAGCTTCTTGGCAGCTTGGTTTCGTACTGATAAAAAGTTGGTCTACTCATCAGGTTGCAACGACCAAACTGCAAAAATTCCACTCTTGCTTTGTACCGATAATACAAAACAAGAACATATCGATTTAGCGAATTATATATCACTAAATCAGAAACCACAGGAAATTCTCACTATGTGTGTGTAACAAGCCAACACATTTAATTAAGAAGAAATTTTTAATCGTCCGTGAATTTAATTCGATATGTTCTTGTTTTGTATTATCGGTACAAAGCAAGAGTGGAATTTTTGCAGTTTGGTCGTTGCAACCTGATGAGTAGACCAACTTTTTATCAGTACGAAACCAAGCTGCCAAGAAGCTACCTAAGGGAGTTCTCATTTTTGCAAGGGTTTGTGTTCTTTGTATACACAAGTACGCCCTGGGGTTAAAGGTTTGGGGGAGGGGAGTGCATTTTTTCTACTTTTGTGGTAGAAATATTGTTAATAAATGGCCTCTTTGTTTTCTGCGACTAAAATAGTCGTAAACATTGTATGGGTGTCCATTAAAATAATATTTTGTCCGAAAAGCCGAAAAAATTCTTAAATAAATTAAATTCACGGACGATTAAAAATTTCTTCTTAATTATAGTTGAACTTTATTAGATTCTAATTAGACATTAGTTGAAAATTCATAAATGGTTCGAGTTCAGTATATTTGGTTTGCGTCCCGACTGTTTTAGTACAAAATTTTAGTTAAAAGTTTAAGGTTATGTTACTAGAGTATTTTTTTTCTTTGTGATTTATCAATAAAAATTTTAATTTTTAATTTAGATATACGATACAATATTTTTCTGCCATTTTCATTAAAACAGTTTGATATACGTGTAATAAATATAATGATATAATTTGCTCCATTTCGTAAAACTTATCTTGATGTGCTTTTTTTTAAATTATCGTCGACTAAATCTCTGTCTCTTGTTTCCGTCTCATTTTTGTTTTATTTTAATATTATGAATTAAAATTATGTACAAATTTTGTATTTTGTTTAAAAATATGTTCTAGATATAATCTAAAATCAAACATAATATTTTACTTTTCATTGGCAATTTTGCAAATTCAAAAAAGAAAAGCTTTAAAATTTCTATTAGAATTAGCGGATTGGATTTGTATACGTACAAATATGATTTTAAATGAGTCCGTAAAGTTTCTATCAAAAAATAACACGTATACAAATACAGTTCCAAGAATATTCAATTAGATTCCAATAGCCACCATATTGATTTATTTTAGAATTGGTGATTTACACTGTTAATATTTTATAAATGCAAATTAGTGAAAATTTTATTAAAAATTGTTATTATATTAAATAAAATCATAATTTACATAATAAAATTTATAAAAGATAGTAAATAAAAACGATATTAGAGAAATGTATAAATAACTTAAAGAAAAAGTTATCGGATAAAAAAAATTAAAGAAAAAAAAATATCAAATGAGTGAAGTTTATACCAAGGGCGGTATGTTATACCGTCACTTCGAATCGAAATTCGAAAAAAGGAGAGATATGTTGTAAATATAATGGAGGGGAGGTGTGTTGTATCATTTTCGAAAAGCAAAAGTGATACAATTTTCACTTTTTCGATTCGACTTTTTTCGATTCGAAGTGATGGTACAACATACCACCCCAATTAACAAAAATACGCGCATGTATTTGAAATCACACTGTTAAAATATTTCTTATAGGAACTTTGAGTGAAAACTTAAATTTCATGAAATTTAAAATTAGAATACCCATGGTTTTCTGCGGTTAAGATTATCGTACAAAATACAATTTTCATCATCCGTAATGATTTTGTGCTAAAAAAATTTTCTTTTGTACCGAGAAAGCAAATTCATGCAGATGTCCACTTTTTGGTTTTTGGAACCTATTTTCCTTCTTCCTGTATTTTTCCCATGGCATGCAATCGAAGTGGTATTGCCTTGGTGAGTAACTTCTAACTGTTCTGTAAACTCTTTTTGAATTTGACACAAATTTTCATTCAATAAACTTTAATTTGTTTTACTGCACCTAGACATGGATCGTCCTCAAGACTAAAATTGCCATTACGAAATCTTGCAAACCACTTTTTTACTGTTGATTGACTCACGGAATATTCAAAGCCGAATTAATCAATCCCATAGCTTAAGCAGATTTTTTTTTTCATTTGAAAACAGAATGGAATGCAATTACGTAAACGTTGCTTCTTGACATTCATCTCTTAAAATTGATGTACACCGAACGACAACTTGGTTTGTAAATGACTGAAACTTATGTCATAAAAACAGTAATGACTAAGCTACATATATCCGAAATGGCTTGATGCGCTCAATTATATTTTCATGCAACCAACTTCAGAGCCGAGTTTCTACTTTCACACCCAATATATTAGGAGTTAGGAAAGGAGTTATATTATCGACCAAAACCACGTTTTTAAACGCGGAGGCGTCATTCATGCATTCGGTTCACTGAAGAACAGAAGGTCACCGTCATCAAAAACGAGAAAAATAATGTTTCCGTTGCGTCGAATTGCTAAACTCACAAAACGCAAATTACTCTAAAATAAAAAATCAACCTATATGGTTTTATTGTGGTGCAATCTCCCCGATGTCTTGTTATTGTGAGAATAAATGAGATTCGCTCAAAAATCATAAGAAGCCAATGAGAAGTTTACTCAGAGACTATTAAAATATAAGATTGAACAATTTTGCCAATATTTTCCTGCCTGCCATCACAATTTTGTGGGTAACGCAAAAGAATCATGTCAAAATTTTATCTTTGTATGTAGTTTGGACCAACATACACATTTGTGCATTCCACTTAATTCGTTTCCGTCCGAAAAATAACACTATAATAATAGTAAAATAGTTAATATGTATCAAAAACAAATAATTAATATGTGATTTAATTTATGTGTTATCAAATTATAATGTTTTTTCAAAAACAATTCCAATTTAACTAAAATTCGTTAAAATCCGGAAGACATTACAACTTGTGTTTTTTATACACATATTAGTGTGGGTTGGACTTAAATAGACCATTTTCCTCAAACGTCAAAATAACATTATGACAGTTGAACGTGTATGGCAAACCATTAAAATAAAATTCTGTTTTTTTATTTTAATCATAAATTCTCACAATGCTATTAAAATTTAACAGTACAATTGTTTGTGGTTATGTTTTAAACATTAAACTTTAATAGTTGTAGCATAAACTTTAAAAATGGCAAACAAATGTTAGTTTCTTCTGGTTTGCCATACAGCTTCAACTGTCAAATTTTTTTGAGGGAAAATGGTCTATTATTAATAAAGTTTTGTCTGGCAGAAAATGGGATATACATACATAAATCTAATAAGAAAAAAATATGGCGTCCTGTTTGTCTCTTTCTAATATAGACTATTTGTCTTGCCCAACTTTATACTTAACAGTGTAAAAACTTACACATACTTAGCTTTCATGAATTCTTATTGGATTCATATACGTATTGTTGTTATTTTTTTGTTAAAAATTTCACTCATAATATTTTTATTGCAATTTTTCACTCAAAAAATTGAGCATTTTATCAATCTGGGCCAATAACAAGCCACTTCCAGAGATTAGGGCAAGATGCCACTATATAGGTCGAATTAGAATATCTATAGAGAACATTTTCCGGTATAAGGTTTTTCCTAGCGTTTTTCCAATGTAACATTGTTAATAGCAGTTTTCCCACGTGAGTCATGAGTATTTCATTAATTTGGACCAATAACAAGCCACTTTCAGAGATCAAGGCAAGATACCACTATGTAGGTCGGATTGGTCTATCTGTAGAGAACATTTTCAGGCCAATCCAACCTATATAGTTGTATCTTGCCCTAATCTCTGAAAATGGCTTGTTATTTGCCGAGACGATAAAATAATCAAAATTTACGGTGGAAAACAGCGATTAACAAGGTAGCATTTCCTACGCTAGGATAAATCTTATACCGGAAAATGTTCTCTATATGTAGGCCAATCCGACATTTATAGTGACATTTTGCCTTAATCTCTGAAAGTGGCTTGATATTGGCCCAGATTGATAAAACACGAAATATTTTGAGTAAAAAATTGCAATAAACATATGTATCTGATAATTTTTTTTTGGTTAAAGCTTTAATTTTATTTATTTGTTAACTTTTTATTTAAGTTATTTATATATTTCTTTAATATCTTTAGTTTAGTTTAAGTTACTTTTTTAAATTTTATTATTTAAATTATTTTCACTAATTTTCATTTATAAAATATTAACAGTGTAAATCACCAATACAAAAACAATTCAATATGGCGGCTGTTGGAATCTATTTGAATCCAATAAGAATACTGTTTCCGCCATATTTTCCAATTGAAACCCTATACATATACGTGTTATTTTTTGTTAGAAGCATCACGGGCTCAACTACCCTGAAAAATATTTCTGTTAAATGTTGAAAAAGAATAATCAAAAAATATCAAAGACCGGAAAATAAAATAATTAAACCTATTATAAATTTTGCTTTAAACCGTTATGGAAAAACTGGTTTCCAAATATTTTATTAATTCAATCGAATGTCACACTGTATGTCATATTATATACATAAAAAAAAAATAGTTTTCGTTATGGTGGGGGACGTGGCAACTTCAGCTGAATTTTTTTTTTGTTTATAGCAGTATTTTTGGGTATGATATCAAAGGGCCGAATGTCGAAGGGCCGAATTTCAAAGGGGCGGATGTGTCCAAGGACCGAATGTTGAAGGGCCGAATGTCAAAGGGCCGAATGTGTCGAAGGGTCGAATGCGTCGAAGGGCCGAATGTCGATAGGCCGAATGTCGAAGGGCCGAATGGGTCGAAGGGCCCAATTTTTATTACTATTTTTTTTTTGCTTTTAGAAATATATTTTTTGGATTTAATTTAATTATTTTTTTAATTTTTGTACATATCCCTTTTTCAACCAAAAAAAATGCACCATTTAAGTCCAAACCACACAAATGTGTGGGTAAAAAATTATAGTATATAATGGCGTTTTTGATAAAAAATTTGGCTAAAGTGTAGATGACGTATACATCGCGGGAATCAGGTAAGATAAAATTTTTTTAAAAAATTTTCTTTGTATGATTGTGCATCTATCGTTTTTAGGAAGTGCAAGTCAAAAATTTCGAGAAAATTATCACATTTTCCGGGAAAATTTTGACCTTCTCATTTTTTTGATGATAAATTGCATATTGTTTTATTCAAAATAGTACAAATGTGTATTTTTTTTTAAATTGTGATATTAGCATTGTATTTTAACAGTTTTTTGACAGTACAAGTAATTTTTCATTTAAAATTTTGCAATTTTTCTAGGAAAATTTTATTATTTTTTTTAATTAGTTTAAAATTATAAATAAAATTTGCCACTTGAAGAATTGTATAAATTCTGGAAAAACGGGGGTTTGCGCAGCCCCCATCCTCTAAGGTGTAAAACGAATTAAAATTATTTAAAAAAAAAAATATATTTACAAAAGTTGATTTTTTTAACATTTGTGGCACTACCTGAAGAAGCGATAAGAGCGATAAAAACTCTTTGATCTGTGTCTGCAAGGTTGACGAAGCAATTATTATTAATAAAAATAAAACTAAAAAAAAATATTGAAAAAATAAAAAAAAACAAATTTTTTCGGAAAACCAAAAAGTTTTATTAAAATAACGCATAAATGTAATTTGTTAACCGTTTCATGAGAGTGTAATTCGAATTTTTATCATTAAAATTAAGATTTGATAAATAAAAACGGCAGATTTTTAATTTTTGAATGAAAAAAATCAAAAAAATATTTTTGGAAAAACTGAAAATTTTCCAGGAAAATGTGGTGATTTTTCCGAATTTTTTGGCTTGCACCTCCTAAAAATGATAGGTTTCTATAAAGATTTTTTTTTAAAAAAATTTTCATCTAACCCGATTTCGGCGATGTACGCGTCATCTACACTTACGCCAAAAATTTCGCTTGTGTTGAAGTACAACCAACACAATTGTGTACATAGTTAAAGTGTTTTTGTTGGAACGCAAATAATTTTAAAAGGTATGCACAAATGCGTAATGTTGGGTCAAAACTCATACAAAAATAAATTTTTGACATGGTACTTTTACAGTATCCACCCAATTGTGTTAACGGGCAGGAAAAGGGATGTACCTATGACAAAATTCGCGCATGACAAAATTTTGCTTCACCAAAATGTATCGCTGACTGGATACGTGATGAAAAATAGTAAAATACATAAATTCATAAGAAATTCATTTATGTTTAATAAAAAAAAATTTACAAAATATTCAATAAAACAACAAATTTAAAAAAATATATTTCTAAAAACAAAAAAAAAAAATCGGCCCTTCGACCCATTCGGCCCTTCGACACATTCGGCCCTTGACATTCGGCTCTTCGACATTCGGCCCTTCGACCCATTCGGCCCTTAGACACATTCGGCCCTTCGACATTCGGCCCTTCGACATTCGGCCCTTCGACATTCGGCCCTTTGTACCCATTCCGCATTTTTGTATAGTAGGTTGAAGTTGTAGGAAGGCTAGTTCGTACCATTTTCTGGGAATGACCAATTTTGATAGAAATCGTTTTTTGGGAGCTTTATCTGTTTTGCAAATATTTTGAGAAATGCAGTATTTGCGAAGGGCCTAGTAGGAATGGGAATGTTTTGGTTTGGAGTTGGAAGAGTAATGGTTGCCTTTGATTTTATGATGGTTGGAAGGAAGTGACGGCTTTTATTGTTGAACTTTTTCTGTTGCTATTCTCTTTTATGTAATTGTTTTGTGTACTATGTGATTCACGAAGAGGGTAAGGGGTTCTAAATTGGCTTGGCAACTAAATTAAACTAGGTATTTTTTCTGGAATTTGGTCTGGATTGAAATTTTTTAAAGCAAAAGAGTTTTTTTACCAAAATTCAGAGTTTTCGTTTAATTTTGGTAGAATTTGTGATGGTTTTGGCATTCGAGCTTCATGAGAGTCAGGTGCTATGAGAATTTTAAAATTATTTGGTTGCCTTTAGTAGCAGTAGTATACAAGTACAGTTTGTTCGCAATTTGCATACATTCGTGGTGGTGGAGGATCGCTTGTTAGCTACAACATACACCTACCATTTCATTTTTTAGTAACATTTTATAACATTTCATAACATATTTTAAAATTATACTGGACAATGGTGTTTGCTAAGCGCATAAGAAACGTTTTGTCCTGTTGGGCATTTTATACTGCCCGTTCATTAGGTATGAAGCAAGGTCAACCTTAAGTCATAACATTACAAAATAAATCTAAGTAGTGGGTTTATAATCGCAGATTTAAAAAAAAAAATTTAATGCCGCAAATCGTTCTGACTGGCGAAGAGAACTGATTGAACGTTTTTAGATGTTTGTTAATTTAAATGTACAAAAGCACAAAAATATAAATATTGATGGTTTTGGGGTATTTTTTCGTACCCAATTTCATATTTTTGAATTAGGATATTTTGCAAATTTGTTGTGAGAAAATGGGTAGAATACCCCAGAAGGGGAGATCTGGCCACGCTCACATTACAAAAGTTAATAATGATCTCTGAACCGTTGTCGTACCCAATTTTTATGCTGCCTTAAAAATGTCCACGATTTTATCGATTCGTCGCCTGCGATTAACTTTGAAATATTTTCGATCTGCTCGGAGAAAAGGTATTCAGAAATTCGGATGAATTTGACTTCCATTTCATCATCAACGTGAAATTTCGTTTTATGACTGGTACTGCGTTTGGATTATCAAACTGATAACCTAATGTAGGTTTTTTCATTTAACTATGCTAGATATGTTGTACTGGGAGTACCATAAGCAACGCTATTTAACTTATAGAGATTTGGTTAAAAATAGTCCTGAGTGACGCTTGAGCCACCATCAACGTGCTGAGAACCACTCGATGTGGCCTGTCTGGATACCGGAATACAATATTTGTCTCATTCGTCATTTTTTACATCTTTATCGTGATTACATTGAACCTAAGTCGCTGCTTTCACCATATCAGCCAACGATTATTTGCGTTTAGAACAATAAAAGCCGACCTGTAATCAGTTTGTGGTTCTTCCAACGTGAATATCGTATCTTCCTCAGATCACTAAGTTTTTTTTATCCAAGCTCGTGTCCTAAGTCAAATTGTTTTTGTTGGACCCGCAATATTTCAGCCTGTATTTTGGGTTTTTCGCGCTATGGAAACCAAGCCAAAACGCCAAAGTTACCTCAGCTATACTTTCCGAATTTGTTGGATTTACTGCAGTTTCCGTTTGTGCATGGATCTGCAATACACCATAGGGCTATTCTATATTCGAACGATAGACGGTAATATTAACACTTTAATCCAGCCCAGTGCCTGATTAAGCTTAGTGTTCCTCAAATAGAACTTCGGCGTTGAGATATGAATTTCAAACTTCGCTTCCGAAATAACCAAACTACCAGAGCGTAGATTTTATGAGTTATGAAAATTTATTGTTTTACAAAATCCTTCTACAGTATCAAATACTTTTTATTACATTTTTCCAAAGAGGCTTGGATGATCTTATATTTGAGGAGATTTTTTCCAGTTAATATCTGCTGAGTTTTCGTTTAAATACTACCATGCTTGGCGAAAGTTTAAAACATTCAAATTTGAGAACAAAAGAAAAAATTCGTAATGCACAATGAGGGCTTAATGTCGTGTACTAGCTGGCTGTTTTGTTAAAAGTTCTAGTAACCAGGAATAGGTTTTGCCCTGAAACATTTGTATCATACAACAGTTTTAATTTAATTTTCCCCTTGAAATGTATGCAACCAGTTATACATGTCTCCGTAATTTCCGAATTCAATATTTTAAAAAGCAGATTTTTTTAAACTTGAAAATATCTCTCCGAAAGTGAAGAGAAGCTTCCAATGTTAACAAGTCGCACAGTAGTACTGGTACGAAGTCTAGAAATTTGTCGAGTGCTTTAGCCACAAAATATAAAAATTGTGCAAATCAAATCATTTCTAAATAGTGATGATCGCAAATGATCTCACTCTATACATTATATTTTGGCATTGGATACGATCTAGTGTCACCACGGTGTCAATTAAAAACATTCGACTCGTATGCAAAAAAAAAAAAAATCTGTATGCATATTAACTCATATATTTAATTATCCGCGTTGTAGACTGGATCATTAAATTTAAATGATCACATCAAAACTAACAACAAAAACACGATCATTAAAAAAATAACATTTTATATTTATTATCAGCTTTCGTGGATAACCTTTTTGTGCGTTTCTGTGTACTAATAAACGTCCATGTTCAACATCATCATAAATTAAATGTTGTAGATATATAGGCAAACAAACAAAATAACGAAATGATCGACCGCGATCAAGGTGCTGATGGGTAACAAAAATAAAATATCGTATAACATGCAAGTAAACCGATACCGCTCGTTTAATTAATCAGCTTAATGTTGCCAATATACAAATATTCTATGTTAACCTTTCGAACAACATAAAAAAACGACAAAAAATTTAGCCAATATATTTTTATCTGATCATCATCATCATCATCATTTTCACAAAATCCTTTTTCGTGACTTCCTCATGTACATTACTTAACTTTAAACTTTTATAACTTCTTTTGTACGAGTATAAATATATTATTACCTTTATCGAATTTAGTTCGAATGCATGATCAATGGCGATCGTGACTTAAACAGCAAAAAAAAATTTAATATTTTTTTTTCGTTTGCTCATGTTTTTGGTATTTAAGTTCTGGTACAAAGCCAAAACCACAGATAAAACACAGAAAGAAGATATTTTTGTGTTCTTTGTAAATAAAAATAATAATTAAAATCGAGACAGAGAGATTTCTGTAAATTGATTAGAAAAAATATATTGTATATCGAAATTCTGGGGACCTCGATATTTACAACAACAAAAAATATATATATATATATATTTTCGTTCCACTAATTAAAATTTGGAAATTTTGTGTTTATGTCGCGTCGACATTTTTAACGAAGTCATTTGGTCTATGTTTGTTTTATATATATTCCAGAATCAACCTTTCTCTAGCGCACAAAACGGATGTTTGAAAAACAAAAAAACACAAAAAATAAACGGAAATGAGTTTTTCTCACATCGAGTTAAAAATGTACCCTACCGTGTGGAAAAGTATATAGATTCCCGAAATTTTACAAAAACACACTAGGGAGGATTTTGTTGTTGTTGTTAAAATTTTTCTGAGTAGAACAAGTACACAGTACACATATACGCACACATACAACAACAACAAAAACGATTGTGATTACTCTCTGGGGTGCTATCTCGTTTTCCTTTTTTATTCTGCCTTGTCTTATATATATACATAGTTTTAAAAGGAAATCTTAAGTCAAAATTCTTAAGTTTAAAAAATTTAATTAAGTAAACATAAAATGATTGTTTTGTGTATGTATGTGTGCTCTATATAGATGTATATGTAAATATGTAGCTTTAGTTTTTATTTGAGTTCTTGATATTAAATGTATATGCGGAGAGAAAATAATGCCTATGCCAAAACAAAATCTTACTGTGCGAAGGGTAAATACAATCATAAGAAGTTTATGACGAAATTGGGGATTTAAATAAATACGAAACTGTTGAAAGCATACCAGCTGGAAATTAAAATATGTATGTATAATAATGTTCATATTATGCGACGAAAAATTATACGAAACAAAAATTTCTATATTTCCTGGGTATATGCACGCCACTGTATTAAATGAAGGAGCTTATATTATGTATATGAATATTCACCACAGTTCCCAAAATTCTACAACAATTAACTATTTATGCAGGACAAATCTAACAACAAATATTTATATTGAAATTAATTACCCCTTAATGTTGATTATTACGTACATTATGTAAAATTGTTGTTGTCAAGTTCATTTTGTTGTTGTCAATATTTTTTATTCGAAATATATGTAGCGGGTTGTTGGTTAGAAATCGTTTATGGAACAGAAACCGTTTATAAATCGTTTACGGAACGGAAACCTTCTCGTGTCGTTTCAATACTCAAATTAAATTTAAATACTAAAACTATAGTTTCGGACCCTTTGTTCCAATTCCATCCTTACCAGTGGTATTCCGAATCTCAACCGCTATTTTTGGAACACTGATGGTGATCGGATCCCGTGCGTTAAGTTTTTTAGGACGCGCAGATCGTTGTTTATTTTGATTACTTAATAATTTTCTTTGATTAAATATATTATTTAATTAATATTACAATATTTAGTTCGTTCCATTTATCTCGAATTTGCAAATTTTAAAGGTGTATGTAGACTTTTGTGACTGACTGTATATAGTAAAACTGAAAGCGCAGTGTACATAAAATAATAAAATGTTCAAAATTTATGCGATTGTGAAAAAATTTTCTCTTACGTAAATTTTAAAATTCATTCTAATTTACTTTCAAAACCCTAAGAGCTTTTTCATATTATAAGAATATTAGACTGCTTCTTAGATATGGAAGTTTGGGTTACATAAACCCTCACAAAGTGGGATTATAAGCTTGTTCCATTAAATCACAATCATGTTTTACTCAAGGAGAATATCTACAAATATTATATTCTGACTCCCAATCGTCGTCTGTAACGGAATCATGCACTTAGAGCCCAAACCTCTAGCGACCTCCAACTTTTAGAACCAGCTACTGGTTAGCATCAACATCAGCCAGAACAACTAGATTGAAGAAAGTAGCAGAACCCAAAACTCATAGTACTACATATTCAACCACTAATGTGAGTAAACTACGGCAAGAAATGTTGATGGTCGGCCGATTCATTGAGAGGTTACCATTCAAGGAATTCATTGAAAGGTTACCATTTACCACTAAACTGAGGGTCGTGTTTGGCAGAGTCAGATCATACTTAATCCACCTCAAATAAGATTCAAAGATAAAGGATATTGAGCTAAGCTTCGTACTGAACGTAGTAGCCTTTATTAAAGCTCAGCGGAGCTACTGGTTCGGGTCTGATGAAATCTATAGACGCAAACCCATTCTAGCCAAAGATTCTGCATCTATATTTCCCTTAATATCACAACGAACACCAGTTTAGAAGTGTCGTTGAAATAACGATGCTAGACGCATCAAACATAATCAGCGTAAGAGTAATCAACTAGGCCTGAATACCGTGCGGGTTGGACTCAGACTGTCGTTAGATCGTAGATCAAGTGAAGGGCAGTAGATTCCAAAACCCGCATATCTAATTCAGAGTGAGAGCCGTCTGCCAAAAAAAAAACAACCAACTCAGACACTCGGTTATTAAAATGTTGGTACAACCAAAGGTCTCTCGATGGATAAACCACTGGGAAGACTGCAATCGGAGGTACGAACAAAATGATATATACAAAGCGAGAATTGGAGTCGAGGACATAGCACAGTAATAGTCCTGCATGAAATACTCAGTAGACAGTAAGATTTCGCTAAATCGAGATTCAATTTTCCCAAAGGCCACCAAACAACAGAAGCGCATCGTGCATATAAGACCAACGATTTGTAAATAAATATTAGCATTTTGGGTGTCAAGCTTCAAGTAATCCCAAATGCATTTCTATATTACAAAAAAAAAGGAGCAGAAGTAAACGTTTTATGAAGTAAACGCCAGGATGTATTGTGAATTGTCTGATCAGGTAATCGCTCCCAAAAAAAGAGCAATGACAGACAGTTCACCCTATGAGGACTGTGATAACATAATTAGCAGCATAGTTCTGAGCAATAAAGCAAGATTGTTTTGTTTAACAAACACGTCATCACTCACCAAGAGCTACAAGAGGGGTGACAATACTCTTCTCTTTAGGGGCAACCTTTGGAAACTTTAATGGAATCTGAACAACAATCCAGCTCGACCTCAGCAATGCGGGAGCTGAGCAAACGCAGTGCTATCGAGGGTGCTCACGAGAAATTCTTTAATGTTAAGCGACATTTCGATTCTTGTAACAAGTTCATAAAGAAAAGTTTCGCTAGGGCTATGTTTAACACTCTCAAATTTTCGATTTCATGTAAAACACTGGTAGTAGCATCAGTTTGTCTTCCTTCGCTAACCTTGTTAAATGGAACAAAAATCAGCAGGTACCCCTGGTGGTAGGCTGCGATTGTAATTCTCATAACTCATAATGAGGCCACTACAATATTAACAATGTCTATTCGTCTCTCTCTAAGTATTTAAGTACTTCTGAACTAGAAATCCTCAGTAAAGAGTGAGAGCCCTTTTTTGTGAATTCCATAAAGAGGGAAGTGATTGGAGACACTGAGCGAGATGCGTTTGGCTGCCAATATGAATTGCTAGCATCGTCTTTGACGCAAACAATCAATTTAGCCTTCGAAGAATCTTGCCATCTTATTACAAAATACAAGACTTGAAATAAACGTTTTGGGTGTTCCAATCTTAAACAACTAAGGAAAACTACCAGTGGCCCTATTCTGGAAATTCCCTGGAAATAGGGAACTGGGGAAAGATTTCACATAATTATTACTAATTTTTTTCTTAGTATGCCAGAAAAAAATTATTTAAATAGAATAAATTCTTTCCCTACTTCCCTATTCCCGGGCAATTGCCAATATAGGGCCAAAGGAAACTTAGAAATAGAGAAAAAAGATCTTACCTTGAGAATGATTGAAATTTACTTTTAGCAGTATACAAACAGAATATAAAATGGTTTAAGATTCGCTCATAAGGCTTCTTGGATTAGCTCCTGCGAAGAAGTTAACATTCTTTCTGGCACCGCCAGACTTATTAGGTTACTTCTTAAGATTGATCCTCCAATAGCAAAAATTGCGGAGTAAGGCTACTTATCACTTCTTATGCTACTTCTGCTTCGGGATCACTTATTCAAAATTCTCTAATCTGTGCTCTTATCCAGAGAGACAGCACCACCAAAAACATAAGGTTCCTAAATTAAAAATGGCAGCTTTGCTATGATTCAAGTTTATCCGTTTAAAAGCGAGCAGGGAAGTCATTTGATTACCAACGAAATAAAGAAAAATAATAATAACCTTGAAATTTTTACTATCAAGAACTTACTACAAAGCTGATCTGGACCCACCGGACCCAGTAATGTACTGAAAGAGCTTCCAGTCTACCCGGTAAACAAACTATTTTAAGTTACCTCATCGTTTCAATAGACCAATGGTAGTTATAATATCGCTTGGATTCTCAGCAGACCCCGGAACCCAGATGCGTATCAGAATAGGTTTGCAAGTTCACTAACTTTTAGTTTACAACCATTATAAAATCATTGCTGCACTTGGAGATGATGAAAATATCCGCTAAGTAACAACCCAGCATATGAGGTACGAAGTTGGAAGATCTAACCTATATTGTAGACCATGACAACTAAGTTCCGCTCGGAACCGGAGCAGTTTTTTATCATAAAGTGTAATGTTCGGATTGTACTCACGAACACAGAACTTTTTTATTTTTAAAATTGAAATGGTTTGCGCTTCCAGAGTGGTACCTGATACAACACGGACTCTCTTAGGAGTAAGAGTTGAGTTTTTGTTTTGCCGCTCAACTATTGGGTCAAGCACGCGAACGTCGTTTATGGAGCTCTCCTCGCCTGATTTCAAGAGATCTGTCTCCAAACCTGAGTAACAAGTTCCGATGCCATCAAGCCGTAAGTCGGTTTCGTTGATTTGACGTCGAATATAAATCAGATTAACTTAAGTTATCAAACCAACAAGATTTGGCAAAATCTATAAAAAAACAGAAGGAAGCTGTTGGCTTCGTGGTACAAAAAATTGTGATCATTTTCATTTCATAATCAATCAAGCCTCACCATTTCAAGACAACTTTGGTTGCTCGTCTGCTGCAAATTATTTCAGAGCGGATTAATTCAGCATTGTCCATGGACCTTAATTACTCAATGTTTTTAAATATAACTAAATTTTATTTTAAAAATATCACTCAAAATTCTTCTTTAGTCTGGTTTTAAGAAAGTCTGTCTATCGATTTAACTGGAAATGTTACAAAGGACGTACAAAATTGATTCGATTTCCTTCAAATTTCTACTATGCAATAAATTATTTATTTAAATTATTTTAAGTGAAATTCAAATTTTAAATTCCAAATTTTAAATTCAATTGGAGTGAAATTCTAATTCATACTCAGATTAAATAATAGTTATAAGTTTCTCTCTATTTTTATTAGGTTTCTTGGGTATTTTTCAATATAATTTTTTCACAACACTATTTCGCTCATTTTGCTGCAATAGTGACACAACTCAAAATCAACTCATTTTTCGAAGATATTCGAATCAAACGGTTTTATTATTTTGTATCAAAACTTACTCTCTTATGTAATTATTTCTAGCAAATTAGGCAAAATTCTATATAAAAAAACACTCAGTTCGCGAAAGAAATTAACAATTTAAGATATTGGAAACTATTTTAAGAAATTTTGCAAAGTATTAAAGAATTATAAAAATTAAGATTTGATTAAGGATGTAGGAATAGAAACAAAACGCCGTTTTTCACAAATAATTTTGAGTGATATTTTCAAATCGCTCTACTGAAAAATTCAAGAAAAATTTGAATTATGTTATATCTGTTCTGTTGTTTATTATCCTAAATCATAACAAAATTTCAATACAAATGTGAAAGATTTTTGAGCGTTTGTGAATCTTTGAGCTAATCTTCACTCAAACATTTATGTAACAGACAAAATAAGTAAATTCGAGTTTGTCTTAAATTTGAGTGAAAGTTTACTACGGACAAAATTCAAGTTGTACACTGATATAACTTGAATTTTAATTTAATTCTTAAACTGAAGCAATTTAAAATTTTATTTTGAAAAACCACTCAAATTTTCACTCAAAATTTTTTCATTGTAGAATTTTGGTAAACCGATTAAAAAATGTTGTTTTAGTTGCTCAAATGTTGTTTAATTCAACAGAATTATTTTTTATTTATGTAGTATTCCAAATTGAGTGGAATTGTAAAACAAATTGTTTAAATAAGCTACAGTTGAACAATATATTTTTATCAAATTACGATGAAAATTTGGCATTATTATTTTCAAATAAGTTCTTTTACAAAAAAAAATGGTTATTCAAATCAACTCAACAATTGAATTTTACTAAAATTTTACCGCAAATTAAAAAAAAAAGTTAAGTTAAGATTAATAAGTACTTCTTGGTAGGAGAAGAGGGGGGGCTATTCGTAAATTGGTCAACAAATTTCTAATCTCATGGTGGGACTCAAAGAAAAAATATGAAATATGAAATATTAAACAATATTTCGCTCATTTGCTGCAAAAGTGACACAATCCAAACTTTTAATTTTTCAATAGAGCGATTTGAAAATATCACTCAAAATTGTGTCTAAAAACAGCGTTTTTCAAAAGTAAATAAAAATACATTCTGATTAGTAAAATAATTTTTCTTCTATTTTTACATCATTAATTGAATCTTAATTTTTATAATTCTTATAACTGACTTATGAAAAAAGACGTTTTTACAAACAATTTTGAGTGATATTTTCAAATCGCTCTACTGAAAAATTCAAGAAAAACTTGGATTGTGTCACTCTTGCTGCAAATGGGCGATTTGTATTTAAATTTCACTTAACAATAATTATATCTGTTCTGTTGTTTATTTTCCTAAATCATAACAAAATTTCAATACAAATGTGAAAGATTTTTGAGCGTTTGTGAATCTTCACTCAAACGTTTATGTAACAGACAAATATTTTTAAAGAAACTAACATATAAGTAAATTCGAGTTTGTCTTAAAATTGAGTGAAAGTCTACTACGGACTAAATTCAAGTTGTACACTGATTTAGTAACTTGAATTTTAATTTAATTCTTAAACTGAAGCAATTTAAACTTTTATTTTGAAAAACCACTCAAATTTTCACTCAAAATGTTCTCGTAGAATTTTGGTAAATCGATTAAAAAATGTTGTTTTTGTTGTATAATTTAACAGAATTATTGTTTAATTAGTATTCCAAATTGAGTGGAATTGTAAAACAAATTGTTTAAATAAGCTACAGTTGAAACTAAGTTCTTTACAACAAAAATTGTTATTTAAATCAACCCAACAATTGAATTTTACTAAAATTTTACCGTTTTAAACAGGAGGGGGGAAATTGGACATCGAAACATCGAAACACAAAAGTTTGATGGTCTAACAAATTTAGTTAAGCTGATTTAAAATAACGTTGTAAAAGATAAATAAAATTGGAAACAAGTTTTCGTGAAAAGCTACCAAAAAATTTCAAAATGAGATACGGTGGGACATAAACAAAAAATATTTCGTTCATTTGCTGCAACAGTAACATAATCCAAATTTTTAATTTTTTAATAGAGCGATTTGAAAATATCAATCAAAATTGTGTGTAAAAACGAGTTTGTCTTAAAATTGAGTGAAAATTTACTACAGACTAAAGTCATGTTGCACACTGATTTAGTAAATTGAATTTTAATTTAATCCCTAAACTGAAGCAATTTAAAATTTTATTTTGAAAAACCACTCAAATTTTCACTCAAAATTTTCTCGTATAATTTTGGTAAATCGATTAAAAAGTATTGTTGTTGTTGTCCAATTCAACAGAATTATTGTTTATTTAGTATTCCAAATTGAGTGGAATTCAATAAATTTTAGTTCCGATTTGTAATTGTAAAATACATTGTTTAAATAAGCGTATAATTGTAAAACAAATTGTTTTTTTTTTGGGGTAAAAATTATATTTGACTTAAACTTTTTTTCGAGTGAAAATTCAATTTGAGTGAAATTTTGATTTATCAGCCATATATAATATATATACAAGCTGCTCAATTTATTCTAACATAAAAACATTTAAATTTTTAAAGCGTACATTCATTAACTGGTTATTTAAAATAACATTGTTGTATAAAGAGCCCAATTTTGTTGAGAAAAAATTTCCCAATGTCCTAATCAAAACATTTTGATCGACTAACCAAAATTCTTTTGTATATAAATCAAGACGCGTATACGCATCTCGCAATCCTCTGTAAATCAAAACAATCAAATTCATACGAAACCATTTCATGTGCACGCATAATCTAAACAAATACCAAAACTATATATTCTAGTTTGTGTTAACGGCCAGACTATATTTCAAAATTTCGATATAAATAAACAAAACACCGATATCTGTTAATTACATATATAGTTTTAGCAACATGGCACCAATTACCATCTATCATCATCATCAACATTAATTTTTTATCCATATTTAGTAAAGCAGACCGAGAGTACAGTACATCGAATTTTATGATGTACTACCTACATTACATATCCCGTGCATGTTGATGCATATTTATATCGTCTTCTGTATATACGTACGTATAAGACACATGAAATTTATTTATTTATTTCACGTAAATTTCATCTTGAAAATACAACAAAAACAACTTCGACAAAAAATCGAAAATTGAAATTAAGAAGATGGTACATACACTTATGATTACAACGATACTCGTATAAACACCGAAGTCTGTGTGTATATTCACATATTCATATGAAACACTCGATTTTTATATTTAGAATCCTCTAGTCTAACATATTCGTAAGATTTTTTTTGTTTATTTTAGTCTTAAACTTAACGTTTTTTTATTTTTTTTTTTTCAAAACGCGATACGGTTGATATACAAACAAAACAAAACTACAAAATTGAACGTCTTAAGAAAACACAGTAAAGATGATGTTCTTGGTATATAATGTACGAAGATAAAAAATATCATCTGCAGATCTTGTATATAAATGTCCAACCAAAGGTGGATAAAATGTTCGCCTACCCAGCTAGAAATGCATAATATACATACCAAGTCACCTTATAGTGCAGTTGATATTCATCATCCCACTTATGCGCGCGCACAGGCACATTCACATTTCACACACAGCCTTGAAAGTGTTAAAGGTATAATATATCGTCTTAAATACAATACGATAAATTTCTTTTTATCGTTTTTTATTTATTTTTTGTATAACGACATCGGGTACAAAAAAAAAATGTTTGGTGCGCGCTAATCAGGTGCCGAACACGTAAATATAAGAAGGGAAATAAGAAAATTATAAATTTTTTTAAATTAAATTAATAAATTATACGCGAACAAGTCATGCAATCGCCGATATGTATAGTTAAAGGTCCAGAAGCTGTATACGTTTATGCGCAAAACTGACATAAAATCTTTGATTCATCAAACCTCCCCACATATATAAATTTTACGACCAAGTATTATACTGGTTACGCTCTTTCATCACCCCTCATTCAAATGACCAACAAAAAAAACTGTTTTAATTTATGGATTTTACCGAATTTTATTGACCAAAACAAACCGGCGAATAATTTTTTTTTATCGTGTATTAAGAAAATCCAAATATGACAAGAAGCTGGAAAAACTGTATAGAAGAAAAATGACATAAGTTGCCATTTTGTCGGTTGGCTTAGTATTTGGGTTGACGACATTAAAATAAAATAAAAAAAAAAATCTTGTGCTTTATGCTGCTGCTGATGCTTTATGTATTTTTGTTTGGAAAATCAAATAAATTGGGAAAAATGGAAATAAATTTTCTGGTCTTTTTTATGCTTACGTTTTAACTTGTACATTGGACATGATGATGGCTATGCTTTGTACATATAATATACATGGTGAAGTTGTTAAAAATCAATTTTAAAAAGATAAATATTAATGAGGGTTGTCGTAAAATTTTGTTTTTTTGTATGATAGGCTCGAATGTCGAAGGTGTACAGTGTGAACCTTAATACAAAATGTACAAACACATCAAAACATATATTGTTACGAATTTACCCTGGATTGTGAATATCGTTCTAGATTTTAACGGTTACAACAAGAATTATATTAATTCACACACTTCCGGAATATTCGCGAAAAAACTGGAAATAATCTCTGTATGAGTAATTTTCAAATATTTATCTAATATTTACGATTAAGCCCAATTTGTGCTAATTAATACGCACGGGAAAAGATTAGTGCTAGTCCATGAGCCGACGAAAAACACGGCAAAAAAATGTAAAATTTCGCCTGAAAGACGATTTCTAAATTTCTAGAAAAAAAACAGAAATATAATTTAAGCCTAATTTTAAAGCTTTCGAAAGGCGGCTACACTGACGAAATTTATGCTCATTATAGAAATGTGATTTTCATTCGTAAGTGACGAAAAACAAACAAGCCCCTAAAAGATACTATTTCAAACAAAAAAATACAGAGGTTACTAGATACTGGAAGAATGTTTTACACACAATGTATTTTATTTATAATGATTAAGCTGGTAATGAAATAAAAAAAATAAAAAAAAAAAATTTAAAAATTTAAAATCCAAGCATAAGCAATTCAGATGGAATATTCCTATCAGACTGGTTCATTGCCATCCAAAAAATATAGGAACATACCTGATAAGAATATGCAATCAGAAGTGCCAACTTCATTGGTTTCTAGAACACTTTCTGTTAGAAAATTGTTCATTCAACAGTCTTTGTTGTTCAATGGAATCGGGCCAATTCTGGATTAGTACAAATTCAGCCAGTATATTTTTCGGATAGTAATGAACATGCCTTACAGGAATATGCTATCTGAATTGCTTATTCTTGGTTTTTATAATATTTTATTTCTATTTTTGAATTTGTAGTAACCTCTGTATTTTGTTTGTTTGATATAGTATCTTTTAGGGGCTAGTTTGTTTTTCCTCAATTACGAATGAAAATCATATTTCTATGATATGCACAAATTTCGTCATTATAGCCGCCTTTAGAAAGTGTTAAAATTAGGTTTAAATTATTTCTGATTTTTTTAGAAATCGGGGCTATATTTGTTTCGTCTTTCAGGCGAAATTTGAACTTGTTTTCAGCTCCTGGACTGGCACTTATTTTTGACCGTGAGCACTAATAGCACAAAATGGTCTTAATCGGTATGCAATTTTCATTTTGAAATTCACAAGTTTCCCTGCTGCAGTTACCCACACCCGAAATATTTCGACAATAGTTTTTCCACTTTTATTTTACCAACACTACTAATTCACAACAACACATAATTTCCACAATTGCATTTTCACAATTTTTGTTAGATTTCCGCGTACCGAATCTCACAAATGTCACACTGACTCATTGTGTTTGTTGCACTCGTATTTATACATAGATCGAATATTTTAGATTCGCCTGAATTTATTCTATAGGTTATGTTCTTGACTACTATAATCCACTGCATGGCTACACAACAAAATTGTTATCCTTAAATGACCAATTTTTGCCGAAGTAATTGCCGATCAACTCAATAGACGAGATCGTAACAATAACATAAAGCGATTAAATTGAACTACAAAACTTTGTTCATATATTTTCCGAATTTCAAACGAATTTTGCATTACCGATATGAAGAAAAATAAATTTTAGCAATCGAATATTAATACACTCGAGCAAATTGAGCTACACAAATTGTTGAAATCGAGTAGAAATTTGTGAGTACATATTATGATTTACAGTAGATTGAGGATTTAAACGAAAAGGCTGATAAATTTTATAAAGAAAATCAAAATATGGTTGATATATTTCTAGAAGTTTTATTTATCAATTGCTCAAAATTTTTGAGCAACTAAACTGAAATTTATTTGCCTAGAGAAGTCCATTTAAAAAAATGAGCAACACTTCCATGCATTATTAAAATACTGCAAAAAAAAAATCTAAGCTCTATCAGGCTAATACATAATGTTTTGTAACAGTTTTGCACAAAATTGGACTACAAAACCGATAATAATAGTAACTGAGTAATTAATAACTAAAAAAAGAATATGTATTTGTAAGATTTATAATCAATTCCCAGGCTTTCCGACTTCTTGTCGTGCAAGTATGCACGGAAACATTTGGGGCCCGTCAGCATCTTGGTCAATTAAAAGTGTGCAGTTTCTTGGACTCCATCAATGTATATTTGTTAAAGCTCCTTTGACAAAAGAACTACAGAAGTCGTTCCTGCCACAACACACGGCGCATACCCACGCTCGATACATTCAATTGAATCATCGGCTGTAGGTATGCCTTAATCCGTATGCCATCTGCTCAATAAGATGGACGTAATGTCACTGACAAGTATTGCCGATTTTGTTTTGCAATAGTTCGGCCAAATTTACTACAACGGCTTTACGCTAACGTACTCAATGTGCTTCTTGAAAGAAAGTCTCGTAACCCCAAAAGATGATCGAAATATGAGATGATCATGATAGCTTTATGATCTCGTTAATGTCTGATTTGCCTCGTTCTTAGACTTAGCCACAACAGTTATTGCGACGTCATTCACACAGTGGTGTTTGGCTCGTTAGGAATTCGTAGCCGAAATATCCAATCGTACATAACATTCCATTATAAAGGACCTACAACAGGGACTCGTTCCGTTAACGTCTATTCCCGGATATCTGCATTCGAATTAAACTTTAAGAGTCTATTTTGAAAACAGCTTCTCACCATTTTCCGAATACAAAAAGCTACTTAATGCCACTTTACATAGCGAATGTGGTTGAACGCGTTTCATAAAAAGCCACAAATGGCGACCGTAAACTCTGCAACAATATATCTACGACATCGAAATCTGGCTAAAGAAATCAAAGATAAAAGTCAATAACGAGAAATCGACTTACTAACATTTACATTAACCCAGTTTACGTGTCCGCCTGTCACAATGAACGGAATACAGCAACAATGTACGAAGCAAAATATCTAGGCATCCATCTAAACCAAAGGTTAACTTGAAGAAAACATTGAAATGAAACAAAATTAGGTATTCCATGAAATACCAACCATGGAAATAAAAACATTCAACCATTGATCTGAATACAAGCTTATCCTGATTAACACAATGGGCGCTTTCAGGACACTCAACAGTTGGGAACATGTTGAGTAAAATCGCAGCCAACGTTATGAAAATATTTAGCACTATGAAATTTTCAAATCAATTAGCGATGAATTCACTAATCATGATAGGGTACCTAAACGCGCCCAATGATTAAACCAATTCGGTCGTATGGGTGTCAGTTATCCGAATGATGACATTGTCCAACGAACACAAACCAAAATTCTCAGAATGATTACAGAAGCACCCTGACCTGGCTCATTACAATGTAAAAAATGTTTTTTTTTACATTTTATTGTAAATAATGTAAATTACATAAAGATTTGTGAAATTTAAAATTAATTGAACTCCAAAAAATAACTGAAAATATTGTACAATTTGAACCTTATAAATTAATGTACATCTTAAATATCAATCAACCAGTTCATGTATACGGTCATAATTATTTTTAATGTTGATTTCGATTGTAGAAAAAATGTTACACTGAGGGTAAAAATGGTACTCCAACTGCCGTCAAAATGTTCGATTGAGAAAAAAAATACCACAACGGTATACTTTTTCTACACCCAGGGTAATTTTCTCTACTTCCGGTTTTTTGATAGAATAAACCATTTTTTGTTCTTGTCATACGCCATTTTGTTTCTATACTTGTCAAAACATACGTGTTTAATAATCGGGATGACAACTTTATTTCGAGTATTTCGTTATGGTTGAAATTTTAAATGACATTTATATCACATCATCATCATCATTCTCCTCAGATTGATCTGATGATGAATTTTTGGAACAAACAATTGCCAATCTTCGACTGACATGACAGTAAAGAGGAAACAAATATATTGTTTTGACATTTAAAAGCGGTGTAGTTCATTTCTGGCCTATTGATACATAATGAGGGTACTATTTTTAGAGTAGGAAAATATCAATCGAAATCAACATAACTTTAGTTATCTATTGTCATAAGATTAAATCATTTATGCATCTGCAATGCCATCTGTTTTCACCTGGAACAAGCTCTTAGTAAACGTTTACTACAATAGCATTTAGCTACATTTGGGGGAAAAATAATTTAAAAGTGTAAATATTTTTTTGTACCTGATTAATTACGTGTCCTATAAGTCAAATCTGAACCTATATCTCCTAATTGATTCTTTAGACTGTACTTTAATGTTCGTTACGTGATTCTGAACGTTGCTTGAGTTTTTTATCTTCACGAATTTCTCGTTAGTATAATGACAACTTATTATTTGATGCTTCTTGTAGTTGCACTGCACTATTCCAATGCCTCCTAAACTACAGGCTTCTTACTACTCTCATTTTTCGCACATGACGGCAATTTATGTCTAAAAAGCCGAGACTGCGCAATAATAATGTTAAGATATTTACACTAATAAAACAACTAGAGAAAGCAACAAAAACGTCGACATAGCGTGTCGTCATCATTTGGTGTAAGCGGCCTGTAGTTTAGGAGGCATTGACTATTCCCACTCTGATAATATCAAAGTAAACTAATTAGAATTTGATCAGGTGTGAGAGACCACGACTGTTGTGATTGTATTTGGGATTGTGGCATTTTAGTAATATTTTGGTCGGATGAAGGGTAGTGAAATAGAACCTATCATAGGGTATAACGTGACTTGGGTTTGACAATTCCATGACAAAATCACGATTTGACGGTTCACTGTAATCATGTTGGTGGTAAACTTGTGAAATATGTACATTTATAAGCTGTATGGTCATTTAACCGTTCGTTATTATGGATGAGGCCGATGGCGAATCTAGCCAAGTCTCAGACCAACCCTCAACGTGCTTATTATTTTCACTGTTGATCGACGAAATCGAAATTCTGAGAACTCTCATCAAGCATAAATTAATTCAAAAATTAACAAATGATGTGGATTTCGCCAGTTTTCAAATTGATTGGTTTTTCGATGGAGCACCGAAAATCGATTATTCTCTGTACACAAAATCCGTCCGCTATTTTTCATGGTGTACCAGTAACCACTCCATTCATTTTCTCAACCAAACCGGTCGGATATTATGTGAAATAACTTACTGGGTTTTACTTCCCATCGTTCGAGGAAATTATATCTCCAGTCAATAAGTATAAATTTTTATAGGACTCACCTTCTGTTATCTATGGTTGTCGGAATAACTATACTCAAGCTCAGCAATGTTGATGGCATTATTTTACTGTTTGGATAAAGAAGGTGAGTAATAGTATAGTTTACTAGTTTGGCTGATGCCGCCCTTTAGGCTTCTAGCCGATTTACGTTATCTAATTTCATTTCCGCTTCAAAAGTTTGCTGATGCATCTTTCTAACCAACAACTATTGCGAATAAGCAAAAATGCCGCGAAGATTATTGAAAAGTTTCCTACTGTGAAAATAAATTGATATTCTTTTGACACCTTAAACAAAGCTCCAACTATTTAATAGTGAATTTATTAAATCCAGTTCTTTTAACAATAATTTAATATTTAAATTTCGTAACAGATGGCACACTGGTCATAAAAAAAGTCGAGTTTGCTTAATTTTTTAACTTTTTACTTTACATAACGTAAAATTTAAGCGTATGTAATTAATATTTAATCTACCAGCAAAAACCCGAGTAAATTACATTGTGAAATTTACGCACCCAACGGTGCCTTTGCATCTTAACTGTTAAGGACGGATTACAAAAGATGCGGACTAGCGGTCCAGAGAAACTATCATCTCATCCGAATTTGCTGACGAAAAATCTACAAGATATATATTTTGTTCACAATTAAAGAAGATAACGATGGCTGTGACAACATAAATTATAAAATTATACAATTTATTTATTGGCAACAAGTAAATTCACCTTCCGCGGATTTACATAATTCCCTAGTGATTAAGATTTGATAACTCGTGGTAATTTTATACTGGTAAAGTTAGCCGAAAGTTTCCAGCCGAAATACGGCAATGCAGACATTAATTTTACACTAGTTTAAAATGTCGATAATGCGCATTTCATCGGTAAAGAAGATTCACTTCAATATTGAAACCGAAAAGTGCCGGCAATACAGATTTTAAAGTTACAAATGGAACTTCAATTTTCAAAAAGAAAATGTCAATAACAGACATCTATGCAATAGCCATGAGACGAAGTTACTTTCAGCTGATGAATTGTTTGTATATCAAGATTTTGACAGATGAACGGCGATCATGACCCTAAGTAGAATTTGATTATACGTAAGGAGTGGATTATATTAGGTTATATTGGTGAAATGTTCCAGATTTTGCCAGGTGGTCACCAATATGACTGCCGATTCAATAGCCAATAATCATAGGTAGATGATTGATTATAGGTTAGGAGTGAGTCTGATGAGGTTATAGGGACGATATTTGCTTCATACAGCCGAAACTATGTAGTCGATAACAGAAATTAAAGATTATCAAGGATTAAATGGTTTCTAATTATCGTTAAAATTGTTTGCAGCTCAAGAGTACGCCATTCAGTCACCGATCTGACTATCCCTAGTCGAATAGCCTATGACCATAGGTAGATTTTGATTATAGGTTAGGCGGGGAGGGGGGTTTGTTCCGATGAGGTTGGATTAAATTTTGATTTTCTCCATTTTTCATCGATGAAACCGATCGACGAAAGATTTTACCGAAGACAAATGGGGAATATCAAAATTTCACGCCTATTACCCCATCAGACTCACAACCTATAATCAAAATCTACCTATGATCATAGGCTATTGAATCGGCATAGTCAGATTGGTGTCCATTTGGCAAAATCTCAAATGATAAATGATTTTCTTGTCAGAAGAATCAATGAATCAACCAGCTATCACCTATATTTAAATTGGCCTATGATCACGGCCCATCGAAACGGCATAGTCGGATCTGTTTATGACTGGCATAGTCTTGAGTTCCAAACCACTTTAACGACAATTAAAAACCATTTAAAGTTTGCTAATTTTTAAACTTCTATATTGGTAATTTTCGGCTGTATGGAACAGATATTACCACATACAAACCTCTTCGGCTGAGTTTGTAGGTTAGTCACTTTCGGCTAGGATATTTCAATTTAGGCTGCGGGCCCATAGTCGGGTAAAAGTCAATTTCTATGGAAAAAAGATCGAACGATTTACCCGAATATTGGCCCGCAGCCTTAATATATAGTTTGTTTAAGTTTCGGCTGAAGTAGTCAAGACACTATCTGCATTATCGAATTTTTCGCTTTCAGCTGGCAACTTTCGACTAAATTTAACAAGGCGGTTATTTTCGTGTTGAAAGATTTAATAAATAAATAAAATTGTAACAACAAAAACTAGAGATAGTTTTATAACAGTTTTGTGGTATTGCAGATATTACCCAAATTAGTGTTGAACAAAACCGACAAAACAATGAGCACATTGAATTAATCATTTAGGAAATTCGGTACGCGAAATGTTAAAAGCGGTAAAATATTTGTTGTGATGCCTTAGTGTAAGTGGATTTTGGGAAAACTACTGTGAGAATATTGGGGGAATATTCCAGTGGTGTAAGTATTACGGTAGTGCTGTAGTGATAAGAACCGGATACGACAGGGAAAATTCGTAAACATATATAATTTCAATATTTTTGTGGTTTTATTTTGTAAAGCTCTTGAGGGTCCTTTAATTTGAGCAACCCACAAAACCATTTGTGAAGGTAAAAGAGTGAGTGCATTTGATAAAAATGGGCAAATCATCTTTTGTTGACTAGTTTCCAAAAATTTATGACAAAGGCGTTGTTTTTCATTAATTGAAACGTAAATTCTTCATTATAGATCTATCAACAATATCAAAACTTTTAATTACTTTTCTAGTTGGTCTCATTTAACAAATTTCAGCATTTAAAACATTGTTTTTGCTTATATTAGTCAATGTCATCTGTTGTGTGGTATATACCCCCGTCCTGCAGAAAAAATCAGTTAGCATCGTTCTGTAGCGCAACATTTGTACTAAAGAACACTCATTTTGATACTAAAGTTTTGATATTTGGACGATTGAGCTCATGTAACTTGTCATGGTGATTTGGCATCAGTGACTGAAAACAAAAACACCAGATTGGACAGACCACCACAGGCTGCCAACATCGATCCGCCCAAATTAGAAAACCCTATACATTAACATGGCCCTTTGAAAGCTGCCGTTATTTTGAAATCAAATAGGTTTCATATCACTGCACAGCAATATAATTGTTACGAACGCAAAATAAAAAACTGAAATCAATTTAATGATTCATTTCCAATAAATTAGTCTGTAATTATTATGATTATATTTAAAACAACAACGCAACGTATGTATACAAGAAAATATTGACATAAATTAGCATAAATTAATCGCACAAAAAAAAAAAAAATTAATAAATAAATAAAATAACGATTGATTGTATTAATGGTTAACATATTGTCAGTCAAACCCAAAACTTAAAAAATGTTTGCTAAATACTCAGGCGCACAACACAGCCGTATGCGGTTAATAAGACATGCGGTTATATGGCATCCGCGCAAACAATGAGTCGCTGCTCGAACACAATAAATTCAAAACAATTTTGTTGTTTGTTTACAATTTTTGATTGATTGATCAATATACAACACAAACCAATGCCTTTTACATATAAGAGTTAATGAATAAACGAATATAACACGATAAGAAAATGTTTGGCGCCCCCCGCACATATGCCGTACAATTTTATTTATTTTTATGCAAGAATTAAGTATCTGTGGATAATTGGCATTAAATTTATGCAAAATAAAAAAAAAATTATTTATAAATTCATTTCCTTTCAGAAATTTATTTTTGTTGTATACCAGCAACAACAACAACAACAACGGCACATACTTTGCGTCTTGGCAATCGCTTCGTTCGTTCGCTATGATGTAAGAATATTTTTTTTTTTTTGCTTTTCCAGTTCAGTTGCTAAATTGGTTGTATGTGCTGCTGCTTTTGATGAATTTTGAATATTGGAAGGTTATACATAAAAAATTAGAGTTAGTTAGCTAGAGAGCACACATGTTTGTTAAAGGAACGCTATTTATAGTCTTGCATAGTAAATTGATTTGATTTGCTCTGCGGGCTTGCAGTGTGCAATTTACTTTACTCTCATATTGGTAAACGGATTTGATAGAATTTGAAAGTAATTTTTATTTGGAACACTAGATAAAGGTGCGGTTCAAATATTTTAATTAATTTCACTAATTACGGTAAAGTAGTGCCTTACCGACAAATCTAAACTTTTAAAATGCCAAATTTTAGTGTAATTTTGTAATATAAATAGCTCGTTTGGAAATATTTGCCCTAGGGCACAATTTCGCCACGATACGCTTTTTTCTAATTTTTTGGAATTTTTGTATTTTAGGTAGCTTATAATAAATTCTCGAGCTGAGCTAGATTTACAAACAACTATTTATTTAGGATGAGCTCAAACAAATTCTGTACTGGGTTAACTACATCTATATGGGGGCGGGGTGCGGCCCCCCGGATGGTGAATAGGGGGATGCTTTCAAAGGCTGCGACCCAGGTAACCCGGTAGGTAGGTGGGAAATGAAATACCACCAGCAGATCAAAAACCGAACAGGGGAAGGCACACGGAAACTAAACCACATGTGGAAGAAGAAAATACGAAGAAAATTACGGCGCTAGGAGTTGGATGCCCACCGCAAAGACAAGTCAACGTCCACCTTGACTACTCAGCCAGATGTTGGTACATTGCGATATATGGCTAGTGGTGGCAGTATATCAACTGATGCAAACTCTAGAGATTATAGTAAGTTAGCCAAGCTACCACGATAACTACCGCAGATAACTGGCTTCCAAATATAGGTATTCTGCAAGCGGAATGAAGCGACGAACCCTAATGCCAGGACACGGACAAAATAAATTATCACCACGCAGACTAGCATGGTCCTAGTCGAGAAGAGTCGACAAACAAGGGGCATTGTAGGAGCTAAGAGCGAGCGACTAATCAAAGAAATCCGGGGTAAAATTCCCCAGGAATGACTTCGCAGAAAGTGTTAGGTCCGGCTGACATCAATTGGTCACAAGAAGAATTTCGGCTAATTGCCATAATCCGTCGCAGCAAAACGGCAGCAAAAGGGTTCTTAACAATAGTTTTACTTTTCAGAAGCAAATAGCGATTGAAAAAAAAAACACGAAAGTCCGACAAATCCCGCTGGAAACTCCATAAGCGAAATTATACCAAATTTCGCGACAGTCAAGAACCGCGAAAAGCTAGTCAAAGCATGCAGAATGCTGGTCGATTATCTGATGTGTTGGAGAACTAACATCAATACGTCCAAGACATTTTGGCATAAACAATGGATTCAACGGTTCACGAAAATCAGGTATTGAAGAAGGATCGATTCTGAACAGGATAGGTTTTCTATCGCGCTGCTGGCCCTCCCTGCTATACAGATGCTGGAGGGAAGGACACATAGACAGAAACTGAAACGGACCTAACCGTAATGCAGCATGTTACATCTGTGTAAAGGTCGGCCACAAACAGAAAAAGTGTTTGAAGGCTTACGACTGGTATCGACCGATTGCGACTGAAAATGGTGATGACTGTAAGATGAACCACATGGTAAATAATCATCGGATTGAACTAAACACAAACAGGAGTGGTTCGTCACAGGGCATTTTACTGGCAACAGGAAGAAAAACAGGCCGCTGAATTTTATCGCTTGGGGTTACTGAAGAAATTAAGAGAAGTTGATGTCCGCAGAATTGGCTCCCAGTCCATATCAGGTGGAAATAACCTTTTTTTAAATTTATTTGTTTAACCCGTATAGCGATAATTTGTGTAGTTGCTATGGGTTCACATTAAATTATATACCACAATACCTGGAGATAAAGCCACCAAGCGGCATATATGGTCAGACAGGCCACGATACTAGCTAAGATGTAAAATTGGCCCCAGTTATCTCCAGGTATTGTGGTATATAATTTAATGTGAACCCATAGCAACTACATAAATTATCGCTATACAGGTTAAACAAATAAATTTAAAAAAAGGTTATTTCCACCTGATATTGACTGCGGGCCAATTCTACATCTAAAATAGGATCGTGGTCTGTCTGGCCATGCCGCTTGATGGCTTTATCTCCAGGTATTGTGGTATATAATTTAATGTGGGCCCACAACAACTACACAAATCGCCATTCGGGTTAAATAAATTAAAAAAAGACGAGTAAGGTTCGGAGCCGAACTCTATAAGCATTTTTGTTGCCTATAAAGAACTTCTATGCCGTGTGGTTTGGGTATTTCAAATATTACGATCACCTACTCCCACACCCACCTAACCCCATCTACACCCAGCCCAACCGATCTCAATCCACCATATCTCAACTGACCCCAATTAACCACAAACTATCACATCTAAACATAATTACCACCCCCCCCCCCACTATCCAATTAAAACCTCAAAACCCATGTCACCTGCACCACCCTATACAGCACCACCCATATTATCACCCTTTAACACATCCATACCCACTTCCACGCACACACACACACCACCCACGCCTCTATTCCACATTCACATGTTCGATGAAACCAAAATAGAATAGAAAATAAAAACAAAATCTATCAATTTTAAGGAGGGGGGTTAACAAAACCCTATATATTTCCGAACACCCTAAACACAAAAATGTTCAAATCAATAGGGATCATTCTTCCCATGAATTGCTTGAAGTTTTAGTGAAGAAACTAAGTTGATATCTCCATCCGTTCTCAATTTATCGTGCACACAGACGGACAGACGGCAAGCCGAAACCATTTTTAACCGAAACCATTTTTTTTTTAACAAAAATGCTTAAAAAAATATTTACCACTAATTTTTTTTTACAATAATTTTATTTTTCTAATTTCTTTGTTTTTCTCACGTATAAATTGTTTTTCGGGATGGTGCTACATTTTTTAATGTATTTACACTTTTTCGGGATGGCTACACTTATCCTAGAAATCCACCAACAAATTCGGGCTCGGGCTAACTTCATCGACTTCTTCTCTCTCCTGGTTGTGGAACTAACTATATTCAAATGTGCCAAAGGAATTAAAGGATCCTCAGATTTGTTGATTTTTATAAAGATTAGATCCATATGGCCATCCACCGCACAAGTGTGACGCTCCGCTAATCGTGGGATTCCCCGCTATGTGCATTTGAATGTCAGTTCCACAACCGTAGAATTGCTAGTAGTTCTGGTACTCTGTTGGCCAATTTATGACGAAAAATGAAGTTCTTCTGATCGTGAAAATTTTCACTATTCGGATTTACGTGACACGAGAAATGTATTTGTTTCGTCGGCAAAATTCTACTCCCTAAGGGTTTAGATGGTCCACAGATTTGTTGATTTATATGGAGTCTCTTATATTGATCATCTGTAAAAACTGCTCATCTATAGATCTACCAATCTCTATGAACATGCTATCCAACTGGTGAGGTAATGGGGCTATATATTTAATAATCCTGGTGGCCAGCACTTACTTGTGGCATTTGTCGAAATTTTCGTATATCCCTGTTTAAATGCTACAGCGGGAAATGTATTAATGAAAATTTAAATTTTTGAACTCAAATCGTCATGAACGGACTCGGTACATATGGCCGGTAATGATAAATTGGTAGATCTTTCAATAGAACGTGACTACCAATCCTGGGCAAGTTTCCGTTTCTCAAATCCATAGAATATCGTGTAACTCTCACTCAGATTTACAAAGCAAGGAAGTCTACAGCTTATACAGGGGGCTCATTTCCAACAAAAACAGCCAAGTAAAGTTTTTTCAAATTGGTAATGGTGCAAAAGTTATTCCACTTTTTGTATTTTTTAGAAACATTGCATGCGGGCCCACCAAAAAATTAATTAAAAAAAAAACCAAGAGTTCTTTTGTTTAACTTTCTCTTTTAATACGATCTAAAAAAGTGTACTTTTCCAATAAAATCATTTTTATAAGCGGTAAAATGAAAACTTTAATTTTGAAAACTTCTTTTTTGTTTCTCAAAAATTTTTGTGGATGTTTAAGTGACGCCAGCGAGAAACTAATGTACTACAGAAAGATAACACTCTATCAGAAAAATATGCGACCAACATGCAGATGGTATTTCGATTTCTAAAATAGATGCTTTGTTAGAAATAAAAGACAATGAATAAAATATTTTTTTTTATTTTTCTGATAGAGGGTCAACTTTCTGTAGTACATTATTTTCTCGCTGGCGTCACTTAAACATCAACAAAATTTTTGAGAAACAAAATATTTTCGTTTGACAGAAGATAATGCAGCTTATAAAAATGATTTTATTAGAAAGGCACGCTCTTCTAGATCGTATTAAAAAAAATAGTTAAACAAAAGAACTTTTGGTTTCTTTTAAATCAATTTTTTGGTGGGCGCACATTCGATTTTACTAAAAAATACAAAAAGTGAAATAATTTTTGCACCATTACCAATTTGAAAAAACTTTACTTGGCTATTTTTGTTGAAAATGAGCTTCCTTATCACCCTGCTTCGTTTGGTACGCAAATTTTGGGGCGCCCTTTAAAAGTTAATAAATTTGCGGAGTATTGATGTCAAATTTACATAGCGTGATTTCTCACGACTAACAGATTATCTTACTCGCACTGTAGATGGGCTTTGGAGTCTAGAAGCTCTCTAAATTAGTAAATTTGTTATAAAAAAATATTTATCTCGTTTTAAATTTTGACGCAGAGATACAAAGTCATGATTAAATTTGTTTATTTATGTCCAATAAGGAAAATTTTGCTTACTATTTTATTGATATTTACTATTTTTAACAAAAATACAAATTTTGTTTTGTGTGTTCGTTTCAGAGTAATAAAAAACATAACGATTATCAGTTTACTTCATTTCTAGGTGTGTCTAATTTTTCGCGACAAAGCACTGACTGAGGGCATTGAAAGAGAGTGAAAGCCTTCGAACGAAACATGTTTCTCTTTGAATTAAAATATATTTCTTTCGACAAATTTTGACGCAGAGATGCCAATTCACAAAACAAGAATTGTAAATCGTTTGTGATTATTAGGACAAATCTCAGCTAACTTCACTTGGAGAATTCTGACGCACGTAACATAAATTCGGCTTTAGCGTTAACTGAAAACAAAATAATTAAACGCTTAATTGTGAAAATTTGATTAGAGCAGACCCTTGAATGGAAGTTCTGTGTCGCAACCAGAATTGTCTTAATCACTATATTTGGTGATCATACAGACCAAGTAACCGGGGGTTTGGGTCCAATTCAACAGATTCAAATGTGAATTTAAATAATTAATATTTAACGAAAAAAGCATTTTTAATGGTACATTTTGGTAAACGTCACCCCCCACTCACAATCATCATAAGTATTTAATTAATCAGTTAATCTTGAAGCAAATTTTCCGAGAATAAATAAATTTTAGATTTTACAATTAAAACGTTTTAAACCAATAACAGACTAATGCTCCATAAGAAAGAGTTGCAATATGAAGCTCAAGCTAGTACAGGGGTGGTCCATTGACGGAGAAATCGAATAAATGGAGCAATGATGCCGCCTGCGTCCAAAATAAGTTACAGTTCGAAAGAAAATCAGGCCAGCGAACCCCCTGACATATAAGGGCATTTAATTTATCAAAGCGAAAATAAATTACAAAATCAATTATAATAAAATAAATTTTCAAACATAATTAAAAACAAAATATTTCAAGTCAATCTAAATCACCGCTATATAACGCGCATCATTGCTACACAAAATTTTGTTTTTATGATTATTACTTTACCATTAATAGCATTACATCATTACAACAATGATCAGCGTCATTAATTTTAGTTTAGTTTATAGATTTTCTATTTCGTTGTTCGCTACTATTTTTATATATAAAAAAGAAAGGTGCTTGCAGTGTCTATGTGGAAATTGTGTGTCTGGTATTCGATTGATTTCTATATGTATGATGATAATGATGCTTTCGTCTTCTGGTGCTCCAATTTTATAAGAATATGTATACAAACAATAAAAACGACACCAAATGTTAGATCTTATATAGATCTACTAGTGATGTACTATATGGATCATGTGTTACAAGAATTTATTTTATTTTTGTTTTATATATATATAAAAAAAAATTTAAATATTTGTTTTAAATAAATTAAACTGCATTAAAGATAATAAAAAAGTATTAATGTGCTTTGTACTCTCTCTCCGTACATAAAATGTACACCCCCGCGCGTACGTAATTTATTTTTAAACGAAATTACCATATCAAATCCTTCTGTATATGCATTCAACCAAAATAAAGCGACTCGATTGATTTGGAAAAAGATAAATTTGATTGATGGGTGATGGGTTACGGGCACGCACATATTTTTTTTTTTTGAACCGGAAACTATTATATTGATTTTCTTTTTACGGTAACGTGTTTAAATGCGACGACATTTAATTATCGGGCGGAAGACATCAACTCGCTGAAGATAAACAATAATAGTAAATATAGAAAATTGTAACTTAATGTATCTTCAATTTATTATCAAAACACAGATGGTGTACAGTCTAGCCTCGTAACGGTATAAACTATATATCTGTATCGCATTAAATTAACTCTGAAGTTTGAACATAACAAAAAAAAAAGTTCTGTCAATTACGTGACTAAAGTAAACTAACTAACAAACTGTGTTCAGTATGCGCTGTAGGATGGCGTATCCCAACTTTTTTTGTGTTTTAAAGTTGATAAAATTTTTTGTTTTTTGCCTCGATATTCTAAGCCACAGACAACTTTATTTTTATAATTTTAATTACAATTCTAAAGTTATCAGTGAATGAAAACTGTTTTCCCATATATATCCTGCTATAACTATATATAAGTACGGAGATACCTAATATTTAGATTAGCTAATTTATGCAAACTAGTTAGGTATTTAAAAAAAAAAAACTTTGCCACAACCCATAAAAATCGTATTGTGTAGTCCTTGTGTTAAGGCGGTGACAGACTGAATCATCAGATCGTTAATTTTAGCATTATCTGATTGTCGGATCTACTAAATGATAGAGTGAATTTTATTCAAATTTACGAGGTGTAAAATCTATTATGTGTGCACACATTGAATTTGCAGCTAATTAACATAACGTGCTCGAATTAAATAAGTTATAAATGCACACGAAAAAATTCGTACCTTGCAACTTAGCGAAAACAGGCGCTGAGAAAAATATACAAGAAATTCAATTTTATACCCAAAATAACATTTTAATTTGTCATGTAAAAAATATTAATTTGTTGGATTACGGTTATTTGGTTTTAAAATGGCCAGACCCATTTGTAACACTTACTGGCAAAATACGGAAAAAATCCGTAAGAAAGCAGTTAATCAAATGATACTAATATAAAGGACAACTACTAGTAAAAACTTCGGTCTCGAGGGAAATTGGTATTGGACGAAATAAAGTAAATTTTCTGCATTTAGGATTTCAAAGCTTCGTAAGAGTCAAAACAGTAATATGACAATCATTCAGAGTCACAAAGATATAGCCAAAATAGAGTTAAACGGGAACTGATTCTAAACCAAAAACTTTAGAACACGAAACGTTAACTGCAATCTAAACATAATTTTAAATCGGTCTCAAAATTGCCGAAAACTATTTGTGATCTCGAACCCAAAACTGGAATAAAAATCAAAATAAAACAAATTTGTATTTTCTATTCCAAAACAATCAAATTGACAAACTGAAGCGAACACAAAGACAAAGAAGTCGAAACGAGCCGAGTTTAAAAAAGCGGTTTTGATTTTTGAAAAACTTTTCTGCTGATACTTGTTACTTTTTTAAAGAATTTCAGTTTATTTAGTTTGTGATTAAATTCTAGCGGAAAGCCTTTTATTTCTGAAAATTTACTTTTCCAATAATAATGCTAATTTAAAAAACCGCCAATTATAAAATGTATCAACTTTTATAATTCATTCCAAAACAATCAAATTAACAAAATCAAGTTATGATTAAGACAAGTGTAAAACGATCTTAAGACGAGACGAAGGCGAGATGAATTTAAAAAGATGTTATAATTATTGATAAACGTGATACTTGTTACTTTTTTAAAGAACTACAGTTTATCTAGTTTGTGATTAAGTTTTATCGGAAAAGCCTTTTATTTCCGAAAATGTATCTAAGACTAAGGTGAGATGAATTTAAAAAGAGGTTTTGATTTTTGATCAAATTTTCTGCTGATACTTGTTACTTTTTTAAAGAATTTCAGTTTAGTTTGTTTGTGATTAAATTCTATCGAAAAAGCCTTTTTGAAAATGTACTTTTCAAATAATAATTATAATTTACAAACTAGTCAATTGAAAAATGCATCAACTTTTATAATTCATTCCAAAACAATCAAATTAACAAACTCAAGACAATCAAGGATAAGATATGATTAAGACAAGTATAAGATAAAGTTAAGACGAGACGAAGGCGAGTTGGATTTAAAAAGAAGTTATGATTTTTGATAAACGTGATACTTGTTACTTTTTTAAAGAATTACAGTTTATTTAGTTTGTGAACTCTACTTTAGTTTGTGTTCGGATAAAACTCCGAAAAGCCTCTTATTTCCGAAAATGTATCTAAGGCGAGGCTAAGGTGAGATTAATTTAAAGAGAGGTTTTGATTTTTGATAAACTTTTTTGCTGATACTTGTTACTTTTTTAACGAATTTCAGTTTAGTTAGTTTGTGATTAAATTCTATCGAAAAAGCCTTTTATTTCTGAAAACGCACTTTTCCAATAATAATGATAATTTACAAACTCGTCAATTAAAAATGTATAATTTGTATAATTCATTCCAAAACAATCAAATTAACAAACAAATTATCGGAAAAGCCTTTTATTTCAGAAAATATATCTAAGACGAGACTAAAGCGGGATGTATTTTTAAAAGAGGTTATGATTTTTGATAAACGTGATACTTGTAACTTTTTTAAAGAATTACTAAAGAATTTATTTAGTTTGTGATCAAATTTTATCGGAAAAGCTCTTTATTCTAAATATGTATGTTCTATACAATAAAAATATTAATTTCGTCAAAACTTTAGTACCTCAGGAACAATCATTAGAGAAACGAAAATTAAATTTCATTCCAACTTATAATCAAACATTAAACACTGACCGTTTACAATCGAAATGGAAATTATTCGAAGAATAAAATCTTATATAATAAACGAGCACTTAATGCCGACCTTGTCTATTTTTAAGAGGGAATTAATGCTCGAAACGGTATTCCCGAAAAGGCTTTTTCTAAAATACATGTGGGTTTAAAGTTTGTTTGATATATTTCCCTTCAGGTTTTCCTAAATTTATTTATTTATATTTTAGTAGATTATTAACCTCCATTCAACCACGTTTAAGAATTTAGTAAATGTAATTGCATTTTGATACTAAAAAATTGAAACTTTCCATTCCAAAATAATCAAACTGAAAAACTGAAGTAAAGGCAAGGTTAAGACATGATTGAGACCAGTTTAACATAAGACTAAGACAAGTAAAAGAAGAGGTGAATTAAAAACGAGGTTTTGATTTTTTATAAACCTTTCTGTTGATATTTGTTAATTGTTTAAAGATTAATTTATTTTTTTTTGTTCAACAATTTATAATTTTTCTAGATAGTTATAATGAAGTTTGTCAGTATTTTTGTAAAAAGCTTTTCTAAAATATGTCATGGTTGAATAATTATTTGATATATTTCGTTTCCATTTAATAGCTATGTGAACCTCGTACTTTTAACTTGTTAGTGTCGTATGAATAATGTCTTATGAAGTAGAAACATATAGCAAAAAGGTCTTTTCGAAGTCTGTATAATATAAATGGCTAACAAGTAATGGGAATAGTGTAACAGTAATCTCGAAAAGGCCTTTTGTAAAAAAGCCCTGGCATCGATTGACAGGGACACTGTATCGAAAAATATTCGTGGTATTATTTTAGTCTTAAGGAAATTGAACATTGTAATATATATACAACATTCCTGGAATTCCTCTATAAGAGCCAAGGTGAGATTAGAATCCACAAATAATCTTAGAGCAGCCATCCAACAATCATTCCATGTCATAAAGTTATAGTCAAAGAAGAGTTAATCGTGAATTGAATCTGAGCTCAAAAATTAATGAGTGATGAAAGGTTTGATTTGTTATTGGTTATTGGTTTAAGGCCAAGTTTTAAATTAAAGTATTGGCACCTGACGGAGAATTCTCAAGCATTAATGTTCGAAATCCTCCAAAAAATGTAGTAGGGATTTTTCCAAATTGGCGAAGATTGATAAAGTTGTGCTAGAAATAAAAATTGATTAAATCTTGAAGAAGAGAATTCCAAGAATTGATTGGACCACTTAATGATACCGAGCGCATCACAAGATTTAAAATATTTCAGTTTCAGTTTTTTTGCGATAGGTGGGTTTATAATCCATTCAAACGACCCCAGCTGTTCAACAATCTCAGGTTAGATAAATGGGATGATTTATTACACTTCATTGCATAACAATGAAGACAATTTACTTCGATATGGCATCGTGAGCTAGTTCGATCCAACCGAATTGGTTCGCATTTCAAAATAAAAATTGGATTCCCCATTCTAAAACAATCAAATTGGCAAACTCAAGACAAGATAAGGATAAGATAAGATGAAGACAAGTATCGAGTTGGATTTGAAAAAAGATTTTGATTTTTGATAAACGTTTCTGCTAAAATTTGTTAATTGTTTAAAGTATTTCAGTTTATTTAGTTTCTTGTGAAATTTTATCCGAAAAACCATTTTGTTCTAAACATATTGTTTTCTTAATACCCCAGGAACAATCATTTAGGAACGAAAATTAAATTTCATTCTAACTTATAAATGATCAATTAACACTGACCGCTAACCATCAGTATGTATTTCATAGAGAGATATTATTCGGAACGATAATCCCGAAAAGGCCTATTCTAAAATATATGTCAGTTTAAAGTTTGTTTGAAATATCTCGCTGCAGGTTTATGCCTAGATTTTCCAAATAATCGATTATTCATATCCGTTTTTGTAAGAATTTAATGAGTGATACAAATTTTGAACACAGTTAAAATTTCAGTCTTTCGGACTTATTTATCTTGTTAGTTTCTTTAGCGCGACTACCGTACACATCGTAAATCGCATTTTAAAGAAAGATTCCGTTTATCCATTTCCAAAAAATCAATTTGAAAACTAAAAACTGACATCTAGGTCTGTCGAAACGAGCCGAACGCATTTTATCCGAAAAGGCTTTTTGTTCTAAAAATGATATTTTTCGATAATAATGTTAATTATAATAAATTTATCAAAATCTTTAATATCCAGGAGCAATCATCAAACGAATATTAAATTCCATTCAAACTGATCTTATTGAAAAATTAACTATGCCCGCTTACCATCAATATGTATTTGAAATAGAAAGATAGCGTTCAGAACAGCAACCCTAAAAAAATCCTTTTCGAAAATATATGTGGGTTTAAAGTTTGTTTGATATATCTCGAATCAGGCGTATGCCTAGAATTTCCAAATAATCGATCATTGACAGCCATTTAGACACTTTTAAGAATTTAGTGAGTGATAGAAATTTTGAACTCTGTTTAACTTTTGGTCTTTGGGTGTTTGGTGGTTCCATGCTATTGCATTAGGATACTACTTTATCATGTTAAAACCATCAAACTGAAAAGTTAAGACATAAACAAGATAATTTTAATACAAGTATGCGATGAAGGAGATTTTAAAAGAAGTTTTTGATAAACCTTTCTGCTGATACTTGTAAATTGTGTAAATAATTTCCACTTATTAATTTTGTGCTGAATTGTACCCGAAAAGACCTTTATTTCTAAAAATATACTTTTTCAATAATAATTCTAATTTACAAACCCATCACTAATCAATATAGAAAGGAAACTTAAATTTTCTTTCTAAACTTATTGTTGAACATGCACAACTGACTGAGAACAGCAATTAATTGGCATTAAATTTGCGGCATGAACCTCGTATTTATAACAAGTTGTGTTACGTTTTATCAAAGACAAATAACAGAAAGGCTTTTTCGAAGCATAATACTTAATATAAATGACTGACGAGTAAATTATTGACGAATATTGACTGTAATTGTGATTTAAAATTAAATTTTAATCAATATTTATCGTAAAATAGATCTAACATATCAGTAAAAAAATTAAAATACCATGGATATTTTTCGTAGAATATAATCTCAGGCATTTTATAATCGAATTGTTAATGTCGAAAACTAATGTATTTTTCAATAGAGCGAGACAGATATTATTCGAAACAGTTATCTCGAAAGGCCTTTTTTTCAAATATATTTGGGTTCAAAGATTGTTTGATATATTTTGCACATCCACTTAAGCCAGTGTAGGAATGTAGTTAGTAATAAAAAATTTGATTTTTTTAAATCAGAAAAATCACTGTTTTCTGTAACTAAATCATATAATTTAAATAAAATTTTAATTTATTTAACGAAAAGATGAACGAGGCAATTTTGTAATTGTAATGTGTTGTTCTTTAATGAAAAACGTATTACTAAATACATATAATAAAAAAGCCTTTTCGATGTCTTACTTATATATGTAAATGTAAGTCTTAACTTTATCCAGAAAAGGTAGTTGTAGTCGACCATTACGCCAACCGCTTTCAATCAATGTATATTTGAGCGAGAGAGACAGTAATCAGGTCATCCCAAAAAGGTCTTTTATGAAACTAGTCATTGTTAAAAAAATGTTTAATGACATGTTATTTGACAGAGATCCAGATAAAACATTTATACTCGAAACTATGAACGACGTCCCTGATTAAATTATATTTTATCATAAATTAAAAAGCTCTTATCACTAGTCATAGTAATAGGGAACCGAAACCTTTTTTTAACATTATGCTTCACAGTGAAAATGAGTATTTGAACTTTTGGAAAAATAAAAGGGAACTCAAATATTCGCAAGATTTAACTTTTTAATTGTAGTAGAAGAGCTTTATTCGAAAAGGCCTTTATAATATAATTGACATTGCAATAATATTGTTTAACATCTAGTTCATGGAAAGCTAACAAATTATTAATTTTGGAAAAGCCTTTCTTTACAAAAATTCTAATTTTGCCGATAATAATTTTAGGGCTACATCTAGCCGTGAATAGCTAAAGTCTTATTCATATTTTTAAGTTGGACATTTTATTTAGTTTGTCCAACGTTCGGAGTTCTTATTTGTATATATGAATCAGTTGTCCAATTGACAACATTCATAGTCATAATTTTATTTAACTTATATCCATATTGAACAATATTTTGTCCACTCACCTTCTGAATATCAGTTATATGGTTGTCTGCTCCAACTACTCCAAAAACATAGGGCTAGCGCGTAGTTCTGTAAATAGACAAAAAAAAAATAAAAAAAATTAAATTTTAATTACGACATTGGCTAGCATTGTGTTAAAAAAAATGCACATTTGAAATTTAACACTTTTTTGTTTTGTTTTATTTTATTTGGTTTAACTTTATGTACATTGCGTGTGTATATATGATAGGTATTTACATATATGTGTTTATTTCTGTTCGATTGAATTAAATTAAACACAGAGAATACATAAAGCAACAAAATTGAATAATTAATTAATTATTCATGACAAAATAAATAAAATACAAAAAAAAAAAAATTGTAAATTTGTATTTTTTTTGTTATTTTCGAAAATTTATTTAAACAAAATAAATTCTTGAAAATAAAATATCGTGTGGGATCATTAATTTTTATATTATTATTTTTATGAACATATAATATACACAAACTACATACACGGGTACACACATGGTTTGGTTTGTATTTTTTATTTTTATTCGCAACGGTTTGGACATCGCAATTTTCACATTAACTTTTTTTTTTTTTTTTTTTGGTTTTTGGTAGAATTTCGCACAATCCGAATATGTATATAAAATATAAAATTGAAACTTGGAATTGATTTGATCACAAAATCGGTTTTGTTGTTTAGTTAATTAATTGGATGCGCGCGAGATGTGCATTTTCGCTAGGTACCGCATCATCCGTGGGTTGAGTTGAGATTTTTTTAATTTTTGTTGAAATAAAAAGTTTTTTTGTCTTTTCTGTATACAGGTACATCTTGATGAGTTTAGAATAAAATTACAATAAACTTCCAACTGTGTTCTAGTGAATTATATGGGGGGGATCATTTTAGCGGTTATTAATTTTGTATATAAAGTTCAAACAGCATTTTTATTTTATATAGCTATACAGAGATACACACGGTGCAGTATTTTGATGGTAGACAGATTGCACACACATATACATATGGCGATGATTTACATACCAAAAAAAATCATGATACAATATATCACTTTTCAATATATGTAATGTGGATATATCTATAGTGGCGAGGACATCGTGGTGCAACCTTTATATGCACATAAAATTGCATTTCGAAATCCCATAAAAACCTTATACGTCGTATATAGAGTTATAAAAATTTCCAGCAGAATTTATTTCTTTGAGATTGCAATCACGTTCCAAATCGTGTCTCTTATTCAGTTTTTTGTTGTTGTTGCTGTGTGTACATAGAGCACTCTATATACGTAGCCTATAGTAATGTGTGCTTTGTTGTTGTCAATTTATATATTATAAAAAAAATCGTCGACATTTTTTTTTCGTTATTTTATTTTCATTTCATTTCGACATAAAAATGAAAATTTAGTTTTTCTTCCAGCGACTATAACACTGCTGTTGTGCTACTATACATATACAAACATTACTTCTTGGATTTGTATGGTATGGTGGTTTGGTGCCATAATATACGAGTACATATAGAACGAGGAAGAAATAAAGTTAAATTTTTCTTTCAGGGTGACTGGATTTTTTATGTTTTATATAACTTGCCGCTGCTGTTCGATTCGGGGGTATAAGAATGAGTAACTCTCTATTACTCATCATTATGCTGTAGTTTTACAGACTGGGTATAATACAAGGATATTATGTAACAAATATATGACATTAGCATTTATGAATTTATAAAATAAAACTTGTAGGAGGATACAAATTAGCGATCTACAATTTATTTGGGTTCTTTCCCAATTCCCAAAGGGGAATATATTTGTCCAATTAAATTGGGCAAATTGATTGACATGTTAAATATTATTTTCAAAAGTGTCTAAATATAAATTTAATACAACAAAAACAGGACACTGAGCCAAATGTCAGTTTCCTTTTAAAATTTATCGAAATGGCTTAGTGAATTTCGCCCGTTTAAAGGTTACATTATGATGCGTCATATACGAATTAGTCCATTACATGTTCCATGTGTTACCTGTCCCAAAAAATCTTCGATTATTTTAAACTTGGTTAGTATTCTAATTTATCATAGTAAAAGAAAATTGTTCATCATAGGGTCTGTTTTTAATTAAACCCGAGCAAGCAGGCTTACCCCGGGTAGTGTACATCGAGCACACTTTGTACTGGGTAAAATTATCCGGTGTGCATAGAGTAATAAATTGTTTTTTTATTTTGCACACTCTTAGTGCACTGACATTAATTTCAGAGTAAAATTTGAAGAACCGAGTATGCACAGTTCACAAATAAAAACGCAGTGTGCAGAGTAAAATTACACAGGTTGAATAAAAAAATACGAAGTACTTTTTGACAGTGCACTGCCTGCTCGAGATGAGTTAAAATATAGGCCCTTAGGGTCTATTTTTTAATTCAACCCGAGCAAGCAGGCTTACCCCGGGTAGTGTACACCGAGCAAAGGTTGTACTGGGTAAAATTATCCGGTGTGCATGGAGTAATAAATTGTTTTTTATTTTGCACACTCCACACAATTTCAGAGTAAAATTTGAAGAACCGAGTATGCACTGTGTAATCACAGTTCACAAATAAAAACGCAGTGTGCAGAGTAAAATTACACAGGTTGAATAAAAAAATACGAAGTACTTTTTGACAGTGCACAGCCTGCTCGGGATGAATTAAAATATAGGCCCATAGTTGGCATGACTTTGAAGTTTCCGACAAAATTAAAAAATAAGAAAACATGGCGGAACATAAAATTTGTCGAAATGACAAAAAATGCTCATGTATTAGTAAAACAGTTGGAAAAAGCAATGTTAGGCTTATTAAAATTTTAAGTTATGAACAGACTACTTTTACTAAATTAGCAACTTCGGAAACAAATGACATATAAAAATAAATTAATACGAAATTCGAAATGTTATGTTTACATTATAAATTGTAAAAATATTTTATTACGAAACCCAATTATGGGGTTTAAAAACCAAAAAGTACTCAAGAAAACATCTAATTTCTTAAACTTTGAAATATTTTTGGCAATCAATTTCGAATAGGATAACTAAACATCGTAAAAATCACCAACAAATTCAAATAAATGTTCAAAGTTCGTTCAATATCCACCGGGTTTTAAAGATTATACGACAGTTTAAAAAAAATTAAAAAACGCGTACTGTATAAAAAATTACCGAAATCTCAGAGATGTCGAAGAGAAACGGTATATGTGGCTAATTGGTTTAAGCTAAGAGCTATCAAACGACAAGACCCTTATATCAATACGATGACCAGAACCCATTTGTCATTGACGATGACTAGCAAAATTGAATTAACTAAGGGGACGATCACTGTAAAAAAAAATTGCTCAAATCTCAGAGATGTCTAAGAGAAACGGAATATGTGGCTAGTTGGCTTAAGATAAGAGCTGTCAAACGACACCACCCTTATATCAATACGATGACCAGAACCCATTTGTCGTTGAAGATGAATAGGAAAATTTAATTAACTAAGGGGATGATTTTGTCCGAAAAGCCGAAAAATTCTTAAACAAATTAAATTCACGGACGATTATAAAATTTTTCTTAGGGATGATCACTGTTAAAAAAATTGCTCAAATCATATTATCAAAATGTCAAAGATGTCTAAGACTAAGAGCAACGTTATATATACCTAGATATTCATCGTCAACGACAAATGAGTTCTGGTCATCGTATTGATATAAGGGTTGTGTCTTTTGATAGCTCCTATCTTAAGCCAACCAGCCACATATACCATTTCTTTTAGACATCTCTGCCCAGCACGACCAGACTCAAACTCTACCTGCCCGGGCCTGTGAACTGTCTACAGAGCCTCTTGTCATCCATACATCATCTTAGCCTTGTTTGTGTAATAAATGAACAAGTCAATATCACATTGAAAATGTTTAAATATTTGAAATATCTGGAATTCAAATGACTATTGGGGCGTAATTTTACTTTACGTATACATCGAGAAAATCATTTAAGGAGTATAAATTTTGAAATTTTTTAAATGCAGGGTTGTTTGTTAACAGGTTTTATTAGGGGGTAGCTAAATTTTTCCGGAAAGTTTTTTGATTTTCTGGAAAATTTTTCACTTTTTTTTTCAATATATTTTTTTTTTTCAATATTAATAATAATTGCTTCGTCAACCTTGCAGACACAGATCAAAGAGTTTCCCTCGCTCTTATCGCTTCTTCTGATAGTGCCACAAATGTTAAAAAAAAAACAAATTTTGTAAATATAAAATATTTCACCTTGTTAAAGTTAGCCGAAAGATTCCAGCCGAAAGATAATGCAGATAGTGTCTTGACTATTTTTAAACTCTCTTTATACTCTCGCCCCTATCGATTTTTAAATTTTTATAAACTGAAATAATTTCTCCTTCACCCGAATGATGTAATTCGATCCTAAATTCTCCTAAATTCGAGTTCATTTCTGATTTTTGTTGTATTCAAGACATTATCTGCATTATCTTTCGGCTGGAAACTTTTGGCTAACTTTAACAGTATAAATATTTCTAATGTAATTTTAATTCGTTGTATACCTTAGAGGATGGAGGCTACCGCCCCAAACCCTCGCTTTTACGAAATTTACACAATTCTTCAAGTTTCAAATTTTATTTATAATTTAAAATTTTTTGATTTTCTGGAAAAATTTTCACTTTTTTTATTTTGTCAATATTTTTATTTTTATTTTTATTAATAATAATTGCTTCGTCAACCTTGCAGACACAGATCAAAGAGTTTCTCTCGCTCTTATCGCTTCTTCTGATAGTGCCACAAATGTTAAAAGAATCGACCAAACCCCACTTTTCCACAATTTTTACAATTCTTCAAGTGGAAAACTTAGTAAAAAAAAATTGAAAAATTTTCAAAATTTTCCTGGAAAAACTGCAAAATTTTTCCGGTAAAATAACTTGTACTGTCGAAAAACTGTTAAGATACAATCCTAATATCAAAATTTTTATAAAAATTACACATTTGTACGTATTTCAAATAAAATAATACGCAATTTTTTTATTTTTTTAAGTGAAAATTTTTTAATTAATTTAGCTTCCCCCTCCTAAAACCTGTTAACAAACAATCCTGCATTTAAAAATTTTCAAAATTTATACTCCTTACCTGATTTTCTCGATGTATACGTAAAGTAAACTTTAGCCGACTATTGGTTATAAACTGGCGTTTTAAAAATTTCGAGATTGATACTAAAGCCTGAATCGGTGTCGTAACAATCCGTATTGACATATAATTTTTTGAACACGTTAATGTTATTGGGCACCATAAGTACCAGTTTGTCAGCTACTCAGGATATTTGGTATTATTTGATTGCCTAGAATTTGAACATTTCCGTTTCTTGCCGTTTCCTTATTTTGCCACTAGGCAATAACTCCAGCTAGAACAGTAACCGTTTCGATGAGACTGCCCTATTCGCTTTATTAATACCAAGGATAATTGGCCATTATGAACTTACTACTTCGGTGGTGACAAATTATTCTAACCAAAACCCACTAAAGGTGATCTCGATCGTGCAATGTCAAGGAGACCTCTGAGCAGAATCGTAACGGTCTTGGACGAGGATACCTCCATTTTGTTACTATTGCACCAATAACCATCCTGTCTATGGCATTCAGCTGTTTCTCCTGCATGACCTTGTCGTCCGCGAATACTACTCCTTGGACTTCATCCTGCATACTAAATTTCAGAGGTGCGGGCCCACGATTGAACCTTGTAAACAGCCTTTGTTTATGTCGTTTCTAGAAAGCGTGTCGTGGCTTGTTACAGTTAAGGTCCATTTGCATGGTCGCAAAATTTCACTCCGATAATTTTTTTAAGTGACAACTGATATTTAGTGAAGCTTCGTTAAATTTTTTAATTTAAATTAATTTTTCTATGGTCGAAAGCACAGAAATGACATTTATCGCAAAAGTAATTTTTTTAAAGTTCCGTTAGTAATTTTTTTTAGTTTTTGTATACCACTTTAATCTCCTTTTTTTCATTATAGCATACCACTAGAGATTCATGTAGGATACATCCAGGAAAACTCCTAAGATATTCTTTTGCTTTGACACCTTTGTTATGTTGAGCATTTGCACCGTAGCTTCCACTGTGTACCTATATATCCCTGAACCCGAACTGCTTTTCGTATGTTCATCAATCAGCCAGTAATGAATTTTTCAAGCAACTTACCTAAAAGTGGCTTTGGAATCGGTGTGGTCTCGATCACCGCTCTTTTTGATAACTATTACTCGTATTTTGCCGTTTTTCAAAAATTTTGGAAAAATTTCAATATCCAGACATGCATTCGAGAAGCTTGTAATATTTGGAAAAACCTTATGTATTACGTCGACCGTGGCTCTCACAGTCCACCTCTATCGATCTTTGTCGCATCGGAGAGAGCGATCTACCAAGCTACGACAAGAGGCTTGAAAACCACCTATTCCATTCGCCTATTCCACCCACAAACGGTCCCTTTCTGGTCACCAGCCAGCATATTTCCTTGCAAGGGCTTGCTAAATCTTTCAATAATTTCGATAGTGTCATGACTACTTCAACCGAAAGTTAAACAAATTATATATTAAAATAAAATATCCTAGCCAAAAGTGACTCACCTACAAAATCAGCCGAAAATATATACAGGTAACCCTTCATGAACACGGTACTCGAAGAACACGGATACCCATTTTTGTTATGTTTTTTTAATTTTATTTTTTGTAGTCTCGAACAACACGGTTTTAAAGAACATGGAACGGATTAATCGTGTTCTTGGAGGGTATCCTGTATTACAACAAACAACAAATAAAATCTTCAATTTAACCGATATTAATTTATTGTTTCATATCATTCAAATTTAATTGATTAAAACTTAACGTTAAAAGTGTTATGTTGGGAAAAGGTCTCGTTTGAAGAGGTTTGGAAAAGGTTTGTAAGTGGTAATATCTGTTTCATACAAATCGGTTAAATCGCTTATGATTCAAAATTTCGCCAGATGAACACATGATTTTGGTATACAGACACCATACCTGACACTTGAAAAATAAAATTTTCACCCATATAACCTCATCAGACACACCTCTAATCTATACTCAGAATCTACTTATGATCATGGACTATCGCATCGGCATAGTCAGATTGGTGTCTATATACCAAAACCATGAATGACCAACGGTTTTATCGATGAAAAATGGGGAAAATCAAAATTTAGTCCTGATAACCTGATCAAACCCACCCCTAATCTATAATCAAAATTTACCTATGATCATGGGCTATTGAATGGGGATAGTCAGATGGGTGACCGACTGGCATAAACTTGAGTTGCAAACAATTTTAACGACAATTAGAAACCATTTAATGCTTGATAATTTTTAATCTTTTTTATCGACTAGTTTCGGCTAGTCCGACACCCAAATCGCCGACAACTACATCACCGATACCCACATCGCCGACACCCACATCGACGACCCCCATTTTTCCGAAAATCACATCGCCGACAACCACATCACCGACCGGACAGATGGCCGATAACCACATCACCGACAGGAATTTTGACCGACAAGCACACATCGCCGACACAACAACATCGCTGACAACCCACATCACCGACACCCACAACGTCGACAACCACATCGCTGAGAACCACATCGCCGATCGGACAGATGACTGACAACCACATCATCGCCATGAATTATAACCGACAAGCACACATCGCTGACGCAACTAGATCGCCGACAAGCCACATCGTCGACACAACAACATCGCTGACAACCACATCGTCGACAAGAACTTTGACTGGCAAGCCGACTTAGCTGACACAACCAGATCGCTGAGAAGCCACATCGCCGACACAGTAACAGCGCCGACAACCATTTAGCTCCAACCACATCGCTATAGGCGACATCGCCGGTAACAATATCGCCATCCGGCCAGATAGCCGACAACCACATCGCCGAAAAGAATTTTGGCCGACAAGCCGACTTAGTTGACACAACCAGATCGCATGATGTGCACCCCTAGTTGGGCCAACGAATAGTTCCTGACTTCTATGGACTATATCTCAACACTTCTAACTAGAAAAATTCTAAAACGAAGTGCACCAGTAGCCACCAATAGCTTCTGAATTCTATGGACTATATATCTCAAATCGTATACATAGAAAAAATTTATAAAAAGTCGTACGTGCTCTATAAAAATTCACCCATCAAACAAAGTGCACAGCATAAGAAAATCCTTACATTTTTACTCTCAAGCTCGTGATAGCAAGAATTTTCGGGGGTGAGAGTAAAACTGCATGGATTTTTTGGGCTGAGACTGAATTTAGCCATCTTCACACACATATGAAGATTGGGCTTATTTCACAAACATGTACATATTTATAAGTATTATATCTACTCTCAGCCCCGAAAATTTCATCTGTCATGATATTTTTTAACTATCATGATAGCAAATATTTTTGGGGTTGAGAGTAAAAATGTCGAGATTTTTTGGGCTGAGAGTAAAAAATGTCATGATAGCAATAATTAGTGTTGCCATCGCATTTTTCGGGATTTGGACTATCTTCACATACATGGTGTCGGCGATGTGGCTTGTCGGCGCTCTGGTTGTGCCTGCGATGTGGGCTTGTCGGTCAAAACACCTGTAAGTGATGTGGTTGTCGGCCATATGTCCGGTCGGCGATGTGGTTGTCGGCGATGTGGGGGATGTCGGCAATGTAGCTTTCGGCGATCTGATTGTGTTGGCGATGTGGGCTTGTCGGCAAAAATTCCTGTTGGCAATGAGGTAGTCGGTCATCTGTCCGATCGGCTATGTTGTTGTCGGCGATATGGGCGGATTTCCTTCAAACATATAATAAAATTCTACTAAGGGCCATGGTTCATCAAATTGGTACAGTCGTTCATCTGTCAATATCTTGATATACAAACCTTTCATCAGCTAAGCGTGACTGCGTCTTATGGCTATTTTATAGATGTCTGTTAATGATATTTCATGTTAGAAAATTGATGATTCATTTGTAACTTTTAAATCTGTATTGCCAGCATGTTTCGGTTTGAATATTGAAGATAATCTTCTTTATCGATGCAGTCTGCAGTATCGACATTTTAAAATAGTTTCGATTGTGATAGCAAAATTGATATCTGCATTACCATCTTTCGGCTGGAAACTTTCGGCTATCTTAAACAGTATTTGTAATTTCAATATCCCAAACGATTTTGAACCTTTCAATGTAGGTGGCTTAGTGAAATTATAATCCATACATTTTCCCAAATTTTTCCTGTAGTCTCAGTTACTAGTAGAATTTTTTGAGATATTAGCCAAAAACTGAAAATAACTCAATAATCATATACCGAGGGTCCTTTATTTCGGAGATCATTCAATTTCTCTTTTGTGATATTACTGCCACTTGTGATGAGCAGCGAAATTCTTTATTTTGCGCTGTCAAATTTCCGCTATCTGAAACAATATACATTGAAAATTTGAAAATCATATCCCAGCCGGCATTATTGAAGTTTTGTGGGACCTAAGGAGTAGGCCACAATTGGATTTTCTATTTGGAAATGTAATATGTAAATTACCATAAATTCCGTCCTAATTTATTGAGCTTAATAGAAAAAAGTAAAAACTGTTGATATGCCTGTATCCAAAATTCCTCTGTTAGATGACTAGACCATATGACGAGTAGCTCAGTTTATAAATGCGATAATACCTACAATAAGCAACATCATGCAACATTTTTCAAACCACAAACAAAATTATATAGTTTTTAGAATTTAACAAAATAACTATCCAGTTAACCTTCCTAACCTCAATTTAATCAATAAACGAACACGAAAAAAAGAAAAAATATCGAAACTGAAGTAAATAAATAATAGACAATCACCACATGATGTCTTAAAGGGTTACGGATAGTCTCACATATAAAATATTAATTTTTGTTGATCGTTTGTCATTTCAGCCGGTGTTCAAAACAATATTCACTGTGTGATTCTCGGTCGTAGTTGTACTCGTCTCATGGCTATAAACCAAATACTTGTTTTGTGTGTGTATAAAGTCTCAACAGAGTACCAATAACAATTTTGGTATAAGAACTATAAATCATGATCTTGTTTCGTTGTTTGGTTGTCTCGCTCTCGTATTTCTTAAGAAAATATGTATTCATATAAAGAGACGGTTCTTACCATTTATGTAGAAACCGAGAGGAGTGCATTATACAGAGTGAAAAATCACAGGAATCGCGAATAATTTATAGTTTCTTGATCTTTTCTTGTGCTGTTTTGTATATTTTTTCTATAAAACGTTATAAGGTCGTACATAGAAATTTTGTTGTGCGTTTGTTTGTACTGAGAGATAATATTTTTTTTATTTTTTTTATGGTTGAATCATCATCCGTTACCGTAAGACAACGTAAAACAGATCGTTGATAAATTTATAGAAATGTCAATCGATCATTTTTATTTTTTTTTTTAAATTTTCCAATCAATTTCCTAGCTCGCTCGATGGGTATGTATATATGGATGATTGATCGATTTCAATCAATTTATATTTTTATATAATTTTCGTACGTTCGTAATCAAATAAATTCGATTTTATTGTTGTTTTTGTTGTGTGTTCCTAATCGAGCCATCAATATTATTGGGAATGGATAAATATAAAAATAAACGTATTTTGGATTAGAATTATCTAATCTAAAGTTTTGAAAAAAAAAAAATAATAATAATAATAAAATAAAATTGAAAACCAGGAGGGTTTGGTGGTGTGAAATAGCATTTCACAGAAAAAAAAATAAATATTACCAAATTGAAATTTAGATCAAATTCGTCACATTTTGAGTGACGGTCGATAAAATATAAAAACGAATACTTTTCCAGGTCAATCAATCAAATTTTTTTTTATTATAAATTTTATTTTGTTTCGAGTAAAGAAGTTAACACGTGAGTGGACGCGATTGCATTGTCGAATCTATTGTTGAACCCTATAATCCCCTAAAATCTATAATTACAATGTACAACATTATCAATTATCATTCGTGAAGTGTGCAGCATGCCCTATAAAATATTTGGTTACCAACCCCCTCATTGCATTCATTGTAAACTGACAAAAAACCAGTAGCCAAAGTGTTTTTTACTTTGTTGTTGTATAAATACGCACACATTTTTTTTATTTATATATAGATATCATCATCATGTGTCTGAATATTCATATAATATTGAATTATTTCTTGTGTGTGCCTCCTGATAACACTCTCTGTTATCAATAATTTTTTTTTTTGGTGACAGACTTTGAAAAAATGTTTTTTTTTACTTCAAATCAATCAAATTGACATGTGATAAACGTCGATTGAAAAAAATAAAAACTAAAATTGGAAATTCGATCGAAATTTTGTCGATTAAGTATTTTGTATATACATAAAGAAATCTGTAGCGAACGACACAATAAAATATTTACGGTAATTTTTCATGTTTGATTACCGAAACGGTATATAGGTAGGTACCTACTCATATAGCTGTGGTATAATAATGTCGAACACAATTTAGCCTATTTGTTACGAAGGTAATATGTTTAAACTCTGTGGTCTGCTATTTTTATAACAAAAATTCATTATATCGAATAAATTTCGAAAACTGCCATCAACTGAGAAGCATAATCAAAGGATAGAAAAGTGTCGATGAATTCTATGCCACCGTGAATCATCAACTATCCCTAATTATTAATAAAATCAAAACCGAAAATTACAGTGCCGATACCATGACGGTCCTTATCGACACATATAGGAATAGAGCACTGGATGTCTTTATAGAGACGTACTCCTCATGCCTCGAGATCCAAAATCTCAATTTCAAGAGCATTCCTAAACACACAATCAAACTGGTACGACGTTCATTTGTCAAAATCGACACTCAGCCAAGTTATCATAAACAACAAAGAGTTTAACATGGAACAACCTGAGGACGAACAGGAATACAAGGAGTACATTAATATTCCCAGCGACATCGAAAAATTAGAAGAAGAGGCTGAGGAAAATTTCGAAATAAATTTTATAACGAATGTCTCTCTAGCATACCCTACGTAGAATATAAAACAAATAACAACAACATTCTAAGATTCCTTGTCGACACCGGGGCCAACAAAAATTTTATAAGACCCGAAATCGCCCGAAATGCCAAACTGATCGATAAACCATTCAACATTCGTACAGCGGGAGGTGACGTCAGGATTGAACAAAAACTATCAACTCAATTCTACAAAAAACTTGGCAAGGATATTCTGCTGCATTTTTATGTCTAGAGGCATTAGTAGATATGATAAATAATATCCTGACCATAAAATCGGACATCAGGATCCCTCTAAAAGCAAAAAAATCTACTCTAGTAAATAATATTGAAATATGTGACCAACATTTGGAGGAAACAAGCAAGGCTAACCTACGATCAATCATCACCAAATTTGCACCATTATTTGAGCCCATTTATGATACGGAAACCATCGAAACGAGCGTATGTGCCGCGATTAAAACAACTACCGATGAACCTATATTTACCAAAATCTACCCTTACCCCATCAATATGAGGAAAGAAGTATATATACACAAATAGAAAAGCTCCTAAACGATGGCATCATAACGCCATCCAAAAGCCCCTACAACTCACCAATTTGGGCTGTAGAAAAGAAAATGGACGCCACAAGGATAAATAAGTATCGTATGGTGATATAGACAGGGGAAAAGGGAAAAACAAACCCAGATTTCGACAAGAAGCTGTGGCTAACGATAACAAGGTCACAGTGACAACAGCTTCCGACAAAAGCACAGCTATATGAAAAACATTTTTTCTACTTCCAGCTCCTGTCTTTGGGCAGTAACAACTTCTATAAGTATTTATGAATACAACACACCAATCGTTTCTGTTAAACAAGGCAATGGCAATATAATAAGTGGAACAGTTAAAATAATACACAACATCGATCTCACTGGCTATGAAAACATCTTGAACACTATACAATCAGAAGTTCAACACATTGACTCTACGAGCATCCTAAGACCGCAACCTTAATAGGAGCAAACTTCTAGAAGAACTCTAGGGACGGCCATCGAAAGCTAAAAGTTCAATTGACTTGATAGGTTCAGCTTGGAAGTGGATCGCTGGGTCACCAGACGCTACCGATTGGAACGAAATCCTAAGAAGTCAAGATAAGATAGTTGAGAATAATAATGAGCAGTAAAAAATTAATATAACAGTTACGCAAAAATACAACAAATGATAAGTCAACAAAATGAGATTCTATTACAACTAGAAAATGGCACTAACGAGGTCATCCAACAAACAATATTTAACTGTGTCTTGTTGGTCAAAGAAGATATAAAAGAAATCGTGAGGGCAGTACAACTTGCTAAAGCAGGAATAATAATTTCAAATCTGCTAGACAAAGCTGAGATTAACCGACTGATAAATAAACCAAAATAAAATCTATGGCATAATTAAAAAATGTCACGAAATAAGAGAGGTCATTATATGTGAACCGAATCATCTACAGGAGATAAGAGCGAACCACTGCCTTAGCCAACTGATGAAAGGTGTTAACGCTGGATGTGAATTTTCCTTCAATGAGAACGAAGTTACTGAACCGTTAAACGAAAACACCATTTTCTTAAGTAACTTCGGGGGAATTTGAAACGGCAACAAATCAAACAAGCATTTAAAAGGAAGTTATCTGATTCAATATCAGAATCAAACAGTGGAAATCAAAGATTGGGTATTTACGAACAAGGAAATCAAAACACATCAAATTTTACAACCAGTACTTCAAACAAATATCACCGAACTAAAAATTACAAGATTAAATTTAGAATACCTACATAACCTACACACTCAAAATATTAAACACATGCAAAAAATGGCTAGAAATCAGCAAACTAGTTATATCACTAGTAACATCATAGACACTGGAATCCATTGTGCCACTTGAATAAAATTTGCACTGCGCGTGTGTACCATCTAATTACTTAAATTTTTTTGTCCCACAATATTGTTAAAGTAGAATATAAAAAGCAAATATTGTAGAAATTCTTTAGTTTTAAGTTTGATTGAAAAAAGTGGACATTAGTCCAAATAAAATAATTTTTTTAGCACCATTACGAGTTGCATCAACTTTACTCGATGGAGGATGCACAACACAGCTGCCTCTCAAAATACCATTAAAATAGAATGAAGCAAAAAAACTTTCTTACAAGATAGCCCGAATGCAAGGATTGGCCCAGTCTTAAAAAAATGTAAAATTATTCTTTGAGATGAATGTCGTGAAGTCACATAAAAATAGAAGAAGCTCTTGTTCTGCTAGCAGGTGATTTCCAACAAACTTTGGAAATATGTTATGCAAAGAAAGCTATCTACAAACAGGCGTGAGAATTTTCTTCACAACGTTACTGCCAAAACTTTGGATATAGTAACGGGAAATTTCCAATTGATCCTCTAATATGCGAGATACCGTCAATTCAGAACGTTGTAATGAAAGTTTATCCAGACATTTCAAACCACTTCCAAAATATGCTGTATAAGATAGAAAATTTCCAGCAGAAAAAATGTGTTTTGCTATTCACCGCTAGAGGCATCACTATCAAAAAAATGAAATTTTTTCTGCTGATATTGTTTGACATCAGCAGAAAATTTTTGAAGTTTTTATGCAAATTATAAATTCTCAGCAGAAAGTTTTATGAAAAATCAAAGAATTTATGAAAATGAAGAGAAAATATATGTTTAAAGGTTTTGAAGCGATGAAAGTTAATTTTGTTTAAAAAACGATTTGCGTATGTGTGTAAGGACTCTCAAAATATATTAAAATTACCATAATCATCATTATGCAAATACAGGCAACATCAAACAAATTGCCATCGTTCAAAGCACTCCATACAATTCTGAAGTCATTTTAATGTGAACGTTTTCAGTTTTTTAACAAATGTGTTAGAAAAACCCCCCTGTAACTACCCTGGGTGTATGTTTTTATGGTAGCTGATATCATAATCTATATACATGAGCAACATAAGATTCACACTTGGCGTCAGTAGCCTTCCATACATTTTTGAAGTCATTTTAATGTGAATGTTTTCAGTTTTTTAACAAAAGTGTTAGAAAAACCCCCCTGTAACTACCCTTGGTGTATGTTTTTATGGTAGCTGAGATCATAATCTATATACATGAGCAACATAAGATTCACACTTGGCGTCAGTAGCCTTGAATATATTTTTGAAGTCATTTTAATGTGAACGTTTTCAGTTTTTTAACAAAAGTGTTAGAAAAACCCCCCTGTAACTACCCTGGGTGTATGTTTTTATGGTAGCTGAGATCATATATACATATTAAAATTACACAATATATTTACTTTTGGGTGGAATTTTTGAAATTTGAAAAAAATTATTTACGCCTAAATGTTTGTGTTTTGTGTATAATAACTAAAACAAACACGTACATTTTATAACTGAAAACATATGACATCAAAATGACTTCAAAAATGTGTGGAAGGCTACTGACGCCAGGTATGAATCTTATGTTGCTCATGTATATAGATTATGGTCTCAGCTACCATACAAACATACACCAAGGGTAGTTACAGGGGGGTTTTTCTAACACATTTGTTAAAAACTGAAAACATTCACATCAAAATGACTTCAAAAATGTATGAAAGGCTACTGACGCCAGGTGTGAATCTTATGTTGCTCATGTATATAGATTATGATCTCAGCTACCATAAAAACATACACCCAAGGTAGTTACAGGGGGGTTTTTCTAACACATTTTTTAAAAACTGAAAACATTCACATTAAAATGACTTCAGAATTGTATGGAGTGCTTTGAACGATGGCAATTTGTTTGATGTTGCCCTGTATTTGCATAATGATGATTATGGTAATTTTAGTATATTTTGAGAGTCCTTACACACATACGCAAATCGTTTTTTAAACAAAATTAACTTTCATCGCTTCAAAACCTTTAAACATATATTTTCTCTTTATTTTCATAAATTCTTTTATTTTTCATAAAACTTTCTGCTGAGAATTTATAATTTGCATAAAAACTTCAAAAATTTTCTGCTGATGTCAAACAATATCAGCAGAAAAAATTTCATTTTTGTGATAGTGATGCCTCTAGCGGTGAATAGCAAAACACATTTTTTCTGCTGGAAATTTTCTGCTATCTTATACAGCATTTCCAAAATCATGATTGGCTTTGCAAACGAATGGCAGAATATTACTGATTTGTTTGTCATTTATATAAAAAGTAAAGATTCCACCACTGAGCCCTTCTTATATGTATATAACACTACAGTGGAATTTGTTTTTCAAAGATTTTGAAATTTTAAACTTTATTTTTTTTTCATTTTTATTTTTTTATTGTTTACTATGCGATCTGTTTTGGGGCTAAAGCCTCATCCTGCTCTTCCGCGGTTATGCTTTTTACGTCCTTACTTTAGGCCTCCCGGCCAACTCGAGGACGTACGGTTATAGGGCCGATTTAAGACCATCTGCATATTGCAAGTACATTGCAAGATGGGTCGGCTCATGGGTTTTGCACACCGACAGGGGGTCATAGATGTGTTACATTTCACCACAGATCGTAATCTGTTGAAGAAATTTCACTTTGCATCCTGCCCCTATCGGGATTCGAACCCGGTACCTCCCGATCCAAACGCCAAAAATTTAACAACTGTGCCATTTGATCGGTAAGTTTTAAACTTAAAAATTGTTAAACTTAAAATTTTATTTTAACAATGGTACGAATTCAGATTTTGAATATTTTAAATCACTGAACATAAAATTTTTAGAAACCTTCGTTTTATACGGTTGACCATATTTTCAGAACGTTTTCGGGAATAAAAGATTTTAATAAAAATAATAATGTTAATCTTAAGTTGGGCTTGAAACCCCGTATTACAAAATCTGATTACCGGATTTCAAAATCCCGTATTTTAATTATTTCCGTATATCCTTCAAAATTAATAAAATTAACTAATTTTGTAATTTTAATCTATGATTTTGAAATACGGGATTTTTAAAAATACGGGATTTTGTAAAACGGGATCTTAAAAACTCGATTCTTATGTCGACCATTTTGAGCCATTTTAGAAGAACTTTTTAATTGAAATTCTTGATTGTCATTTTTCGTGTGCTTTATGGGTTGGTGCAATGTTCTTAGACAAGTTTTCTTCATATACGTAAATTTCTTATCAAATTTTGAGCAAATTAGGACTGATTTAATTTGTCGTTTCATTGTGTTTCACAAAATATATTAAAACGGCTGCTAAGTAACTGCCTTATAAACTAGTGTTTTCACAAAAAATGTATTCTCGATTCAGAGATTGTTTAAAAATATTATTTATGGAAAAATGTTTGGTCCGAAATGCAGGCTACTTAACTCTCTCGTCAACAGTCCTTCATAAAATTCGAACAAATTTAAAAAGGAGAGAGTCCTAAATTCATACTTCCTCGCGGTGTGCTTCCTGAGCAATTTTAAATGAATTAGGCGCTGTAGTCGAGACGATCAAAGGAGATTCTGTTTATAGTCATGGACCAAAATATGTCACAGCGTCAAAACCAACGCAACCATACCAAATCAGCGTCTGTTCTCCTGGTTTGGGGCGGGTGCAGCTGGCGTCTGTCTTCCAGCAAGCGTGTCACTATATAAACGTGTTTCAAGTATAACTAGGTACTTCAAGATCTATCACCAGCACGTGACCCATATACGCAAAAAGTGGATTGAGCCTCGGCCTACGTGGTAAGCATTTTAACAGTTTTTCCTGGAAAACGATTGTCATATCGAGTACGTTCTTTAAACATTAGAAAATCTCCGAAGCAAAATGGCGATCGAATGATCGTGAAAAATTGATGGCTCATAGTAATAGGAGCTCTCAAACAGAATATCTCAGCGCCACGAAAGCCACAATCAAATTACATCGATAAAAGAATCGCGAATATATGAGGACTTGCATCGAAACCATCAGGTTCCAAGCGGTAAACAGAAATTCGAGGAACTAACTTGTCAACGCCAAGACTTTTAAAGACTTTCAACCAAAATCTAAACGATCAAAAACACGAATGGAGAGCTAAGAACAAACGTGGCTGATGTCTCAGTAGTACTGTTAATACACGGAAGAGACCTCGTCGTGATGATCTGGAACCAGCCAAGAAGAGTTGCCAGAGAAATGGAAAACTGAAATATAATAACTTTTGGTTGGTAGAACTTAAATGGAAGGGACAGTATCTGACCCCTCCGAAATAACATCAGATGTGCGACAGGGAGATGCACTCTGACACTCGAGTACGCATTAAGGAAAGTGATTTTAAAACATCGGGTTGTATATTCAACAAGTCAGGTACAATTCTTGGATATGCAGATGACATCGTGCTTCTTGGCCGACAACCAAATGAGGTTTTTAATTAAGCTTGACAGACAGCAAATCTGGTGCACATATTTGTCCACCGATGAAAAATTCTTTAAATCACCAATAAAGCTAGTCTCAAATTTCAAAATTGCACTATTGAAATAGGAATTGTCCAGATATTAAAAAATTTTGTCCACCCAAAAATTAGATTTATTCATACCCCTAAATCAAAATAAATGGCGGCCAAATTATTATAACAATAATATTCATAAATCATACATTGCTTTTGTCCACCAACCATAATGCGGTTTATGGAGTATTAAAATGTTCGTTTTAACTGTTGAGGTAAACCATAAAAATCGTCGAGCACTTTGAATTGCCATTTTAAGTAAATCAGTTATTTATAGAATTTTGAACACCAAAAACTTAGTTTTGTCTACCATTTTAAAAAAGAAATGTGGGGAATATTATTTATGCGAAGTGGACAAACGCTTTTAATGAAATCTGACTAAAATTCCAAATTCGGGGTGCTTCCGTTTTAAATTATAGTAGAGATTTTCTCCAGACGGTTCGAGCTCCCAACTTGCGCAGGATACTAACAACGTTGTTGTTGTATTCTGATTCATTACTAATTCCATACCCCACGATACATAAGGATCAGAAAATAAAACATATTTGTTGTTTTGTTTATTTATAGCTCGAGAGTGCATCGATTAGAAAATGTTATCAATACAAAACAAAATCAATCAATGAAAAATAGATAACGTCTATCTCTATATACACTTGCATATAAAAGAAAATTGTTCGGAAAATTGATTTTATTTTACTCACTGGTTTGTATATATGAGACTTTTTGTTGTTGTGTTGTTAAATAATAATAATAATAATTTTTATTGATGCCAGTAGGTATAGCGCAGAGATATGTATTGTTTGGGTTTTTTGTGAGCCTCTTGAGATATAAATTAAAATTGAAGTGGAAATTTTTGTTGTTTAAGTGGCGTGTGTTTTTCTGATTTTTTCACTAACTATATAGTATATAGTTTTCCACTCATTCGTCGACTTTATATACACCGACTGTATAAATACAGATTTTTTTTTTGTATTTTGGATAAAAATTGATTTTACTTCCCCTCTCTATATAATACCATCGTTATGTGAGTGGTGGTGGTATATATATATGGTTGTAATGAAACAATTCCTTTCCTCCAGTTTGCTTTTGTGTGACGAGGGTTGGCGGGTGCATAACATTACACAGTATATCGGGAGAGATATATTCACCCTAAAGTTATACAACAAAATAAAAATTATTTTAGGTTTTGTTTGGTTTTAAGGTGTTTCGTCTATCGTTTGAATTTTTCGCGATTTTTTTATTTTTTGCAGTCGCTTTTGTTGTATAAACCGTAATTTTTATTGTACACCACGATTTTGGTGTGGTGTCTGTTATCAGAAATTATCAGTAGCAATTTTTTATTGTTCTGTATGTTACGGGAAACAAAAAAAAAACTCCACCGTGGCTGTTGTAAGTAATACTGATTTGATTAATTAAGGTTTTAAGTTGTTTTATTATTATGGTTTGTTTACATTTGGGAATATGTGGCGTATGTATGTGTGGCAGCAACCAGGGACGCAGAAAGAGATTAGGCAATTTTGCGGTTTTATGGGTGTTGGTATCCACTGACTGGAGTGTCGTTGAACTCTAATGCGATATTTAAAAGTTTTTCGAGAACGGCAACCAAGTGTTCGAGAAAGACCAAATAGAACCTGTTAGGTGCCATCTAAAATGTTTTCATCAGAAACAGTTCAGAATTCGTGCAGAATACATTTTATGGAATACAGGTTTTTAAATTTTAATAATAACAATTTGTAGCTTGGATGAAAATATAAAAAAAGTTAGTAGTTGAAACCAAGATGTGTTTCTGTTTTGTTCCAATTTTGCAAATTGAATCCTGTTGTTCATCTCAGTCCATATTAACAATAGGGAATTAGTTTCATGAAATCACGTCAAATCGTATTAAACCTTATCAGAATGTGTCGAATTATATCAAACAGTATCAGATCGTATCGAATCGTGTTAAATCGCGTTTTTCGTACTAAATGATATCAAATAGAATTAAATCATAAAAAAACGTATCAAATCGAGTCAAAAATTATTAAGTTGTATCAAATCGGATCCAATCGTGTCAAAGTACTTCAACTCGTGTCGTTTGTCACATCGTATCAAATCAAATCGAATCGTACCAAATAGGATCAAAACGTATCAAATCATCAGAAGGTCGTATCAAATAATATCCATTCGTACTAAATCTTATTTAACAATATTAAATCGCATTGAATTGTATCAAATCGTATTAACTTAAAAATCGTGTCACTTTGTCTTAACTTAAAAAACATGTCACTTTTGATACGAAGTCGTATAAGGTCACATCAAATCATTAAAAAATCATATACAATTTTATTAATCGGAGTATTTAACATTTATCAAAATTGTAGCTACACAAATTAACAAAAAATAAAATGTGTAACTACATTTTAACAAAAATGTAGTGTTGTACACAGAAAAATATGGCAGGGTTAAAATTATAATTTTTTAATTTATATCCCACTTTCTAAACCTAAAAACTAAAAATGGAGAGCTAACAAAATTTGCGAAGAGTTAAAATGTCAATAAGTAACTTGAACTAAATAATTTAGAGTGAATTTTCTTCATTAATTTTTCCAATTTAAATCTATGTGAATATTTGAAAAAAATATTGAATGAATATGAATGTTGAATGTGAATATTTTTAAATAAAATATATCTTTATGGTTTTGAATTAATAAGGAATTTAAAATATAACTCGTTTAGTTTAAAATGTACACTTTGATTGCCATTAACACATATTTCTAGAGAAGGCTCCAAAAATATGAGTATTCTGGCATTTTTTATAGCTTGCCTGAACCTACTTCCGGTTGTTAAAACTATTGAAGTGTATCATTTTGAATCAAACCGTATCGAATCGAAACTAAGCGCATCAACCCGTGCTCTCTTTTATCAAATCATATCGAATCGTATCAAACAGAATAAAATCGTACTAATCCGTATCGAATTCTATCTTTAAACCATTTCACATATCAAGTTCGTACCAATTCATTAAAAATTGTTACGAAATGTGTCAAATGGTGTCAAAACTTATAAATTGTATTAAATCTTATGAAACAGTATCAACTCGTATCGGGCCGTATCAAAACGTATCAAATAGCATTAAATTGTATTGAATTAGATCTATTCCATCAAATCGTGCTAAATCAAATCGTTATTATTACATCGTGACAGATCGTAACAAATGGTATCAAATTGTATAAAATCATAACAAATCGTATCGAATTATATAAAAACGTATAGAAACCCGTCACTTCGTATGAAAAAGTATAAAAATTATAGTCTATTTTTTAAACCGTATCAAAACGCCGTATCAAAATGTATCGAGTCGTATCAAATCATTTTCAATCGTACGGAATTATGTCGAATTGTATTAAATGATATCAAATCATATCAAATCGTATCAAAGCGTATTGAATCATGTCAATTCGTTTTAAATGATATCAAATCGTGGGCATTTGATACAATTTGATAAAAGGAAACGAAGTTAAAGGGTTTGAATGGTATCAAGTTGTATCACATCAAATCAAATCATATCGAATTATATCGAACTGCATCAAATCGTATCGGATCGTGTCAAATCGCGTTTTTCACACCAAATCATATCGAATCATATTAAATCGGATTAAATCATAAAAAAATAGTATCAAGCCACACAAAATCATTAAAAAATCGTATCAAATCGTGTCAAATTTTATAAAATTTCATCAAATCGGATCCAATCGTGTCAAAGTGCTTCAACTTCAAATAGGATCAAAACATATCAAATCATTAAATGATCGTATCAAATAATATCCATTCGTACTAAACCATATTTAACAATATCGAATCACATCGAATCGTATTAACTTGTATCAAATCATATCGTATCGTATCAAAATGCTAAAAGTTGTGCCGTATCATATCAAACATATCAAATCTTCGCAAATTGTATCACAACGTATTGAGTCGTACCAAATAGTATAGAAAAATAAATCATGTTACTTCGTATCAAATCATATAAGGTTACATCAAATCATTTAAAAATCATATCAAATGGTATTAAATCTTATTAAATAATATCAAATCGTACCAATATTATAAAATCGTACTTAAACTATTGAATTGTAACATTTTGTACCAAATCGTATCGAATCGAAACAAAGCACAGCAAACCGTGTTCTGTTTTATCAAATCATATCAAATCGTATCAAACAGATTCAAACCGAACTATACCGTATCGGATCTTATCTTTAACTGTCACTATCTTCAACAGTTTGCTTAGTATCAAATAATTTCAATTCGTACCAATTCATGACAAATTGTATGGAAAGGTGATAAAACGTATAAATTGTATTAAATCGTATCATAACATATCAAACAGCATCAAATCGTACCAATACATATCAAATCGTACTAAATCGTATCAAATCGCAGCAAATAATATCAAACTGAATTAAATCAACAACAAATGGTATCAAATTGTGTTAAGTCATAACAAATCGTATCGAGTCATATAAAAAAGAATCATGTCACTTCGTATGAAAAAGTATCAAATCGTAATAATTTTTTTAAATCGTATCAAAATGCCGTATCAAAATGTATCGAGCCGTATCAAATCGATTTAAATCGTATCGAATTATGTCGAATTGTATCAAATGCTATCAAATCATATCAAATCGTATCAAATCGTATCGAATCATATCAATTCGTTTTAAATGGTAACAAATTGTGCGTTTTTGATACGATTTGATAAAAAGAAACCAAGTTAAAGGGTTTGAATGGTTTCAAGTTGTATCACATCAAATCGGAAGTCGTAACAATCGGATTGAAATTAAATCGTATCGAATTATATCAAACTGCATAAAATCTTATCGAATTGTATCAAATGGAATTAAATCGTAATGAATCGAATCAAAATATTAGAGGCCTTCCAAGACCAAATTTACTAAGTAAAATTGAGCAACTGAATCAATTGAAGGGGTGTGTGAATATTATGAGGTGAAAAATATTAGTTTCAATTCATGAAATTAGTTACGTGAAGTAACTGAAATCTAGTAAGTGAAAAGACTTGTGTACTTCACTTAGCTGCATGGCTGCTGTTGAAGCCAACAACCAGATGTCACATTGAAGTCCGGTTTAATTTGATGATAAATGGCATAGTGTCAATTGAAAAGGCTTATTTTGTGATTCATATTAGAAACCATGTTGGAATCTCATACTCATCATAATCAACGATAGTTTCATCCGAATACAGAACCACGCTCACAACATAGTTTGGAGTCCCGTTACAACAAACCAAACCGATCCCGATTTCAATCTGTTGAGAAATTCCTCGGTTTGGTTGAAATTTGTAATTTTTAAAAACTGAATGCAGAACTCGTAATTAAATCTATAATTTACATCATTAAAACAAGGTTTATACCAAACGATTGAGAAATAGTTTACTTCCATTCAAATTGACCAATGTTCAGAAAAATATAAAAACGTCGATAATGTAGATTGCTTTCGTAATAAATAGGTAAACCGAGAAATTTTGGTAAAAAAATTCATATCAAAAGTCAGCCAAAAATGTCGGTAACGAAGATTTGATCGTAACATCAGAATGGGCGTCATAGCACTCAGCTGGATTGTTTCTTTATTAGGTATATCACATATTTAAAAATAACTAATCGCTTAAACAGGCCTAATTAAGTCAACCAAAAATATCGATAAAGCAAATGTAAATTAACAACAAAAGTTACCAGACCCAAATAGTCGTTAAAGCAGGCCTATTATAATATTAGATTAGAAGTATTAGAGAGAAAATATCAATAAACTGAAGAAGAGTAGACATTTTGATAAACTGAAAACTGTCGATAAAACAGATTAATAGGGTCATATTAGAAATATGAATGAAGAAAGTTTGGCAAACTGTTAAAACAGAATGAAGCCAACCAAAAATGTCGAGAAAGAAGGTGCGATTTAGCCAGTTAAACATCCAATTAAAAGTCACATTCAAAATGTCTCTATGATTCGAACTCCTCAAACTTCTTTCAACCAACTAGCCATAGTGAGAATGATATGCTCTTCATTCACTTCATACTCGCCTCAACTACGCGTCTTCAAAATTGAATTCACATCACGTGATTAATTTAATTTCGACTTAATCTGTAACACAAGAGACATACACAATCTGCATTATCGATAATTTTATTATCGGCCGAAACAATTCAGTAATCTTTAACGAGGTTGACGTATTAGTTTTAATAGTCGTTCTTCCGTGAGCAAACGAATTTAAACTGGAAACATCCAAGTTTTCGTAAACCGTTTTTTGCAAAAAATTTTGAGATGCTTTCCGATGCGATTAGTGTAAGGTAAAGAAACAACTTTTTTAATTACTCTCCATAGTTTTAATGTTTCAGGGTCTAATATTTACCCAACATTACTTGATCGATCGCAATGTCAAAAGCACGCATACGATCAACTACTGTTTTCGAATATACGCACCAAATTCCACACCAATCTAACATTTTTAAAATCTGTCCGAAAAGCTACAAAATAAATATTCTGTTTGCCTGGTTTTGTGTTACAGAACTAAACTCAAAAATAAAAGATCAAACGATCAAGATTTACTTTGATCAATTGATCAAATCGTTATTTTTCTCTTATAACAAAATAAATGAAAACAAAAAAGTCAAAACATCTTACCTTAATATTACACAGCATTTTCGAAAATATTTTTGTTATGTGCGTGTGTGTGTGTGCGTTCAATAAAAATTTTTAAACATAAAACATTATTTCGTTGTTAAAAAATAATAATAATAAAAAATTAAAATTAAAATTTTAAAAAAACATATTCCAAAAACACGGCACAGAGCACATGAACAACAACAACAACAATTTTCTTGTTCTTAAAATGTAATCACAATAGCACAAAAAAATCTCCAATCTCATTCATCAAATTGTCTGAAAATAAATAAAAAAAAAACAATTTCTTTAATTAATTAATCAATCAATTTCAAGTAAGAAAGAAAAAATTTAATTCTAAAATTAACATTGCGCCGCGCCGCCGTGCACACCAAACATGATGGCAATTAATTATATCGAATTTCGAATATCTCTGCATTCGGCTATTTAAAATAATTGTTAATTTAACAAAACAATAAAAAAAAAAAGTTGTCTTCATTAACCTATCACGCGCGAGGCGCACACATTCCAAGTACAAAATTTAATTTTATAAAAATTAAAACATCTGAATGAATGAAAATTCCAAAATAACAACACAGAATTTTCATTAATGAAAATGACGATCGCGCGCACAATAAAAATATTTATTTGGGAAATGATCAAAAATTTTATATTTTTGTTGGTTGATCGTTACACATTTCAATGCGTGATTTTAAAAGTAAATTCCGTATTTGGAATAAAATATTATTATGCGATCGATCGCCATGATCGATCGAACGATCGCGCCCAACTTACATGCAAATTGAAATAATTATAAGAAATTTTTTGTCTTTTATGCAATCTTACACATTTGTGGAACAAAAAAGAAAGTGTATGATTATGTCTATATACGACGATGAGCGAGCGATCGTGTTACTTTAACCACAAAATAAAATAAAAAAAATTATGTATGTGAAATTTTAATATTTATGAGATAAGTAAATTTCATGATCGGAAAAATGTAGAATACCAGGTTGTGATAACATAGGTTTTGTTTCGAGTTGTTGAGTAAGATCATCATATTACGTGCTACTCGACAGGCTTAAAGAATTATGGGGTGGTATAAAACTCAACTCAACTCTTTATGGTCGGTATAATTCATTACAAAATTAGGCCTACATCTGATTCCTTTATAAAGAAAATCGATACAAAAAACGATACAATATTAGCCCCGATTATCAAGGAAAACTATGCCAAATCCTGAATTGTTAAATATTAGGTACAATATGAATGACTTAATAAAAGGCGAATGCAGTAGAACTTCAGGAAACTTGCTGATTAGTTTGATTGGACCTAAATCCGATTTTACTATCAAAGAATCCGTTGCAATTAAAATTGATCTGATTTGTTGATTAAGTTCTAGTTGATTATCTGATATTTTTAATATATCCGCTAAAAGAAATTGTACTTTCTAGATTATCTACTCACGCTCAGAAATTTTGAGAAGTTTTTCGATGGAACCTTTACATCTCGGGTTATACAGCTTCTCGGCGAATTTATTGGCGATGTAATTACGTTCAAAACTAAGGCAATAATTATTTCGAAAGGAAATTTCATTGTAACCTGAGGTTAACTATTGTTTTGCGAATTTAAAATAATTCGCTAAGGCATTGTGTTGATACTTTGTATGTAAGGCCAAGGTATTTTCCGAAATTTTTAGTATGGTCAGCGGTGCAGTTTGACGAAACATCTGAATTTTTTATTTGAGATTTCAAATCTCGTAAAGTATGAAATATAATTCAATCACTGATGCCACACAGGGTATCACAGAAACCGTGTTTTCCTTCGTTTCTTTTTGTTTTCGAGAGAGCAGAACAAAACAAAATAAAATACACATACATATATACACACATACATATATCTATTAGGACTAGTTGGCCTTAAAAAATAATCAAAAACCCAAAAATCTCGTGTGGCATCAGCCAATAGGTTTTATTGATAATAAAATACGCAGATTCCTTTCATTCAATTTTTAATCGTTTTTTTTACAGAAGTGCAAATAAAATTTAATTGGTCGAAAAATTTACAAATTTGTTTTGAAACAAAAATAAAACATAGCTCAATTTTATTTCAAAGCAAATTTGAATCAATCAACTCACTTTACGATGCATCTTGAAGTATCGATCGATCAAGTGTGCGGCTTTAATTTCAGGTTTAATATTTTTTTCCTAACTTGTATACTAAAACGCCTAAATGATGGCAGATCACAACTACACACTCTAGTATTTCATTGTTTTGTTGTTTTAGTCGATATTCACCACCAGATCGCATGATGGCTATGACAGAATTCAAAACTTACCAAAAGTCGAAATGCATTGTAACGGGTTAATATGTTAATATGGGGTCCTCATCAGCTGCATTGTAATAGGTGATTCATTTTCAGGAAAAATAATTCTTTTTCAAAAATAAAAAATTCAATTTTATCGAGTAATCTTTATTATCATAAAAAAACCATTCTTTGGATTTATTTTTTAAAGATTATTTCTTTCAAATGTTGCCCGTAACTGCGGCTAACATGGTCCATTCTAAAGTTCCAATTTTCGATGACCCGATCGAGCTTTTCGAGTGGTATTTGGCCAGTGACGCGAGTAGTGTTGGCTTTTAACTCCTCAATCGTAACCGGCTTATCCATGTAGACTTTGAAGTTTAAGTAGCCCCAAAGGTAAAAGTCTTAAGGTGTGATATCTCATGATCTAAAGGTGGCCAATTGGTCCGAAGCCTGAAATTAACTGTTCGCCGAATTGTTATCGCAATAAAGCCATATTGGAACCAAATGTCGTCGAGATCACGGGTTTCAATTTCGCAGGCAGCAAATAGTCTGGTATAAAAGCGCGATAACGGACCCTATTCACAGTTACGTTCCGGCCACCCTCATTTTTGTAAAAAATATGAACCAATGATTTCACCAGCCCATAAACCACACCAAACCGTTTGGTAGCTCTTGTACCACTTCGGGTTGCTTTTAAGCCCAAATAAGACACCTAGCCAATAAGCCAGAAACGGGCCTCATCGCTGAACAAAATGTTGGTCGAAAACAGCATTTTGCAAGCTTTTCAAGAGAACAAAGGCTGAAATGGTGATGATTCGGAAGATCGGCCGGCATTAATTCTTGCACGAGTTGAATTTTGTTAAATGGTGTACCAATATAACAATTGTATAATTTATGTTAAAACGATTACATTAGTTAAATTTTATTTAAAGACATCATTTTAGTGTCCTAATTCTTATCCCAACTTTTTAAATTAGATTTATTAAAAACTAACTTTAAACCGAAATGTCAGTAATACGTCCTTTCTTGGTTTAGTAAAGAATCCCAAATAGGTCAATATAGTGATATCATCATAATAAATTTAAATAATTTAATTTAAATGTAATTACTGGTTATGTAATTTATATTTATATAAATTAAATATACCTAAGCATAATTCTGACTGTTACTTTTTAAAGCACCTAATACGGGGCCAGCAATCAATTTAAGATTCCGAAAACAACTTTGCTTTGGCGTTGGATTTTTTCGGCCTCTAAAGGTTTAATGGAAGAAGGCTGTAGGAAAATTGAAAATGATGAACGAAAGCTTCAAAAAGAAGATTTTGCGCCATTATTAGGGAAAATTTTGTCAACATTTGCAAATCCAACATCAATTCAAAATGCTTTTAGAGTATGCGGAATTTATCCTTTTTCAGCTGATGCTGTAAATTATTCAAAACTGATAAAGAACCCACAAACAATAATGTCAACTTCAAATCCTAAAATTGATATTGGAACACGACCAGATAATTTTTTAGAAGTATTTGAATCGGTTTAGTTACAAAATCAATTGCAAAGTTTTAAGAATGCTACAGGGTCCTGGAATGGTATTAAGGAAGATGAAAATTTGTACTATATGTGGGTTAAATTATTAAATAAATATAGTCAAAACAGACTAAATTTTGGTACGTTTGATAACACAAATTTAAGTGTATCGAGTATTGGTGAGGTGCACCAATAAAACTCTGCGGTAATTGAAGGAGAACCTCTAGAAAATATAAACTTTAATAGAGTCTTCTTGTAGTTCGATAGAATCGCGAATTTGTTTGATCGTATATGAAAATTGTTTACGTCATCGGCAAATATGAGAACATTTGATTTTTTTATTATTTTCGTTATGCTGTCAATGAAAACAATAAAAAGCCATGGTCCAATGTGAGATCCTTGGGGAACACCAGAAGTCACCTTGATAACTTTAGATTTCTTATTTCCTATTATGACATATTGCTGACGACTTGTTAAAAACGACTTGAACCAGTTGATATATTCCGTTGAAAATCCAAATGTATACAAGCTTTGGAGTGCTTTATGATGACATTTAGAGTCAAATGCCTTGCTGAAATCTGTATATGCAACATCAACTTGGTTATGTTTCCCAATCTCGTTTATAAGTATGTTAGTGAATTCAACCAAGTTGGAAGAAGTAGAGCGACGTGGCATGAAGCTGACGTTGCATATCTGACGTATTGATTTTGATTTAAATTTATCGCATTCGACCAGTTCAAATAGTTTAGCAATTGATGATGTTGTTGATATTCCTCTGTAGCATGTGACGTAAACGAGAGGTTTACTTGATTTGAAAATTGGTGTTATCTTAGAGATTTTCCATTTCTCGGGAATAACAGCCGATGTTAACGAATGATTGAAAAGCTTACATAACGGATTAACCAAGATACTTATTCGCAAACGTTTTAAACATAACTGATGAACGAAATGAATGTCGTCTGGCTCATATTCGTCATCAAAGTCTTTCAAGGCTGATAGAATGTTGTCAGCGGATATAATTGGAGGAGTGATAGAGATGTTTGTATGGCTGGTTTCATCAGTGGCCGGGTACGCTTCGGTTTCATGTTTTGTTCTGAAGTATTTCTAGAATTGTTTGGGATTTGTACTTTAGCTTGAAATACGCATCGAACTCCTCGCTCTGCTTTAAGAATGCCATGTTGTCTGTTTCTATGATCTGATTTCCTCATTTTAGCGTAGGTTCTGCATTTGCGATTTTTAAGGTTTATAAGCTGGTCGTCGAATCACGAACCACCCTCCTTAGCGTTTAAAATTTGATCCCAATTCACTGATGCAAAAAAACTTTCGAGATCAGAGTAGTTTGCCTTCTTAAAGTTGTATTTGATTTAATTCTGGAGTTCTGACTTTTGTGCCGCATAGAGGGCGATGTTGAACACAATGTCCGGAGATTATTATTTGTTCAATAACATTAACCGCAAGATCTAAATATCTGTCCCGATTACTTGCAATGCTGTTAATTTGGTTTATATTATAACTCAACATGGTATCGACGAACAGTGATTCTGCATCCGACTTTATGTTGCTTGGGAGTATGCAATTTGGTTCCTGATCAAGATCTCATAAAATGTTTGGAAGATTGAAATCACCAAGTACAACTACTAAATGGAATGAAATTGATGTATTAATGACCTCATTAATCGAATTAAGGCATGCTGCATAAACGTAATCGTATGAATTGGGTGGTATATGCAGTGTAGATGAATAAATAACGTTGATTGATTTTAATCTTCACGGAAATCTGTTAAATTCTTGATGGGAGTATTTTATCTGCATGACTCTCTGGCTTAGAATGAACGGCTATTAAAACGCCGCCGCCTGATTTCTTAGAGCTCGTATCAGGCGATCACATCTATAAACAACGTAGTCATGTCCAAAATATTCCGAACTATTAATTCCCGAATGGAGATTGGTTTCATTAATTACATAAATCAAGAAGTGTGACTGCATCACGAAAGGGAAAATTTGTGATGCTATGAATGCCATTTTGTTAACATTTTGATAGCAGATGGAACATATTGCTTTAAACGAATTACAAGATCTTAATAATGGTTTAGTATTTTCACTTAAGTGTTCGGAGTGTTTGGCCCTTTGTTCCGAAACAATTTCTATGAAAATTTCTGTCTTTTGGTTGGATATTCTGGCTTATATAAAACTAAAATAGAGGAGTTCTAATTGCACATTCCAATTCTCTCCACATTTCTTCAATTGTTGCGGTTAATAGTAAACGTAGGGTTCCCTAGGTTCCCTAAATTAAGCCCTTTCTCTCAAAATATTCACTTATATTGGACTGCTATTTTATCAATACTTCGGGATCTTTCAGTAAATCGATTTTCCAGTATCTAAACCTTCAACTTTCGTAATAATCATGAAAAACTTATTAATTGCTCTGCCTTTTTCTTTCATAGGAAAGCTTTCTGAAAATGTTCCTATTATATTTCTCATTTTTAAGCATTTTTGTTAAAAAAAAAAAATGTTATATGGTTTGGTTTGCCGTCTGTCCGTCTGTTCGGCTCTCGATAACTTGAGAACGGATGGAGATATCAACTTAATTTCTTCACTAAAAGTTTAAGCAATTCATGGGAACGATCCCTATTGATTTGGACATTTCTGTGTTTAGGGTGTTCGGAGATATGTAGGGTTATGTTAACCCTCTCCTTAAAATTGATTGATTTTTTTTTCTATTTTCTATTCTATTTTGTTTCATGCGAAACACAATCTTCCAGTTCTGTAAAATATCGAATTTGAAGTACCCAATATTGTTTAACTAATATCCCAACCCCATTTCATAGCCAACGATTTTGAACAATGTGCTACTTCCTTTTTTATGATTCATATACCAGCTATAATGTTTACAATCAATTTGTGTAGGTCTCCTAATGCCAATAATATATACACCAGTCCTAACAAAAACCTTATCGATCAATAGTTGTTTCGTAAATTCAGCGCAACTCCAAATATTCTAGGTAGCTTAGCAAAAGCGAATCCGATTAGATATTTTTTGAAGTTGTAGGATTACTTGGACTGATTGGTTGCAAACGACGTGAGCGAGAATCCGTCTTAACGTTCTCTCTGTGTATGGTATAGCGAAACATTATCCGTGTATGGGGTAAAAAAATACCCCAATGTATTTTGTACTAAAAATTTTTTCCATAACAAAATTTATTATTTTTACTTACTTCTAATTTATTAAAAATACAAAAACTTAATGCACAATATAACAAAAGATACTGATAATTAATACATTAAATTTTGATTCTTAAAATTATTAAAAAGAAAAGTCATCAACTTCTTCATGTTGTTCAATTTCATCATCAACTATTTGACTCATTGCGATTTTTACGCTTTTTTTCAAGACCCTGGGAGTGGCAAGTCGCTTCTTGATTTTATTGTCCACCAGCTGCAATGTCAATTTCTTGAGAAATTATTTTCGTTCTGAAGAAACCGATGAGTCATAGAGACAAAAAATGGCGACACCACCCGTATCTAATAAGTTGAAGAAGAGTACCATTGGACATCTTCTATTTTTACGCAGCACATACATCGCAACGCAAAATATTTTTTCTAAGAACGGCAATGTCCAGTTTTGTGCCAAACAAACAAATATCATTTGCTAAGCTTTGCTTTTCTGCTTCAACTTAAAAAAAATCAACTGGACTACGTCATTTGATTGAAGAGGCTTACGGCAAAAGAGCATCATCGAAAACTACCTATGAGGACAAGAAGCGCTCCGTAAGACCAAAAACATTTGAAGACACTGAGCTGCAAGCGTCATTGAAGACGACACTCAAACTCAAGATCAACTTGCGGAGGCATTAATCATTACTCGCCAAGGAATTTCCAAACGTTTACATGCTATGGGAAAAATTCAAAAGGAGGGAAAATGGGTACCACATGAGTTGACTGAGAGACAGATGGAAAATCGAAGGGAGAAATTTTGATTGCTTTGATTTGCTTTTACGGCATGCATGTTACGTGAGATGAGAAGTGGGCGTTTTTTAAGAATCCCAAGCGCAAAAAGTCGTGGATTTCATTTGGCGAAGCATTAACATCGACGGCACGGCCAAATCACTTCGAAAAGAAGACAATGCTGTGCGTTTTGTGAGATGAGAAAGGAATCGTGTACTAAGAGCTGCTGAAACCCAACCAAACAGTAACATAAAAATTTGATAGACGATGAACGGTATCAGTGTAATGCGTGGATTCCACAGTAAAACAATTTTTTCAGTAAAAAATACTGGAAAACCGACAAGAGAAGAGTATATTAAAATTACGTTAGAGTAACAAAGGCAGCAACTTTTATTTTTTTTTTATTATAGCAAAATTTATAGTCATATAAATACCGTAGTTTTGCATATATTTGTTTAACGAAACGCAATTTTCTTAAATTTATTTTACACTACATTGTACGTGTAGGTAGCGGCACAAAAAATAATTACAAGTCTGGTTATTTTTTTTTTGATATTTCGTTATAGTATTTATTAACTATAAAATTGTTGTAGTGTGCGAAAAATATTTCTTATCGTATATAATTTTTTGAAGATGCGTTAAAAATGTTGCCATAAAAAGTATTTAGTTTCATACTTTTTATGGTAACATTTTTTACAAAAAATTTTTTTGTTTCTTTCTAACAAGTTAAGGATTTATATTTTACTGAAAAAATTTGTTTCACTGTGGAATTCAAGCATAAAGGCTTTATTTCACAATAAAACACATTTTTTCAGTAAAAAAAGGGCAAGACAAAAATTAATTTCGCCACAAACCAAAACGAAACAAACAAAAATTCAGTAATATTTTACTGACAAAATTGTTTTATATGTAGTGGTGTGTTGCCATAAAAAATGGAAAAAACACTAACCAAGATTTTTATTATTTTTACAATATGTGATTTCTTTGCAAGGGGAAATTTTTAAGATATTTTTTTTTGATATTGGTGAATTGTACCAATCAAACTTAAACTCCTATAAAAAAAATTAAATTGCCTAAGTAAATATATTTTGTGAAATTTTGTTGGTTATGTTTCTTTAAGATGTCAAAATTTAATTATAGAATGTTCCCATAAATTTTGCTTTTGTTTCTGTCGCAATAATATAATTTCTTTTTTTGTTTCTCCAGTATGTTTTACTGAAATAAATAATTTCTCATTGTGGAATAAAGGCTTAATACACAGAAGTACACAGAAATGCATTTAGTTTCATTTTAACGATAAAAATGAAATACAATCAATCGATTATAACTCTTTTCTTTATCTGGTGTAAATCTAATTGAAGATAAGCATATGTAAATCGATTTTCAATAATTTTTAATAATTACTTTTTATTTACATTTTTGTAGGTCTGGGGTAGTTTTTTATCCCCGTACACAGAATCGAGGTTAATGATTATTATTGATGTAAAGCACGTGGGGAATGATCATTAGAGTCACCATAGGAACTATAGGAACATTTGAAATTTGATAAACTTCAATCATTGCCAGATGAATATCTGTTGTAGCTTGGAGAATTTCCTTTCCACCCTAAATACCTTCAAGTGGCTTGTTTGTTAGTAATGAGGTTCAATATTGAATAATATTCAAACGAATACGAGTTTGCCCAACTGTTTCATTTTCAGGCGTGATAATATCTGAGTAATTACCACAGAAAACACAATTACCATAAATGAAGGCTCTCGAACAATTATATAACCTTGATAAGTATCCATCTGTCGTCTTTGGAAATTACAATTAAAATTTAAGGGGCATGCTATTAGTTTCTAATACGTAATTGTGAAGTATGGTGAAAATATGAGGAGCGTTAATGATGGTGAAATTGTTGTTTAGAATTATTATTTTTTAATTATTTTTTTTAATTAACATACATATTAACACGTCAGATCCTAAGAAAAAGTGTAGTTATAGCATTTTATGCAAGAGGCCTTTTTATTTACAATTTATATCAATTAAACAAACTTATCCTAAGGGCTTTTTCCATTGAAGTGCTGGGAGCCATGCATTTTTTGTTGTTAAACAGGATGACGCCAATCAATTTATGGCGTAAGGTGACTGAACTAAAATTTTTATAATTCGCGATAGTCTAAGAATTGCAATGTCAGCATAAACATGGTGTCGATCTCTTTCAAATATATATCCCTAAGGTTAGAAGGTGTAGCGTGGGGTGTTTAATTTATACGGAATACGATGAGATGACCCAGTGATGGATTGACGTTCAATATATCTTTGAATCACCATATATATTTGAAAAGGCGTTTTCGGGACTACTATTTATTTCTTCCTCGACTGATCTACCAAATAAATAATGATGTTAAACGGAAAGTGGTGACTGACAACTGTAAGTTACCCATTATAATTTTACTTTTAAATTGGTTTATATGGATTGAGTTTGTTAAATCTTCGTTAATGTCATGTCGTTAAGCAAATTTTTAGAAATATATAAAAGTATTTTCAGACAAAAATAGTTGTTGTGTTTTCATAGATTAGCCATGAATCATAATCATTGAAAACTCAATCTATATGAAAAAAAGGCCTTTTCGAATTAACCTGTTTATTTCTCACCATAATCTTTACAGACACAACAAAACGTAAAGGGATATGAAATATAAAAGCCACATGCATTGAGCAACGCAAAACTTTCGCCAATTTTTTCGTCATATCAATATCTGTTGTTGCTGGCAAAGCTGTAGTGTTTAGTGAAGTCAGCTTACCAAAAACACATTAAGTAAAAATCTATTTCTTTCGTCATTTTCGATGTAGAAAATAATTCAAAAACTAACTTATTTGACCATAAGTTCAATTACCGCCTACCATCGATTAGGTTAACAAAATAATGTAGCTCGTACGTTAACAGAAATAAATCGAATTTTAATTGTCGTTTTATACGTCTTGTGTATATATGTACATTCGAGCACATAGTTCCTGTTGTTCTACAATAATAATAATAATAATAATAATATAAGAAATCTGTTTCTTATATTATTTTTAATTGTACAACTTACATACGCGTACTACGTATGTACATACATTGTACACAATTTATACATGTGTCATATCACAATGGTTTTTGAAACGATTACGTCTAAAGAAAGCAGCAAAAAAAAAAAGCAATAATAAGAAAACGGGCAAAAATGTAAAACGCGTAAAACATGAATGTTTTTTTGTCAGCTTGTATACATATGACACATAATGTATGATCATATATCTGTATGAGATAGTTTATGATTGAAATGTGTACATACATAAATAACGAATAACACAAAAAAATAACAAAATTTATGTCAGTTGTGGGTTTTACTTTATGTTGTCTTATGTCGTATAAATTATCATAGATTGATCGTTATTATGGTGATCGTATGTCTTAAGTATTAATAAAGGTAAATAAACATGGTTTTGTGAAGGATCTCTCATATTTGTTTTTATAAAATAACACTAATAAACATATCCGGAGCTTTTTAATTAAGAAAACTACAAAATTTAAGCGGCATTAACCTATTTCATGTTACTAACAAACAAGCCTAGCACAATTGGCGGCACCCAGAGATACACCCATTGTGAAAATTACAAAAGTTCTTAGCACCGCTTACAGCTTTGCATATTGTGAAATATATTTGTGCTATAGAAAAAAATTTCCAAAAACAATATAATAGAAAAGTAAAAACTTTTTTGTAATTTCATGGTGTTATTGTTCACCAAAAAATTAAAAAAGAAAATATTAAAAATAAAACATGAATTTTCAATTTAAAAAGTTTTTAATTAAAAAGAAAATCCTCCACACCGCAGTAATGGTGTCGGTATATATATGACGAATAGAAAATATGCGAACGAAAAATGGAAAATTTTTTATTTTTGGTATATGGGTGATGGGGCGCGCACGTTATGATTTTATAAATACAAGCGAGGAGATTAACTTCCTATTAAATTGTTTTAGAAAATAAAAAATAAATAAAAAAAATTTGAGGATTACGAATCGTGAAGGTAATGTTGAAATTTACCTGACATGATGAAATCATGTGCGTGTGAGATTTCCTAAATTTTCTTTTTAGTACGTGTGGACGAAATTGGTATAAATGAACGTGGTTTTCCCAAGGGTTTCTACGGGCTTTTATAATACGAAAAACGGTCTAGTTCACAAAATTAACTATAATATGGAATGCTCAAAATATTAAGACACATACGCTTTACATTCCAATTGCTTGTGGCCTCTTAAATGGAGAGTAAAAAAATTTGTAATCTGACGAAACAAAATAAATAAACTGAACAAAATTACAACTCGATAGTAGAATCTCATGTAAAAGCCTTTATTAAGTATTAACCACCGTTCAAACCATTACAACTTCCCACTCTTCTACACATTTTGTTTCTACGCTATTTCTAGTTACTCTGTTTTTATCCTCTCGTTTATCGCTTTTATCATTCCCTCACCACTTTTCTCTTCTAGCGTTAATTTACTACTAATAAACCTAAACATTAATATTTGTATTTTTTGGCTTGTTACAATTATTATTTTAAAAAGGCTTTTTCACTTTAATATGTAAAGCGTATTAAAATTACTTTCCATTATTTTAATTTTATTTGTAGTGAAAGAATTCGTTAGGGTTAATTTTCAAAAACTGGACTCTGGCCAGCATCCAATAGATTCCCGATTTGTAAAATTAACGACAAACAAGGAGTAAAGAGATCTGAAACGAAACGTTTAAAAATTTGACGATATGTTCAGATTAAATGAGTGTTTAGATATAAAAATGTAAATTTTGTAAATATCGAGATTTCATGTAATCGATTTGTGATTAATTTATTTTTATTGTGTAATTTTAAGCTCTTGGAATTATATTGTAATAATTAGGGCAACCAAAAATGCGATTGTAAAGTAGAAGTTCACAAAAAGACTGTTACGCATTTTCCGAGGGCATGTATTTCTACTTTACAATCGCAAAACAAATTTAATTTTAAAAAAATGTGTCAATTTGATTGGCAAAATATCACCTATTTTTAAGAGCATATTTTTGGTTGCCCTAGTAATAATCATTAGGGATTTTTTATCCTGTGGATTATAATTATTGTAAATAAGTAAATACATCAATTTATATCAGTCTTTTACTTACTAATCATTAAACCGTTGTTGTTACCATATTTTCTCGGAACGCTACACCTCAACTATAATGAGTAGACTCATATATGTATCCCTAATCATAAATGTATCCTCAATCGGTCACTACCATTATTCTTCTGAATTTGCCCACCAGCTATTTATATATATATATGACTCTACCATTAAAATACGAAAAGGCCTTTTTGAATCTTCTCATTCATACTTTAGAAAACAATGACAAAATTGCAAATAAGGGTATCAGGCCTTTCAAATTTTAAAGTGAAAAATTTCAATCTTAATTAAAGTAGTAATCTTAAATTTCTGCTACACTTTAAATTTTACGTGGTCTTAAATAGATTAGAAAAATCAATTGACGATAATCCAACAAGTTATATGTCTAAATCAGATGACACAGTCTTGTGTCTATTCTGACATAATTTTGAAAAAGCCTTTTAGGTTTATTAAAGCTTTAAAATTATTTTAGCTATGAGTTTGTTAATATCATCCTTACAAAAGTACATTGTTAATCACTAAAACCGTTTCGGATGTAACTATTTGTTGATTATCATCAAAAATGCAACTGAAATAAAAAGAACATTTCAAAAATAGAGGGATATGAATTACGATAGTTATGTACTGCGGGACGTTAACTCCCACCGAATATACCTCCTATGAATATTTATACAAAAAATTCAAAATCCAGTTTTTCATTACTAAGAATAACGACGGGGTGAAATTTCGGTGCGACATTATTGTGAATGTGATAAAAATATTTGAATTTTATTGATGACGATGTTTGATGGTATACCAATATCCTATGATTGATAGCTTTTTTCAGATCGAAATGGACTTGACAGATTAGTTTGATATACAGAAAATCAACTAGCTTGTCCCGCTAGTCACACCATTATATTTCATATGATATATGTGAAATTTAATTCTTACACGAAAATTGCGAAAAGGCCTTTTTAATATGCCTTAGGTCGTAAAACACGAACAAATTATAACGACGTTTAGTTAAATAAATTAGAATACAAATAATTTGATGCATCTTAATCATAAGTTTAAATGGTTTTTTTTTATGGAAAAGACGAAATTTTGAAAGTCTATATTTGCGACAAATAACATAACTAGACATATGCCTGTCACGCTATATTTTGCTATCATTAACTTTTGTGTACAATTTAGAAAAAAGCATTTCCAGAAATACTGTTCCAATATCTATTTCACTTTATCAAATACACTAAAACCTCGTTTGATGATCTCAATGTGTACCCATACCGTATTTCGTTAAGCGAGGATTTTTTTTTACTATTTTATATGAGAAAACAAACAATTAGCAATCAACAGTTAACAAAATAACAGTCATAACAAATTTTTGGATACAAATTATTAATGATTATTCCGAGGCTTCTTGTTCGTTAATCGAGGTTCGTTAAATCGAAGAAAGCGAGAAAATTCGTTAAACGAGGGATCGTTAAAAGAGGTTTATCTATATTCAGTGGAGGGATAGCGGTCGGTGTTAAAGTCCGACTATAAGTTGAACGGAGATTTAATCTTCTTTTATGTAATCATAGCCTGTGAAAGAAATTTTATTTAAAAATTCACTTTTGTCGATCAGTTTGTTAAATTAACATCATTATTGAAACACATATTTTTAGTAAGCATTTTCTATGTTCATTTACTTTAAATAAGCTTCCATCATTATCGCCGACGTTGTTACTTCAAAAAATGGCTTTTCAGCTTTTATATAACTTTACAAACTGAATTTGAAGTATAATAGCCAGATACAGTGGATGGCGGTATACACTCAATCGAATTACAATCATATGTATATTTATGTGGACATTTTTTAACAAACAATGGGGTTATTTTCATTACTAGATATAAGGCTGATAAACATTTAATTTTAAAATGAGTTATTTATGACGGTTGACAAATAAAAACCAATCAACCAGTTCTTCTTGTGGCACAATGGCTGCGATATATTTTCCATAAAATTGCATGTGAGAGTTTTGTCTAAAAGGTAAATTTTGAAAAGGCCTTTACAAAATTTGTTAGACTTTAACGGCTGTTCATTAAAATTAACCTAAAATAATCTACTGTTTTTCTGAAATATAAAAAATAATTGTACGGTTTAAACTTAGAAACATTTCATCAATTATAAAATATTTGAAAATTTTGAATAAAGTAGATTTAAAAAAGAATTAGAAAATTTTAGGGCCTTTTCGATATAAGTGTTCCATACATCATCTCTTTTTGATTGTAAGAGGTTGCGATCAAATGGTGGCACCACAGATTTAATATATATTTTTTACAAATGAAAAAAGGACAATTAATCACGTCACTTCCACTACAAGGTATGGTCAGAAGAAGATTTATAGTTTATTCTTCTAAAAGTAGTAGTGATGTTTTAGTTTGATAAAATACAATTTAAATAAATAAATTTAATTATTATTATGAATCTCTTCTATAATTTTTAAACAAATTTGAAAAATTGACATTAAATAACTATAAAAATTGACATTAAATAACACTAAATTATCAACGCTTAAAACTCAATCCGAAATATTTTTGAGAAATGTGTTTTCAGGTTACTATATATTTTTCTCTCGATTACGCTATCAGATAAATATTGATGTGAAGCGTACAGACACAATTGACCATGTAAGTTACCAATTATATGTATCAAATATGAAATTTTGTTTCAAAATTCATTTATATCGAGTTTGGCCGCACGTATCGTTATTATCGAAAAGTAAATTTTTAGTAAAAGGTATTTTCAGATAACAATGTTGAATTTTCATAGGTTATCTATCTATGAATCATTTTAACTGAAAATTATAAAAAAGCCTTTTCGGGTAAAACTGTTTATTTTCTGAACCGAAGTATTTCAAAAAATGTTTCAATAGTACGAATTATAATACAAAAAAGGCTTTTCGAGATTAGCGATCGGAACCTCACCTTTTTATGATTTAAGAGGTTGCCATTTAATGGTAGACTAATTAAATCAAATGGTAGAGATTTAATGTTTACATTTCTCGAATGACAAAAGGACAATTAATCACGTCACTTCCACTACATGGAAAATTCAGATGAAAATAGTCAGAACATTTAAAGTTAAATTTTCTAAAAGTAGTAGTGGTTTGTTGGTTTAATAAAACACAAATAAATGAATTTAATTATGATTATGAATTTTTTGTATAATTTTTAAGCGAATTTGAAAAATTGACATTAATACCCCTATTCCCCTAGTCGCATCACTTCAAGTGACGTGACTACTCATTTGCCTGCTTACTAGATCATTAAATCGAAATTTACAAAATAATTGTTCAATAAACTCGTTCTGGCTGTTTTTTAAATCTTAGTATGCTGCTTTATAAAAATTTTCTATCGACTGCAATCACTCCAAATGACAATTTCTATCACTTGAAATTTTGAAGTGACAAATAAATAAAAAAAAATTCAAACTAATGAAGCCAACTAAGATTTAAAAAATTTTCATTGAGAGTTTTACACAAAATTATTTATTAAATTTTGATTTTAAAATCTAGTAACCAGGAAGATCCATAGTCACGTCGCATGAAGTGATACGTCTAAGGGAATTGAGCTGTAAATAATATAATTATCAACTCTTAAAACTCAATATATCAAAAAATCTTAAAAAACGACAAATTTTTGGGAAAGGCATTTTCAGGTTACTATATATTTTCCCATCGATTATTCCAAATAAATATTAATGTGATGCAAATTTGAAATGAAAATTTTCTTTAAAATTTATTTATACATATCGAGTTTGGTCGTCATGTATCGTTATTATCGAAAAGTAGTTTTTAGTAATAAATGTATTTTCAGATTAAACTGTTGGGTTTTCATAGATAATTTATGAATCATTTTTATGAAAATTCAATTTTTATAAAAAAGCCTTTTCGGATAAAACTGATGATGCCAAGTATCTCAGAAAATGTTTGAATAGTACGATTTATGATAAAAAAGACCTTTCGATATTAGCGTTCGGAACCTAATCTCGTTTTGATTTAGGAGGTTGTCATTAAATGGTAGGCCAAAATTTGTCTACCGTACACTAGATATTTAATGTTTATATTTCTCAAATGAGAAAGGACATATAATCACGTTATTTCCACTACAAGGTATAATAAGAAAAAAACTTGTCAGAAGATTTAAAGTTTATTCCTCTAAAAGTATAAATACTCAGGTTATTTTCATCACATGATACAATGCTACATATTGTAAACTAAATGTTTCGTTTTAAAATAAAAGGACATTTTTATGAAGGGCCTGTTAGAACTTACGTTTCCAAATGTTCTGAGGAACAATCATGAAACCCAAGAATGCCAATATAAGATCTAATCCTCGTCATAATCTCTCCGACAAGCACTGGCTAGATTTTTCTCAGCTATATATCATCACCATTATGATTTTCATTTGCCCTTCAGCAATTTAGGTATATGAAACTTTAGTACAGCATGTAAATAGTTTAAAGTAAAGTTAAAATAAATCAGTTTGTCTATGATTACAATCTGTTATATGATTACTAAAAATACAATAATTACAAAATTATCATGTCTTCACGCTCAAAAAGACCTTTTCAGGATTTCTATTTATTTCTCCTTCGATCTCTCTATCAAATAAATATTGATGTTAAGCGGACAGTGATGACTGACCGACTGATTTGGGATTATGAATTACACAATTTTATTTTAGATTTCGTTTATATGAACCGAGAACGTTAAATTTTCGTTAATACCAAAAAGAAATTTTTTAGAAATATATAAAGGTATTTTCAGACACAACTACATGTCAAGTTTTCATATATTTGCTGTGAATCATAATCATTGAAAATTCAATATGTATTAAAAAGCCTTTTCGAATAAACCTGTTTATTTTCATTATAAGCTTTTCTTACGCAACAAAAAAGTAAAAGGATATGAAGTATAATAGCCACGTACATTGAGTAACGCTAAACTTTCACCATTTTTTCATCTTACGAATATTTGAACATGCAACTTTTGTGAAGTAAGCTAGAGCACTTCACTATTCACACAAGCTGAATATGGAAAATGGATACTTTAATAATTTTTATATTAACAGCAAGGAAAATGGTAGCAACTTTTGATTGAAAAGGAATATCTCTCTCTTTCTCTCTCTCAATTTCTCTCTATCTTAATTTGTTTCCTTTGGTTAATTAGCAATTTCAAAATTTATATTCAAATTATTTCGGCTAAAGTAATTAAAAATGATTTTTACCCAGAATGTCCTCAAACTCTACAAAATTTTCTTTACCAAGTTGATGATAAAACGTTCATGGTTGGCTCATTTGTGATCCCGCCAACTAACATGTTAAATTGCATTGCATGTGTGTGGCATTCAATTAAAATCATTTCTGTTTCTCATTTAGTAAAGCATAAACTACAAACGAGTAAACATTGCACAAGTTTGAAATGTGAATTCAATTGACATAAACCCACTTGAATATTGTACGCGCGCTCCGAGTGTAATAATAATACGTACCAACATACATACGCGTATACCGTATAATATAAAACACACAGACAATATTTTGACATAAATTTTCATGTAAATTTTTTGACATTTTGAAAACAAACGTAGATGATATGTTAAGGCGGCCTGTATATGTTCTCTAATATATTATAAGATAGATCGTGTCTTGTGTATACGTATTTAATTTTGTTATATGTCTTTTGATACATACAGACAACATAAGTTGAAAATTAATACAAATTTTCACTCGTTTTGATGTTGGTGCTGGTGTTGTTGTTGTCGTTGGATTATTTCAAATTGAATTCAAATTTGTTTTGTGTTGTTATTAATTTTTATTTAATTTTATGAAAATATTTTTCCGGGGTAATTAATTAAAATGAGAACAATAAAACGTGAAAGTCGAAATATATGTGTTTGTAATTAAGGCGTGATTAATCAAAATAAACTACAACAACAAAAGTGTTCACGACTTATATCTTTTTGTTATGTATGTACTCGATTTCTTGGGACCTTTCTCGTGTATACAGAGAACATTATATTTTTGTTGGTTGATCGTGTTCAGCAAAAAAATATATATATAAATTACAAAAGTCAAAGTCAACATCAATCATAATAATTAGAAACATAACAACGAGCATATTATGGAATGGATATAATATACTGGTGGTGTTGGTTCACGACCAAGAACGTACATACATTTATATAAGAAGAAACTCTTAACATTTAAATGGTTGACAATTTTTGTGCGCTGTTCTTGTTGTTTATTTTGATATTCATAAATCATGTTGGCATAATAGTGATATTATTCCATGCTTTTGCAAAAATTTCATGTGTTGCCTCAATTTTTGTAAAACTAATTAATTCGCGAAACACACTACAATATATATTTATAATTTATATTTAACATGAAATTTTATCGCTCCAATTAAAATTCCGTCAAATTAACAACTTTTTTCTCCTATATACCACTAAGTATAGGGAAAAACATTAAAATAAAAAATATTTATGTGCATGCATTCGAGTACATAAAAAAGTTATAATAACTCATCATAATCCATAATTAGAATTGGCTTCAATGTCAATGTGCGCGATCTGTGAAGTTGAATGAATTTGAATTTCCTATGCAATGTTGTATAAATACGCGCCGACGACAATAACGCGCGAGTTGTAAAGTAATAAGAATGCAACGAACGCATAATTATATTTTAGTTGGATGTGTTTCAAGACGAAATTATTTTATTTTTATGCAATAAGAAGTTCTTTCGCCCGCTGTGATGACAGTTGATATATAAATATTGTATTTTTCATAAAGATTAGGCATCGAGTTGACAGTTTGCCAATCAGACCGCGACATTTCGGCCAATTAGTCGTCTAGTATGCCCGATATATTCCTACCACCTAAATACTTCTTTACGGAAGAAAACTGAAAAAAGCCTTTTCATCAAAATATACCTTGCTATTAAAATTTGAGATTCCCATGATAATATCGATAACATATTTGGGAAGTAAACACAAATTTTAGTGAACAAAAAAAACGATATTTCTTGAAATATTTTGATAGGCCTATAATTTTACCGGATGTTTTAACAAATTATTAGTTTTCAATAAAGTCTAATGAATATCGAAAAAACAATTTTATATATCGAATAAATTTTGCTAAAATTAGCAGTTGATTCTCATATTGATTTATTAAATATCGACAAAATTTACCCTTAGTAATTTCGAAGATCTTTTACCCCAAAAATTAATGATGTATAAAATGAAAATTAATGACGGCCGCCTAATGAGTTTTATCCTCGGTAACTAACAATTAAGCATTATCTGTCATATATGTTTCATACACATTTCATTTTAGCGGTTTATCAAGTTAAGTTATTTATCCTTGCTCGATTACTTGTAGCAATTTTAGCAAGTGTGATAATTTTGCCTGTGAGCAGATAAAATACTTAATTTTTAAAATTTGAATGATGTCCAGAAAAAATATTTGATACAATAAAATAATTTATGGCATTATTATTGTATTCTAATAAAATGATTAAGCATGAACATTTTATTTTATACATTAGTTAAAAAGGCCTTTTCCAAATAAACCTTCCGCGCTACCTGGTCTCTAGTAAATATATAAATGGTTGGTAAGTAAATTGAGGGGTTAAATGGTAGTGAGATTATACTTTAAGCAAATTTATTGAAAAGGCTTTTCGTTTTCTCTGTTGAACCAAATATAAAAATTTACTATGGATTTACAAATGATAGTATTATTTTGCTCCGTTATTACTCCTAGTTGGAAAGGACTAAGTAGTCTTAGAGGTTAAACGTCAAAGCGAGACCAAAACCATCAATGTAGCATGTATCTGCTTCGCCACCTGAGTAATCCAAGTGAATTTTAAAACTAGTTTTATAAATTAGATCTAGGTGTTCCATACCTCTTGGTAAGTACCAATATTAGCTTAAAAAGTGAATTGGATAAGAAAAATTCACTTTTGAATAGTTTATCGAAAGATTGATCTCAGGCTCCCTTGGAATCCTGTGAAAAACATTTAACATCGACATCTAACTACGATACACGATTATTTGTGCAGCTGTATTTGCTTCTTCACATTCATCATTCTTTATTCATATCCTAGACCTAAGACTTGGAAGAGTTTTTAATTTGGTTTGCGATAATTAAATGTCCTCAATCCAGAGTAAAAAATTTGACCATCTAGATTGGTGACTTTGTACCATGAATGTGCTGGCTTTCTACTAGTATTTAAGTTCTTTAGATATTTTCATACACATTTCATTTTAGCGGTGTATCAAGTTAAGTTATTTGTCCTTGCTCGATTACTTGTAGCAATTTTAGCAAGTGTGATAATTTTGCCTGTGAGCAGATAAAATACTTAATTTTTAAAATTTGAATGATGTCCAGAAAAAATATTTGATACAATAAAATAATTTATGGCATTATTATTGTATTCTAATAAAATGATTAAGCATGAACATTTTATTTTATACATTAGTTAAAAAGGCCTTTTCCAAATAAACCTTCCGCGCTACCTGGTCTCTAGTAAATATATAAATGGTTGGTAAGTAAATTGAGGGGTTAAATGGTAGTGAGATTATACTTTAAGCAAATTTATTGAAAAGGCTTTTCGTTTTCTCTGTTGAACCAAATATAAAAATTTACTATGGATTTACAAATGATAGTATTATTTTGCTCCGTTATTACTCCTAGTTGGAAAGGACTAAGTAGTCTTAGAGGTTAAACGTCAAAGCGAGACCAAAACCATCAATGTAGCATGTATCTGCTTCGCCACCTGAGTAATCCAAGTGAATTTTAAAACTAGTTTTATAAATTAGATCTAGGTGTTCCATACCTCTTGGTAAGTACCAATATTAGCTTAAAAAGTGAATTGGATAAGAAAAATTCACTTTTGAATAGTTTATCGAAAGATTGATCTCAGGCTCCCTTGGAATCCTGTGAAAAACATTTAACATCGACATCTAACTACGATACACGATTATTTGTGCAGCTGTATTTGCTTCTTCACATTCATCATTCTTTATTCATATCCTAGACCTAAGACTTGGAAGAGTTTTTAATTTGGTTTGCGATAATTAAATGTCCTCAATCCAGAGTAAAAAATTTGACCATCTAGATTGGTGACTTTGTACCATGAATGTGCTGGCTTTCTACTAGTATTTAAGTTCTTTAGATATTTTCATAGAGAGTTTTCTGATCACGTAAAGAGATGGTCTTTATAGATCCATCTTTGTCGTAGTGTGTGTCTAAATTATTAGTTAACATTAATTATTAATATTAATTAAAGTCAATTTTTTTATTTTTAGAATTTCATGTCGAAGTGAATCCTTATCCTCATGTTATATAAAAATACTTAAATTTAAACATGTATGCTAATTTATCTCTCCAGCTTTCAGATCTCATAAAGGAATTTTGCAATCTTCAGGAAAGTTCAAGATTCACTACTCATCGTCGTGCTGCATGGTGCTAGAAAGGAAATTCTACTTATAGCCAAAGACATGACCAACGTATTCCCACATCACAGCAGCGTCAAAACCTCACATACACCCACTCAAAACATGCCAAGTTAACATGCAACCAACGAAGGAGAACGATTGCTAAACAAAACCTTTCTTAATGTCCCAGCATTCACGAATCTAACTTAGTTACATGCAACACAAGCTACAATTTATCTGACATTCTATACTTTGTTGAAACATTTCTTTCGGTTATTATTATCCTAAAGATTTGCTGCAGAATCACATCGTAAAACTGATCACACTATTTAGGAGTGTTCAAACTCCTGCTGGCTCGAAACGATACTTCTAAGGATTTTACTCGCGGGAAAAACCTCCATTTCATCGTATAAGATCTAGGTAACACTTGGGAGACACGAAACACTCATGCTAACAATGTTAAGGTGCTCCAGTGCTTATTGATGCATGAAAAGTATCGTGACCATAAAAGATTTTTTCCTCTGCCTATTGTGGTTGATAAAAGCTCATTCATAATGAGGTATGATGTTTTCCTTTGCGAAAATTTCTTTTTTGCTTTCTTGCTTTTTCATTATATTTTATAAGTATTTCAAATTTAATTCCTCCTAAGGGTGGAACGTTTTTGTTGGACTACCCAGGCTTAAAAGTAATAACCAGCGCCTTACTCCACATAATGATTTTGAATAGTCTTCATTATGTTGTCTTAAATTATTTCGTGTGGCCATAGTTGAGCTGTAATATTACTCAAAACTCTACAAAAAAAATCCGACCTTTTGACAGGACATGCAAAAGCAAACAAGTGGTCGTTGGTCTATTAAGGCGACTGAATTTATATAGAAACTAACCTACAAGAAGCTTTTCGACAAATTGCTTTAGTTGGAAGCTACTAAAAACAACTTTCAGCTTGATTTATTTTTTGTTTTTAGAAATATATTTTTTTTATTAAATTATTATTTTATTTTTTGTACCATATCCCTATTATCAAAAATCTGACATCTAGCCGAATTTCTCAGGTAGCGCATGACAAAATTTTCCTTCACCAAAATGTATCGCTGACTGGATACGTGGAATTTCACGAATATCCAAAGATGAGAAATAGTAAAATAAAAATAAAATAATAAATTATAAAATATTCCATAAAACAACATATTTAAAAAAGTATATTTCTAAAAACAAAAATAAATTCGGCCCTTCGACCCATTCGGCCCTTCGACATTCGGCCCATCGATACATTCGGCCCTTCGATAGATTCGGCCCTTCGACAATCGGCTCTTCAACACATTCGGTCCTTCAACACATTCGGCCCTTCGACATTCGGCCATTCGACACTCGGCCCTTCGACATTTGGCTTTTTGAAATTCGGCATTTTGCACCCATTCTCTCTGAACTACTTCAGCCGAAAGTTAAAAAATTATATATTAAATCTAAAATGTCCTAGCCGCAAGGATAGTCGCCAGCAGTAAATGGCAAAAAACTGTTTTATTGTTCCAAATGACGGTACGTAGATTTTGATTATAGGTTTGTTCGTCAATCGAGATTTTGTCAGATAAACACCAAGCCGACTATGCTATTTCAATGGCCCAAGAATATAGGAAGATTTTGATTGTAGGTTTGAAGTGAGACTGATGAGCCAATGACCATAGGTATACATACTTTGATTATAGGTTTGGAGTGGGTGAAATTTTTATTTCCTGTTGAAAAATTTATGATTCATTTGCGACTTTTAAACTTGTATTGCCGGTAATTTTCGGTTAAATATTTAAGGAAATCTGTTTTATCTACATTATCGACAATTCACTGCGGAAATGTACATTTTGATCATTTAAACCTGCACCATCGTTTTTTTATGTTGAAATTTCAATAAAATCTGCATTATCTACACTTTTTGACTGAAGAGTTTCGGCTAACTTTAACAGTATTAACAATACTGAAGAATTTAACAGTAATTTTATTTAACGTAAATTATTTTACAAAACGCCCAAGGTCATGGCATCACTTTATTAAAGGTTTGGCTAATAAATAACCTAGGTGGGATTTAAAGATTGTGGTGAACTACGCTGAACCATTCTGAGAGCCTTCATGTTTGGAATTTTCGATCAAAATCAACATTGACCCCTTGTTCTGTCGATAAATTCGTCTGTCATTTGAGATTTTCCCAATCTGGCTTTGCCGATTCGATAGCCCATGAGCTACATATTGATTATAGGTTTGGGGTGGTCTAATGATGATAATTATGGGTGAAAGGCCATGTATTTCATACAGCCGAAAATTGTCGGGTTGTAGTTTTCGGTAAAATGGTTTTTAATTTGAGAGGGGTGGGACTGATGAGCCAAAGACCATAAATAGACTTTGATTATACGTTTGGTGTGAGACATTTTTATTTTCTGTTGACAAATTTATGATTCATTTGTGACTTTTAAACTTGTATTGCCGGTATTTTTTAGTTGAATATTGAAGCATATCTTCTTTATCGACATATTCTGCAGTATCGACACTTTATTATGGAAGCGTACATTTTGGTCATTTAAACCTGCATTATCGATTATCTATGTCGAAGTTGCGACCGAATCTGCATTATCGACGCTTTTCGCCTGATGACTTTTGGCTAACTTTAACAGTATTTATATTTCTGCATAATTTATTTGCAAGTTATAATTAAATATTAGACTCAAAATATTTAGTGCCATATAATGATATCTGGTAGAAATAATATAAATTCAGCTAAATGTATATTCGTTTCAGCCGACAGCTCAGAATTTCGTCACAAAATCAACAATCATTAACAGCAATTTTACTTAACGTACTTAACGGAAATTATTTTACAAAGAGCTCAAGGCCATCATTTACATCTGGTGGGGACGTCGATGGAAAGGTTTGGCTAATAAATAACCTAACCGAGAGCCTTCATCATAAGTCGTAAAAATTTCGATCGAAATCACCATCGAGTCACTATGGTACCTAGATGTTAATTAATTTAATTCTGAAATTTGAAGCAACTTCGAGCCATGAGCCTACTATAAAATACGGTAAGTGTGTCCAAATAATTACCATCCAGTAAAATGATTGCTCCTTCAAAAATTGCAAACGACTCTACGTGAATCGAAATTGTATTATTTTCCATTTACGGTTATTTACCATGAAATAAAATTATTTCTGTCTATAATTGTTAGACAATTCTACATCAGTAAAAATATAAAAATTTGAAACAACGTTTATGTAGTGTTAATATAGAAACTAGGTCTCTCTAGCGCCAGCGGAGGCAGCCAATAAATTTTACGACTAATAATTGTGAAATTTGCAAATATTTGTTACTTATAATATTCTGATAAATTAGAAAGTGGCACTTTGGACGCTATAACAAATCGTTTAATACTATTGAAAATAATTGGACCAAAACGCCCCCGCTACATGTCTAACACACCTTGAACATAATAAAACTGCGATCATCATTTGTCAGCAGTGTTTAGTCTCATTTTGGGAGGACATTGCACCCGCGTGTCGCCTCAAAAACCTAAATATTTTCATCCCAACAATAAAATACGAACGAGTAAAAATTTTAAATTTCAAGTTTATCAAAAAATTCGTGTGGACATAAATTAAACCAAAACAATCTTCTCGCATATTTTATTTATTTATTTATTTATTTGTTATATATATATTTTACTGTCAACCAAATAACAACAACAGCTACAAAACCAGAATGATATACACAACTAACCGAAATTGGCGCGTAGGCAACACAAAAAAAAAAAAATAAAGAAAAATGAAAAATCGCGAAAATATCAACATAAATAAAAATATACTACCGTTCGGTTTTACGATTTGACATATCAGGCAGCCGCAGCAGCGGCAGCAGCAGCATCAACAGCAGCAAGCAAGCAGCAATAGAATTATATTAAATTAATGTTTATATTATAAGTGCGACAGACAGACATACATAAATACATGTGTACATGGCATGTCAGTGCCAAGACAAATTTATATATGATTATTTCGTATTTATATTTCTGAGAATAATTTTTTTTTTTTTTTGTACACAATAGAAATCAATTTTAATTTGAGATCATATACATCTTCTTATTTTCCAGCTTACATTTCACAATAAATAATTATATTATGATTGTTTTAAGGCGAGCGAGTACGAGTGCACTGACTCATCAAATAATTTTTCCCATTTCGCACACACTCTGGTTATGCTATTTTGGAAGCCTTAATAAAATTCGATCGATTAAAATTTTTTTGTGCTGATGCATATCGTACCGCGCTCTACGTACCTCTATATACCAACAAAATTTTCTTTTGACGTAAGTATATTCCTTCTGTTTAATTTATCGGTACTTAAAATAATTCGAGAAATTACTAAAAAAAAAAAAACGATTTTAATTAAGTGTAATAATTAATTTGTGTAATACAGTAATTGGGATGCAAGCGAAGCGCATCTAACTAATTTATTGTAATTTAGTCGTGGGTTGTATTGTTGTTGTTGTTGTCACGTATAATTAATAAAGTAAATTTTATTTATTTTATTCTTGTACCTTTTATGGTTCATGAGCATTGATTATGTAATTATAAGTATTTAACCTTGTTAGAAGAATATTATGTACATATTGTGTATATAATACAGTTAAAAACAACTTTTCTTACCTCGTTTTCAAAGTTAGACATCTGGAAATATAATAAAATAAAAAAAAAATTGTTAGACACGATATAAAATTAGCGAACTATATTAATTACAAAAAGGAAAAAATACACCCATTCATCATATACACGAAAGATAAATGTGGGAAGAAATTGTTGCTTTGAAGCAGAAGGACGAAATTTCCAAGAACTTGCCGTTTGAACGGCAACAATTTTTAATTTTCTTGGATATAACAATAATTTACATAAATGACTGACGTATACCCGGCTTTGCCCGGGTTAAAATAGAACTGCTGAACTTTCTGAAAAACATTTTCTTGGGCTTACCGCCATGCGTGCTTGTAAACCATATTTTTTGATTTCCCTCCCGGAGCTAAAACATACAAAATTTTTGAAGTAAAATTTTTTGATCATTAAACCTCCTAAGTTTTTTCTCGGCTGCTAAAAAGTATTCGTGCAAAATTTCGGAACAATCGCTCGAGTGGATCAAAAGTTTTTGTGGAACAAACATAGTTACATAGATTTATTTATTTATTTTTGTCACGTCACCTCAGTCGACTAAGAGAATAACACCCCTATTCTCTTAGTTATGTCGTTTCATGCGACGCTACAATTGTCGTGTCACTTCGTCTATAAAACTTTATTCTATTAATCGCCTGAGGTGGGCTTCAATCGACTAAGAGGATATAAAAAATGATTGTCGTAAGAAATGAGAGATGACACGACTAAAAGAATAGGGGTGTAATTATCCTACAGTGGATTGAAACATGAGGAAATTGAAATTTTAAGGACGAAAAGAACAGTAAGGGAGAAGTTTTAGGAGTACAAATTCCCAAATTTTGAGCCCAAATCATACTGTGGCACTATTCTGGTAATTCCCCCTCCCTGGTAATTAGGGAATTGGGGAAAGATTTTATATATAATACACGACATTAGAGCTCTTGCCACTGATAGAGCTAATCCCGAAAAGATGAAAACTCGCTCGTCCAAAAAAGTGCCGCCAAAGGATACCGATACGCCTTCAACCCCGAGCTCTTTTCAATCTAATATGCAGCACTCAAATCTCGTTGTACCGGAAGTTATTGTTGGCACCTGCAATAATTTATCACACGCAGTTAAGATCGTTCCTATTAAAAAATATATTTATGCCTCTAAGTTTGCCAACACGACATCAGTTGAGGCATTACGATCTTTTATATGCAGCCAATTAAACATAGCGGAAACCGAGGTTGATTGTCGTTTGCTGGTTCCCGCCAATCAGGACGTGACGTAACTCAATTTCGTGTCTTTCAAAATCGGGGTAAATCTGGAGATATTTCCAAAACTACTTCAACCAGAAATTTGGCCAGTGGGTGTTCCAGTGAAAGAATTCACTGATCGCCCAAAAAACCCAAAATACTTACATCCAATAGTTCTGCAGTAAACTTACAATTATTACCATTTAAAATATTCAATAACTGCTGCTCCTCTTCTACATAACATCGAAAACAGCAATAATTACAATTACAATAACAACAATAATTACAGAAAACCTGCCTCTTCGACAATTTACTACCATAACGCTTCCAGTATTCGAGGCAAGTCTAAAGAGTTTCGGTTGGGTGTCCTAAACAATAACTATGCAGTCATAATCATTTGTGAGACTTGGCTTACTAACTTTATGAATAGCAAAGAATTCTTCCCATTGGATTATATCGTCTACCGAAAAGATCGATACAACCATGTCACAACAATGAAAGGTGGAGGTGTTTTGATCGCCGTGAAAAACTCAATTCCGAATGAGATGGTGGCTTCCCATCAAGTTCATGATGTCATTGCTGTACAGTTTAAACTAGCCGATTGGTCAATTCTCGCCGTGGTCGTTTACGTTAGATGTGGGTGAAGCCTGGATACTTATATCGAGATCATCAACATCATCGACCTTGCTATAGTACTTTTTGTTCATCCTGATGAGCAGCTGATGATTTTCGGCGACTTCAATCTGCCTGAGGTGAACTGGTCTGATATCTACGGTATTTTCACACCATCTTCCACAGATATTAGAGGGATCACTACTGTGGACTACTTCGCTAGCATCTCAACAACCCAAATTAACCGAACGAGCAATACTCAGGGTAAATATTTGGATTTAATTTTTTCAACCGATAACATGTACTCAGAGGTCTTACCGTGCGAGGACCTTACAGGCTGTACCAGCGTATACCACACTCCAGTTATGTTAAATATTTTTCATGAAAAATGCGACACTAGTTTTCCTATTGATAATTTTTACTTTGATTTTAGAAATGCCGACTACGCTTCCTTAAATGAATTTCTGCTCAATTCGGATTGGGAATTTCTTCAGTTCGGAGGAAATCTAAATACAATAGTTTTGTCTTTTAATAAACTTGTCAAGACTGGTGTAGAAAAACATATCGGAAAAAAACTAAGCCTTGCTTCCGCGAACCATGGTATAACAAGCAATTAAAGGACATACACGGATCGAAATATTATCATGAATTCGAGACCGCACGGAAGGAGTTTAAAATATTAAACTGGTTCCTATATAATAATTATATTCTGCAGATCGAGGAAGATTTAACTTCTACTCCAAAAAAGTTTTGGAATTTCATCAATATGAAAAGAAAGGCCGTTGGGTTCCCTTTACCTATGACGTACCTAGATGCCTCTGCAAGTCATTCTTCGGAAATCTGCAATTTATTTGCCAATTTTTTTGAATCCGTTTACGAATCGCGGAGGGGAATTTACCCAATTACGGTTCACCGAAGATGACGTTTATGACAGCTTGTCTCAAATTGATGTTAATAAGGGTGCTGGGCATGATGGATTTCCGCCGATTCTTATTAAGAATTGTGCTGCTAGTCTGGTTGCTCCCATCTCCTTTATCTTTAACGAAAGCATTCGAACTCAATTTTTTCCAGATCCCTGGAACATTTCGTACATACATCCAATTTTCAAGTGCGGTAAAAGAAGTGATAACTGTAATTATTGTGGGATAGCTATTCTCTCCGCCATTCCAAAACTCTTTGAGCTCATGGTACAAAGGTTTTTATTTTTCCATGTTAAAACGGTTATTTCACACGCACAACATGGTTTTTTCGCCGGGAGATAAACCGTTACCACTTTGATGACATTTTGCAGACACTTATTACTTCTGGAGTGCCACAAGGTAGCCACATTGGGCCACTTCTATTTTCAATATTCGTCAACGACGTGGTTAACTGCTTTGTCTCTGCAGATTGCCTATACTTTACGCAGACGATATGAAAATATTTGCACGAATATCAAATGTATCCGACTGTATAAATTTCCAAGCGGATTTAAACAGATTTTGTGATTGGTCGATTGAAAACAAACTGTTGCTGAACGTGAGTAAATGTAAGGCAATGTCTTTCTGGCGTACTCGCTTTCCGATTATACATCAGTATTCGCTTTATAATGAAGAAGTCGTTAGAGTTAAGTTCATCTCCGATTTGGGTGTTATTTTCACTCGAGATCTCACATTTACAAGGCACATTGATTCGATAATAAGCCGAGCATATATGATTCTGGGTTTTATTAAACGGAATTGTAAGAATTTCTGTGATCCGATAACCTTGAAATCTCTGTTTGTCTCATTTGTTCGATCAATTTTGGAGTATGCATCACAGATTTGGTCACCTTTTTACCGATGTCATTCCGAGAGAATTGAGAGTGTTCAAAAACAGTTTCTTTTCTACGCGCTTAAAGGTTTACCTTCAATGCGGACACATGAGCATGTACTTCCGCCTTATCGCGATCGTTGTGCTCTCTTAGGATTACAACGGTTAGATCACCGACGTGATATCTCATCCGCAATATTTGTCCGTGACGTATTATGTTCACGTTTAGATTGTGCCGAGGTACTCACCAGCTTCGGCTTTTATGTTCCAGAACGGTCTTGCGTCGCCGGGACGAATTCATATTTACGAGACTGGTGGCCACAAATTATTGTTCATCTGAACCAGTCTTGAACTTATCGCGTGTTTTTAATCTTGTTTTTCATAGGTTTAATTTTAACATGTCAAGAAATTCATTGAGGAACGAACTACTATTGAACCGTTCTTAAATTAAATAACTTTTCAATTTGTTATGTCGCTTATTTTTAATAATTGTAATAATTACCCATTGTAACCCTGTAGGTAAATTATATAAATAAATAAATAAATAATTTCTGTTCAAATATATTTTTTCCGGCCTACTGACGAGAAAAGTTCCATGTAAATATTTATAAATTGGGAATAATTTTTCCATACCTAAATTGGTAGGGAAAATTATTCCCAATTTAATTTTGTTTTGAAAAAATTAGCACTAGCTTTTTACCTCAGTAACCCAGAAAAAAAAATATTTGAACTGAAATTACATATTAATGCACGATTTATGCACGATTTACATGTTCCAATTTTTTTTCCTAACAAATTTTTTACAGAAAAATAGAGCTGCACGCAAATAACAAAAAATTACTAGTTAAAAAAAGACAGCCGTATGAAAACAACATTTCCAGAATTAAAAAGAAAAAAACCCAATTTTATTTTACTGGAATTTGTTTCGTGCTCCTCTCGCAAACGAAAATCGTAATATACTTAACCCTTCATTTTTTACTGGAAAAAAAAATTGGAACATGTAAATCGTGCATTAATCTTTTCACAATTCCCTATGCCCGGGGAATTGCCAGAATAGTGCCACTGAAGCGATTTATTTTAATGAAAACAGTGCACTACGCGAAATAGCGATAAGGGACAATCAATTTTGTTTTTTGTTTTTTGTTAATTACACAGCAGTTTATTCTGATTGGTCGAAGGAAATAGCTATATAAGATAAAACATAGGGCTCATTTATTTTATTCATTAAGAACAAAAATATTCAGTTCCATTAAAGAATCCGCGGTAGCGAAACGATTGCGGATTTAAAACTGCATATAAAAAAAATATAAAACAAAATTTCAAATCGTAGTATCATAGAAATTTAATACAATTAGTAAAGTAAAATTTGTTTTAGATCCGCAACTATTTTATTGCGTTTGCGCGGGTAATCATAAAAAATGATTTTGATACGACTTCACGGTCATCACAATGCTTCACACTCTTTACTTCAATTTTTAATAATTCATTGTAATCGTTTGACTGAGGCCTTTCACAGATGGCAGTGCCATCTGTATTATGACATTAACCTAAATATTTTTGTGCAGAGTGAGATTGTCTTTATACCTTAGTTCACGTTTTTCCCATTCTACAGTGCCGCGAAAACGTCGAATGGATTTGTGAGAGCGAGACCAAAGTGTGCCTTCGTGCGTGTATATGAGTGGGTAAAATGTAGATTAATGTTTTTTTCTGCATATGCGAGAACGAGAGGCATATACGACGAAATGTTTTTCTACATCGTTAATTTTTGGTGCGAGAAGTTTTAGTTTTTTTTGAGGCTGGATTGGGATGCAAAGAAAAAAAAATCAGAGTCTCTTTTGGTTGGCATTATGTTTTTTTGGATTGTGATAAAGTCGAATCAGTTGATATACAATATAAGAACTAGAAAATGTTTAATTAAACGTGACATTAATTTGTTTGAATTGAACATAATAAAATAAAAGTGATTATAAACGGTATAGTTGGTGAACGAAAAAGTGTTGATTTTTTTTTCAAATGTGTGACTGGTTTCCCGACGACAGTGTTGGATGTAAATTAAGTAAAATTTTCGGCTGGGCAATTGTTACATTTTTGCTTACCAGACATCATAATGTTTGTATCTAAAGCTATATTAAATTAACTATATTTGATCTGTTTTGCGACTAAAGCTAACAAACCATTAAGAATACGTATTGCGGTAAGGATTTACTCGTGCGCCAGGTTATTGTTAAAGCACGCTTCTTTATTTTCTCAACCACATTTTATTACAGGAGGCGGACACGAGGTTCGCTCATCGGTATAGCTGAACCAATAACAGGAGTCGTATACTTTCATCGTACGTCGACATTATTATCAACGAGCCTCGCGAATATCAACGAGACCGGGTTATATCTACGGTACGTCGATTATTATTTTGGCGGCCTCTCAACGCCAAATATGCGGATTTTGGTAAAAACAACACCAAACAGCCAACGCCCAACATTTTAGTGCCCAACCAGGCAAAATTCTACGGTTAAGGCGAAGGACGCCCAATTTTTTTTTTGTTGCCTATCAAGGCCAAACCTGCATTATTAGTGGGTGGGCCGCAACGGTTATACGATTCACGGCAGGAAGATGCCCAGCGGTTTTTATTTTATTTAAGTTCATATTTTGTTTTCCAATTCCAAATTTTTTTTTTACTTAAAATTTTATCAATTTTTTTTTATTTGTAATCGAGCACCAAATTACGGTGTTCGTGCACGCGAGTGGGCACGCACGTTGGTTTCGCTCTATAATTTTGTTGTGAATCCGTGGTCGGCGATAATATTTTATAATTGGTTCCATTTTATTTATTTTTCTCGCTCGGCCATTTTTAGCTGTCGTTGTCGTTGAATAAAATTTATACTGCGATTACGGTGGCATCAGGTTTACTTCTTCTCCGCTTCGTTTTTTTTTAACTACCAAATAAAATGAATTACTAAGTTTGTATTTGTTCGGTATAATGGGAGGGGATTCTCCATTCTGTTTCTGTTCCATATGTACAGACTGGGCTTGCCACTCCCCTCCATTCCCTTGGCAGTACATCTACAGGCTTGGAGTCCAGAGAATGTGTCATCCATTCGGGGGCGACCGTAAAATCCATCGGTCTCCTTGTGGCGCTTCGGCGGTTTTAAGCTGTCGAAGTGAGAATTGTGTGAGATTCGTTGGAGGTCACTCCGGGTAAAGAGAGGCTTGGTCTGTTGGGGAGACGTCTCTACCATCTAATGCTGCTTCGTTGAGGCTGGGCATCGGCCTTTCGGGGTCGATGGGTCATGCGGGGGGGTCTTTTCAGTAGACTGGGTACTTGTCACTCGGGGAGATCCGGTCGTCATCGGATGGGCACACCCAGTTATAATTATTTTACTCCATTCCTCAAGTTTCCGTTCGAATATCCGGGTTTTTTATTTTTAATTTGCATTTTATTTTAAAATTATCTGTAAACACGGTGAGTCATGCAAGCCTCCGAATCACCACGACTCAATGCCCTGAGTATTAGCCGTCAAAATCACGGCTGCTGAGCCGTCCGTAACAATTTGTGTGAAAATTAATACATATTTTCCAGGCTACTTTGATTTATAGCAATTGATTTATAGCAAAATAAAGTTTCATAAGCTTTTTTAAAAATTTGGAGATTACAGTGACATTTGGCCCATTTTTGGCCATAACGGAAGATGTATAACGGCTTAGCGTTTGAAAATATTTTGAAAAGTGTATCACTTACAAGAGAAACGACTATAAACTAAAAGATTCGAATTCACGCGGAAATAACAATTTTTGGCTAAAAGCTTTTTACCAAAAATTCGGTCGTTCTGCTGCCTAGAAGAGATGAAACTATATAATTAGGCCTTTTCTATTAATTTGGAGATCGCAGTGATTTGTGTCCGAAATTAGGCCACCTGAAGTTGCAGCTTCTATAGAAGCATTTTTCTTTATTGTTAATATTTTGAGATTTATCATTTTACTTAAATAAACGGAAATGACGTTTTTTCACTAACGTTTGTTTTTAAACAAAAATGCGCTCTTCAGTACGTTTTGGCCGAAATAGGACCGGATCTAAACAAAAATGTGACCATTCTGCATAATTAATTCGCTTTTACAGTTTTTGCAAAACAATTTTGAAGTAAGTATAGAAATTCGGCCCCTATACTCGTACATCCAAGACGGATTGATTAATCGGAATTAAACTTCATACTCTAGCTTTTTCCTAAAATCGAAAGATCTCAGTGATATTTGGCCGAAATTGATCCACCGGAAGTGGCATCTTCAAGCATATCAATTAAGAAATGCGTATTCGATGCACTAAAAGATCCTAAATTAAATTTGAAAAAATATCGGTTCAGATAAATTTTGCCAAACAATTTCAGCATTAAGGACAATTTTTGATAAAAACACTGTATTTTTTGTATAGTGACTTTTCTGATCAAATTTCTGTGTCCTCTTTACAGCCCAGACGGATTGACTGATCGAGGTGAATCATAATGCTTAAGGTTTGTTCACAAATAGGCAGATTTCACTGATTTTTATTGAAATCGGCCCGAAAGTGACAGCATCCATAGCAGCTTTTTCGTTTTTTGCAAATATTTTGAAAAGTAAATAATTAATAAAGAATTTCTCGCAAAATTTCGTATGAGCTGTGTACTTCGCGGTTGTAGAGCGCTCCGAAAATTTAAAACCGATGCATTTTGTTGATCTCACATTCTTCAATAAGAAAAACGTTGTCATTCTCTTCATTCTATATTGAGAATTCATGCAATAGTACGAATTGTTACGGCATAAGGCAAGACTATCATCCAAAGATCAAAACGTACGACTAGACCGTAAGGTATCGTAACTTGCCAAATCACGGCATTTGGAAGTATAACAGCGAGACGAGTAAGTTAAGAGTTGTTTTCATCGGGTTCTCACAATCTTGAACTGGGCTTTCACTTAATGATATGCTTCGATGAACACTGTATCAAAAATTTGCAAGTACAATTTTGCATATTTTCACTATAAAATACTTCCTGGACTTCCAAGAAAAGTTAAAATATTTAAAGTTGTACGAGCGAGTTTTTGATAGGGGTAGGGGTATAATTAAAAAGAGCTTTCAACAAAAAATTGGTGGCTGTGGGACCAAACTGGACATACTTAAACTTTTTTAAATTTTTTAAAGCTTCTTCGTTTTTGCAAATATTTTGAAAAATATCTCAAATATGAGAAAATCAACTATATGCACTAAAAGATTCTAATTTAAATTTGAACAATATCCGTTCAGATAAATCTCGAGCTTTTTGACTAAATATCTGCGTCTTTTGGTACAGCTCAGACGGATTGACTGATCGGGGTAAAACTTAATACATGAGCTTTGTCCATAAATCGGACGATCCCAATGTTTTTGATCAAAATGGGTCTACCGGAAATGGCAGCTTCCAAGGAGCTTTTTCGTTTTTTGTTGACATTAAAAGCATATAAGCTCCTTTCTGTATAATGACGCTCGATTTTCTTGGGTTAAAACAATCATGTTGTTAAAGCGACATCTGTCAAATTTGTTGTGAATTGTTCAGTAGTGTATTGCAAATCACCACGGAAAATTATAGCACTGAGCAACGTTTTTAGCCAAAATCTCTACACCGGAAGTGGTAGCTTCCATAGGAGCTTCTTCACTTTTTATAAATATTTTGGAAAGTATAGCATTTACCAGTTAAAAAAAACTAAATTAAATTTGCAACAACATCGGATGAAATAATTTTTGGAAAATTAAATTTGGACGTTTTTAGATATAAAACAGGTTTTTAACACAGATGTGGCCCTGTAGAGCCCAGGATTGGTATGCCCACCGCAATTGTGAACTTCAATCCAAACTTTTCCGGTTTGTGCAAAATATTTTGAAAGGTACGTACAAAAATTCGGCCCCTGTACATCCCAGATGAATTTTTCGGAATGAAACTTCATACTTAAGCACTGTCCAAAATTTAGAAGATCCCAGTGATATTTGGCCAAAGTCGGTCCACCGAAAGTGGCAAAAATGTTTAATCCTGATGAAACTTCATACTTAAGCTTTTTCCACAAATTGAAAGATCACAGTGATTTACATTTGCAAATATTTTCAAAAGTTGTAGCATTTATGAACAAACGATTAAAATAAAAAGATTGTAAGTAAATTAAATTACAAACAAAATTAGTTCAGATTTTATTTTAAATTTTATCGAAAACGACGAGTTTTAATAAAAAAAGACTTTATTTTACCAAAATTAAGCATCTTTTTTCTAAAATTTAGAAAATTCACGCAAAATGTGGTGGACATCTGTGTACTAGCAGTGGTAACTTCTGATATTGGGGTAGATACTCGATCGGCTAGCAAGCAAACAATTTGCTAGACAAAATCCTGGCTACTCAATCAATTTTACCAAAAAAATTTGAATTTCAAATTATTTTTTTATAAAATTTTTGTTTATTTTTGCAATTGCACAGTAGGTTAGGTTTCAGTGGTTGACACTTAGGCCATTTTTGGCCCATTGTGATACCACGCATTCACGCCACATCATTAACCCATTCACCTATTCACCTACTCACACAATTACAGTATACCACCTGCACATTGCAAGCTCCATGCCAACCTGTACATTGACATGGACGGTGGGTCGGCGTTGAATTGTGCACTCCATCAGAGGGTCTAAGTTGTGTTTATTAACATCGCTGATTGAAATCGATGATGAAAATTCGATTTGCATCCTGCCTATGATGGGATTCGAACCCAGTACCTCCCGGTCCAAGTGCCGAAGCTTTAACCACTGCACCACTTGTCCGGTTGCAACAGTAACACACCACTAAAATTTGCTGTTCATTTTTTCAAGCCGCAAAAATTACTGTGCAATCGAAAAAAAATAAAAAATTTTTGAAAAACATAATTTTAAAATGAAATTTACTTGGTAAAATTGATTGAATAGCCAGGGTTTTGGCTAGCAAATTGTTTGCTTGCTAGCCGATTGAGTATCTACCCCATTGTAACACTTCGTGTTTTAACTACCAGCTATTTTTGTCTAGTCTATAAAGTTTTCTCATTGTTCAAGGTTGGCGGTTGCTTCAAAACTTTTAAATAAATCACCATAATCGTTAAGCCACAAAAAAATTTGTCTCAACCAAGAAAACCACTCCCAAAACTTCTTAAAAACCACAGAAAATAAAAAAAAAACAAACATAAAACCATTTCCATCCCGAGACATAAAATTAAAAAATAAAAAACTCATAACATTAAGTAACATATTCATAAAAATTTGATACATAACATCTGTTGCCAAAAAATATGTGTATGTTATATGCATGTACGTACATACAATATACAGCTACGTATGAGAAAAATTGAAAAACTGTCAAATCTAAATAATCTCATCGATCATAATATATACTCGTATACTCGTACATAAACAACAAAAAAAAAAAAATCGGCAACATATTTTTTCATCAGCAAACATGTCAACAAGAAAAAATATGATTTTTTTGTCATGATTTATTCGTTGTGATCGATCAATCGATCCTTCAACTACAAAAGCTATATGGGTCTATATATAGTCACATTATATAAATAGAGGCAACCAACCACCCAAACCAGATAAAAGTGGTAGTCTGTTAGTTTTGTGTGTAAATAGTTATTGCACGTTACCGCGCATACCACCACTCGTCATTGAAACATAATGTTTTTATGATATTTGCATAAAACTATATGTATACGAATTAAATTAAACCAAAATCGGCAATCATATGATATAGATTTTGAGAAACGCACACATTGACGCACCAATCGGGCATTCATATATCGCGGGCTGTGTTATCTTATCGGCAAAAAAAAACTAAAGTAAAATTAAAACGACAAAACGTTATTATTATTGAGTAACACAATTTTGGTTTTCTAATTTGGTATGTATTGATACAAAGTCATAAATTAATCAGTGCGCGATTGAATCGATGGATTGAGCGATTGAAAGCCATCAAAAATAAATAAGCAACAACAACAATATAACACAAAAAAAATATGATAGATTAAATTCAACTGTGACAAAAACAACAACAATAATATCACCGACGTATATAATTTTATGTCATACCAAAAATATACGGATTGCTTTGTGCCACTCTATATACGGGAAGTATGAATTTTCGAAGAGTTTTCCATTCCCATGTACAGCACATATACTATTATACATCCATATTATACACATTATGTTATGAAGTTTTTCATAAATGGATATATGGGTGTGAATAATTTCATTCATCAATCAAAAATGGAAATAAAAATATACGGAATAATTTACGAAAAATATCCAACACAACACAATAGTTTAATGTACGTTAGATAAATTAAAAATGTATACTCGAAGGTGTGGCGGGCTAAACAAAATAAATTGTCTATTGTCCCCGCCGTGCAACCTTTCTGTATTATGTGTTTAAAACTTAAATTACAAAATGAAACAACAAGGGGGATTAGTAAATTAAAATAATGCCGTCATCGGTGTTGTTTTCTTGTAACTCAAATTGGCTTCAGTATATTAAGCTCTCATCAAACTTGGTCAAATTTCGGATTAATATTGATATAAATCATGCTTACATATAAAATAAATATCATTACGTAAATTTCGATTAAAAATTTATTTAATTGCATTCAAACTAGAATCAAGTTTTAATCAAACTTGAATCAAATTCCGTTCAAACTAAACTAAAAATTTATTAAATTGACTTTAATTTAAATTCTACAATACAAAATTACTCAAAGTTTACAAGTATTGGCTCGAAATGGATTCAAGTTTTTTCTCAAAGCTCTGGAAAAGTCATTTGATAGATTTATAAAAACAAAATTTTTATCTATCTGTCCTAGAGTTTCGCTGTTTCTAAGGGCAATTTTCCATTAAAGAGTACCTCCTTCACTACGAATAAAAATGCCTGCACCAAGTTAGACATGAAACAAACTATCATTAAATGGATCGAGTTCATGCTTAGGATTCGCATTCTTGAGGCTGAGGTGAATGACCATTTAACGTTTTTTAAAAGAAACTGTAACACAACTTTGCTTCAGTAAATTAAGCTCTCATCAAACTCGGACTAATATTGATATAAATCATGCATTATGTAAATTTTGATACAAAGTTTATTAAATTGCATTCAAACTTGATTCAAACTTTGATCCAACTTGACTCAAACTCCATTTAAACTGAATTAATACCTTAATAAATTGGCTTTAATTTAAATTCCAAAACACAAAACTACTCAAAGTTAACAAATATTGGCTCCAAATGGATTCAAGTTTTATCTCAAAGCTATGGAAAAGCCGTTTAATAGATTTATAAAACCAACTTTTTATCTATCTCTCCTAGGAAGTCCTGTTGTATTGAAAGATCATCCAACTATTAGCTGTTTGTAAGGGCAATTTTTCATTTAAGAGTATTCTCTACGATTACAAATGCTTGTGCTAAGTTTGTCATGAAACAAACTATCATTAAATGGATCGAGTTCAGGCTTAGGGTTCGTATTGTTGAGGCTGAGATGAATGATCATTTAACGTTTGTAAAAAAAACTATCTCCCGAATTTGTGATTTAGGGGATTAGTAAATTAAAATAATGCCGTCATCGGTGTTGTTTTCTTGTAACTCAACTTGACTGCAGTGTATTATTAAGCTCTGATCAAACCTGTTCAAATTTTGGTTTAATATTGATATAAATTATGTTAACATTAAACATAAACATCAATATTTGGATTACGATTAACGATTTTATTAAATTGCATTCAAAATTGATTCAAATTTTGATCAAACAAGAATCGGTTTCCGTCCAAACAAAACTAAAAATTTGTTAAATTGGCTTAAATTTAAATTCTACAACACAACATTGCTCAAAGTTTACAGATATTGGCTCGAAATGGATTCAAGTTTTTTCTCAAAGCTCTGGAAAAGTCTTCTGATAGATGTATAAAAACCAACATTTATTTATCCGCCTTAGAAAATCCTGTTGTATTGAAAGATCATTAAATAAATGGCTGTTTGTAAGGGCAATTTTCCATTTAAGAGTAGCTAATTTTCTACGATTACGTTTGATATAAAACAAACTATCATTATATAGATCGAGTTCATGCTTAATGCTCGCATTCTGGAGACTGGGGGTGAATGGCCATTTAACTTTTGTAAAATAAAAACTATCTCCCGAGTTTGTGATTTAGGGGATTAGTAAATTAAAATAATGCCGTCATCGGTGTTGTTTTCTTGTAACTCAACTTGGCTTCAGTGTGTTATTAAGCACTCATTAAACCTGGTCAAATTTTAGATTAATATTGATATAAATTATGTTAACATTAAACATAAACATCAATGTTTGAATTACGATTAACGATTTTATTAAATTGCGTTCCAACTTGAATCAAGTTTTGATCAAACTTGAATCAAACTCCGTTCAAATTTAATTAAAAATTTAATTAAGTGGCTTTAATTTAAATTCTACAATACTCAAAGTTTACAAATATTGGCACGAAATGGATTCAAGTTTTTCTCAAAGCGCTGGAAAAGTCGTTTGATAGATTTATAAAAACCAACTTTTTATCTATCTGCCCTAGAAAATCCTGTTGTACTGAAAGATGAGAAAACTATTAACTATTTGTAAGAGCAATTTTCCATTTAAGAGTACCTCATTCTCTACGATTACAAATGCCTGTACTATGTTTGACATGAAACAAATTATCATCAAATGGATCAAGTCTATGCTTAGGGCTCGCATTCATCAGACTGAGGTGAATGACCATTTAACGTTAGTAAAAAAAAACTATCTCCCGAGTTTGTGATTTAGGAGATTAGTAAATTAAAATAATGCCGTCATCGCTGTTGTATTCTTGTAACTCAACTTGACTTCAGTTTATTAAGCTCTCATCAAACCTGGTAAAATTTTGGATTAATATTGATATAAATTATGTTAACATTAAACATAAACATCAATGTTTGAATTACGATTAACGATTTTATTAAATTGTATTCAAACTTGAATCAAGTTTTGATCAAACTTAAATCAAATTCTGTTTAAATTAAATTAAAAATTTAATAAATTGCTTTTAATTTAACATCTACAACACAAAATTACTCAAAGTTTACAAATATTGACTCGAAATGCATTCAAGTTTTTTCCCAAAACTCTGAAAACGACGTTTGATACGATTTATAAAAAAAAAAATTTATATCTCTCTGTCCTAGAAAATCCTTTTGGATTGGAAAATCATTAAACTATTAACTGTTGGTAAGAGCAATTTTCTATTTAGGAGTACCTAATTCTCTACGATTACAAATGCCTGTACTAAGTTTGACATGAAACAAACTATCATTTAATGAATTGAGTTTATGCTTGTGAGAAACTGTCTTCCAATGTTGTGAGTTAGGGGATTAGTAAATTAAAATAACGCTGTCATCGGTGTTGTTTTCTTGTAACTCGACTTGGCTTCATTATATTAAGCTCTCATCAAACTTGATCAAATTTTGAATTAATATTGATGTAAATTATGCTTACATTAAACATAAACATCAATATTTGAATCACGAACAACGGTTTTATTAAATTGCATTCAAATTTGAATCAAATTTAGTTCAAACTTGAATCAAATTTCGTTCAAACTAAATTAAAAATTTGATAAATTGACTTTAACTTAAATTCTACAATACAAAACTACTCAAAGCGAACAAATATTTGTTCCACATGGATTCAAGTTTTTCTTAAATAAATTAACTCAATTTGATTGAGTAAATTAATGTTTGTACACCGACTGTTGATAGTCATGGTAATTGTTTAATGGAATATTTAAAATACGATTCAAGATGATTTCAAGTTATTTTCGAACTAAGTTTAGTGTATTTTGATTGAACTGAGCAATTTAAGTTTATTCTTCTATCAATTTTCAAACTATCTTCTAACAAATTTCTAATGCTGTTCAAAACTACTACTTTTTGATCTTCTTTTTAAGGCAAGACATCCTCTTCTTCTAGATCAACTCATCACAGTTAAAAGCAAGTTCTGAATCTTTACGGTAGATTAGACTGTGCTTAAGCTAAGGCAGCTCAGCTCGCTTATAAATTTATTGTTTACCTTCTCACAGCTCTGGAAAAGTTGTTGGTATATTTTTAAGAAACAACGGTTTATGTATCTGTGTACATATAACATGCAGAATGTTTCTAGAAATTCCTATTGGATTGAAAAGTCATTAAACAAGTTTTTGCCACTAATGACTTTTGGAAAACTTTGGCTACGTGAAGGGCTTTCTTAAACGGAAGATTAGAGACACAATCTACAGTTAGATTGAAAACAAAATTTGGAGAATTTTCTCAGTATACACAATGAGGAAATGTTTCTGAATTGAAGATCTTTTCATCAACCAAACAACGGAAAATTCAAAAAATCACCTTTATAACCCAATCAGACTCATCCTAGTTAATACTCGTTTAAAAGAAAATTTTAGTGGATGAATAGACACAGCAAATTAATTTTACAAGGATATAACTGGGAAGTTGTACCCCACCTACCGTATTCACCAGACACAGTTTCTTCAGATTACTACTTATTCCGGTCGACGCAGTCATCTCTCTTTGAACAGTGAACGTTCAGTTCATGCGAAGAGATCAAAAATTGGCTTATTGACCAACCAACACCCCCACCTCTCATATTTCTTGACATCGCAGTAGCACAACCAACAGAATGAGTAACGTGACTATTCCGGAAGATTTTATATCCTTGGATAAAAACAATATTACTGGACGCACTGGGTGCGTCGGAAACAAGCATCGAGAAAGGCGCCATTAAGAATATTACGTGACTCGACCGAGTTGCATCAGCGGATTTCAGGATCACAAACACAAGCGTGCGACCCCAATCAGAAACACAATTTTAAGAAAATCATTCATTAGGACCCATGACGGAATTTTGCCACATTCATTTCGGATCCGTCGGTCGCACGAACCAGATTCAACATCTCATTAAATGTAGGTTTTGTTCCACGCCGCCCTGACAGGGAAGCAGGGGACAACCACACCGGTGTGAAGGCTTGAACAAAAAGTTTTGAACAAAATTGAAATTTTCAAAGAAAAATTCCTGCAAGAGTACATTTCGACCAGTCTAGTTTGAAAATGTGAAAAATCGAATAAATTACTGTTTCAAATTACTTAAGTATTAAATTTTATCAAAATATACTAGAACAAGTGTTGTATTTGAATTGATACTCCATTAGTCTACGTTTAACTGTAAAAAGCTCCCATAGTGGCTATAAACATTTGAGAACAAACTTATAATCTTTGGTGGATTAAAACTCTCTTCACTAGATGGTGAAATATTACATAGCCACTAAATTTAGTTATGACTATTTGAATAAAGGCCTCTAGCTCAAAATTAACAAAATTAAAATAGAGATCACATTGGTTAAACTTCATTTCAATGGGGGGGCCTTATCGAAAGAGGGTTTTACTGATATTTTCTGGCACTATACAAACCAACCTCTGAGATCTTTGCTGTATGGTAGCAGGAAATGAAGTTTGATTTCAAACTAATATTTCATTTCGCCAATATTTCTTATCGTTTTATTTTCCATTAACTTTTGTTAAAAAACTTAACACCGATGACTTCCTCAAGAACGTACACCGTCATACCAGTTGTCACTTTTACTTGCAAGCCTTGGTAGAATTCATTTTGTCTCTTGTTCTCTTGTCCGTGCCTCTCCAAGAAAAAAAATTACTATACCGATATTCTATCGATTGGTATTGGTATATTAGCGGTTTTTATGCTAAATTAACAATCCACATCAACATTGAGCCAATTTTGGACAATACCTATAATTCAAACCTACAAAATACGTAATAAACCAACTAAGGTTTATTAAGTCAACAAAATACTGTATCGTCTGCGCGCGGTACACTAAACACGTTTAAAAGAGGTCATTCAGCTGCAGATTACGTTACAGATTCCGCTGCCTGTATAACCGCAAACACACTTTAAAGCATATAGCACTTACTTTATACTTTGATTGTGTTTTAACGTATATAAGACAAAAAAAAGTTATTCCATTCTTTATTGTTTTAAGTATGAACGCAAAGTTTTTTTTTTTTTTGCAAAATCTTATGTATCGCATAAAAACACCATTCATCATTATGTTCATGACTCTGCTATTACTATTGTACATAACACAGAATATATTCTTAGTACCTTGCTCTCTTATTATAAAACACAAGAGTGTGCGATAATACAAAAAAAAAACGAAATTAATAAAAAGAATAAACCGCGTGCACATAGCACAACAACAGAGTAATAATATAATATTGACAACAACAACATTTTTTTTGACAACAACAACAACCAACATTTTGTATACAGAAGAAACAAAATAAATTTTTTTTTATGAATTTTAAAGTGTTAATCAAACAAAACCAGGAAATGTTTAAATTGTTTAATCGCGATCAAAAAAATAATAAAAATGATGTGTATGTGAGAGCCCCTGTATATATGTGTATATGTGTTAGTGTTTTGGTTGTTCATTTTATGTTTCCAATGTTTGATTTTCGTATACATATATATGTATAGCAAAAAATTTTCATTTTTCACAATACAAATTTTTCATACTGGTTATGTGTGTGTATACAGTGTTTGTTGTATGGATGGATATTTGGAGCCAAGGTTATTTCGAATATGTTGCATGGATAATCATTATTTCCGAAATGTATAAAAATTTAATGTGTCATGCTGTTGCACGTAATGTTGCAACAAAATATATCGCATACGAAAATAGTTTTTTTTTAACGTTTTAATGACAAACTAGTTATGACAACCGGAAATTATGTTGACTTGTATATGTGTATATGTATATATTATGCTATATGCGTGAATTAATCGCGTCTAATATATATAAAGCAGTAAGCAATAATAGTAAAAAAAATAGACAATATATACGTATATATTATGATGATGAACATAGACAGATTATATATTTTATGACTTCCATCTGTGGTTTTTTTTATTATTATGGTGTGTCTTTAAAAGAGAAATATTGATTAAGATGATCATGATGATGATATGAGATGGTGATTAAAGATATTTTAATTAAGATGTAAAAACGACCGATCAAAATTCCGCAATTGCAATCAATTATGGCGTAATTAAAAAATAGTTGCGCGCATCGTATACTCTCGCGGTTATGATATAACCGTTTGTATCTAAGATATGGATATACGCGTAATCAGATCGAGGTGTTATTTTTAATTAGCGTATGGTTACATTAATTAAGACGCGCATTTGACAGGTGATTTAATTTGATTAAGTAAATTTTTGTTTTTATAGTAGTATGTCGTGTAAACGGTCTATTAGTAAATTTAGTATATAGGTAATTAGTTATATTTAGCTTACTAATCATCGAAAATATGCAGAATTTCATAATGAATATTGGATTGGCACGATCTTTGTTCTTGAAATAGTATAATGGATCTTAATACTCTACTATCTGAAACTTAAATTTAAAAATTGTAAATCTTCTAACAAAAAATTAGCCAATCGAAGATGTTACCAAATGTAGGCATATACCATCTAATAGGGGATAAATTGAGCTGTCTAAAATAGTTAACCAAAATAGTTTTGGGGTGGCTAAACATCAGTGTTAGAACGTCAAATTTCATAAAAATTAAAATATTCGTCAAAATGCTTGCTACACTATGGCCGATTCCAGAAAACACAGAAATGTTGCCAAATATTTTCTAATGTGTGTCATTATGCTCGGAAAACGAAATAAACGGAAAAATTAATGTTTCTTGAATGCTTTAGTCTGCATCGGCAGCTATTCTGCAGATTCTAAATTGCAATGTTCTGGACATAAATTTGTTTTCAGAAACATAAATATTTTAATCCTCCTCTTGCAAATACATAGGACCACTGATAGGGCTTACTTTTAAAGCGAACAACTTATTAAGGAAGACGAGAGAGTGTTCTTTACTAAATTAGGGTAAGTGGTGCAGATTCGATAAGCATCTGTATGAGCATTTTCTTCTAGAGTTTTTTGATATTCAATAGCTCATACATAGTTTCACGAAATTTTCTTTTAATATTTTGTTATTAGCCTTCAATAAGTGCAATATAAGTGTCTAGTTTTGTTTGTTTATAAATATTTTAATTTTATATTATACAAAAAAATTTAATAAAAAAATACGCATAACTTCCAAAAAAAAAATTGAAAACTAACTCAGAAAATTGCCGGCAGAGGGTAAGGAATTATTTGATAGGCAAATACGGAGATTATTAAGTTAGGTTCGAATGGTAAAGAAAAAATGTATAAATAGACGAATTAAAATTTAATTTTTAGGTTAGGTTAAACAACAATTTTAATTTAGTTAAGAGTTTTATTTCAAGTAAAATCACAAATTCAGGTAGAGAAAACATCAAAAAATTGAGCACTTTTTTGGTTGATGAAAACGAGTAACTACGTTTTTAGTTTAGATCCTTGATAGTCGATCCGATATTAGTTGTTTGGTTCAAGTGTAAATTCTTTCAGTTTGAACTAAGAATTTTTTTTTACCATTCTGAAGTGACTTTCTGAAGTGTCTTTTTAAGGGGGACGGAATTAACTATGATTCTGTTCCCCTTGAAAAAAAGTTGTTTTATTATGATTATCAGAATCAGATTATCAGAATATCTCATTTTTAGCTATATATGCATCGTCAACTCATTCTCAACCAGTTGAACACCGGCTCTAGCGTTTTCTTATAACCAAACCCCTTCTTTATCACATCCTCTTTTGCACTTTAGAAAGGGTAATCTTCACCACGCAATAAAATGTAAAAATAGAAAAAAAAAATACCTATTCCTAACCCAATATTTATATGAAGCTGAATTTATAGCCCACGGCGTGGCCGTCAACTTAGTAATGAACATATAATTCGTTTTGAAGGTGTACGTACCATACCATTTCTTGCCATTTTCTTTGTAGCTGGGTTTAACCTTGTACAACGGCAAGACTATAAGCCAATGAAAACGACATTTCAAACCGACGATTTATTTAGTCTCTTTTGAATATATTTGAAATTATGGAGGGGGTATCAACGTTACGTGAGCTACCGGGTTACGCTTACGAACACACTCAACGGAAATTCACTTACTTTAAAATTATTGAATATTGATTCTGTCAATGGCCAGTACAAATATTCTGTGGAAAATGTCACAATAATCGCGATGCTCACAGTAACTGGATATTGCTTGATAAAATTTTAATTGCATCAACTGTGATCACTTTAGGGAACTCAATAAAAGTGTATGTGGCCAAAACAATTGGAGGAATCGTATAATAAAATATGACAAAATTTTTGAGAATTTCAAGCCGGGAATTTTAATTTAATTTTTAAAATAATAAAATTTTAATTACTGGTTCTGTCTGAATTGCTGTTTGTTGAAGGTGGCAGTTCACCTTGACAATTTTAAAAATAAACTTTAAATAAAATACTCCAACTAAATTAAACTGTTAAGTTCAGTTCGAAATTTAGTTAAAAAAAGGAGCTACCCATTTGCCTAGTAATAAAATAAATATAAATATCATGTAATATGTGGCAATATAGTTCGTTACTGAAAAAAACAGATTACGTTGCTAATAATAATTTTGACATTTATTTTAAATATGTTGAATTATTTTAAACGTACTAATCTGAAGTATTTGGACTGCAAAATTTTAATATAATGAAAACCCCAATTTGAACTGGAAAACTGTAAGATGGCCTTCCTGTTTATAAAAGCACTAAACGAATAACAAGAAACAGGTAATAATCGACAAAAGCCGTGTTTTATTATTCGAACACTATCCGGCGCCGAATGGGAAATCTCTACTGAAACTGTAGCTTTTTTTCACTGGTGTCGCCACTAATCAAGATAAAATGAAATAGTAATTTTGCGTCAAAATTTGTATACGAGAATGAAGTTTGCTTTGATTTAAAGCTGAATTATCTACATGTTCTACAAATTGTCGACATTGTCTGCGAAAGTGAGTTGTCTACTCTATTTTCGACATAAACATGTAGACGATTCTAAAATACGCGTAGATGCACAACACTGGTTGCTTTACAATAATTTTTAAATCTGTAAATTTAATAAATATTCTAATTTTCGTCAAAACACCTGCTACACTATGGCTAATTCCAGAAAACTCAGAGATTTTACCAAGTATTGGCCAAATATATGCTTGCAACTCTGAGTTTTCTGGAATCGGTCATAGTTTAGCAGGCATTTTGACGAATATTAGAATATTTATTAAATCAACGAATTTAAAAATTATCATGAATCAACCCAAAATCTTTTTATTTTTGTGAGATCAACTTTTAGATACTTTGTAACATCTCTGAGTTCTCTGGATCAGCCAAAGTGTTGACGACTATTTGAATTTTTCAAAAATTTTGAACAATTAAACTTTTATGGAGACACCCTAATTCTTTTAATTTTAAAGCGGTTAACTGCTCTGAACAGCTTAATCTGTACACTATTACTTACAAGGAAGGGGCGCGAAGTGTCCCTCTCCGATTTCGCTGAAATTTGAATATGTAAAAGTAGACTGAAAAATAAGGGATACGTATTTTTTTTATCGGCGGAAAAACACTTGAGGGGCGAAACACCCCTCGGAAGTTGGGGGTAAAAACGGACTTTTGATAATTTCGCCTAGAAAAATCAGTGAAATTTCGAAGTAAATTTGCAAAAATTTGCACACAGATAGATACTACTCTAAAAAAGTCACATTTAAAATTTGGGAACTCTAGGTCAAGTAGTTTTTGAGATATTTCTAAAAATAGAGGACACACAGATGCGGCTGTCTACTTTTTTTCTAAAATTTCAATTATTATTCTATAGGCCAACTGACTAACTTTAATATATATATTACTTTTATCTATAATAAAATGAGTGTTATTTCAAAACTAGTTTCTGTAATTTTTTGATTTGCTTAAGATTCTATTCATTTTTTGTCTATTGGGCTAATTTGTTGTATTAGCACCTTAGTTGTTTCAGAGGTTTTACACCTCCGTCCGTCCGTCTATTGCATTTTTCCTATTTTGGCGAGCACTTGTCGGACAATTTCAATTGTCCGCTTCTACTAGTTTTTTTGCAAGTATGAAATGTATAACGGATTTTATTAAAATTACATAAATTGAAAACAATCTTGCATTAGCTGAAACATAATAATATTGTAATTGATATAGTAATAAAAAAATGGTAGTTAGTTTTTTTGAAATAAAAAAAAATATAAACATTATATTTAAAAAAATTAAATGAAATAAATAAACAAAAATACAAAGAATGAAATACATTGACATATAACACAAAACTATAAAATATTTGCATAATATTTCATTTAAAAATAGTGTAAAATATATAAAGGTACCCAGGAGGCACCTTTGTTACTCTAATTCTTACAAGTAAACTTTTTTCTCTCACGTTCGTCCAAGTTGTAAAATTTCGTAAGTGTGATCGTAATTTATTAATTGAAATAGAAGTTCTCATAAAATTCAAAACTTTTTATTAGGACTGACGTCTAAACAAAACTAGACGTCTAAAAGAGCAAAAGGCACCTCGTCACTCACATAACGGTTAACCCCAACCTTTACATTAGAATTATTTTGATAAAACATGATCCCGGTATTTGCATTAAATATACATTTTTAATGATATTTTTTAGTAAAGGCCTGTACACTTTTTAATTAACTCGTTAATTTGAGTCGCTACACTTTTCATTATTTTTTGTGTAGCTACACTTTTCGTTAAAAGTTCACTTCGGTCTGTAGTCCTTTCATCTATCATTAGGCTAATAATAGGCTAACTAAATGCTTTATTAAAGAATGTTAGGCTTCATCCCTTCCAACGAAAACGATGGATTCTGCTAGTTCTTGAAAAAGGTAGCAGAACCTATATAAAAAAAATGATTTAACAATTGGAAAATTAAATGTTACTTTTAGGCTCATTTAATGTCCTAAGTATTTATTATTTTTTATTTTGCTCGTTCTAGAAAAAGCATTATACTTTATCACCTCAAACCTAGCAGAACCGAAATCGAATTATGTCCTAATCAAATGACCCAATAACAAATGTTAGGCTCCATGCGTTCTTTTCCAAGCTTTAGAACATTGAATCTAAAGCTAGCAGAACCTAAATCAAAAATCGGACCAAAACCAAAATCGGATCGAAAAACTTGAACTAAGTATTAGCAAACAAATCATTTTAGGCTCCAAAATGACCTTAAGTTTGATCAAGAACGAGTGGAACCCAAAAAAATTAATGGATCATTTGATTAGGACATAATAAGCCTAAACTAAATTGTATGTCGATAGATCTTGTTTTGCGTTCCAATTTTGGTTTTGGCCCGATTTTTGATTTGTGTTCTGCTAACTTTGAAGTGATAAAGCGTTATGCTTTTTAGAGAACGAGCAGAATAAAAATAAATAAATAGAGCATTTAATTAGCCTAAAATTAACCTCTAATTTTCCAATTATTTTTGAATCATTTTTTGATATAACTTTTCTAAAGCTAGCAGAACCCATCGTTTTAGTTGGAGGGGATGGAGCCCAACATTTTTAACAGAGCATTTAATTAGCATATTATTAGCCTGTAATTATCCATACTATCATGTTCTGATATATGGGTCCTGTTAGCTTTAGGAACGCCCTCATCTACCGTGTAGAAATTACAGTCTTCAATTAAAAAACTGTTAATGACCTCAGTTAAACTTGAACTACTACAAACAGAGCAACATTTTACACAAGAATTCCATTCACTACACGCTAAACTCGAAAGCTATTTCACCCAAATATAAAGAATTTTTTTTTACATAATGATAGACCGTGCTGAAATATAAATTTTTTCAAATACTTCGAATTAGTAATAACATCATCAACTAACATACGCAGACAAACATAAACACCCGAATTGCTGTTGGACTTAAAGTTGTTTACGCCCAATCGAGGTTAGTGCGATCTAAACATAAAGCACTCAGAAGGCGGTTCGTTTTCCGATTCGTATGCGCCACGAGATAAAGCCACTTCTCGGAAACAGAGACCCCATTGGATTCCTAAAATACAACCGAGTTAGACTATATGCTTGGTCACGTTGCAAGGCCTTCTCAATAATGGATGATAAAAATTATGCCAAATTGCAGGGCAGGAGCGATGGATTGAAATGGATAGAGGACCACTGTGCAGGGGGGAAAATCCTTTCACGGGATGTAATAACTAGAGAAAGAGATGTATAGTGTATTTACTGATCATAATCATGTTTATTGTCAAATTTAATTTATTTTTTACCCGTCCAAATACTAGTTTGCTTTTTGTTATGCAAAATAAGAAAATACGGCGGCGATGTCCTCCTCATGGTGAAAATCACTGACTCAAACTCAGCTTTTCAGATTATTAATCAGGAAATAGTCGCTAGACCTGGTCTCATTTGGTGACTCAACTGGATGAGTGGTCAATTAAATGAAGCTGCAGTTTGAGTATTTGCTCATGAAAATCGCCGAACGTACGCAGATTCCTTTACTTAACTACCCTTTTCCACATTTAAATGGGGCCAATTTCCAGCAATTACGACCTTAACCAGGCTATCCCAACAATGATTAGTACGGCACATATTTAGATTAAGATAGTGACGAACATGATTTACTAGATTGTATTAAAAAACAGTCGCCATTATCAGAAATTTTTGTAGGCAATTTTAAAACATGAACGATTGTAGTGACAAAGTGGAATTAACGCTCACAACATTTCAACTCAATTGTCTCCATTTATAGAAATCAAATAAATTTACACATCATTTATATTTCTAATCAAGAAAGATTTTCTTGGTATATGATGCGCCGAACTGCTTCAGACAATAAACGGCCCCTCTCAAGTATGTTTATTTTTCATTACTCATTTCTCTCTACGATTTCTACAAGAAAACTTATTGCAATTTGAACATGGATAAGATATAATTGTATCTATGCCACCAGTGGCACTATTCTGGCTTTCCCTGGGAATAGGGAATTGGGAAAAATATTTTCATCGCATTTTTGTCTAAATTGAATTTTTCTGGCCTACTGAAGCAAAAAGGTTAGTGTAAAAATTTTTAAAACAAAGTTAACTCGGAAACTTTTGTTCCACAAAATTTTTTAGGGAAAAATATTTTCCCATTTAACTTTGTTTCCAAAATACTTACACCAAACTTATTCCCTCAGTAGGCCAGAAAAATAGAATTTAGACAAAAGTGATATGAAAATATTTTTCCCAATTCCCTATTTCCAGGGAAAGCCCGAATAATGCCACCCCCCATTTTTATCGGCATTGATGATATACTGGCTCAACGCGACAAGTAGAATCTTACGTTCACTTAAACAAATCGTTAGGGATGGCCGAAATCTAACAAACATATCGAATGATTTTCTCCATCTGAATGTTGAAGAATTTCAATTTCGTTGTAACTACCACTGACCAAAAACAGAACAGCTCGTACCGCTGGCTCTCTGTTTGCTTTCAAGGATGGACAATTTTGCCATCAACTTGCTCGATGCTGTTTATTTTAATAATGACAGCGATTTCATCAACATTACCACGACTAACAATTTTCCACATTTTACAAACATATTGTTTAAATGTTTCGTTTTTCCGAAACCTGCGATGACTGCACATATATTATGAATTCACTCATCACTACTCATGACAGCAAAGTTGATGCTTACCGATTAATCTTAGACAACCGTTTACAATAAACTAGTTTTTGAAACCCCTGACACTTCTCATCCACATATCTCGAAATATCTTTACTTGAAATCCATCATCCAACTTGAGTGATGGCAATGTCAAAATCACGATGCACTTCACCGATGATATTTAATGATCTGAATTTTAAACTGAGAAACTATACGATGGCGACTTCAAACCGAGAAAAGAACAAAAAAAAAACAATTATCTACATTGTTTACAATTATCTACGCTATTTTCGACACCTACATGTAGAGAATTTGGTGAAATTTTATACCCAAGATTTAGTGTGGGTAACTGCAGCAGGGTAAATTTCGAATTTCAAAATGAAACTTTCGATACATGTTAAGCTCAATTTGTGCTCACGAGGGAAAATAAGTGCTCACATTACAACTAACAATTATTTCTGTTTTTCCTAGAAATCGGGTTTCGTATGTCAGGCGCAATTTAAAATTTTCTTTTCTCGTTTTTTCGGCTCCTGGACTAGCACTATTTTTTCCCGTAAGCACTAATTAGAACAAATTAAACATGGTTTTTGTTACGGCTCACGTGTAACACAAAGTTATAAATTTTTAGTACAGAATAATCAGTGTACTAAAATAAAAAATGCAATACTGTATTCCTTACCTACGTTGTAAGATTTACAATATATAATATAGCCTCTATATAAGCATCTAAATTTCCTTACATATAATTTTAGAACAAGTAATTTCTTTAATTTAGTACAAGTAAAATTAATTATAACTGGATTACGACTAAGACTTGATTACAAATGTAAGAATTAACAGATTGGATTAATAGTTTAAGAATTAATTATTGTTAATCATTATTATATGGCCGTTCGGTTAATGGTGTGAAAAATGTTAAATTGTGCTATAACAATTTTTTTAGCTGTACTAAACAGAGAAATACGAGGACATTAAGCTTTATATATTTATTTATTCACAGTTTGTCACTATATGGTATTTGGGTTTAGCATTCGTGCATCAAATTTTCGTCAAGCTAAAGTTTTAATTGAGGAAATTGATTGATTTATAGAATGTCATTGAATTCAAAATGTTAATGGTCCAGTTTATTAAACTTAATAAAGATTGAATGAAAGCAAAAATGTATAATATGTAAAACCAGATTATAATATTTGTATCAGCAGTCCGGGATATGCAAATTTAGCAAGTTTGATATTATTTGCTAATCTTGAACAAGAATTATATTGCCAACACATCCGCTGCTTACTATGCATTTTAGAGTCACTCGCAGGAAATACATTAGAAAATTACATCAGCTAATATTGTGACACAGTATTTCTGTAAATAATCTTTTCTTAAATACTACTAAACGCGTATTATTAAAAAAGTGAAATACTAATCTCAGATCAGTCCTAAAAATAAACCTGAACTTTTGACACTACAAATACACAAACTAAGATGAGAAAATTAAAAAAGAAAAACACTTTGAATCTCATAAAAAAAATAAAGCAAAACGAAACACAAATAAAAAAAAAATTAATCTCTTTAAGATTATCTAGTTAATCCTTCAAATAAAATACATAAGAGCCGAGTGTATATAGTTTAACCAAAAGAAATGTAAAAACTTATGTAATATGTGTGTTAAAGATGTGTCAGTACGTATAACACAGACTCATCAAAAAATGTTCTTCTTATACAATTTTAACGTCTCGCATCCAAGAAAATGTAAAACTGTCGTCTCTGCGCGCGTATCACAACTATACGATTGTACCATAAAGTATGAAAAACTCATATCATTAAAAATGATTTATGTTTATTGATGATAAGGAATTTTACTCGTCTTCATGTATATATACACAACTACTCCATTTCTCCAAAATGGGTGTTTAGTACACGCGAGAGGAATACGGTGGAGAGGTATACCACCCCATAGTGATTTTAATCAGTGGCGCCTTTTAAAGCTCCGAGTTATCCGCACGCAATTATATTTTTTATGCTATATCGCCATAGTCTAAGAAATGCTCCTGCCATGCGTAAACTCGAACCCTCCGCATATTTCAAAAAAAAAAAAAAGAAAAAACTACAATGTCATCCCCATAGTAAATATACGTGTATATAAAATCAATACACATAAACGTATAATTGATTTACCTACTGTATATATATATATATATATATATATATATATATATATATATATATATATATATATATATATATATATATATATATATATATATATATATATATATATATGCCCATGTACATACAACAGAAAATGTTATCGTTACATTTAAAGCAAAAAAAAAAAAATGAAAAATTTGATGAAAATTCTTTATACATTTTCTTTACCCAAAATGTTTGTAAAAAGGGGGACTCCCTTTGATTGTATTTGTTTAGTGAAAATATATATATAGAGAGCGGAGGCTAGAGCACACACGAAATAAGGAAAGACGGGAAAATACACTATATACGGAATTTTTCTTTTTTATTAAGGAGGACGAACAAGAACTACATGGCAAAGAAAATTGGAAAATATTACAAAATTTTTCTATACTTTATATGTGCACATATAGTATGTGTATTAGTGTGACTGTATAGGTGGAACAGAAAGCTTCCAAAATATCTATATATATATATATTTTTTCCCAAGTCTCATACCACCCAATTCGATGATGACGATGACGACGACTAGGAAAATTTCAATCCCTTTTTCGGTCTTTTTTTTTTTGTATTTTATACTCTCTATGTATATGTGTTGTGTATAATGTTATTATTTTAAAGATTTTTGAGGGTTTGGAAAATAGGAAAATATTTTTTTTATATATATATTTCGGATAAAACGAGGGAAATGTTTCAGGTTAAATTGTTTGCACTACACACTATATACATATAATATATTCACTGTATATACAGTCGCACAAAAAATTTGTTGTGTGTACTCATGGCTCATGGAATATTAATTCGATTATCAAACACTTAAAGAATTTGTCTTATCTTAAAGTCATAAATTATTATTTTTTTTTATTTAGTATACAGTGACTTGTATGATATTATAAAAAGTCTTAACTCTTTATATAATATATAATGTTTTAGTTACAAAGCTGTCAATATATAACTTTTTTTTATAAAATAAATTTTGTATATTAGCTCAATTTTGATTGAACGAAAATCAATATGTATATAGAAGGGGATTCGCCTAAAGGAAATTAAAAATTGAAAGTTTGTTCAAATTTAAATAAATATTTCAAATATTCATCAAAAAAATTATTTATTTTTTGTTTTTGTTTAAATAAAATGTCAAAAAAATTCTTATCGCACTTACCAACAACAACTATCTACTTATAAATAAAACGAAATCGTATTTAATTTGCACGTAATCTATAGCTTTATATACGATTTATGTGTACAGCGAGACGGCGAAATACTTATAAATACAAATTTTCCCTTTGTGTGGCTACAGTGCGGAAATTTTAAGAGAGTCAATAACACTATGCGGGAGAATTTTTTTTTTAAATAAACAGTTGCCGTAAGGAGTATGTCGAATGATTGCTTCATAAAGTTTTCTTACATTGATTCGTAACCACTGAAAGTTATTACAAAAGCTCTAACCTTTGAAAAGCGGCTAGATTGCAATGCAACGATTAGGTGTGCAAGAATCAAACAGCTTGGGCCACCTATTAGTCCTATCATCATTGTTAAATAAAGCACACATTTTAGGACGAAAAGTCAAAATTTTTATTTACAAGGAAAGGTGGTTCTATGCTATTTATGTATGCCGTAAAACCGTATCGTTCATATGTCCACTCACCGGCTTTGTCTACAGGCCTGCATTCGAACATCAAAATTGTCGATAACTTTTTCCAATAAAAGCGAATCAATGACCTCAATTTTAGCTCAAACGTTGTTTTTAAGTTGTTGAATTGTTTGTGTATGATTAGCATACACCCAACCTTTCAAATAACCCCACAAAAAATAATCAAGTTGTGTTAAATCTGCGCTTTTTCGAGGCCAAGAACTTCACAATTTCTTGAAATTATGGGAAAATAATGAAAAACCTTAATTTCGTTCAAGTACCCAATTAACAAAACGACGACGATTTAAATGATCCGGTGGCTTCAATTTTTGAGTTAGTCGAATTTTGTATGGATGCAAATGAAAATCAACATGCAAAATGTTTAGTTATTGTGAACGATGCCTTTCACTGACAGTTGCCACTGCATCAGGAATTCGAACTGGATGAACATCTTGATACGGTCTACGACTTTCCATTAAACCAGTTTTTTCAAAACGATCAATAATTTTGCCAATTGCATTTTGTTTTTGCATAATAAGTTTGGACAATCAAATGCGTTCTTGTATTGTTAGCGACTTCTTGATGATAAATGGCATATTTTGACTTTTCACAGGTCAAAGTATCTTTTAGAACAGATAATATTAAGTACTAAAATTCTTCGATTGAAAAAAGGACCAACAGATGGCCCACCCTGTACTTACTTAAGACCTTCAAATGATAAGTGCATAAAAATGTCCTTTTTTAACCATTGTCCACTTGTCGAAGTACTTCCATTTGAAGCTAGTACTAAAATTGGTAACAAAAGATACCAAAATCAAATCTTAATACTAATAAATAAGGCAAGTGAAGATTATCACAGTTTGGATGCAGGGTTCTTTCAAACCATTCCATAAGTACTAAAATTAGCATAAGTACTAAAATCCGTGTACTAAAATGAAGATTGGACATTTACATTGAGTTGCTCTTTACTACTACAAAATTAATAGTTCGGCTACGAACTTACTATATAATCTGGACGATTTACACGTAAGTTTTAAGTCATTTTATGGTGTGGAGGATAAATTAAGGGACTTTTAATCATTAAAAAGAAGCTTTAAACATGTGTGCTATTTAAAACGAGAATTTAGTTAAAATTGATCTTACCTAATTTAAACATAGATTATTTTATTTGATCTGCTATTTTTTTAGAACATATAAACCTAACCTAATAAAATTTAGTACAAGATGCTTTGAAATTTTGTTTATATATATTAAATTAAATTAAACTGAACCTAAATTTAAACTAAACTGTTGGATTCAGTTATTTGTATATGCAAAGGTAATAACTAAAGCTTATCTGCATTAAATAAATATTCAATCAAAATTTAATTTTTGTTCCATAATTACTCGAATTTAAATCATAAATCACATTTATCATCACAAATGATAATGAATGACTCAAAATTTTTGAGCGCGCATCCTACATAGAATTAAATTTTTAGTACAAATATTTTGATAAATATTACTATTTTGCTAAACTTTCAAACCATCCATCTGATTCGTATTTTCGGTCCAGATTCTAAATAGTAATTAAATACATTTCAACCAACCCAATTTATTGTGAATTTAGTCCCGAGTTCTAAAATCAAGCTTAAATTTATACTTAAGGGAATATTTGTAACACACACTTAAACAAAAAATTGACTTAGTTATTTAAAGCTAATTTGACATAAATATAGCGGAAACCACATTACCAAACGAGATGTGATTATTTGTACTAAAAAGCGGGTTTGTAATTAATCACAACTCTTAATTTGAATTTCAGACTTGTATTACTATGTTGCTTAGCGCTAACATAACATTATGTTAAATATTTATACCTTTTCAATTTTAACTGAACAAAAGCTAAAACTAAACTGAAGCTAATTTTTGATTATAAATTTTAATCACCACTGACAAACTGAGCCTAAAATTAGATTAAATTTGTAGTTTTAAACTGTTTGTCTGTTACAAATAATGTTTTATAATAAGATTCATTTCTGTACTAAAGTGAAGCTTGCCACTTAAAATTGAACGAAAGGTAGAAAGTTAGAAAGGAATGGATAATTAAAATATCATTTTAGTTAGGATGTTTATGTTGTAAATTAATGGCAAAATTTAGGCTTAACCAAATCCGGTACATAAATAAATTCTAAACTTAACTGATGATTTAACTTAGTCGCACTGTGTTATTATTTGTACTAAAATCAAAATTCTAAGAAAACCATTTCCTTACTAACTAACTTAATATTAAATTGAATCACATACTTAACAAATGATTAAGTTAAAATTAATTTCATATAACTATAGACGAAAGTTAATTATCAACTAAAATTAATTCCTTGTACTAAATACGACGATTGATATTTGACTACTATACAAAATAAAAACTACTGGTAATCACTTTAAATACTACGTAAAGTAATTTTTTACATAATTAATTTTTGAATTTGCGTAATACTGTAGAATGAAGTGAGACACAAATTTTGGATGAACACAAACAAAAATTAAACTCGAGATTTAAATTATTTGCTAAATTTTCATCGCCATTTGGATTTTTAGTTTGTTTTTAAAATTAAATTTAAATCGATCTCTTAAAACGAACATTCCATGACAAGATACAATTACGTACTAAAACTAAGCTTGACCCAAATTTAGGATTAATTAAAAATACTCTAAAGCGCGAATTTATTTTTAGATACTATGACTGCTAAACTTTTTAAGCTGTAAAATTTTGAGGTCTAATAATTTTCACTAAATAAATTAAATATTTTAATTAAAATTTAAATATTTATGTTTTATTTGGAATTAATAAGAACTGAAAAAACTGAACTATAAAATATGAATATGAATTTCTGTACCGGAAAAACAAAATTATTGTGAATTCAAGCCCGAGTTCTAAAATCAAGTTTATATTCAGCTTAAGGATATATTTGAATTACTTTTAAGCAAATTTTATAGTTAACGCTAAGCTTAAAATAATATGTTCTAGCAAACGTCTGTGATAATGTAGATTAAAGCGCTTTGCACATTACTTGAAGTCTATTTTAAATTAACTCCAAGCGAAGCTAACGAAAATGAAGAGGTAAATTCTTTAGGCCACCAAAATAACTTTATTACACTTATTTAACTTCTAACCTTAATCTATGTATGGGTAGGCAAAAGGAAGTAAGAAAAATATTAGTACTAAATATTTATAGTGATTAATCGGATTAATTAAATTTTAAAACCAGAATAAAGGTTTATAAGCTTGGTATAAAATTAGGCTTAAATCGTACTCTTAAAATGTTATTCGCAAATATAGGTATTGCAAGATTTTACATAAAAATACAATGGTGTACTAAAATTGAGCTTGTTACTTAGATTTAGTTATTGCTGAGTTTAAAATTATAGGTTTTAGCAAACATTTGTTATAACTAACATTAAAAGGGTTTCCCCATTGCTTAAAGTCCATTTTAAAAAAACAAATGAAATTAACGTTAAAAAAAAGTTAAATTTTTTTAGTATTGTTGTCGATTGCTAAGCTCAAATTTATCAATATGTATAGCATTTTCAATTTTAATTAAAAATGAAATTATTTCTAAATATAGCGATACCAGTTCTAAATGAACAAAAATAAAAACTATGCTCGAGCTAATCATTAGTTCTAAATAATTGTCATCAGTCGTATTTTTTTTTATCGAAAAACCAATTTTTAAAATTTAAGGTCAAAATACAATGCTGTACTAAAATAAAACTCCAGACTATGATACTAAATGCCGTCTAATTTGATTGTAGCAGTCTGTAGCCTAGTACTAAGTAAATTTAAGCACTAAAAGACGTCAACTCGATTAGTTACTTGACGCTGGTTCTAAAGACAACATGGAATTCTAAAATTTTAATAAAGTTTATTATGTTTTAAACCAGGCTAGATTCCAACCGTCCCATTGGTTTAAAAATGTTGTTCTAAAATAACTGTCGCAAATATAGGTTTGATCATATTTTTCATTAAGATACAGCAGTACTGTACTAAATTTAAGCTTGGCACTTAGATATAGACTGTACTAAAGAAGTAGTACTATTTGATGCCATTGTAATAAGGTGTTATAAGTTAACGGTCAAATTTTTGGACATGGTGAAAAGGTTTAGTGTCAGGTCGACTAAATTGAAAAGAGCCGTAGATTTGAATACAATTTTGTACTAAAAATATCATTAGTTTCTACTGGATGCAAATGCCACCAGAGTAAGGAAAAACAAATCTGATTACGAGTAGTAATTTTAAGTTAGTAATTTTAGGTTCAATAGCTTATCAGCTTGAGTTATTGAATATTTTTATCATTTAAAATATTCGTCAAAATACTATTTTTAGATTATTGGCTCTTATCATGATGACGGGGGAAACGACAAGCAAAAGGTTTATGTGTGGTTAAAAAATATATTTTATGACAAGCCTTGTGGCTATATTCCATTTCATCTAAAGTGACAATAGCAAACAATTAGAATAATAAAGCTTGGTTGTTTATTACATTTTCATGTATCAAAACCACAATAAGATCAACAATAAAGTTGCCCATTTACTACTGGCCCTAGATTCTGATCAAGTGACAAATGACAATTGTTGTGACATTGTACTAAAAATTATGCTGCGATTTTGTGACAATTCTTGTGAGTACTAAATCGCGATTCGTATGGAGTGACTTATCCAAAATGTCGCCAAACATAAGCTGACAGTTTTAACTGTCAGTGGCCGGCGAAGCCAAGATTATTAGAAACACATAATTCGAGTAAATGTTTAATGCTTTTAATAACAGTGCCTTTCAGCGCCGTGGACATCATCGGTGACCTTTTATGTTGTAAATAATATTTCATCAATATATGCAACACATGCTGAGAAATTCATTTTGGTCAGATGGGCAAGCCATATAAAATTAGCTTAGCATTCAACGTGTTAAAGAATATCTGATGTCCACTCGAACTGAAAAACTATCTTAGTAAAGGGTGTAGCAATGGTCTTCAAACTGTTCAAGATCTTAAGAATAACATTCGAAGTAATCAAAAATTTGTAAATGTCTTTACTCCTTAAACATCCTCCTCAGCACTAAGAGGTTCCTAGTAATAATATTACTAATAAGAACTTTGAGAAAACAAAATAGCTACCCATTTTTAGGTGAAATTGCAGAAGCAACTACTCACGTCGTCTTGTAAAAGCAAATTGTTGTCAATTTAAAAATGATCGAAACTCAAATTCCAAGTTACGCGTTTTTATGCGAGTCACTCACCTACTTTTTGAAAATGCCACATAGAATACAGATATTTCTCTTTAGCAGGGTAAATAAAGTACTTGCTCTGTTATCCGGGGGTTTCAGGTTATATTTCCGAATAGGAAAAGGTACGACTAGTTTTTTTTTAAATATTTCAAACGGAGTGTTTAGCAGTAGTTAGCTTTAATTGCTTAGTTTAAGCTGAATTTAAAGAAATTGAGTTACTCTTCATTTAATTGAGTTACTGAAGAGAAGATCTTCGATTGATTATCATAAATGTCAAAATAACTAGTTGTCAATTTTACGATTTTTTACTTTTAAATTATTTACGATTAATGGCTAATTGAAAATCATCAAATTAAAATGTCAAAAGTAATCAAAAACCTATTTAAAGTATCTACGCGAGTAAACTATTATATCTTCAGGTAATTCAGTTGCTCAATTTATAGTTGAAATGAATTGTTAAACGCAAATTCTCTTCAATTACTTCAGATCTAGCAACTACTTCAGTTAATTCAGTCCAATCGAACGCGCCTTATATCACATATTGAACCGGCGGAATTTCGATTCCTTCATTCCAAATTTGTATCCTGTTAGTTCGAATTTCCTGGAATTTATACAATCGAGAGAAAAATGTTTCGAACTGGCATTTTCCCCAAAGCTGATAGCTTATTTTTTAATGAAACATTAAACCCATGTTGGGTTGGTAACATTAACATTTATTTGTTTCGTGATTTACGATACGATGAATTTTTATGTTTATCTTGATTTTCTGAGAACTGCACATCATTTTTTTTTATTGTATTGCTTGACAATTTTTTTTTTTGGGACAATCAATACGTAATGCAGGTACATCGGTCCATATATTTTCTTGATTTTCTAGGTTAGATAACTGTTTTAATTCATTGTTGTCTATCAGGGAGATGCAACACACGGTGATGAACATGACAAACGTGAAAGTTCGTTGGTAGGTGGTGATAGCATCGGGGGCAATATAATCCATTTTCTTTTCGTTTTATTCTCCAATATACACCCGGCATGTCTTTCATGATGGCAACAACAGAAAAAAATACATGGAAAATTCATTTTCCCGTCGTCATTTATACACATTTATACATATATACATCACAATTTTTTAAATTTAGTATTTTCCTTACCAAGAAGAAAATTCACTGTTTTTATTTAGGGGATGAAATCAAGCACGTATATAACAAACAAAAAAAAATAAAACAAAAACTGAATTAACCAAATACTAGGAAAATGGAAAATTCCCGTGTTTCACTTGTTTTATATATTTATAGATAACACAAAATATAACACAATACTTTATATGCACTTCCACTATAATTTCCACATTTAAAAAATATAAAATTTTCACCAATTTTTCCACTTAATTTGCATAATATATAAGGTATTCTCACACACGGTAATATTCACTATTCGATTCACCTTTAGTATGTATTCCATATACACGGAGCACTAAATATTTTGAAAAATTCCCGGAAAAATTATTATCTTCCTCGTCGTACGACTATTTTACACTAAATAATTTTGCCATCTATAAGGAAATTTATTTATCAATTGTTTATTAAACATTTTTATTAAAATTAATTTCTCGTTTGTTTCGTGTGCGTGTACGTATTCCGCCGCCCGCAATCGAAGCCCGACTTATTATTATTTATTATTCAAATATATAAGGAAAATTTACAATATTTTGTTTTATTGGTAAAATAAAAAAAAACGAAAAAAAATTATTTTTCGAGCGTTAATACAACGTGTCTACATACGACAAAATTTCTCCTTCAACTAAATTTAAATTATCCAAATTGGTGTGTGGAATAGAGAAAGACAAAAACGATACACAAAACAAGAAATAAAAAATAAAAATAAAATCGTTCGATCGTGTCGTTTCTAACACGAATCGTATACGTATACAAAATCATACATGCATACGACTTGTTTTTATGGCTGTTTCATTATTGCGAGCGAAAATAAAACAGAGATGGCTATATATCGAAAGCCAGCCATTTAAAAAATATTCGTTTGTTTTGGTTTCGCATACATATAAAAAATTTGATTTGGTATGACGTTTCGTGACGTCGCCTATAAAAATGCGTACTCTTTTTGGTATACATATATGTATTGGTGTCGATAAAAAAACACTAAAAAAAACCAACATGGTTGATTTATGATTGTGAATGTGATGCAAATACATACATACATATAAATATATTTTACATTGGAATGAGATTTTTATTTCGGATCGATATCAAGTCGTTTGTTTTGTTTTGTATAATTTTTTGTTTTTCATTCGCATTTTACTCTCCTCTCTCTGGATTTTTGTTTTGGGATTCGGCTGGACATGACAACGGGTCAGGTAGGCCACCCACATGGATCGTTTCGCTTGTTTTATTTTGTTGTTGTGTTGTGTTATTGTTTTGTTCGTATGTTGCGTTAAAAATAGAAATTAAATTTGTAAAGCGAAAAGAAGATTGGGAACAAGAACAACCACAAAATACCGATGTACATAGTGTGTACCTACAATATATATATAACGAGAACGTAAGTGGAGAAAATTATTATTTTTTTGGTCAGTTTTGTTGTTATGTTTGGAATTGGGTTGAATTGAAATACAGTTATTTCGTGTTATGTCAAAATATTTCGGGGACGCGCATTATGCTATATGCTAGTTTTAGGAAAGACGAGAAAAATTGGGTTGAATAGAATAGCCTGGAATTTATTAGGAAGATGATGAGTCCGGTCATAAAATCGTTTGCCTAATAAACACAGCTATAACCTACTTCCTTGGGAAAAATGACGGCCTTCTCTAGTAATCGTAGACAAGATTCCATTAGTAGAAGCAACACAGGAGAGGTAAGCAACTTTTTTATAAAGTGAAGGTGGTTGCGGTTCTAATCTCGTCAGAGATAGGATCATTTAATATCTCGGGGATTTCATTTTACCATAATGTAATGGGCCCAATAGCAAACGAGATTTGGAGAATTTTGGATTTAATCTTTAAGCCAGTAGACATAAGTTCTAATATAACTTCAGATAGATAAATTCAACTGAGATCATCAATTGGTGAAATGATATAACATTTTTTGCAAGTTTGAACAAGTTGGCACTCAAACAATAACCAGTGGCGTTTCCTGGTTCTGCTCTCAAGGTGTTCTGCTTCGAATTTTGATCACCGAAATTAATTAAAATAATAGTTATTAATTAACAAAATAATATTAGAAAAACTATAATTTAAAATAAAAAATTTTATAAATAAAATTTTCTGTAATAAAAATAAAACTTTTAGAATTCGAATAAAAATCAAAAACTGTTTAGTCGTTCGGCGAACGAGCAGAACATCACTAGAAAACGCCGCTGATGTCCAGTTAGCTTAATATAATATATCTTATATCATAAACAAATAAAAATTATCCCCATTTTAATACGATGAGGTAGACCCATTTATTATTGACCCCTAAGTTGTTCAATCTTTGCAAATGGAATTTACACATTCACTGAATCAAGGATTGGCCAGCACCCAGAGATATTCAACTGACATGGCACATATGTCTAGTTAGCTTAAGATATCCTAAACAAATAAAAATTATCCCCATTTTAATACGATGAGGTAGACCCGTTTGCTATTGACTCCGAAGTTGTTCAATCTTTGCAAATGGAATTTACACATTCACTGTATCGAGGATTGGCCAGCACCCAGAGATATTCAACTGACATGGCACATATGTCTAGTTAGCTTAAGATATCCTAAACAAATAAAAATTATCCCCATTTTAATACGATGAGGTAGACCCATTTGCTATTGACTCCGAAGTTGTTCAATCTTTGCAAATGGAATTTACACATTCACTGTATCGAAGATTGGCCAGCACCCAGAGATATTCAACTGACATGGCACATATGTCTAGTTAGCTTAAGATATCCTAAACAAATAAAAATTATCCCCATTTTAATACGATGAGGTAGACCCATTTGTTATTGACCCCTAAATTGTTCAATCTTTGCAAATGGAATTTACACATTCACTGAATCAAGGATTGGCCAACACCCAGAGATTTTCAAATGACATGGCATATATGTCTAGTTAGTTTAAGATATCCTAAACAAATAAAAATTAACCCCATTTTAATACGATGAGGTAGACCTGTTTGCTATTGACCCCGAAGTTGTTCAATCTTTGCAAATGGAATTTACACATTCACTGTATCGAGGATTGGCCAGCACCCAGAGATATCCAACTGACATGGCACATATGTCTAGTTAGCTTAAGATATCCTAAACAAATAAAAATTAACCCCATTTTAATACGATGAGGCAGACCCGTTTGCTATTGACCCCGAAGTTGTTCAATCTTTGCAAATGGAATTTACACATTCACTGAATCAAGGATTGGCCAGCACCCAGAGATTTCCAAATGGCATGGCATATATGTCTAGTTAGCTTAAGATATCCTAAACAAATAAAAATTATCCCCATTTTAATACGATGAGGTAGACCCATTTGCTATTGACCCCGAAGTTGTTCAATCTTTGCAAATGGGATTTACACATTCACTGTATCGAAGATTGGCCAGCACCCAGAGATTTCCAAATGACATGGCATATATGTCTAGTTAGTTTAAGATATCCTAAACAAATAAAAATTAACCCCATTTTAATACGATGAGGTAGACCCATTTGTTATTGACCCCTAAATTGTTCAATCTTTGCAAATGGAATTTACACATTCACTGAATCGAGGATTGGCCAGCACCCAGAGATATTCAACTGACATGGCACATATGCCTAGTTAGCTTAAGATATCCTAAACAAATAAAAATTAACCCCATTTTAATACGATGAGGCAGACCCGTTTGCTATTGACCCCGAAGTTGTTCAATCTTTGCAAATGGAATTTACACATTCACTGAATCAAGGATTGGCCAGCACCCAGAGATTTCCAAATCACATGGCATATATGTCTAGTTAGCTTAAGATATTCAAACAAATAAAAATTAACCCCATTTTAATACGATGAGGTAGACCCATTTGCTATTGACTCCGAAGTTGTTCAATTTTTGCAAATGGAATTTACACATTCACTGTATCGAGGATTGGCCAGTACCCAGAGATTTCCGACCGACATGTTATATATCTCTAGTTAGCTTAAGACATCCTAAACAAATAAAAATTAACCCCATTTTAATACGATGAGGTAGACCCGTTTGCTATTGACTCCGAAGTTGTTCAATCTTTGCAAATGGAATTTACACATTCACTGAATCAAGGATTGGCCAGCACCCAGAGATTTCCAAATGACATGGCATATATGTCTAGTTAGTTTAAGATATCCTAAACAAATAAAAATTAACCCGATTTTAATACGATGAGGTAGACCTGTTTGCTATTGACCCCGAAGTTGTTCAATCTTTGCAAATAGAATTTACACATTCACTGTATCGAGGATTGGCCAGCACCCAGAGATATCCAACTGACATGGCACATATGTCTAGTTAGCTTAAGATATCCTAAACAAATAAAAATTAACCCCATTTTAATACGATGAGGTAGACCCGTTTGCTATTGACCCCGAAGTTGTTCAATCTTTGCAAATGGAATTTACACATTCACTGAATCAAGGATTGGCCAGCACCCAGAGATTTCCAAATGACATGGCACATATGTCTAGTAAGCTTAAGATATCCTAAACAAATAAAAATTAACCCCATTTTAATACGATGAGGTAGACCCATTTGCTATTGGACTACGAAGTTGTTCAATCTTTGCAAATGGAATTTACACATTCACTGTATCGAGGATTGGCCAGCACCCAGAGATATTCAACTGACATGGCACATATGTCTAGTTAGCTTAAGATATCCTAAACAAATAAAAATTAACCCCATTTTAATACGATGAGGTAGACCCATTTGCTATTGACTACGAAGTTGTTCAATTTTTGCAAATGGAATTTACACATTCACTGTATCGAGGATTGGCCAGCACCCAGAGATTTCCAAATGACATGGCACATATGTCTAGTTAGCTTAAGATATCCTAAACAAATAAAAATTATCCCCATTTTAATACGATGAGGAAGACCCATTTGCTATTGACTCCGAAGTTGTTCAATCTTTGCAAATGGAATTTACACATTCACTGTATCGAATATTGGCCAGCACCCAGAGATTTCCAAATGACATGGCATATATGTCTAGTTAGTTTAAGATATCCTAAACAAATAAAAATTAACCCCATTTTAATACGATCAGGTAGACCCATTTGTTATTGACCCCTAAATTGTTCAATCTTTGCAAATGGAATTTACACATTCACTGTATCGAGGATTGGCCAGCACCCAGTGATATTCAACTGACATGGCACATATGCCTAGTTAGCTTAAGATATCCTAAACAAATAAAAATTAACCCCATTTTAATACGATGAGGTAGACCCATTTGCTATTGACGACGAAGTTGTTCAATTTTTGCAAATGGAATTTACACATTCACTGTATCGAGGATTGGCCAGCACCCAGAGATTTCCAAATGACATGGCACATATGTCTAGTTAGCTTAAGATATCCTAAACAAATAAAAATTATCCCCATTTTAATACGATGAGGAAGACCCATTTGCTATTGACTCCGAAGTTGTTCAATCTTTGCAAATGGAATTTACACATTCACTGTATCGAGGATTGGCCAGTACCCAGAGATTTCCGACCGACATGTTATATATCTCTAGTTAGCTTAAGATATCCTAAACAAACAAAAATTATCCCCATTTTAATACGATGAGGTAGACCCATTTGCTATTGACCCCTAAGTTGTTCAATCTTTGCAAATGGAATTTACACATTCACTCTATCTAGGATTGGGTAGTACCGAGAGATTTCCAACTGACATGACATATAGGTATAGCAATGGCGTGTCCTGGTTGTGCTCTCAAGGTGTTCTGCCTCGGATTTTTATCACCCGAAATAATTAAAATAATAGTTATTAATTAAGAAAATAATGTTAGAAAAACTATAATTTAAAATAAAAAATTTTAAAAATAAAATTTTCTGTAATAAAAATAAAACTTTTAGAATTAGAATAAAAATCAAAAATTGTTTAGTCGTTCGGCGAACGTGTAGAACATCACTAGAAAACGCCGCTGACAATAACCCACATGATTAAGTGGATCTAAAATTCTGTTACGAATTCTACTCTATTCAAGTATATCAGACGAGTGGTCGAATGGTTAAGGTGTATATGATCAGGTGTTCAGAGTCCATAATTTTATTAAGGCGATAATTATTCTTAACATCAGCGATGTTGTCAGATCAAGTATTGCTCCAATATTGATTGGGAATCGGATTATTTTTTCATTCTAAGTGGAGGCCAATAAAAAGAATAATCTCGAACAGTGATCGACAAGTATGTATATAAGCGCGAGCAATTTGGGACGCAGAGACAGTTGTAATTTAACATGTGATCAGTGCAAGTCCAAAAGTAAAAGTGCGAAATAGTGAACAGTAAAAGTAAATCAGTGAACGAGTTTGTAACCCCTAAATTGCTGAGATGTTTAATTTGTAAAATTCAGTACGAATCAATATCAAACACCCGAAAATCTTGTCCGTCACGCTAGCTGCAATCATATCAGTCAGAACCAAACAACTTTGGCACAAGTAGCACAATGCACTGTGCATCATTGTGCACACTATGCTTTTTCAGCCGGAACCTTATAATTCCAGCTGGAACCTGATAAATCCAGCCAGATTTTTATGGTTCTGGGTGGCATTATATGGTTCGGCTGCAGAATCATGTAGTGCACAATCTATTGTCCAACTTGTGCCATATTTGGCTGAAGAGGATATGGTTCCGGATGGCTTTATTAGACTCCGGATGGATTTGTAAGGTTCTGGCTGAAAAAACAATTAGTGCTCAATGATGCACAATACATCGTGCTTCTTATGTCATTGTTGATTTTGCTGTAGTAATGTTCTGGCTGACTTTAACAGGTTTCCGATGGAATTATAAGGCTCCGGATTAAAAAGCACATAATGCACAATGCATCGTGCTACTTATGCCATAGTTTGTTTGTCTTTAGAGGGTATGGGTCCGGCTGAAATTGTAAGGTTTTTTCCTCGAAAAATACTATATTACTGGATTTATAACGTTCCGGCTGAAAAACTATATAGTTCTCAATGATGCACAATGCGTCGTACTACTTGTCTGGTCTGGCTGTAGTATGGTTCTAGTTGGCTTAATCAGGTTCTGGCCGGAATTATAAGGTTCAAGCTGCTGAAAAAGCACATAATGCACAATGATGCATATTGCATCGTGTAATTTGGGCTATAGTTGTTTGGTTTCGGCTGATATGGTTCCATGTACAAACCTGAAGACATACACGAGTACAAACACCAACTAAACTTAAATTGCACACAACTTAATTGGTGAATAAAAACTACACCGATTTTCAGATCAAGGAAAGGCAGCGATATTTCATGGTACAGAGGAATTACAGGAACTAGCCATGATACCGAAGTTATTTGAAATTCTTGTTGATAAAAAACACAAGTTTTCCTCATACTGCTCGTATAGATAACAAAATATATTAAAATTGGGAAACAAAGATCAAATACTACAAAAAGGCGTCTCTGGTGTTCCAAAAAGCTTGCATGTGGGTTCATGCACGTTTCTCATATTTATCGATGGAATACCTAATGTCGTTTTTAACACACGGCAAACTCACATGGTTACAAATGACTACAAGGCAACAAAGATGGGGCTAGCGACTGGTGTGAAGTCAAACAATTGAATCACAATATCGATCAATAAATGTAAAATTATGTCATTCCTCTAGAAAAACACCAGCACAAAACAAGAGAGTAAATGGATCAAAAGATTAGGACATAAGGTTTGTTGGAAATATGTTCAATGCTACATCTGATGTCGGCTGGAATATGCAGTCAGAGTATGGTATCGGCTTTTCCATTTGGGATTTGACAACTTTGAACTTTCACTGTGAAAACAGCCTTAACCAAATAATCAAACTGTCAGTGTCAAAATATTCAGTAAAGGCAACATGTTCATCATGGTAAAGTACACGAACAAACAACGTTTACAAATAATTAAAATTTACAACAAAAATTCCGAGTCGGTGACTGCAATTTCAAGAGCGTTAATTCCAATTTTTTTTTTTTTTCGTAATTATCGTTCCAGTGGCACTATTCAGGTAATTCCCCGGCAATAGGGAACTGCGGAAAGAATTTATATATAAATTCTATTTAAATAATATTTTTAAAACAAAATAAAATTGGGAATAACTCCCTGATAATTTCGGTATGGAAAATTTTTTCCCAATTTACAAATATTTCCATCAAACTTTTTTTCTCAGTAGGCCAGAAAAAACTGATTTGAAGATAAAAGCTATGTGAAATCTTTCTTCAGTTCCCTCATCTCGGGGAATTACCAGAATAAGGTCATAGTAGACAAACAATTCATATTCTAGTGAAAAAATTTGAGTCTCATATTCGCTGCTGGATATTCTCGTGTCAGTGAGACAACGGGTTGGTCGAAGTGTAGAGAATATTGCTACCATTCAAGCATCCGTTTCCAAACGAACCAAAACAGTCGACTCCACGGCGTTCTCAAGAATTGGATATCGATCAGCCCACATTTTGGCGAATTTTGCGAATAAGATCAAATTAACACAAGAACTAAAGCCACTCGATCATATGATGCGACGTTCGTTCTCGGATTGGGCTCTAGAAATGTTGGAAGAGGCTGACCAATTTCATCACAAAATCATCTTCAGTGATGAAGCGCATATTTGGCTAAACGGCTTCGTCAACAAACAGAATGTGCATTATTGGTCAGGTAAAAATCCTCACGTACTTCAAGAAACACCACTTTATCCACAAAAAATAACTGTATGGTTTTCATGTTGGTGATGTCATTGAACCGTTTTTTTTCGTTGATGAAAGTGATCGTCACATTACAATTAATGGAGATCGCTAGACATATTGCAACGATATTTCTTTGATCAATTGCAAGAACTAGACATTAATGATATGTGGTTTCAGCAAGACGGTGCGACATGCCACACAGCGGGTCTAATCATCGTCTTATTGAAATCTAAATTCGATGAACGTGTTATATCCAGAAATGATCCTGTCGATTGGCCGCCTAGATCGTGTAATTTAACACTTATAGACTTTTTTATGGGGCTACGTTAAATTATTGGTCTATGCCAAGAAGCCGGCACGTGTTCTAGTTTGACATTTGAACGATGTCAATGGATGAAAACATAAATATTTTGATTGTACTTCAAGCCAATAATAAAATTTTCAAGATAAAAAAATTGTCAAGTCCTTATTGCGAAATTCTTATACGGATTCGTAGTGTATTTTGCAAAATAAAAAACTCAGAGTTTATTACAAATTTTATTTACACCATCAGCTATAACTTCAACAATTCACTATTTCACTGTTTATTACTGTTTACTATTTCATTTTTTGCACTGTTCAATTTTTACTTCACTGTTAAATTACAACTGTCTTTGCATGGGAGTTTGCTCGTCGCAGGTAAAGATTTAATCAGAGGTTTCTAAATGATCACTGAGCAAAGGAGGTCAGAATATTAACGTATATGGTGCAGATCCAGGGGCGTGATGATAATTAGTCAAATTTGGTGGGAACATTTAATTCGAGGATACAAAATTCTGTGTCGCACACACCGAAGCGTGAGGGACAGATTTCCCTGAATAAATATACCACGTACCTCAAGCTGACGTCGTCTATTGCACAATACAAGTTTCTTTAAACCTAGTTTGGTAAATAAATCATTCCTCCGACCACACTTCTTCAAGACTTTGACATTGAGCTACTTATTGATATATCATAGAAAATGTATCACAGACGGTAAATAATTGTAAACCTGATCGGTAGTCTGACTGAACCGAGTAAACTCAAGATTTGGTAACGGAACATGAAAACCACTTGAAGTCATAAACATATCACTGTAAAAGGCCATAAACTTTTTGTTTTTCTCCCACTGTTGTATTTTGCCGATCCGGTTGGGTGTTAATATTTTATCTGTCCTGGAATCCTGAAAGTAACATTGCATTTCACCGCGTTAGCCAAGCCACTACAAGGTCAAAATATTTCTGCATGAACGCCCAATACCATTCCGAAGCATTCTTTTCTTACAAGAATTTTATAGTTCCTTAACTAGTCGCGGTTGCGATACTTGGAAGTTTTGGGGAGGTTTTCAACTTGAAAGAAGAATTTATCAACTGATGCTCAGCCTCAGTTATCATTGTATTCCAGGTTCCAATTCTTTATGTTTCGAATTTTAAGCTCCTCTCGTTGATAATTTTCGTTAGAATGCTATACATGTTAGGTGCAATATTTTGGCTGCAAATAGGAATTAAAATTTGGGCGATTCACATCAAGTCTTGCAAAGTCGATTTATGGGTAAATTCTTTAATTGATTATTCATCTAAATTTTTGCTATTTGTATTCACCTCCTGAATGATATCCAAAACTTTTTCAATTTCCCAGAGCATTCTTTAAATAAACATTCTTTATAATGAAAATTGTCAGCGAGTAAACCTAGAGATTGAGGTCTCTTTCGTACAGTTTAACATTTTAGACGGTATATTTACTCGAACGTTTTTTATGCCGTCGTTATTTTTTTTTTGTTAAAGTGATTTCAAAATTTCTTGGGCATTTGTGAGGCCAGCATACATTCAGTATTTTATCAACATTTGGGTGTCAAAAAAATTTGTTCGCTTTGAAACTCACATAGTTTACCAAACGCTCAAAAAAGACTCATAAACATGTCTATAATGTCGTGACAGGTGGCAGATCTTGCATACATGCGTACGAGTATGAGTTTGAAACCAAACAGTAGTCGATGTAGTATGGTGAAACACCCATACTACATAAGCGCAAAATCCTATAAACACTTCGAAGCAAATGGTCGCCTGATTTTTCGGAAAAACATGTCTTAACCGTACCATAGGTGCAACGTTGTACCATCAATTCTGAAAGATACATAAACATTTGTTTCACACATCGGCAAAAATCGACATAATGTGTCATCCGTCGTATAGTCCTGATCTGACACCCTATGCCTTCTTTTTATTCCCGCAAATCAAAAATAAATAGTGACGTCAACGGTTTTCGACACCTGGAGAAGTGATTGATATACGCTCAAAATGCATGTTTTAGAGGTACCTTAATCGGAGTGAAAAAAATGCTTTGAAAAGTGGTTCAAACGCATGCAAAAGACAAAAGTGTATCGATCTTCATGAAACATATTTTAAAATACAATAAAGTCATTGTTGAAAAATAAATATTTGTTGTTGTTCTTCTAATCCCGAAATATCAAAGACAACCCTCGTAAAATATCAACAAATTATCAGGTTGACGCAAAAGTTACGTATCAGAAATATGTTCTCGTCCATTGTTTTCAATATGTATATTTCGCTGTTTCCTTGCGGCCACCAAAATTTGTTGTAACCCTAGCAATGGTTGCTTCAGGTTGTTGTTGCATTATCTGGCGTCGGTACAAAATCCCGAATTACAAAAGGCCGAATTATTTAAATCCCGACAAGAAAAAAGTCCCGACTTTTAAAATCTCGACTTTCAAAATCGCGACTTTCATAATCCTGATTTTCGAAAACCTGATTTTGCTGAAACCTTAAACATTTTTTTTTTTAGATATTAATTTTTTTTTATCTTCATTTTTATTAAGAACTCAGTCTTTCTCTGGTCGATCTTGGTTAAATTTTGGTTATCGGATATAATTTACATTTTAATGTGAATTATTCTAGAATTTTTGGGATTGAGCCTGCTCAATTGAACTTGGCCATTCCTCAACCAATAGTTGCAAAAATTAATTTAGAAAATTGGGTAAATATGTTCTTTTAATAAAAAATATTTTTGGTCGTCCTGAAACGAACGTTTGGGTTTTTGATGAAATATTTAATGATAAAATAAATAAGATTAAGCGCATGAGAAATATTTTTTAAATAATTAATCTTATCAGTATTGTTTCTATTTACAACAACATTTAAAATTTTGCCGTTTCTTTCCACAATTTTTTTTTTAGTGGGACGCATTCACCAGTTTTCCATTTCTTAATGCGTGTTTTGCATCATCATCTCCAATGCCAATTGTTCGATTAACTTATAGACCCCAACATAAGGTCTTCCGATTACTATTTTGTGTTCTAGGGAAATTATCTGCATGGTTCTGGAATATAGTCCAGAACTGGTTTGAAACCATTTGGTAGTTCGCTTGTCGTTTAGATCAAATTCATTTTTGATCGCATCAAAATACTCGGAAACCTCTTCAGAAGGTAAGAAGGCTAAGCTTTTCAACATTCGAATTTGCATGTTGAAAGATTCATTGTTTCCAAATTTAACCTGAAGGTGTTCAGATTCAGCCAACGGAAAATATGTTTTACCTGCAGCTACGCTTAAAAAATTAAAAATTTGAAAATCTGGATTTTGAAAGTCGGGATTTTAAAAATCGGGATTTTGATTTCGGCGTTTTGAAAGTGAGACAAATGATCCCAACCATCATTATCACTAACTGCCTTTAGCATGTAAAAGGCGATTCGTTTATTAGTCATAGAGACTTGCATTGTTTACCATACGTTGATTAAATTCAATTTAATTTATTTTGGTTCACACTATACATACTCGTATCTGTAAACATCCACGTCACCCGCAAGGCATTCACTTAAACTTTTTTTTTTTATAGGAATCAGGGCATTCTATTTGTGTATACATAAAACCACAACAAAATTTTCTCATATATTCAGATCACGCAATAACGTTTTATTTTACTACCACCTTTATCACCGTTCCAGGAAATAGATAAAAAATGTTGGTGATGTCCTTCGATACGAAAATAACACAAAAACATTCCAATCAAGTTTATAACTCAATTTTGTTCCAAATTCCAATATAATATTATGTAGAATACATACGAGTATAGAAAAACCAAGTTGCTTCATCAAAATTCACCTGTCACACATGTATAAATCTTGTACTCGTGTATAGAAAATTTCTACGAATTTCGAAATCAGGAATTGAAATTAAATTATCCTTGGTACACATTGAGCTATAACAAAAACAAAATTATAAGGATTTGTCCGAAATGAAATTAAATCCTTACTGGATATATTTGTCGAGGGAGGGAGGTACGAGTGCTGCTCTATCTCAATGATCAATCAGTTGGTTTGTATGTGTCTTCGTCGTACAGGAATACAAATTCGATTACATAGCATCTCAAATCTACGTAGGGTATGACCATGACGACGTAGATTTTCTTTTGTAAATATTATGTTTTTGTTTATTTTCTATTTGGATTTCATTCTTCCTTGGCAGGATTCGTATCGAATGTATCGAAAAAATTGATAAAACATTTTATTGAATTCAGTAGTTAGAAATATTAATTCAAATCAAACCAATTATTGGACATCCATTCGATACTGTTATTCAATTTTGCACAGTAAATGTCTGACCTCTCTTGAAAGACCCTGCTACATTCTTCGATTAGTTTAGTTAGGCGGTGCATATGGACTTTGATAGATCAGCTCTTTGCATTCCCGTCGCCGATAATATTCAGCTAATATGTATCAGAAATCAGAATAACCAATAATGGGAAAACTATTTTTCTTCTTTGCCGCCCCAATAGTCAAAATGTGATCTGTCACCTTCTAATCGAGGCACCTCACGGATAATATGTTTAATTCAGGATTAGTTCAGATCAGCAAAATTCAAAATAACTTAGGAAGGATGCTAATCTACTTGTATCCACCACAGATCAATAACATCCTCTCATCTTAATCTCCTTTTGTGATGAACAAGACTGGTGCTAATGCCACTTTAAACTCGCTCGATGATCTATTGGCTAACAATGCTTTCATTGGCATTCTAAATAATAAAAATGACATTGAAAATCAAATTGGTTGCATTTACTTAAATTTTTTGAATATAATGAGAAATCAAGTACCTTACACTCGGAAAAAAATCATCTTTCGAAGTCCACCGTGGCACAGTTGGAGTCAGATTACTCTCAATATATGGACATCTATATCAATTTTAAGGATTTATCTCAAGAACTGAATGAAATGATCCAACAGCTATTACCAACAAGTTCACTAAATTATTTAGTTCGGCTTTCTCGAACAACGATTCGGATCCCGACGTTGATTATTTTAAGTATAAACTTAAAAAACGATGGTTTGTCGTCCATCATTTTAAAAAAATGCAGTGGTTCACGGTTGATGTTTTTCCGTCTAACTGGAACGACTTTTTTATTGTCCGTATTCATAAGTAATGCTGCAAATCGGTTATACTGCATTTCATTATTATTCGAAAGCACCGTTTATGAGTCACTGTACTTTCATTACAAACCTTTAATTTCTATTATTCAACATGGCTTTTTCAAGGTCGTTCCACGGTCATTAACCTTACTAATACCATAGCATTAATACCATAGCTAGACCTACTTCAGTTCAAGATTTTTGTGTTATTTGTGACAATGAACTGAATTTCAGGGATCAAATGGTTAATATTGTGAACCGAGCAAACTTTGAGCTTGGTTTGGTTAAGCGCTGATCTATCGAATTTCGCGATACTTTTGTTCTAAATTTTCCCATTATTGACATTTCTCATTTTCTAATCTGCTTGCACTAAGCAAATCCAACTGTCAATTTTTCCCCATCTCCCACGGTTTAAACTCCCCGCGTGCCGTCAGGAAGGGATAATTAGGCCCCACCTTTCTAGCACCCCATCAAAAGGTTTTGACAAAAGTGATGAACGAATTCGTTTGGTCATCGTTTGGTCAGGATTGGTCACTAGCTTTATCGTTTGGTCACTTACGATTAAACGGTAAATAAATAAAGAAAAATTCGAAAAAAAAATTTCCAGGGTAGCACCTCATTGCAAGGAAATCATACCGTTTTTATCAAATTTCGTTAGGTAATCGTTAGTTCAAGATTGGTCATCACATTTTGGCGTTTGGTCATCAATTCAGTTTTTATTGCGAAAAAACAAAATCAAAATTATAGTAATTCAATAAAATCAGGTTTGTCGCTTATTCGGGAATTTCATTTTACAAAATTAATAAAAAATCCAATTGGAATATACCATTTAGAAAAAATATTTCTTTTTTCAAAGAATTGTATCTAAAGTGGAAGACATATGACATATTCAATTCAAACTTCATAATTCGTTGTGAATTGGTCACTTGTTTTTTTCGTTTGGTCACCCAACATAATGATTTATAGCGAAATTTTTCAAAAACTCATAATTTCCACATGATTTCAAGTGTTTTGGGCTGCAAGCTTGACCAATACTAATAATTTTATGAATTTTAATGATCGAAATCTGTTGGTCAACTGTCATTGAGGATTGGTCACTAGTTTTTTTTGTTTGGTTATCCCAACATAATGATTTATTTCGAAAATTCTTGAAAAACAAATAATTTCCACACGATTTCAAGTGTTCGGGGCTAGAAACTTGACCAGTACTAATAATTTTATAAACCCAACGATCGGAATCTATTGGTCGACTGTCATTGAGGATTGGCCACTAGTTGTTTTGATTTGGTCATCCCTACATAACGATTTATTGCGAAATTTTTCAAAAACTCATAATTTCCACATGATTTCAAGTGTTTTGGGCTGGAAGCTTGACCAATACTAATAATTGTATAAATCCAAAGATCGGAAGCTATTGGTCAACTGTCGTTGAGGATTGGTCACTAGTTGTTTTTTGTTTGGTCATCCAAACATAATGATTTAAGCTTCCAGCCCCGAACACATGAAATCATTTGGAAATTATGAGTTTTTCAAGAATTTTCGCAATAAATCATTATGTTGGGATGACCAAACGAAAAAAATAAGTCACCAATTCACAACAAATTATGAAGTTTGAATTGAATATGTCATATGTCTTCCACTTTAGATACAATTCTTTGAAAAAAGAAATATTTTTTCTAAATGGTATATTCCAATTGGATTTTTTATTAATGTTGTAAAATGAAATTCCCAAATAAGCGACGAACATGATTTTATTGAATTACTACAATTTTGATTTTGTTTTTTCGCAATAAAAACTGACCCATTGATGACCAAACGCCAAAATGTGATGACCAATCCTGACCTAACGATTAGACCTAACGAAATTTGATAAAAGCGGTATAATTTTCTTGCAATGAGGTGCTGCCCGGGAAATTTTTTTTTTCGAATTTTTCTTTATTTATTTACCGTTTAAGGTAAGTGACCAAACGATAAAAACTAGTGACCAAACAAATTCGTTCATCACTTTTGTCAAAACCTTTTGACGTGGTGGTAGAAAGGTGGAGCCGGATAATTAGTCGTTGGGAATTATTATTATTATTTGAATGAAAAAAGATTATATTTGGAATATGGCTGAATGAAACTTGACCGTTTCTAAGCCGTTGCAATAAATTTTGTGAGTTCTTTCAATTTTAACGATCAAATTAAAATTTTTGATCGGATTTTTTAAAATTCTTTATTTTCTTTCATCATGTTAGTTCAGAAAGTTAATTTTCAAATTTCTTGTTCTAATACGAGTAAGAATTTCTGGAACGATTTTGTGGTAAAACTTTAGAAAAATGGCCAATGGTCAATAAATAAGGCCATATAAATAAAAATAATAAAAAAATTTATTTAAAAAAAAATCAAAATATAATTAAATTGGCAGTTCACAGACGGCAGCTCTGAAAAGGTCTCGATATGTACCTATACTTTATACTGAAGTGATCCACCCTAGGGGGTGGCCATATTTAGAACGATTGTTGTGCGGAGGTCTATTGGAATTGGTATTCAACAATTGCTTCTTTAAATCAGTAGCCTAAGAAATAATTAAATTAATAATTAATATTTTTGGGGTTCCCAAATAATATAAACAATAATTAATTCAATAGTCCCGCACCTCCACAACTTACAAGAGAATTTCATGAAACGATAATACTCTATAATCCATTAGTATTTAACCTTTGAATTCAGCAACCACGAAAAATTCAAAAAGTTGCCAGAACTATGTGAGGTATCCTATCCCAAAGACAATGGTTCCTGGAAAACTATCAATGTTGTGCAATGTCAGATTATCTTCCGGATTGGATATTTAAAATAAATTTAGTTTATTTCGCAAAAATTTCAAATTTTTTATTAATTTAGTTCACCAAAGAATATTCGATTAATTGCCAAGTATATAATTATACTGCACAGGATATTGATACCATGCTCAATGGAATTTTACCATTCCTCAACTAATAACTGTCAAATATGGTATGTAGAATTGGATTGGAACTGTAGCATAATGCTCAATGGAACTAACTGCATGGCCTTTTCCCAACCGAAATTCTTCTAATTCAGCTTATAGAGCTGGGCTAGGATTCTAATTAACTAGGATCAACTTGTGTATTGGGATTGTATCGTGTATTCTTGATGAAAGTTCCATAATTCGACCATTCTGAATGAAACTTGGCCATATCGCAACCAATTATTGTCAAGCAGGTAAGCAGAGTTGAATGTAAATTTAAAAATGGATTTCAGAGAAGTTCTGGAATTTGGCCGTGCTAAACACTTTCTTACCTAATTATCTTCGGGTCTGGTATGTTGAGCTGAACCGGGATTCCAACATAAATCCCGGATGGAGTTCTGCATTTTTCTACAAAATAAATCTGAAAATAATCCGCCACGGAAGTATCCTATTCCTCCACTTACCCGTCAAGACAACCCGGTGAGAGATAAACCAGCCAACCCCAGCCTCACCAAAACTAAAATTTGCTAGAATTCTAATTAAGGCCAAAAATTATTTTATGCATCTTCCGCAGTATACTGTCTAGAAATAGATAACGCCACAATTCCGCACATCTCAATCAAACAAAAAGATCATGAGTTACGTGAGGTGACGGCACTGTTTTGAGAAATATTGTTGGAAGAACATAAATTGTTTTAGTGAAAATAGTGCTAGCAGTAAGCAATCTAAAAATTAGTCAACATTAAAAGTCCGAGGAACATTAAAAATTACGAAAATAAAAATTAAAAACGATTTTCCCTTTGCCATGCCGTAACACATATGAGGTCACATCCCTTTAAATCAGTCTACAAAAAAAGTATTGAATATATTAATATTTTTACAAAGAGAAAAAAAAATGTATTGACAGAGAAAATAAATCATTATGAGAAAATAAATCATTTTCGAGTTATACTTTCTGATCATTTGTTTTCCTTTGAATTAAATAATTAAATCTCTCTATAATACGTAATTAGGGGATTCACATTCTCTATTCATCAATTTTCTCCCATTTTTATTATTTGCATTTGGCATTCAGTTGTTAAACGTTTAATGTACACACAACATAATACAAACAATTGTTTCAATCTTAGTTTTAGTGTTACTTAAAATAAAATTGAATTTAATTTTAATAATTAGTTTAAAACGCTAAATTAAGCACTGCTGCTTGTTTAATTAAATTTAAAAATTGATTTTAGTGCGTGTATTGGGTAAGTCAAGATTTTCATAACGCAAACCATTTAAAACAATTAAAAAATTTTAATAAATCCTTTTATCTGGTCGGTCAGATCCTTGTCACCGTCTAAAGCCACCAGTTTCTTGACATCTCTGCCACACTCAATGAACGGAGAATCGGCTCAAATTTAGTTGTAGAGCCACTTCCATTTGTTGCTGCCCCGCATAAATTAGTGCAACCACTTGTGCGGCTACCTCTGGTGTGGTATCCATTTCTTTGCTCCAGTTGAAGACGTAATTAATAGAGGATCGTTCAGGCTAAGCGTCGATATGCGAATGATCTCAATTCCGAACGAGATATTTCATGGCATGGTATTGTATTGATCTTGTTGAATTATTTTTAGAATTTAATTCGAAAGCCTGCTATATGCGTTTGACAAAAAATGACTTTGTTGGCATGGTACAAGCACAAAAAAGGTACCACTGGATAGGTATTGAAATAGACTTTGAATCTGCATTAAAAAAAATTAAACAAATATTGTATTTTTTTGATATTTTTGCACGTTTGTGGAAAATTAAGCAATGTGCAATTTATTTGCACCCAAGTGTAGTTGACCGATAAGAAAATAAAGAGAAGTTATTTCGTTAGAGACAAAAATAGATATATTAGACCGTGTTGCAAAAGGTTAAGGTTCTACATCGGTCAGTAAAAGTTGAACGAAGTTACAATTCGGACAATTAAAAAAGGAGAAGGCTATATATTTCAGATGGTACCAAATACAGTGCGAATTCGTCATATAATAGAGATGCAGCCATTGAAAAAAAAATGGAAAAGGAGAAGTCCTTAATCATTTATGAGAAACTGAAACAACTGAACAATTTAAATTAAATGTGAAACAGCATCGGGGGATGCTGCAGCTACTATAGAATATTCTTCTACACTTTCCAAACTAATTGAAGACGGTGAATATACGTCTGATCAACATTTTAACACTGGCAAAACCGGTGTTTTCTGAAAGAAAATGTCAAGCAGAACATTTTTATCTAGAACGGGAAAGAGTGAAAAATGTTTTAAAGTGGCAAAAGGGAGCATTACTTTGTTGCTTTGCAGCAATAACTCAAAAAAGTCGTATTTTCGAAAAATGTTTTATTCCGGAGGTCACAGGATGGCTTTTAAATGCAAAAGTCGTCTTCTAGCCACCTAATACACCTTCGTGCGTTTCACACCTTGTTTCGTTTTTTAATTCCATCGTAATCGGTTGATTGGTGTCTTTGCTTCATGTTGATTTTGGTTTTTGTACACCCTTTTGTGTGATGGCGTGACGGATTGAAAAAATTTAATGGTAAAGCGAGATCAATGTGCATCGGGTGTGTGCGAAGCAATGCGCTCTAGAAGAATATTTTTTCTTATATGCTTCTCGTTTGTATCAATGTAAATTGATGCAAATGAAAAACAGGGAAGAACAGATATTCTTCTAGAACGTTTTGGTATCGTGTTACGATCGCGCACTACGAAAATTTTTTCTTGTGCAGTCTTGATTGGAATTTTGATTAAACAAATAGAGTTTTTTTGGTTTGTCTAAAGATTGAATAAAGTCTAAATTTTTTTTTGATGGTGGAAAGTTTTTATTACCCGATGGGGTTCAAATGTTTATAAGCCGAGTTGTTTTATAACATAAAATAAAAACATTTTTTTTTTGTACGCAGTGTAATAAGGAAATAATATAAAATTGTTAAAAATAAAAAGTTGCGTAATTTTTTTTTCTCCGGTGTGAGTGAACAAAATTGTTGAAAAATTTTCCTACCCGGTGGTGTTGATGAGTGATTCAAATGATAAATATCACTGGAAAATATTAATTTTGGTGGTTTGGACCTCTACGTCCTAAATCTACGTTGGATATTTTTTTTCCTTTCGTCATACGAAATTGCACATTCGGTATAAAAGGGGATGCCGCTTGATCGACCGGTGCAAGCGATAAGCACCGTAACGTACGAGTGGCCAGGTGAGGCCAGTCATATTACGGTGATGGTGTTACAATATTGAAGGCGAGCCAACACCCAACTTTTTTTTTTTGTAATTACGGTTTTGGGCAAGCCACCGTTTCATCGCTTTGGTGGGTGATCGAGATGACGTTGGTGTGCGTGCGGTAAGGCGAGCCAACGCCCAACGAGTTTCGGGTGGCCAGTTGAGGCCACTCCTTTTATATTGGTATCGGGGAAAAGCCCTGAAACGATCGAGTGGTCAGCCGGCGATCCGCAATTTTCCGCGATTTTTTTTATTTTTATTTTTTTCTTATCAATTTTTAAATATTTTAAATTATTATCATTACTTTCCAAAATTTTCGTTCATAAATATTGTTTGTAATCGAGCACCACCAATATCGGTGAGGGTGCTCATGTACGGTGTTCACATTGGTCTCGCTCCAAAACACTTTTGCGGTTCTTTAATTTTTTGTGGTTTTTTTGAAATTTATTTTTTACGGGTTTGTGTTTTCCACCTCCTCTGCGGTGAATAGACAAACATGAAATGAATTGCTAATTTTCCGGTTAGCGTACGATGGGAGCGGAGACTCCCGTCTGTGCCGGTGTAGTGTTTGCGGTCCCTTGGTTCCCGCATCCTGATTCGAAACCAGTCTTTTCCACGGTTTGAATTCAATCGGATGCGCACACCAAGGCAGCTCACGCGGTTTTAATTATATTTGAACGTTCCTCAAATTACAGCCAACGAATTTCGGCGGAACATCCGCAAAAATCACCGTGTGATGCCTCTGCGTGGTATTCATGAAATCTGCAGGATGGCAGTAGCCATCCGGTAACAAATTGTAACTTTTAAAGTATATTATGTAAGACGATCATTTAAATATATTTAAATAAAATAGATGAGGATGAGTCGCTAACTGTGCTGACGTGTGAAAAAAAAATAATCCTGCACTGTATAAAACATGCAGTTTTGTCTGTGTCTGAAATAAAGCCATCTACTATGAATGCTTGCTGGAAGAACGTTGGAACGATTGGGTTAAAATTGTAAACACTGCTCCATCAAACGTGGACGATTAATTGTACACCGAAATAATCAACTTATAGCACAAGCAGTTGGCGATGAGGGATTTTGCAGTCTCACTATTGACGATATAAATGATGTTATTGCTAGAAAAAGTACAAGAAACGATCAACGTAAACTACAGCAGACGATACAACGACGATGAACCACCAACTTTATCTAATAATAAATCATTTCATGCTGAATGATCCAATGGCTGAAAGATCTGCCAAGTTTAAATCTCCATATAAATTTATATGTAAATCGTCTATACCTTCTAAGACCTTCCTGGGCCGGAAATGGGGATTTATGTTTTAAGATTGTACGTATGTTCGTATTCGAGTAAATGGCCAAGTTCCATTTCAAAATCTCAGGTTAAGTTAAATGAAAATTTTGTATCTCTTAAGAACTTTCTATGTCCAGCCGGAAATGTTTATATATGTTTTGAGTTGGTAATGATAAGGGAAAATTATGGTGAGTTTGATCAGAACTTCTTTCGTGTTCACCACACTATACCTCCTGATAAAACCGGTGTGAAGTATTAAACGTTAACAAAAAGTGTAGCTACACTTTTTAACGAAAAGTGTAGACTCAAAATGTGTACCTACACAAATTATCAAAAAGTGTAACTAGAAAAGAAAAAATAGTAAGAAACTCGAAACACTTGGTTTAATTAAAATTATTTATTAAACATAAAAAATAAATATTGAGAATCACTGTAATACAAAAATAAGTGTATATACATATTTTATAACAAAAATTGTTTAAAGTATTTTAATTCAAAAAACCATCGCAAAAATGTGGAATTTAGTGTTTTTAACTTATGATGGTGTCTGAAATTTGTTAAAAAAATTTCAAGGCAATTTGCATGTTGTGATTGGCGATATGGCCCTACACGTACACGTGGAAGCATCTTTGGTTAAATTCGCTTAAATCTTTAAAAATTCAAAAAATCATCAGGCTAATGATTGCCAAGTGTGGAATTTAGTGTTTTTAACTTGGGATGATGTCTGGAATTTGTAAAAAAAAATTCAAGACAATTTGCATGTTGTGATTGGCCGTATGGCCCTACACGTGGAAGCATCTTCGGCCAAATTTACTTAAATCTTTAAAAATTCGAAAAATCATCAGGCCAATGGATGCCAAGTGTGGAATTTAGTGTTTTTAACTTGGGATGGTGTCTGGAATTTGTAAAAAAAAATTCAAGACAATTTGCATGTTGTGATTGGCGCTATGGCCTTACACGTACACGTGGAAGCATCTTTGGCCAAATTCACTTAAATCTTTAAAAATTTTACAAATTTCAGACAACATCCCAAGTTAAAAACACTAAATTCCACACTTGGTAATCATTGTCCTGATGATCTTTTGAATTTTTAAAGATTTAAGAGAATTTGGCCAAAGATGCTTCCACGTGTACGTATTGGGCCGTATCGCCAATCACAACATGCAAATTGCCTTGACATTTTTTTTACGAATTTCAGACATCATCCCAAGTTAAAAACACTAAATTCCACACTTGGCAATCATTAGCCTGATGATTTTTTGAATTTTTAAAGATTTAAGTAAATTTGGCCGAAGATGCTTCCACGTGTAGGGCCATACAGCCAATCACAACATGCAAATTGTCTTGAAATTTTTTTTACAAATTCCAGACACCATCTCAAGTTAAAACCACTAAATTCCACACTTGGCAATCATTGGCCTGATGATTTTTTGAATTTTTAAAGATTTAAGTGAATTTGACCAAAGATGCTTCCACGTGTACGTGTAGGGCCATACGGCCAATCACAACATGAAAATTGTCTTGAATTATTTTTTACAAATTCCAGACACCATCCCAAGTTAAAAACACTAAATTCCACATTGTTGCGATGGTTTTTTGAATTAAAATACTTTAAACAATTTTTGTTATAAAATATGTATATACACTTATTTTTGTATTACAGTGATTCTCAATATTTATTTTTTATTTTTAATAAATAATTTTAATTAAACCAAGTGTTTCGAGTTTCTTACTGTTTTTTCTTTTCTAGCTACACTTTTTGATAATTTGTGTAGGTACACATTTTGAGTCTACACTTTTCGTTAAAAAGTGTAGCTACACTTTTTATTAACGTTAAATACTTCACACCGGTCCTGATAAAACCTACCCCTATCCATCACCTCTCAAGTTTTCCCTCAACAAGAAGAATAAAAAAATATTCGAATATCTCAAATTTAAAATTATTTTTCAAGATTTATGTTGATCCGCATATTTTCTTGATATGGTTGGTATCGAATTTTCTGATTTTAAATTCAAGATTCTCCTTCATTTTAAATTTTACAAAGAAACCCGAACCGAAATACTGATTACGTCATGATGTTCTATGTATATCGCAACTTTTTTTGCATTTTCGGCCTAAGATTTATTATTTTCAATCAATCTACAAAAATTCTTTTGAAATTGTATCGATAACCGACTTCAGTCTTTTTATCATAGTGTCTTAACAATAAAAACTTGAATTTTCTAACAATTGAATTAGCAAGGGTTACAATTAAAATCGAGACACGTTTTAATAGACCATAGCGGTGCAGTTTAAGCAGCAACGTATTTCGATTATTGTGTGCTATGAGTTCGTGTCCTCCTCCAACACGTCCTACTATAGACAATGTATATGCGCGTTTTGACCAACTTTAGCACTGTTGATTTGCCCTAGAAACCAAATAAATTGCCATATTGTGCCCTAGCACAATATTTTTTAATCTGCACGCGTGTCGACATAGAGACACATTTTGTAATTCAATCAAATTGTCAAAAATATGTATAAAACAATTTGCCACATCATGCCATGTACAACCGTGAAAATTAACTCACCTGGGATACAACAAAACCGTAAAAATTATCAAAACAAATCATTAAATGCCTCAGCATACCGAAACCAAATCATCCATACACAAAATGAAATACATAAAAAAGCAAAAGAATTCGTCTAACAACCGTAAAGAATTTCTAATCGTCTTAAATATTTATTTATTTATGTCTTTTATGTTCTTCATCTCTCTATTTAGTTAGCCAGCTTATTTTATACAAAACATTATTAAATTTTCTTGTGTGCTGTTGTTGTTGTTGTGGTCCATAATTAGAATGTATATAGACAGTAAGTAGTAATTTATGAATTCATACAAAATTGTATAGAACAAATTGATTTCGAACAATGATGATCATCATGATCATAATGATGATGATGATCTTTATTTTATTGATCGGATTAAAAGGAAAAAAAAACCATAAGAATTAATAAAAACAACAACAACAAATTATTTATGTAATTTATGCGTTCCGAAGCGACACTCTATAATGTACAGTATACAATGCATAATAGAGAAGGCAAGGCAGCGCGAAACACTTAAGTCGTGTGTAAGAAATATAATAATACCGCAATTTAAAATGTGTCTATATATGTAGTTAGTGTGTGATAGTAGTGTTATCTCTATTATCGAATTAATTTTGAGTTTTTAAATTAAGTTATTTCAACTGGGTAAACAAACAAAAACAATGCATAATGGAGACAGATGGTTTTTCTTAATGTGGGTTTTCAAAGTATTCTCGGTTTTTGAGCAAAGTACGACATTCATAAGACAGTAAGTCGAAATTACCGGATTATGGCTTTCCTGAAGCATCCAGTCGCAATCTATTGGATACTTCGTGTAAAGGAATAAGGAGCCTGAAAGTATCAAAAGCAGAAGAAAGTTGCTCCCTTCCTTACCTTTCAAACCTTTCCGTACTATAATTTTTGTCATGATTAAAAAATAATATAAAAAACTACTAACTTCTCTAGATACAAATTTTCATAATTCTTTTAAAGTGTTTCGAGCGCTAATGGATTCCACTTCTCAATATTAATTTGTACTTCAACGGAAATTCAAATTTCAAAATAATTATGGATGTTGAAGACAGCGTTAAACGATTTTGGGAAACCAATTAAATTAAAGCATGTCGCAAGGAATTCCAAAAATACTAATTACTCATCCTGAAACGTGAAACTCATAGTTCTCTTAAATTGACCTGGAGAGCAAAGCGGTTTAATATTTCCCGATTGATTCGAACAATGAAGTCGGTTCAACTGCATGTATTTTGCACGGCATTAGATTACAAAACATAATCATTAATGTCGTAAATCAATGTTGCTACTATTTAGCAAGCCAATACTCGAGAGTTGAGCATTGATGTATTGAGATCGCATTATATGATGGTCCGATCAAAAGTTGCTGGTAAAGTAGATGCCTTTGGTATGAAAGAAGACGATAAGGAAAAAAAAAATAAATAAAAATATTATTGGCTTTAACGATAAAATTTTGCAATCTAAAAATATTAACGAAAGTCTTGCATACAAATTCCAAGAACATGGGAGAAACAATGGGACATTGCAACGTCCAAACAAAAAAATATGGACATTGATGGACGATTTGCCAAAGAAGAACATTAAATAGAATTATCCATTTCACTGTGCAGAAAAGAAACATGCTTAGCCAACATGAGTGCCGAAAATTGTTGGGTGCTATGATCAGATAAAGCCATTGCTGTGAAGTTAGCAATATAATTTATTAATGAAGTTTAGCCTCTGAAATAAATCAAAATTTAAGTCAGAACGGGTAAGGTAAATGACATCGTATTGGTGAAGGATGACCGATTAGTAACGGCTCAGTGATCTTTGAGCCAAAAATTATCAAGGTGAATCCGCAGTTTGAGCCGATTTAATCCAAGTCGCCACTATTTAAATTTTCTCATAAATTAAAATTACGCAAACGCTTATATTGCATCGGGCGAGTCAAAGGCGGCGGTTTGATAAATCAACATTCCCCAACAGTTTCAAAACACAACAAGGTGACACTTGAAATTAGACAAAAATTCTATTAGATTTAATTTAATTATTTTTATTTTATTATTCCAATTATTTCAATTTCACTAAATTGTTCTTTCAAATTAGGGTTAGGTACGATTCGCCAAATTCTAAATTCCAAAATCAAAATTCCAAGAAACAAAATTCCAGAAACCAAAATTCCAATAAAAACAATTCCAAACTATAAAATTCCAAAAATTAAAAAAAAAAAATTCAATAAAAAAATCCATTTGATACCCACGGAATTTAGTTTGAAAGTTTTATTACAATTTATAATTAAATAAATTATAATTAAAATTATAAAGGAAATTTTTGATTTTGCTTTACAGTATTTATTTATTAATAACTGTACATACGCAAGCTTGTTAGTATATTTTGGTATATTTGTAGGGAAACGGGTGGATGGGGTACGATTTACTAAAGCCAAAATTCCAAAAATGAAATTCCAAAATCAAAATTCCAAAAAACAAAATTCCAGAAAAACAAAATTCCTATACAAAACGCCAATTTTCAAAATTCCAATATATAAAATTAAATTTTATGCCATGGAAATATGAAAGGAACGGGTCGGTTGTCCAAAAAAAAATTCCAACTGCCCTAAATTTCCGAAATCACAATTAACAAAACTATAAAATCCCATAACATACAAATCAAAATTCCAATTGAGAAAATTCCAAAATTTGTTTTCTTTAAAAAAAAATTCCACATACAAAATTCCATTATTTCATATAGTTTAATAATATTTGCAGCATTTCGCAAAAATTCTAATTGGTTTATTTCAATTAATTTAATTATTATTATTTGGGTTGGTATCGAAAGGCCAACAATTTTATTAGCGAAAAAAATACCCCAAAATGCCATCCCGAAAATAGGGGAACGGGTCAGTTATCTAAAAAAAAATAAAAAATTAAAACTAGCCTAAATTTCCAAAATCCCAATTTACAAAAATAAAAAGTTTCATTTTACGAAATACCATAACATTAAAAATCAAAATTCAAAATTCCAATTGAAAAAATTCCAAAATTTATTTAGTTTAGAAAAACAAATTCCAGTCACAAAATTCTGTTAAATTTATATTGATTGCAACATTTCGTAAAAATTCTTAGTAAACTTTTTTCGCTTTTTAATCAATCTTTTGATGCGTTTATATTTTCTAGCATTTAATGTATGCTGCCGAATTCGCTTCCCACTTAGAACTTGTTCAATTGAACTTTTTGACATAATTAACTCCTTCCCTAGTTCATTTATAAGAGAACGGGTCGGTTATCCAAAATAAAAAATTCCAAATCGTCTAAACTTCCAAAATCTCAATTAACAAAAATATAAAATTCCATTATACAAAATACCATAATATAGAAATCAAAATTCAAAATTCCAATTGACACAATTCCAAAATTTATTTATTTTAGAAAAAAAATTTCATATTCAAAATTCCATTATTTCATTAGTTTAAAAATATTTGCAGCATTTCGCTAAAATAGAATTTGAATAGTTTTCCTAACTGAAAATTCCATTTTTTGGAATTTCGAAAATTGGCATTTTGTATTTGAATTTTGTTTTTTTGGAATTGTATTTTTAGGAATTGTTTTTATTGGAATTTTTGTTTCTGGAATTTTGTTTTTTGGAATTTTGATTTTGGAATTTCTTTTTTGGAATTTTTGATTTGGCAAATCGTACTCAACCCCGAAAATAGTAATCCAAAGAACAAAAATCTCAAAAACCATAATGCTAAAAATGGGTAGGGTACGATTTGCCAAATCCAAAACTCCAAAAACGAAATTCCAAAATAAAAATTAAAAAAAACTAAATTCCAGAAACAAAAATTCTAATAAACGCAATTCGTTAAAATAAAATTCCAAAGAACAAAATTCCTATACAAAATGCCAAATTTCAAAATTCCATATACAAAATTCCATTTTATGGTCATGGAAATATGAAAGACATCAGGCCTTTCATATTTCCATGGCCATAAAATGTAATTTATTTTGGAATTTTTACTTAATTCATAATTAGGAAATCTTCGATTAAGGTTCATTCAACGGTACAGTGCTTATTTATTAATGACTATACCATACACAAGTTTTTAGTAAAAATTAGCATGTTTCAAGTGGAGATCGGTATTGCAAAAAAACGCAAACCTATTTTCTAGCATCACAACAATAAGCGTTAATCAATCTGGTAAACAATAAGAATCATGTTTGAGTAAAATAAACATAAATAATAATTTTTCAAATTTATTTAATTTAATTTAATTATTTGAAACTATTAAATAATAGTAATTAAGTTAATTGAAATAAAACAATTAAAATTTTTGCGAAATGCTGCAAATATTATTAAACTAGTGAAATAATGAAATTTTGTTGATGGAACTTTTTTTCTTGAAATTTTGAATTTTGATTTTTATGTTATGGTATTTTGTTAAATGGAATTTTACATTTTTGTTAATTGGTATTTTGGAAATTTAGGCCAGTTGGAATTTTGTTTTTTTGGATAACTGACCCGTTCCCGCTAAAGAGTTAGGTATGATTGTCCAAAATCAAAATTCCAAAAACAAAATCCCAAAAAACAAAATTCCAAACACAAAATTCCAAAAAATTCATATACAAAATTCCCAAATTCAAAATTCCATTTTATGGCGCGAGCCTTTTAAATTTCCATGGGCATAAAATGGAATTTTTATTTCTATATTATTGTATTTTGTAAAATTCCGTTTTACAAAATACCATAATATAGAAATCAAAATTCAAAATTTCCATTGAGAAAGTTCTCAAATTCATTTTTTTTTTTCCTAAAATAAATAAAGGATACTTCATTATTATTATACGCGATGTTGGCGGGAAAACGCATCGGCCGATCAAGGTCAAAATTTTTTTTGTGCATACTGAATTTGCGAGACAACGAATTATTGACGGCCTATCGAGACGAAATTCCCAAAGGTGAGCCAACGCCCAACCCAGCAACCAAATAGGAGGGAGAACGAACCCAACCGAGGGGCCGAAGGTACCATTTTTGATTATTTTTTATTTAAATATTTTTTTAGATATTTTTATATTTTTTCAATTAAATTTCTAATTTCTATTTTTTTTTATTATTATTCCTTTTTTTTAATTTTCATTGTAATCGAGCACCACATTACGGTAATCGTGGACGCGATCGAGGTCGCACATTGGACTCGCCTTCATTCACTTTCGGCGATTAATTTCCTTTTGTTTTGACATTTTCTGAAAAAATACATGATTTACTAGATTTTCCAGTTCGGTGGGGTGGGAGGGTGATTCTTATTCCACAGGGTCAGATTGGTGAGTCCCGCATATGTGTCGTCCATTCAGGGACGACCGTAAAATCCGCACGGTCTCCCCGTGGTACTTATGCGGTCTTACACTGTCGAAGTGTGAATTGTGGGGGATTAGCTGGAGGTTTCTCCGAGTGAAGAGAGGCCTGATTTGTTGAAGAGACGTACCTACCCTATTATGCCGCTTCGTTGTGGGTCGATGATTCAATCGAGGGGTATCTTCAGCAGACTAGGTACTTGTGATTCGGGGAGACCCGGTCGTCACCGGATCGACACACCTGATTATTATTAATTTATTACTATTCCTCAAATTTCGTTCAATGAATTCTGGTGTCTTTAATTTAATTTCAGTTTTCTTTTAATTTAATTTAATTTTAATTTAATTTTTAAGCCTGTATTTTCCCCCACGACCCATGCCATTACCCTGAGATCTAGCCGGCAAAACATCGCCGTGAGAAAGAATTATGCCTCTGCGTGCTTAGTTGAAAACTGCGGGTTGGCTGCGAGCCATCGATAACACACTTTATTTCGACTAGTTACATGAAACTTTAATTTGACTCAAAATTATACAATTATACAATATTATAGTTCATTTAGTCAATCTGGCCAGTTTTATTACCTTACTTTAGATTTAGTATATTTTCATTCTCGTTTGTCTCATTTGCTAGTAAAGTAAACCAATTTTTTTTCTTATTATTTTTATTTTATTTTTAATTAACATCGATTTTTTGGGATTTTTGATTGAATTTATTTTCAATAAATATTATTTTTGGAAAATATTTAGTATACTATAAACATTAATTCTTTTAATTACTCTACCAGTATATTCTAACCCATTTAAAATAGCTCTATCTCGGTCCTCTAAAAAACCCCCCAGCCACTGAAAGCTAGCCGGTTGAAATATGCTGCGTGGATTAGCGGAGGTAGAATCTGCAATGTGTGGTATTTTCATTTTAATTGAAAAGTGTGAATAATACCTGTTACACTGACTACGGTCAGGGAAGAGAGTTCGTTGAATGAATTACCGAATATACGTCAAAATTGTTGCATATCATGTTCCGTGTATATTTTGGGCTGGTGGTATCATCGAACCATTCTACTTCGAAAATTCGGCTCTTCCGGCAATATCAGTTAATGGTGCTGAGCCAGCCATACAGCCCGAGAAACAATTCAATTACTGTATGGATCATTTTCTGGTCATGTAGGTGTCCCGTTTTGGTGATCAGAATTGGAAATTGTGAGCTGTAACAATGAAATTCAGTCACTTTCGCCGTAATTTACCCGATATGCCATTCCATACATAACTCGATAAAAACATAACAGAATCCTTGTTTTCTATCAAAATTATTTGTTGTGTGAATTTTGGGATACCAATTTTTTCCAGAGCTTATTCGATTGGTACAATGCTGTAAGAGGCTAAATCCGTCAACTGGAGATTTACATTTATCCGAGAGTTCACCAATTGATTATCAACCGCCGCTTGTTTTTTCTGATATTCCACGGTAAAATTTGGTTTCTAGATTGATTTTGAATTCAAAATTGAAAATTAAAAACTTACAGTGAAAATTTCAACCAATAAATTTACCCCAAATTTTCCATTATCAGTCTCTAAGGTGCGAGATAACCTCCTATAATTGTTACATTCTTATTAGATTCGCAAGCTTCCAATCCAAAATTCAAATGGCATCCCGCACAACTATTTCTATATTAATTAAAGAAAGAAGCACCCTTCCTTGACTCATTTCAGAACCTTGTTCTAAATACATAGTAAAATTACAATATAGACCTGCGATTGAAATTTAAGAATTATTAATTGAATTATTGTCAAAATCGCATTCATTTTAATCGTAGAATTAACATATACCAGAACTGCATCTAAACAGTTTTTTTTTCAATTCAAAATAAATCTAGAAACCAAATTTGAAAAGGAAGAGTTATAAAATTTAAAATTAGTCCAGCATGAACAGATCCTAGAATTTTGTCCGAAACTCACTTGGGGATCCCTAACCTATATACTACTAACTAAAGTTTCTCATAATATATAAACTTCAAAATTTCATTTTAAGAACTTGTTTTCTTCGGAGGTCAATCAAGTTGTCATTTTAAGGATTCAAATGTATAGAAAATTTCCCCTGATTATAAAAAATAACAACAGAAACTCTCTTTTGTGACAGTGTTGCCATTTGTGACGAGTAGCGCAATCTCAAATTTTCCTCTGTCTTAAACAGTATGAGTATTTGCCAGTAATTACGCGTTTAGTCATTCCACGCTTCGTGCGCTCGTCAATCGCGGTAAAATTCTACCAATGTCATCGCATACTTAAAAACAAATGACAATTTTCCCACCGTATAAAGAATCGCGGGTGGGTATAACAAATTTCGTTCAAAGTGTTTTTCTTTTCGTTCTTATATTTTTTTTCGGGGTCGGTTGGACAAACAAAATTAAATAAAATTCTTATTCAAGAGCATGAACAACGTCTTTAGATATACAACAAAAAATAAAAAAAAAATACTTGTGCGAGAGATAACAACAATAAAATACTTACAGTTTTTATATTTTCGATTGGATGGGTTGGTGAAGCAGTTTAAAATACTCGGTATACAACGTTTCAAACGATGTTGATGATGTCGATGAAGAGATGGTGACAGTGAAATTTATAGAATACAGCAAAAATATTATTTATTGAAAATTACTTAAATATTTACTTAAGATTATTGTTGTTGTGCTTCGATTGTTTATTTTTGAATTATTTTTCAGAATTATATTTAAAAAAAAAAAAAATCTAAAAAATTTAAAGAACTCAATTTTTGGTATAAAGGGTGTGTTTCTTTCTTTCACACGACGCAAAACATAAGCACTTTTAAACGTATTTTTGGTCTTTTGCTCAGGGATGGGCGATGTACAACACGCCATGTAATCTACGCTTCTTACTTTACGTTAGACGGTCTCTTCGCTACAATAATTTTGAATGTACTTTCGTAACTTCGATTCTGTTAGATTTATAAACTACGCTATGGCAATTGGCAAACCTTATGAAATTTAAGCTATTTACAACTCAGACTAATTCCACACAATTTTTAAAATCCGGTGGATGAGCGCTACATCCTCATCCCTTAAGCTCGCGCAGGGAGTTGTGGCTAGACGCTTGGTGCCTAATAACGTGAGAGAGCGACAGAGAGATAGAGAGATAGAGAGAGATATGATCCAACAAAATAAATATTAGACAAAGTACGTTTTACGGATATAGTAAGAGAATCACTGGTACAAACTAATGACAATTTAGTTTAGTCACTAATTTACTCAAAAAATCGGTATGTGACACACAGTAAAAGTTTCTCTGAAATACATTTTATAGTAATTAGAATTTGTTTTAACTAAAATGTCCGAAAACAGATATTCTAAACATGTAGATCCTTCAACACTGACGTGAATTGTGGTCGACGTTGCTTACGTATAATCGAACTTGTCTACGAATAGAGGGCGATGTCTACGAGTACTCTACTTTGCCTGAGTTAATTAAAAATCTACAAATTAGAATCAGCGAAGAAAGCCTAACATTTTTAAATGACATTTTCCTAAAACACTGGAATTTATGAAAATACAATTCATCACCGCGGACAAACAGCGTTAAATAAACTCAATGTTTGCCTTTTCAAATGCATTTAGAATTTTTAGTGAGATTTTGAAACCGATAAAAGTTACAAGAATGCAGTTGGTACATGAAACCATTTAAAAAACTTTCCATAATTACAACAAACAAATCGACTTGAAAGTAGACTATCATAGCACAAATGAGACCGAACGCTGCAATTATCTATTGAAATTCAATCAACATTATTAACTGCGCCCGAGGGACAATTGCTTTTAATCCACTTCATACACCTATTACCGACACAATTACAACTGGTAAATTGCACACATTTACATAAAGTTTGCATAATAAAGGAATTAAATTTAATTTTTTTTATAACAATCGAAGTGACAGTGACACGATCACTAGTCCGGAACAAACCTATATAAAGCTTACGAGACAGTTTTGCGTCCGCTCGTTAGCCAATTTGCAAAGCTACATACGTCTTGTATAAAATAACCAATTCTTAATCACACCTTAAGACATAAAATGCACGATTGTTGTTGCTTCCATTGATTTTATTAACAATAATAATCATTATAATTATTAATTCAATGCACAACAACAATTTGTGAAAATTTATCGACTGTTCAATGGTGATTGTTAATTTGTATGATTTACGCGTTTTTCTGTTGCTGTACAATGGAAACCACCCACATATAGGTATACGGAGAGTGGTCTCTTGTACATTTCCATTTTCTTAATAATACGCTTTTATTATTCCTGTTTATGGTCTTATTTGTAAACAATTTTATTACGAAGAAATCGACAGGTATTCTATATGCTCATTGCTATATGCCACACTTGGAAATTAATTAGATGAGTCAAAGCGACATTAAAATCTTGATTGACACATTATAATATTGACGTCATTTCGCTGCTATATACATAAAAACCGCATACACTCGATGTGGTGGAAAATTTAAGAGTTTTCGTCATTTTGTGTCAGAAATGATTAAATGAATTTTTATGCGGATGTTAGTTCGGCGTCATATTCAATTAGACTTAAACAAACCTATATGGTTTTTTGTTCTACTTAGACTAAAGACACTACTAGTAGCAACATAGAAAATCGTACTTTCATACAAGTAACATATATGACACATAATATTATAATGTAATATGGAAGCATAGACATGGGTACAGTGAATTTTTAGATGACCTATTTACAACAACCATTTGGATGATATTGATTTTCTAACGCCTGTTTCTTGCCAAATCACAACCGGTACCGTATACTGGTACTGAAAATATGTCAGTACTAGATTTTTGTTCTATCAAATATCCTAGATCTGCGGATTCCGATCTCTGGATAAATTATAAGAAAGACAGTTCGGGAAGGAAACCCAAAACATATTTAGAAAAAAAAAGTACTCAAATAAAAGAACTGTAGAACAAATTCTTTAAAACAGATGAAGACTTAAAGCCAAATATAACAAAATTTTTAAACAACCATCCGTATCTGATTTTGAGAGAAAACGTTTGCCAACAATTATAAGCAATTCATCAATGAATTTCGTTGAGAATTGAAAGAAGAAGGAGATGGCAGAAGGAGAATGATCAACAATCCTCATCCAGAGCACAACAACCTGAGGCTCCTGAAGAACATGAAATCCTAGACCTGCAAATAGTAAGAATCCGAAGAATGAATAGCGAGATAGCAAGTGCTGAAGAATTGCTAAAGGAACATTCACCAAAGGCCACATTGGAAACCACGCACGAGGAGTTGCGTATTTTAATGGATAAAACCACAAACCTCCATGACGAGATTTGCGGAAAATCTGTTAAAAATGAGGCTATTGGGAAATCAAATTATTTCACCTTCGATTATTACGTAAAGACAAGGGAAGCATATAAGTATGTAACACATAGAATACAGGAAGTTTTAGCAGGCATGAAAGATGAAACTAAAATCAACACATCATTTCATCAAAAACAAACGATGCATTGCAAAATGAGAGTACCGAAATTAGAGTTACCAGAGTTCTATGGTGACTATTCGAACTGGTCAAATTTCCAAGCTTTGTATTGCCAAATTGTTCACGAAAATAAAGAAATACCGAACGCAGTTAAAATCTCGTATTTAAAAATATGTATTGGTGACTATGTGGAAAAAATAATAAGTAACCTGGAGATAACAAACGATAACTAAAACATAGCATGGCAGCTGCTAAATGATAGGGTTAGGTTAGGTTTAGGTTAGAGTGGCTGCTATCGCACATTTAGGCCAATAGTGGCTCGTTGTGAAACCACAGGATCCTATCTCCCCTTTACTCCCACTGAAACCATCCAGAGCTACTTATGTAGTGTAAAAAAGCTCGCACTCAACAGCCCGCGAGTTCCGAAAGGCTGCCCATACCGTACACACCTAAATACGTATGCCTTCTGATTGATAGTGCGAGACACGAGCATGCTCGAGTGATCTAACGTCTCTTCCGCCTCTTCGTTCAAACAACTTCTGCAAAAGTAATTCGTCTGTACACCCAGCCTTCACCCTGTTCCCCAAAAAGGCAATGTCCTGTCAGTTTATCAAGGCGATTGCTTTTTTACGGAGCGCCACTTTGTGCGCTGCTATAGGCCTCCCCAGACGAGCTCTTTCCGGCTGGCATGGAGAATCATACCGTACCTAGCTAGTTCGTCTGCCGTGCAGTTCCCCGTGACGTCCGAGTGACCAGGGACCCAGACTATCTGGATGCTGAAATACTCACTCATCTCGTTAAAAGATGATCGGCAATCCAGCGCCACCCGTCCAGACAAACCGCCTCTTGCGACCTGACCGCCGCCTGACTGTCCACATAAATCGCGATATCCCTCACGGATACCACGTTATGCTTCAACTATGTCCCGACTTCGCCTATCGCCACCACTTCAGCCTGGTACACTCTGCAGTAGTCAGGGAGACGAACGGAAATATTAACATTAAGCTTTTCACAGAAGACACCACCTCCTACCTTGCCGTCTAGCTTAGAACCGTCTGTGAAAAATTGCAGTGCCTCGTTTTCCAGTATAGATCCGCTCCTCCAGGATTCTCTCGAAGGACAGATGGAAACCTTTATCGAAGCACAACCTTTCCGTCCGGAAACCCTTATCGAAGCACAACGTTGGTTTAAAATAGTCTAGATTCGCCAGTTCTTCCCTAAGCGATCTAACTATAGTCGAGTGTCCCGCTTGAAGACACTTCCACTAGGAGACAGCCGAGAGCCTCTTAGCCATCTGTTTACCAAAAAATTCTATTGGAATAAGGTGGAACATAACCTCTAAAGCGCGTGTAGGTGTTGCCCTAAGTGACCCGCTTATAAGCAAACAGGCCGTTATTTGCAACTTTGCCAACATCCTTATGTAAGTTACTTCTTCCAGAACCACACGCCCACCCCGTACATCAGCACAAGTCTTACAGAGCCACTGTACCAGCTCTGGTTTCAAACCCCATTTCTTAACTATGGCGTTCAGCTCTGTCTTGGAAGGGTTGATCCCTAACCCACATTTGCTGGCTCATTTCGTAACGATCAGTAGTGCATTCTGTATAACTAATCGAGTCCAGATTATTGCTTGAGACAGCTATCGCTACATCATCCGCATACGCTACAACCCCTATCCCCTCTCTCTCTCCAGTTCTAAGATCAATCTATTCATTACAACACTCCAAAGAAAGGGGGACATTACGCCTCCTTGCGGGGTTCCTCTAACCACTCGCCTTCTAATGGTGGCCCCCCCAGTTTCGAGGTAATAATCCTGCTTACCAGCATCTAATTTATCAACCTACTTATGGGGTAGTCCACGTTCAAAAATGTCAATCCTTCCATGATCGCCTCCGTTTTTACATCCCTAACAATGCTCCCCGCATCTGAAGCATCACTGTCCTGGACGTCCTCAGCCAGCTTGACCGTCTCCTGATGGGTCCGTTCGCCGTCATCCCCAGGCTGGTCTTTTGCAGTCGCATCGGCCTCGTCATTTTTATATATTTTAAGGGTGATCGACCCGAACCCGAGGTTGATCACTCCCTTTAATTTTGCAAGGGAAGCCAGGGATTCTTTGTTGATCAGCATGATTGCCAATCTAAAGCCTCCCTTAGCCACCTCTCGCTTGATAATCCTCCAGTCTTCCGTTGAAAGATCGGGATTGCTGGCCCGAATGATCTCGAGGATCTCTTCTGGCTTATCCGGCTCTGTTGGCAGCCATACACTTGCCCTCGCCCTGCTCGGGATTTCTTCTCTGCAGGCTGCCTCAAGCCTCGCGCCCTGCCATAAATCGCCAACTTCGGCCACCGCCCTTTTATCAAGGTCGATCGATCTCTGGTCGAAGCATGCAGTCAACTTCACGCGCCCCTGGTACCATCCCGCATCTTTGCAGGACGGGGGGATCCCGGATTTTCTCTCAGGATACGCTGAAAAATGGAGTTTAGTGCATTATACACTACCCTCCACTTCTCTGACGTGATGCTCCCATCTTCCTGACTTCTGTCAATAACGGCTAGCACCAACACGTGCTCCTTTAGGATCTCACTGAATAGCTTCAGTTTTTGATCCCTAGGAGCACCCGACGTCTTGTCTGCTTGCACATTGGCTCGCTTGCTGTCACCCATTTCCAGCTCATCTTGGGACCTCTGTCTTTTAGACACAATGGCCTTGTCCGAGCTATCACAGCCGACAGTTTCTTTAGCCCATGTCACAGATTTACGCTGTTCTACTGTAGGCTGCCCCTCAGGGGTCGCAGCTAGTTTTTCTAAAACTCTGAACGCCGACCGTCTCTCCCTGTATCGAAGCTTCGACGGAGGGATCTCCTTCAATCCCCCCAGCCTTATTTCCTTTGGCGGCTCCACTTCCACCTGGCTTCGATGACAAAGTGTCGCTTATTCTTGCTCCTAATGATGTAGCTCCACATTCATGGTTAGAGCTACTCCCGATAGCTGCAGCTCGCCATGGCTGCTAAATGATAGGTACGAAAATAAATGGCTACTTGCTCACAAGCAGTTAGCCATTTTCTTACGGTTACCTAAGCTATCCCAGGAACCAGGAGAATTCCTAAACCAATTGCAAGATACAACAAAGGAAGTTCTAAATACATTAAAAGGATTAGGATTCGACACATCTACCTGGGGCTTATTCTTAACGCATATGTTACTAAATAAGATTGATAGCGAAACCAGCAAACTGTATGAAATGCAGCTAGAGGATCCCAGAAAGGATGGATGTCTAAGTTGAACATGCTCTCGCATAATTCAAACAATGAAGGGACACTTCAAACTCTGCTTGGTACGGCATTAATTACAGGACATAGGTATAACCAAAAACCAATAACTTTGCGGCCCATGATCGACTCCGGTTCGCAAGGTACCTTCATCACAAAAGGTGCTGCAAATTTACTCAACGTAAGGAAGAAGAAAACAAATATTACCATATTAGGAATGGATGGACTCAAAGAGGAAATTTGTAAAAACTCAATAGAATTTGATGTAGCTCCGACATTTGACAGTAAATTTTCAACAACATAATAAAAAGGAATGAACGAGAACTCATGGCGCAACAGACCGAGCTTGGCTGGATAATAATCGGATGCATGAGACTAGCTAATCAAGCAACTAAAACTAGCTTGGTATCAACAAAATCGATCGGTGAACAATTACAGTTACACGTAGAGAACGAGGGCATAGCTGATCATACAACACGAACGGAAGAAGATGAGAAAGCCGACGAACATTTTGTGAAAACCGTGTGACGTGATTCGAATGGCAGGTATATTGTAAACTTACCCTTGGAAGAAAACGTTCCGACGCTAGGAGAATCACGAAAAAACGGCCGTAGCCAGACTAATTCAATTAGAAAGACGGTTCGTTAGAGATGTAAACTTTAAAAAAAGATATGTAGAATTCATGAGAGAATACCTGAAATTAAAACATATGGCATCAGTGAACCAAACGCCCACGTGTCACAAGAATGAATCCAGCAAAATCTACTATGTATATCCAGTAGTAATGATCATTTCACGAGGACATCTCACCAATGCAAATGACAAGGTACACATTCAACAATTAAACCAGCCAATTGGGGTTTTATCTGGAAAACAACGGCCACGTAGAAATAATTACAAAGGAATGGAATTTAATAATCAGTTACCAATTGACGAAGTATTGGGCAGAAATAAAACAAATAAATGTGATTCGTACGGAACTGGCGAAGGCCTGTAAAATAACACCAGGAATCAATTGTGCCTTGATGCTACACCAATTGAATTGGCAACTAGGGGTTGAACGAAAGAACAATAATTAAGGATTTATTAATTCAGGTCCAGTAATAAGGAGGGACTGGGCCTAAAAAAGGGAATTACTCTGAACTACGGATATTTTGCAGTCAATTGCTGTATAGTTGCAATCGTATATGACAGGAATTCATCAGGTACTAAATTCAGTAACGGAAGCATCACCGAAAGCATCAAAAATTGAAATTTTAGAAATTAAATTACAGCAGACCCTAGACCTTGGGGCCCACAGGCCTAGTTTTACCAACTCAAATACCGGTCGTGCACGCAACCCCTCATCAACGTTTCACCGCAATTGGATGAATGGTACAGGAACGAAAAAGAATGTGCCCCTTCATTTAGGGGACGCACCCCTCAGATATAATATAATTCCTTTCCTTACCTCATTCTCGGATATAAATTAACAAAAAATTGAAATTTTATGAACAATTTGTATGGAGTCCTTAGGACCCAGGGCCCAGCCCTGATTGAGCATATGAAATTAAAGCGGATTTCATTTGCCAGGTTATGCTATTTAATGTATAATTTTTTAAAATCAATAACGGTGTAATTAATAAGCAAATCATCCATTGTTGCTGGTTTATCAGCATCATCAGTACAGACTTTAAATAACTTTTCTGAAAGGAATTGAGAGTTGTTAAACCTCGACTAGCAGCTTGTTGCTTAAAGCTTGAAGGTACTTTTCTTGTTTAGCTAGACGAATGTTAAGAGCTTCCATGCTTCTTAATATCTTTTGGAGCACTGTTGTATCTACGGTAGTGCCCTTCGAAATAACTGGTTTTGTCATGAACACTTGCGAGTATAGTTTTGGTTCTCCTGTTTTATTACCATGAAGTTTTGGTTCCTCTTTGGTGGAAGTTTGAATAGGTTTTTCCGGTATTCCTGGATTTTGTTCTCCCGTTTTATTTCTTATTCTTTGTAGCGCTCCTTAGCTTTTCCGGTAGTGTGCGGGATGTGGCTTATTGCAGTTAACACATTATGCAGGAATATCTTTATTAGTCTCTCTTTAGCAATATTTCAACTTTTTTGCGCCATGGTATTAAACCGCTATTTTTTTCAATGGCTCTATTTTAATTCCTATGTTTAGTATTGCTTTGATATTATACAAATCTTCCACTTTCTTTTTTTTGTTATTAAAAATGAGCATAAATAGTGGAAGCCCTAGTTTGTGATGAACTGGTTTCTGGAAAGCTCTTTTGAAATTGATGATAAAGTTTATGCCGTTTCTGGTCAGTGTTGAGCTTTCCTTTTTTACTTTGGCTTTTATTCCGGTTAACCATCCAATTTGTTTCTCTTTCTAATTCTTCTGCATCCGTATGGAACGGATTAATGCCATCATCGATTGCAGGGCTAGGTGCCGCCCCACGTGATGCACGAGTCTCAACTGCTTTTTTGAGTTCTTTTCATTCTCTTTCTTTAAAATTGTAAATTCTTCTTTCAATTGAGTTGTAAATTCCTTTATTTCTCTTATTTGTTCACGGAGCTCGGCATTTTCCTTGTCGTATCTCGTAATGAAATATATTTCCAGTTGAAGATCTTGCTGATCTTGGTGTTTCTTTAACTTTGTCCAAATGGATTAAACAATGATTGGCACACCCCAGAATCTGGCCTGCCTCCGTAGAGTGTGGATTTGGCAGAATATCTGCTACTGTACCACCTGGGACATTACATTTCGTATTTGTTTTACTCATTGTTTGTTTTAGCCAAGTTATCCCACTGATATTTGGCCCCAGGTGGCACTTTGCTACTGCCGAAGTTTTACCCGCCCCGCGACGAGGACGCGGCAACCTTGGTGTTACCTAGGTGTAAACAAAGATAGCCGAAGCCCTCTGAGTATCTTAGACTGAATTTAAGCAGAATCAAATTTACAGATTGAACAACAAAGGCGAAAGGTGAGTGGAATTTAATTAGCACCCTCTACCCCTAAACTATTCTGTATTATGATTAAAAACTAAATACTTACGTATTAATTAAATTAAGTAATTGTCAAGAGAACATGGAATTTATGGTGTACAAATATAACCTGAAAAAATATTCTCGCATAAATTTTGTTGATGTTGTTGGATTGACAGGAAAGCCAACTTAACGAGAAAATTAAATTATTTCTTATTGTCATATTACTCTATAACTTTAGTTGAATAGTGTTGCAACAATTCAACAAAAAATTATTATTTTTTTTTTTATTAAAATTATTACAAAATTTATGCCGTAGGCGTATTACCGTATATTGTGTCAACTTTTCAACTAAGAAAAAATAAAATACAAAAAAATTGTTTAAATTAACATTTTGCTTAAATTAAAATAAATAAATAATTTTATGATCGCTGTTGTTGTAGCTACATTTCATTCAAATATACAGAACTATACTGAATAATAATAATAAATATTTAAATTTTAACATTTTTGTTGTTGTCATGTATTTTAAATTGATTTTTAATCGATTTACAATTTAAAACCGTCTATTGTCTAGGGTTGAATTTAAATTATCTTGTTATACGAGTATTTTGTAAAAAATGCGATCGTTTTTTTTTCTAAATTGTGTAATGTGTTGTTGCGGTATGCGATCGCCAAACAATATTAAATGTATCATGTTATGCACCGCAGCTACCACCTTCACCAATTTAATGATCGCAAAATATCTCAAAACGATCGCATATTCTTCATATCACATTATCTTGTTTTCACAATCGCAATACTGATCATTAAACGGTGATCGTACGATAAATGCGATGATTATAAAAAATAAATAAATAAAGGTGATCGGTATATACACAAACACACACGTCTTACATACATTTTTTTTTTTTGGAAAGCAAAAAGATACATAGAGCTTTACAAAAACAAAAACAAAAAAGAAACGATCGCCCACACAATAACTGTCAAATTTTAATTTTCATGTTATTCAATTATATAAATTAAAGATCAAATTTATTTATTTGTTTGTTTTATATCTCGAACTCATCGTTGCTGGTTTACGTTTTCTACGTATGACGTGTATCCGTGCTCGCATGTTATAAGGAACAAGACAAGCGAGCCCTTTTAATTTTGTTCGTTAGTTATATATACCTTGATCTTGGATCTGACACACGAAAACAGTAAGAAAACATATTAAAGACGATATGGTGGTGCGAAGATTCAAAGAAACATTGTACATGACAAGTTTTTGGTTGTTTGTTGGTTTTGTTTTATATATAATTTTTATTTTTTAGGTGTTGGTTGAATTTGATATGTTTGACAATAAAGTGAAAATAAATACACGCATGGGTACCTTGCGGATGTAATTTAAGAAGGTCTGTGGGAGACTCAAATGTCTCTTCTATTTTGCGTTCAGGTTTCCAAATTTAGTAAACCCTGATAAGTTTTACTGAACATCTTCTCAATGTAGGTTTCTCAATACTGATAATAGCACCGCGTCTCATATGTGTTTTTGCCACACTACTACAAAAATCTTAATCCAATTCTCGCCTTTATATAGAATACCAGCTTAAAGTGAAAAATGATGTTTGAAATGCTCGGCTATGGCTCTATTCTGAATTTTTTGGGTATTGAGTAAACTGTTTTCATAGCATTTTTGTCTGAATTGTAGTTTTCTGGCCTAGTGATGGAATCAGTTTATTAGAGTTAATATTTTAAAAACTAGGTAGAATGGGAAAATTTTACAAAATTTTTAGAAGATTACAATTCAAATAATATAGGGTGATATAGGGAGTAAGCGATCAATCAAACTGTTAAAACAAGCGGAATGTGTCGATAATGCAGATTTGCCAGCAACACCTAAAATTGGGTAACCGAAAATGCCAGTAACGTAGATTTAAAACATTCAACAATAAATAAAAGGCGGTACAAGTTGGTAACGAAAATTTGCATAAATACTCTGCCGAAAAATGCCGATAAAGCAGATTAACAATTGTGTTGTTAAAAAGTAAATTTTTTCACAAAATTTACAGAGGTATTCTATACAAAGGCGAGAATTGAATTAAGATTTTTGTAGTAGTGTGGCAAAAACACATTTCAGGCGCGATTTTATTATCAGTATTGAAAAACCTACATTGAGAAGATGTTCAGTAAAACTAAATCTTCTAATCGTAATCTTCTAATTTTCGGCTCATATCAACAGAATTTTGTACTACCACCTGATAAAAAATATGTCGATAATGCTGCAGGTTTATGTTCGGCTGAAGTTTTCGGCTTGCTTCAGTAGCACGAAATAAGATGTGAAACACCTATATAGCGGAGTGCCTTACCGACGACTATGATTGCAACGTCAGGTCAATTTGCATGTGTGAAAGAGGCTAGTTATGTTTTAAGTAATTTTCAAATTTTGTGTGTGTGTGACATTATACACAATTTTATTCAAATGAGAATTTCCCTACCCCCATTTCCATTATTAAAACCTTTGATTTTAGCCCTTTTCCAGCTATGTTAATAGCCAAGTTATGTGCAATATATTCAAACAATGACAGCCCCCCTGAATTTTAATCCTTGTTAAAAATTAGGAACCTTGGCTGCATGTAAAAGTAAATGAAGATAGTACAAAACACTTGAAGGGGTTGACATCCCACTGTAAGTATCACTGAACAAAATACCCTGAAATTGGCACCTTCCGTAGGAGTCCATCCGTTATTTACAAATATTTTCAAAAGGATATCATTTCTGACAAAAGCTGCATTACCGATATTTTTCGGATGTATATTTTGAAAAGTACAACATTTACAACAGAAACGACTACGGAGCTAAAACAATTTAAATTAAATTTGCCACAATACTGGTCAATATGATTTTCCAAACTTTTAGAGGAAATTTGGAGGCCCTTATGATGTTTGGCCGAAATCGGTAAACCAAAAGTAACAGTGGTTTTGAAAAAGTTTTTGACATAAAAACTGATTTTAACAAATATTCAGTACCTGTACAGTCCAGATGAATTGATTGTTCGGCATGAATCTTCATAGTTAGGCCTTTTCCATAAATTGGGGCATCTCAAAAGGGTTTCAAAAAGTTAAATTGTTTTCACGCACCCCATACCAATTTTTTTGTATCTTTTTATGTAGAATCGTCAATCAGTTTCATTTGACGGTAATAGTTTAAATAGCTTTACAATATTTTAAATACAGCTTGAATGCTGATTGGTGATTTAAACAATTTGGTTTCTAGGTGTACTAAATCGAGACCTGCTTGTGATATCGTTGAAGAAGTTTTGATAAAAAAGCTCTAAAAGCATCGAATTTTGTTCCCACTCGTATCAAAATTTATCACCGTTTGCACCTAGTCCCCTTAAAACATTTTTCTATTTATTTTTATATTGATATAGAAACATTCTGTAATCATTGACGAGCAACAAGTTTCATTTGAAGGTCTATTAAACAGCTATATCGTATTTTATATAAAGCTTCACGACTATAACATCATCTTTCAAAATTTTTAATATAAATAAATTAGGTGTACTACGAAATCTCAGTTTTCAAAATCTTTGTTTTTGATGTCGGTTTTTTTTGAAAATCCCAGTTTTCAAAATCTCGGTTTTTGAAATCCCGGTTTTCAAAACCCCGGTTTTCAAAGTCCCGGTTTTCTTTTCTTCTAGTTCTAATTACACAACATAATTAATAAAGTTTTTTAATTGCAACATTTTGAAATGCAATAATTGTAGAGGCTGATGGCTTCGATAACTCTCACGAGCACTTAGCCCTCTTTTTGTATTTTGTCAAAAAATCATTTAAGAGCCCCATTTTCCCACATGCTAAATTTTAAAAATTCAAACCGGGATTCCCTAAAATTCGGGTTTTTTCTATACAAAACCGGAATTTTGAAAACCGGGATTTTGAAAACCGGAATTTTGAAAACCGAGATTTTGAAAACCGAGATTTTGAAAACCGGGATTTTGAAAACCGAGATTTTGAAAACCGAGTTTTAGAAAAAACCGAGATTTTTAAAACCGAGATTTCGTTACACGCCCAAATAAATTGACTGACTTGGAGGTGGCGGTGTAACATGAAAAGTATTTTTGGCTCTCAAAAAGGTTAAATTTTATTTACGACACTTTAACATTACGTTGGATCAAAAAATCAGTTCAGATTTCGAAACAGTCATTCAGTAGGTCGTCCGATGGGCCCCGGGTTCCTTTTTTAATCTTTTTACTCTTTTACCGGGAGTACAAGAAGCCGATTGTAATGAATGTTTATTCGGATTGAGAAAATCCGTTTTCGGGTCGTCGATTTTTTCGGGCCGCTTTCTAAATCTGGTGGATCATAAGCCTGTGAGGAGAGAGGGGGATGCAAAAAATCGGTCTCTATGAGTCCTTATTCATAGGGATGTTGTTCCGGCTTGGGGTGTTTTTAAGATTTTGTTTACCTCATTAATTTTGATAAAATTAGCCGGGACAGGGTTTGTCATTGCGAGGAAGCGATTATAAGGATTTCTAATTTTATGAAAATTCATTTAAAAGTCCCCCAGATTACTGTGTTGCATGATGTTGCACTATGTTGAGTGATGTTGCACTCTGCTGTGAGATATTGCGCCAAATTATATCAGATTAAACCATGTTGCATGATGATGAACCATATGCTGCATCTTGTTTAGGAATGATGAGTGATGGCCATTTTGTTGCGCCATGTGATATATGTCTAGCGTTATGTTCCATCATGATGGGCTGATGTATGATTGTGTTAATCGTGTCCTTTCGAAAATGTTAGTTGTTATGCGAAACAATATTGATGTCTGGTAAGCCCGGGTCTGTAACTTAAATTTTTTTCGCCTCGCATGACTTTTATAAAATTTGTTGAGAGGTGTTTTCTCTTGAAAAATCGTCAGATATGCAAAAATAAAGAATTTAATTGTTTTAATTTTTTGTATTAGAAAACGTCAATATTTCATTTTATTTAGGACACACTGGCCAATTATTCATTTTTATACTGAGAGTGAGTAGTTAGGTAAAACCCACAATTACAATCTAAACCCGTGGTTTTCTTCTTCAATTGATTTTGATAAAAGAAAACTATAAAATTAAGTTATATACAGCTAGGAGTTTGAGGGTTCGTTAAATAAAAAATGAAATAGTAAAAACCTTAATAAAGGTAACCGAGCTCGGTTTTCGAATTTTACTACAGCAACAGAAAAATCGGATTTTTAAAACCGATATAAAAAAATCACAATCCCTGTACAAAAAATGATAGTACTAACAGAGCGAGAGGCCTTTATTTCAACTTCTTGCGCACAATTTTTATTAGATCTACCATCGAATTTGTTAACCAACGCATGAATAAGAAAATTGTAATTTGACTTTGCTTCACTACTGACATTACTGACCATCGCGATATGCAATTGTTAATGAATTTGTACCTCCTTTGCACCTTTGCAATCGTTCGATTGAATTTTGTCTTTGATATCAAATGAATGTTCTATTTGGGTATTCTTATTAGTTGCCAGAGGCTTCAAGTATCTAACGATGGAAAACTATTTTCGAAATAATTTACTTCCCATTTTTATATTTATCTTGTGACAGGTGTATTTTCACTATTCATACAGTGTCTTCTAACCACCCCCATATAATCATAATAATAAAGAAAGTAAAAACAAAATCATTATGAGAGGGTCGTAAACATCCCTACCGCAAATTTATTTCATTGTGCAAACTAATAACGTTTTATGTATTTTGTTTTGCGTTCAAACCCCCCTCTAAACATAAACATATATGATTTTTCCAATGAATCATCCAATATTTCGATTTAAGGCAAAATCAAATTAATTCACTAGAATATTATACAAAATGACAAAAAACAACAAAAATCACTTCCTATTACCGTCAAACGCAATATTTTATCACCCCCTTACTCTTCTCGTATCGCAGCTACAATTTTTCTGTCCCGATGTTATATTCGCTTGAAAAAATGTCCTTTTTCGTTTGTACCATGCGTTGTCCTTGTATATATATATATAAACATTTTGGCCGACTATACATCTTAATTACGTCCCGTTGTTGGTTCTTCTCGTTTATATTGTGTATACACAGATTCAATTACCAATAAAAACAGAAATCCTTTGATCCGGAATGTCCTTTAAAATTGATTTAATATGTGAATAATATAAATAAACCGAAAACCTAAAAAAGGATCAACAACAAAATGAAAAAGGATGTACATTGTATAAAACACGAATCCAAAAATTTAATGAAAAAACCAACACAAAGTTAATTGATTGATAGTTTTTCTGTGTCCTTGCCTAGTGGTATTTTTTTTTGAAAATGTTTTGTATAGAGCCAAACAGTAGGTGGTGCTAGAGGCACATCCTTATTAAATTTTACATTTTAAAATTAAAAAAAATACTAGAGTTGATGTGACATCGAATCGAGTTGTATACGAAAATGTTACGACATACAAATAAACTTTAGGAAAACTATTTTATAGTCGAACGCTTACATATGTATAAGACAAACGATCCCATTTTGGATTCAAATAAAGGCTCCTGTGTGCACCCAAGCAATTACACTGAATTTCCTAGAATATGCTGAAGTTCCTAGAATATGTTTCTTTAGAATATGCCTAAGGCTAATTTAATAAATATTCTTTTTTATCTCAGGCTTATTGGAAAATAATGTAACAGCCAATGAACACTCCTTTGGTACTAAGTACTACCGCAACATCACTGAAGTTGGATATATTGGAGGTATAAATAAGTATTGAAGTTTTTTATAAGTTCAAAGCTTTATTCAGAGAAATTGGTGTAATGTATTTTATTCAAAGGGTTGTCCATCGTTAGCTACGACTTTTTCCCATGTTTCAGATGGCATACGGATTCCGTAAATCACTGTCATAAAAAAATTATAGGTGTCTTGTCACAATTCGGTATTCCTTCAAAATGATAACTATACATACTCACAAGACCAGTAGCTACTTTTGGTAGCGGTTTATGGTCGTTAATAACACAAAATAGTTAAAAGTATGGGATTTTTAGACGCATATTAGAACGTATGCGTATGAATATAGAGGATGATTTGAATAAATCAATGTAATAAAGCATAAACTGGCTAGACACATTCTTCGTTCTAGGAAATCTCTCCTGTTTTATCGATAAAACAGGCCCTGAAGTATGCACAATTGAAAACTGGATCTAACTCCTTATTCCGTGGCTGGATGTTCAACAGGATCTTCACACGTGGTATCGTGAACATGAGCATTGACATGGACATAAACATGGACATAGACTTGGACTTGGACTTGGACTTGGACTTGGACTTGGACTTGGACTTGGACTTGGACTTGGACTTGGACTTGGACTTGGACTTGGACTTGGACTTGGACTTGGACTTGGACTTGGACTTGGACTTGGACTTGGACTTGGACTTGGACTTGGACTTGGACTTGGACTTGGACTTGGACTTGGACTTGGACTTGGACTTGGACTTGGACTTGGACTTGGACTTGGACTTGGACTTGGACTTGGACTTGGACTTGGACTTGGACTTGGACTTGGACTTGGACTTGGACTTGGACTTGGACTTGGACTTGGACTTGGACTTGGACTTGGACTTGGACTTGGACTTGGACTTGGACTTGGACTTGGACTTGGACTTGGACTTGGACTTGGACTTGGACTTGGACTTGGACTTGGACTTGGACTTGGACTTGGACTTGGACTTGGACTTGGACTTGGACTTGGACTTGGACTTGGACTTGGACTTGGACTTGGACTTGGACTTGGACTTGGACTTGGACTTGGACTTGGACTTGGACTTGGACTTGGACTTGGACTTGGACTTGGACTTGGACTTGGACTTGGACTTGGACTTGGACTTGGACTTGGACTTGGACTTGGACTTGGACTTGGACTTGGACTTGGACTTGGACTTGGACTTGGACTTGGACTTGGACTTGGACTTGGACTCCAATCACTCATTATCCTAAATGAAAAATATGATTATGAAACCTCATTTGAAGCAGCCAAATCCCTTGATGGGGTAGAGTGCCAGAGAGAGAGAGAGAGAGAGAGAGAGAGAGAGAGAGAGAGAGAGAGAGAGAGAGAGAGAGAGAGAGAGAGAGAGAGAGAGAGAGAGAGAGAGAGAGAGAGAGAGAGAGTTATGGTATTTTGTAAAATGAAATTTTATATTATTGTTAATTGGGATTTTGGAAATTTAGGTCAGTTGGATTTTTTTTTTTGGATAACCGACCGGTTTTCCTATTTCGCAAAAAATTAGATTTTTTGATATTTTAATTAAAAAATTTGTTCAAGAAGTTTAAAAAACTGGATGCGTGGATTATATTATTCAGTTAATTTTAATAGGATTTAATGATTGCATTCAAGAAAACTGTAATATTTGATAATATTCCGTCTTAGCCAGGTAATATTACTAACCCAAACACAATTAATGAGACTAGCAAAAGATTAGCATTTTCTTCACATTCGTGATATTGTACTGTGATAGCACATACGCTCATACGGAAATGCCACCGATGCAGCGATACCAACAGCGATGTTGAACTGATTTACAAACTCGTTAATAGATAAGAGACAATTCTGGACTAATTTCGATGTAAGAAAATATGATTTGAGCGTTTTAATAAAAACCTGTCGGTCAGTAAAAATGTAATTATTCTTTGTAGATATTACATATATTAACCATTAACCAGTCACTCGCTTTCCTTATCGCGATTAGTTCTACTTGAAAAACGCTGCGATAGTCTGGGACACGAAAAGCGAAGTTCACATTTAATTTTTCGCAGAAAACCCTACCCTCAACTTTCCCAGCTATCTTTGAACCATCAGTGAAGAAATTAGCACCTTCTGTATTCTATTCGCTATTCAAAAATGCCTCTATCAACCAGTTCGTTCTGTTGGGAATATCAGCGCTAAACCACTGATCATAAGATAGTGACGAGATGGTAGTCGGTACTATTTAGGATGTTCCTGTTCCTTAGAACAGATGAGTGGGAGAGTGAGATTTCTTAAAATACATGAGCTTTTTAGTTGTGCTAGCTGCCATTTGTATACCTTAGGGGTGTGAGATGGAAAAGAATGCCCATTACTTGAGTGGATGTGTTCTTAAGAAGAGCACTAATATACAAAACAGGTGTTCACTGTACTTTCACCACGGATTTTAGATTACCCCATACAATAAAATGGACCTAATAGTTGAGATATAGAACCAATGTATAATGTGGGGCTCCAAATTCCCTCTTTTTCCAATCGCATTTTTACAAGAGTAAAGCGCAATTGTAGCTTTCTTAACTCTCACTAATATGTTCGATTCCCAGCTTAGTTTGTTGTCCAGAATGAGACCCGGATATATCACTTTATCAGTGAAGGTCAATCCAATACCATTTAAGCAAGTGAGTTAGATCCGAAGAATTTTCTATTTTCTGGAGAAAAGGAAGTACTGTTTTGTGTGGAAGTTACAAGAAAGATGTTAAATATCTCATACCGCGGCATGCCGCCAATGCCTCTAATTTGAAATCTATTATTGTAGGCCACAACCCGGTTTTTAACCATTAATCGTCCACATACGAGTGCCTGCTTGATCTCCTCTGTTCAAGGGATTATTCCATAGGATCAATAAGGGAGTAGAGAGCTCCTAATGCTCAGTATGCAATTTTTTCAGTATGTGGAAAACTTGTTTTAATTCCATACAAAATAAGAAAGATACAAAAATTTCGATTTTGGAGAAAAATAATTCTTTTTCTCTTTGCGTGTGTTAGATTATTACTAAACCCATAGTAAAGTGTTATGGAAAGCTGCTCTATTTGCCTGCGATAAAGTGTCTTAAATTAGTACGGAAATGTATATGGAACATACCCGAGTCTCCGACGAAAATTCACCTTACTTCCACTTTGACTTTTTCTCTTTGTAGTCGGGATTCACACCTACACCACATTGGGTTTGAGCTTCTATCCGACTTTCCAAAAAATTTAGTAGGAAAGAGGCTAAACTTGTAGGTCTAAGGTTTTTGGGACTGCAAAAATGGCCATTTCAGCACATCTAGGAATGTGACAAAGTGCTAGGCTGCCCTTGTGGATAACTTCCAGTAAGCATAAGTTTAACTCAGTCGTTTGTTGAACATACACCAGTAGCGCTTCGTGCCGCAGATTCGGAGCTGCCTAGAAAATGAGATTCCAGTAAAATCTCCAAGCATTGTACACTAGTTGTCCAAGAACCATCAGGTCATTGAAAAAACTCGGAGTGGTTAAAGATAGTACTTTACGCAGCCTAGATGTCTCAGATGTCATTTCATAATTCGTATTTGAATGTTTTGATGACTTATATAAATAGAAGTCCCAGTCTTGGCACCTTTAGTTTCCTTGGTTCTTCTAAACAGCCACCTGTGTTTTTATAGTGTTTTAAAGTTCTATCGACCACCATGATTGAGGTTTGCCCAGAGGTCTTAATAAAGTCGTCGGATAGCTGTTTCACACGACATGTCTGGAAATAAACGATGGGATTTTTAACCGGTACCAGTAGTGATTTACTTAGAATAGTTTTAAAAATATACCAGTCTGTGCTCCTCCTGTTTCTATAAAAGTGTTTTTGATAGGTTTTGCCTCAAATTCAACACCTCCTAATTCACTAAACTATACATAATGGCATCCGAGACAAGTATGATGTCTGTAGTACTTCTTGTCTATTTCTAGTTATAAAAGTTGATTTACGGCCAATGTTGCATTTAGCTAAGATTGCTCAAGTAGCTGCTACTCACCTCGTTCATTCGTATCAGTGCTTTCCCAAATTTTGTGATGTGAATTTGCATCTCCTCCTATAATGTGCTTCCCAAAATGATAGGCAGAACATTTTCCCCATTATGTGGGAAAGGTAAGCTGATTAACCAGAGGTTTTGACCATCCATCTCAATGCTTATTGTGACCACATCTGATTTACTTTAATTTGATAACAGAATGATTTTAGATTATTTTAGCAAGAATGCCGGAACAAATCGTACCTACCTTCATCGCGTACAGCAGTTAATACTTGATGCAGGCTAATTTGCAGCAACTTTAACATTACGCTTACGAGTTTACTTCAGGCTCCACCACAAGTACATCAGAGTCCTCTTCTGATTTTGATTCATCCACGGTTTTACAACATAATCCCATCGAAGTGGATATCTCCGTAACTACAGAGGATGTTTCTACCTCCTCATCCACTTTCATGAAGTTTAGGTTGTCAGCCGGAGCCTCTACTGTATCGGTGCCCTCGGGATGTCACCTTTAATATAAATCTGGAGAGTGACTGCGCTGAAATCATATCTACCATTTGTTCTAGCCAGCGCAGCAAGCGAAAATCTATTTAATTTGATAACTGTTGACCTATAATCAGCCTTTTGTTCTTCCAACTTAGCCACGCTCGGGTCGGCCGTCGGCAGTTAAGGATTGCTAATTTGTAGCATTTCCAGAGTTTATTTTGGGTCGCTGGGTTCTGCTGGGATCCAAGCTGTCGCCCTAGATCCGCAGGGGATAACCCTACGGCGACTCAAGGGTTTTCCCTCATATATTTTAGGAAAGTCGCAGCTAAGGCCTTCTCGACCTTTCTCCAATTGATGAAAGGGCCACCACAAATTAGAGTTTATTACATCCTAGTCCGCTTTCCATTCTTCTATGATTTCTCCTCCGATATCCTATTTCTTCATTTCAATAATATTTTTAGCCCACAAGAGCGATCAAATATCCCTTTCCCCCCAACAGAATCTTATTGAGTTTTGCTAAAGATTTTCATGGTATTTCCTGGTTTTGTAAATTGATAACAAAAGACCACCCTTGCTTTTGTGCTCATGTTCCTAGAGATTGGCCAAAGTCCTATGTTGTTTCGGTTTTTTCGTATATCTTGCGGACCAGGCCTAATGACCAAAGTGCTCATCATGTTATTTTATATATTGTTATTTTACCCCGGTCTGTACCTTCTACTAAGTTATTTACATTATGATAAAAATAATAAAAAATGACCTGGGTCCAAAATGGTTTTTCCCAAAAATGAGAACAAAAATGTTACCGTCCGTCTGGATGTTTGTACCGATGCAACAAGAATGGATTGCGATTTAAGTTTTTTTGAGTTTTTTTTTTCAACAAGACACCCCAAAAAACACCAATACGACTTTAGTTCGAAACCGTCGTTTTGGTGCAGAAAAGAAATGTTTTGATTTATAAGGACGTACTTTTTTTAAGCACTATGTGTCTTGAAATCATGAAGATATAATTGGGGATTTCGAAAGTAAAAAATTTAAATCTAAGTACAGCCTTCAAGGCTAAGTGGAACAAACAAAAAAAAATTATAGGAGCTGGCTTTTACATCACCTTCAACGAATTTAAAAATTTTATGTAAATAACAATAAGCCTTATTCCTTTAGGCAAGGATAGACTTCGAGTTTAAACTGTGCATAACGATATGGTTAGCACTTTTCATGACAGTCCATTCCGCGTTAAAAACGCGCAATTATATTTAGCGTGATGCAACTTCACGCAACACCACGCTCAATATGCTAAATTATCAATATTTGTACACTCAAGGCTTTTGTTACCATGTTGAAATTTAAAACGAAATTGTTGAATAATTCCTTCTTCGTATTTTGTAAAAACAAATCAAAACAAAAAAAAAAAATGTTAAACCATCTTAGGCAAACAAAATGCTACAAGAATAACAAATTACTTATTAATCAAACAACAATATAAATCAAATAATATTCAAATTAATAAATTAAACAAATCAAAACAATTCAAAATTAATAATAAATTTTTGGTTACGTTTTGTTAGGTTTTTGGTTAAGATCGTATAACAACAACAACAACAAGGTACACCAAAATTTTTTTGTTAAACATTCATCTTTGTGAGATGCTGTATGTTGTATATTATGCTGTTGGTATGTTGTTGTTGTTGTTGTGTGGTTAAACAAATAATAAAATTCGATTTGTTGTTGTTGTTTTCTTCTTCGTCGACCAAGATGATTATCTGATTTATGTTACATTTGTTTGATTTTGTCAGGTAACCAAATAAAAAAATCTATCCGTTCGGGAATCACAACAAGTCACATTAATTTATTCCGAAATCTTCTAGCGTCGTTTGTCTCATATTTCTTTTTATGTACTCGGTGGTATATAAGACTATTATTACATTATAAAATATACCTTGCTCGTAGATGATTAATTAATATTCATGATTAAGTCATGCTTGTGTGTTATCTTAGACCAAACAATCCAAAAACAGAAAATTGAACCGCACCTGTGTACCAAACCTAACCAAACCAAACCAAAAAAAAGAAAATCGTATAAACGTTCAGAAATAGAAAAGACAACCAACCGCATTAAGTATAAGAAATGTTGTATAACCAAAACAATAGGAATTAATATTTTGTTGTTTTTGTTGTTTTGTGGTTTCTTCTCGTTGACGTTGTCTTCATATATACATTTTATACATTCAAGATATGATAAGATCGATTAGTGTCTTTGACATAACCATAAATTGTTTTTGAGTCAAAAAAAAGACTCTCGACTCGACTCAATCGGTTTTTTGTAGAAAAATAAAATTTAGAAATTTATTTTTATTGGTTTCTTGAGAAAATATCAAATGACGTCTTCATCGTTTCGAATGAATGTCTTATCTAAGATAGATGACAAGAACCTTAAGAAATTATGTATATATTTTGTTTTACGATTATGATGGTGTACGAGTATTACAGTGTTGTTTAATCCGTATGAGATAAGGGACCAATCGTAACCTGACCTTAGTTTATAGGCTTTCTAGTAATTCTGTTTCTCAATTGTCGTTGTTACGATGAAATGAAAAATAAATGTTGATGCAGCTGCTGCTGCGGCATAATACAAAACATTTTTCAACGTACAAATTTAATTACAGGATGTGCAGAAGATATGGAAGCAGGTGGATGCCTCGGCCATTGGAACAATGGATCAGAATTATGAGAACGAGACATGTCGTTTTTCTGTGGAACATCGGAATTGACACCGGAAACCACCGGAACCAAGTCACTGGTAATAGTAGCGAAAAGCCAAACAACTAGTATACTAGTATACTCACGAAATATAAGGACATGTCGCGCTCAAATGCTGACATCGGTCCGATGAAACAACGTTACCGACATTATTGAAACAAAGTGTGCTCCGTTATATTAAAAATATCGTCGTCTAATAGCCGAAAAACTCATTATCGCAAAACGTGTGTTCAACAACATGATGAAGCTAGGAATTTGCAGGCCATCCAAAAGTCCATGGGCCAGCCCTCTGCACTTAGTTTAGAAGGAAAACGGGGAATGGCGACCATGCGGGGACTACCAACGACCTAATTATGCTACAGTAGCTGACGCATATCCATTACCGCATACCCAGGAATTAGCATACGGATGCAATCCGGCAAAGTCATATTTTACACAATCGATCTGGTAAATGCATACCATCAGATACCCATCGAGCCAGCGGTAATAGAGAAAACAGCGATAATAACGCCATTCGGATTTGAGTTTCCGTGGATGACCTATGGTTTGTGCAATGCTGCTCAAACCTTTTAAATGTTCATTCATGCTGTGTTGAGAGGCCTCGATTTCGTTTTCCCGTATCTGGACGATGTGTTGATTTCCAAATCTATTTTTGGCAAGAGTACGGTGACATTTTTATGTCATTTGATATCCGAATCAGGTATGAAACCACTGCCTGATGAGGTTGCTGCAATTGCGGAATAAAAAGAACCAATCGATGTTAGAGGTTTGCGATGATTTCTAGCAATGGGTAATTTTTATCGTCGATTTGTAAGCGACACTGCAAAAATTCAGATACCACTGTTGGAGTATATGAAGGGCAACAAGGAAAATGATAAAACAAAGATCAACTGGACTGCCGAAGCAAGAAAAGCGTTCGAAAAATTCAAGGCAGAGCTACTGAATGCAGCGATGCTAGCCCATCCACCATTCATCAACAGAACCACTATCGTTAATGGTCGGCGCTTCCGATTATGCAATGGGAGCCGTAGTTCAGCAAATGTCAGGTACAAGTTGGGTACCGCGCTTATAGTATTTTTTTCGAGAAAGCTAACGGCGACACAACAAAAATATAGCGCCTTACGAAATTTTATAATATACTCGTATTGGAGAAATCATCATCATGACAACTCCGCCATTTGGACTATATAGGACAATGTTCGACGGATATTCGACATATCGTAGACGACGAGCTTAAACAAATTTTGGACTCGCAAAACAAGTTGAGTTTGAAATGAACACCAATAATGCTGACTGGTAGTGATAGAAACATATTTTGCGATGTAAAGGAAAACAGAATACGACCGTATCTGCCAAAGAGCTTACGACTAGAGATGTTCAACAATTTTCACAATATAGCCCATCCAGGGATAAACGCGTCTACTACCTTGATGAATACGAAATATGTGTGGCCCGCCACGAATAAAGATTGCGCAAACTGGGCACGAGGCGCGTGAAATGGTGTCTTGCTGGTCAGTCGCTTTCAACACATCAATATAGATTTAGTAGGTCCACTACCTAGATTGCAAGGTTTCAGTTACTTGATGGATCGGAAAGTGTAGCACGAGTAATTTATAAAAGTTGGATTTGCCGATTTGGAGTGCCGCGAAAAATTACTACGGATTAACTACGCCTGTTCGAATCCTCGCTCTTTAAGGAACTAGGAAGGCTTTTCGGATCCAAACGAATAAGAACAACGGCATATCACCCAGAAGCGAACGGGATAATAGAGAGATGGCATCGTGATTTAAAAGCAGCGTTAAAATGTTATCCAGCTGAAAAATAGGTGGAAGTGTTACACCCATACTGCTCTCATACTGCTCTCATGAGAAAATTAAAAAAATTAAAATAAAATTAAAAAAAAAATCTAAACTATCGATATTCAAGCAGCATTGATAAGATGTATTAGAGTCGGCTTAATTGAGGAGTAAGGCTAGAAGATATTTGAAACTTCTAAACTTCATCATAACAAACAAGCACATTAGAACCATGCTATTCGAGTGTAATTTAAATATTCCCAAAGCACAAGAATAATTTTATGATCCCGTATAATTAAATTCATTTTATTTCCATGCAAAGTCATTTTTTCCACCCTCGCACAAACATAACAATAATTACAATTTCGCTTTACATTGTTATACCCGGCCGCCAAACGCACAAGATAAAAATATTTTATCACCGCACGAAATACACCAAGTACAAATTTTCCTCAACATCATCATCATCATCATCATCATTTTCCCAATTTTAATTTCCATTTAATTTTTATTATCTAATAAATTGATTTGTTACATCCGTTTCTTTCGTACCAAGCTGCTGCTGCTGCTGCTGCTTCGTATACATATACTGCTGTAGGACCTCATACGGAGATGAAAAAAAAAAATGAAAATAAAAATAATTCGAAATAATAACATTTCGAGTTGGAAAACTAACAAGGAAATTTAAAAAAGCAAAAAAAAAAACATTTGAAAATCGAAATTGATTTACATTTTCCAGAGTAATAGGAAATTTATAAAAATTATTTATATTTTATTTATTTTTAAAAACCATAAATGTTGAAATATTTTATGGGTATTTTGAAGTAATAAAGGGTTGAATATGGTACTCGTTTTTTACGTGCATGAACTCGAACATAAATAATTCAGTCAGATCGATCTGATACACACATCTGTATAGCCGATGTGTTTCTAGAATTAGATCGGTAATCAATATTAGTTTACATAGGAAGACTAGTTTGACGCAGAAGGTGAGGTGTGGTACACGTGTGAGGAGAACATGAGACTAAGTGGTCCTAAAACAATTTTTCCAAGACGATGTACCTGTGCATGCCGGTTTTATAGAAATTGGGGGGACTCATAATATCACCAAGATTTTGCACATATAAAGTTATGATTGACGTGCTGTTCGAATGAATTTTGACATCTATGCGTAGAGGTGTTTTCTTATGCTGTTTGGTTGATACTCATTTCAGTTGTAAGCAACTAACTATCAGAACTATATATAGGGAACGGCTATGAAGCAGATTTGGATCGGTAGGTGCTAACAAGGAAGGGTCTCCAGGTGTCCGGCTCCGATTTCGATGAAACTTTAATATGTTGTAGATGAGTGGAAAATAAATGACACGTATTTTTTTTAAGTGCTCAATCCCCTTCTAAGGGGGTGAAAACCGCCCTTGAAGTTGGGGGTAAAAAAGTGACTTTCGATAATTTTCCTCAAAAAACATGTAAAAATCTGCAAGTTTTTTATTACAAAATAGGTATTTCAGTATTATTTTTTCAAGAATTTTGGTACTACCTAGGGGGTGAAACTACCCCTAGTAAGGGGTTGAAAAATCAAAAAAACTGTCTAAAAAATCCAAATTGATGCGAAAAATTCTGGAAAAAGTTTATATTACTCCATAAAAAAAAATAAGGTTGACATGTTCGAGGGTTTTTCGGAACCACCCTTTCTCAGAGGGTTAACCACCCCTAGAGACGATGCTGGAAATTCGATCAGGACATCTGATTTTTTCGACTGAAAGATCTTTGTCCTCCTCAATTATGATCATTAACATAGATTCTTACCGATATCATTGATGTTTAAGGGTGAAACATCCCCTAACGGGGGTGAAATTTGTAAAAATTGTTAAAAATTCCAAGAAAATTTCGCAATTTGGTGGAATAATTCTAGAAAAAATATATAAGATCGCGAAATTGGGATAAAGGTTTGCACGTTCAAAAATTTCATGAATCATCCCCTTTGAATGGTTTCAACCGCACTTGAATTTGGGGGTGTAAAAGCGACTCTCCATAATTTTCCCTACAAAACATGAAAAAATCCGAAAGTTTTGTACTATGAAATACGTGTCTCGGAAAGTCAAATTTTTATTATTTGTTCAAAAATTTTGGAAATCCCGGGATGAAACAACTCCTAGGAGGGGGTTGAAAAATCAAAAAACTTGCATAAAATACCAATTTGATGCTGGAAATAGTGGAAAAAATAAATATCACTCAACAATGAAAAAGAAGTTTGAGGGATTTAAGGATTTTTTAGACTGGAAGTGTTTTGCTATCCTCCAATATGATGATTACCATCGATTCTTATGACTATCAATGATGTGTGGGGGTTGTCACATACCCTATCGGGAATGTAATGATAATGGATGAAGATTTGAATTTACATTTAATAAATAATATAATCAAATTACAATCTTTAACTCATAAGATAACCTATTTTCATCTCCACGCTATGAAAATCTCTTCAAATATGCCTGGTACAAAAGTGGATATATTGCCGATAAACCGAGTGAATTCGAAAATCCAGTACACTTTGGATTTGGAGATTCATGCGGTACCCATTGTGAAATTGCAGCCTGCAGTAATGTTGCAATAATCCGATGTTCCTGGTGTAAGAAATCATTATGTCTGAAACACTTTTTTGAAGATTATCACTATTGTTCAACCTACAATCCATAAAATTAGAGCGGCCTGTGTTAAATATCATTGACATAGAAATCATACTTTTGATTCAACCGACTTCAAGCGATATAATATGAATAAATAATTGTTTTAAGTGAGAACTGCCGCAAATTTTCTATAGAATTTCAAGGAAACCTGCATCATTATATATTCACATCAAACTCAATATATATGTGTATATATATATATATATATATATATATATATATATATATATATATATATATATATATATATATATATATATATATATATATATATATTACATATATAAACAATTTATCCTCAAGATAATATGTTTATGTGAGGGCATAGGATACACAGTCGAATGAAATTTTTCATACGATTTGTCCGAAATATTTCGTAAAATTTTATAGGAATCCCAGAACGTTTGCCTCCTTTACTCGCATTTTGATACTTCAAGCCCTGGAACGATATTCATGATAAAAATATCAATTCCGAATGATAAACTCATTGCATTGCGTTTCGATATTTCGGAAGGGGTTGCTTAATTTAATCTTTGAACTCGTTTAATTTATTCCCGATCCCGTGATCGTATATATTTTCTAGAATTAATTGGCCGTATTTCAGGAATTTCTTAAAATTCTTAACAATTTATGAAATTTTAGATTCCCGATAGGGTATGTGATAACCCCCACACATCATCGATAGTCATAAGAATCTATGGTAATCATCATATTGGAGGATAGCAAAACACTTCCAGTCTAAAAAATCCTTAAATCCCTCAAACTTCTTTTTCATTGTTGAGTGATATTTATTTTTTCCACTATTTCCAGCATCAAATTGGTATTTTATGCAAGTTTTTTGATTTTCAACCCCCACCTAGGAGTTGTTTCATCCCGGGATTTCCAAAATTTTTGAACAAATAATAAAAATCTTGACTTTCCGAGATACGTATTTCATAGTAAAAAACTTCCGGATTTTTTCATGTTTTGTAGGGAAAATTATGGAGAGTCGCTCTTACACCCCCAAATTCAAGTGCGGTTGAAACCATTCAAAGCGGATGATTCATGAAATTTATGAACGTGCAAACCTTTATCCCAATTTCGCGATCTTATATATTTTTTCTAGAATTATTCCACCAAATTGCGAAATTTTCTTGGAATTTTTAACAATTTTTACAAATTTTACCCCCGTTAGGGGATGTTTCACCCTTAAACATCAATGATATCGGTAAGAATCTATGTTAATGATCATAATTGAGGAGGACAAAGAACTTTCAGTCGAAAAAGTCAGATGTCCTGATCGAATTTCCAGAATCGTCTATAGGGGTGGTTAACCCTCTGAGAAAGGGTGGTTTCGAAAAACCCTCGAACACGTCAACCTTATTCTTTTTTATGGAGTAATATAAATTTTTCCAGAATTTTTCGCATCAATTTGGATTTTTTAGACAGTTTTTTTGATTTAACCCCTTACTAGGGGTAGTTTCACCCCCTAGGTAGTACCAAAATTCTTGAAAAAATAATATATAATGTAAGTTTCTGAAATACCTATTTTGTAATAAAAAACTTGCAGATTTTTTCATGTTTTTGAGGAAAATTATCGAAAGTCACTTTTTTACCCCCAACTTCAAGGGCGGTTTTCAACCCCTTAGAAGGGGATTGAGCACTTAAAAAAATACGTGTCACTTATTTTCCACTCCTCTACAACATATTAAAGTTTCATCGAAATCGGAGCCGGACACCTGGAGACTTTTTCCCTTCCTTGTAAGTTCAACTCAAACTAAGAGAAGAATGCAAAATGGTATTTTTACCACATAATTACGAATGATACTACTAATAAACAAAATTATAATCCAAGTTCATGTGCGAAACTCAGTACCGATCAATCGTTCACGGTTACTGGCTGACTTGGGGTTAACAACATTCAGATTATTAGTGAGTTAAGTTAAGTTAAGTTAAGTTAAGTTAAGTTAAGTTAAGTTAAGTTAAGTTAAGTTAAGTTAAGTTAAGTTAAGTTAAGTTAAGTTAAGTTAAGTTAAGTTAAGTTAAGTTAAGTTAAGTTAAGTTAAGTTAAGTTAAGTTAAGTTAAGTTAAGTTAAGTTAAGTTAAGTTAAGTTAAGTTAAGTTAAGTTAAGTTAAGTTAAGTTAAGTTAAGTTAAGTTAAGTTAAGTTAAGTTAAGTTAAGTTAAGTTAAGTTAAGTTAAGTTAAGTTAAGTTAAGTTAAGTTAAGTTAAGTTAAGTTAAGTTAAGTTAAGTTAAGTTAAGTTAAGTTAAGTTAAGTTAAGTTAAGTTAAGTTAAGTTAAGTTAAGTTAAGTTAAGTTAAGTTAAGTTAAGTTAAGTTAAGTTAAGTTAAGTTAAGTTAAGTTAAGTTAAGTTAAGTTAAGTTAAGTTAAGTTAAGTTAAGTTAAGTTAAGTTAAGTTAAGTTAAGTTAAGTTAAGTTAAGTTAAGTTAAGTTAAGTTAAGTTAAGTTAAGTTAAGTTAAGTTAAGTTAATCGCGATTAATTAATAATATTGTCATTGTTTTTTATTATCGTGGTTTATAAGTTTTAATACAAAATATATGTGAGTCTTTGTAGTTGTTAAAACCTCATAATATAGCTGATATAACTTAAAAATGCAGCTGTTGTAAACTGCTGTAAATGTCATATATCAATTTATCCGAATTGTAAATTTTCAATGACATCAATTTGTACCAATAAGTAAATGTCACCAAAAATTGTCATTTTGAATCTACCCTCTGGTGACTGGACATCAAAGAAGAACAATTATCTCAAACTGCGCTTTCGAATAACAAGAAGAAGGTGTTATCCCTAATCCGAATTACAAAACGGCTTATTTTGGAAAATATTGAGTAAAAGGGCTTATTTCCAAACTTGTTATAATAATCACAAGATGGCGTTTGAAAATATGAAAATGATGAAAATTCCATTTGGTGCGAAAATTAATTATAATTATTAATGAGGTAAAATTTTTTTAATTATTTTAATATTTAGAAACACAGCAAATTTTTCTAATTTCTGAAAAAAAATTTTGTTTGTAAATCACTCCTTTTGATAAATTACTCCTCAATTATGGGCCAATTAAACCAATTGTACGCCATAAGCCCTGGAGGTAGGTATTAAAGCCTCTACAAAAGCACGGTAAACCAATGTAAAAGCATGTCCTCATACTAGATATCAAAGTTTGTATGATGAGCTGGGATAATGTGTGACCAACCATTTTCAAGGTACCGCCCAGGACACCACTCAATATATTTAATTGTTTCTGGATCTTATAGGAATCAAATAACTTTTAACTGTATTATTTGAAACCTAGGCGATTCTCTTTGGGATTCCGTTTTTTTAAAATTGGTCAAATATTTTTGAGAACATTAATAGGAAAATATGGGTAGTGAAAATACTCGTGATGAACGCATAGAGACAGTAATAACAACGATATCGCATTAAGGATATTCTGTTGTAGTATTTTGAACTTGAACTCTCTACATCAATGAAGTATACACAACCACCTTAGCTCATCTCGTTTAATTTGATAATCTAAAAATATTCGTTTGACTCAATCTATTTTACGTACTTAAAGGCGACGACTAGTAACTGTGCATAACAAGAAAATATATTTTAATGGTGCAACCGGTCATAAAAACCAATTTGTAGAATTTTTATAGCACCGTACCGTCATCATCTTCCATTTCCCATACAATATTGTTGTTGTGTTTTGTGTTTTTATAGCAAATTAATCTTGTTAATTTAATTACGGGCTTAACTCGATTTAATTAAAACATGTGTGTAATAAAAATTTGGTAGTTTATCGTGTAGTACATAAAAATGAATGTTGCAATGCAATATTTACATTGTTGCTCTATTAATTAACTTGATCCATGTTTCATTATGCATTTTGAATTAATTTTGTACATCTTATTGGCTGCGCGATGGTTGGAACGCCACGCTAATCTTATTGTATGTGTTGTATTCACTAATTTACTAATCTGCTTGTTGTGCAAATATAATTAATTAATTAGCTAATTTAAAAATTATTTTTGTCTTTACGATTTAAAATATAAAAATAAAAATAATTATAAAATTGTGCTAAAGATAATTTTTATTATTCTACAATAAACAAACATAATTAAGAAAATAGAAACGAAGATGCGAGGATGAATAAGAAGCCGGCAAGATTAAATAGAAATTCACACCAGCAAAAATTGAGTGCACAGTGTTTTTTTTTGTTTGGTGCGGAGAAGTCGTCATCTTATCGCGAAGAAATTAAATAAATAATTTATATTTTATTTTTTATTTGCTCTAGCAACGTAAACTTTAAGACAATATAAAAATGTGTACACTCGGTGCAAATAGATGAGTTATTTAGCGAGAAAGTTGTGTTTATACGCGTAGATTGGAACACGCAATTATAGGTGTGGGTGCATAAATATTAACATTAAACATTTTAGATATTTACAATCGTTGAGTTTTAATCGTAACCAAGGTACGTTCTAAGATGTGAGAGTTTAATAATAACAGTGATTAATAAAGGGACAGTAAGGTTTACAACCTTAAAATAAATAAAATTGATATAATTTTTAATTATTGGATAACGTCCTCCTTGCCTTAAACATTTTATCGTTCAACATCTACTGGTAGTCACCGATTAGAATCGGGAGACAGGAAGGAAATAAAATACCTCTCGTGAACTATCAGGTCAACGGGAAATGGCCTCAACTGAAGGAAGAAATATTCTAACTGGACAGTCCTTAATTCATTAGGTCGGCTCTACGTATGCTGAGGAAGGCCTTTTATTTCTCTTTAAAACAAATCAAACTCAAAATCTATTTCAACGCAAGTGGAAAATCATCATGTCTCCTGAGAGAACTATAAGTCACTCACTGTTAAACCTCACCAGAATAGTACACAATACACAAAAGGATGCAATTACAGTGCCGCAACAAAAAGGTATATCAACGTGACCAAAAGGTAACAGCATACTCGCCTTAGAGAGTTGGAATAAGAAAACAAACTTAACCTATCCAATGAATGGCAGAAAGCCGTCAACGAGAACAACCAATAGAGTGTTATTATTCTCAATTTAAAACAAAATAAGCTTTAGTTCCTTTTTTTATTCCTATTAAGCACCCCGAACTAAATGTTAAATGTGGACAATAAACCTTCTTCCTCGAACAAGAGATGAAATATGCTGACATTAAACAAACTTTGCAGCAGATACTCGCTGCTATTAAGAACATTCGACGAAAGACTGCTAACTTTGAAAATTAATCCTTTGGGAGCTAAACCCAAATCTAAGCTAACTTAGTTATATACAATTCGCCCATGTACATCTGCCAGAGGAAGAAGTGCAGTCATTAACGTAAATATATTTTCTTCAGCCGCTTAATCGTACCATCTATATAAGATGCATGTTCAGAATCATCCTTACGATATTTATTTAGGGGTTCGACCCCTTGGTTTCCAATTTTTTTAATTTTTAACGGGAAAGAGTTAAGTAAAGAAGTTATATGAAACTAGTGACATGCTTGAATCCAAGGAGTCCATTCTCTGGATCAAAGGTGTATAAGGTTCCACACCATTTACTCATAATCAGATTCAATCGCCCAACCGATGGTCATGATATTTCAACATGCAAATATAAGGTGCATGCCCAGTATCTTACGATATTTTTGAAGGGGTTAGACCTCGCTGTCTAGGGCCTCCGGTACAAATTGTTTCTAAAATTTCATATTACACCAATCCTCCGATTTACACAGTACTTTTTTGCACGATTTCGCTTTAACACGGTTTGAAAAAACAAAAAAAATATTATATTTTTAGTTTTTGGTTGTTATTTCTAATTTATTCTATATATTTTACGTTGAAGTAAATGGACTATTCCTAAATTCTAATGTGAGTGAAGAAGAAATATCTTAATAACAGTGAGTAGCTACCTTAGTCACTCTTATTAAGATAGTTTTTATTAATAAGAGCGACATGCATTCGGTACACGTATTTTGTATGGAAAATAATTTTTAATTTTGTTTGCAATTTAACGGATTTTGTTAAAATTACATAAATAAAAAACAATCGTGCATTAGCTGAAACATGTCAGTTTGCGAAAAACATTCTATAAATAGTCCAACGTGTTGCATCAGTCAAAAAACATATAAACACAAAACTATAAAATATTTGCATATCATTTCTTTCAAATATCGTGTAAAATATATAAAGGTACCCGGGTACCTTTGTTACTCTAATTCGGACATTTAAACTACTTTGTGCTCCCACGTTCGTGAAAGCTGTGAAATTTCTCATTTTTAAGTGTAATCGTAATCTATTAATTGAACTAAAAGTTCTCATAAAATTTAAAGTTTTATTACTACTGAAACATACAAAAATAGACCTCCAAAAATGCAAAAGCTACCCGGGTATCTCATTAAGGGCTAAAAATCAAACGATAATTTTAGAATTTTTTTGTATTTTTTCGATTTACACGGTTTTTCATACAAAAATCCCACTTTCGATTTACACGGTATTTTGCGGAACCAATCTACCGTGTAAATCGGGGGATCGGTGTATTTTAATTTTTCTACGTGATTAAGTTAAGGGAAAGAGTTATTTTAAATTAGTGGCATGCTCGAATCCGAGGGATCTGCCTCCCGCCTTAAACTATCCGCATTATTCATGCAATCGCATTCGATCATGTGAAATTTTTCCCATGCATAAGTTGCATGTCCAGAACCAACCGTACAATACTTTTTAAAGTGGTTGAACCCCGGAGTCTAGGAGCCCAATACAAATTTATTTAATATTTCAATGTTTTTTTTTTTAATTTTAGAGGAATTATTTTCGGAGAGGCGTTATACGGAATTAGTGATATGCTCACTAGGTCATTGGGAATTTCCTTATAAGTTCCCATACTATTCGTCCAATCGGATTCAAACCTTGCAACGGGATTTTATATCAAAATGAGCAAATTTTCTGTATTTAGTCAAAAAAATTGGTCCCAAATCAACAAATTAATCCGAAATAACTTTCCGTATTCTTTAGGAGAAAGATATTGACTGTTTTTACCTCGGATCCAATACAAAAGCCCAAAATTCGGTGGAACTTTTCTGAGATAAAAACAACATGACAAACGTCAAAGACAAATAAAGAAAATTGCCGGGCCATTTTTTATTTCATTTGGTCTTTATATTTTGATGTGTCTAGTTCTGTTTAAATCTTCCATCTAGTACGACATTGAATACGTGTTATGTACACCGAGAATTAGATCTATTTCTTGCGCCGTATTAAAACTAGGATCCGCTAGTACTAAGTTTACATGTGGTAGCTTATAACTGAATGAACGAGCCGGTACCTTGGAACATACCTTAGCCATTACCAACGCTTCAACTTTGATTTGAGAATGACCATTAATGCGCGATTTGAGAGTAACCATTACCTTTCCCTTGGTTGTTTGAGTACCGGATCCGCTAATACCAGAAAGTACGGTGCGATTGGGTTGTCTACGTAACTTGAGTTTATTGCATAATCTCTCGGAAATTAATGTAGACATGGAACCTGAATCTAGTAGTATTCGACATTCATAGTCCGGGCCGTGCTCATCGATATAGTGACCAATGCAGTTGGTAAGATGCAACTTGTTGATGTACTAGCATGTGCCATTGTTACCAGTGTTTTGTCTGAATTTAAGCGTTCATTGGAGTGTAAAAGCGAGTGATGCTTCTTTCCACATTCTTGACATCTACTTCTCGACAGACATCTGAATACTGGGTGATTGAGTTTTAAACAGTTAAAACAACGGTGCAGATTTAATACTTTGTCGACGCTCCGAGACTGGTTACTGCTTGAATTTCTGACAGTCGGCTAATGAATGATTGGAACTGCATAAAGAACAGCAGCTTGTATCTATTGTGACAAACGCTTTGGACTGAATACTTTGTCGATGCTCCGAAACTGATGACTGCTCGCAGTTCTCACCGTCCGCTACTGAGCCATCGGAATTGCATGAAGAGCAGCAACTTTCATCTGTGGTGACAAACGATTTCGACGACCGTTGATTTGCTGACCGCTTGACTGTGGATGGCCTAACAGATTCTAGTGCATCAGACCGGTTTAGTAGAAGCTTGAAAAAGCTTTCCAATGTTGGCAAATCATCCTCACACGACGTTTGTGCCAATAACGTCCGAGTTTCAGCGTCCAATTTCTCCCCCAACATGTAAATCAACCATATCTCACGTGATTCTGCCTCCTTTCCTAGCGCCTTTAGACCTCTTACCACCTCGTCCGAAGTGTCAAGCAGCTTTCTTCAACTTGCTGCAGTTGCTTGTTGAATGGTCGATAGGTTCATAAAATTCCTGATAAATGCCTGTATAGTGTGTTTCTTACGGTCGCACCTGGTACATAGCTTGTGAATTGCCTTGAAATAATTAGTCTCCGTAACTGGCAAATGCTTTAGAAGATTGTACGTGTTGCCTTTCAAATAACCTCTCAAATATTGGAACTTCTGCGCCGGTCGATAAATTATTGTTTTCGTGAATGGTTTTGATGTATAAATCATAAAATGATTGCCATTCCGTGTATTAGCCAGAGAATAGTTCAATATTAATTTTGGGCAGTCGTACTTCTACTGGCTGAGTCATGCTTTGATTCATGGTGGTATTTGTCACTACGTTCGATTCGTCTGGATTCGCAGCGTTATATTCTCGGATGAACCGATTTAACCGTGCTTCTACGACATAATATTGTTCGGAGAAATCGATCATGCCACTTTCATTGTCCAGGGCGATCTCAAATATTGCATTTTCCACATCTTCATACTGCTTTAATAACACCTTCGAACGACTTGCCTTCGTTTGGAACCCATCAATGTCCTGTTTATCGACCACCGCACCCACATAATTATACAGCTTCGTCATTTGACCCTTTATGGATGCCCGTGTGCTTTTGAGCGATTTCAATTTTAATTCTGAATCCAACTCTATCTCACTGAATTTACTACTCACTGGCTAAAACACTTTCCTTAATAATCACCAATTTTACGTTGATAATGTGAAAATAATTATTGAACTTCAACCACAACCGTAGTGTACAGTTAATTAACACACGCGGTATGTGTAACAAAACAGATATTGAAGTCTCACGTAATTTTAAACACTCTTCAAGTGATTCAATAATTGCACAAATTTATCAAGTAATTGTTTTAGTTCGATAAGTTTTGGTAGTTAATGTGGTGAACGATCATTGAAATTCACGAAACCAGATTAGTGTGAAATTAACTAGCACATGCGGTATGTATAGCATACAGGTAAGTCTCATATAATTTTAACTACCTTTCAAATGTGGCCAGTAATTGCACCAATTTATATAATAATAATTTTACAGCTCAAGAAATAATTATCGATTCAATTTTTATTTTTTATTGATTCTGTGCAATACTTATCAACTTTCAGCAAAATAGGCACCATGTGGTCGCACTCCAGCAACAAAATGTCCGCTTCGACGTAAATTGTAAATTTCCGCGACGTTTCTGCAACTTCGGATCGGATATTGTATTTCCCGTATTGTGTAACTCCGATCCGGCTCGAAGGACCATGTAATTTACTGGATGGATGTTAGAACACGTTAAAGTTACCATCCAGAACCAGCAACAAAACTCGACTTGGGTGTTACAATAAACTAACTTCATAAATTATACTGGATGGATATTTCCGCGACGTTTGATTCTCATATTCAGCACTAGCAACAACACCAACGATTCGCAATTTAATAGTCGTGCACTTTTAAACGTTATCAACAACTTTATTTTAGTCGTAACTTATTACACTTTGATTTTTTATTATTTTTCAATTTTAATTTTATGTGCGCTTTCGTTCACGGTGTTTTTGGAAGAGAGCGATTTTATTTTCATTACAATTTTATTAACAAATTTTCTTAATACTAAAATGACATCAGCCAAGGTAAAGTTCTTAAGGCCATCAAATTATTTTGTGAAAATGAATAAACTCCTTCATATACAATTCATACACCAACAACCTTCTGTTTTTCACGATTCAATTTTCAAAATAGAAAAAAATAGTTTATCGGTTGGCATTTTAATGGTATGACATTTTAAATGGAATAAAACTCAAGATAGAAAATCGGACCCAAGAAGTTTTCATCCCACTTATTATTAGATCTACAATTTCTAAATTGGAGCACTCAAATCCCAAAGTACGTAACAACTTTACGAATTTTGCCCAAAAGTTTTGCAAAACTTGTTATGATTATTTAAATGAATGGACAAAACCGCTGGAAAAAGTTCAACATTTTTATTGGATATTGCTAAAACTAAACTGAAACCAAAAGAGATAATATATTCTCTTGGAATATTAATGGAACGTTTCGACAATATTCATATCGACGATAATAAATTGTTCGATGAAATTAGTCGCGTCAACATTTATCTTACTGAGGACGTTATAGAAAATTGGATCAATGGAAAAACAAGTACTGATAGAACGTGGGTAGAATTATTCAAACATTTTAAAAAAGAACGAATATACATCAAAATCTTTTAAATCGGTACCAACGGACAAGTGGTGCAGTTGTTAAAGCTTCGGCACTTTGACCGAGAGGTGCTGGGTTCAAATCCCACATCGATTACGATCGGTGATGTTAATATATACAACTATTAAAGTTAGCCGAAAGTTTCCAGCCGAAAGATCAAAAAAATCGATAATGCAGATGGTGTCTTCGCTTTCTCAGCCGAAAGTATATAAATACGTCACCGTTGATCAATATTCTTCAGCCGAAAGTTATCAGCCGAATAATTATTTCAACAACACATCAACAGAAACCAATTTGAATGTTTTAGTATGCGAAGGTTGTTGTAAAACCTAATTCTATTTAAACTTGACAAATACTAATGTTTACTTCAATCAATCTCAATTTGAAAAGCAATATTGTTAACCTTGCTCCAAATGAACATAACGTAAGGTGGGGATGCCACTATGGCCATTTGATATATCATAATTGTTGGTCAACTTCGGCCTAATTATGTAGAAATTCTGAAGGGGATACAGAGGTGTAATTTATCAAAATTCCGCTAACTCAATATATCGAAAATGCATTTAATGGCCTGTCGTTCTAGGTTTGTATACCTTGCCATTGATGCCACTATGGTCACTTGATAGGCCATCATGCTGGCGAACTTCGGCCTAACTGTGGAGAAATATTGAATTAGCGAAATTGTCCGCCCCCCGATTTGATAGGCCGTTATGCCTGTTAACAACAGTCCAATTTTGAAGAAATTCTGAATCTTTTTAACAGGCATTAGGGCCTATCAAATGGTCATAGTGGCATCAATGCGAATTAGGCTAAACAATAGCGCCGGGCCTTTAAAGAATTTTTCAGAAATTGAACTATGGAAATATTGTCAAATTACACCACTGTATCTCCATAAGAATTTCTTCAAAATTGGACTGTTGTTAGCAGGCATTAGGGCCTATCAAATGGCCATAGTGGCATCAATGCGAATTGAGGCTAAACAAGAGCGCCGGGCCATTCAATGAATTTTTCAGAAATTGCACTATTGAAATCAACCTCATCAGAATTTCTGCAAAATTGAAAAAAAAAACTTTTATTTTAATATCAACTTAAAGAAGTTTATTATATGAAGGATTAAATAATTTTTCTTAAATACCTAAATTTCGGCTGAAATATATTGATCAACATTGTTGAATTTTTCTTTTCGGCTATCAAACCAAAGACACAATCTGCATTATCATTGTTGTTATTTTCGGCTGGCAACTTTCGGCTAACTTTAACAAGGTCAACTAAGACCCTCTGATGGAGTGCAGAAGTCAGCGCCGACCCCCATGCCAATGTACAGGTTGAGATGGATCTTGCAATGTGCGCAGGTGGTATACTGTAGTTGTGTGAGTAGGTGAATGAGTTAATGATCTGGCGTGAATGAGTGGTAGCACAATGGCTCAAAATTGGCCTAAGTGTGCGATAGCAACCACTGAAACCTACCTGCCTACCAACCACGAATGCCAGTGTTGAACGAACATTTTCAATAATAAACAATATATGGACTGATGAAAAGTTCGCTTTAAGCTTAGATGTCTTAACAGCTCAAGCTGTGGTAAAAGTGAACGATCTTCTTCTTTGGCCTATATAAATTTATTAAACTAATGAAATTTATAAAATATGTGATGCTTCTAAGAAATAATAAGTATTGTTTTTAAGCTTAATCTTACATTTTAAATGAATTTAAATGTATATGTGATACAAAGTAGTAAATGTACTCTTAATGAATTCTAAAATAAATTTATTTTTATTTATGCTGTTATTTTATAAAATCTAATTTTTATAAATAAATTATCCCTCCCTGGGCAGGAAAAATATCCGAAATGTCCTTTTCTGTTCATGTCGATATCTTGCAGCCTTAGTTAAAGACAACTTAAAACCCGAATTGTAGATATCTTTAAATAGTTTTAACACCTATAGAGGGATTTTATTCTGCTACAAAAGATTTTTGGTATCGAAGTTATGCGACATGAAGTAAAGATACCATATATATATTGTATGATATAAAAAGAAGATTTACGGTGACAACCATTTTTATATTTTTACAAACCCCAACACATCGAAAATAAATTGTAGGTAAACTTTTTCATTTATAACCGATTACCATAAAAACTTCTCACCTGTCCAAAACTTGAAAACAAAAACTATATAAAGTGTCATCCAACATAAGAATCTTTGTAATTTTTTTTAAAAATGCTTTCAATGTAACAAAATTTTAAACTGGAAATGACACATAGGAAAGACAAAAATTAATTTTCTTAAGAATTTTAGTCCTTTATACAATCGTCCTTATGCCAAACTCGACGCATATACAAAAATATTTTGACAAGGGCAACAAAAGGATCACAAGTACGAGTAAAAAAAATTACGGTTACCTGGAAAACACCCCTCTCACATTTAGCATCAATTGAAATTCGTTTTCTATAATCGAATTGTTCATGGAAATTAAGGACACAATGAGTATTTTTAAAAGAGGTTTACGATATTAAATTGTAATATGATTTTAAAATCGCACAGTATGTATTTTGTTAAATTTGTTATTTTGCACATGGTTTTCAATATTAATTGTTAAATAGTTACATGAAGGGCCCATCACCACGAGCGCACTGAATTAAAATTTCGTACTAAATTAAGCTGTTGACTTTTCAATATAAAAATGATGGGTCCATTAATTTTCTCTTTGCTCTCGATCTTCCCTCCTAAATAACTGTAACACCATTTAGGGAATCGTAAATCACATCGAAGTTGATCATCATTGTCGTACCGTAACCATAAAAAAGCAAAATTAATTTTTATCTATATATCTTTAGCTGCCATCGTATATAGATTTCGTCTTATATATATACACTTTACTACTATTTATATTATGTATGTTTAAGGAACTCGAAAACACACACACACACACAACATAAAATATATACGATGGAAATCATGTCACGCATAAAACATTAATAATTTGTGTTATTGTTGTTGTCGTTTTCTACCCATCCATAAAATCCATAAATCTATGAAATCTATGTGAACACGAGCATAAATCAACCAGTGAATGATGGAAATTCCATTCTATATTCCCGATTAACGTTTATACGTGTTTCTTGATGTATGTGGCGTTCGGTATACGCACAGACGGGTGCGAAAAAAATTTATGTACGCACAAAAATTCGATTTATTTTTGTTGTTGCAAAAAAAAAAAACGAATCATCTAAGAAGTTCATAATAACCGATAAATTTCGACCAAAAATTTCCACTTTGCAAATAATAATAAACTTTATGAGTTCTTGCTAAATTATGTGTGTCTCATTTTGTGTGGCGCACGATCACATCATCTCAACTGATATACCCTAAAATTAATCCACTAAATAAAATTGTCAACACGGCAATAAATTTTAATTGCAAACAACATTTATGTGAGCTCTGTACAAGCTGTATATACATCATGCGGCCAAAATTGAATATATATATTTTATTAGCAATCGTGTGATGATGGTTTTATGATTTCCAAAAATTATTTGCCCACCAAATAGATTATTGAATTACGCGATATTTTTTTGTTTCAGTAAACCATGTGAGTGGTCCGAATGCATATGGTGGTAAACAACGCACAAATAGATAATGATGCAATCGGGACAAAATGCCAGATGTAAAGATTGTGATATAGGTTTTGCACTTCAAATTCACGATTTTGCAAATCAAAATCAATTTTTTTTATTTCATTCACAACTTTTTACAATTCAACCTCAATTTTTTCTACTTCATGGTCAATTTTTTGCAAAGCAAATTCATGTTTTTTCAAACTAACTTCAATTAAATGCAAAGTAAATTCAAAATATTTTTAAAACAGATTCAAGTTTTAATATTTCAAGTTCGTAAATTTTTTGCAAAATAATTCAGTGCTCCCAATTCTTAACGGATTATGATGGGATTGGGTATGATGGATCGAAATGAGATTCTCAAATGATTTTTGGAAGAAATTCTGAAATATGGCCACCTGGGACGGAACTCGATCAATTCTTAAACGATTATGATGGGATTGGGTATACAGGATGGAAGTGGGATTCTTAAATGAGTTTTTGGGGAAATTTTGGAATATGGTCACCTGGAACGGAACTCGATCAATTCTTAACCGATTATGATAGGATTGGGTATGTTAGATGGAAATGGGATCCTAAATGATTTTTTGAAGAAATTCTGGAATATATGTTGATGAATAGCCGCATTGTTGAGTACTATCCAAGCGTTTCCGATATTGATCCCTCTCAGCTTGGAAAAAAGCTCCTTAATAAATAATTGACAGTAGAACTAGCTATGACTTTTTTTATAAACATTCCTTGACAATTCATTGCTGCTATCAGCGATAAATTTCTGCCTCTAACCACCGGCACCGTCACATGAGCCACTTTCATCCACAAATATTATATTTTTTCGATCTTGTGGTGCATTTTCCGAAAAATAAATTGCAGAACTCCTTCGAAGTTCCTTCGAAGATCCAAGGTTCATTTCGGAGGTCATCATTTAGGCGATCCACCTCAATTTGGCGATCCACCTCATTTTTAAGGTTATTCTTAGTTTACGTAGTCACTTTCGAATCGAACAAATGTTAAGCATTATGTCAGCCGATTCTCTCAATTTTTCTTTGAAATTCTTAAAGGTTATCGATGGAATATCCTCCACAATTTCCTCAATTTTATTTAAAATATTGTCATTAATTTTTGTGAATCTTTTGAAATTTTACAACAACAAAAACTTATTCGGTTGGCTTTTTTTTTGACATTTGAAAAAAAAAGTTTCTACTCTGTAGTGTAACTCTATTCTTGGGATGCGATGAAAACGAAATTCACACTTAAGCGATACTTGCTTAAAATTTTGTCCTATGGATATTTTTTGACATTTTATAAAGCATTAAAAAGTTTTTATTTCTACTGTTTTTTACAAAAAATTTATACAAAATTCAGCAACGTTCAGTTTTAAATTTTTTTTCGCACGACTTTCAACCAATCAGAGCGAATATAATTTATGTTTGTCAAATAACATTTTTACATGAATCATCACCTATATTTTAGACAAAAAAAGGTGTATTGGAATCGAGAAAACAGATGTTCAAATTTAGGGTTAAACGTGCAAACAATAAAACAAAAAGAATCGTAGTAGAAGAAAAAGTAACACCTCCAATAAAAATTATAATTTTATTTATCACAGTTAATAATTGATCGAGTTCCGTCCCAGGTGGCCATATTCCAGAATTTCTTCCAAAAGTCATTTAAGAATCCCATTTTCATCCTGCATACCCAATCCCATCATAATCCGTTATGAATTGATCGAATTCCGTCCCAGGTGGCCATATTACAGAATTTCTTCCAAAAATCATTTAAGAATTCCATTTCCATCCAGCATAAGCAATCCCATCATAATCCGTTAAGAATTGATTGAGTTCCGTCTCAGGTGACCATATTCCAGAATTTCTTCCGAAAATCATTCAAGAATCCCATTTCCATCCAACAAACTCAATCCCATCATAATCCGTTAAGAATTGGGAGCACTGAATTATTTTGCAATAAGTTGCCAAAAATTTACGAACTTGAAATATTAAAACTTGAATCTGTTTTAAAAATATTTGAATTTGCTCTGCATTTAATTGAAGTTAGTTTGAAAAAACATGAATTTGCTTTGCAAAAAATTGACCATGAAGTAGAAAAAATTGAGGTTGAATTTTAAAAATTTGTGTTGTATTTTGTTTATATGAATTAGTAAGCTAGATCTAAATCGTTTATTTTAAGGCGCCAATATCTGTGCCTCCATTATATTTCCCGAGCTATTGGCCCTAGCTAATGCCTTCATGCCATACTTTATCGATAGATAGGGCAATATCTAAAAATGCTGCAGAGCAGTACTTCTTTTGTTCAAATGAGTTTCTGATTTTCGATATGATCCTATGCACTTGTTCTATGGTTCCAAGTTCTTCTCTAAATCCAAGCTGGTGATCCGGTATAAACTTTGCTCTTGCAGAATTGGTTTAAACTTTTTAAGAAGCATTTTTTCAAAGAGCTTTGACAGATAGTTGACAGTAAACTGGATTGGATGATACGATTCTACTTTTGTTTCATTTTTACCTGGTTAAATTTTCCAAGTTTCAGGAAAATACCCAGTTTTCATTACAGCATTGAAAATATATGTTATTAATTTGATACATTTATCTGGAAGTTCTTTAAGTATTTTACCACTAATAAAATCATGAATGTGCATTCAAAAAATACATTTTTGAGACGGCTTTTGGAAGATTAAAGAACTTTGTAAATAAGAGTTAGAACTAGCCCCACTCGGGTTCCCGGAGGTTTACGAGGTCGCTGATCACGATTATGATGTTCAAATTGACCCACAGCCGACCTTACCCCCCCGACACTTGTTGCGTTCGAACCTGGAAGCGAATGTCATCTCCGAGAATTTTCCTGACAATATCGACAAAAACAACCCAAAAATCATTGTAGGGGCGTTTTTTGGGGCGCTGAATCCGAATTTTCCGTCGAAAACGACCCCCCGAACATCTGGTGCACTGGAACCTGGGCCCGAACGTCGTCTCCGATGTTTTTCCTCACACGATCGAGAAAAGTGAACCGGAAATCGGTGTGGGGGGTTTTTGGTGCACTGAATCCGAATGGCCCTTCGAAAACCACCCCCCGAACACCTGGTGCACCGGAACCTGGTCCTGAACGCCATCTCTGTGGGACTCTCCCAAAATTCACGCGTGAAAGGTGGAAACTCTGTGGCCGGAGGTTTTTTGGCTCACTGAATCCAAATATGGCGTCGGCAAACCACCCAAAAGCACCTGGTGTGCCAGAACCTGGACGCAGACGTCATCCCCGAAAATTTTCCTGACAGTATCGATAAAACAACCCGAAAATCATTGTTGGGGCGTTTTTGGGGCAGCTGAATCCAAATTTCACGTCGAAAATGACACCCTGAATACCTAGTGCATTGGCACCATTATCTTGACATCGATGTCATTCCCATGAATGTCAACCAAACATGATGTTTTAGAGACGGACATCAATACTGCAATATCTGGGTGCCATTGTTGATTCTATTTAAATTATATGAGGAGGGAAGAAATCGAATGAATAGAAAGTCGATATTTATGTAATTGGCGTTTAAAAATCTTTTATTGATCTCAAATCAAATACTATATCTATAGAATAGTCCACTTCATATGCCGGTGGCTTACCCCACTTAGTAGAACAAGTTCTGTGGTATTTTATGACTTCAGCATCATCCAGGTTCAAGAGCGTATTTACAATTTGATCGCGCACTGATAATTCCAAAGTTGAATTTTTTTGTAAATACTCGACGATGTTTTGTCTTGCAGATTTGCTAGTACACTTTGAGCTTAGAGTTCTATGATAAATTTTTTTGGCGCATATTACCGAAAAGTGGAAGTTATCCAGATTCGCAACAGGTTGAACATGATCAGAATTGTTGCCTACTCCATCAGAATTGTTGTCTACTCTTGCTTTCTTGGGTTGGGTTCTGGTGGATTTGCATACCTAATATATGCGAGATGACTCCTTTCGAGCACATGGATGGAAGCATGACCCTCACTTATATTATGAAAATTATCGTGCCGTATTGTAGAAATTCAAAAAAATCGTAAAAAATAGAGAAAAAAAATTAATGACGTTAGAAAAACCCCACCAAAATTAATTGACTTTAGCGCGAGTAAATAATATTAAAAATCAGAAGTCTAAGATATTCATGTATATAAGGTGTGCTCGTCAGCTGACCCCACACGAGAAAAAAACCCCGCCTGCCGCTTGGAGTGAATCCCAGTGCCAGCTACGGGAAAGCCCGTGCGCCACTGCTGCTTGGTACTCCACGCGGCTGGTGCGGATTTATTTCCGCGCAGGCGCAAGCAGTACTACGTCACACCCCTCAATCTACTGCATTCAGATTATTGACTTTTATTATAATGTTCTAAAAATTCAACTTACGGATTTACTAGTTCTGTCGTCATTATTTTATAAAACACAATGGACATTGTCCTTTGATATATGTTTGTAATAGTAAAGCCAAATACTTTTGTTCCCGAATACTAGATATTTTACGTTTATACTTCTCCTTTCTACAGTTTACTACTGTTTTCGACACAAAAGCGTTTCGAGCGTTGGGAGAAAAGTGAAAGACCGCTCCGCAAAGTTCGGAGATTTAGCTAAGGATTATTCTCGTAATTCTCCTTGTGCTATTCAAACCCTGCATTTAGAATTTTACAGAACTGGTTTTCGAGGGCCCCAGTCGAGACTTACACATCAATGAATGTGTGAAATTATGAGACGATTTTCGGTTAGTATTTTGCGATCGTGTGAGGGAAACCCTCGGAGACGACGTTCAGGCCCAGGTTTCGGTGCACTTCCCGCACCAAGTGTCCGGGGGGTTTTCACCGATGCAATATTTGAATCCAGTGACCTAAAAAACCTCCGGTCGCTGTGTTTCTCTCCTTCCCCGCGTGATTTTCGGGAGAGTCCCACGGAGATGGCGTTCATTGGCGTTACTGAGCTCCAGGTCGGCTGTAAGTCAATTTAAACATCATAATAGTGATCAGTGACCTCAAAAGCCCCCGGGAACCCGAGTGGGGCTAGTTCTGACTCTTATTCACAAATTTCTCTAAGCTTCCAAAAGCCTTTTCAAAAAATACATTTTTTGATGCATTTTTAGCTGCGGCAATGCAATTTCCGGTTTGTTCAAAAAAAAAAAAAATAGGGGCGGTTTTTACAAATAATTTTTGAAAGCGAATGCAAAAACCCGCATTCGCCGTCTTGCCTCAAACATTTCGAACTTTTGTCCTTTTTAGTGCTTCATTGGCTGGACTATTAGTAGAGCTGTTGCAGGTAGTATGCTTTGGTGCTTGCTCTAATGCCTTGGTTAGGTGTTGTACTGCTTCATCAATCTCAGCTTTCGTTTTAAGTGGGGCGCTCGATTAGCACTCTATTGCCACTATAGATTTGAATTGAGACCAATAAGTGTCTCAGTTCGTTAAGAAAACATTTCACTTTGAATTTAGAACTTGTTTGCTTAATGTTATTAAAATCGGGGAGTGACCAGATGGTTTTGAAATAATTAGCAAATTGTTGTTTTTTAATTGAATGTTTCGGTGGACAGTAAACTGCGGATATGGTATACATGTACCGGACCATTCTTCTAAGCATCATGGTGTGTTATTCTATCTCTAATAGGAATTGCTAATCGCACGCACGAGGTTTGTGCTGAGTATCGTAAATTTTATAACCATTAAATTTTACAGAGCTAATTTGTGTAAAATGTGTCTCAGAGACCGAAGAAAATGCTGCACTTCTAATTTATGTTGCGCTAGCTTATTGGCATTCCATAAGGCTAATTTAAGTCCAATCGTCTTATATTTTGATTGTTCGTTAACAGTTGCATCGAGGTAGTCATGTTTTGCAGCATGAGTCCCATATTTATTTCCAAAATTTGGATAAATTTGTTCATTGATTCGTTGGGGTATTTATCATGTTGTAAATTCCTTGGTCATCATTCTGAGGTTTATTTGCTTTATTTCGCACGTAAGCCGCAGCTACCTCTGAGAATGAGTTTTTCTGTTAATGGTTGCAGAAATAATTTTCTCGCTGAATTCGTTGCCTTGGTGTCATTTCTTCCTTAATTCCTTGCATACACAAGTCATCCTTTGTAATTAGCGGTATATGGTTTTCCCCACAATTACTGCACTTCTTTATTTCAGGTTTGGTTTTGTCTAAATCTCACTCGCTAGTTTTGTAGTTTAACACAGAAAAAAATATTATACTTGAAGGCAATGCACTTCTAATTTTTAATATTTCATTTAGTTTTTACTGCACTCATCGATTTTACGTTCGTACTTCACAACGATTCAAATCGATATGGTAGAGGAGATTACGAATAAATTTACTTTTTAGCAATTCGCACCTATTTTCTAGGAACGATTTTTTATTGCTTATTTGGCCTTATATTAACTGCTAGTTTATACTTCTCCAAATTATGTCGTCCTTATCTGGTACATTTTTAGCTTAAGTGAGATAATTCTAGGTTTATCGACCGGGACGCAAATTTAAATAATAATCTTTGAAATTTCTAGTCCAGTGTTCATTTTCAGAAACTTGCCCCAGAACGATTAGAATTTGCATCTCGGAATCCTACAGTTTTTTAATTCTACAATAATTATTCGATTAGTTTAGTTAATTATTAAATTAAATTAAAATTAAATTTGATAATTTTTCGTTTTTACATTAATTATGATAAAATTTCTGGGCTGGGCTATTATTTTTAAAACCGACCAAACGACACAATGGTTAGCGCTTTTGTGTTTGGATCGGGAGGTGCCGGGTTCGAATCCCCATAGGAGCGGGATGCAAATGGAATTTTCATCAATAGATTACGATCTGTGATGTAATGGAACAAATCTATCTCCGTCGGAGTGCAAAACTAATAGGCCGACCCCACTTCCATGCCAGTATAGGCAGGCAAGGAGCTAGGCAATGTGAAGATGGTGATAAAATCGGACCTTAAGCGGTACGCTGGCAACTGCGTAAAGTAAGGACGGGAAAAGGGAACCGAAAATGAGTTGGGAGAGCCTTGGCACCAAAACAGATTGCAGTGATAATAAAATTAAATAAAAAAAATATTAGTTTGTAAAATGTGGTAGAGTTGATTGAAATGAACCAAATTCTAGACTGGAATATTTCACATGAAAGTAAATTGGTTATTTGAAGTTTAGTTTTGCCCGATTATTTGTTTTAATGAATTTGTTTTTTAAATTAAATAAATGCTTAGTAGTGAAGGACAATCGAGTTGGGTATTACCAGAAATTGCATTTAATCTCGTACTTGAGGAAAACATATTTAAACTGACAATTTGAAAAATGAGAATCACTATCTAAATATTCTTCCATTAAACAATAGTAATTGCATTTCTATCGACATCAGCTTCCATCTCAAATAAGAAAACTTTTTACCTTGTTTTAAATATTTAACCTCGACCATGGCTACTATGCAAGCATTCCTTCATTCAAGAGCCATTAATCTCTCACATCATTATCTCCGTTGTTACACCCCCTTTATACCACACGGCACACCTACACCCATCGTTACTTCCGAACATATTATTATTAACATCACTGATAAATCATAGATATTTATTTTATGTCAACTTTCTAATTTGCTGTTCAGAATTAAAATCATGACCTGGAATTCGGGACTCGAGGCTTGGGACTTGGGAATCGGTACTCAGGACAGATTGAAGACTCATGACAGAAATTCCGATTCTAGAGTTAGACTCGGACTCGAACTCGGATTCGAACTCGGACTCGGACTCGGACTCGGACTCGGACTCGAACTCAAAATCGAACTCGAACTCGAACTCGAACTCAAAATCGAACTCGAACTCGAACTCGAACTCGAACTCGAACTCGAACTCGAACTCGAACTCGAACTCGAACTCGAACTCGAACTCGAACTCTGATTTTTTACTCTGACTCGGACTCAGACTCAGATTCAGACTTAAACTCAGATTCAGTTTCAGGCTCATGCCCAGGTCCAAATTCATCATAGGAATCCGCTTTAGTAAGTAAAGAGCCCCCACCATTACCAAATGACTTTGCCAAGTGACTTTACCAAATGACTAGTACAATAAACAGTCGTCCGTGGGGTGAAGGGTAATTATTTCGGGAATACAGAACTCATAGATTTTAATTCTAATCAAATTTAATAAATTTGATATTGGGTATACAAGCAACCAGTAAGTTTAGGTTAAAATTGCCCGGTGTTTTGTATCAGAATTATATATTTTGTTTCATGTCAAAATATCAAGTTTTGGGTGAAATGAGCGAAGCTGAATAAACCTCATTTGCGGGAACTTTTGATTTACGTTTATAATTTGTAAAAATCTGCTTGTAGAAGCATATGATGAGGCAGCCTTAAGTGAGAGAAGTTGTCGAGAGTACTGAAAGCATTATTGGATGAAGATTTGTGCCAAACGCAAGAAAAATTACTGGGGGGGGCTCTCTACTGTTCATAATGAATGAGATTGAACCGAGCACTTAAAGAAAAATGCACCTACTTCTACTCCAGACAAGACAAAATTATTCTACTGCATGATAATGCTCTGCCACATGTTGCGGCGCCGGTAAAAATCTACTTGGAAACACTCATTTGGGAAATTTTGTCCAACCCACCGTATTCCCTCGGTCGATGACCCATGGCCTGTCTGAGCAGCACTTCACATCATATGAAGATACCAAAAATTGGGTTTATCCATGGATAGCCTCAAAAAATGGAGCGTTCTACCAACGTAGTATTGGTATGCTGCCACAAATATGGAAAAAGTAGTGGCTAGCGATGGACGATACTTTGAATAAAACATAACCTAAAGTTCCTTAACAATAAATGCCGAATTTTTGATAAAAACCGCGGAGATTTATTTCTATACCCAATAATTTTTAAGCATTTTTGTTAAAAAAATGCTATATGATTTCGGTTTGCTGTCTGATCGTCTTTATCCACGATGAGAACGGATGAAGATATCAACTTAATTTCTTCACAGAAAGTTCAAGCAATTCATGGGATAGAGCCCTGATGAGTTGGACATTTTGGTTTCATAGAGCATGTCAATGTGGAATAAAAATATATCTCGTGTGGATGTTGGTTTGTGTGGGTCGGATGATGTGTTTTGGGTTTGGAATTTGTCCGATTTGGAATTTGGTGGTTGAGGGCTTGTGTGGGTGGCGTGTATTTGTTGGACTGGGTATGGAGGTGTTAAAGGGCGATGATATGGATGGTGCGGTATAGGGTGGTGCGTGTGGGTGGATGTGGGGGGGGGGATATTTGAAATACACAAATCATACTGCATAGAACCTTCCTTTCTTACACATTGAATAATAATACTAAATATTTTTCACATATTTACTTTTTCATATACCGGACGTTGTTGTTCGCGAAAGTTCTTTATAGGCAACAAAAATGCTTATAGAGTTTAGCTCCGAACCTTTCCCGTCTTTTTTATATTAGTTTTGATAAACTTTCTTGCCTTAAAATTAAATTGGTTATCTGTCGGTTAGTGTTGTCTAATTATTTTTATTTTAATTTCTGAGATAGACTGCTGGAACAACTCCATATACATATGCCTACCCCTCAGGGGGGTAGGCATATGTATATGGAGTTGTCAAACTTATGTTTGTGAGGTTTGCGATATTCGGACTCTTTCCAACTGGCTCACGTCGGTCAATGTAATTGTTAATATTAGGGACCAGAAACACACGTTACCCAATAATTTAATCAAGTAATATTAGGGAATTTGATGACTTGATCATACCTTGCAACCTCTCGGCTAATTAAAATTTATATGTGGGAACTAATATTCGATGATTTTATAGTTCGTGATATATGGCTGAACCGCGAGAAAAGGTAAAATATATCTTATTATTGCAGTAGTCTCTGCAAATGTTACATTACAGATTCCTATGCGTAACAATAAAATTTGATGATCATCTCATTATCCAGCAAACAATAAAATTATTTTATCGCCAAGTATTTCTTTACGAGTAGTTTTGCTTATATGTATACTCAGTACGCGTTTTACTTTATAGAACTTCTTCATTTTTATCGTCATCGTCGTCTTGATGCTGTGTGCGCTTCATCTTTGTTATTGTCTTCTTAATTTAACTCGTATATATTATTCGTATTGTAAACATATCCAAAATGAATTTGTCACTACACCAAGTGTTATTTATCGAACACTTAGTAATAATAAAATAAAAATTATAGCCCGTCTTCTTCTTGCAGATCTCAAACATATTTTATATGCAAAGTCATAAAAAATCGTATTGGCTAAATACATGTAACACACTAATATACACACCACATACTGCACAAAATACTTTGTAGGATGACGATGGACATTCGTACGTCTGATTTATAAAAATAATAAAAAAAAAAAAAATATTTCGTATTTTATGTATTGCGAGTGGGAATTTTTATATTCTGTGTCCCATAACATTGTGTTAGGTCTATGACTTAGGCACTGTATAGTAGTAGTTCAGTCAACATTGTACATCACCACAATTATTCTAGTTCATAAATATAAATAAATTTAACGATCCAGAAAGGGATTTTATAAGTCATACACACAAATCTCATTAGCATTTTCTGTGCAGGACAAAGTTTTATGGGCGCTCTTGACCGTGCTGCGTTGTTTGTTACTAATTAACGGTTGAACATAATAAAATTTGTTGATTACAGCATTCTGCAAACAAGTCAACCAAAAATTGTGCTAAATAATAATAACGTCTGGTCGTAAAATATAAATTCATGATGGTCGTTAACATTTTTATCGTTTTCATACGATGATATACAAAGAATTCTGTTTTTTTTTTATTTATTTAGTTGAGGTTGTTCTTGGGGGTTGGACTCGGTATGTGGCCTACTTATAAAATGTTCTGGACATATTAATATATTTGTAATCTTTTATTAAATTTTATTAAAATATATCAAACATCGTGCGATGTTATAGCCCTATTCAGGCTCGGGATTATAACCAAAATAATAAAATTCGAGATTATTCTGTTTTGATTGTCAGCTCTAAATATTAAATCTGAGGAGAAACTGTACTGGAAATATTAGGTGATGATTGAACGTTGTATGTTCGAAAAGAACTGATATTCGACTACTTCCTCATAAAATTTTGGGCTCCAGCTAGATTCGAAGTCGCAGCCACTAGACTTCATAACACTACCCGCACCTTAACTTCACAGAATTCACACATTCATTGTAACTAACCTTGGACGCTTCAAACACGACTTTTTTTTAACATCCGGGTGCTTCAGTTGGGAGGGTTATTTTACGACCAAACTGGGAGCACAACTCTTTCATGTGCGTATATATACATGTGCGTATATATAAAAATCACATCACTTCACTATATTCACTATATACATATCACAACCACTTAACAATTCCCTTCGACGGAAAATCATCACTTCCCCAATATTCGGAACAGATCACCAAATCATTTTTTTTTTTTTTGGTGTGTTTGTGGTAGTGTAGTGCAAGTATATAAATATGGTTTAAAAAAATGGAAGTCATATAGATAGAGTAAAGTAAAACTCACCCGATTTTTCCTCATCCACGTCCCACGAGAGCTCTTGTGAACCTAGAGTAATTTGGGAAATCCCCATAAAAAAATTAATTATGTTTTCCCCTCTTTTTTTTGTTTGTCTTTTTGTTTTTTTTTGTTTTCAAGTTATTTATATACTTTATACTTTTTTTTTACACCACAGAAAAATAACACTAAAACTAAACTTATACTAACCAATACTAGTCAAGCATGCACTAATTTTAGGTAGAATTTGAAAATAACCAATTTTCAATATAGATTTTTTTTTTTTTTTTTATATAGATACAAACCAAAATGGCTAAACGCAATATTTCTCTTAATATTTTTATTTTTATTTATTTATTTACCCACACAATACACCATGCCTAACCATCCTAAAAAATTCACCTAAAATTCAGATCACACTACACCGTCTAATGTTATTATATTTGCCGATCTTCAATCGGTGTACAAACAAAAAAAAACATAATCCAGCAATGTTAAATTCTCTCGCCTGTAGTGGTGTCAGCTGGAGTTACACGATCACGTGCTTGTGACTTCGTATATACCAATAATTTCGGTAAACGGTATTCATTGTACTTGCCTTCGATAATTCTAAATTTTATTCAACCGGAATATCGCCTCAATCACGAATTTTGTTTATAAATATATGTGGCCGCCTATATTTTCCATCGTACGATTTTTTGCGGTCGACAATTTATTTTTGTACGATATTCCACGTATTCGCACGATTTTGATTCGGCTTGAGGCCACGCGCCTTGAGGTGCGGACTAGGTGGTATCGAACGCTTAGTGAAGTCGCGCCTCGATAATCACTTATGTCGTATCGTATCTTTTTTTATTCGATACACATCGTCGATGATCCTCGTGACAATTTTATATAAACCTTTTTAATCTTCTTGTGCATCTTGAGATCAGCTTGCAGACTAGATCACCTCGTTTAAAATCAGCATATTTCTGACGCTAGGTGGCATTTAGATCGATTTGGTTCGTCTTTCTTGTCACCCTCCACTACTTATCCATCCTGTTTCTCGTGCGCACTCTCTCTCTCTCTCTCTCTCTCTTTAGCGATCGACTCCACTGCCGGATTTAATATCGTCAAACGTAATGGAATCTTGGGCTGGGCACCTCCGAAAGGTCTTTTTACCGAGCGATAAGCCAATTCGTGTATCAGTTTCTTTGGTTGTGTACCCTTTCGACGCAGTCTTCACCAATTTGATGTTTAAGAGCAAGCATTTTTTCACGTTGCTTATCTCGGAAATTAGGCTGCGTCAACCATCAGCCAAGCATGGACAACAGTCTCGAATGTAAAGATCTAGATTTTCTCATTGCTTGCTCCACTAGAATAGCACCTCGATTAATGCAATGTTTTCCTAACCGAGTTTCGCTCCGATGTTGGTTCAGTGGATAAACTTACCGCTCCTTTGTTATTTCTCAGCCTCAACACTATCGCGGCTCGATCGTTACATCTCTCTATCTTGGGGGTCGTCTGCAACAACCATTTATCTGTAAACAGAATGGCTGCTCTAACTTGAACCATGAAATGCTGATGTCTGAGGTTTCAAAACTTCACTTGAGCTTTCGGCAGCCACGTTCAGAGCAATCTGTGGACCACTTTCCTTTGTTTGTGAGACGTGCCTACCAAAGCTGGCGTCGACATCATTAATCTTACTGTTAACTTAATGCTAGATTTTTAACTCAAACTCTTCACCTTGGTTGTCCCATCGGTTGTCAACGTCTATTATCACATTCGCAAATGCTTAAATCGGATAGACAAATTCTATGTACATAATGTACATATGTAGACTACCAATTTTTCGTGTCTCGATAGCATCTGCGTAAATGGAGTACTTATAGAGATACTTGATTCTCATTGGACTGTATTCTTTAATTAGATTTTATTTATTCTAATATTTTTTATTTTATTTCAATTTTACATGTTCACATGTCGGTTGTCGTATACTTAATAATTTCACTACCAACCAATAGCAACCAAATGCGTATCCATATTGTTTTTTACGCCAACTTTAATTAAAAATTTAAATATTATTTTTATTAATCGTGTTTGGTTGTCAGTGTTTTTTATAAGAATTTAGACATGCCGGCCTCCTTGAAACACTAGTTTTTTCAATTACATATAATAATAATATTAATTAGTTTGTTAACAATACGTCAAGATAAAAATTAAAATACAATTTACATCGATAAGTACATTTGTTTGAATTCATAAAAAAACTTATTACTATAATTTAACATTTCTTTTTTTAATTCTCTAACGGAATCTTAGCCAACTTAGAAATATTTAGTTTAAATATGCCGGTCTTAGTTTTTACTTCGACGACTCTGATGTTATCGTCTTTAGCGGGAAAAAACATTTGTTACCAAACCCAACATCCAATCGTCTGAGATAAGCACTAAATCATTTATCTTTAAAAATTTGGTTTAATCTTCTTCTTTTAATCTAAATATTCAGTGCTGAATCGCTTCCACAAGCTTGGAACCAACCGAGTAACTCGCTTCAAATTTGACAATCTATTAGTTGGACTTTCTACACAAGAAGATTCTGCACGAGCCACAAAGGGTCCAGCTGTTAAAAAATCCGCCGATTAACACCGGCTCTGGGTCATTAGTATCAGACGATAGAACTGTTAATGGGCGCTGATTAAGAATTCCTTCAATTTGTACGACTAAATCGTGTAATTCTTCATAAGAGCATACTTCCTGATGCAATTTTTTGAAGGTGAAATTTTAACCATTTTACCGATGATTCCCAGAGCCCGCCCAAAATTAGGGGATCGAAGCGGAATAAATTTCAAATTAATTCCTTCTGCACCACAATATTTAATAACTTCATTGGACTCATTTTCTGCTTGAAAAAATTTGACGCTGCCGTGCAAGCTCATTATTTGCACCCTTAAAATTAGTTGCGTCGTCCGACCAAATTGTTTCACACTTATCTCTCCGGTAAATAAATCGCTTCAAACAGGCAATGAAATACATATTCAGAAGTGAGATCGGATAGTATTTCTAGGTGCAACGCTTTTGTTACAAAGCAAACAAATACTGCAATGTACACCTATACACTATTTCGTATTTTTTTAGTTTTTTATTTGGAAAGGACCAAAAAGATCGACACCAGTAGTATTAAAAGGTTTACTACATGTGATTCTTTCAAACGGTAAGTTACGCATGATTTGCAGTGTTAGCGGGTAGTAACAACTGATGTTTGCAATCATACGCTAAATTCTAATTTTTTAGGCGTCCTCCTGCTCCAGCTGATTGTCATCAATAAAGCGGGCTTAAACATCTTAATTTACCCTGCTTATTTAACTCTTTATTATCAGAAATTCGAGCCATATCGGATTAAAATTCTTGCTGTTGTACAATTTTAACCAATGTCAAGGTTGCATTTTTGGGCTCTATTACTGAAAATGGACCGGTTGTTTTATTAATTTTATTTTTACAGTTGTGTACAAACCGAAATAGGCATAACACATATAGATCGAATTAATTTTGAAAATAAACTGAATCTCTCTATAAATAAAGTAAATATATGTTTTGAAATGGCGAAAAATTCAAAGACATTAAGTGGGTCATCCTGCGACTCCTGAGATGGATGTTCAGATTCATCGCAGCCTGGAAAATATAAAAATTTTAGTCCATTACACCACCATTCAATGGTTTTTATGGATGGAAATGTATTTGAAATTATCTATACTCTTGTCATAAATACAGGCACTATAAGCTTGCTCTGAAGCATCAGAGAAACTGAGTAACTCTACTGAAACATGAAACAAGAGTTTTTAAGAAATACACATCTCGGAAAATAAATGCTGTTGACATTAACTCAATTTGTTCTAAATTCATACCAAATACGATATAAATCTTCGGCAATTGGTTCATCTAAATCTGCAGATTTGCATTTCCAAAGTGATTGGACTAAAATTGAATATAAAAACATCGGAATTCGGTTTCCATAATAAGCCCAGTGCCTTTATTGATTCACGGCAACTAGTATCGTCAAATTTTAGTTTTTCTTTTCGGTTTACCGGAACTGTTGCTAATATAGCTCATTTGTATTAGCTGACCATTTATGAAAATTAAAACCCCCTTTTAGATAACATTTTAATCAGCTGAACTTGCAACTGAAGCGCCTCAACGATCGAATCCGCACCACCAAGAAAATCATCAACATAAAAATTTCGAATGGACTCTGAAGCTAGAGGAAAATTTTCTTTCTCATCAAATGGAAGCTGATTTAAGACGCGCGTGGCAAGATATGGTGCAGACGCCGTACTATACGTTACCGTGCTCAAAACCTATGTGACAGGTTTCATATGACCTAAATTCCATGATAAAATTGGAATATTGCGCTGTCTTAATTCCACATTAAAATTAAGTCTTTGTTCTAGATAACCAAATCTACGTAATGCTTATGTATGTTTGAGCTACCGATTTTATAAACATTATGCTTAAATGGGATTGAAACAGTATAGCGCTCAGTTTCGTCTCTGAAATGGGTTTCACTAGAATGTGATTCAAAGTCGGCTTCTTCGTTTGAAAAAAATTTCCTAACTGGAAGGGATTCTACCTTCCAAAATCGCTGTAAATTTTGATTTGAACTATCTTAAACTAAATTCATTTTGTTCAAAGTAATTTCCGTTAAATATCCAAACGAAGATAGTTTCTTAAATTATTGGAAGTTCTGCGTTTAAATGGATTCGATTATTTTTTTAAAATTTTAAGGAATAATTCAGCACCAAAAAGCGCACCAACTGGTCTAGAGGTACTGAAATATGGATCGGAGAACATGATGTTATTCGTGATTGCCCAAACCGAAATATCGATATTGGTTTATGGTATAATGCATTTGAAATTGTTGGGGCGATAAAAAACGTTAAAGGCTCACCATGAACTTCGGTTTTGATTTCAATGTTGAACTGTAATTCGGATTTGGATATACATTTTAAAGCTGAACGGCAATTATTATAATTTTCATACAAAATATATTGAACAGTTTTATAACGGATCCCAAAATTATTGAGTGGGCTTAAATCGGAATTTGTAACTGTTGAACGTTACACGGCAATCAATTATTTATTTTATTTGTTCAATTTTAACAACGCAAAAAAAATGGCGGCTCTAATATTACAACTTCCTCTTGTAATCGGATTTTCGGAATCAACAATTGATTTATATAACAATGTACAAAACAGTTATATGCTGCCAATTTCACGGTTGTGATAAAGACGCCATAATTTATTTTAATAAATAGTAGGTATCTGGCTGTGAAGGACCATTTGTTTGACCACTGGATTTTTTCTTTTTGAATGGACTGCATTTTTTAATTAGATATTGGGCCCGATTCTTGCGGCATAAAATTGATGTTATGTTATTTTATTTTCCCGTTTCCTATTGGAATTTGTATTGAAAAAACAAAAATAACATAACATAAAATTTTATATCCCGGAATCGACCCCATTATTTTTATTACTCGTTTTTGGTTTTTAGTGTTTCTTATAAGAATTTAGACAGGTATGTAGCTATAATAAGTTATGCCTTCACTCGATTATTTCCACAAATCTGGCCAGTGCTTACTTAGAACATTCAACCTTGTTTGATTGTCCAGAATATGCACATTTTCGTAACTAACATTTTGACGTACCCTTATTATGTAACAAGCCAATCATTCACTCAACAATATATTGATTGTAATGGGTCCAGCTAGGAGAGTAACCGCTTCCGTTGAGACTGTTCTATACGCTTTAGCCATACCTAGGAGAATTGTTGTTTCCACTTATCCAACTCGACCATCCCATCCAATACTAAGCCAACGTATATCTTAGCTAAGGTACTTTGTTTACTAATCTCTGCACCTCTTTTGACGAGCGAGTTTACCAAACATTTTACCACTGACACCATCTTTATTCTCCTTTCAAAAACAGCCACCAAAGATAGTCTCCTAATGTCAAGGATCTATAGGCTGCTAAATCATGGTTATAGTCGCCGCTAACTGTTGATTTTCTTTTTGACCCAAAAGTTCTTCCTCCAGGCAGCATTTCGGCTCACACTATTCAACATATAAATTTTTTTTCTGGTGTATTTATCTAGGTACCCGTAACTGAAAATCTGCAAAAATGTGGTTAGCATCGTATTCTGCAATGGACTTAAAGGATTAGATAGACTGGATGAACTGGATTGAATGGATTGTCTGGATGGACTTAATATTCTAGATGGACTGGGGGGACTTGAACTTCTGGATGAACTGGATGGACTGGATGAACTGGATAAACTGGCTGGACTGGAAGGACGGGATGAATTGAATGAACTGGATGGACTGGATGGACTCTCAGGACTGGATGAACTAGTTGGACTGAATGGACTGGATGGGCTGAATGGACTGAATGGGCTGGATGGACTGGATAGACTGGGTGGAATGGATGGACTAGATAGACTGGATGGACTGGATGAACTGGATGGACTGGATTGACTGGATGCACTGGATGGACTGGATGGACTGGATGGACTGGATGGACTGGATGGACTGGATGGACTGGATAGACTGGATGGACCGGATGGTTTACCTTATGAAATTGTTGTACATAATGAATTTTTTGCTAGTTAATACAGAAGTTAGTTCAATTTTAAATATTTTGTCTGGTTTCGGAAGGATTCTCTTTTTTTGCTTTACTTGAATGTGGTAGTAGTTGTGTTTGCATGCGTCATGTATGTGAAGTTGGCCCGAAAAGTAGCCCGAAAAAATGTGTCTTTGCTTAATCAGTAATATTTTCGGGCTGGCCCGAAAAATTTAGAAAAACTGCATTACCTTTAATTCCTATCCCGAAATTTTTTCGGGCTGAAATTTCTTAGTAAATTTTTTCTTGAAAATCTTTAACTACTGCGAGACTGGCACGAACCTTCTTTCCGCTTGGTACAGTAATGGGGCTAAATTATTTGAATTCCACATTCGTTGGAAAATAATTCTTGAACCACTAAATATAACAGCACTTTTAGTCACAGAACTGATCAAATTCAATCAATTTTAACATAATAACAGATGAAACACATAATTTAATACTAAAAAATAGGCAAAATGTTACTGCAACAGTTTAGCATACCAAAATTGAAAAACAATTTCAAAAAGTCAATAAATTGAAACCATACAAAAATCCATAAAATACTTACTTTCACCTAAAAGACGAAATAATAAAGACGGGACCAAGAGGCGGAAGCATACTTCGTACCGAAAATAGCTTCATTAATTCAGTCTAACGTCTTTCTTCCCTTTAATTGCGGCCAACTGATAGGTATCAAACCTAGCTCATCCAAAATTTAATAAAAAAGGTTTAGTCATAGGGTCGTAGGAAACTTCGTTAGGCGCGGGTTTTAGCAGGCAGATTTGTTGAGCAAAAGTTTAAGTTTACCACATACTTCAATAGCTTTTCGATATCGATTCATCACAACTGAAGCAACAACGAAAAATCCAACACAACACTATCGACTATAAAGACAGTAACATACGGCACCGCATCAGCATCGTTTCTAGCCACGAGGAGTGTTAAAGACGTCTTCGTAGATGATTAAATGACAGGAGTGGGTTCACATGAAATGGTAATCAAATCGAAAACCGACATTTCTAAAACTTTCGAATCAGCCAAATTCAACATGCGAAAGTGGGCATCAAATGATAAAATAATTCGATTTAAGCAGCGTAAGAATCGCGGTATATCCAGAAGAAACCAAGCTGTTGCGTTAAGAGTTAAGTCTTAAAATCGATCGCTTTTATTTTGCCACTAATTTTGAAGAGCGAATAAATCTTATTATAAACGATCGATGTTGTCGGAATCGAGCAACATTTTCGTCCGACCACTTTTGTGGCGCTACACAAAATTAAATCAAATACTACACCAACAAGTACACCAGCAAGATTAATTAAAACAGCTACCTGTTAGCTAAGCGAATTCTGATAAGGCTAATTCGCGGTACAGCGATATCCATGTATACTTGATTTCGAACAAGACAAGACACAAATCCACCTACACAAGCTGATATTTAACTTCCACGAAATTATTTAACGTTCATCACAATATAAATTTAAGTGTCCCATTACATATGATAAAAATAAAATTAAAAATTATCTACTTCAATTATACGAGCATTTCAATTTTTCTTGAGAAATTTAAAAATTCAATATTCAACAAGATCATCACAAAATACAATATTCATTGCACACTATAAAAATATAACAACAACAAATCAAGCAAGTCATCTGACTCTTCTTCTTCTACCATATACAACTCAAAATCACATCACTCAACAATTTTTTTTTTTTTTTAAGTTTTTTTCTACCACCCATCATCATTAATTTAATTATAGACAGTTTAAAAAATATTTACTTTTGTCCATTGAATTGGTCGATCGAGCGAACGACCAACCATTTAGTTTATATAATATGTTGTGTGCTGTGTATTCACATATTTATCCGAAATATGATAATTGAATTCTCAAATGATCGTTAAATTTGTTGATCGAGCGCAAACAAAATTATAACAACAACTACGGTACGAAACGAAGAATGTTAAAAAAAATTTAAAGATCGCACGATCGCGAAATTATAATACTTCGCGCCTTAAATCTTATCAATTTATTGGTGTCGTAAAATTTTTGAGAAATTTTAATGCGATCAATCGATCGACCGACGTGCGCATCGTATGTATGGTGGCGAGGCCACGAGTAATATGATCATAGGGGCACATGATGTTAAGAACGAACTTTACGCATAGCGCAATTCATTAAACAAAAAATATGTATACATAAAACTCGCCATGAACTCGATGAATTTTAAATCACCACAACCGAAACTGTACGCGATCAATGATCATTAAACATTATAATACATTAAATACCACACCCGGTTCCACGAACAGACAAATGATATAAAACACAACACACCATATTGTTATTATAAAATAATGCCATCATTTAATTGCAACTAATCTCCTCGATTAAGATTGATCGTCAAAAATGTTTTTGTTTAAATTTTCAAAAAATTTTAAGATCACATAAAGATCGACTTCCCCTCTTTTATTTCGGATTATTTTTTTTTTCCTACTGAACACATTTTCCAATCCCAAAATATTGTAATCATTATTAATTGGACTTTTTTTTAAATATGTTTTTGTTGATATTTTGGTTTTCTCGTTTCATTTGTTTAAAAAAAAACTATAAATATCACGATCATCGATCACATGATGTTCATCGATCATTTAAAAATAAATTTGTAACAGTAGCGTGCATCCTGTTTCACATGGCATGCATTTATTTATTTTAGTTGAATGAATTTAATTTTGTATTATTAAGTGATCGAGACTAGATGATCGTGTTGTTTTGGAATGAGCAACACGTGTGCCTTACGAGTAAACTATATATCTATATTCAAACAAATATTACAAAACATCTTTAATTAGCGCGCGGCTTCGGAACAAGCACAAAACAAAAAATTTAATCGCTTATCTTATAAAGCGGCACGGCGTGGCGCTACCTTTTGAAAATCAAGAGATAAAACCGTATTATTTAAAAATGTTTTAGTTTGTTAGCTTTTGGCTTTGGGGCTGAACGTTATTTTTTTTTTGAATTATGCTAAAATCTTTTGGGTAAATATTATTTGGAATATTGCAGTCAATGATTTATTGTGCTACTCAACCAAATAATTGGATTGAAAATTGGGAAAGCTCGTCCCAAATATATATATTAACGTTCTTAAATCGTACGTCGTAAGCTTGATGCCTAATAATTAGATACTTTTAAATATTCCACCTGCTCGAATAATGTTCGAAGTCCTCTTCTCTTAACAAGCTACCGTCCTTGTCTAACTCATAGTTCGACTGGTTTCTTTTCGTGCAAATCACCTCGCTATATTTCAATTAGTTAAAATAGGAGTCATTAGGTAAGTTCAAATGGCTGTCTCGAAGGACAGGCATCTATTATTGTTTTTGACTGGGAGGCCCAAAAGGGGGTAGGGTTCGACAGTAGAGGAGAATCGAAAAAACAGGCCTGGTCTGTCCAGATAGATTGCTGTAGTTTTAATTTGAACCCGATTTTCAAGTAGTGAACAGAGCTACGCTAATAATTGCCAAAAGAGTTGGGTCTGGTAGGTATTGCTGTATTAGAGGCTAATTTGCCCTACTAGCCTCCGTCGCACCAAAACATATCAGGCCGAATCCCTTTGGATATTATATAGACTCGATATTGCACTCCTCCAAACCAGCAAGCTCTATCCACAACATGCAAACCTGTTTGAAAATACAAGCAGAGCTAGTCAATAAGACTTTATGTCTCATAGACCACATTTCGTTACTGGCGCCCGATGCACCAAGACATACCAGGCCGAACACCTACATATATAGATATTATGGAAACTTGGTACTACACTGACCCAAACTATCATAGCTCTCTTCACAACATGCAAATCGGTTTCAAGTTAAAACTATCTTCATCACTCTCGAAAACGTCAGCATTCAATGTTTCTTTAAATTGTTACCGATTGCGCTGCTCTCAAAGCTACGAAGGAAAAGAAAGAGATCAATCCTCGGATAGCGAGATGGACTCTACGACTGCTGAAGTTTGATTTTGAATTGGAGAATCGCCCGAATTATCTAATGAGACCCGTAGATGGGGTAAGTCGTAACCCGGTTGTACTAGTCATCTAAGATAGTGTGGTGACGTGGGCACAAGCAGCATAATAAAAGATGTCAGAGATTTGCAACTCGTATATGAATCAAGAACAGTTTTCATATATGAGTTACAAATCTCTGATATCTTTTTTCATCTTTTTCGTATAATAATTTTATTGTTAATAATGAAATTCTTTTAAGGAACATTTAAAACTGGAAAACCAAGGAAAATCTTTGAGGAAAAGATGAGTGAACATGTGAGACAGTCATTCAGTGTGGCTGTCGTGTCGATGTCGATTTTCCGACGACTGATAAAATTGGTGCGCGGCTAGAAATTTTGTGAGTTCTGTTTAACATAAAATTGTGTTTTATTAATTAAAATTATATTTTTCTAAGAAATATTTATTAAATAAGTTAAAATAATTATGAATTTAAATATAAATATGTGAATGGAACGATATAATCCAAAAATAAATTTTAAATCCTTAACCGCTGTGAAGCTTTCAACATTTATAAAAACAAAAATGTAGATACACAATTTAACAAAAAGTGTAGTATTACATAAAAAAAAATTATGGCAGGGTTGAATTTGTTATTTATCCCACTAAATCTAACCTAATCTAACTCGCGGTATATCACTGGGATTTTCTGCGAATTTCTGTTGTTTAGTGTAAATGGAAATAATAATCAAAAAAGTCCGCATAAAAAGGACCGCAGTGATATGCCGCATATCACTAAAAAAATTTGATAGTGTCCCCAAAATGTCAGTATACTCAGATTTGTGGTGCCATCTCTAGAATTAAGTGTTAATGGCCCTTAAAGATTGACAAGACCCGGTTTACACTTTTTTCATTATTATTATTATTATTATTATTTCATTATTACACTAAACAACAAAAATTCACATAAAGTCCCAGTGATATGCCGCGAGTTAGATTAGGTTAGATTTAGTGGGATAAATAACAAATTCAACCCTGCCATAATTTTTTTTATGTAATACTACACTTTTTGTTAAATTGTGTATCTACATTTTTGTTTTTTGTTAATTGGTGTAGCTACACTTTTGATAAATGTTGAAAACTTCACACCGGTAATGTAATGTGGCAACACTTATTAGTCGATTCGTTCCAGTTACACAATACAAAATAAAGATCGACACGACAAGACAAAGTCGTGTCGTTTGTCGATCGACATGACAACCGCAATAAGGATGAATTTTAAAAATTCTGGGAGGAGTAACAATAAATGTATCATCATAAGTGAAAAAAAGTGTCCTAATGAAGGAACATTCTAACATTCATTATTCTTCATCATTCTAACATTAACGTCAACGTCTGCCGAATACTTGAACCGATTTTTACTGAATTTCGGACATCAAAGTGTGAATGTGATCAATAAAGTTACTTTACTAAGGCAGTTTTGGGCAGGATGGCCGAGGAGCCTCTGTTAGAAACTTTCTTGCAGAATGCTAGAGGCCGTTCTCCTATAAAATATGACGTTGCAACAACAGGGTCGCGTCACACATTGCTCGTGGTTATAATGCAAATCTGGCGGTAAACTTTCAGTTGAATAATTTCAAAACATATATAATGATCCGTTGACCGCAAACTGATCCTTTGATTTGACCGACGCAGATTTTATTTTGAGTATTTGAAGGTGTAAACTAACCGACAACCCAAATTGCAACATGCCAAAATATTTTCTGCTTTTTAATGCTTTTAATTGTTTAATGCTTTTGATAACAATCAAAACCAGTGACCACAGTATTAAATGCGTCACGAATGATTACAAAAATTAACCCTCGTCAGGCGGCATAGGTACAATTGTACCTTTTCTGTTTTTAAATACTAATAAGTCTTCTTGTAGAAGCCGGAGAGAGTTAAAGATTTGTGAGATCTCTACATTTTAATAATGTGGAAATTCCAAATATTATGTATTTAGAAAAATTATGACTACAGTGACGATTTTCATATAAAATATATGAAAGTACAATTGTACGTCTGCCGCCTTTTAGCGTAATAAAATTATGCCGCCGGACGAGGGTTAAAAAAGAATTAATAAATTTTATTTTTCCTTTATAATCTTGCATAATTTAATTACTGGTCGTTCAACGAAAATTAATTCCGGCCAGCATGACACCCACGTATAAATACGACCGCAAAGGGTCTGTCTGTTATGTTGTGTTGTTGCTTAGCTTAGCTAAGCTTGGCTTATCTTAGCTTAGCTTAGCTTGGCTTTAGTTGAGTTGAGTTGAGTTGAGTTGAGTTGAGTTGAGTTGAGTTGAGTTGAGTTGAGTTGAGTTGAGTTGAGTTGAGTTGAGTTGAGTTGAGTTGAGTTGAGTTGAGTTGAGTTGAGTTGAGTTGAGTTGAGTTGAGTTGAGTTGAGTTGAGTTGAGTTGAGTTGAGTTGAGTTGAGTTGAGTTGAGTTGAGTTGAGTTGAGTTGAGTTGAGTTGAGTTGAGTTGAGTTGAGTTGAGTTGAGTTGAGTTGAGTTGAGTTGAGTTGAGTTGAGTTGAGTTGAGTTGAGTTGAGTTGAGTTGAGTTGAGTTGAGTTGAGTTGAGTTGAGTTGAGTTGAGTTGAGTTGAGTTGAGTTGAGTTGAGTTGAGTTGAGTTGAGTTGAGTTGAGTTGAGTTGAGTTGAGTTGAGTTGAGTTGAGTTGAGTTGAGTTGAGTTGAGTTGAGTTGAGTTGAGTTGAGTTGAGTTGAGTTGAGTTGAGTTGAGTTGAGTTGAGTTGAGTTGAGTTGAGTTGAGTTGAGTTGAGTTGAGTTGAGTTGAGTTGAGTTGAGTTGAGTTGAGTTGAGTTGAGTTGAGTTGAGTTGAGTTGAGTTGAGTTGAGTTGAGTTGAGTTGAGTTGAGTTGAGTTGAGTTGAGTTGAGTTGAGTTGAGTTGAGTTGAGTTGAGTTGAGTTGAGTTGAGTTGAGGTGAGTGGAGTTCATCAAACACAATGACTGTTGCGGTTGGTAATATTGTATGCAACACGGTGGTGGAGATGTGAACATCTTTAATACTTTTGGAAGGGCAGCAACTAGAATTATTGTTGTCTCCATGACACGTAATATGATTTTTTGTTGTTGCTGATCGTCTGGATGGTTCCTTTATTGATTCCAAAGCATCTCCTCTATGAAACAAAAACTTAAAGAAGCATTCTAAATTTGGGAGTATTCTGTTAATCAGAATTTAAATAAGCCAGGGATCCCGCGATTTACTTGTGTATGAAATCTCTTATTGACGCTTGTTCCCGTGCCAATCGCGGGTTGTTCCAGGATAGCTCTATTGATTAATTTCAGAAGACTTAATAATTGAGTAAACTATCGGCTTCCTCTATAAGAAATTCCCCTACTGATGCTTCTCAACTGGAGGTATTGATGATGAATGATATGGTTTGTTTATTTTTGGAAGTTGTAATACGTTTGGAGGGTCATGGGTTCAACTTTTTTCTCAGCTCAAACGATTTTAATGGAAATTAGTGACGGAGGTTCTCGAGTACCAAGAACCGATTGTAATTGCTCTAAATTTTCCTAATTCATTTTCCATTGCAGTCATTTCCTCGCATTTTTGTAAATATAGGCCCAGATCTCATTTGTGAACTCCCTAAACAAGTTTCCCGAATTAAGAACTTATCACAATCGATTCTTAGCACTTGAAGTATTTTCTCAAAATTAGGACTAATCTCAATCAATTCATCGAAACCAAACCCAAAACATTAGTTAGATGGCGTATGCTACAAATCAATATTGTTACTCATAACAACCCGTATTTTCACAAAAAGTCGTTTGTGAAAAAGTTTTCACAAAAAATCGCGATCATAACATGTTGGCTGCGTTATGGTAGCAATATATGGTTGCAACAAAACGCAGTATGATGAAACATAACGCCGAATATCTAATTACCGAAAAATCCAAGACCCAACATGAAACCACATGATGCAACATATTACAAAATCTCGCAACGTGGTGCAACATCTCACAACATAGTGCAACAGAGTTTTTGATCGCCAAAAACGATTGCGATGGGATTTGTTTTCAGGAAAATTCATTTTCTCCAGCCCTGGTCACGATTTAAATTTTTTTTAATCTCATGATTTTAACGAACATTTTTAAACGAGCGTTTTGAATAGCTGGGGATCGATTATGGTTGGTACAGATTTTGGGAAAAATCGTTCAGAGGGTCGACTGATGGGCCCCTGGTCTCTATCTTTATTTTTTTTCGTACAAATCCGTTCATAGGGTAGTTCGGCTTCTTTAATTTTTTGTCGGGATGCAAATAATTTCTGGAGGAGCGTTTTCGAGTAACAAAACCGGATTGTGTTGGGCCAGAGGGCTTTTAGCCTATATTTTATTTTTATTTGGAAATATTCATAAAATTTAGTGAGACAGGGTTTTCGAATGGAAGGGAAAGGTAAAAAAAAGTTCTGATTTCAGAATAATTCATTTACGATTCCCCGGAAAGGCCGTCATGTTGAGTCGCATCATTGTGCGTAATGTAGCGCGATGTTGAAGAACGTTGCTCCATGTTGTGGGATGTTGCACCATGTTGTAGTTGCATCAGGTTGCGTCACATCATGTTGTTCTATGTTGTGTCTAGTTTTTTTTCGGCGTTATGTTTCATCAAACTGATGCTGTTGTAACAATATTGGTTTCTAGCATTCGCAATCTGACTAATGTTTTATGCTTGGTTTCTTTTTCACACGAATTTCCGCCTCAAACGATTTTGTTGTCGTCTGCTTCGGCCGGGTCTCCTTATTTAATGTTTTTTCGGCTAGCACGATTTTGATAAAAATTGTTGAGAAGATTGAAAAAGAATAAAATGTCTGGAATCAATTTCAGAGGGTGTTAATTTCATTCACAATTATTCCCCGTTAAAATATATTAGATTTAATTAAATTTTGAGTTAAAATTTTGATTTTTAATTAATTAAATATGTATAATTATATGTTGTTTTTATATTAAAACTCTGAAATGAAATATTTAAACAATTAGTTGAATCGAAATATTATTGCGTTTCACCTTCGCCTAAATGCATGCTTTGTTACCGACCTTGACGACTATTACGTGTTTGAAATAGGTAGCTACAGTTGGTTTGGGAGGTTCATCTAGCCGTCGTAAAAAAGGTAAGGCCTACAAAATTTACACGTATTTTTTTTTTTTTTTACTTGATTTAAGAGGACTCACATTTTCCCCACATATCCCATATCATCTTCACATAAAGAAAAAATTATTCCATATTACTTTTAATTTATTATTATTAAACAGAAAAAATTATAATTCAGTACAATTTCTTCAATTACAAACTAATTGAAATTTTATCATTATATATTTTAGTAATTTTTTGTTTGAAAGAAATTCGTATTAACCGATAAATATTTTTAAATGCATAATCTTAAGTGTTAAATATGTCAAACGGAATTGGGAGCCAAAGTATATGCAATAATCAATATAATACAATATAATATAATGATGAAAATATATATATATAAAAAACTCACCACACCAAATTCCGCCTTCGAGTACTCTCAGGTTGTTTGGAGTGCCTAAAAAAACTTAAATTAAATATGTTGCTCCAAATACCCTTTTCAAAAACACTTAGCTATATTTTTTTTTTATTCTATGACATGCAATTTATCTCAGATTTTTTTTTTTTTTTTTTTTTTGACAAACTAATACTTTAATTTTTCACCAACGACATTTTCTTTCACAAAATTTTAATCGTATAGCAATACTTTTTTTTTTTAATTTATTTATATATTTTTGTTTTTTTTCAATTTTCTTTCAAAAACTTTTTCTTTCAAATTTACCGAGCGATTATCTTCTTTTGTTTTACATAAGCACTACCACTATACACACAACACAACATTATCAGACGACCGTTATTTAAAGTTGACTAGTCGTTTGTAAGGCGTAGATGGTCATCTGGATTTGGTTTAAACTGTAATGCCCGATAGCACGCTTATTGATAATCCAGATGTTCGGTATACTCACTCGATTACCGTGAAGAAAATTTTTTTTTTTTTTTGAGTTATGCCCCAAAAAACGATTTAGTGTTCCGCAAGAAATTTATTATTATTCCGGGACTATTTGTGTACTACGTACACTTCCTCTAAAATTAGCGGTATCTCGCTTGAATTCCACGGATGCGAAACAATTCACAAAAATCTGCACAAAAAAACTATCGCTTTGCGGATAAAATTTTTATTTTTGGTGTCTTTTCACAGCATGTGGTTTACTTTTGTTTTAAACACAATTTTTTTTTTGTTTTTATAATTGTAACCAATGCACTTGCGGAACTTCTTATTAAATGAATATGAAATTTATATGTTTTGTTTGTGCAGTCAAATACGAATAGATAGACATTTTTCAAGTACATAATATACTCTGTACATAATCAAATTATGAGGTGGTATTGGTTGTTGGTCACGACTGTACCATGTACTATTAATATATATACCCAATTGCACAAGAAAAATGCATATTGAGATGATACACACAAATCCATTTACCCATATTATGCAGTAAAGTCGGTACCACACAATCAAGCAATTAATTTCCATTTCGATAGTATTTGGCAATTCAAGTTTACTGACCTATGTATTTTGAATATACCAATGTACTATCGCTCGACAACATAAGCTAATAAGTCTATTATTTACCATCACAGAATCAAGTAATGTACATATCGCACCACCAGTCAAATGCAGCCGTTACAGCTTTGCATTCCATGTCTCAGTAATCATTGTATATCTTGGTTTAAGATTTTTTTTTTTTTTGGTATTTAATCTTTGCAATCTTTGGAATCTCTAAAATCAGACTATACTGGCATGGAATATGGGTTTTGTACTTCGACAGAGAGTTATATTTATGTTCTATTGTTCCGTATTTAAGTCTTGTAATAATGCAAATTTCGCCCCGTTCGTTTGTGAAAATGTTTGTATTCAACTAGCAACCTATGATTCATCTGAAATGATTAATTCTTAGAAGTTATATTTAATTCGCCAAAATTTGCAAATCAACAAATTTGTGGCCGAAAATTTCAGCCGACAAAAACTTGCATTATCGACATATTTTGTATCAGGTGGTAGTACAAAATTCTGTTGATATTAACTAAAGATTACGTGTTATTGAAGTTAGCAGTATATATTCTTCGAAAAAAAATTGAAACCGTCAAAAATCAGGATAAAATATGGCCAGCATCATAGTGACATAAATTAAAAGCTGGGCGCATGTTTAGTAGTAATTTTGACTATATGTGAAGATAGACAAATTTTTAAATAGCTATATGGATCCCGTATTTATAATTTGTCATGTTAGGTGGCTAACAATTTGAGTTGCGGCACCCCCTAACATAAGTTATGAATATGGGATCCAGCCGTTTCCGAATTCCTCTAACACCAACCAGTCCAAATTACCACTAAACATGCATCCATAGCTTTTAATTTATTTCCCTATGATGCTACATAAAATATGCTCTGATTTTTGACGGTTTAGATTTTTTCTAGAGTAATGCTAACTTCAATAACACGTAATCTTCAGTTAGTATCAACAGAATTTTGTACTAGCACACAACCTCACAATCTTGTGTGACATTCTAATCTAATATAAAGCACAATTTTCTTCTTTGGTAGCGCAACTAAATCAGTAGAAATTAAAGATCTAAATTTATAATTTAATCAGTAAATCTTTTATCAGCGTGTTTAAGGTTCAATCAAACTCGTTTTGGCGATTAATTAATCAACACCGCATATTCGATTAAATTTATCACATCCGGTTGAAGTTTAATGCTTTGATCATCAAAGTATCTTGTATTTCGCACCATTCGTAATCGAAAGATTTATTTCATGTGTTGGCGTATCTTCCCATACCATACATAATCACTTAGTAAACCTCGTGTATAAAAACCAAACATCGATTTCGATATAGCAATGGGTTCGCCAGTAGAATACAGATTTATTCAAGCAGCTCGAATATATGGTGATACTAAATTATCGCATCTCATTTAATTTCCAAGTACGTCCTCATCAAACTTCAAAATTTGGTGATTGATTGAAAATTGCGGATTAAGAGATTCTATACATTATGTATGTATAATAAAAAAAATAACCTTCATTTGCGCGCAGACAAAATATTTCGTGAAATTCATATTCCGAGTGCGTCGCCGTCCATCATCCAATTTATATTGTATTTTGATCGTTTCGTATATTTAAATAATGAATAATTAATTAAACAAAAATTTTGTGCAACAGAATCAATTTCGTGGAATTCGCGCACATTCAAATTTTATTTCATTTCAACTTTATATACAAAATTTATTAACTTGTCGTTTAATTTATTGCATAAACTATCAAAACGACAACAACAAAAACGGCGAAATGAAAAAAAAACCAAATCAAACTGCATGAGATTTTTCGTATAGATCGCGGGTTAACCACACGCATATAGTTACCAGCGAACACCAGACACACAAGAGTGCGAGGTGAATACACATCAAATTCCATTCATTATATCGATTTGTTGTATTCCAATGAATATAAATTAAAATTTAACGATCTTGGCTTGTTTGTTTTGTGTATACAGACATAATTCTTCAAAAAAAAAAAAAAATATATATATATAAAAATAAATTGTAATTTGATCATCTCAATGTATTCTCGATGTATAAACGATCATGCGATCTGCGCGATCTTAAAATCAGATAACTGTACATAAACTGCTATGTATATAGGGAATTTGATTAAAACACCTACAGTATTTCATGTCATTGAATTTCACAAATTCGGTGAATAAATATACGACTACGAATGCATGATTAACTGAAAAACATGGCTTCCTTAACTATTATTGGGGCGTCCACCATTTTATCAAAATATAATATGAATGGAGATATGCGCGGGTTAATATCGCCAAATATACAAAATAGGTACGCTATGGTTAATTTAATTGTACGGCGATCAGGTTACAAATTTATTGGTTATCCACGATCAGATGACGCCGCACAGAAGAAATAAATGTGAACGTTTTATATAATTTACGTGTTGGTTGTTGTTCTTGTGTTCAAGGATAAGTGCGGAAGATGTGGTGTTAAACGGCCATTTTATATCACCATTTAAGCGCAGCATTCCATTGAATAATTTATGTAGGATAACTATGGTTATTTATAATGAGTGTGAAGTTGTTGAAAGAGACAGATTTACGATATTAGAAAGAGATGAACCCCCGCCATGTTTTTTTCAGCTCACTTGCTCTTTCATGTATAAACTCATATTGGATTCCGATTTATATGTTGAGCGTTTGATTGTTAAATTCAACTTTTCTAAAAATATTTCATGGAGATTTTGATCAAATAATTAAATTTTCCATCATAAGATTATGTTTAAATAAAACTCGTTTATTTAAAAAAATAAGTGGATATTTTGAAGTTCCAATAACAGACCACCGTAAAGTTTATACAAAACGGAATGGTACGCAGAGTTTGTACCAAAACGCCACTATTATCGGATGATTGCTATATACTTAACCTTTCAAATAAGATAGGTTTGGTTGACGTTGAATGACCAATAACAGAACATCGGAGAGTTTGTGCCAAAATTTCATTATATACTGATGACACCTAAGGACTTATTCTTTCAAACGACATCAGTGACACTCCAAAACGGATGGACGTCGGAAGATTTTTGAGTAGAATTTTTGAGAAGATTTTTGAGTAGAAATAAAAAATAAATTAAAATTGAATTGCTCAATAGCCTTATTACCATAGCTACCACCCCACCTATCCCAGCGGGTGTCTGACTTGTATCAATCGGCTCGGTTCATAAATATGTTTAAGGTACCACTAACAGTTGTCCAGTATGGGATAGGAAGTTATCTTACAGTTTTTCAGTTTAAATTGGAAATATTTTGGAAGTTAAAATTCAGTTTTTACGCAAAAATTCAAATTTTTAGTTCGCATTAATATGTGTTTATCATTAAAAGTTCTGACAAACAAAACTATTTAAAAGTTTATTTTTGAAATTTATAGTGTTAATTGTCACGTGCAACAAATAGGAATACCGGTCGATAAAAAACTACCACGATGTTTGAATTTAAATCTATCGTCGACTAGTTGGCTCGGCGAACTTCGAAACATGCGAAGTTTTTGCTAATTTTTTACTAGTAAAACTTTAGCTCACATGCGTAGTTAAGGACCATTTAAGTTCGAAAATATATTCAGTTGCTGTCCAACTAGGGGAGGGAACAGTTAAAAAAATATTGTATTATGACCGAATATAATAAAAATTCTCAGGCCAACTGAGATATCCCTTGAGATCTTAACAGAACTTAAGGTACAAGGGGTGTTAGTTGGGGACCATGCCAGTTAAAAAAATATTCAGATTCTCCCCATCCAGGGGAGGGGGCAGTTAATCAAATATTGTATTATGGTTAAATATAATAAAAATTCTCAGGCCAACCGTATCCCTGGAGATCTTAACACAACCTCAGGTATATGGGGTGTTAGTTCGGGACCATTTCAGTTGTAAAATGTTTTCAGTTGCTCCCCATTCAGGGGAGGGACAGTTAATAAAGTTTTGTATTATTACCGAATATAATAAAAATTCTTAGGCCAAGTGAGATATCCCTAGCGATCTTAACACAACTTCAGGTACAAAGGGTGTTAGTTGGGGACCATGAAAGTTAAAATAATATTCAGATTCTCCCCATCCAGAAGCTGCTCAAGAAGCAAGATGTTCTGCTGTGGAGGATGCACAGAAAATTAGAATCGATTGAAGAAGCATTGGACGACAACAACATTCCAATGGAATTCATAGAGCTAAAAATAGCTCAATTATGCCAAAGAACTGGGGGCAATTGGTGATTTGCACATAGAGCTCTTAGTAGAAATGGAAGATCGAGAGCAAAGAGCTCCCTACTTCCAAAAGAACTACTATGAGACTCAACCGGAAAGAAGAGAATTCAAGCCATGCTGGAGAAGCCAAGGTACAATTGCCCAAGATAGAGCTACCAACATTTCATTGCGATTTTGAGCATTGGAGCACCTTCAACGACATTTTCACTAAGCTCATTCAGAACAACAATAAGCTATCTGACACAATAAAAATGACGTACTTGAAGGCAAAACTATAAAAGGGAGCAGCCCAGTTGATCAGTCACCTCTCAACAACTGGTGACAATTACAACAAGGCCTGGGAAATACTGCAAGGAAGATACAACAACTCCAGATTATTAGCAAATAAGTATTTCAAATATTACTAACTTTGCAAACAATTCATGCACCATCAGCGGCAGCAATTCGTAAGCTACACTAATATCATCGAGAGCTGACAATCTGCTAAACATCAAAAAGAGAAAAACACATGTGAACATTTCAGGCATTGGTGGTGCGATGCAGGAATCTGCAAACATACAATCAACATAAAGCTGGTGCCAATATTCAATGGAGACTTTAGCTTGGACGTGGAAACTTTTTTATTAAACAAATTAACTAAACAACTACCAGAAGCTGATATCGACAATAGCACATGGACCCATTTCAACAACATAAAGCAGATCCATACTACAATTTATCTCATTCGATTGATATCATACTAGGCGCAGATTACTATCCATTAATAATAGCTAACAACATTATCAAAGGTAGCCACCGAGAGTCAATGGCGCAGAACACAGAGTTCGGATGGATTATAATCGGCAGCATCAGTAACATGGAGAACAATAGAAGAGCCAGGTAAGAAGAGCCATGGTGAAAACAAAATCAATCGAGGAGCAACGAAAATTATTTATAGAGGTTGATAGCATTCCTGATAATGGAGCCATACAGCAGAAGAAAATCAAGTTGAGGAGACATTTCAATCAATATTGAGTCGACACACAGATCGACGATTTATAGTAAAAAAACAGCAACCAGACTTCTGCAAATCGAAAGAAGATTTATCAAAGATCCAGACCTCATCATGGCTTTATCATGGCTTTATCGAACCAGGCAGCTCAACGACCAAGCTTCGAGTGGTGTTTGATGGATCATCAAAAACAACAACTGGGGTCTCGTTAAACGAAATCATGATGACCGGGCCCAAACTACAAGAATACTTGGCCGACATAATACTAAGATGGATGAAACACAAGATTGTCATGACAGCCGACATAGAGAAAATGTTCCGTCAAAACTGGTTCAACAAAAACGATCAGAACTATCATCGAGTATTATGGAGGCGGGATCCTTCCGAGCCGATAAAAGCATATAGGCTAAAACAATAACATATACGGAATTAGCGCTGCCAGCTTCCTAGCGGTAAGATCATTGATTCAGCTAGCCAAAGAAGGATCCAATACTCACCCAAAACCAGCTAAAATAATGATGGTCGGCTTCTATATGGACGATTTACTCACTGGCGCAGACATCATTGAGGAGGCTCTACTGGTACTGCAAGAACTGCAAGCGCTCACAGCACAAGGTGGATTCAATTTGGGAAAATGGGCACCCAACTCTCCCAAAATATTGCAAAGCATTCCAAGAGAGCAACAAGCCAACGGAAATATTCAAATAAAATTAAATGACACCATTAAAACGTTGGGAATACTATACAATCCGGCGGTAGATATTTTCGAATTCGCAGCACACCAAACGCTCATTCCTATCTGACTCATCAAAGCTGTTTGACCCCATAGGATGGCTGTCACTGACAACAATTATGGCCAAGATTATGATACAGGATGTTTGGAAAATGGAAATAAGCTGGGATGAACAACTACCAGAAAGAATAAGTGCAAAATGGCAGAACTACAAAAATGACCTGGATGAGATATCAAAATTAAAAATCCCAAGAAGGCTCAGTACAACGTCTAGATGCAAAACGGAACTGCACGGGTTTGCTAACGCGTCAGAGCACGCCTATGCGGCAGTGGTTTATTGTAGGACAGTGGATGACAACGGTAAACCAGCAGCTCAGCTATTAATGTTCAAAACACGTGTTGTACCAATCAAAACGAAGCTATCAATCCCTCGCCTCGAGTTAAATGCAGCCTTATTATTGGCAAAGTTAATGAAACATGATCATGACACCATGAAGCTTGAAAACGTTAATACGTATACGCTTGGTCAGATTCAACAATAACACTCTGGTGGATTAAAGGAGACCCAAGCCGCTTCAAAACGTTTGTGGCAAATAGAATCTCGATGGTTAAGAAAATATTACCAACAACAACCTGGCATCACGTGAAGTTTCAAGAAAATCCCGCAGACGCCGGCTCACGTGCCATAACACCTAAGCAGCTCATTGACAACATCTTATATGGTGGCATGGACCAAGCTTCCTAACAACTATGCCGCCGCAGTGGAATACTGAAGAGCCCGTTCCGGACCCACCATCAAATTTACAAGCAGAGCTGGAAGAAAAAAGAATGCTGGCGACGGTAATAAAAAGGTCGCACATATACTTGCAGAGTAATTTAACAGACTGTCTACATGCAGCAAAATCAAGCGCACGGTCGAATATTGTCTACGATTCATAAACTGCAAAAAAGAAAATTGTAACAAGGGTTGACTGACCGGTAATGAACTTAAGGCAGCAGAAACAGCAATTATAAAAATAACCCAAGAGCAAGATTTCGGACCAGAAATCGCCCGCATAACTAAAGACAGACAGCTAGAAAAGGACAGTAAGCTATTTTCATTAAACCCCTGCCTAGACGGCGAAGGCCTACTCCGTGTGATGGGACGTCTCCAAAACTCCAATCTGGCAACCAACAGCAAACAGCCTGTAATTCTAAGCAAAAACCACATAATTACTCAACGTATAATCAAGGAAACCCTCCCAAACACATTACATGGTGGCACACAACTTACCCTTGCAATGCTGAGACAAAAATATTGGATCCTCGATGGGAGACGAGCCGTAAGACAAGTGATACAAAAATGTATTATCTGGTTTCGCTACAAACAAAAACATATGGAACAACTGATGGGTAGTCTACCATCAGCAAGAGTGAGCTCGGGAAGACCATTTTCTAAAACGGGAATCGGCTATGCAGGACCCATCCAACTGAGAACCACAAAGAGTCGAGGTAACAAATCCTACAAAGGATTTCGTTTCCAGGCGAGGGCTTTGTACTGATGTATCTCTGATAACGGAACCTATTTTGTGGGTGCGAATTCCGTAATGAAGAAGACGTACAGTTCAGATATGGCCACATTACCTGACGATGTAGCAGCTATGTTAGCCAGTGATGAAACGACATGGCACTTCATACCACCTCGTACCCCACACTTTGGTGGAATATGGGAAGCAGGAATAAAATCCGTGAAATTTTACCTTATAAGAGAGTAATAGGAGATTCAATTCTAAAATTCGAAGAATTGACCACTCTCACCACTCAAATCGAAGCGGTTCTCAATTCTCGGCCGCTGACTGCACTATCCAACGACACAACGGATACAGCAGCACTTACACCAGGCCACTTTTTCATTGGAGATACGAAGGCGATGCCGAAAGCGACTGGCAGCAACTTAGGATTAAGCACGAGATGGCACATGGTCGAAAAAATAGCGCAAGGCTTTTGGAAACGATGGTCTTCTGAATACATTCACCAACTTCAACAACGGAGCAAGTGGAAAACCTCCCAGCCAAATTTGGCAATAAACGATCTAGTATTGGTGAAGGATGATCAACTACCTGCAACACGGTGGAAATTGGGACGGATCACTGACACTCACGCCGGAAAGGATGAGTTGGTGCGAATCGTAACAGTAAAGTGTAAGGACACGACCTACAAGCGACCAATAACCAAGCTGTGCAAACTCCCTATCAGCGACGATGATCCAAGTAAGATATTACCTATATGAAGGCCATTGCATCGCTCAAGGAAACAACCACCAGGAAGGCCAGTGCATTTACAACTCAAAACAACAAACCGGTATCCAGGCAACAACCTCACCGTCGAACCAAAACGACAGGAAAAATAAACCACATGGCACTAGCCATCCTTTCAGTGTGCTGCCTATTCGGTCTCGTGAGCAGCAACATCGAAATTAGTTCGTTCAATCATTCCATTGGGATACATTTCGAGCAATTGGGTAAGTTGGAGATTGTGGCGAAAAAATGGATATTAGTTATTCAATACAATTTATCTTCCTACTGGGAAGAAATTGACAACTTTAAAAAAGCCCACACAGAGTTACAATCAGTTTGTATCAGTTTGTCTGGGTTAAAATGCGACATCATTCTTCAGCAACTATTATTTCAATATAATTATTTGATAGCAGACACCGAGCTACTATTTGAAAGTAATAAGGAACGTAAACGAGTGAAGCGAGGTCTCGGTGACTCAGTGGGCCTTGTACTAGGGGACCTATTTGGAGTACCCAGCGAGAAGCTGACAAGTATGAATCCTATTTTGAACAAATTAACAGTTACGAAAATTATCTCTTGCCTCTCATCAAAAATCAAACAACTATTGTGGATAGCACCATCAATTTGCTAAAACATAACACAAGCCTCACCACGGTATTCATAAACAACTTAATTAAAGACCAACATCGTTTGCGGCAAGAAATGTTACAGTTAAAAGAATATAGAACGTATGAAGATAGAGTGCGGTCAACTCTATAATGACCATTTTTGAAATGATGCTAGTTCTAAAGAGCCTCCAGGACACGCAACAAGGATTACTTAACGTGATTTATCACGCTCATCAATAGGTTCTGCGCATCTATCCATACTTACCCCAATTCAGTTGGAAGAAGAGTTACAATTCATTCGATAACATGTGCCGGCAACCATTACTCTACCAAGACACGACATTCACGACCTCCACCATGTGTATGAAAGCATAGGCAAATCCATAGCCGATTAACTGAAAAAATGTAATAATTGAAATCAGCTTACCACTGTCGTTCGTGTGGGTCTATACACTAATATCTGTAGTCCCAATTCCCAACATCATTCATGGAAGCACTTAGTCACAAATCATTAGCTCCGCTGACTATATAGCAATGGACAATCGGCAAGTATGTCAAGTATTTAAGCCTGTACATCTCTTATGCGAAGTATCACAAATTATCAACACGAAAGAACGAATTGGACACCGTATGCGGTACTAGGTCAACAAAAGCTAGTAATCATTGGATCAAACTTCACGCTGCCAACCAGTGCATTTATGTGATACCCAACGAAATCACAATCGATGTCATATGTGGGTCTAGAATCCAATCTTACACCATCGTAGGTCCGGCATAGTGGAAATCGAATCCGGCTGCGTGCTCAAAGACTCTAACGTTCAAATAATTGCTGTAGGAACAGCTAAACACAATATCAATAAATTTTCTCAGCACGCAACTCATTTAATGCATAGGGCTAACAACCGACGGGATTTCAGTGCTGTGGTCAAAAATAAATCGAACGAGGTGAATAAATTGAATTTACTAACCACGCCAGAAACAACCGGATTGGATGATCAGATTGAATCATTGAAAAATGAGGAACAAACTATCTTCCATCATCAGAGTACTCATCATATCCACCATTACACAATGATCCACATTTTATTTTAGAGTGCTGTAGTAATGGGAGTCATCTGGGTTGTAAATAAATTAAGAGGAAGATGCATTACAAACCACCGGCCGCCGTCTCCTCTAGCGAGAGCCAACGTTAGCATAGTTTAACAGATGTGCGACATCAGTAAAGCCCGGGAATATGTTGAACTAATGTCAACATGCGCAATAATACAATATTCCAAGCGGTCGATGACACAGTATCGGCACGGGTGGAATATTGTATATTGTAGCAAATTCAACAATTTTAATTTTTTTTATATTGTATTGTGTGTTTTTGTTGTATTTAATATTCTTGATTTCATGCGTAAGCAATTTTCATATATAAAAACACGGTTTATCGAGGTAATAAAACAGAATTGAATTATAAACGCATTTCAACAGTTACCAAATACTCACTTAAGTACAAAAACCTAGGCAGAGTCCAGATTTTGACAGTCGGCTTCTTTTATAACTTTTGTTAATTCACTGTAAATTAACAAGTTAACATTAACATTTACAATTTGATCAAGCTGTTCTGTATACATTTTGATTTAGTTCGTCTTTAAATATTAAAATTCGTTGAGCCGTTTTCCGTGCATTTAATTCCCACGGCAAAGCCCGTAATTTTTTCTAAAAATTTAATTTATTTTGGTAAATGATTTACTCCACAATTCGCTCACAGCCCTAGTAAAGGAACAAATTCGACTAGATAAATCGGTTAAGAATTATTTCTTTAGTTGGGAAACAAATATTAGCAAACTTGCAAATTAATTTGAAAAAATGGTTTAAATTTCCGTCGAAAAACTCGAATAATGTGGTGTGTTTCCGAACGCGGAAAATTTTCCCCGATATCTGTAATAGCACCCGTTGCGAGAATTTGAAATTCTGGGTGTTTAAACGCCTAGATAGATGTTAGGGATTTTCTATTTAACATAATCGAATCTAAAAGCAAATGGGTTTCCCTGTGGTGCAGAAATGTTCTTAAGAAAACTTAAGAAAAGTTAACTTTGATTTACAATTTCGATTTCGCATCAGACTGGGAACAAACTATACGCGTTGGCTTGCTTAGGATTAGAGCCTTTCACATAAACTAAGTGGAACAGATGAGCAAAGTGTTCGTAAAAATTCAAGAGTACTCTTTTACACTACACCCCAGTATTCTCAACACACTTAACGCAAACTCCTCAAATTTAAAATTGAAATCAAATTTTCAGTATTCTCGGAAAATTTTATGTGGGGCATAAACATAATCCTTCCTGAAAAATGCTCTGAAAACATCTGCTCTATTCGCATGTAAAATATTTATTTGACCTTTACAATCCAGATCCTTCATACAAATTGTGTATACGTACGTATGTACAATTCAGCGAATCACAAAATGTACATCCTTTTATTTAAGAAATATAATTAATTGTATAAAAACTAAGTGACACTAATGTCACATACAATAGCAAAATTAAAATGTATGTACACACAAAGCAACAACAAAAAAAATCGTAAAGGATATGCTTTAGAGTTTCTTCCTATCCTAACGTACAACGTACAAGGTTTTCGTTGTTGTTGCTGTTGTCATCCATTAAATCCATTTAAAAAAGGATTAAAATCTATGTTTTTATATAGTTTTTCCCTCTCACTATTCACTATTATAATATAGAGACTGTCACTTTATATGTGTGTGTGTGTGTATTTTTTAATCCTTTTTCTCTACTTAATTTAGAATTTTAATGAAAATGTAAACGAAAATTTTAAAATAAAAAAAAAACCTAAAGGATAAAAACTAATATCTCAACACGTTAGGATCGAAACTGTCAAAAAATTTACTTAGGTACTACGAGTTTGTATGTATGTTTGTAATACAGGGCATGTGATAGGAGGGAAGATTATGATAATGTATGTATTTTTGGCACTATACGTCATTTGCAGGTCACGTTTTGAAGTGGATGGATGCTTTTGATGAATGGCTTTTATAAATGGATTAAATTTGTGTATGCGAGAGTGAATGCTTGAGAGTTGATGTTTTTGAAACGGGTATATTGAATCACATGCTCATAGGCAAAATTTGTAATACGTGTTTAGTTCTACCAAAGTTGCTTAAAGATTTGATAATTTAATTGAGACGTTCCTTAAGATTTGCTAAAGATGTTCAAAAAATTCAACAATTTTTTTTAACCAAATTAATGTGTTTGAGCGGTTTCGAATATATAATAAATGGCATGATGGTGGGGAAATCCGAAAAATAAAGTTTTCCGTCCTGCTCGAATAAAGGTTAGAAGTGCAAGAAGATTTTTCACATGGATGTGTTTATTTTGACAACTGCGTGATGGTGTTGTCCGATTTGGTGTTTTATTTATGGATGCCCGACGTTTTGTTATAGGCTGTCTACTGATAGGTGTCACCCCCGACTGTCGTGTAGACGTTTGATGTCCTCTCCAACATTACCGATCGCCCTAAATTATTAATGCAGCTAATAATGCAGCGATATCTGAATTTACATCTCTCGTGCAGGCATCGCCATAGCCTTAGTGCCGTTTTAACGGAATGATCACGAAGGGTAACCTGCTGTGAAAGAAAATTAGTTAGTTATCAGTTGCTGGCTTGTCGTTGAGCGATGGCGAAAGGTAAATAGGTAAATTTTTAAGCCACTTCTCTTTGCGGAAAATAATCAGATGCTTCCTTGTGTATATCAAATTCGATTCCCGGAGCCGCCATCCGACCCGTTGTATACCGTAAATGTCGACGAAATTATCCAGTGGGCATAGATGTCAGCGGAATGCCTTTTTTGAACCGGCGTAAACCAGAACTCAAATAACCAATTGAGCTCGGGTACAGTAATGAAGCTTCTCGTAACCAAGCTGGACCTGATTACAATAACGGATGACTGTGTATTACTGAGGGTTCGGAAGATAGCACATCTGCTAAGGCGAGACTTTCTCATCAATGGCAATGTCTCTGGATGGTTAGCGTACCACTTACCATTAACGGCTCCCGACAAAAAAAAGTTCAACGGAGTCAACTCGCAGCTGCGTGGTGGCGAATATCACGATTACCGCTGATGTTTTGATTACTGAGAACAGCGTGCAAAAACCGTTTGTTGCGTCTGCTGTGTGTCAATTTGCGTTTGTGGGTAACAAAAATTATTTTATCATGGCTCGGTAACACTCCCCATTGAGTGTAAGGGCGGCTCGAAATCCATACCAAACAGTCACTCGTTGTAGATGCATCGGCTTCTCCATGGTTATTAGAATTCTCATCACAGAACTGCGTGAATTGTTCAATTCTTGAGCACGATGGTGAGTTCATGTTAATGGATGCTCAGACACATTCTGAGTAACAAATGCAATGTTCTCATAAATGTCAAACATTAAATTAATGTTTTGTTATGAGACGAATGACGTAAATGTTGCCACACCCGGAATAACGGGTAGTGGAAATAGCAAACACTAGCTGCGCCACCCGTTATATTCGAATAGCGGGAATTCCCTCGATCAAATTGGCCAACAAGTTAGGTACAGAAACTATTGGCAATGCCAAATCAGTGGCCGTCTAAATAGAAGTATCCAACCCATACTAATTTGCGTTGCTCAGTTTCGTAGAATATAATGAAACGCTCACTAAAATTTACATATAGTGAATTCCCGCGATCAGCAGGTCGTCATATACTCGCACAATAGATGGTTATAAAAGTTCAGAACTTATATTCAACACAACAAATCTGCGGGCCTTTCAAACCCTATAATGCTGGACAATTTTTCTACTTGTCATCAGAACCGATACATTTCCCGTGTCACGTATATTCAAATAGTGGGAATTCCCACTTCAGCGGAACTTTATGTTTCGTCATAAATAGGTCCACAGAGTACAGAAACTATAAGCAATTACAAGTCAGTGGACCTCTAAATAGAACTACCCATCCCCCTCCAATATTCTAAAACGCTACAATTTCCACAATCAGCGGGTCTTCATACTTGCAAAGTAAATGGCCATAGGAGTCCAGAACTTAACAATTGTTTCGCCCTATAAGACTGGAGAATCAGTTTTCAACGAAACCGAAACGTTTCCCGGGTCACATTATTTGAATTGTGGTTCTTTGATTTAAGGAATTTATAATTTGGACTCGAAACATCTATAAAAGTTCAACACACAATCTTGTTGAGAAATCGATCAACCTTCTTCAGGTTTTAATAGTACAATATGTTTTTTCCAAAGGATTTCAGATATAAAAATTCAACTTTCAAGTAAAATACATACTTTGAATAAAAACAAAAAGTATAGGACGAGAAAATCAAAAAAATATTGAATGCACCAGCCGTATGTTCAAATTTGAGGAAGCTGCCAATTTCAAAAATGTCAGCTTAAGTGAAATAAAAATTTGTATCTCTTAAGACCTTTCTAGGCTGGAAATGTTCTTATGTTTCGAGTTGGTAATGATAAGGGCAGGCAAACTATGGTGGACTTTTCATAACAAGTTACCCTTAATATCTCAAACTAGTAAAATGGCGCATCATTATTTCAAACTTAAAATATACAGACTTACTGTTGCCAAAACATAATACATTATTTCCGCAAGTATACAGGTAACCCTCCAAGAACACGGTATTAGAAGAACACGGTTACCCATTCCCTCAAATTATACGGTTTCAAACAACACGATTTCCGTCAGTCTCTTTAATTTTGTTTCTGGTATATAGTTAACGTTCCTGTAATCCCTGAAATACATAAAAGAATCGATTCCATGCTTGGGAAGGCAAAGAGGTAAATGTAAAGCATGGTGCAAGACTGAAAGAGCCCAAAACTGATCAGGAGTGATGGGTTACTCACCAACAAAATGTCTGCTTTATGTACGTTTTTCCATGCGTACATCGCATAATGTGCATCCGAAATTTCACCACACTTCGCGGATATTATAACCTCCATTTTTTTAAACACGTACACACATCTGAAAATTCAATTGGACTTGTCCAAATTTCTCAAGAGAGTCCTTGGCCGTGTTGTAAAACAACAGCAGTACAAGAATTTCCCATACCTAAGAATGAAAAACAGATAAAATCAATTTTAGCGTTACTATATAGGGTATTATCATAAATTTATCAAAGATTTTACGAACGTTACAAAACCGTTAACAGAATGTCTGCCTAAGGATAACGTAATTAGTCAAGACAAAAACTACGTACAATGCTTTGATAAATTGTAATTAATGTTATGTAACGACCCAATATTGCAGTATACCGACTTCGAGAAAGCATTTATCTTAGCAACAGATGTCAGTAATGTCACAAAACGCAATGTACACAAGGTACAATTGGAAAAGGTTTCAGCCACTCACATAGCTAATGTCTTTAAAAACTCTAAGTCGGTTTGCTGGATGTTACAGTTAGAAGATCCGATATATTAACGCAGGTGCGTCATCTCGAGTGATGCCAAAAACCGTTGAGCCAAGAGGAAATTAATACTCCTCTATTTGTTTATAGAATAGATATTATTTCTACTACCGAATCAGTGCTCAATGAGTTTAATACCCAAATAGTTTTTCAACCGAATCCATCAGTCAAAGAAAATTTCGATGTAGAATTGAAAACACTATTTCAAAAAAAAAAAAAGATTCACTATCAGAAGTCACCACTTCAGCAATGAGACATTTAAATACTTTTTGACATTTAAATGCAATTATGAAGATCCAATTCGGTCAATCAAAATATAAAATAGTCGAAAGCAAATACGTCGCCCTTATTATAGTAGACGAAGACCAACATAACAGACTAATATTAGAACAACATAGAAAGTAACCACGGTATTTTAGAAAAAACCGAAAGAATCAAACGAAAATATTATTTCCCCAGAAATACAATTCAATGTCGTTCAACTCATGTTCCTTGTTTCCGACACTGAAAATGCACTGCCAAATATACAACTGTAGGTTGTATTTTGTGTATCGCAAACTAAAAGAAGCGCCAAGTGGCTTCGTTGCTGCTGACATAGCTACCCCTCTGATACTGAGATACTTTGTTGTGTGCATTTGTCACACTTAAAACAAACAATATCGCTGCTTTTCACATATTTCCGTTCACATAATTGACATAGTTACTGTATTCCACATTGTTGCCCTTTGATCTTCACAATTGTAGAGCGCCTATTGTCAGCAACTTATCGCTTACTGTAGAATGGGTATCCGACATTGCCTGGAACACTTGGCATCGACATAAATCGATGCCCCATATCCTTAGTTACCACTGCATGCAATTTCGGGTCAAAAGCTTCATCCGAGATTTCGGTCATCTATAAGCCGAAATCGATTTCACTTGATCTGATCTTTTAACGAACTAAACCAAAATGTTCGCACGAGGCGGACCCAATTTTTGCCAATCACCAGAGTACATCCAAAAATGAATTTGGCCATTACACGCGGTGCATATGATGAAATCCGGCTCCACCTTTCTAGCAACCCATCTAAAGGTTTTGGCAAAATTGATGATTGAATTCGTTTGGTCAGGATTGGTCACTAATTTTTATCGTTTGGTCACTCAAGATCAAACGGTAAATAAATAATGAAAAATTCAAAAAAAATATTCAATCAAATTTAATCATCAATTTTGTCAAAACCTTTAGATGGTGCTATGAAAGATGAAGCCATAAAATCCATTAGAAATTTTAATTTTTGTTTAATAAATTTGTAAAGCTTGATGGTCCACATGCGGTGGTGGAAACAGCGCTCCTACGCTTGTGTGGAAAGGGGGCATGAAATTGTGACCAAATGACATCAATTGGAAGCAACTGTTGTATTTTTGGATGTTGGCCAGGAAATGGGTAGAATCTCTTCCTGTTCCAGAAACAAATCAGCGTAATTGCTCTGGTGGCGGGGCGAATTGTAGAAATTTCACTTTCCCACCTGTGTAACACAATCCAGGAGTTTCGTCACTGAATTACAAAGCCTTACAATGTAGACAAACGACAGACATTTCGTGTGATGCTAGTGGTCGTTGTGTTTGATGTAATCGAACTTACTGCATTCTAAATTTAGTCGCTTGTGGTTCACCTTCATCAGTGCGGTTCCCACGTGAAGTAGATCGCCGCGCATTTGACTGGCTGCCCTGCGACAACCTAGGTTAACTTTAGGCATTGCACACGAACCAAATTTCTTCAAATTAGGTTGTTATTCTTCACTTAGAACTTCACAATATTGAAATCTTCGTGAATCAAAACTAATACAGTCTCGCTAGAAAACATTAGAATGAATTTGTGGTTATGTTTAAGCCTATAAAGTCAATATACCTAAATAGAATATCATATCAAAATGATTGTTCGTAAAATGTAATTAAATTCGCTTTGACCAAATGTGTTCTTAAAATCCACTAATTTTTTTACGAAAAAATAATTTTAAATCTATTAGAATTCACAAATTTTTGCTAAAATCTTTAAGAACAACCGCACGGTGTGAATAATCGAAATAAATAATCGAATGAGAAATATGTAATGCATGGCGCAGCTGTCAAACGATAGGACCGCTACCAACGCCATCTATTGAAAATAATCCGTACTAACTATATAAGTGAATGCTCATTGTCGAAATACAGGTGGTCTTAAGTGAATTCTCATACAAAACGCAATTTTCGATTTTCCAACTTTTCCGGTTTTTCCTAACAACAAACAAAAAAGAGTCAACCAAATGGGCCGAGCCATTCTCGAGTTTTTGCGAGACTAACGTACGGCAATTAATTTTTATAAATTACATCGCCTGAAAGTTCCTGGGCTGATACATAGATGATGTCACAAATATAAAATATCCATATGATTTTTAAATTCTACCAAACTTCAAATGATATACCTGTTAAAATTTTATGACATTTGATCATTAAGTTTACAAGTAACAGTTGTTTCAGTGAAGTGTTAATTTCAAAACAATGATGGGGTAAAATATCGTTGAAGCAAAGCAATGGCTTGATAAGTGTTATCCGAACTCTGCGCTTGGAAAATCCACCATCATTGACTAGTATGCTGGATTTAAAAGTGGTCATACAACCACCGAAGAAGCACCACGGTCTGGACGCCCAAATGACGCTGTGACTCCCGCAAACATAAAAAAAATCAACGAAATTGTTTTGAAAGACCGTAAAGTGAAATTGCATATTTTGGGCGAACATTTGTCCATGAGAAAGCTGTGATCGAAGTGGGTACCGCGTTTGCTCACAGTGGATCACAGAAACAATGCAAAATTGCACGAATCACACATTGAATTTCTTCCGCATCGACCGTATTTGCCAGATTTGGCCCCCAGCGATTATTACTTGTTTGTAAAAATCAAGAAATCTCCAGGGAAAGAGATTTAGCTCCAATGAGAAGTGATTGCCGAAAATGATGCTCATCAGCTCAGGCTTCAAAATATTAGAGAGGCGTTAGACTGATTGAATCGCGCTAGAAGGAAATTATGTTGAAGAATAAAATGTATTTTTCCCAAAAAAAAATTGTGTTTTATTTGTTAGACCGGGAAATTTCCATGATGATTTTCAACTAAATGACTTAAAAAAAGGTATTGAATTACGATTAAATGCCAAAATAAAAGGATTACACGTTAATATGATTAAGTGATCAATGATCACGCGATTAAATGTTAAACGGTGATGTGAATTAAATTTTTTACGATTAAGGTATCCAATAGAATTGGGCGTTTCCGAGCGAAAATTAAGCAGAAAACCACTCATGCATTATATCATTCTACGATGATGTTAAAAGCATTCCAAAGCAATATATATCAATCCTAAAATAATTTATTGTTGTGGCCATATATTATACGAACTTCCTTTACCTTATTCTATTTAGTGTTGCCGTAATACGTAAAATATTCAAACGCTTATTGACAGACATAAAACAAATAAACAACAAATGTATAATTTGAAATCCCAAATGGGTTTTTTTTAACTTTTTAAATTTTTTCTCCTATATTCGAATATTTCTCAAATAAATTTTCTTATACAAAACGAAATTGGTTTGTTGCGTCTCATTTGCATATATGTACAATATATATTTGTACGAGTACAAGTACGTTACATACATATTTCTAGTGTACTCGTATACGAATTCTTCGAATAATTTTTTTGTACTTAATACAAAACGAAAAAAAAAAAAATATTTACGAAAGTGTCGAAGGATTTATTGACTTACTCGCATATGGATATAGACTTGTTTGTATAAATGTTTGCTAGGGAGGATGTTGTGGATACAAAACAAAACAAAAAAAATATATTCCAATATGCTCTATTACAACATATTACCAACAAACATTTGATGATAGACGAATTTTATTATGTGTGATGATCGTCTAATGTTTGAAGAAACCTTGAATGAACGAAAGAATGTGTGTCTTGACCTATGCTAGCTGCGTACAAACATTTCTTATCACAGCAAAACAACCATCTAAATCAATATTTGTGCTACCTTGAAATGATCAATATACCAAACTACCTACCGATAACATGCACAGCAAATACAAATATAACGAAATACTAATCTACATACATTTTCAGTTTGACATGCAACATTCTTTCTTTCATGCCTTATATATTTTTTTACATATCTGTGCCTACGAACATTATTTCCAGTTGTAAAGAGATAAAAAATACGTAAAGACTGAAAACATTTAAATTGTTATATTGGTATATTTACAGGCAGGCATTGGTATTTTTATGACACATTGTCAAAAGACGAGCTAGCAGATACCTAACTCTAAGAATTATTATAACACACCTCTCTAAACCAACCAGTGTTTATTTACCTGAAGAAACGGAGCTTTTCTTTAGGTTCAGCTCGGTGCTTTTATTTTCAAGTAACTAAGGTTTGTGAATCGATTTCTTTCAGTAAGATGTTACCAATAAACGAACACTTCAAAAGCTACTGCCTATTCTCCAGGGTTGTCGGATTGAAGGTGCTACATCCAGTGAGGTATGGCGGTAGTTCTTGCAGATTAACGGATGTGATTTATTACAGACTTTCTATAGATGTTATGTTTGTATGTGTATTACCAGTACATCTAGAACACTACTTTATGTCGATTCTGGCTTTCCTATTGACGATGGGTAACATGACCTCTAACGGTTTTTGCTTAAAGCTTTATTTAAATACAAGTTCATACAGAAGCTTGGGCAGCTCATCTTAAATTTCTAATACGTATTTTTAAAACAAGTACATATTTTACATAATGTATTGAATTATGAAAGCATTGCATGCTGACCGAACGTGATGAGATTCCAAAAGTTGTCTTTTCTGATGAGAAAATTTTCACCATTCAACAGTATGTGAATAAACAAAATGATCGTAGTTGGTTAGAGCACAAGTCCAACGATAATTTGGACACAAGAGTTGCTATGCGCAAGCAATCACTAGCTTATGTTATGGTTTGGGCTGCAGTGACTGCAGATGGACGCACTCCTCTGGTTTTCATCGAACATACCACCAAAAGATCCTAAACGATGATTTGCTACCTTGGGCACGTACACACTTTGGTACGAACTGTTGGACATTCCAACAGGACTCGGCACCGTCACACAAACCTCGAGCTACACAGCAATTTTTACAACATTGCGTTCCGCGGCTGATTTCGTCGAAAGAATGGCCACCATATTCACCAGACTTGAATCCCATGGATTTCTCCATATGGTCCATTTTGGAGAGTAAGGTGTCCACTAAAAAATACGAAAGTGTTGATTCATTGAAGTCAGGTCTTGTTCGAGAATGGAATAAAATTCCGCAAGCCCACGTTTGGTCAGCATGCAATGCTTTCTATGGAAGACTGAATCAACTAATCAGAGCCAAAGGAGGTCATATCGAGCAGTAACATGTTTTTCATAAAATATAATATGTTTTCAACATATTCCGCACGAAATTTCAATAAAAAATAATCAAAATTAAAAAAATTACAGCGTTTTCATTTGGTAACACTTGGTCTCAGCCACATACTATTAAAGTTAGCCGAAAGTTTCCAGCCGAAAGATCAAAAAAATCGATAATGCAGATAGTGTCTTCGCTTTCTCAGCCGAAAGTATATAATAAGTCACCGTTGATCAATATTCTTCAGCCGAAAGTTATCAGCCGAATAATTAGTTCAACAATACATCAACAGAAACCAATTTGAAGGTTTTAGTATGCGAAGTTTGTTGTAAAACCTAATTCTATTTAAACTTGAGAAAAACAAATGTTTACATTGACTTTGCTCCAAATGAACATAAAATAAGATGGGGATGCCACTATGGACATTTGATATATCATAATTGTTGGCGAACTTTGGCGTAATTATGTAGAAATTCTGAAGGGGATAAACAGGTGTAATTTATCAAAATTCCGCTAATTCAATATATCGAAAATGCCTTGAATAGTCTGTCGTTCTAGGTTTGCATACCTTGTCATTGATGCCACTATGGTCACTTGATAGGCCATCATGCTGGTCAACATCGGCCTAACTGTGAAGAAATATTAGATTAGCAAAGTTGTCCCCCCCGTATGCGAAACGAAATTAACCGGTTAATGAAACCTGTTAACGAAATTCTGATGGGGATACAGGGGTCCAATTTTACAAAATTTCCATAGTTTAATTTCTGAAAATTTCATTGAATGGCCTAGCGCTCTTTTTAAACCTAAATCCGTATTGATGCCACTGTTGCCATTTGATAGGCCGTAATGCCTGTTAACAACAGTCAATCTTTGAAGAAATTGTGATGGGAATACGGTGGACAATTTAACAAAATTTCCATAGTTAAATTTCTGAAAAATACATTGACCATTCAATCAACTTTCTGGCCCTAATGCCTGTTAACAACAGTCCAATTTTGCAGAAATTCTGATGGGGATACAGGGGTGTAATTTGACAAGATTTCAATAGTTCAATTTCTGAAAAATTCATTGAATGGCTCGGTGCTCTTGCTTAACCCTAATTCGCATTGATGCCACTATGGCCATTTGTTAGGCCCTAATGCCTGTTATCAACAGTCCAATTTTGAAGAATTTCTGATGGGGATACAGGGGTGTAATTTGATAAGATTTCAATAGTTCAATTTCTGGAAAAATTCATTGAATGGCCCGGCACTCTTGCTTAACTTTAATTCGCATTGATGCCACTATAGCCATTTGATAGGCCCTAATGCCTGCTAACAACAGTACAATTTTGAAGAAGTTCTGATGAGGATACATGGGTGTAATTTGACAATACGGGTATTTTATACGAGTGGAAACAATACGAGTGGCATCAATGCGAATTAAGGCAAAACAAGAGCGCCGAGCCTTTAAAGAATTTTTCAGAAATTTCAAAAATACTCGTATTGTCAAATTACACCCCTGTATCCCCATCAGATTTTCTTCAAAATTGTACTGTTGTTAGCAGGCATTAGGGCCTATCAAATAGCCATAGTGGCATCAATGCGAATTAAAATTAAGCAAGATCACCGGGCCATTCAATGAATTTTTCAGAAATTGAACGATGGAATTTTTTTTCTAATTACACCCCTGTATCCCCATCAGAATTTCTTCAAAATTGGACTGTTGTTAACAGGCATTAGGGCCTATCAAACAGCTATATTGGCATCAATGCGAATTAAAGTTAAGCAAGAGCGCCGGGCCATTCAATGAATTTTTCAGAAATTGAACTATTGAAATCTTATCAAATTACACCTCTGTTTCCCCATCAGAATTTCTTCAAAATTGGACTGTTGTTAACAGGCATTAGGGCCTATCAAATGGCTATAGTGGCATCAATGCGAATTAAGGTTAAGCAAGAGCGCCGAGCCATTCAATGAATTTTTCAGAAATTGAACTATTGAAATCTTATCAAATTACACCCCTGTATCCCCATCAGAATTTCTTCAAAATTGGACTTGTGTTAACAGGTATTAGGGCCTATCAAATGGCGATAGTGACATCAATGGGAATTAAGGTTAAGCAAGAGCGCCGGGCCATTCAATGAATTTTTCAGAAATTGCCTTATGGAATTTTTTTTTCAAATTACACCCCTGTATCCCCATCAGAATTTCTGCAAAATTGGACTGTTGTTAGTAGGCATTAGGGCCTATCAAATGGCTATAGTGGCATCAATGCGAATTAAAGTTAAGCAAGAGCGCCGGGCCATTTATTGAATTTTTCAGAAATTGAACGATGGAATATTTTTTCAAATTACACCCCTGCATCTCCATCAGAATTTCTTCAAAATTGGTATGTTGTTAGCAGGCATTAGGGCCTATCAAACAGCCATAAAGGCATCAATGCGAATTAAGGTTAAGCAAGATCACCGGGCCATTCAATGAATTTTTCAGAAATTGCCTTATGGAATTTTTTTTTCAAATTACACCCCTGTATCCCCATTAGAATTTCTTCAAAATTGGACTGTTGTTAACAGGCATTAGGGCCTATCAAATGGCTATAGTGGCATCAATGCGAATTAAGGTGAAGCAAGAGCGCCAGGCCATTCAATGAATTTTTCAGAAATTGCCTTATGGAATTTTTTTTTCAAATTACACCCCTGTATCACCATCAGAATTTCTGCAAAATTGGACTGTTGTTAGTAGACATTAGGGCCTATCAAATGACCATAGTGGCATCAATGCGAATTAAAGTTAAGCAAGAGCGCCGGGCCATTTAATGAATTTTTCAGAAATTGAACGATGGAATATTTTTTCAAATTACACCCCTGCATCTCCATCAGAATTTCTTCAAAATTGGTATGTTGTTAGCAGGCATTAGGGCCTATCAAACAGCCATAAAGGCATCAATGCGAATTAAGGTTAAGCAAGATCACCGGGCCATTCAATGAATTTTTCAGAAATTGCCTTATGGAATTTTTTTTTCAAATTACACCCCTGTATCCCCATTAGAATTTCTTCAAAATTGGACTGTTGTTAACAGGCATTAGGGCCTATCAAATGGCTATAGTGGCATCAATGCGAATTAAGGTGAAGCAAGAGCGCCAGGCCATTCAATGAATTTTTCAGAAATTGCCTTATGGAATTTTTTTTTCAAATTACACCCCTGTATCCCCATCAGAATTTCTGCAAAATTGGACTGTTGTTAGTAGGCATTAGGGCCTATCAAATGGCTATAGTGGCATCAATGCGAATTAAAGTTAAGCAAGAGCGCCGGGCCATTTAATGAATTTTTCAGAAATTGAACGATGGAATATTTTTTCAAATTACACCCCTGCATCTCCATCAGAATTTCTTCAAAATTGGTATGTTGTTAGCAGGCATTAGGGCCTATCGAATGGTCATAGTGGCATCAATGCGAATTAAAGTTAAGCAAGAGCGCCGGGCCATTCAATGAATTTTTCAGAAATTGCCTTATGGATTTTTTTTTTCAAATTACACCCCTGTATCCCCATCAGAATTTCTTCAAAATTGGACTGTTCCTAGCAGGCATTAGGGCTTATCAAATGTTTATAGTGGCATCAATGCGAATTAAAATTAAGCAAGAGCGCCGAGCCATTCAATGAATTTTTCAGAAATTGAACTATTGAAATCTTATCAAATTACACCCCTGTATCCCCATCAGAACTTCTTCAAAATTGGACTGTTGTTAACAGGCATTAGGCCTATCAATTGGCTATAGTGGCATCAATGCGAATTAAGGTTAAGCAAGAGCGCCGGGCCATTCAATGAATTTTTCAGAAATTGCTTTATGGATTTTTTTTTCTAATTACACCCTTGTATCCCCATCAGAATTTCTGCAAAATTGGACTGTTGTTAAAGAGCATTAGGGCCTACCAAATGGCTATAGTGGCATCAATGCGAATTAAGGTTAAGCAAGAGCGCCGGGCCATTCAATGAATTTTTCAGAAATTGCCTTATGGATTTTTTTTTTCAAATTACACCCCTGTATCCCTATCAGAATTTCTTCAAAATTAAACTGTTGTTAGCAGGCATTAGGGCCTATCAAATAGCTATAGTGGCATCAATGCGAATTAAAGTTAAGCAAGAGCGCCGGGCCATTCAATGAATTTTTAGGAAATTGAACTATTGAAATCTTATCAAATTACACCCCTGTATCCCCATCAGAATTTCTTCAAAATTGGACTGTTGTTAACAGGCATTAGGGCCTATCAAACGACCATAGTGGCATCAATGCGAATTAAGGTTAAGCAAGATCACCGGGCCATTCAATGAATTTTTCAGAAATTGGACGATGGATTATTTTTTTCAAATTACACCCCTGTTTCCCCATCAGAATTTCTTCAAAATTGGACTGTTGTTAGTAGGCATTAGGGCCTATCAAATGGCTATAGTGGCATCAATGCGAATTAAAGTTAAGCAAGAGCGCCGGGCCATTTAATGAATTTTTCAGAAATTGAACGATGGAATATTTTTTCAAATTACACCCCTGCATCTCCATCAGAATTTCTTCAAAATTGGTATGTTGTTAGCAGGCATTAGGGCCTATCAAACAGCCATAAAGGCATCAATGCGAATTAAGGTTAAGCAAGATCACCGGGCCATTCAATGAATTTTTCAGAAATTGCCTTATGGAATTTTTTTTTCAAATTACACCCCTGTATCCCCATCAGAATTTCTTCAAAATTGGACTGTTGTTAACAGGCATTAGGGCCTATCAAATGGCTATAGTGGCATCAATGCGAATTAAGGTGAAGCAAGAGCGCCAGGCCATTCAATGAATTTTTCAGAAATTGCCTTATGGAATTTTTTTTTCAAATTACACCCCTGTATCACCATCAGAATTTCTTCAAAATTGGACTGTTGTTAGTAGACATTAGGGCCTATCAAATGACCATAGTGGCATCAATGCGAATTAAAGTTAAGCAAGAGCGCCGGGCCATTCAATGAATTTTTCAGAAATTGAACGATGGAATATTTTTTCAAATTACACCCCTGCATCTCCATCAGAATTTCTTCAAAATTGGTATGTTGTTAGCAGGCATTAGGGCCTATCGAATGGTCATAGTGGCATCAATGCGAATTAAAGTTAAGCAAGAGCGCCGGGCCATTCAATGAATTTTTCAGAAATTGAACGATGGAATATTTTTTCATATTACACCCCTGCATCTCCATCAGAATTTCTTCAAAATTGGTATGTTGTTAGCAGGCATTAGGGCCTATCGAATGGTCATAGTGGCATCAATGCGAATTAAGGTTAAGCAAGATCACCGGGCCATTCAATGAATTTTTCAGAAATTGCCTTATGGATTTTTTTTTCAAATTACACCCCTGTATCCCCATCAGAATTTCTTCAAAATTGGACTGTTGTTAACAGGCATTAGGGCCTATCGAATGGTCATAGTGGCATTAATGCGAATTAAGGAAAAGCAAGATCACCGGGCCATTCAATTAATTTTTCAGAAATTGAACGATGGAATTTTTTCAAATTACACCCCTGTATCCCCATCAGAATTTCTTCAAAATTGGACTGTTGTTAACAAGCATTAGGGCCTACCAAATGGCTATAGTGGCATCAATGCGAATTAAGGTTAAGCAAGAGCGCCGGGCCATTCAATGAATTTTTCAGAAATTGCCTTATGGATTTTTTTTTTCAAATTACACCCCTGTATCCCCATCAGAATTTCTTCAAAATTGGACTGTTGTTAGCAGGCATTAGGGCCTATCAAATAGCTATAGTGGCATCAATGCGAATTAAAGTTAAGCAAGAGCGCCGGGCCATTCAATGAATTTTTAGGAAATTGAACTATTGAAATCTTATCAAATTACACCCCTGTATCCCCATCAGAACTTCTTCAAAATTGGACTGTTGTTAACAGGCATTAGGGCCTATCAATTGGCTATAGTGGCATCAATGCGAATTAAGGTTAAGCAAGAGCGCCGGGCCATTCAATGAATTTTTCAGAAATTGCCTTATGGAATTTTTTTTTCAAATTACACCCCTGTATCCCCATTAGAATTTCTTCAAAATTGGACTGTTGTTAACAGGCATTAGGGCCTATCAAATGGCTATAGTGGCATCAATGCGAATTAAGGTGAAGCAAGAGCGCCAGGCCATTCAATGAATTTTTCAGAAATTGCCTTATGGAATTTTTTTTTCAAATTACACCCCTGTATCCCCATCAGAATTTCTGCAAAATTGGACTGTTGTTAGTAGGCATTAGGGCCTATCAAATGGCTATAGTGGCATCAATGCGAATTAAAGTTAAGCAAGAGCGCCGGGCCATTTAATGAATTTTTCAGAAATTGAACGATGGAATATTTTTTCAAATTACACCCCTGCATCTCCATCAGAATTTCTTCAAAATTGGTATGTTGTTAGCAGGCATTAGGGCCTATCGAATGGTCATAGTGGCATCAATGCGAATTAAAGTTAAGCAAGAGCGCCGGGCCATTCAATGAATTTTTCAGAAATTGCCTTATGGATTTTTTTTTTTCAAATTACACCCCTGTATCCCCATCAGAAATTCTTCAAAATTGGACTGTTGTTAACAGGCATTAAGGCCTATCAAATGGCTATAGTGGTATCAATGCGAATTAAGGTTAAGTAAGAGCGCCAGGATATTGAATGAATTTTTCAGAAATTGAACGATGGAATTTTTTTTTTCAAATTACACCCCTGTATCCCCATCAGAATTTCTTCAAAATTGGACTGTTGTTGACAGGCATTAGGGCCTATTAAATAGCCATAGTGGCATCAATGCGAATTAAAGTTAAGCAAGAGCGCCGGGCCATTCAATGAATTTTCCAGAAATTGAACTATTGAAATCTTATCAAATTACACCCCTGTATCCCCATCAGAATTTCTGCAAAATTGGACTGTTGTTAGTAGGCATTAGGGCCTATCAAATGGCCATAGTGGCATCAATGCGAATTAAAGTTAAACAAGAGCGCCGAGTCAATTATTGATTTTTTTCAGAAATTGCACTATTGAAATCTTCCTTATCAGAATTCCTTCAAAATTGAAAAAAATCTTTTATTTTAATGTCAACTTAAAGAAGTTAATTATATTATTGAATAATATTTCTTAAATACCTAACTTTCGGCTTATATTTCATCAACATTGTTGAATTTTTTTTTTCGGCTTATCAAACCAAAGACACAATCTGCATTATCATTTTTATTATTTTCGGCTGGCAACTTTCGGCTAACTTTAACAAGGTCTCAGCCACCCTGTATAATTTAGTCATAATATTTTCATGTTACGTATAGTACATATAACCCTTCTATTTATGTTATATACACATACAATTTGGTTTATACTACTCAATTCTTTATACTTCATTATCAATTTTTTGCAAAGCAAATTCGTGTTTTTTCAAACTAACTTCAATTAAATGCAGAGCAAATTCAAATATTTTTAACACAAATTCCAGTTTTAATATTTTAAGTTCGTAAATTTTTTGCAACTTTTTACAAAACAAATTCAGTGCTCCCAATTCTTAACCGATTACGATGGGATTGGGTATGCTGGATGGAAATGTAATTCCTAACTAGTTTTTGGAAGAAGTTCTGGAACATGGCCACCTGGGACGGAACTCGGCCAATTCCTAACGGATTAGGATGCGATTGGGTATGTTGCATGGAAATGGAATTCCTAAATGGTTTTTGGAAAAAAACCTGGAATATAGCCACTTGGGACGGAACTCCATCAATTCTTAACGGATTGTAATGGGATTGGGACTTGCAGATTAAGCGTTAAGAAACACAGCTATAATAAAGTTCAGTTCATGTTTCACGAAACAAAATTTGGATCATGTTTTCCATATAAAATTTTAATTGATCCGGATCAATAAACGTCAAGAAACACTGCAATTATAACAATTGTATGTGCTATTTCTAACCTAAGTACACCAATTTTAAAAGACGATAAGTTCTATTAAAATATGATTTAAATAGATAAACAAGCTTTTAATAAAATTAAATTTCACATATTTAATCCATTTCACATATACTGTCACGTATTTTGTATCAAAATGAGGCTTCGAAAATTTAAGGAAAGATGGCATTGAAATCACTTTACCACTCGTCATTAGGAAAAAGGAATTAGGAAAGATATTTACATAGCGTTTTTGTCAAAAATTTCATTTTCTGGCCTACTGAGAAATCATTTATGTTCTAAATTTTTATAATTGTAATGTTTCTCATACGTTTCTATTTAGTTTCTATTCACAATTAATAAAGCGACACGGGAATTTAGATTTATTTATAAATAAAACAAACTTTATTGGTTACATTTTTATTCTTTACACTTTTCCTGCTTTAATCACAGGGAATCTTTTTTATTATAATTTTGACTGTGTCTTTTTAATATATCTTTTTACCTTTTTGTTCTTATTTCTACTAAGCATTTTTTTTTGTACGTTGCATTCTTGCACTTTTCCAAAAATCGAAATTAAATAACTTTATTGCATTACCTTGTATTCAATTTACATTGTATTCAATTTTTGGAAAGTGCAGTGTACACATAATTTATATACTACATAATTTATGAAACATCGTTTCCGTATCGAAATTGGATAGGAAAAATATCCCCAATTTAATTTTGTTTTTGAAAACATTTACACAAACTGTTTACCACAGTAAAAGAAATGTTTGCGGCAGAAATACCATGAAAATATTTTTCCTAATTCAAGCCGCAGCCACGCAAATGCAAATACATACCAACATTGGCGTATTTGTCCAAATAACAAATCGTGTAGCCACAAAACAAATGACAAATTCAAATCAAGGTTACATTTGTCCAACATTGGCGCACATTCGCTCATGCTAAACAAATTATCGAAAATGCTCCAGAAAATCGTGCAAAAATATATTTTCGTGACGTAAGTCGATTCAATTTGCATCTCTAAGATGAATGTTACAACTAAGGCGTTGGGAACAGTAACTCAAAACGACTGCACTAACTACATCACAAACATGCTAATGAGGCTACCGTAAGCAGTTGACAGGCAGCCTCTTCATTAGAATATTAAAACTAATACGGCAAACCCATTTTTTTTAATTGTTTAATTTGATTTTTAAAAGGTTTAATTTGAATTTGAAAATGTTTTATTTGTTTTGGAAAAAGTTGCCAGTGAACTTTAAATGGTTTAATTTGAAATTGAAATTTTATATCTAGTAATTGTTTTTCTAGTCTGTAGTCTATTATTGTGGGTCGATCTCTATCGGTTCATCCCAGCTCTGCTAGTCCTTTGATTTAAGCGGCGCATGGAAGCATTAATTCTAAAGGTTTTATTCTTTTTAGGCGCTTCGGTCCATTGGTGCTATTAAGTAAGTTCCGCAGTTCCTCGTTGTCATGTTGCTGCAAATTTTTGTATTTCATCGCTGATGTATTCCATTTTTAAGTCTCGATAGAGGTTGTCATTTCTAATGTATTCATAATGAATGTAGCGCTCTGTTTTGAAATGTTTGTATGATCTTAAATGTATAGTTTTCCTTGCACAGCCCCAAAAGTGAACACCATACGTCCAGATAGGTTTTATGATTTGTTTATACACAGCAGGTTGTTGTGGGTTATCAGTTCGGAGTGTCTTCCAACAAGCCAGTGCATTTTTCTAAATTTTAAATTCAGGTCTTGCCTTTTTTTAACATGCGCTTTCCACCTGAGTTTAGAGTCTAGCGTCATGCCGAGATACTTAACATTATCATAATATGGAATTTGTTTCGAATTCAGTCTAATCGGAATATATTTTAATTTACTATTTGTAAAATTGATATGTGTTCATCTCGATTCGTTGAGTGTTATTCTCCATTTGTTTATCCAGTTATTCACGATATCAATAGCATTTTTTAGTTTTCTTGTGGACTCAACAATACCAGCATCGGTGGTCATAACAGCTGTGTCATCAGCAAACGTGCCTATTCTAGCTTGTACTATGTTTGGTAGATCATATTTTCTTCAGTTTTGAGCAGTATTTTTCCGATCTCACCCGGAAGTAACGGTCGTTGATGTAAGACTTTAGCATTTCAAAATGTTGTTTTGGCAAATATTTGTTACAGGCTGGCTACTGCCAACCTGCAGATTTTCACTAAGCACCTGCAGAGGCCTCCACGGTGATTTTTGCCGGCTACGTTCTCAGCGGAGAAGTGCGAAGGTCGTGGGGTTTGAGGCATGCAGGGCTCCTGGCCTACACCGTGATGATTACAGAAAGTTGGGGGGGAACGCAAATAATAATAAACCGAGTTCCGCCGAAATTCGTCGGCCGGAACCTGAGGAACGACATGAATAATCAAAATAATAAATACATAAAAAAAAATGATAACGGAAGAGGTGCCTTGGTGCGCGCATCCATCCGAATTCAAACGGGATCAAGCCCTGGTTACGGAATTGGATGCGGGCACCAAGGGACCGCAAACACTAAACCGACACAGAGGGAGTCTCCGCTCCCATCACACCACACCGAAAAATTTTATTCATTTTATTTAAAAAAACACAGGGAAAAGAAACAACTTCCCCCTCCACCCATACCACGCTAAGGAGAGAATGAGAGAGAGAGAGAGAAATGCGGACCGAGCGCGTGCACCCGCTGGCGGCGCTCGATTACAATAAATTTGTATATAATTTAAAAATTTAGAATATAAAAATTGTAAATAGAAAAAATATCAAAAATAAAAAAATCAAAAAAAATCTAAATAAAAATAAAAAAAATAAAAAATTGTACCTTAATACTAAAAACCCTGTTGCGGCCTTGAGCGGCCGTCATGCCACAGGTGGCCTTGCCCCACCCGGACCGTTGCGGTGCCTTTCACCGATACCAATAATAAAATAGCCGGTTGACTACGCGTTAGTTGCGACCTTGTGCGGTCGGGCGTTGCGGCAGACCACCGATAACCAGGGATAAACAATAGCCGGCTGGCCACCTGTATTGTTGCGGTGTTTTCACCGCTAATAAAAATGTGAATGGCCGCGTGGTTGTTGTTGGCCACTCGTTACAAATTCAATTTTAACAACAAAACACCCGTTATTCAAATTTAATAAAATGCTGTAGCCGTAGAAAATAATTTGGAATGCCAATGTTATTGTAGCCCCGGAAACTCGCTTTTTCTGATTTATTTGCAACTACCAAATACACTAATAATATCTCTGCTCACGACAACTTACACATCCGTTACGACAACTTGCATATAAAATCGGTATGTCACGCATGTACCAATTTATATTCCCGTAAGATCAATCTCGCACCTTTTTCATATCATCCTGCACTCACAAAATACACGAGCTCTGTATATTAGGGCTTTTTCTCATTTAAGTAACAAGATGGGCGTTTTCCACATAAAAAAAATTCACTTCAACCAATCAAATATGATCAAACTTATAAATCTTTATTATAATATTTTACACCTTTTTATTATCATAACAAAATTTTTTTTTTTAATTAACAAAACTAATCAAAACTTTTAATTTTCGACCAAAATAGTCTTTTCAGAATTACATAAAATCAACTTTACCAAATTTTATATCTCAAACAAGACTTTTCTTTATAAAAATCAAAACTAGACTGTCATTATCCAAATCAAAACTCGAATGAAAAAAACAAAATTCGTACGCCGCACATACGACGCGCAAAACATTCCAGAAGAATTGTCTTTCTTCTCTGTTTCTCGTTTACATCAATTCGCATTGGTGTAAACGAGAGGCATATAAGAAAAACATTCTTATGGAATGTTTTGCTTGACACACACTCGATACGCATTGTTCTCTCTTTCCCAACATCTTTCTCACCCTCGCGCCACCTTACAAAAAGATACGTATAAAACAAACATCTACAAAAGTGGGGACAACAACCGAGGTGAATAAAAATACCAACACTGAGCAAACATAGAAAGTGGATGCACAAACCCGAGGAAAATACAAATAAAATACAAACAGCGCTTGTTACGATCAGGTAATCGTAACATATTGTTGGAGCTTAAATTCTAGACCGCGATGCCAAACCTTATCAAATGCTTGGGCTATTTCTAAGAATATTGCTGAACATAAATCATTTTTTTCAGCGCCTTCTTAATTGTATCAGTAATTCTATGTACCTGTTCTATCGTTGAGTGCCTTACTCGAATCACTTTATAGTCTCTTGAGAAACATGTCTCTCGAAAATCTTTGATGTTGTTGTTAACAAAGAAATATGACTATACGATATTTTGTCGTTTAGCGGTTTATTCGGCTTTGGAATCATTATGATTTCCGCTACTTCCCATTGTCTCGGAACATAACACAGTCTACAGGTAGCATTGATTATGTGCTGTAGTTTTCTTAGTGCTTTTTCTGGTAAAGCTTTGATTATTCGCCCCGTTATCAAGTCGTATCCAGGGGTTTTTTATCTTTGAGGTTTTTTACTTCTTGTTTGATTTCTTTCAGAGTAACTGGTGGCATAAATGCCTCATCTACTTTGCTTATAGGTGTTAGATATTCATTATTCGCTTGTCCAGTTGGTGGTTTGAAGGTATTTTCTAGGTGTTAGGCAAACAGATCAGCTTTTTGTTTTTCGCTGCGAGTCCAGGTTCCATCAACCATTCTAATGGGTGGCACTTGCATATTAGACCTTTTTAAACCTTTGGTGGCTTTGCCAGGGAATAGTCTGTGTCAGGTTTACCTGTCAGATTACTTAGGAAGCTTGCAACTGACTCATTCTTAATCTCGTAGTTTAAGTTTGTTACACAAGCTGTTTAGGATTGTTTAATCTTGAGGGGCTCTAGTTATCTGCCAAGTCTTACAAGCTTTTATATTTTCGTTAACCAATTTTCTCACTTCGACTGGATGGTATATACTTTTTGTAATATTTCTTGCTGATCATTAGTATTTTCCCAGGCCGTTTTTTGCGCATTTTCAATGAGGGTTTCCAGTTCTTCTTTTGTCATGTAAGCGTTCGAGGTCTGCATCTGTAGATTGATCTTTTCTTCAACTAGCTGTCGAAAGTATTCCCAGTTGGTTTTGTTATTTGTTAGTCTTGGAGGGCTTGCTTTCCTTATTACCGTGTTACTTATGGTCATTAAAACTGGAGAATGGTCTGACGGTAGCCCTTCTTCATTTTCGACTGCTAAGTAATTTTCGGAGATTACTCTTGATATATAGAAATCCGTAGGCCAGTAGGTTGGCTTTCTATTGGAGTGAAACTCACATTTCGATGTCCTGCCTGCTTGGGACTCACTTCCTTTGGGACTAGTTCTATTTGATCCCCAGAATATGTGTTTTGCGTTAAAGTCGCCTCCAATAATAAATTTATTACCATGCGAGTTCAGAAATTTGATGTAGTCTTCTCTTTTGGGTTATATCTGGGTGGACATTAGATTGTGATATAGTAGCTACTTCTTGCATAGCTTCTTCCACTATTTTTAATTCTTCGTGGTGTTGTATGTTATCCTTACTAAATATTGCTGTCCAGCCTCTAGCCCTTTCTGCTGGATGTAGAGCTTGATACCACTGGTATCCACGTATTTTGCCATACGAGATTCTGGTAAAATGACTTTGTTGAGATTAAACTGAAATATATCATTTTTTTTTGTGTTTAAAAATACTTCTAATTCTGAAATGTGTTGCGCTAGGGCATTTGCATTCCAGGTAGCAAATCTCTTGACGTTTTACTTGACGTCCCCGCTATTTTTTTATCTCGGCTCATCGATGTATTTTCTAGTATTAGTAGTATCAGGACTTGTTTTTTCAGTAGCTCGCCCATAAATTCTAGCCTTTGGTCCTACCCAGCCAGATGTGAATTGATGGCGTTTAGCTTCTGAAGTATTTCTTACAGGGCATTGATTTCCTGACTCGGTGCTGCCTTGATATATTCGTTCTGCTTAGCCGTTTGTGCATAATGCTCTCAGTGTTGTCAAATGTTAGCATGCAAAGGCGGAGGCTAATTTTGTTTGTTTCTCGTTCATCGTTTGCGTTTATATTGACCTTATTCTTTAATATGTTCACAGCGTTTAGGATTTTAAATCTTTTCTGGCTTAGTTTCTTAATTATTTCTTCGTTTGGGCATGTAGCTCTCTGACGATGACTTTAATTGGTTGCTCAGCTTTGTTTTCATATGTGAACCATTCAATGTTTTGAGCAGTGATTGCATTTGATAACCTTCTGTAGGTTACTGTTTCAGTGCAGCAACTTTATATTTATCGTTTGGAACTACCTAGTTTCACTACTTTTAATTGTTCCCCTATTCACTAACATTAAGTATGTTAATACCCATTAACATACTTAATGTTAGTGAATATGGAACAATTAAAACGGAGGTGCCTCTTTATGTATTGCTTGATTTTCCTGCACTTTCCCTTGGTTAATTACGTTGGATGTATTAACTGGTTGCAGTGGTCTCTCTTTCGTTACCAGTGATACGTTCTTCGTATGATTGTTCCACCTCATGCGAAGATTCTGCTTTTCTTTTTTTTTCTTTTTATGTTTAGTTTTAATTTTCCTTCGTCTGTTTCATACAGAGCTATAGGCTCTTTTTTGGCTTGATTCTCATTTTTGATTACAGCAATTTCATCTTTAAGCTGTTCTTGGTTCACGTTCTCCTTGCGTTCAGCATTTTCATTATCTGCTGGGAAGTGGGAGCATTTGCCTAGCTGGTGATCTAGAGATCCTTGTGCTTGGTATGAAAGAGTTTCGCAATGATTAGCTTACCCCAGAATCCGTTGCGCCTACCTCGTGTGAGAGTAGATTGGCTACTGTGCAGTTGACGTACCATCTGGGGTATAAAACCTAACCAGTGAGATTGGTAGTGAGTCAGTGAAGAGAACATCATTTGCTACGTTCTCGGTGTTTTGTTATAACGCCGTTTCTCGATTGCCTGAGCCTCGTTGGTTAATTAGCAGGGAGCACTACGTGCACGTGAGGTTGACATTTTGGCTGGTATATTGACCTTCTAGACCGACGCCCCTCACCCCCAAATTTTGCTATATGACGTGATTTTATGTCGATGGTTCCAATGTTTGACTATAAGTAGCACTATAATTAAATAAAAAAATTGTTTTGATTTTATTTGTGTTTGTTTTGTGTAGCTGTTAATATTAATAAAATAATTTAACAAAACATTTTGGTAATATATTTTAAAATTTAATGAAAAGTAAATATTAATTCATATAAAATTAATCAATTGTTCACCGATTCAATACACTACCGAGCGTCCGGTAGTTGTGGAATCGAAAGAAGAGAAATTCTAGGTGTTCACTGGTTCTTTATGAATTTGAAAAAGGGTTTTTATTTTTTATGGGGATTATTTTATTTATCCGTGAAGGATGAATGTTTCTTGAGTCGATAAAGGATCTGTTAGCACCAATATCTATTAACGTTTTTAGAGTAGTCTTTGGATGAATATTTAAATGGATATACGGTCAGAAACCGTTTCGAAGTGAATTTATATTAATGAATCTGATAGGTTGGTTGAGGCAGGTGTCACAAAATTCGTATATTCGATTTTGACATTTATTTCAAGTGATTGGCAATTCGTATTCGTACGCATGAGTTGACCAAGTTGAATGATTCTTGGGATCTAAACTACTACGATATACGACTACTTGGTCACTTGGGTGTGCTGTTGCTTATATTTTGCATGGTTAACACTTTCCAGGGGAAAATAAGTGAAGTAATGGGTGATTCATTTTGAGGTGCTTTCTCAAAAATGAAGAAAATCAATTTTATCGAGTAATGTTTACTATCATAAAAAAGAGCCATTCTTTAGATTTATTTTTTGAAGACTATTTCTTTCAAATGTTGCCCGAAACTGTACGACTAACATGGTCCATTCTGAAGTTTCAATTTTCGATAACGCGTTCGAGCATTTCGAGTGGCATTTGGCCAATGGCACATGCTCCAGGGGACTAATTCACTGGTCAAAGCGTAAAATTAACTGGTCACGTAGCGCCGTCTTCTTGGAACCAAATGTCGTCGTCATCACACGTTTAAATTTCAGCAGCAAATAGATGGGTGGTGTACATTCCAATAGATGGAAAATTTGTGAAGAGTGAGACGAATTATCTTTTGGCAATAGCTAATTATTAATATACTTTGCAATATGCTTCCGGGTTCGTGGCTGCGTTCAAATTAAGCTTGTATTTAAATTCATTAACATTGGGTTCCAACCGATCTCGATAAGTGCCGAAAGCACATGAGCCACAGTGGAAGATCAGTGTTCAACTAATCTATAGCAGTACATTTTAGATTTAGCTGTCAACAGCATAAGAGAGATTATCAAATGTCTGGCATCAGTAATAAAATAAAATTTTAAAATATGTCGCCGTGAACGAGTCCAATCGAATGAATATGAAATCCCGTTCTAAGTATTGTTACATGTTTGTTGAAGTTGGATAGCTGCTCAACATTTAATTATACAGCAATATTTACATATAAATTCAAATAGATTTGCATATACAAATACTCCGCACCTCCTATAACCTCTATACAAAAATCTAATTACAAATTCATCATATTTGGCATACGAACGATTTTTGCTCGTAGCAACACAATAGAATTTCCTATGATTATTTCGTACATCGCGTAAGTACAACGAGGTGGGTGCCCCAAAAACAAAACCTCAGCCCACAAACACATCCACACGGGATGGGTGTGAAGTTAAATTTCAATTAAAATTTATTTATGTAAACGACACTCTCACTGCATATACATATAAGATTAAGCCACCAAACAATACAAAATTTAAATTAAGTGGTTTGATGAGGTCACATACATAAGACAATCAAACCAACCACAACAACAATGCTATACAGAAAAAAAAAAAAAAAAAAATTATCAAGATGAATTTGCTTGAATTGATAAGTGCTCGTATTTCATTAATAAACGAGAGTATTGTCATATCCAGATCATTATCACATTCATCTTCGTATATAGTGTTATGTATATACGGTACGAACGAAGGCAGCATAGTGGAGGTGGTAAACAATTAGGAAATTTTAATCAAGTAAAATAATGACAACAACAACTATACACAATCACAAACCATCCAAGAATATATAATTTATAAAAATATTATTTTATTTTACGTTTTCATGAGTCTTGTGTTTTGGTTTTAAATTTAAGATTTCCCTCTTCAGAGAATTTCCATTGTTGACTTAACTGTTGAATGAAAAAAAAAATTTTTTTTCTCTTACCCACTGTTGAAAGATTCAAGTGTCTGATAAGAATGTGTTGTGTCACATTCTCAAAAAAAAAAAAAAAAAAGAATAACAAAAAATTAAGAAACGACGTCTTTGAGTGAGATATTTTAAATAAAATGTTTGATTGATGACTACTTTTTAGTTTTCGTTTAATAGTTTAAAATTTTAAATGGTTGGAAAGTTGAGTACGGTGGGTTTTTTAATCAAGCAGCTCGTTAATTTTAATTATGAATCGAATAATTTACTTATCAAGTGGATTATATGCAGGAATAACAAGCCAACGAGAATAAAGAAAGTGGTAGCTTAACTGAAGGCATAGTAGTTTAAGTTTTTTAGATGATTCCATTTTAATGCCATAATAGCCTAGGAGATAATGTTAAAAAAATATAGACTAAGTGGTGAATCAGACAGACATTGTGTGGTGTGGTTACTCAGTAGCTAAATATTTTACGATTTAGTAATATTACAGTGGAATCCCCTATTTTTTGCCAATGATATCGAAATTATCCAAAGAGATTTTGGTTATATATCTAAACCAGTAATACTAACATGACGCCAATTGAAGAGAAGGCAGCAGGTTCCCACATATTACCGTACACAGATCATCAAATAATGATCGAGCGATAACGAGCAACAGGATTCGGATGGAATGAATATTAGAAGATACCATGCCAACGATCTTAGGGAGGATCATTAGTCGTAAGGTATATATGAGGACCAACAGTTTTGAGAGATTTACAGGAATTAAGGTATATTCCGGTCAAAGTTAAGGTTTATACATTTTTGTTTAAGCAATAAATATACGTTAATGTATTTGTATTAGTGTCTAGTTCATGGAGCAGAAGATCGAGGGTTCTCTTGTCCGTGACCGTTTTGTCAAGGTCACATATTGTGATGACCGTTGATTTGCACGATCGACTTTTGATTCAAACGGTAGCTTTTGTATGGTGTATTACTCCTCTCCTTTGTTATCCTGCCGTAACGTTTTATGAAAACAATGTTGTTAAAATTTTATTTTATCCTTTATTTGATTATATTGCCATTTATAACCAAAGATTGGAACCGTCGACATAAAATGACGTTATGTAGTACGCCATTGCTATTCTAAGTATAATGGTTGGACATCTTCTTAAAGCATATCTTCTTATAGCCACTTTATATTGTGAAGGGTGATGTGACTTTTTGTGTATTGCATGACTGGTCTGTTTGCGCTCTTTAATATTATGGATACTACCCAGAGTTGTTGTTATCACCGTTCAGCATTGCAATCTATAGCAAAGCATACGTAACATGTGACAATCTTTATTTTGGTTAAGCTTTAAAAATTTATCCATAAAATTTTTGTATTTAGTTGATCAAAGGTAGAATGTCTACCATTATTTAACCCTAATCAGCATGGGTTGAGTCTCGGAGACTCATTTTAAATGTATCTGCTGAAAAACCATTTAAAAAATTGGCAACCCGAAAATTAAGCGCAACACAATTTAATACAATCACAAAAGTGCAACAAACAATTGTTAGAAATGAATTCAGAAAAGAATATTTATAAAACAAACAATTTTACACGGAAACAATTCTACACTGAGCAATTCATCGAAAAATCAATTATGCGAAAGACACAATTCATCGAAAAGACTTGTAATGAATATTAAAAAATATTGATCAATTTGCTTTTAATTGTTCAATTTTGGATACGGAAAGCAAAAATTGTATCGATATTAAGTACAATTCGAAGCGGATTATTGTGATGGGGAGCTTAATTTATTTAAATCAAACTTAACTGTTTAATAATTAGAATATTTCGGGAAAATAGATGGAAGGATTTAAGTTTAGATTTAAAATCTGAATTGAAAATTACGACCCACTCAGTGTCGCAAAAAAAGTATAAACCTGGGGCGGTATGTTGTACCATCACTTCGAATCGAAATTCGAAAAAAGTCGAATGGCGGTATGTTGTATCATTTTCGAAAAGCAAAAATGATACAACTTTCACTTTTTCGATTCGACTTTTTTCGAATTTCGACTTTTTTCGATCGAAGTAATGGTACAACATACCGCCCCTGTGTTAAATTTCCATAAATTCGTCTTTTCTGTCACGCGTTGGCTCAATCGCCCATATTTTAAAAATCAGTATAAACTCAGAGAGCCACTTGACAGAGAACAGAGAGCCACTTGACGGTTTCTTGAGTAGGAGCTGAGATTTTTGAATATTCTCGTTAACTAATACTCCAAAATCGACGAATACTCTTGAACAATATATTTCCCATGCAAATGTGCCATTTTCTTTATACGCCCTAATCACCGTAAAATTTTATTGCAATTCTGAGTAGCTATTGGGAATCTTTCAGGTTGGGGTTTATTTGACAAAGCCTAAGTGTCATAATCGGTATAAGGATCTCTGCACAGATGAACCGACACTCGTGGAACTATGATGGGAAATAAATATGTATCTTAATAAAGCTAAAATCAAGGGCACTCGCCAAAGGCGGGAGCAATACTGGACAGTGCAGATTGCAAGTAGCTCCTTCGCCGAAACGACAATACGGAAATCGGCAATCAGCCTTTAGAATCCGTTGCAGGTTTAATGTTTGAATGGTGACACACCTAACGCATAAGCACAATGAGTACGTAAAATGAGTTAAGAAACTGTGACAGCGGAAAAAAGACACAGAGATACTAGAATCAAAATCCACACGGAGATGCGGATTGGGGTCAAGGCCGTGTTAAACTGGCTGTAAGGGCAGCAAGTGCTAAGCTTATCCAAATTTGGATAAAATGCAGGGCTTTATTTAAGCAAATATTCTTTATCTTCCGACCAATAATTAGAAAACCGTCACACAGGGGAAACAAAAATGTGCTCTTTATTTTTCCCTATGAAAATAACCAATCGCTAGCCTCTCCTCCAAATATAAACGGCGTTACATATTCGACTTTGGGCCAATAACTTAGAACTCAAATGATACAGGAGATCGAACTGAAGAAATTAGAAATCCACCAACCAATCAGACGGTACAAGCTACACAACCTGTATGTGTCATAGATTACAACAAGAAATATTTTCTCTCTCTCGGGCACTATATTCCATCAAGGGATTTGGCCGCCTCAAATGAGGTTTCATAATCATATTTTCATTTCGGATAATGAGTGATTAATTCATTGATCCTAAACCAGCCGTGAAATTTTTTCCTTGTCACCACCGGGAATCGAACCCGGGACCTCCGGTCGCTAGAGCAAGCATGCTGACCACTTTACCACCGGGGCGGCAACAAAAATATGGGTTGAGTGAATTTGAAGGATCATATTATGTTGGAAGGGTATTTATTGGAAAGAAAAAAAATGCATAAATGGTATATGAAACTATTTAGAAGGTTACTGAATGTTGGTATACTAAATAGTTTCATCATTTACAAATGCAATAAACAGCAAAAAGTCGACCATTTAAAATTTCCAGTTCAACCGGTACAAGAAATTTTTGAGAACTATGTAAATGAGGTCGAGCCCTGCATCGGATAATAATATCCGCGGGTATCCGCAATTATCCGTTATCCGCAGATTAAAGCAGATGTATCCGCATTAATTTCTGGCGGATGAGTGTCGGATACGGTCTTGGAAATCACATCCGCATTATGCGGATTATCCGCACGATGCCGATTATCTGCGCGGTTGCGGATAAACCTGTTGTATACACATCCGCACGCACAACAATTTCAAATGGTGGCAGGACCATAAAACAGAATTCCCAAGATTTATTTATTTGAAATTTTGGGTTATTCTGGATTGATAACCATATAGTATTTTTTTCACCTTGATGTAAATTTAATTTTTTAGTTTATTTATTTATATTGAAATAAGTCTACAAATTTGACTTGAAAAGTATTAATGTAAGAATACAAAAAAAAAATAAATCCGCGTTGGATTTGAAAATGTAAAATATAAAAGTAAAGTAACAAGTAAAAATCACTGATGGGATTAAAATTGCCTTAACCTACTTTTAAAATTATCTTTAGTTAAACAAAAATCAAATAAATAGTTAATTTTAGTGAAACTCTTACACATCATCTTCACTTGTTCATTATCACCATAGTTGGTTCTGTGTCTATCTAAGTGTAGGAAGTCATGATCTCCTAGTTGTCTACTAGGAACCATTATTTTAATTGACTTTAGCACATCCGGTACATCGGTAAGACCTAGTAGGAGATTACTAATACACCGATAAAAGAAATGCTATCTTGTGGATGATATCCTGATAGCTAAAAGCAATTGTAATTATTTATTTTAACAAAGATGGTTATAAATGATAAAATGATTAATGGCTTACATCGTGAAGTTAACCGCCACGCTTTTTAAATATTCGACCTTATTTGCGGCTTCAAAATATTTTAAAGTAACATTTTGCAAACGCAAATTTCGGTTGCGATATTTTTTTTTGGGTGGCGGCATTTCATTACCAGCGTTTATCTATTCTATAACTACTTCATTTGTAGATTGTTCTAATTGGAGTTTTGTTAGAAACTTCCATATGTTTGGATGATCACAACCTGCAAGTCGCCTAAATCCATTATGCCAACCTTCAACATAATTGTTAGTTCTTGGCGTATTGTTCTGTGTGGCATCATAATGATTCCATGCATGGGCAGCATATCGAGGATTCTGTCTGAATGGTGGCTCTGTAATGCGATCATCGAACGCACCAATATAGGTATCCTCAAAATATGCTACGAAATTATTGACACTAGATGGAATTTCGATGCTTTCATCGCATCAAATACTTTAATTACGTCATATACTGGCACAAAAGCTAGAGATAAAAACATTTTCAATCTAAGCGCAAAATCAGAATGAGAATCATATTTTGCTTTAAGCCCTTCGCACACAACCTTACGATAAAGGTTCTGTGCGAAATGAAATAAACAAAATCTTTGTGTTATTGTAGGGAACACTTTTTTTGCTGAATTAGTTATAGCTTGCTCAAAATCGCTCATGATAGATGTAGGATTGAGACAAGGTTTAATGATTTTAAGCTGCTAACAGTATTGTAAGTGATTTCCAATTTATTAGGAAGAAGTGCAAACACCAGAGTAATTTATTTTATTTCTTTTATTCCATGAGTTGTAAATAATTGGCTAAATATTGATGGAACAACACTAAAAGTTCCATCAACGTAACATTCAGAATCATTTTGTAAACAAGTCATATTCCTCTCCGTTGTAAATCATAAAATGCGATTTTGAATGGCAACAGAATCGAAAAATAAAAACTTTTCGCCGCGTTGAGTGAATTTAAAATCATCAGGTATAATCATATCTTGCCGTGATAATGGCAAAGGCATTTTACAATTCCGCACATTTTGAATAGTTCGAGTTATCGAACTTGTTGAAGGCATGAAAGAAGCCGCTGCTAGTGGAACGGATACTAAATTTAGGGAGATTATTTCTCGCGTGGCAAGGGTGGAAGTGGTAGCTATTTCCTTTATAGCGTTCATCGACCGTAAAACGTCGACTTCTGCCAATTCAGGATTATGGCTATGGTCTACGATATTGAAAGCCACACCGTTTTCGTTGTGAACACGTCCACGACATCGTGATTTTTGAAAATTTATACACCGCCAATACACTTTATTAATATATTGGCGATCTCTATAATAGCGATAACCCTGGGAAAGAAGGTCTTTCCCTTTTTCCGTTTTCAGGATTTCAAAATCCATAATGGTAAAAATAATCAAGCAAATCGAAAAATGAAGAAAATCGAATTATAACACAAAAAATATCCAAAATTTAATTTCACAAAAAGATCCTTTAACGAAATATTAAAAAGTATTAAAGAAAAATTTCGCTTATATAGTAAACGCAAAATTTTTTTATTTTGTATATCTCTTATTTTTAGTTTTATATTTTATGTCCCACTTTACTACTGTGAGGTCGAAATTTGAAGCATTTATCATCATTCGATTTCGCTGAAATTTTGTTCACTTGGTTGTTTCACCTGACAATTTCATATTATTAAACATTCGAAACAAAAATCTAATAGAAATTTCAGAAAACCGTTATTAATATTTTACGGTTGGCGTAAATAAAACTTTATCGTACAAAATTTACCATCATAGTTCCTGTGCGCTATAAAACAATAATAGAAAAATGAAACAATTTTTCGTATATCGTGTAGAAATCGTGTATGTCCCACGATTCGCGATTGAAAGGAATCCAATAGTGAATTTTTAACATAGCGTTAGAGAAGATAAAACCATGAAAATTCTTCTGTCTTCTTTTCATGATTAACATTAACTATACTCTTGACTCTTGTCCTTCGAACAATTTCATTGACATTTGATCTTTCAACAAGTGGTTGAACAACATCAATCGGAGCTATGACATGTCTGAACATGGACATGATCTGTCAATACTGAAGAACTTGGCTCTGGTGCAAATGCAATTGGAGCTTGCTGTGCCGATGCATGCTGCCTTAAATATTCATCCATCTGAACGAAATAACCTTTAAAATTTACGTTGATGTAATGAATAGAAAATTGCTCATTATCTTGTTTAAACACACGTCTACAAATACGATGAAGTTCTATCGAGAGAAACATAAGCATTTCGTATTTCTACGTCATTACCTTGTTCATGAATAACATGTTCTTCTTGCTGTGGTTGTTCAGGTGGAATGACAAGAATAATGTCTTGTGGATGAAATCTGGCAAAATGATTGATCGTGACATCTTTACATAGCGGGTTATTTGCAATGAGCCAACGAAGTGCGACATAAATGCGATCTCGGGATATTGTGTAGTCCCGTGAGATATTCAAGTTCTCGAGTGTCTCAGTCACTACTACAATACAAGCGTCTTTGCTAGCTCTTGGCAGCATATTAGGAAGCTTCTCGCTAACCTCGAAAATGCCGAGAGCAAAAAGCGTATCATGTCGTTTAAAGCCGTAGTGGCCAAAGCGGCCATCAAATTTGAAAACTTTAATGAACGGGACTATACGAGACAAAAGTCTCTGTTCAGACTATGTCAAACATTGAATTACAACAGGAATGAGTCCTAGATCTAAATTGTTCCAGTAAGCCTTGTTACGATTACATGATCGTAACAAGCGCTGTTTGTATTTTATTTTTTATTTTCCTCGGGTTTGTGCCTCCACTTTCTATGTTTGCTCAGTGTTGGTATTTTTATTCACCTCGGTTGTTGTCCCCACTTTTGTAGATGTTTGTTTTATACGTATCTTTTTGTAAGGTGGCGCGAGGGTGAGAAAGATGTTGGAAAAGAGAGAGCAATGCGTATCGAGTGTGTGTCAAGCAAAACATTCCATAAGAATGTTTTTCTTATATGCCTCTCGTTTACACCAATGCGAATTGATGTAAACGGGAAACAGAGAAGAAAGACAATTCTTCTGGAATGTTTTTGCGCGTCGTTTTGTGCGGCGTACGAATTTTGTTTTTTTTGGCATTCTAGTTTTGATTTTTATAAAAAAAGTCTGGTTTGTAATTTTAAGGAAAGACTTAAATTAAAATTTGTGGCGAGTAGTTTTTTGGTTCCCAGTTTTGGTTTAAATTAAGATGGTCGAATAAATTAATAAAATGAGACCAAAATAAAAATTTTATATTATGTACAATTTTTTTTACATTTAATAATAAAAAAAAACATAAGTAACTTGCGTATTATTTTATTTAAATAATAATAATATATATTTTCTACACCAAAACATAACTATCAAAAATTAAGTGATATAGTGAGAACCATTTTCCTAATATTGTGTTAGAAAAAAAAATTAGTTTCGTGACTTGGAATTTTCCGATGTGTGGTAGTGAACAAAAAGGTTGTTTTATAAAATTACCTAAGAGTAATTAAAGTTTATGGTTAAAAATATTGAGTGGCCGAATTTTTACGGAGGCGCAACATTTTGATTTACGGACGGCCGACGGAGGCTCGTTCGTTTTCTGTTATCGACGGTGGTCGCAATTTGTTACGTGCACCATATTTTCAACACGAGGCGCTATAACTTTAAGTTTAATTGGTGCCGTAATTACCAACGGTACCACAACAACTGTCATTGGGTACCGTATTATCGACGTGTGGCTTTATAGTGGAACGGGCGCCGCAAATATATTTTACGGGTTTCCGAGTCGTGGCTCTTAAATTTTGTTTTGGTATCGGGGAGAGGCCCCGCAACATTATGCCCAACCAGGCACGCGCTCGAGCGCGAAGGCGGTACCACGCCCAACGCATTTTGGGTGGCCAGTTGAGGCCAGCCATATTATTGGTAGCCAACCGGCTCTTGTTGGTATTTCGGTATCGGGGAGAGGCCCCGCGACATTCGGGTAGCCAACCGGTTGCTTGTGTTCTGGTTATCGGTGGTCGGCCGCAACGTAACGGGTTGCCAACCGGCACCTCGTTTTGTTTTTGGTAACGGTGAAAGGCACCGCAACGGTCCGGGTGTGGCATATCACCTGTGGGATGACGGCACCAAGGCCGCAACAATAAATTTATTATTTGTAAGGTACATTTATTTTATTTTTTTATTTTTTTTATTTTCATTTTTTTGTTGTTTTTTTTTATTTTTTTTTCTAAATTTATTTTTTTTAAATATTTCTTTTTCATATAGCTATATATATAAAATTTTTCTTTTGATTGTAATCGAGCGCCGAGATAACGGTCGTAAGTCGCGCGCTCGGTGTATATTGTTCTCTTTCTCTTTCGTTTTCTCACTCTCTCTCGTTTCTCTCTCTTCCGCTTTTACTCCTTTCTTGTTTTTCCGCGTGGGAAGGTGGTTTCTTTATTTTTTTTGTTGTATTTATATTAAAAAAATGAATTATTAAAGTTTTTCGGTGTGGTGTGATGAGGGGGGAATTCCCATCCTGTGTCGGCATAGTGATTGCGGACCCTTGGTGCCCGCATCCAATTTCATAACCAGGGTGTAACCCTGTTTGAATTCGAATGGATGCGCGCACCAAGGCACCTCTACCGTTATTATTATTATTTTAATTTATTTTGATTATTCGGTTCGTTCCTCAGGTTTCGACCGACGAATTTCGGCGGAACTCGGTTTATTATTATTTGCGTTCCCCCCCAACTTTCTGTAATCATCACGGTGTAGGCCAGGAGCCCTGCATGCCTCAAACCCCACGACCTTCGCACTTCTCCGCTGAGAACGTAGCCGGCAAAAATCACCGTGGAGGCCTCTGCAGGTGCTTAGTGAAAATCTGCAGGTTGGCAGTAGCCAGCCTGTAACAGCCTTAGGTGGAGCCTCATTCTTGCGACTGTTTTTAAGATGTGTATTACATCGAAGGCAAAGAACAAGAAAATCTTTGCTTGCACGATCCACAGATAGATAAGGTTTTGCAGCCACCAAATGGTACTTTACTATCTGATTTGGATAACATTGCTTTATGCAGATTTCACAAGATTTATCACAGAAGATATTTATTGCTCAATAAAACTCTTCTGTGCTTGAAGAATTTCGAGCATATGATTCTCGAAGGTGACTCAGTCGTTCATTGTGCTCTTGTTCAGTTTCATTTGCTCTAGCATGAGAGTGCAGTACTCGATCACACTCCAATCGAGCAATGCGTTGATCTTCTGATTCATTGACTCTATCATGAGAGTGCAATACTCGATCACGCTCCAAGCGACCAATACGTTGAGCCTCTGTTTCATTTTCTATAGCATGAGAGTGCTGTACTCGATCATGCTCCAAATGAGCATTTCGTTCCTGATCTGTCTCATTAGCTCTAGCATGAAAACGTGGGACGCATTTAAAATAAGTCAGTGTTCAATCGGGACACATACACCTTAATCATAAATTAGGTACAGGAAGGTTCTAATCTAGCAAAATGATCTAAAAATACCATAAATAGTTATTCAAATCACATTTATCAATTTGCTTTTCTAAAATGCGTCCCACGTTTTTAGTTGTAGAAAATTGGTGCTAGTTTTAAGTATAAATGCTAAGATAATTCTATAAAGAAGAAAACTATTTTCTTCTTTTTAGTGCATTAGAAAAACGTGGTGTTTTAAATTGTTTTCTTTTATATAAATTTACTTTTAAAATTATTTCCTATTTTCAATTTGTAAAAATTCCTAAAAGACTATTTAATACTATTGCGCGCCGATCCTCTGTCTGATCACTACTGGCGGCATTCGAATTTGGTACTTGTTCCATTTGTACATCGTCTTCTGTATCAGCGAGATTTAAGTTATAATAATCCTATGCTCGTCAAAATGCACTATTCTGAGGAATCGATTCTTTAACAGCCCAAAGGTATTTTCTACAACAATGCACATCGATCGCAAAATGAACGTAATTGTATTTATGTTTGTGTTGTGCTAAGTTTCCCGTATCTCTGTATGGTGGAAGTAACCAACATTAAGCCCGTATGCGCTATCTCCAATCAAAAACGTTTCGTTTGAAAAATAAGAATCTTATTCCTCTGTTGCTTTTCGGTATAAAACAAATCGGCGAAGAACCCGACTATCATGGAAAGATCCAGGCTCACAATGCACATCGAGGAACTTCTTATTGTTATCCACTACCGCTTGCATCATAACGATGCTGCAATATTTCTTTCTTTTGCTGTATAAATAATTTTTACCAGATTGTGCCATTATTTTTATGAGAGTACCATCTATAGCTCCAAGAACTCCAGAGAGAGATGCCCTTCGTTTCAAATCCAGATAGTATTTGTTAAACTTTCTCTGGAGTTCTTGGCCACTTAATAAATCGATGACTAATCGACGCAAGCCAAGGAGGCATACGGTTCACAATTAACCACGCCGTTTTATCGCATATACCGAACAGGTTCGCTAATTGTCTGTATGTTACAGTATTTGCGATATACCATAAAAAAAACATAGATAGGTCTCCATGACACTTAATACGTTTTCACGTCCGCTCTTATAAGTGGGACAAACGTCTGATGAATTATAGGCCGCTAAAATATTAAAACACAAAAAATTGTCATTATTTTAACCCACATTTAAATAAATTAAATAAAAATAAATAGTACCTACTATAATATCAGCAGTTATTCGCGATAACCTAAAGTGCCGCTTAAAATCGGCATAATTGTATTTCTCGATAGCGTTAATGAAATTCTCGACTTTGTGGTGTTCGATGCGGTCACTTTCATCCTCACTACTAAAAAAGACAAAGAACTTGAAGTAGACTCATCTGACGAGCTGGAACTGTTGGCAGAATAATAATTATTCTGAGAAATGCTCTGCAAATGTGTATACGTTTATGTAAAATTGATTTAATAAGAAATAATACACGATAAAAACTAAAAATGCTGACAAAAACAAATGAAATATTACAATTATTTTGTTTTTTGTATGAGTCCATTATAATCAATATATAGGGTTTTCCAATAGGAATGATATGATTTTTAAGTGACGTTTCGGCCATTTTTAATATGTCATGATCTGTCATTTTTTGTTTCATTCTATTCAGTAATGTTTACAATTTCATCATGGTGAGATATACGCAAGAACAACGTTTATAAATTATTCAGCTTTATTATCAAAATAATCGTTCTCTAATTGCAAGTTTTCGTGTGCTTTTGCCATTTTATAGTCGTAATAATCGTCCAAATGTGCTCGCTGTTCGTCGAATTTTTGAAAATTTTGAGCGTACATTTTCTTTACATAATGTTCAAGTGCCAATAAGACAAAGAAACGCTCGAAGTAATGCAAATATTGCTGCCGTTCATTGAAGACGTTCTCAAGAATTGGGACTGTCTCAAACCACAACCTGGTGGAATTTGAGAAAGGATTTGGGTTTGCATCCATATAAAATTGTTCTCACTCAAGAACTGAAGAAAATTAGACCACCGTAAACGTCGTGAATTTGCTGATTTTGCCTTGGAACAACTTGAAAACGATAACGATTTTTTTTAGAAAATCATCTTCTCCGATGAGGCTCACTTTCATTTGAGTGGTGCGGTAAATAAACAAAACTATCGATTCTGGTTCGAAGAAAATCTACAAATGAAGAACCATTACATTCAATTACTTTCACCTAAATTGACAGTTTGGTGTGGTTTTTGGTCTGGCGGAATCATCGGTCTGCTATAATCGGTATTTCTTGTGCGGGGTTATTATATTTGAAGTCATTTGTCTTTAGCAATAAACCAAACTCTCTTTATACTTTGTACTTCACATTAAATAAAAACATTTCAATTTCCTTAACAATTAGTGTGTTTTTTTTTAAAGAAATCATATCACTCTTATTGGAAAACCCTTTAATGTGCCACAATTATTATTTTGTTGAAACTTAATATTATTTAGTTTTATTAGTATGCGTAGTATGTATCAGTTTTTTTGAAAATGTTAAAAAAATCAAAATAAAATATACAAGTTGGCAACATTTAGAACAATAAAATTAATTTGGAAAACTCTAGTGACAAGCACTGTAACTAAAAAATAGAATTGCAATTTCCATACCATCAACTCTGTAGGAATTCAACGAATTCCAAATTGGTATTGAATACATAGCATTGTTGTTGTAATTTGGCAAATGAAATACCCTTATAGTCTAGTTTTTTGTTTCAATTCCACTACAACAGCATTGTTTTGCAGAAGATTAGAGCGAGATAAAAATTTAAATTGGAATAAATATCCATTTTCACAAGGAAAAACTCTTGTACTAGCAAAGTCAAACTTCCACCTGGAAAGTATATCGAATCGATGGTCGACGCTTTCCCCCGTTTTAGAATCGACCAACTGATTCAAATAATAGTGGAAAGTACCAAGTTTTATAATTCTGAAAAACACGGAGCACTTTGTGACGCAACAGATGCAATTTAGATACGCTGTTTTATCGGTTTATTGATTAATGCTGGTGTCAACAAGCAAGGAGTGTCAAACCTCCGAGAATTTTGGCACCCTCTCTTTGGTAATGTTTTGTTAAGAGTAAGCATGTCTTGTAACAGATATTTGATTCTCCCTCAGTATGTGAGGTTTGATGATAAATTACCAAGATCATCCAGAAGGAATCGCGATAAATAAGTTACAATTGACGCAGTTGGTGACTTCTCGTGGGGAGAGTATCTGCGATAGATTTGAGCTACCCTCGTATTCCATATTTAGGAAAGGAGAGTCATCAAACAGGAACCAATTTGGCGTCGAATGTTGTAATGAGTGTTGGATTGACATGTGTTGGCACACTTCGTTAAAATAAAAGTTGTATTTCCAAAATGTTTTACCTAATCGTTAACGTTTTAGTATAGAAGCAAATATTTTTGGATATCGAAAAAAATTGACAATCGTCAATTACGTTCCTAAAAAACGTAAACGGTCTGTGATTTTACTGTCATCTATGCACCACGTTGATAAAATAAATGCTGAAATCCAAAACAAATTATTGTATTAATTTACAACGAAAGGAGGAGTTTATACTTTGGAACGGCTGTGTCATGCATTTACCTCCAAAAAGAAAACTAACCGAGGGTCACTTGTCCAATTTTTTAATATAATAGATGTAACTGTGCTGACATGTTCTACCATCACATTTTCGATACTTTATCGTAGATTATGTCTCGCTTCTTTAGAATAAAATGTGACACTATTTCACATTTTATATCATTTACCAGGTTGCTAGATTGAAAAATTGTGATATTCTACTCCATTTCTATCAAGAAATAATTTGTTTTCGATACTTGAACGAAATTAGAGAAAGACAATTTGTTCGCATTTGTACTAGTAGGATGTGATAGCAATAGAAAAGAAATAATTTATAAATGAAACAGTTGTCCATTTTAGTTTAGAAAAATGAGAAATAAACTTCGATAAAGTATCGAAAATGTGATGGTAGAACATGTCACCCCTGGTGTTGTATCGCAGAATGCTAATCGCCCCGGTGGCAAAGTGGTCAGCTTGCTTGCTCCAGTGACCGGAGGTTTCGGGTTCGAATCCCGATGGTGACAAGCGACAAATTTCATGCCTGGTTTAGGATCAATGAATTAATCACTCATTATCCGAAATGAAAATATGATTATGAAACCTCATTTGAGGCAGCCAAATCCCTTGATGGGATAGAGAGACAGAGAGAGAGAGAGAGAGAGGAATTGGTTATGCTCAACATCCAAAGACATAGTACTGCAGGTCTATCTGCCGTTACAAAGAGGTTAATGACACAAGTTCTTTCATCTTGTACTTCAGAGCAGCAACCGGGTGAAGCTGAACAAATATGCAATAGTATAATAAAGCGTAGGTGCTATATGTGTAATTCAGCCTTTTGGCGAATGGACTGCCAGCTTTGTAACATCTGCCAAAATAATGTTTGTAATAAACACTCTAAAAAGTGATTGTCTGTAGCCCTAGTTTTTATGAAATATTATTTTTGTTGCTGAATTTTTATAAATAAATAAACACGAAATTTACAAATTTCTTTGAATTTTCCTCTAAAATGCTTTTGAGTCCGAGAGACTCATCGCATGCTTTTACGTAAGTGAAATGACCCATGCTGATTAGGGTTAATGCGCGCTGTTCTTTTGTCGTAAAAATATAACTTCGATTAAAGAGGTTTTGTAATCCTAAGCGACTATTAATATAATGTAACAGGTTTCATGTGTCTTTTCACATCCTATGTGTTGTATTATAATGGTAGCAGTTAAAGCCTCATCCAGAAACAGTCGGTTGCATTTTATTTTGTTTTACTAATGCTCCTGCATCTAATAGTTTTCAATAGTGTTGTTGCCACTATGAGATAAATTGTGATGACTTTAATTTGAGGTAAACTTCTTAATTTTTGAAATTGGATAGTTTGTGTTTACATAAAATTAACAAATTTTGAGAATAAATAAAACATCACAGCGGAATAAAATATTAAAAGTGATTCTTAAAATGACAAACTGATAGGCCTCCGAAGTAAAGGAACTCAGTAAATGAAATCTTGAAATTTAACAATATTCCGTCTATCCGCCATTTCTTAACAAATTTTCGATAAAATTTTGATGGCAGTATAGATCACGGATTTTAAAGTAAGTGATTGAGATATTTTTCCTCAATTTGTTTTAAATAATAAAATTGATTTCTCCTTCAAATGAACAAGGTCGGAAATCAAACGACAACTTTTATTATATTTATTATAACAATATATATATATATATTTTTATTATATTTATTATTTTATAATTTGCAAAATCGATGATTGCTTGACAGCAGTCGAAAAAGCAAGAAGCCAAAAACAAAATTATAATAAAATTTTACCACGACTCTAGCGTTCAAGAGCATGTACTATCGAAATAAAATAGAACATCTGCAATACTGGATGCAACCAAATATTTCTATCTTATTACGATAGCACATACTCTTGAACGTGCGTGTTTGACATTAAACGTCAACCGACGCATAACACTGCGATGAACGATTCTGTCGATAGATTCATTACTATCTCTAGATGAACTGCCTTAGTCGTGAAGCAATCAAATAAACATACGTACACCTTGATGTTTAGTTTGGATCTGACAGTTTGTTTGATGAATAATGGACCGCAAAAGTCAACTCCTACGATTATGAATGGTCGCATTGATTCTGTCACTCGATCGGTCGGTAGATCACCCATAAATTGGACTATAGTCCTACAAAGATTTCGCCCTCCGATTATCCAATACATTGAACGAAGATTGTATAGGAGTGTTTGTGGTCCAGCATGTAGTAGCCGAACATGTTCGTGTCGCACAATCAGCTTACTTATCACATCGGTTCCTGGAAGCAATATTGGTTGTTTATGATTATATGGTAACGAGGCATTATCTAGGCGGGCCCCGACTCTCAGCATTCCATTAGCATCTAGAAAAGGAGATAAAGAACGTAATGAGCTTTTGTGTGGTATAGGTTGATTGGTTTTAAGACGTTTGATGTCTTCTCCGAAATAATTTATTTGGACTAATCTTACTAATAGATTTAATGCATTATGGATCTCACAAGGTCGAAGGTATCTAGAGGAATTTAATTCGCGATAAGTTTTATTTTTAGCATTATTATAAAATCGAAGCATGTAGGCTGCAACACGTAATGACGTTTTGAATGATGAAAATTGATAGAATATCTCTTGGTTGAAATTGTTCGTTTGGCTCAGCACAGATAATGAAGAGTTATGCATTTCTAGATTTGTCAGATCGGGACTAAGTTGACGATTTGAAGCCTTTGGCCATTTTTCTTGTGACTGACGTAGGTATTCTGGACCATCCCACCATAATGTTGCTTCGTTAAACTCAGATGGCATAAGACCTCTGTGTAAAAATCTGACCTCTGCCTAGATTTTTGTGTTTTAAGTGAGTATTTGGTTTACCACTGGTGAGCTCCAAATATTCAATGAAAATTTAACTAACTGTTGGTATGCGTTTATAATTCAATTCTACTTTATTACCTTAATAAATCGAGTTCGATTCGAAATTGTGAATATTATATACAACAAATTACAAAGTGCTGAGGTTACAATTATACATTTTACAGTAAAGAAAATGGTTATATGTTATAAAATTTGACACTATTGCATGTTAACCCTACGTGGAAACATGTGCTGTTAACCCTATGAAGCACCATGTTGAACTTGCTTCGACACTCTGGAAACGCAATCGGCAGGGTTCAACGATGAATTCAGGTTGTGATCGAATACGATGTAGTGTTATTTCGGAATCAGACCATAAGTAAATTGCGTTGAATGAAATTTCCAAGATGCTTAATATTCTGTGTATTAACTCAGCCAACAAGAGCGCTGCGCAAAGCTCTAATCGATAAATAGTTTGCTGTTTTAATGGAGCCACTCGTGATTTAGCACACACCAGTCTTGCTTGATGACAGTTTGAGTTATCGGTCACTCGCATATTCAGCATGCATCCGAAAGCTCTTTCTGAGGCGTCACCGAAACCGTGCAGCTCTACGCGTCTGACATCTGCTAGAAGTATAGATTTTGGTACTATTGTTTTCTGTAGTTGGATGCGAGCTCAGTTTTGAAGTTGATCCATCGGTTCGCAATTTTATCTGAAATAGCATCATCCCACCCAATGTCCTGAAGAGACCACAACATCTGCATGAATAGTTTTGCCGTCACGATGATAGGCGCACATAGACCTAATGGATCAAAAAGTTGACATATTTCAGACAGCATGTTGCGTTTGGAATAATACGATGATACGGATAATTTGTCCAGTTGTGATTCGAAGTTATCAGATTCTGTATTCCATGATAAGCCCAGTACTAAAGTTACTAGAGAAGTCGGTGAGTTTTCCGAAGATAGCGATGACTCGTTGGAATGAAATTTGCGAAGTTCGAAGCCGCCTAGCTTTAATAATTCAATCAACTCTGTTTTAAGTTTTTTCGCCTCATCAATGGTTGGTGCGCCAGTTAAGATACCATCGACGTAAAAGTCACTCGCGGCTTCCTTTGATGCTGATGGAAATTTGTCGTACTCATCAATGGTTAATTGTTTCAGTGCCCGCGTTGCTAAAAAGGGTGCACTTGCCGTGCCATACGTGACAGTTCGTAATTTGAAGATTTGTAATGCGTTCGAAGGTTGATCTCGCCACCAAATTCTCTGCAGGTTCTGTTGATCGTCATGCACGAGGATCTGGCGGTATATTTTAGCAATATCACCACAGAACCATAAATATGTTTACGGAACCGGAGCACTATAGAAAATAAATTCTCTTGTATGGTTGGTCCAACCATCAAACAATCGTTCAACGATAACTGTGATGATGTTTTTGATGAGGCTTTGAACACGACTCGAAGCTTGGTAGTCGTGCTATTATCCTTGAGCACGTAGTGATGTTGCATGTAATAATTTTGAGAGTCATTTATATCCGTAACTGGAACCATATGACCTAAATTGATATATTCTGCCATGAATTGTCTGTACTCTTGATACAGTTCCCTGGATTGGACGTACTGGTCAGCGATGACGATGGGGTTTTATCCGCATTATTGACATGAACGTTCGCTGATGTATTGAAGTTAGTATTGATCCTTCCTTCATAATTCCTTCAGAATTTGCAACCTGTGATGCCTGGGCTGGACGGTAATCTCTAAAGTGGAGCTTCACATGATGTTTCAACGAGCAAATAGCACACGGCTCTTTCATGCAGTCTCGTACTTGACGGCTCTCCGTGAGGCAGTTGACGCATAGTCGATTTTCCTTTATGAATTGAAAACGCATTTTGGCGTTAATTTCTCACTATTGAATAATGGACAATGTGTTATGACGTGTTTTTCCATACAATATGGACAATTGGAAATACTAGACACTAACGAAGATGTTCTGAAGCTTGTCGAAAATATTCGCCTTGGTTCTCTAGATGGCCTCGAAGATGGCTGCGATATACTGAAATTTAATGATTGAAGTAACTGGACACGAGTCCTAAGTATATTTATAAATTCCGCGAAAGAAATAACACTAGTTGACGTTGAACCTTTGATAACTGTGATACGCGCGGCATTGTCTAATTTCTGTGTTAAATGATGGGTTAACATAAGGTCCCATTCATCAATTTTAACCTTAAGTGACTTTAACGCATTATAATGTTTTACTATCTGGTCGACGAATAGTTGAAGTGATTTGACTGAATTCTCTGTAGGACCTTTAACATCATAGAGTTCTCGCATATGGAACTTTTGGATAGCTATGTCGTTGGTGGTATTTGTCACAGATAGCCTTCCAGGCGACTTGGTAGTTTTCTGCAGTAACAGGGAGATTTTCAATTACACTGTAAGCTGACCCGGAGCGAACTTGTGTAATGAGGTAGACGAATTTAATGGTAGGCTCTATATTTTTGCTATGAATCAAGTCAACAAATATATCACGAAACGCCAACCACTCTGACTCTTTACCATTGAACGAAGGAAAAGTCAGTTCCGGTAACCGAATTCCCATAGATACTGCATCACCAGACGAAGCCTCATGCATCGATGAGTTTTGGAATGTAGTCGAACTTTCATCAGATCTTTTTAATTCATGTACTTTGTTTATTAAGGTTGACTCTAAACTGCCGTAGTCATCTTCAAACGTATCACGGTCACTTTCCGTGGAACCATCAAGGGCCTCTATTTTCAACTGCACCGTGTTGTATTTATCATACACCAACTGAATCCTTCGTAATAACGACTCAAATGATCATAACGTAGAAGCTAAACTACACTGGTTCTTAAAATAAGTCAACTGGCCCTTAAACGCAGCGCGCTGTTTTTTAAACAATTCGAGGTTAGTAGCGTCTTCGGCCATATTGAAGGCGCAACGAGAGAACTTTGATAACACAGGCTATATTAATCACGGCACTAACCACTCAACACTTCAAGCTCACGAATGCTCGAAATGTTAAAAATAAATTGAATTTAATAACTAATAATATTAACTTAACTATAAATGTAGAAATATGCTTAACTTAACTAACTTACATGAACCTGATGATCACTGTTGATGTTGGTTTAGTCCCAATGATTGACTCAAATTATCCAAAGGAAGTAGTTAAACTGGCTGGATAAACGTAGAACCTGCTGCTACTGGTCTGCGCACGATAATTTCGATGATCCTGTTGTACCGTAGCGATGTTGCAGTGCTGATTCGAATAATGGACTTGATGATTATCAGGCACGTTATGATGCGAAATTTCAATGTTTGCGCACTTGGATGCACCTGAGTGTGCGATGAGCCGATGATAATCACACCTTATTGTAATGCGGTGTTTGATCCGGGTGGTGATCACGAGGTTGAGTACTATATACGATGATGTATAACACGAATTTGACCACCTGGCAACGACGAATAAATTGTATGGTCGTATGATGTATCACAAACGAAGTTTTGATGCTCTATGCGATGATATGTTGTTTGTACAGTAATATGTACCATGAGGCTGACCACCTGGCAACGAAGAATCAATTTACGATGATGTGGACTGGTTATGTTTATCGGATGTGCACGATATTTTCCATGCGCTCCTTGATGTATGATGGCGTCGTTTCGTGCAGCCGGCTCGAAGGACCAATGATTGAGATATTTTTCCTCAATTTGTTTTAAATAATAAAATTGATTTCTCAAAAAATTAACAAGGTCGGAAATCAAACGGCAACTTTTATTATAACAGTATATTTGTATTTTTCTTATATTTATTATTTTATAATTTTCAAAATCGACGATTGCTTGACAGCAGTCGAAAAAGCAAGAATCCAAAAAAAAATTATAATAAATTTTTACCACGACTCTAGCGTTCAAGAGCATGTACTATCGAAATAACATAGAACATCTGCAATACTGGCTGCAACCAAATATTTCTATCTTATTTCGATAGCACATACTCTCGAACGTGCGTGTTTGACATTAAACATCAACCGACGTTTTTTGTTTATAAATTATGTTATTAATTCGGCGTTAACAGTAAGTTTTTAACAAAATTCTATGATTTGTTCATGCTGGACTAAACTTGGCCATTGCATAACCAATCCTTATGAAAAATGGTATCTGTACATTCTACACCATATAAATATATTTTAAACTGGAGGGAACTCGTCTATTTCTTAATTAAATTTTGTAAAAATATGCATCGCATACAGGGAGTATTCGGAAAAATAATCCTGGTATAATTTACAACAATCAACTTACAACTGCAAACATTATCAAAAATATGCCCCTCAATGAACATCTTGCATCGAATACTGAATTAATTATGAGGCTATCCAACGAATTTAATGTCAGCATGTACTCCTGCAGATGCCAGCTCGAGTAAACCCATTGACGAATCGCATATCGTGCATTCTAGAGAAGGAATTGAGAACTAACAGTAGTGCTAGCCATGATCTAACGAGCTCCCTCTTAATTCACAAACCAACTCTAATTACGAATCACGCTAATATTCTGAATCTTTTCATTACAAACTTTTTCCTGTTACAGTTACCAATCATTCAAATAACAGTCTAACCTCTTCATCCCAAATAATTCCTGATAATATTGATACCACCTTTATTACCAACTTTATTCACTGACATTATGTTGAACTCTGAACTATTGCAGATTAGCAACGTTAAGAACGGTCTGAACAGGCAGCCGATATTGTGTTTCCTTCTGTTATCAACAACATAGCTTCGCTTCTGAAACCAATCTAATCCTCAGCGCCATAGATACCATCCTTCCATTTTAATCACCTTTTGTCTGGAACAAGGTAGTCTTAATGTCGACTCTAAAACTCCACCACATTTAAATTTTCGGAAGGCCAACTTTGTGAAACTTCGTGATTTATGGGCAAACATCGACTTTGACACGATTTTAAATAATAATAATAATGATATAGACTCATACTGCTTACGTTTACTCTGCAGTTGTTGACTGTTTTGAATAGTCCACACCATATACTCGCCAAAAAATGTAACGTGTCAATGCGATGAAATTTGCTTCATATACATGAACAACTGCATTTAAACGACCTTGATTTTCATTCAAATCGATTGTGGATCTGTGGTTATTTATTTAAATCTGTTTCTGTTTGTAATAAGCAGACTTAACTTCCGATTTCCTAACGTCCGCGGAGGGTATCGCGTCTGGGAAACTTTCGAATTTCAAAATGAAACTTAACATACCGATTAAGTCTAATTTGTGCTAAATAGTGCTCACGGGGAAACATTAATGTTAGTCCAGGAGCCGAGGAAACGGAAAAAGATAATTTCAAATTTCGCCTGAAAGACGAAACAAATAAAACCAAATTTCTAGAAAAAAACAGAAAAAGCCTAATTTTAGAATTTTCCAAAGTAACCGCCTTTGACTGACGAAATTTGTGCTTTTCATAGAAATTAATAATTTTTATAAATTTTCATTCAAAAATTGAGGAAAAACAAACTAGCCCCTAAATGATACTATATTAAACAAACAAAATACAGAGGTATACAATTATAGAACAATAGAAACAATAGAAATAAAATGTTCTAAAATTTATGAATAAAGCAATTCAGATAGAGTGGCTGAATTTGTGGTAATCCAGAATTTATCCAATTCCACCATCTTGTAGTATTTTATGTATTCCGTTATCTTGTTGTTTTGCATGATTTAACTCTAATTTTGTTTCTTATGGTGTTTTATCATTAGTAATTACCATCGTAACATCGGAATTGATCCTGAGAAAATTCTCTTAAAATTCCGGATATGCCAGTATAGGAATAAACCTTTTTTCCGGCCACCACCCTGTCTACTCCTTTAAACTCTTATCTTAAGTAACATCAATCATACTCGTGTACTTCCAACTGTATCCATACAATTTACATTCGAACGCACACACATGACATACGTATAGGTATCATGAGAGCATAAAATGTTGTACACGCACGCCACATGATAAGAAAAACGAAACGAAACCATCCAAAAAAACAAAAAAAAAAAATTTTGTATATTTCACCATAAAATTTATGTTTTTTAAATTTATGTCTGAATTTTATGGATAAAACCATAAAATTTATGATGACTGGTAGATGCCGTTGTGTTTCTTACCGTTTTTGGATACATACATTTGCTAGACGAGTATATGTTGCATCCCGCAAATCCAAATAAAATAAAATTATGTTTCACCGCATATCAATGTACTCGTAGAGAGATATGCCTATATATATAGACTACAACTCGTATATACATACACGATCTAGTTAAGTACATGTTTACATAAAAGCAAAATACACCAAGGGTGGTAGCGGATTATTACAGATACAAAAATTTTTGTGATATAATCTCGGTATAGCATAACACCTCGTATCACTCCCCACATCATATAATGACCTTGACCAAACACTATAATATTTAAACAATGTATCCGATTAAACCATAAAATGTCTTCATTATGCGTTAAACACGGAATTTTAATAGACAGGAAGCCTCTTAATGTGTGTACAATTAACAATCACCGGTCACAACAACTATAACGAGTGTTCTGAAAAGATATTGACGAAATTTTTAAGAATGAACAGTAGAATCGAATTGTTTTTGTAATTTGTTGCCGCTTGTCTTTTTATCTATCTTTTGGTTTTCTAATTCGCTTATAAATGGACGGTTTAGGGTAAGGAGGAGGCGTTCACACAAATTAGAGATGGTAATTGATTGTTACTTAAGCAGCATATGTAAAAACGAATTAAGAAGTCACGGTGATTAGATTTTTGTTGTTGCTGTACAGTTGCTTATTAGGCGAGATACGTAAGGGATGCGATTATGCACGGTTGGTTAGTGTTGAACGTGTCTAGAAAATTTCATTGATTTTTTTTCGGGGGGGTAGATACTCGATCCTCTAGCAAGCAAGCAATTTGCTAGCCAAAATCCTGGCTACTCAATCAATTTTACAAAGGAAATTTAAATTTCAAATTATATTTTCAAACGCTTTTTGTTTTTTTTGTGCGATTGCACAGTAGAACAACAAAAAATTTGCTGTTTAATTTTTGAAGCCGTAAATTTTACTGTAATATCATAAAGAAAATACATAAGAGTGATAATCTTAGTACAATAAATTGTCATATGAAATTTCAAATCGAAATATTTGGAGCTAATTTTGCGGCTATCGGACGGAAATAGGACGTACATATATACTTCAATATAGTTCTTTCCTTTTTTCTCAATTTTCTAAAATCAAAACAACACACACAAAAAATCGAAACATGTATATTTGACATACATATGTGTGTGTAGAAAATAAACAGAAAAATTCGAATACATTTTTTAAAGATTGCAGTTGTATTGCATTGCAATACGTAGCCGCATCAATATAAAGAATAGAATGTCGTTACCCCAGTATTGTGTTTTAAATGCATGCATTTAAATGCACGCATTTTGCATACATTTAAAACACTTAAATACTGGGTGACGATATGTACACATAGCAAATCAGGATACATATACATGTACATTCAAAATGATCGAGCATGCGCACATTTCGATTTTAATGTTTTGTGGAATACAAAATAAACAGCGAAGAACCATATTACACAAAATTTACATAAATACAAACACATACATACATGCAAATAAAAATAAAGTTGTTTAAAATCAGAATTATAGAAATGTAAATATAGCTTTTGTTTTACTTGATCGTGAATGAATGAAGGAGTACAAGAAATAATGCAACATGTATATTTTTTATGTTTTTCATGTGTAGATGTAGTGTATTCGTATTATTTAATTTTTCGTATATTTCATATGCGTTAGAGTAATGGAAAACGGATGAAATGGGATTTTTAACTCTTTACCTGTTTACGTCACAACGATACGAATGTCGAGTATATTCGTCATAAAGATAAAAAAAATTACAATCGTATCAACTGTAATTTCTTTTTCCAGAAGAAGGGCAAATAAAGATCATTTAAAAAATATGTATGTATATACATTTTAGAATATTCATAATTAAGCAGGGAGAAAAAGTTTTCCGAAACAAAATTAATCAGTTAAAAGGGTTAAGTTATTTAAAAATTGTTTTTAGATTTTATGAAGTAGCTAAATATTTGAATGGACAATATTATTTTTGATTACATATTACTTTGGTACACCTCCAATAATATTTAATCAAATTATTTAGCCTATAATCCGACTAATCCGAGTTCTCGAATATCCCTAAATTTAATTATTACGAGTATTATTGAAAAATCGAAAGTCTTACTGATAGCGCATATATTTATTTTAAGAGCTCTATAATTCACACGGTAAAATTTATTAATCTATCATTACTATCATTACGATCCAGAATAATGAATATTATTTTTGTTTTTTGTGGTGTTTATTAAACGTTCGTTATTAATAATAGAGAATTACCTACGTACGAGTATTTATGAGTGCTCTTAACCTGCACCGACCATATTAGCCCACCTAAATGAAACCTGTACTATAATTTGTTACACATTTATTACAATTTATAATAAATTATCTTTGTGTCAGGTTACAGGTTTGGATCAAATTCCGTGTAACCTGACACAAAGATAATTTATTACACATCTGGATAAGGTTCATCTGCCCTAAGGTCCAAGAAGTAACATTTGACTCAATATCTGGTGGTGGTCTGTTGTAATAAACTGTTGAAGGTGATAAAATAGAATTTTAAATTAGACGTTTGAACCCTTTACGGTTTGGAGCCAATTCCGTGTAAAATGACACAAAGATAATTTATTACACACCTGGATAAGGTTGATCTGCCCTTCACAAGGTCCAAGGAGTAACATTTCACTCAATATCTGGTGGCGGTCTGGTGTAATAATTTATTAATATTGGTAAAATCGATGTTTTTTCATAAATAATCGTTTGGGGTGAATTCTACCCTTAGTCAAGATATAGGGTTGATCTTGATCTATTAAATTAATGTAATTAATTTGTAATAAATTCTGGTCCATGAACCATCATGATATCACAGCTACATCAAAAGTTTCAATTTTGGCAGTGTAGGTTTAATTACAAGCTAAACCAACCACTCGTTCCTCGGAAACGGTAACTGTAATAAAATCGGAGTTTGTTGTAATAAATTGTAATAAATGTGTAACAAATTATAGTACAGGTTTCATTGAGGCGGGCTAATATGGTCGGTGCAGGTTAAGAGCACTGTATTTATGAGTTATTTATAAACTAATATTTCAGCTCCCAGCGAGAATCTCAATTCGCTGGATATTCCCATTGCCAAATTTTTTTCGTGCTTTATACTATATTATGTATGTACCAGGAATTGAATGTGTGTATGCCAAACAGATAACGGTACTCAGCAAAATCAATTTTCCGTTGGAAACAATTTCCCGAAGGAATTAACACCATTTAGAAATATAGGAAAATTTGGGAAAACCGGTACACTACGTATGTTTAGGATTCAGAAAAGTTCATTCTTAACCATCATGTGAGTGAAGAAAAAATATCTTAATTTGAGTGATTAACTTATTTTTTCCACGTTCGTCCAAGTTGTAATATTTTTCATTTTTAAGTATGATCGTAATCTACCAATTGAACTAGAAGTTCTCATAAAATTTAAAGTTTTTATTGGGAGTAAAACATACAAAAATAGATATCGAAAAGTGCAAAAGGTACACGGGTACTCACGTCACTCACATTAGGGTTAAAGTAAATGTTCCACTAAGTTTCCGAGATGTGAATTCTCAGTTCGTTCAGCCGATTTTACATAATTAAAACAATTTTCCGTAGTAATTAGCGCCGTCTCAAGTGTGAAAACTACATAATCTACCGGAAAGCAAGAAATTTCCGAATTTGTCAAATATCGACAGAACTAAGGCAATTTTTTTATAAACCATTATGTAGGCACAAAAACCATTGTTTCAAAAGCTGTGATTTATGTAAGCCTGCTCACCACAAGCCTGCTTCATTGCACCGACAATGTTTTCGACGGGTTAGCCAAAACCACAACTGGAATATCATTAAACGATATGATGTTAACTGGCACCCATCTGATCCAAGTGTGTTGATTCTAACGCCGGCATATTTTTTAGATGGTAGTTCGCGAAAGTAACCGCAGAAACGATCCTGCTGACTGAAAATATTTCCGTTAATCATCGTTGGACATTACTACCAAAAACAATATTTCTTGCCTTCCGGTAGATTATGTAGTTTTCACACTTGAGACGGCGCTAATTGCTACGGAAAATTGTTTTTAATTATGCAAAATCGACTGAACAAACTGAGAATTCACATCTCGGAAACCTAGTGGTAGAGGTACTTTAAGACTGAGCTTTTCTGAATCCTAAATATACGTAGTGTACCGGTTTTCTCAAATTTTCCTAAATTTCTAAATGGTGTCAATTCTTTCGGGAAGTTGTTTCCAACGGAAAATTGATTTTGCTGAGTACCGTTATCTGCTTGACATTCACACATTCAATTCCTGATACATACATAATATAGTATAAAGCACGAAAAAAATTTAAAAAATGAAATGGGCTTTAAAAAAGTGGAAAGGGGCAATGGGAATATCCAGCGCATTGAGATTCTCGCTGGGAGCTGCAATATTCGTTAATAAATAACTCATAAATACTCGTACGTATGTAGGTAATTCTCCATTATTAATAACGAACGTTTAATAAACACCACAAAAAACAAAAATAATATTCATTATTCTGGATCGTAATGATAGTAATGATAGATTAATAAATTTTACCGTGTGAATTATAGAGCTCTTAAAATAAATATATGCGCTATCAGTAAGACTTTAGATTTTTCAATAATACTCGTAATAATTATATTTAGGGATATTCGAGAACTCGGATTAGTCAGATTATAGGCTAAATAATTTGATTAAATATTATTGGAGGTGTACCAAAGTAATATGTAATCACAAATAATATTGTCCATTCAAATATTTAGCTACTTCATAAAATCTAAAAACAATTTTTAAATAACTTAACCCTTTTAACTGTTTAATTTTGTTTCGGAAAACTTTTTCTCCCTGCTTAATTATGAATATTCTAAAATGTATATACATACATATTTTTTAAATGATCTTTATTTGCCCTTCTTCTGGAAAAAGAAATTACAGTTGATACCTCCTGTTTACACGAGAGTTGAATTCAACACAAATTTCTTCGTTCCTTTCCCCCTTGCCTATAATCTAAAATTTTTTTTTGCGTACTTTTTCAACACAAATTTTAGGTGTTGAACGAATTGTAATTTACTAACACAAACAGAAAAGCTATAAAAAAAAATTTGGGTCCAATTTTTTTTTTTCTGAAAACAGGTTTCATTTTCAATTTGTCTTTCGTTCGCAAAACATAAAAACATCTACCGAACATAAAAAATAAATATTTATGTAGTTGCGTTGGGTTTTCAACAAAAAAATTATTTTTATTTTTTTTTGTATAACATAATTAATTCCTAAATATCAATTTATTTTTTATAAAAAATATAATAACAAATTTTATAAAGTAAAAATTATTTATTGAGCCAATAATAACTATAATAAAGTTGGTAATTGTTTAGGGCTCGTTTTTATTTTAAATAAAGTAAAACAAATTTAAAGACTGAGCTTTCGATGTCTCATCGACATCATTTTCAAATATAAAAAGCCTATACAGTAAATACAATTTTTTCAAATAGCAAATACAAAATTTTATAAACTATAATTATAAATTATTGTAAAGCATTGCTGTGCATTGCATAAAAAATATTAATCAAAATAGCTAATAAGTAGCTGTCAATTTGTTTTAAAAATTAAAATAATTTTTATTATTATTTATTTTTTTAACAACAGTTTGTTTTCAAAATTATCGTTAATGTAAATTACACAAAAAAAAAAAATTTTTGTATAACACAACCAAAAAAATATACGAATAAATTGACAACCGCTTTTACGATGCTTCTCCGAAGAAATTCAATATGAAATGAAAATAATTTTACACATACATAAGTAAATAACATAAACTACGTTTTACCGTGTGAACGCAAATGTTGAATTATGATTGTTGAATTACTCTTCGTCTAAACAGGCCCATACGATTGTAATTTTTTTTATCTTTATGACGAATATACTCGACATTCGTATCGTTGTGACGTAAACAGGTAAAGAGTTAAAAATCCCATTTCATCCGTTTTCCATTACTTTAACGCATAAAAAATATACGAAAAATTAAATAATACGAATACACTACATCTACACATGAAAAACATAAAAAATATACATGTTGCATTATTTCTTGTACTCCTTCATTCATTCACGATCAAGTAAAACAAAAGCTATATTTACATTTCTATAATTCTGATTTTAAACAACTTTATTTTTATTTGCATGTATGTATGTGTTTGTATTTATGTAAATTTTGTGTAATATGGTTTTTCGCTGTTTATTTTGTATTCCACAAAACATTAAAATCGAAATGTGCGCATGCTCGATCATTTTGAATGTACATGTATATGTATCCTGATTTGCTATGTGTACATATCGTCACCCAGTATTTAAGTGTTTTAAATGTATGCAAAATGCGTGCATTTAAATGCATGCATTTAAAACACAATACTGGGGTAACGACATTCTATTCTTTATATTGATGCGGCTACGTATTGCAATGCAATACAACTGCAATAGCTTTAAAAAATGTATTCGAATTTTTCTGTTTATTTTCTACACACACATATGTATGTCAAATATACATGTTTCAATTTTTTGTGTGTGTTGTTTTGATTTTAGAAAATTGAGAAAAAAGGAAAGAACTATATTGAAGTATATATGTACGTCCTATTTCCGTCCGATAGCCGCAAAATTAGCTCCAAATATTTCGATTTGAAATTTCATATGACAATTTATTGTACTAAGATTATCACTCTTATGTATTTTCTTTATGGTAATATCACAAAAATAAACAAAAATTTTATGAAAACAGTTTTTTGAGTTTCTACCCTATCATTATCATGATGATCTCAACTACCGGCTATACATTTTCATCAAATACTTGCTGTATTGGGACAAAAAACCTTAAAAGGATGTCGATGTCTATTGGGAAACCAGAATATTGCCTTGAACATGAAGGTATATGGTATTGTTATAGTCCCATGCTAGATAAATAACGGGTGATTCATTTAGAGGTACTTTTCCAGTAGGGATTTTATAACAGATCACGAGTGAGCCGTGTCAAAAAGTCATGGTATTTTTGTTCAGTATTGTTTGACATTTCATCATAAAAAACTTAGCCCGGCACCAGGAATGTGTTTCGTGCCACTTATGTTTTCATAAATTTTACTAAAAAAATAAAACGAAGTAAAATAATTTTAAAATTTACTATAAAAACCATAAATGTGTCAGATAATTTGGTTATAAGACGGACAGACTCATACCTCCCATTTAGCAAAATATGAAAAAATGGTACCGTTGCTACGAGATCAGAGCTATATGGTTTTACCTCACTTTTGGTAGAATATGAAAAAAAAATGGTAGGATTGTAATTAAACGAAATTAGGCTTCGGGTAAAATCGGTGCTCTATTGTTTTAGGATTACCAGACTCAAACCTGACTTTTAACAAAATATGTAAAAGATCGTATTGTTATGGATCCGGCCATCTTAAAATCATATATAGCTCTGATCCGACAAGTGAATACATTTTACATGACAAATTAATTCTATATAGATATCGGGTTAAATAAAACTAAAAATACACATTTAACCTATACCCAACTCGGTTGTAGTATTAGACGTTAGATATATTTAGTCATATTCCAGAATTTCTCCTCCTCTGATCTATTCAAAATGACCATAACCGTAGCGTTTAAAATTCAAAAACAAACTTTTAGAAAATTAAAATTTACCTTTGATCCTAAATATTATTTTAAAGAATATCTAAAGTACCGAACCAATATTGAGACCTTGACTTCAAGACAATTGATCTGAGTTTATAAAAAATGTTTGGACCGAGATACCAAAATAAACCCTACTCATCCGCGGTAATTTGAGATTTAAGACCACCTCTAAAACAAAACATTTACGATTTGTTTAGAACCCTAGGTGCAGTAAATATTTTTAACATAATCGATAAATCATTAATCAAATTTGGCATCAGGCACATAGACACAAAATATTCGATGAACACGACTCCTCCGCTCAGCATGAATTGAAACATTAAAATGTTTTTAACGAAACTCAACAATAACCCGTCAAAACATATTACGGTCATTGTATCCATTGCCTTCGCGTTTGTCGACTCAAAATACTCCGCGATGCTTCCATCCCAATAATGATATTTTATGTATTTTATGAAGCGTATTTGTGTTTTCTTAAATAAAATCTTGTACATCTGTACCACACCGTCTCGCAGCATCATCTCCGTTTGTTTTATATTTTGTTTGTGTGTTTGACTGGTTGATTAATTGAATTTAAATGAAATAATTTATATTTGAAGTTTTTATATGATTGATGGGTGAATTATTAACTTTGAGTCTTTAAAATTAATTCGTGTATAGTGTGCGGAGGAGATGATGATGTTGTATTTTGTGTATAAGGCGCAGAGTATATGTAGCAGGTCTTTATACGACACGACAAAACAAAAACTTGTTGTGGGTTTTTGTTGTATGTAAATATCTATAAAATTCAATCAAAATACTGACTCACTTCTTGCCGCATATACAATCATATAAAAATGGAATTAAGAAGTTAAACAAACTCAAATTTCACTTTAATCTGGTAAAGAATTTTTACTACTCGTCGATGAACACAAACAACAACATCCAATATTTGACTTAAATTTTTATGTTGTCATCTTCTTTTTTTCTTCTATTTCTTCTTCTACATCGTGGACGTGGTTCAGCGCCTTATATATTTATACGGCACACATTTTAATGCCACATTTATTTTGAAGATTATCGATATTTAATTCATAATTTTATTTATTCGTTACGTTAATTGCTTACTGGTCATCGTATTATCGTAATCCCATCAATAAATAGACGATTTTTGGAAACAATTTTTCCGGTTTGTTTGTATTCGTGTGCGTGTGTGTGTGTATGTTTGACATAATGTGCCGTAAAAAGCGCATACACATAATATAAAAGCTATAAAGACAATATAAAGGAGAAATCGGAATTTCATGAAGGCCGCGTATTATCCAATATAATGTGTATTTTCCTCTCACCCATTTACAACCATTAACGAACGAGCTTGTCAACTCAAAAATGATTGCGTGAAGAAATCTTTTTAAATCCCATAAAGTTTCGTTTCAAATTGTAATGAGGGATTTACCGAATTCATGTCACGTATAAGTTTGAATTTTCATTTTGTGCCTCTTTCACGATAATGTAGGATGCTGAAGTTCAGGGGATAAAGAGATTTAGATTTTTATCTCATTTTGACGATATACGTCAACCTAAAACAAAGTGAATGGAGTAGTTTTTTATGGTTATGGTACTCATCTTTCCAAAAACTATGTGCATTAGAAATCATTTGCTACAAAAAATTACCAATAGGTCTAATTCTTTCTTTAGGATGGGAAATTTGTTTTCTGAGTACCAGAATCTATATTTAAATGCCCCTAAAATGTACGCAATTGGTTTGTTTCTTGAATAAATTTGTTTATCAAAATTAAATTTCCTTACAAAACCTTACTTACATTGTTTATATTTTGTAAAATTAATTGTTAAATTTTAAATTTTTCATTATGATCTAATCATTGCCGTTTATAATAAACTAGCTGAAGCACCCGGCTTTGCCCGGGTTAAAATTGAACTACTGAACTTCAACAGGTGTTTTTTTTTATTTTGTAACTAATTACAAATACTTAAGTGAATTTAATAAAATCAATACAAAAATAATTTATTGAGTTTACCACAATGATTGATGAACCACATTTTTTGGTTTTTCCTTCCGGAGCTAAAACATACAGATTTTTTGAAGTCCCTAATCTTGAGTATGCCGTATACAACTGGTCATGAGAGAAACAAGGATTTTCCAAATGGTTGAATGGCAGGTCAGTTGGTGCCAAAGGTATACGAGTTATGAATACGTCCTCTCTTTTTGCAATCCCCGTCAATACAGTGGCTCCGATGACATTTGACAAAAGACTTTTGACACAAAGCCGTATTCCATTGCATAGTTTTGGCGGGTCCAGATTCAGCAGAAGCATTATCTATGATTCTTTCTTCATTTTCAAGATAAGAGAAGGCCTTCCAGGTGGCTCCATCATGTAATAATTACGGTCGTTAAAATATTTGTTAACACTCCCACGGCTAGATTGGCTTGCAAAATAGGCAAGGAATAACATGTTTTGATCACTAACCCCGTATGTTTTTTCTCGGCCGCTAAAAAGTATTCGTGCAAAATTTGGGAGCAATCGCTCGGGTGGCTCAAAAGTTTTTGTGGAACAAATAGTTACATACATACTTTTCTTCTTTATATATATGTAGATAGATAGATAGATAGATAGATAAATAACTGCTTACCATGGAAACATTTTTTATTAAGTGGTTTGCCATCTAGCGACAACAAAAATTAGTAAAAATTAACGTCATCGATGCGAAAACCTGAATTTTTCGTTCAATAAAATTCGAAATTTTTTATATTTTTAAACATACTTTACATGTGTAAAATTTTGTTGCGTCTGTTTATAATACTTTTAAATTTAATGCAAAACTAAGAAGTTTTTAAATTCGTCTGTTTTAATTATTTATTCAAGATTTTTTTTGGCTTTTCAGACAAAATATTATTTTTAATAACATTCGATTTCTCTCTCTCTCTCTCTCTCTCTCTCTCTCTCTCTCTCTCTCTCTGGCATTATATCCCATCAAGGGATTTGGCCGCCTCAAATGAGGCTTCATGAGGCCGCCTCAAATGAGGCTGACCACTTTGCCACCGGGGGGCGATTTTTCATGCCATAGAAAAGAAAGAGGCCATTTACTCACAATAAATCTTACACAAAAAGTAGAAAAATTTCCCCCCCCCCCCCCCCACCATTTGAAACCCCAGGGTACTTGTGTAAAGATATACAATCCTTACAAAAATGAAAACTTCCTTAAGTCTCAAATCTACTCTACTACCACGCCGCCATGGTTTCGAAAGTTGGTCTACTCATCAGGTTGCAACGACCAAAGTGCAAAAGTCAGTCAACTGTTGCTTTGTATCTATGGTGTTACACAAGAACTTATCGATTTGGCGAATTATATCACCAAATAAGAAACTTCTGAAAATTCTCACTATGTATGTGTACTAGGCCAAGTAAGAATACTTTTTTAAGGGTTGTGTGTCTTTACACAAGTATCCTGGGGTTACAAATGGAGGGGAATGAATTTTTCTACTTTTTGTGGTAGATACACTGCGCAAAACAAAAAACGCAACAGTAAATCTTTTAGAAAAAATACTCTAGTATCTTGGTGAAATGTCGATTTAAATTATTTTTTTACTTTTATAATGTTGGACATTTAGTCTACTTTCCGATGCTGGAGTACGTGTTTTATTATTATTTTTTTTTTTTTTTTACTTTTTTTTGAGTCGAACAAAAATCTTTTTAACGAGAAAAAAAAACCTAAACTTCAAGACTGCCAACGAACTTTTCTGATGTTTCATGCATCACGAATCCGAATAAGCCATTTGGTAGAGAATTTAGAAACCTTGAGAATGCAATTATTAAAATTGATGTACGACAAATAGCTGTCGAGTTATTGCAGTTTTAGCGAAAATCATGACAAACAATTCAAATACTTAGGTATCGCGTAATGGTGGTCGCACAAGAAAAAAACAAGTTTTTAAAAAAAGAAAAACTAAAACTGTGTTTTATAACAGAATAACATTTAAACTTTAATCAACCATAATATAAAAAACCAAAAAAATAATAATTCAAAAACGGGTGTTTCCATCTCTAGCCCGCATTACTTCATAAATACGCTATGGCATGTTTAAAACATTGCGTATTTGTGGCATAGTAATCTCTTGCCATGCTTCTTGCAAAGAATGTCTGAGCTCACACAAATTTGTTGGTTGCCTTGCCCGTTTTCATAGACAGCGCTCCAACATATCCTATACGTGCTCGATAGTGTTTAAATATGGACTTCGCGGGTAATGGTTTATTAAACGAATGCCCTGCTGTTGCAAAAATTGCTGTGTGTTTAGCGTTGAATGTAGCCGAGCATTATCATACATAACGAAAATCCACGTCCAATTTCCCTTTTCATAGGAAGCACATGAAGCGTTAACATTTCATCTATGTACCGTCCTGATGTTAAAGCAGAATGTGGTATTACTACCAAATCTGTCTTATAATTCCATGATATTCCTGCTTAAACCATCACCAAACCTTGTCTGATGCATAAAGGTTAAACCGTGATTCGTCCGAAAATACCACATTACGCCACTGTCGATCATCATCACTGGTCGACGTGATCATAGTCGATAATCCTTCAACCGATTTCGTATGGTCTGTGTGGTTACCTGATTATGCATGGGGACATTAGCTCGAATTTCTTGAGCACTACTTCTCCTATTTTTTTGGGCGTGACATGCGATAGCGCGATCTTCCCTTGCCGTACTCTTTCTTTGTCTACCAGAGCCTTCACGCATTTTTATATTATTGGTTTCCAAATATCTATGCCACGTACGGCTTACCACAGATAAGTGTAAATCTAAAGCACATCCAACTTCACAAAAACCTTTACCTGCTTCAACTAAACTCACAATTTTCGTAGCACGAACGAGTGATTGTTCTCTCCGATTCATCTTGATACTTGAAGTTAATAAGTCACAAATTAAACAATTGTTTTCAGAACAAAATTTGTTTTTATTAAGAAGTTTGATATAACTGTTTTTTCGGGGAGTGCTTAGTTTACAAGATAAAACAACTTAGTACACATTTTAACATACGATTTTTGTCATATGCAACTGCACATGCAATAACTCGACAGCGATTTGTCGCACATCAAGTTTAATGGTCTCATTCTCAAGGTTTCTAAATTCTCTACCAAATGGCTTATTCGGATTCGTGAATGAAACAACAGGAAAGTTCTTCAGTTGACCGTCTTGAAGTTTAGGTTTTTTTTTCTCGTTAGAAACATTTTTGTTCGACTCAAAAAAAGTAAAAAAAAAAAACAAAAATAATAAAAACGTACTCCAGCATCGGAAAGTAGACTAATTGTATTTTTTAATTAATATTCAGAAACAAAGCAATTATTTATTTTATATAAACTTGAATGTTATATTATTAAAAAAAAAAATACAAATGTTTTCCTGAATTTACTTTTAATTTAATGGATTTATGCCCAAAAAAACCATCCTTTGTGAAGAAAATTAAAAAAAACTCAACTTTTGTCAAGAAAACTCAACAAAAACTGCACAAAAACTCAAAGCTCGTATCATAACTCTCGCACCAAAAACAAAAAAAATCTAGAAAAATATTTTTTTCCCGCTTTTTGTGCGCGTCATTTGCCCGAATTTACTCACAATATACAACGCGCAAAACAAAAAACGCAACAGTAAAATTTTTAGAAAAAATACTCTATTTTCAAAAGCTCGTATATTTATGAAATGTCGGTTTAAATTTTCTTTTTACTTTTAAAAATAAGTAAAAAGAAAATTTAAACCGACATTTCATCAATATACGAACTTTTGAAAATAGAGTATTTTTTCTAAAAATTTTACTGTTGCGTTTTTTGTTTTGCGCAGTGTATATTGTGAGTAAATTTGGGCAAATGACGCGCACAAAAAGCGGGAAAAAAATATTTTTCTAGATTTTTTTTGTTTTTGGTGCGAGAGTTATGATACGAGTTTTGAGTTTTTGTGCAGTTTTTGTTGAGTTTTCTTCACAACAGTTGAGTTTTTTGAGTTTTCTTCACAAAGGATGGTTTTTTTGGGCATAAATCCATTAAATTAAAAGTAAATTCAGGAAAACATTTGTATTTTTTTTTTAATAATATAACATTCAAGTTTATATAAAATAAATAATTGCTTTGTTTCTGAATATTAATTAAAAAATACAATATACAAGAATATAAATGGTGTATAATTCCTTAACGGTTTTTGTATTGAGAACAAAGTTTTGTGCGTCGATTTTTTTTTTATTGAGCGTGGGGTATTCAATTTTTGCAGCGTAGCTATTTGAATTTAGTAGGATATCGCTCAGGATTTCATTTTATTTATGAGAAACGAGGTTTATGATGACTTAAACATAACAAATAAAGAGAAAATTATAAAGTGCACAAATCAGGAACGGCACGCAAATTTATTTCTACGGGTGGCCAGTTGAGGCCCTTCGCCATTCAATTTTTGGTTAACGGTGGAAAGACGCCCACTTTTGTATACGGTTTTCAGCGAAACAACACCCAACGGGTTTAAGGCTTTGACGAGACATCACCCAAAAGGTTTACGGGTTTAGCGAGAAAACCTTTTTGTCGGACTATCCGGGCCAAATTTCCGGACAAAGGTGGGAAGACGGCCAATATTTTCGGCGGCCTATCAAGGCTAAATCTGCGGGTTTAGCAAAACCACGCCCAACACTTTTACGGTTTTTCGGAGAGCCATAACCCAATATTGTCGGCGGCTTATCAAGCCAAATTTTTGGTTTACGGCGGGGAGATGCCCAACGATACCTACGGTTTACGGGTGGCCAGTTGAGGCCATTCAAATTTACGGTTTACGGCGGTAAGACATCCAACAGCGGTTTGTTGGTTAAAGGCAAAGAGACGCCCAACCCAGTTGCAAGAGGAAAATTTGTTTATAATGTAGTTTGTTTGTCATATACAGGAGGTCACGAGGTACAATGTTTTTTATTTAATTTACATTTTTTTGATTTTCAATTTTTTTTTAAAATTAATGCAAATCACTCTCAAGTTATATTTTTTTCAATTTTTTGTTATCAAGCGCTAAATAGCGTTTGCTTGACGCGAATTTTGTGCACATTGGTCTCGCTACAAAGCTTGTTCACGTTCGGCGGCCATATTATGGTGTTTTTCCTCTCGATCAGTTTAAGTTTGATTTTTTTTTTTTGAATTTTGGACTTATAGGTGGAAATTCGAAAGTGCTGAAATATACGAAATTTTATGACAATAAAATCACAATAAAACCATTACAATAAAATAACAAAGTAACAATTATTTATTTTGTTTTGTCCCTTCTTTCACTTCTGATTTTTTTTTTTTCTCTCTGATGGACAAAATTTCTTTTTTAAAAAATTACAAGGCAATTCTTGGCACTCGGTTTTACTTCTCTGTCTCCTTGTTCACTTATTATTCGGGCTATTTTACCCATTTTTGATTTGTTTTTTTTTTATACAGGGGGATTCTCATTTCGTGTCGGTTCCATATTTGAAGGCTGAGCTTGACACTCCTCGTCATCCCCTTGGCACGACATCCACAGGGTTCGAGTGGCGAATCCAGCATATGTGTCGTCCATTCGAAAACGTCTGTAAAATCTACACGGCCTCCTTATGGCACTCCGGTAGTTTCAAGTTGTCGGAGTGTACCCTATTGTCGTAGTGTACCCTATTGTCGGCTGGGCATCGGTCTCTAGGAGTCGTTGGGTCAATCAGGGGTTTCTTTAGCAGACATTGTACTTCTCGCTCGGGGAGACCCGATCGTTCCTGGGGGCACACCCATTTTTTATTAAATTTATTACGTTCCTGAAGTTTCGGTGTTCTAATTTAATTTCAGTTTTTAGTTTGCTTTTCCTTTTATTCTGTTCCACTGTGTAGGCCAGGAGCACGCAGGCCTCAACTTGTAAACTCATTATGTAAACTCCGACTGATAAAACTCTGTTTCCGGCTGGATTAAAATAGTTCCGGTGGGTTTAATATTGGTTCCGGCTGAAAAATCAGATAATGCACAAGGATGCACAATTGCAAGTGTTTATTGTGCCATAATTGATTTTGTTGTGGAGGGTATTGAGTTGCGGCTGGTTTTACAAGGTTCTGGCTAATAAGGTTCCGGTTGGCGTGACAGACACATGTGGAAGTATATGGCTCATTATTATGGCTTATTCTTCTTTATCTATTTATACGAAAAAAATTAACCATTTTATCAACTTTATAATTTTTTTAGTATCATACACGTATTTTAGTCCTTTGAAAATAATTTATTTTCTTGTTAAGAAATTTTTTGAAGCTGAAAGAACTGCTACTCTTGTGACATAAATTTTTACCGAGATGGCATCAGTTCTTCAATACAAATTCTTTATAAATATTTTAGGATTGATCTAGTTAAAAAATTTTGTGATATATTTTCGGGATGACATTCAAAAATATCGTGATATAAATATTTTTCCGGGGTGGCATTTAAGTGTTGCCATTGCATTTTTGCGGGATGTTTTCCGGGTTAGAATCGCAGACATCTTCCCGATACCAAGGATAATAATACGTTGTCTTGTCGAACGATAATAAGAATTCGAAGTAACGATATAAAACGCTTAAATTTTGAAATCTTGTAACATAAGACTGACGGAATAGAACACAAATTATTCGAATAAAACTTTTGTCGTTCTCACACTAAATAATTGTTTGCGAATCTGATCTGTATGAATTTTAATAACCAGAAAACAATAAGATTTATGAAATCTTCGTACAAAATTAATTATACTGAACCTGGCAAAGCCGCACACTGTAATATTAACAAATATATAGAATTAGCATGGACATTAAGAAGAAGACTAAAAACAAGTCTTTACTAAGAAATAAATGATTTTCAATTAATTTCGGTTATTGCCATCTCGATCTTCGTCGTACGCTTCACTAAAACATAAATCAATCTAATGAGGCGTTTTGTTTGTTTCCATCTAAATAGTTATTGTCTATTTGAATCTGTTCAATAGACTTCATCTTACATCAAACAAACAAGAAACAAAATAAATAAACAAGAAATAAGCACACGGTATTAACGGCTAAAAGAAGAAGGCAAGTAGAAATACTAACACCAACATCGATGTTAAACTTAAATTCTTTATTTTTTTTTGTTCAAAAGGCCAAAATTTTTTTATATTCATTTTGTACTCTAGTTGTGTACTGTAGGACGAACAAGTCAAAACATAAATTTGTCTTACGATTTTATTGTTTGTGAAGATAGTTTTGATTTATTTACTGTGTGCACCGGGTCCCGTATTTGAAACTCGATCGCACATACTTCAGCTATGAGTTGTCGAGACTTAATAAAACGATTTCTATTATCGTAAGTATCGTGAGAAATTGTAAAACTTACATAAGAAGTTAGCGGAAGGTCAAATTGTATTGTATTTTATTGTGTTCATGTTCCACGATAATAATATTCGTGATTGTAATTCTAAACGATTTGATTTTACGTTGTAAATGTCGAGTAGCAAATGTTCACACTCTATATTCGTTAAGTTTTATTATATAGGCATGGCTATGTAGGTGGGTGGCTTTATAAAATTGGGCTCATAAAATAATTAGTATGTTTGTGAGATAACCAAACATATGGCAGGCGATAATCTACACTCAAAAAAAAATCCGGCGATTTTAACAAAAAAATACTGTAAAATCAACAAAAAAAAATGTACGTTTTCAGCCAACGCTGCATTTCGTAAATATAGCATTTTTTAATTTGTTAATTTTACATACATTTTTAACTAAAGGAAATTTCCGGATATTTTGTAAGATATGAGATATTTTGTTCAATACAAATATCATTTATTCGCTTTATCGCTTTTGGCAGCTCGTATACGGACTCAACGGATGAACAGACTCAATAGATGGGTACGGATGAACCGTGCTATCTTTGATGGATGATTTACTGTAACTCAAGCCATTTAAAGTTCAATTTTAATTTATTTTTCACGGAAAACGGTACTACACAAGAAATAAACTGTGGAACAATTATGTTAAATGTATCTGAAATAGAATAAAAAAATTGTTGGTTGTATTTTGATAATTTTTTTTATATTGGATGCGATCTAAAGTAGCTATTAGGGTCAATTCTGGGGTTTAAATTGGTCCCGTTGTATTTTTTTTTACTCTACTGTTATTTCTGTAAAAAAAAGTGGGAAATTTCTAAATAATAACACAGAATTAGGAAAAACCCAAAGAAAGCCGTTTTCCCTTTAGTTTTTTTGGGAATTTGAAGTGATTTTTAGATTTTTCACAAAAAGCTTAACTGAAAAAGTGGGAAATTTCTAAAAAAAAGTTTTCCCTTTAGTTTTTTGGAAATTTGATGTCATTTTTAGATTCTCGAAAAAAAACTTAACCAATAAAATGGGAAATTTCTAAAAAAACGTTTTACCTTTAGTTTTTTGGGAATTTGATGTGATTTTTAGATTTTTCACAAAAAGCTTAACTAAAAAAGTGGGAAATTTCTAAAAAAAAAGTTTTCCCTTTAGTTTTTTGGGAATTTGATGTGATTTTTAGATTCTCCACAAAAAGCTTAACCAAAAAAGTGGGAAATTTCTAAAAAAAAAGATTTCCCTTTAGTTTTTTGGGAATTTGATGTGATTTTTAGATTCTCCACAAAAAGCTTAACTAGAAAAGTGGGAAATTTCTAAAAAAAACCTTTTCCCTCTAGTTTTTTGGGAATTTGATGTGAATTTTAGATTCTCCACAAAAAGCTTAACTAAAACAGTGGGAAATTGCTAAAAACGCTTTCCCTTTACTTTTTTGGGAATTTGATGTGAATTTTAGATTTTTCACAAAAAGCTTAACTAAAAAAGTGGGAAATTTCTAAAAAAAAAATTTCCCTTTAGTTTTTTGGGAATTTGAAGTGATTTTTAGATTTTTCACAAAAAGCTTAACTGAAAAAGTGGGAAATTTCTAAAAAAAAGTTTTCCCTTTTGTTTTTTGGAAATTTGATGTGATTTTTAGATTCTCGAAAAAAAGCTTAACCAATAAAATGGGAAATTTTTTAAAAAACGTTTTCCCTTTAGTTTTTTGGGAATTTGATGTGATTTTTAGATTCTCCACAAAAAGCTTAACTAAAAAAAGTGGGAAATTTCTAAATTATAACATAGAATTAGGAAAAACCCAAAAGAAAGCCGTTTTCCCTTTAGTTTTTTTGGGAATTTAATGTCATTTTTAGATTCTCCATAGAAAGCTTAACTAAAAAAGTGGGAAATTTCTAAAAAAAAGTTTTCCCTTTAGTTTTTTGGGAATTTGATGTGATTTTTAGATTCTCCACAAAAAGCTTAACCAAAAAAGTGGGAAATTTCTAAAAAAAAAGATTTCCCTTTAGTTTTTTGGGAATTTGATGTGATTTTTAGATTTTTCACAAAAAGCTTAACCAAAAAAGTGGGAAATTTCTAAAAAAAAAAATTTTCCCTTTAGTTTTTTGGGAATTTGATGTGACTTTTAGATTCTCCACAAAAAGCTTAACTAAAAAAGTGGGAAATCTCTAAAAAAGCGTTTTCCTTTTAGTTTTTTGGGAATTTGATGTGATTTTTAGATTTTTCACAAAAAGCTTAACCAAAAAAGCGGGAAATTTCTAAAAAAAAAGTTTTCCCTTTAGTTTTTTGGGAATTTGATGTGATTTTTAGATTCTCCACAAAAAGCTTAACTAAAAAAGTGGGAAATTTCTAAAAAAAAGTTTTCCTTTTAGTTTTTTGGGAATTTGATGTCATTTTTAGATTCTCTACAAAAAGCTTAACTAAAAAAAGTGGGAAATTTCTAAAAAAGCGTTTACCCTTTAGTTTTTTGGGAACTTGATGTGATTTTTAGATTCTCCACAAAAAGCTTAACAAGAAAAGTGGGAAATTTCTAAAAAAACCTTTTCCCTCTAGTTTTTTGGGAATTTGATGTGAATTTTAGATTCTCCACAAAAAGCTTAACTAAAAAAGTGGGAAATTGCTAAAAACGCTTTCCCTTTACTTTTTTGGGAATTTGATGTGAATTTTAGATTTTTCACAAAAAGCTTAACTAAAAAAGTGGGAAATTTCTAAAAAAAAAATTTCCCTTTAGTTTTTTGGGAATTTGAAGTGATTTTTAGATTTTTCACAAAAAGCTTAACTGAAAAAGTGGGAAATTTCTAAAAAAAGTTTTCCCTTTTGTTTTTTTGGAAATTTGATGTGATTTTTAGATTCTCGAAAAAAAGCTTAACCAATAAAATGGGAAATTTCTAAAAAAACGTTTTCCCTTTAGTTTTTTGGGAATTTGATGTGATTTTTAGATTCTCCACAAAAAGCTTAACTAAAAAAAGTGGGAAATTTCTAAATTATAACATAGAATTAGGAAAAACCCAAAAGAAAGCCGTTTTCCCTTTAGTTTTTTTGGGAATTTAATGTCATTTTTAGATTCTCCATAGAAAGCTTAACTAAAAAAGTGGGAAATTTCTAAAAAAAAGTTTTCCCTTTAGTTTTTTGGGAATTTGATGTGATTTTTAGATTTTTCACAAAAAGCTTAACCAAAAAAGTGGGAAATTTCTAAAAAAACCTTTTCCCTCTAGTTTTTTGGGAATTTGATGTGAATTTTAGATTCTCCACAAAAAGCTTAACTAAAAAAGTTGGAAATTGCTAAAAAACGCTTTCCCTTTACTTTTTTGGGAATTTGATGTGAATTTTAGATTTTTCACAAAAAGCTTAACTAAAAAAATGGGAAATTTCTAAAAAAAAAGTTTTCCCTTTAGTTTTTTGGGAATTTGATGTGATTTTTAAATTCTCCACAAAAAACTTAACTAAAAAAGTGGGAAATTTCTAAAAAAAGTTTTCCTTTTAGTTTTTTGGGAACTTGATGTCATTTTTAGATTCTCTACAAAAAGCTTAACTAAAAAAAGTGGAAAATTTCTAAAAAAGCGTTTTCCCTTTAGTTTTTTGGGAACTTGATGTGATTTTTAGATTCTCCACAAAAAGCTTAACTACAAAAGTGGGAAATTTCTAGAAAAACCTTTTCCCTCTAGTTTTTTGGGAATTTGATGTGAATTTTAGATTCTCCACAAAAAGCTTAACTAAAAAAGTGGGAAATTGCTAGAAACGCTTTCCCTTTACTTTTTTGGGAATTTGATGTGAATTTTAGATTCTCCACAAAAAGCTTAACTAGAAAATTGGGAAATTTCTAAAAAAAACCTTTTCCCTCTAGTTTTTTGGGAATTTGATGTAAATTTTAGATTCTCCACAAAAAGCTTAACTAAAAAAGTGGGAAATTTCTAAGAAAACATTTCCCCTTTACTTTTTTTGGGAATTTGATGTGATTTTTAGATTCTCCACAAAAAGCTTAACTAAAAAAGTGGGAAATTGCTAAAAAACGTTTTCCCTTTAGTTTTTTGGGAATTTGATGTGAATTTTAGATTCTCCACAAAAAGCTTAACTAAAAAAAGTGGGAAATTTCTAAATTATAACATAGAATTAGGAACAACCCAAAAGAAAGCCGTTTTCCCTTTAGATTTTTTGGGAGTTTGATGTCATTTTTAGATTCTCCACAGAAAGCTTAACTAAAAAATTGGGAAATTTCTAAAAAAAAGTTCTCCCTCTAGTTTTTTGGGAATTTGATGTGATTTTTAGATTCTCCACAAAAAGCTTAACTAAAAAAGTGGGAAATTTCTAAAAACGTTTTCCCTTTAGTTTTTTGGGAATTTGATGTGAATTTTAGATTCTCCACAAAAAGCTTAACTAAAAAAAGTGGGGAATTTCTAAATTATAACATAGAATTAGGAAAAACCCAAAAGAAAGCCGTTTTCCCTTTAGATTTTTTGGGAGTTTGATGTCATTTTTAGATTCTCTACAGAAAGCTTAACTAAAAAAGTGGGAAATTTCTAAAAAAAGTTTTCCCTTTAGTTTTTTGGGAATTTGATGTGATTTTTAGATTTTTCACATAAAGCTTAACCAAAAAAGTGGGAAATTTCTAAAAAAAAGTTTTCCCTTTAGTTTTTTGGGAATTTGATGTGATTTTTAGATTCTCCACAAAAAGCTTAACTAAAAAAGTGGGAATATCATAAAAAAGCGTTTTCCTTTTAGTTTTTTGGGAATTTGATGTGAATTTTAGATTCTCTACAAAAAGCTTAACAAAAAAAAGTAAAACATTTCTAAATAATAACATAGAATTAGGAAAAACCCAAAGGAAAGCCGTTTTCCGTAATTAGTATAAAGAAATGAGTAAAGTTACAAAACATGCAGTATATTTCACGGAGCATTAACGTCATTTTACGATTACACATGTAAATAAAAAGGAAACCCCAACTATATTTGTAAAGCATATAAGTTGTTTCTAGTTTCATATAAGTAAATTTGTAAAAATGGACGCTACTTCGCCATCATAAAAAATTTTCTAAAAATGTCTTTCTGCATTTCCTTCAATTAAATAAGTAACTATACTCAAAAGATATGTTTCTATGGCAATCTTTGGAATCAAGTTAATTTAGGGAAGGCTTTTCAGAATATCTAATATAGGACCGCTGCGTGAAATATAAACACTATAGGAATATTAACTATAATACATTTAGAAGCTCCTTAAACCTTAAAATGCGGAAACCAATAAGAACTTTGTAAATATCACATATGTACATACATTTCAATGTTAATTTGGCTTTGCAAAGAAATTGAAATTAAGAAGTAAAATTTGTTCTATTTACGAATTATCCGTTAAACCTACAATCAACACCTTACGAAGCAGGTGTTAAATTAACGAAAATCTTGTTAAATTTACAAGTTGTTTTTACGATGCTAGCTTTGTAAAAATACCACAATTATATGTAACGCGAAAAAATGAATCAGGTACACTCCGTTATTTTTACAGAGAAACTTGTAAAAGTATGTTACAATTTCTCCCGCAAATATTACTAAACTTCTTTGTAAAAGTGAATTTACACAGAAACCGGAATTACGAAATGAAATTTGTTTTATTTACGAACGCTTTGATAAATTTACAATGAAAACTTCACGAAACATTACAAAAATTTTGTTGAATTTACGAAAAAAAATACGATGTAAAATTTGTAAAAAAAAAACAGAATTTTTTTTTTGAGTGTAGGATGGAGGCATTATGGTGCAATAGTCCAAACCTCCAATATAGTCCAAATTTGTATGTACCATATAGGCCTTTTGGCTTCTGACAACAAATTGCGATGAAAATGAAAAATTAAGCAGCAGGCAACACTAATCAATAAATGACCCACTTCTTCTTGTGTGAATGTTGATTCCAAATAAATAGTTACAATATTTTTAGAAATAACTTTAAATACAAAAATCAAATTAAATCCTTTTAAATTTTGTGAATTTTCGTCATACTACATTTTATTTTGGCACATTAAAAATATAATATATTTATCGGATTAAGGCTATGCGGTTTTGAGATGGTCCTTATTCCACACAGTGTTATGAAAAAACGAAATCAGTTCCCGAGAAGGTACTCAACCTATCTTGTGCAGTTGATAAAAGCGAATGATGGGGGGATTACCACAGGTCATTCCGCTCTAAGTCTGATTACCACAGGTTTAAGTTTCTTCATTCTGAAACGTCTAACAATCCTACCTACATGAGCGGGCCCAGTACAGTTCCCTAATATGACTGATCATCACTTGAGAATGGTTGGACCTGTTTCGCTGATTTTTTTGTTGTGTTCGTAATTGTCAGGACAAGGGAAAAATGATGCTTATGTACAGAATTTTGTCCGAATCAAATCCAGATGGTCTTTAAAAAAATAAAATTGGAAAATCTGAGTAAAAAACTAGGAAACTTCCGGAAAACCCCAAAGTAAATTGATTTTTTTTTCTAGCGCATCAGTTGAGAACGGCTGAACCGATTAGGCTCAATCTTTTTTGCTGCGTTCCTAATTTCTAGGAGATGGTTCTTACGAAAGAAAATAGTGGGAAAATCTACCGGAAAATTTGGAAAATCGAAAAATTATGTTTTTGTACGGGGTTTTGCACGTATCTGCTCCAGATTGTCTTTTAGAAGAGAAAAATTGGAAAATCTGAGTGGAAAACTCGGAAGCTTCTGGAAAAACTCGAGAATGGCTGAACCAATTTGACAAAATCTTTTTTTGCTGTGTTCTCAATTTCCAGGAAACGGTTCTTACGAAAGAAAATTGGGAAATCCACCAGATGATCTTTTAGCAGAGAAAAATTGGAAAATCTGAGTCGGAAACTTCCGGAAACCCGAAGAAAATTGTTTTTTTTTACAACGTTTAATAAAACTACAGTATTAATTTTACTGTTCGTATTTACTGTTAATTGATTTTTACTTATTTGGTGGTTCCCCTCGACAGATTTTGAACAACTATTTGTGACACATGTAGTTTTAAATGTAGTTCTACCAATGAAATTTAGATGGCGTGGCCTTTTGCTACTGATTTTAATACTGTGAAATTGCAGTTTCCACTCATCCCCAAATCAACACCGAACATAAAATTGAATGCCTAGACTCTGGTTTCAACTTGAAAGAGGGGGTAATCTTAAACTTAATTATTAATCAATGGGTTTATATACCTTAGCAGTTACTACGAACAATAGTAATGCCGAAATGAAACTTAAAGTTGCTGAAAACTTTAAGTTTTTTATATCGACAAATTTACCTTAAAATATATACCCTACCCCCCTTATCGAATTTGTACAACTCAGCACCATGGATATTCACATAATTTTAATATTAATTAAAAACATTTACGACTCATTGCGATTAAACAATATTAAATTAATTGGAAAATTGAAAAATTGGAAAATAATAAAATTAAATTATTCACATTGTTCCGCAGAGCAGGAAGAATTATGTATACATAGTTGTTGTAGTTTTCCAAGAAAAATATTTTTTTGCCATAAAACAGGGTTGGTAGTTTTGTATGAGTATGGATACCAATTAGCGGTACCAAGTACTCCACAACAAAAATGCTCTTAAAATCAATCAAAAAGCTCGGCACATATACAGAGGTGTGTGCGTTATGATTTGTTGGTGCGAGACCGGGCCCACTGCACAGTAGAAAATATTGAAAATATTTTTTTTTATTACAATCAAGGTGTGACGGATGTTAGGTATAGAGCAGCAGCAGCATGATAAATGGTATCGCAATATGTTTCGTGTAGTTGTAGGTGGCAATCAATTTGTATTATATTTCGACGAGATTTTTTGTGTTTTTGCCAATTTTTTTATTTTGCGAGATACGTAGAGCTGTATATATATATATATATATATATATCATAATTTAAAGGTGGAATGAGGTTTATGTACGAATGATTGAAGTAATTAATGGAAATATTGTATTACGATATGAAAATAGCAATTGCGATAACATGTGTGTGTGTGTGTTTCTGAAAATAAGAGTGGTAATTATATTGTACAAATTTTGAATTGATTTGTGATGATGGCATTTGAAATATAGATGTCTGGAAAATGGTAATTACAGTTATTAGTCTTAAACAAATTGTAAGGAGGACGTCAAGAGTTAAAGACACATTTCATAAGAATTCTGAACAGTCCCGAACCAAAGGAATTATAATTCATAACCTACCCCAATTTAAATTCACGGTCCTACTACCAAAAACACTTTAAATCGAATCACGTAATTTTCTTGAACGCATGATAATATTTGTAGTTTCATTTTGGGTTTGGTTACATCTTCAACACGTAAATCTTAAATATAATAAAAATTTGGTCTTATCTAGATTCATTTTTATTTTTTTGTCTAGAAATATATTATTTTGATCGATGGAATATGATTTTAGGTTAAAAAGAAAACAGAACATTTGAACGACGAAGGTATTGTAAAGCTGATGGTAAAGCACGTACGCAGTCCGTTTACGTAGCACCTCGTCATTTAAAAACCCGAACTGAATAAATTACGTAAATGGTACGAGTATATCTCTCCTTACGATATTTTAAAATTTTTATAAAATTCTGGTCACACGCAGCATCCCATATAAGAAAATGTTGATAAGACACACTTGATAAAAAAAACATTCATCCTCGATAAATTAAAATAAAACTTGATTTTTAAGTTACCTTATCACATCGTCGTAATCTTGAGATGACAAAATCTTTAAAAAATTGATTTGTGTTCTTAGATGATCGATAGCGTTGATTAGGTTACATAGTTAATGTATACAAGTTTACTGGATATTGTATATTTATTGCAGACAACTAGTTTTATATCAAAATAGTATAGATGTTTATCATGCTTTGGGATTTTAATTTTAATGAAAATTAATGACAGACGAAAGTGGCCTTTTGCGGATTCACTGGAACTACCTAATATTTTATTAAAAAAAAGAAAACAGTGTAAAGATAGTTTGAAATTGAATAGTATTTGAATAAGAATTGAATATTAAATAAATGATTGAATTGAATATGAATTGAATATGAATTGAATATGAATTGAATATGAATTGAATATGAATTGAATATGAATTGAATATGAATTGAATATGAATTGAATATGAATTGAATATGAATTGAATATGAATTGAATATGAATTGAATATGAATTGAATATGAATTGAATATGAATTGAATATGAATTGAATATGAATTGAATATGAATTGAATATGAATTGAATATGAATTGAATATGAATTGAATATGAATTGAATATGAATTGAATATGAATTGAATATGAATTGAATATGAATTGGATATGAATTGAATATGAATTGAATATGAATTGAATATGAATTGAATATGAATTGAATATGAATTGAATATGAATTGAATATGATTTGAATATGAATTGAATATGAATTAAATATGAATTGAATATGAATTGAATATGAATTGAATATGAATTAAATATGAATTGCATATGTGTTCAATTGCCAATAACCACTAGCGACAACCAGAAAACCTCGATGAGCCCAGTAATACTTGCCTGTAATAAATTATCTACCTGCAACACATAATCCACTTGTGGCACTATTCTTGTTTTCCCTGGGAATAGGGAATTGGGAAAAATATTTTCATAGCATTCAATTCATATTCAATTCATATTCAATTCATATTCAATTCATATTCAATTCATATTCAATTCATATTCAATGCATATTCAATTCATATTCAATTCAAATTCAATTTATATTCAATTCATATTCAATTCATATTCAATTCATATTCAATTCATATTCAATTCATATTCAATTCATATTCAATTCATATTCAATTCATATTCAATTCATATTCAATTCATATTCAATTCATATTCAATTCATATTCAATTCATATTCAATTCATATTCAATTCATATTCAATTCATATTCAATTCATATTCAATTCATATTCAATTCATATTCAATTCATATTCAATTCATATTCAATTCATATTCAATTCATATTCAATTCATATTCAATTCAAATACAAGTGATAATCAACCAAATGGATTAATTTAAATTATTGTTTCACGATATTTTCATTATTGCTGTGATACTGGCTTATATTTGGAACCGTTATACTTTGTCCGTGGTTGTTTATTGACTCATTCACAAATTTTGTTAACGTCGCCTTCATTTTAAACATTTAAGCTCATTTTTAAGAACGTGCGGGATTCTTGGAAACCAAATACATTTTGCTTTTAAAATTTATCGTCACATTTTCTTAAAACTTATTTGTACTCGTGTTCGTTCAACGTGACATTATCATTTACTAGCAACTTAATATTTTGTGCTGCTTATTTTGTCGATACCATACACTCCACTCGATGGTTAGGACTGGTTTCCAGTCATGCTTCGCTTTTGTTCAAATGAAGAGCTATTACGCATTGAGGGCAACCGAATACACAGTTTTACGATACCAGACTACCGTTGTTTGTACTCTAGAGGGCATCGTAAGTTAATTGATGGTAACTTTGTACGAATTTACCAATAATTAAAACATTTGGCTACAAAATATTTTTTAATTGTAATTTTTGACCTAGTCGATATTCCAAATTAAAGCAATAAATTTATGTCGGATAATACCAATGCCATAAATTACACAAGAGACACAATATTTCTGATCACATAGGGCAAACAAAATAAATTTAAAGCCTAACCACGAAAACCAATTAAGAATTTTAAAAAAAAACAGCAGAATAAAAATATTTCCGAAAGGAAAATGCTACTTGTACCCAAACCATACTTCAAAAAGTAGAAAATTTAATTTTTTTTAATTAAAACTTATTTTCATTCCTGGACGACACCGCTTCTGTTCGATACCGCCTACAACGTTATAAACATTCATAGGTGGTGATTGGGGAGATTTATATTTTTAGAACAACTGTAATTAAAGGATTATCCTATGGTATACACAGGATGAATATTGCAAATCCGTTCCATTGTTTTGCAATTCGAACGCAAAATTTTACATAAATCATATAACTTTTGTTTTCCCGCAAAGTGGAGAATGGGAACGTACATTTTTAATTGAAATATTTATTACATCGCGCATAATGTACCTAGGTAGGCAAAATTTCATATTTTCCTCGCTTTATCGCTCGCCTTGTCACATCTCGTATATGTATACGTGGCACGAATACATCGTGTAGAAAAACAAACCCACTTCAGCTAATTAAAAACGAAATGAATTTCAAACGAAATGAAAATCTTTTCAAGAAACTCATCCTTTTCATGTGTACACTCTTGATTCTCGTCTAATTAGAATCCTTGATTATACATGGCAGTTCCTCTATTTGTATATACACCATCACCGTCATACCACCGATTCGCATCCTTGTCGCACAAAATTTTATTCCAAATCGGCGAACATATCTGCTGCATATATGGAAATTCATAGTTTTTCAAGTAACGATTCCATCGCATAAAAAATACACCATCTTGATGGTGGATCATAATCTCGACATGAAATAAAAATCGTTTGATGTTTCAATTTTATTCTGTTGTTTGATTATATGTATCTCTGTTGTATAATACATCTACATATTGTGATGAGTGGCTCTCTTTTATCATCATCATCATCATCATCATCATCATGTTGGGAAAAAACATCAAATAGAAAATTATTTTAACATATGACTTGATGATGATGCCGATGACATTGTTGAAAAACTTCTGAGATTGTTTCGATGCAATAGATCACATCACTTTATGTACAGTCAAAAGTGATGCATATCTCGATGCGTTATATTCTTATGCATATGTGTCTCATATATATGTAGAAATGCATTTGTATATCGATGATGACAAAACTCAAAGTTGAAGATTTTTGTTTATATGAAGATGCTCGAAAAATTTATCATGCGCGATTCGATTGTGGATCTAACTAATTTTTGAGATTCGTACGCTCGTTAAGATAAAATGTGACGAGGAGTTAGTTAGTACTAAGTACTGAAATCTCAAATATCTCTTTTAGTTCAAATATAAATCGTGGTTAATCAAAAGATTTGTGCATCGCAGCGATATTTCAGTCGACTCAATCGACATCGACAGCTACTAATAAAATCATTTGTGCAGATCAATTGTTTAATAAACAGTTACGTCAACTTCCAAGCAGTTTAGAGCATCCAAATAATAATTGGGTGGAACTAGTTTAGCTAGCAGTCTAGCTATCAAAAACTTCAAGAGACCAAGCCATGAATAAAGATATATGGTTTCTAAGTGACGAACTTGTTGTTTGTTTGTTGAATTTCTTCCCAAAAGATAGAGATTTCATGCATGGAATCGCCTTGGAAGGACATTCTGTTTTAACACAGGGTAGCATCGTAATCATATTAAGTTACCAAGCCGTGTCAAAAGTATAAAAATAGAATAATTTCGATTGGGATATCGTCTGATCAATTTTAAGTAATTTACTACTGGTTCTGGAATTCAAAAGAACCCATCAAAAATACATACACAGAGTCAGCTTCAACAACCAGATGTACTTTCATCTACAACTATTACGTGGAATGATTTCAGCTGCTAATGCCCACTAATTTTCCTACAGTTTCCTTAAATTTGCGCAACGAAGTCCAGAACCAAATAGGAATGCATGGTAATTCGAAATAATGTTCTAAAAGTTGTAGTTTAAAGTTATCTTTAAGAGAAACCTTCAATTTTGTTTGAATCGAAAAATTTTTTTTCCACGATCACTACATCCCATGAAGGGATTCGACACATCCATTAGACTATAGAAATTAAATGTTCATTATCATCCTGTCGTATCGAATTTTCATCATCGATTACAATCGGTGGTATTAATAAACACAACTATGACCCTCTGATGGAGTGCAGAGTTCAGCGCCGACCCACCGTTCATGTCAATGTACAGGTTGACATGGAGCTTGCAATGTGGTGGTGGTATACTGTAGTTGTGTGAATAGGTGAATGGGTTAATGATGTAGCATGAATGCGTGGTATCACAATGGGCCAAAAATGGCCTAAGTGTCAACCACTGAAACCTAACCTATCATCCTGTAAATCCTCTTCTCATTAAGCAAATCTTCTTCTATCTTAAAGTTGTTGACAAAACAAAAAGAAACCACGTTGGAGTTAGTGTTCCAGCAACGTCAGGCTGGATGTATTCATTCGAGCACTCTCATGTGTGGGCGTGGACGAGCCACTGAGAAATAGAGTATATTGAATACTAACAGAAAGGACCGTAGAGGCTTCCCTGAATGGATTCCCAACTATCAGATAAGTCAGTTTAGAGTCTACACTGTAAGGGAAAGTACTATTCCGACTTATTTGTAACTTGGTAATTTAATTCGTAACTTGTTACCAAACCTGGAAAAATGGGGGTTCATAGTAGTTCCCTATACTGATGACACTAATATGTACATGCCAAATACAGACGTGCACTCTAAAATAGCGAAGAGAGAACGTGCTCAGCATTTACCAGTATTTGTTAGCACAGAAATTAACATAAAAATGAGTTATCCTTTCAGTTACGATATAACGGGTCTTTCAATAGGAACGCTGGAAATTTGCTAGGTTATAGCAGCCACATTGTTAAAGCAACATCTGATTTGTGGAAAAAAAAATCAGTTCTGGTCTACTCATTTCTTGATTTTTCTTCTCACCAGAACCCCCTGCGGACTCGACTATTTGACTTTTGGTGGGCAAATTCGAGTCAACCGATTCGATAAATAATCAGTTAACATTTGTACGTCACCGAAAGGCAAGGTCTGCCAAAAACAACACCAAAAAATCATCTTTAGCGACGAGGCTAATTTTTGAATGAAAGTGATAAACCAGCATCAACACTGCCATTGCCATAAACAGACATTGTCATTGCGTGCATTTGAAGGATGTTATATCCCATACTTTAATGCCATAAAATATTCATATTCGAGTGGATATCTGACAAAGTTAACTGAAGCATCTTAGTAATGAAACCCGTCACCGGCCGCTGGAGGTCCGGTAAACAACGAGATTTTTCTAGCAGTTTAGTATTTCAAAATGTTACATTAATAAAATATTGATTTTTTTTATTAATCTTGCAACTATAAAATGTAGCAATTACAAAACGTTGCAAGTACCAAGTCTTGTAAATTTTTGCAAATTACAAAACTTTATTAATTTTTTTGTGCAATTAGAACTAGAAGAAATGAAAACCGGGATTTTGAAAACCGGGATTTCGTAGTACACCCACTAAAAACTAAGGTCGTGGCACTGAAAGCAATCACATATTTCTTGACAAATCATCACAAAGTACATCCACCGTTCACAAATCTGCCCTTTTGGTGCTGGAAGCCAATTCCTCATTTATTATAGAATAAATATGTGTTGTATATCATTGTAAAATTTTTTAAGGATGCCACAAATTTAACTGGAGCTCTTTAGTAGTAAAATATACCGTTCTGGTGCTGCATATTTTTTGACATTTTATTTCGTACAAAAAATCGAGAAATCATGTTCAGTCGATTTATTCGTCAATGCCAGTGTATGTGGCCAATTCATGAGTGTCGCACACTCGTGCGCATTTGATTATGAAAGTTTATTAATAAATGTCGATTATTAAATATCACTTATTAATTTATTGTAACAAGGTTGAATATCGCGTATTAATATTGGCGAATGTGTCGATGATTGTAATACTCTGTGGCATGTCAAGGTTTCAAAAAAGCAACACCAAATTGTTGCGAATCAAATAACAGATCTCAGTGCTTTTGAACAATCATTCATTTATTAGGGTCGCCTTTTTTGTTTTTCAAAAGATTTCCGAAGAACATTTTCCGGTTTAAGGTAAAGGGTGGCCCATGGTGGCCCCTCTCGCGTTGCAATTTAATTTAGCTGTAATTAAAAGACGAATGAATATTTTTCAAAGCAGTTTATTTTATTTAAAAGAGTATACATTGCCATTAAGTATGGAACACAATTTCATTTAAATAACTTCCATAGCTAGCTGTATACAGTACCTCATTTTGCAACCCAATCTTTCAGAACATTTTCGATTGTATGAGCGTCTATCTCATCAATGGAATCATCCATTTGATCTTTCAAGTCTTGGATAGTCTTTGGATGGTTATCGTAACACTTGTTCTTAACGGCTTCCCACAAAAAGATCCAACGGAGTAAAATCGCAGCTTCGTGGTTGCCAACTGACGTCTCCATTGCGGCTGATTATTCGATCAACCAAGACAGTATGCGAATGACCGATTGTTGCATTTGATTTGCAACACAACACAGTCCTGTTGAAAGAAAATGTCGTGTGTATTCTCCTCTTGAATTCTGGGTAGCAAAAACTCTTTACCATGGCTCGGTAATGCTCCCCATTAACTGTAAGGGGGGGGGGGGGGGGGGGGGGTCCTTGCTCATTTTGAAAAAATCAAAATTACCAATTATATCGCCAGACCCAAATAGATCAATGATGTCGCCGATACAAATCCACACCAAACAATCAATCGTTGTGGATGTGCGTCAATCTTACTTCTTGACATAGCCTCGAGCGACCTTTGTTTGTAAAAATACTCATTTTCTTCAAAGCGTTCCTCAGCCGAATAAGCAAACCGAAAATAATTGAACATTGAATTGTTATACAATGTTCTCGGCTGTACGCACTGTAAATACACGTGGACATGTTGGTTTATCCAATAAAAATCTAGTTTCATGAACTCGAGTCACAAATTGATCTACAAAAACCCTTGTAGACATTTCATTTCTACAGAATTTTTTACGTAAATTTCATACAGTTTGGGTAGTGTAGAAGACTCACCACTTTGAAAGTAAGTTTTCAATATTTTAAAATTTTATTCAAACGTGAAACGACTCATTTCGTAAATGTCAAACATTAAACTAATTTTCTGTCATAACAAATAACGTAAATATTGCCACACTCGAAATAATCAGCAGTTGAAATTGTAAACGTTAGATGAGGCACCTGTTATAAATAAATTCATTTAATTGTTAAGATTTTTCCATGCTTGCTAAAAATAAATTTATATGGCGAAACACTAATGAAAATGGGGGAAAATTTGTCTGGAAATGTAATCAGTCACATGGAGTAACCGCTTAAGTCAGTTGTATAGTCAATTTTCATCTAACGTGGTTTCTGACAATATAGCTCAGTACATACTAAATAATACATTGGACGAATACCTGTTTACTGATTTTTTAAAACAGTTTTTCAAAATTCGCTTTTAAAACTAAGCTAGATCTACTGAAAAAAAAACGGAAATTAACTTAAGCGGTTATGTCTTGTGATCACAAGTATACTTGTGTAAAAGGAATTGAAGCAAAATCCTAATACTAAAAAATACCATTGTGGTGCTGGAAGCAGTTACAACGTTTTTTATTCCCAGATAATCATGTGGAATATCATAACAAAGGTCTTGGAAAAAATAACAGTTTTATAATCAGCGTTTTAGTTCACAAATTCATCGTTAGCCGCTAGTAGTTAATTATTCAATTATCATGTAATAGATACGTGTCGTATATATCATTGAAAATATCACGAAGAATTCCGTACATTTTTCTGAAGCATCGAAGTATTCAAACCTATATCGTTGTCAATACCACTGTCAATAAATCCATCGTTTTGACACTGGTATCCGGAAAAGGACTTCAAAGATTCTGAAAAATATCACAAATTTAGGTGAAGCATATTCTGATATGATAATGTGGCCAATCGTTTTTAAGATTTTGCGCTGGCGAAATTTTTTTTATCAGTAATTTATTTCACAAATTCCACGTTTTGGTGCAAATTATTCCTCTGGTAGGTATAGAATATGTACGTTTTGATGTCATTAAAAAGTTTTTGAAGAACGCCGTTATTTTGCGGCATTCTTGAAGACCTTTTTCGTAACATGGCAGTACTAAAAATTATCGTTGTGGCGCTGGAAGCAGTTTCAATTGCAAATTTCAATAAAATCATGTGACATATAAACCATTCATGGTTGAAAGGTCTTGGAAAAGCAACAATTTTATTATCAACATTTTAGTTTATAAATTCACCGCTTTGGTGCTGGCTCTCGCTTATTCCTTTGGTACAAAATATGTAATATAAAATATAATATAACATAATATTTTTAAAACCAAATTTTTACAAAATCAATGGTCTATGTAGAATCGAAAAAATTTCTGAGGCATTTTGTTACGATTTTTCTAATGAAAATTTTCGGTTTTCATTTTATGTAAATTATGGTTTAAATTTTAAGCAAGCCAGAACTTTTTAATATTTCGAATCATTGTGGAACATGAAGAGCGATTAAAATTGGTTTAATTGTTTACTAGAAATTTGCTTTTGTTTACCGATTTTCAGTAAATTTTTCAGGTTTGCCAAATTGCAGACCAAAGTTCTGATTTCCTTGTAAGGTTTCAGCTCCTAACACTTGTGTATCAAAAATAAGTGCTCAAGGGCACTCGAGGTTTTTGTTTCTAGGCAATAATGAAATGTCTTATTTTGAATCAGTCCTAAAGTCTTGAAACCGTTTTTACCTATTTTTAAATCCTGTTTCAAATCGTTGCATGTTGCACAATGCCATATGCCAGCTCGAAATAATCATAATGGACGGCCTGAAACAATGTTCTGCACTACTTTGTCGACATTTGTTATTTTCCATCAAATTTGGAACCCAAGAAGCGTATTACCATACTTGAAAATGGTATAGCAAGATTATTAAAAGAGATCAGTAGAAAAAAGTAAACCCCCATAACAATTGATAATGAAAAGAGGAAATTTTTCCTTTTGATGCCGATGAACATTTCCACTGTACCCGTTTTAATTGAAATTGCTTGATATTTCTGCGTTTTTTTTTGTACCGTTCTCTGCTAGAAAATTTACCGTTTTTTTTTTATTTTCCATCTTTTTGTGTTTAATTAGTTTCCCGTCATGTTTCTGGTGTTGTTGTTGTTGTTTTTATTATTATTGTCATTTCATCATATAGCAACATGTCGACTTATGTAATATTTTCATTATTAACCCATTCAAAAAATGTGAATTAATTTCCCCCATTCATCCCGAGGCCGCTATTATAATATACGAAGACGCGGTATTCTCTGTGAATTTGGAATAAGAAATATCAATATAGAGAGGACTCAAGGTAATTATTAATTCTAAGATTAAACCACGATTTCATCACATGCAACATAAAAACACTTTACATTTTTAGACAATACGCGACTCTCTGTTCACGAAAGTGTTAAATATCTCTCGTGCATTATTTTGTGTATTGCTAGTACACATACTCCTTTATAAAATAAAGGATGGGATGCTTAAAAAATATGATGAAGTTTTTTTTTTGATTTCTTCATTGCTGCGCTCTATACGAGTGTACGAGTACATGTGGTATGATAAAATGCGTGATTTATCCGTTTGATCTTTTGCTTTGACAAAAAACAACAATAACGGTAATAGAAACAAAAAAAAATAGGATTCTACTCCTTTTGATGCTTTTATCATTAAGTTAATCAAAGACGGATGGAAAATTAACCCTTTCGTTGGAAATATATACAGAGACGAGGTAATTTTCAACGAGGTAATTAAAGCGCGAATATAAACGCGGTTGCAATTTATTATTCCATTACAAGATGGGTGTTGACGCGGCGAGCAAAACCAAGGTATAATTAGTGTAGTATATTGAGCTTAATTTTCCAGGGTGATTTTCAACAAGTGTGTCGTTTAGAAGCAAACCGGTATCTATACCATTAAATTAAAAAAAAATGGAGATAGTGATTGGATTTTGTTCAACGGATAGAAATCTATTATCTAACATAATTTAGTTGACACTAAATCGGTTTATTCTTTTAAAGTGATTCTATTCCAAGTACTACTTAGAGACAAAATCAGTCTATTCCATAAGTCGTTGCAAATCGTGCCTATTCCTATGCATTTATATGTTTAAGAAAAACTGAGTAACAACAAATGTGTGGGTAACTGCAGCAGGGAAACTTTCGAATTCCAAAATGAAGCTTTGCATACCGATTAAGCCCAATTTGTGCTAATTAGTGCTCTCGGTCAAAAATAAGTGCTAAGAAAATTTCAAATTTCGCCTGAAAGACGAAACAACAAACAATGAGCCTGATTTTTGAAACTTTCCAAAGGCGCCTACACTGACGAAATTTGTGCTTATCATAGAAAAATGATTTTCATAAATTTTCATTCATAAATTGAGGAAAAACAAACTAGCGCCTGAAAGATACTATACTAAAAATACAGAGGTATACCGTTTAATAATATTTGTGTTGAACAACAAATTAAAAAATAGAAATAAAATATACATATTATAAAATCCAAGAATACGCAATTCAGATAGCATATTCCTATCAGACCTGTTCGTTGCCATCTGAAAAATATAAAGGCTAAATTTGTGCTAACACTTCTTGTAAGAAATTTGTTCATTTAACGGTCTTTGTTGTTCAATGGAATTGGGCCAATTCTGGATTAGCACAAATTCAGCCATTTTTCGGATGGCAATGAACATGCCTGATAGGAATATGCTATCTGAATTGCATGTTCTTGGATTTTATAATATTTTATTTCTATTTTTTAATTTGTTGTTCAACAAAAATTTTATTGAACGGTATACCTCTGTATTTTTTTTAGTATAGTATCTTTTAGGGGCTAGTTTGTTTTTCCTCAATTTATGAATGAAAATTTATGAAAATCATTTTTCTATGATAAGCACAAATTTCGTCAGTGTAGCCGCCTTTGGAAGCTTTTAAAATTAGGTTTAAATTATTTCTGCTATTTTTTAAAAATTGGGTTTATTTGTTTCGTCTTTCAGGCGAATTTTTATATATTTTTGCCTCCGCTTTTTCGGCACCTGGACTAGCACTTATTTTTTCCCGTGATTAGTACTGCACAAATTGGGTTTAATCATTTTGGTTTTCGTTTTGAAATACAAAAGATTCCCTGCTGCAGTTACCCACACCAAACAACGCCTGTTCCAAAAAAACGCGCCATATTTGTTTATTGTTTTATTTTTACTTTTTAGTAACGGTTTATTAATTACTTTTTATTAATATTTTATTCAGTCTTGTTCTATTTTTTGTAGCGATTAGTTGTGATAATCAAGAGCCGATAGACAGTGATTGAAATCACATTTAAAGTTTGTCTCACTATAGCGAAATGTAGATTGATCCAATCAATAAACCTTCCACATCGATTACAATAATAATGGTTTCTGGATAAATCGTCTGTTACTTTGTGAGTGTTGCAATCTTTCGACTTCTTATTTTTCTTGAATTGAATAAATAACTGTATTTTACTGTATAAGTACAGTATATACTACAACAGTACCTACCATTCTCGTTCGATTTATTTTAGTGATCAGGCGTAATAATCGGTAAGTCTTATTTAATACAAAAATAATAATTATGTGTCTAAAAGGAAACACATATGGAATCCTTGGAATATCCAATCGAAAATTCAATTAAAGCTAGGAAAACAGCAATCAACATACTTAACTGGAAACCTAAAATTGCGAGGGAAGAGAGGTAGATTTCATTCTGGCCAATATTTTTTTAAGTTTTAATTATTGCTGTGTTCGTTTCAGATATTGTGCTATAAAGGTTCCACGAATGGCTAAATGCAACCACAAAGGCGGTGCATTTAAATACGACAAAATAAGAGGGAGCGATGCGATTCATTTGCTCGTTTGTTTTATAGCAATAAAACTAAATTAACCAAAGATTTTTCAACAAATAAAAACTAAATCAAAGATTTTTTCATTTTAAAGTATTGCGTGTTGGCAAAGCGAATGAATGTTGGCAAAGCGATAGAGAGGGGCGATAGAGTGAGCATTAAATATGAAGATCGGAAAAAAAAAATATTAATTTTATTAAATCAATTACGACCTTGGAACTGCATTATTGCCGTGGTACCGTTGCGAGATGACAATATCACTCAGCGGCGACCTATCGATCGCATAATTCGAGCGGAAGGTCAAAGTGTCTTTTTTACACTTCACAATTAAAAGAAAATTGAAAAATAGAACGATATTCAGCGAAAAAGCAGCTACTTATTACGAAGCTTCGAATAAACAAATTACGTGGAAAAACATTCTGCGAGATGCTACAATTCGAAAATGGTGGGCGATTAACGATGTCGTCCAGGCGGCATATTATATAGTCGCCAACTACACTTGGGAGCAAACAAATCGAACATTGCTCAAAAAAATCCAATATACGTTTACTTTTTTAATGTAGATTCAAAGTGTATTCCAATACCTATACAGTGGCACCTATTTTGCATTTATACGTGCCATTAAACTGATTTTTGGGGGTAAACAACTGAGGTACACATTTTTGTGAATTTGTCAGCATGAAAATTAGGGGTACAAACCGAATTAAAACATGGAAATAAACAAAAAAAAAACAGTTTTATTAATAAGAAATTTTCCCTCCCCTGGCCCGAATGACATTTCCATTCGATGTTGCATTAATTTCACCAAAGTTTTCACAAAATCTTGAGGTATCGCCTTCCATTCCTCTAGATCGCCTGTTGCAGCTCCTAGAGACTCGTTGGAGCAACGTCTCTGGCTCGAATCCTTCTTTTCAATTCGTCCCAGAAATGTTCGATGAAATTGAGGTCCGGGCTTCGAGCTGGCCTCTCCGTAACAGGCACATGCACATCTTGAAGTTACGGGTATGCCACACCAGCCGTATGCGGTCTCGCATTATCCTGCATAAACAGAAAATTTTCACCAGTAAACTGCACTCATCAGAGAACAGGACAGTTCCCCATTCTTCTTCTGTTAGGCTGTGGTCAATTTCGGTCCATTTTCTGGTCTGTCTGCAGTCAGATTAACTTCTTGAAGTCGTCTTCTAAGGGTCCACCGACTGACTTCGACTTCACGAACTTCTTGGAGCCGCCGTCCCAGTTGAACCGCATTCTTACGGCATTAAAAAAATTAAACAAACTTTATATTTTTTTTATATTTTTGGCCTTTTGTGGAAAATTGAGCAATGTTTAATCTGTTTGGATGGTAATCGGCACAAGGCCTCAAAAATAACACAAAATAATGTTTTCTTGTGTAATTTCATCTTGTGTTTATCACCGCTTGTGTAGTATGGACCTTCAAAATATAAATAACAACCGATTAGTGTCTGATGGCTGTGTTGGTCAGAATAAGAACAGTACAATGATTGACATACTGTTTTACTATAGTTGGGATCACAAGAACCCAGAAATATAAAGCGAGTGGAACTAATATTTCTAGTCATTCTTTCATTTCACCAGGCCGCGTGTTTGCACAGCTCGAAAAAATAGAAGCTAAACAAACTATCATCGACATTGCAGATTATATAAATATTTAGGATTGCCCAGTTCTTGATTTTAAAACTGAGTTAGGTAATCACCAAAGACCACCCGGAACATGGCACTTTAAATTTATGGAGTCAAACAGAATGAGTGTACTGCGAAATATCGGGTTTCAAAATCACGGTTTCAAAATCCTGGTTTTCTAAATCCCGGTTTTCTTTTCTTCTAGTTCTATAGTCTTGATTTTGAAAAATATATTTTTTATTTATTCGGGCCGGCCGGACTAATAATATTTTAACATAAAAATAAGATATCTTGCCCAAAAATTTACTAGAAAAAACCAAGGTTGCGAAGTCAGATGCGGGAGTTGGTTTCGTTGAGTCGGTGCTGTTTTATCGGAGTCCGAAAAAACTGAAGGCCCATTTTTTTTGTAAAATTACAACAACAGTGCCATATGTTGACACCCGCTCTAGAATTAGTCAAATTTCTAGTTTTTGATAGTTTCGGAAAATTTAAATTGCAATGTGATACATTTTGGTGAAGGAACATTTTATCAAGCAAATTCATTAATATTTGATAAAAAAAAATTACGAAATATTCTTTAAAACAAATTGAAATAATTATATATCCAAAAATGAAAAGTAACTCCTTTGACACATTTGGCCCTTCGATACATGCAGCTTCGAGACATTCGGCCGTTCGACACATTCGGCCCTTTATAATTTTGCCCCTCGACATTCGGTCCTTCGTCATTCAGCCCTTTAATATCATACCGAGTTGTAGAGGCTTCAATAACTCTCGCGCCATTAGAAAAAAAATTCCAGGAGAGCGTGGTTCAAAAACATGTCAGGAATAAAGGAACAGTTTTGTTACGACTGTGCGATCATAACCATTTTGTTACTTTATATTCCCTTTGTCTTGTTTCATGTTAGTCGGTTGGGTTTGTGTCCTTGTTTTATTCAATCGGTTGATTGTTGGTGTCTGAACGCACTCCGTGGTATTTTGGGATTTGCACGCTTGTAAAATTATATTGTAAATAAAGAGTAAATAAAATAAATTTGAATTTTCGGGTTTGATCAAGTGTAATATTTTTTATAATAACGTGATTTCATTACTGTAATATCTTTGGTGGTTGAACCCCGTGTTGTTGATTATAAAAAGTGATGAAACAAAAGTGAACGTTCAAAAGATATGTTGATTGTCTGGTGTGATCATCGTTATGATTTACGCTGCAAAATACCGAACCTTTTTGCATTTGCGATAAGCTGGGATAATTAATTTTATAATTGAAACACAATTATGGTTTACATATTTATTACAACCATTTACTCAGAGTGTACAATATAGACTGCACGAAAAAGGCAAACAAAAATATGATTATAAGAATAACAGTTAACCATTAACAATACTAAGTAAATAACATAAATAGATATAACAGTTCCTCCTTCCTAAAATTGTTGACATGACATCTTAGGGGAAATGATATAAATTTACATTAATGAAACTAATATTGAAATCGAACGGTCTTTTTCATTACTCGTGATGATCGTCTTAGTGGAGTTTGCTGACTTTCACTGGTAGTTTCATCTCGCGCCTGTATTGGACATGGTGAGGTTGTGGATTCACCAAAAAGCGCTGTTGATGAAGATTCCGGCACTATAATGGGCGATGCATCAATAATTTCAGTGGATATTTCGCCTCCGAGTTTGTCAGCGGATTCTCCAGCAACTCGACCTCGAAGTTGATTTTGATGTCGCTTCCAAATCCCCCTGTTCGTTGAAACCATGTACAATCGGCGACCTAAGCATTTTGAAATGTAACCTTTCCTCCACGTTCCTCTGTTTACAAAATCTTTAGCATAGACACTGTCATTTATTTTGAATTTAGTTGAGGGGACTCCGCATCGTGAACTCGTTCCGGCTCGCATAACGATGACAGTAAAGTTCTTGGTTGCCTACCATGTAGGATTTCGGCAGGAGATCGGTTACCATTGGTAAGTGGAGTTGAGCGATACGTTGCCAAAAATTTCGTAAGAGCAACATCACTAGAGGTCCCATCAAAACAGTTCTTTTTCATGGCTGTTTTAAAAGTGCGTACGAACCTTTCAGCTTCACCATTGGATTCGGGATGGAATGGGGCGGACGTTAGGTGCTCAATATTATTTAAACGGCAAAACTGTTGAAATTCAGATGATGTGAACTGCGGGCCATTGTCGCTTACTATCGTGATGGGTAGTCCTTCGATCGCAAACAGTTGCTGGAGAGCATATATAGTGCAAGTTGAAGTTGTTTTCGACATTTGTACAACAAACGGATATCTCGAAAATGCGTCCACTGCGATTAGCCACATCTTTGACATAAATGGTCCAGCGAAATCAACGTGTATCCGTTCCCATGGGCTAGACGGTGCTGGCCATTCAGAAAATTCTTTTTTCGACCAAGTACCATAGGTTGAGCAACTTTCGCAACGCTTTACCATATTCTCGATGTCATACTCAATCGATGGCCACCAGCAATATCGTCTAGCGAGTTGTTTCATCCTTGTAATGCCCCAATGTCCTTGATGGAGCAACTCGAGCGTTTTGTCTTGGAGTGTTGGTGGAATGACTACGCGTGTGTGATCTGTCTGCAAAAATATAACATCATTAAATGAAGAAATTGTGTCTTGTCGCCGAAAACAGGCGGTTAAGTAAGACATTTGGTTTGCGAACTGTGGTAAATATTTTGGCCATCCAATTTTTATATATTCTAAGACTTGACGCAGCTCGGTATTATCGTGTGTGTGTTTTCGAATTGTTGAAACATCAATAGGGCAGTTTTCAATTGCTAACTCGTATATATCATCAATGTATTGGCAGGCTTCTTCGCTAGAATCAAACGTGTGATCAGGGCCGCATGTCAATCGGGAGAGTGCATCTGCGTTGCCGTGCTTGTGCGTAGGCTTGTATATGATGTCGTACTCATAACCCATTAAAATAATTGCCCATCTTTGCAATCGGTTGATAGTGTGTATTGGTAGTTTTTTATTTGGGCTAAACAATGTGAGAAGGGGTTTGTGGTCCGTCACTAGTTGGAACTTCCTACCGTGAAGATACTGGTGAAATTTAGTGACACCATAAATGATAGATAATGCCTCTTTTTCTATCTGGCTATAATTTTGTTGAGCTTTATCCAGAGTTTTGGATGCAAATGCGATTGGATGTTCGGTGCCATCCGGAAAAAAATGGGAGAGTACGGCGCCTATTCCGTATGCCGAAGCATCTGTTGCCAATAAAAGTGGAAGATCATCACGAAAATGACTCAAACGTGCAGCGTTCTCAATAGCTCCCTTAAGTTGCTGGAAAGCCTCATCCTGCTCGGCTGTCCAATGAAATTGAGAATTTTTTGAACGTAGCTTATTTAATGGCGCTGCTAAATTGGAAAAATTTTGGATGAATTTATTATAATAATTTATCTTTCCAATAAAAGATTCCACTTCCTTTAAGTTCCGTGGTCGAGGTAAATTTTTAATAGCATTCAAACCAGTGCATGAAGGACGAATGCCCTGTTTGTCGATTATATGCCCCAAGTAATCAATCTCGACTTTTGCGAATTCACATTTATTGGCACGACATTTGAACCCGTTTTCCTGTAATCGACATAATAACATCTCAAGGTTTTTAAGATGTTCCTCGTGTGACTCTCCGGAAATGATTAGATCATCTAAATAAACAACGCAAAATTTTAGATCCGCTGTCAGTTGTTCCATCAATCGTTGGAAAATTCCCGGAGCGCTGGCAATCCCGAATGGTAGTCGTTGAAACTGATAAAGCCCGAACGGCGTATTCACTACCATGAACTTTTTAGTCTCCTCCGTCAGTTCAATTTGAAAATATGCATCCTTTAAATCGATTTTGGTGAAATATTGTCCACCTTGTAATCGATAAAATAACTCATCGATTTTGGGAATCGGATGCCGATCGATTTCAATTTGGGGATTCAGTGTTACCTTGAAATCCGTACATATCCGAATTTCTCCGTTTGGTTTTTTTACTGACACAATTGGGGTTGCCCATTGAGTGGTTTGTACCGGTTTCAACACACCCACATTGACGAGTCGTTCCAATTCCTGCTTGACAGCAGCTTGAATTGCAAATGGAATGGTCCGAGGCTTAAAATATCGAGGCTCAGCATTGGGTTTTAGTTTTATTTCGGCCTTATACGACATACATCTTCCCAAGGAATTTTCAAACAGTAGATGATGCTTTTGAGTCAATGTAGCAATTCCTTGTTTCAGTTCGCCTACAGATTTTTCTTCGGATAACACTGCAAATATATTACTAGAATCATGTACAATTTTGAAATTAAACGATTCAAACCAGTCGATGCCCATAATATTCGATATATCCTCCTGGTCTACCACAAATAACGGTAAAACTGATTTATAATCTTTATACATGACGTTCAACGTAGCATGTACCTTTCACCTTGATCGTGTTTCCTCCATAAGCTCGAAAAATTTTCGTTGTCGGTGTACAAATCGGATTTCCAAGTTTTCGGTACACATTAAGACCCACCACCGTACAAGTTGCACCCGTATCCATTTGAAATGAGATTGAATGTCCGTTAACATTAAGTCCAATCCAAAATTTACTACACGAGTTGTTTACAGTAAAAACCGATGATGGTGAATGCACATCAATTGAATTAGTAACATTTCGATCCCTGGCTGGGCTATTACTGGAACTCGAGCGGTGCCGATAATGAGTACGGCGTCGGTATACGCTATTATCGCGATGATGGTTATCGTCATATCGGTTGTTATATCGGTTATTTGGCCTTGATGTCGATCGACCCCTCGGACGTGTCATACAAACACTAGCAATATGGCCTATTTTACGACAGTGATCACAAATAGCAATGGCAAATCGGCAGCGTCGACGATCGTGTTCGTCTATACATTTAGGACACGAACGGTAAAAATTCGAACGGGAATTCGATCGCTCTTGATTGCGATTTGAAAACCGAACTGCATCGTGAGATAGTTCGTTTATATCGGCTGCACCTGCCTCTCCTTTTATAGTCAAACACGTTTTTGTTGTGGACTCATAAATTCTCGCAATTTCGAGCACCTCATCGAGCGTTGGATTTTGCTTTTGTAGACATGACACACGGACCACATCGTGCGGCGTGTTTATAACAATGATGTCCCTAATTAAATCATCGACGAATGAAGTCTTACACGTGTCTTTAGGGCATTGGAAAGCACAGTTTCTGGCTACACCACGAAGATCGGCAACCCATTCAGCATACGTTTGGTTCGGTTTCATAACAGTCTTGTTAAATTCGTATCGCGCGGCCAAAATATGAATTTTTGAAACAAAATAATTTGTTAAGAGTCCACTAAGTTCTTTAAATGTCTTACTTACCACGTCCCCGTTACATAATTTTTGCAAAATGCTGAAGATAAAATCTCCAACAATAGACAAGAAAAATGCTCGTTTTTGGTTGTCATCTTCCACCGCGCTCGCCAAAAAATGTTGATTTAATTGCTCCAAATAATGTGGCCAATGATGCTTCTTTTCATCGAAAGAAAAAAACGGCGGAATTATTCCGCTACCCGTTGGTTTTACTGTATTTTCATTCATCCATTTCTGTTGGTTTAGTATTAGCTCACTCATAAATTGATTTTGTTTGGCAAGAATTTGTTCTAATATTGCCTTATCCATCACGAATAATATGCACAAAACACAGAAAACAAAATATATTATATATTATATTGCACGAATAAAACAATTTATTTTCCTCGTCGCCACTTTTATAATTGAAACACAATTATGGTTTACATATTTATTACAACCATTTACTCAGAGTGTACAATATAGACTGCACAAAAAAGGCAAACAAAAATATGATTATAAGAATAACAGTTAACCATTAACAATACTAAGTAAATAACATAAATAGATATAACAATTAATATAATCAACGGTTGCCCCGTTTTTCAAACGGTACAATACTATCTACGAGTGCCGCGAATATTAACGGTATTATTAGACGCCTAATTATCTACGGTTGCGGGTGGCCAGTTGAGGCCATTTGCATTTCAACGGTTTTACGGTTGTCGCGAGGCGACGCCTAACGAGTTTCAGTTGGCCTGGCGAGGCCCCGCAACGTGCAAGTTGCCTGTTGAGGCTACTTAAATATTATGAACGGTTAAGACAAAGCATGCCCAACGTTTTGAGGCCCAACCGGGCAAAAATTGCGAATTTTTGCGGGACCACGCCTAACGTATTTTGGCGGCCAGTCGAGGTCAGAAACATTTACCGGCGGGTGTGCCGCAACGGTCCAGGCGTGGCGCCTGTGGCATTAGGACCACACAAGGCGCAACGGTTAAATTTTGTGGGTTTAATCTAGTATAAAGGTACGTTTTTTTATTTTTATTTTTAAATTTTTTTTAAATTTTGATTTCGATTAAATACATATAAAAAAAATTTTGTAATCTCGTACCTCACAACCGGTGGCACATTGGTCTCGCCCCATATATTTTTATTTTGGCGGTTATTTTTTTTTTTTTTTTTTTATTTTTGTTCCCGTACGGGATTTTGGATTTTCCTCTTCTATGTTGGTTAGATTTTTTTCCTTTTGTTGTAGGGTTTTGTTAATTAAAATGAATTACTAAAATTTCTCGGTATGGTGTGATGAGAGGGGGACTCTCATTCTGTGTCGGCGTGATGTTTGCGGTCCCTTGGTGCCTGTATCCGATTTCGGAACCGGCTCATGCGCCGTTTGAATTCGATCGGATCGGCGCACCAACGCACTTCACTGGGTTATAATTATTTGGTTCGTTCCTCAAGTTCCGGCCGACGAATTTCGGCGGAACTCCGGGTTTTATTTATTATTTGCGTTTTTTATTTTTTTAGTATTTTGTAATCACGGTGTAAGCCAGGATACTCACAAGCCTCTAATCCCACGACCCATCGCATTTCTCCCTGAGATTTAGCCGGCAAAATCACCGTGTGAGGCGTGATATCAGATGACATCTGCGAATGGTGTTGACCCATTCTGTAACAGTTTACCTATAGTTATATTCTAAGTGAATGATTCGAATTCAAAACTGATTATTTGATAACGTTCTAGAATACGGTCGATAGGGATGCAACTTGACTATTTCTTCACTGATTATGTTAAAACTCTACAAGTAAGGTGAAAATGGAATACTAAAATGATTTTCTGCTAGAACATGGCCATTAGCGACAGAGCTTGTCTAATTATTGACATATTATGATAAAATTCGACATGTGTGATGGAAATAAGATTCTAAAATTATTTGTTGACTAAGTTCTGCTAAGTTCTGACTAATCCGATCCTCGGCGGATATTCATATTATGAAACACGTATTTAAACTGTCAAAAGTGGACCAATGAAATTAGTTCTAATAACCAAATATAGGGGAGTGAAGTCATTTTTTTTATTTTCTGTAATTGTGTTGTTGCTGTCAAAATAAATACTCGGGTTTTATATCTAATTTCGTGTGGTTTGTTTATCGTAAAAATAAAAATAAATTAAAATTAATACGTTGCCATTGTTAGTTTAATATGGATACGATCGCGTATTTTGTTAACACAAGTGACGATGTCTCGGATAAAAATGAAATAATGCCCGCCTACATCTGAACTATGAAGGATTGAAACGAGTTGACGCTAAGCCTTGATTAACTTCCAAAAAGGAAACTAGTAACTCAAATTGTTGTCCGTTTGTTGAGGCCTTATAACAATAAAATTTTGATTAAGTATTTCTAGGTACACCACATATTAACAAAATTTAATGAATAGTAGATATGATTTATAATTACATTTAAAAAAAAATTATTTAATTTTTTTTAATTAAAATTTACACAAAATAAATTAAAATAAACTTTTCTTCTTTCGTAATTTACGATATCTGCCACCTAAATACCAATCGGATATGACATTTGTATTTTCGTAAAATCCGCCAACGTTCGGATTTATTATTTTTATAATAGCAATATCCGCAGCGGATCGGATTTTACGATATCGGATAAATTTCATAATAGGCCTCCTGAAATATATCAGCGGTATCAAAAAATCATTTAAAAACTCCATTTCCATCGCACGTGACGAATTTCAACCTAATTGATTAAGAAATGGCCTAGTTCCATCCCTAATGACAATATTCCAGAACTTTACCAAACATCATCCCATTTAAATCCCACATGTCGATTTTCGACATAATCGGTTAAGAAATGGCCAGGTTTCTGGCGGATAGGGCGCCTTATTCCAGAACGTTATCGAAAACGCATTTTTTTGAATCCCATTTGGGATACACATGTCGAATTTCAACTAAATCGGTTAAAAAATGGCCAAATTTATCGCAAACTCATTTCTGAATTTTATCAAAAAATCATTTAAGAGTCCCATTTTCCCATATGTCAAATTTTAAAAATTCAAACCAGGATTTCCTAAAAATCAGGATTTTTTTTTATACAAAATCGGGGTTTATAAAAAAAAAAACAGGGATTTTGAAAACTGGGATTTCATTACACGCACTCAAAAAAAAATGATACTAACCTGGAAGCAGAACGGGGAATGTGTAATAGATCGGTTCAGAAAGAGGTAAAACAATCAGATCAATTAGTCCAGCCACGATTCAACCAGGATTGACCGTAAAAAAAGAGAAGCTGACAGACGTCGACAGGCCTTAGCAAAAGCATTTTGGGGTTGAATGGAACGAAAATCCAGCTTTAGATTTTTACAAAGACGTAATGCGATCAAAATGAAGATTCGATTTGTGAGGAGAATCTGGAGGTAGAGGATCTTCAAATCTAACTTTTGTTTATATATTTTATATGTGAAAAATGTGCGATCTGTGAATTTTATCTATGAAAAATTTACTATAAGGGGAAAGAATTACCAAAAATTATGTTTTATTTTGTATTTAAATTTACATTTTAAAATTGAGTTTCTTCAAAAATAAATCCAATGTCGTATTATTTCCAAGTAGTGTGTTGTTTTTGAAAAATTATCCCAAGTATGAAGAAGCAAAACGAGCCTATTCCATTTTTATTTAAATAATTTACCTTAACCTTAGTTTTTCTATTTTCAGCTTTTCAGATATTATTTCTAAGATCAATTTTCTACAATTTAAAGAACAAAAGCAATCCTCCAATCCTTAAAATTTTAATAAGTTTACAAGAAATCAACCGGGACGGAATAGACACCGGTTTGCTTCTAAACGACACAAGTGCTTAGGTATTCGTACGCACACGAAAATTCTATCCTTACTAATCATTCGCTGATTCTCTTATTTTAAACACCCTTAATAAATGAAAATATAATTTCTACTGTCTAATTTTCAATTCCATTTCAACTATATATTGACGTACATTTTCCCAATGATAAGGAAGAACAATCCAATTAGTTTCGATGAATAACAATTCTTTTCTCTTGACAGTTTTTATTTGATAGACATTTAACCATCAAAATATATTGTTCTGTATATACCGACTATTCCCATACATATGTGTATTATCGATGTTTTCTATGTTTTCGATATAAATAGTGACATTGATTAATGAATCGGTCATTTCTGGATTTGAGTTTTTGATTAGAGCAAAAATTTAATTAAAACAAAACTAAAAACATTATAGATTGATTTAATTGATACGTATATAATGATAGGCGTATAAGTGAACTCTGAAAATGAGTCGGTTGCAATGGCACAGGGTAATGGACCTTGGAGAATACTCGACCCATCCAACAATTTTAGCTGCTTATATATACATACTGGTATAAGTAAACCTCCCTAAAATTTATTTAATATACAGATATTTTCAGTTCCATAAATATCCACCCTCATGACATCGACGTCACATATTGGAACCTCATTTATTATATTTTTTCGGATTTGATTGACAGGTTTGATTAAAAATTTCATTTTGATTTCGGGATAATCGTAATATTCATACACCAACACCTTGGGGGGAGGGTTAAACAAAATATTTTTTTTATATTTTTTTTGTGTCTGTTGAAACATGTCACAAAATTTAATAATTTCAAAAATCTAATATTGACACTGAGGCATATCATAATAAATATGGAGATTAAACGGGATTGAAACTCTACATAGATAAATTTTATATATTGGTAATTTAATTAAATTGGTTAGTTAGGTATAGAAGGGAGAGGAGTTCAATTCTCCTTCATCTATACTTAGAGGAGCCAACGGGTTAGAACCGATATCTTCTAGTCAAATAAACGTGTCTCTAGAATTACAATCAAACTTTATTCATTAAAAAATGGAGCAGTAAATATGTTGGGACCAACACCCGAGTTTCTTTTGCCACAAATCATTATCCCTGCTTAAATTGCAGAAAACCAACAAGGTTAACCCTTGCTGGTTGAACATTTGATTTTTAAATTTAAAGCTAAACTTCTCAACATTTTTAGTAAAAATCGAAAAGTTCCAGTTGAAGCTGCCACTTCCATTACACAGATTTCCACCAAATTTCGCAAAGATCTCCTTAATGGAAAAATTCAAGTAAGAAGTTTTATTCCGAATAATTAATATGCTTATAACGGTTAAAAGATAAATATGTATACATCCCAGCTGTTGGGAGAAGCTGCAGAGCATCGGGCTTTCAACCGAAACCATTAAAAACGAGTTGTTTCCGAAACTTCAGAAGACCATTTTTAGAGCTAGGATTACCACAAATGACGCCTGCTATCTCCAAACAATTAGCAGAAAGTCCAGCTTCGCAAAGAAAACAATTTGGAATCGGACCGATGGATCAACATCGACAGAAAAATACCATCCTGGTACATGGGAGACATGATGAAGATACTCTTGCTTTAATAAAATTCGAGCAATGTCGTCCTGAGTAAGGCACAAATTTGACCAACAAGGTGCAAAAACAGAATAGCAAAGCGAACAACAAACCGCACTATGGTTGGCCGAGTTAGATTAGATCTCCAACCGAGTTAGATTAGATCTCCTTGTAGAACCAAGAGGCAGTACAGAACGATTGTTGGGGAGCAGGGCAGCAGATAAACACATTCATTTTGATTATTCGTGGAAAAGCTGCAGTTGTTTTGTATCCGCTACAGAAAGAAGCTAAGAGCAGGTCATAACTGAGTAAGGACTAAGATATGGGCACGTCAGAGAACTATGAAAGACACAACTCCAAAGCAAGTGGCAATTACGTGGTAAACTCTCTTGCAAGATCTGAAAAGAGAGGTAACGAAATTCGCACGTCAAGCTTACAAGATGGCACGTGTTGAACGGACTAACAATAACGCATTTATCAATTCTGTAATGGAACCACGGCCAGCTTTTTGAGTTAAGGGAAGAAAACTAATTGATTGTAAGCAACCAAGTACACAACGCCATACAGAAGCTGACGTACGAGGCAAGAAACGTGAAGAACTGAGGCAGTTTGACGTTGAACCAAAAGAGGACAAAAAACACTTGTATCATTTAATAAGCATGAATTCGGAAATTATAAGTTGCACCAGTTTTGAGGGGCGTAAGCCGGTGGAAGGGACAAAATACCCCGAAAATGCACGGTTAAATCACACAACTTGGAAGCACACAATGTCTCTGTTATTGGTTTATTGGCATAGCGTCAATGCACTTTTGCATACTGAAAAACAGAGCTTCAAAATCCTGATACCAGAGATGTCCGAAAAATTGATCTAACCGAAAATTGACGGCGGCCTTGGGAATACCGAGATGGGAATTGTGGTGCCTATGCAACTATCAAAAAACGGATCGCTGTGTGCGGCAACCTTGTTCAAATTCTAGCTGAATGTACCAGTCTGTGTTTTGAACGTGAGCTACTGATACAGCTGAGGGACTAAACCATATTACCAACTGCCAAAACAATTTGGCAAATCGCCAAACGACAATACCGCATTGGATAGATTTGCCCTTAGTAATGATGATCATTAGAAAAAACTAATATTGTGCAACATAAAATCGTTACAGGAAACTCTACTACGAACTGGCAAGCACCTTTGCCATGGCCGTTTTGCTCGATCACTGCACACGAAACAACAGGAGACAGCCGAATTAACTAAAAAAACGGAAGGTGATGCGGTGACAGAGCAGTGTTGCAGCACATGGAGATCGTCAGTGGTTCTTATTTAAAAAGAAGCCGAAGTTAAATAAGACAACGAAGAAGAACAGCTGGGGCTAAGGTTTTTAGTGCTTTAGATGTGAAAAGCGATTATTGGCAAGTAGCAATCCGCCATGATGTTAGAGCGAGAATGGCACCATCATACTAGATTGCATATTTGATGAAGACGTTAAAAATCTTAAACAAGTTATCCGAGAAGCCGGATTGAAGTTAAGTGCAACAAGATGCAGACTGTTCATAGAAGAAATTAACTATTTGCGTCATATTGTTTCAAGCAACGGTGTGAGGACAGATCCAAAGAAATAAGTATCAGAAATGGATTGCCCTACACCTGTTACGACTGTGTTGTCTTTAACAAGACCAAATGTTTATTTTATGGATTACATCCCCATATTTTGTAAATTTTTGTGTTTTTATTCTGCTCGAATGTTTTGCGTCCGGGTTGTTTTGCGTCCGGGTTGTTTTGCGTCCGGGTTGATTTGATGTCTATACGCGGTAAATGGTGGGTGGATTCCTGTGTGTTTTTTGTTTGTTTTGTTGGTAACTGAACGAAAATGGGGGAGAGCGAGAACAATGCGCATCGAGTGTGTGTGTAAAGCAAAACATTCCATAAGAATGTTTTTCTTATATGGCTCTCGTTTACATCAATGCGAATTGATGTAAACGAGAAACAGAGAAGAAAGACAATTCTTCTGGAATGTTTTGCGCGTCGTATTCGGAGTAAGAATTTTTTTTATTAGAGTTTTGGATTTTGATAAGTCGAGTTTTAATGTTGTTAAAAATTTTTTGGTTGATAAAAAGAAAAATTCGAGTTGGTGATTTCAAAGTAAAAGGTAGAGTGTCGTTTTTTTGACTGTGTGTAAATGACGGCGAGATATTATAATATTTGATTTGAAATAAACTAATAAAAAAAAAAAAATCTGTAAATAAGTTGTAGAGAAAATATAGATAAAATACACTTTTTGTGGGTGTAAAATAAAGAATTGAAAAGAGTTTGGTGCAACAACAATTTAAAGTGGTATGAGTGCAACCTATAAAAGCCGATTGTTTGATTTGCGAGAAAGGGCAATTGAAGAAATTGTCGTGGGAGTGAAGAAACATCTCAAGCCGACCTTATATCCAAATACGGGGCATTAGCAACGGGTGCTTCAAATTGTTATTTCGGGTCCTGTATTCATAAATCGAAGTGTACAACCTTTTGGCGGCTTATCAAGTCAAATCCACAGTTAAGGCGAGCCAACGCCCAACGTGTTGGTTTTGGAATCGGGGAAAGGCCCCGCAACGAAACGGGTGGCCAACCGGCTATTCGATTATTCAACTGTTAAGGCGGGCCAACGCCCAACGGATCCGGCGGCCAGTTGAGGCCAGCCGTATTAACGCCAACCGGCACCTCGCTTTATTGGTAACGGTGAAAGGCATCGCAACGGTCCGGGTGTGGCACATCACTTGTGGCATGATGGCACCAAGGCCGCAACCCAAACATTTATTTTTGATTAACGGTGAGAGGCATCGCAACGGTCCGGGGCGGCGACCCTGAGGCAGGACGGCACCAAGGCCGCAACAGTAAATTTATTTTTATATTAATTTATTTTATTTTTTTTCTTATTTTTTGCATTTCTTTTTTTTGTTATTTTAAAATTTTTTATTTTTCTTAAATTTTTTTCTAAAAATATAATTTGTAATCGAGCGCCGAATTGTGGTCGCGCGCTCGCGGCGCATTGCTCTCTCGCTTCTCTCTCTCTCTCGCTCTTTCTCCTTTTCTTTTTCTCGTGTGAAGTTGCGTTTCTGTAATTTTTTTTGTGTTTAAATAAATATTTAAATAAATATATAAAAAAAAATGAATTATTAAATTTTCGGGTTGGGTGTGATGAGGGGGGAATTCCCATCCTGTGTCGGCGTAGGGTAAGCGGTCCCTTGGTGCCTGCATTAGGATTCGAAACCGGTGTTTACCACCGTGCGAGTTCGGGCGGATGCGCGCACCAGGGCACCTCTCTACCGTTATGATTTTTTTTTATTGTTTATTTAAAATTTTCTGCGGTTCGTTCCTCAGGTTCCGGCCGACGAATTTCGGCGGAACTCGGGTATTATTATTATTATTTGCGTTTTTTTTTTCCTTTTTATAAATATCTGTATCATCACGGTGTAAGCCAGGATCCATGCATGCCTCAAACCCCACGACCCTTAGCACTTCTCCCTGAGAACGTAGCCGGCAAAATATCACCGTGGAGGCCTCTGCATGCGCTTAGTGATATCTGCAGGTTGGCAGTAGCCAGCCTGTAACACACCAAAGGGTATTAACCAACTAAGAAATTTCCTAGGATTATGTTCATACTACCAGCGATTTATGCCAAACATCACAGACGTTGCACGATGTCTTTATCGCATCGGATAAAGTTAACTATTTCAGTGGAATACAGGGCATCAAACAGCGTTTGAAGAAATAATGCAGAAATTATGTAGCGCTCTGATTTTGACGTATCCGCAGGCCGGTGTTATATTTATCTTGGATAATAGCTGCTACTACCAACACGAGAATAGGAGCTGTGTTATCCCTCTTTTAAGCAGATAAAAATTATTATGTAACATTTCCAGAAATATTTGTAGGGGCAAAATTTTGTTTTTCGATCAGATGATCCAGCTCTCAAATGGTTCATGAAGCTTGAGGAGCCTGAGAGGCAAGTAGTAAGGTAAATCGAACAACTGCAAATTTGCACGCATGTAATGCGTAAGACAGAAAATGAAGAACTGTTCCACAGTTATTGCACGAATCCACTTTGAACGAAGAAATCTGAAAGCAGACCAGGAGGCTAAGCTGTTGTTAAAAGATGATGGAATACTGGTAATAATCTGAGAATCGGTTAACGGTGGCAACAATAAACTGCAAATTATGCCATTGTTCAATCGTGTATGAGACGTTCTAGAAGAAACACACGGTGGAAAATCCCGAACATATTTGGGAAGCAATAAAACTTTGGATAGGATAACAAAGCGGTTGTATTGGGTAAATTAAAGCAAAGACACTTAAGATTTGAGCAGACAGTGTGAAGTGTATTCTGAGAGTAAGGGACCGGAAATCCGGACGAAAGAATGCAGCAATATACAATCATCCATCTGTTTCAAGAACAGCGTAAAGTTCTTAGCATATAAAAGACGGGTCCCAGTTTTCAAGATCCCGGTTTTCACAATCCCGGTTTTTTTATAAATGCCGGTTTTCAAAATCGAAGGTTTCAAAATCCTGGTTTACAAAATCCTGGTTTTCAAAATCCCGGTTTTGTATAAAAAAAAAATCCGATTTACTCGAATTTAAGCGGAAAGAGCGATTTTTGATAAAATCTGGTTTTCAAGAAAAATTCGGCGTCCCTAGGGGGATTGATTAAGCGAGATGAAACTTCATATTGAAGTATTTTCATATATTGCAAGATCTGCGAGAAATGTGGTGCACATCTTTGTACCGAAAGCTACCGCAAAAGGTTTTTCAATTTATGCAGTGAAGATTAAATTTTTAAAAAGCGTTGACCGTGTAGGTTTTTAAAACCGTTCTAGAAAATGGCTAATATAATTTTTTAATTTGTTTTAAGGAATATTTCGTAATTTTTTTTTACAAATATTAATGAACCGGTTTGATAAAATTTTCCTTCACCATAACGTATGAAAATCGGGATTTTAAACCCGGGATTTTGTAAACCGGGATTTTGAAAACCGGGATTTTGAAAGCCGGGATTTTGAAAACTGGGATTTTGAAAACCGGGATTTTGAAACCGGGATTTTAAAACCGGGATTTTGACACAACGATTTTTAAACCGGGATTTCGTAGTACACCCCGTACCACACTATTATAACCACAATCATGCGGAAAAACCGGGCACTGAAAGAACATCTACAGGAAGAAGTCAATACCAATCTGAATAACTGGGATTGAGGTATACCCCTGTTCGTCTTAGCGCATTGTAATGCAGTGCACGATACGATATTCATCTTCATACAAGACAAAAACTCGTCAAAATAAATGTTTTATTGGGAAATGCCAATCAGCAGTTTCCATCCCAAATGGCGGCGCATTTAAACTACATCAATTGCCAACCTAACAATAACTAGGGCCAAACTTGAATAGGATCTTAGGATTCTTGAAAATATGACAAACATTTTGGAATCTGGCTCAAATACTCTATCCTTTTGGTCCTTTGCTAAACTAGGTGGAAAGGAATTTTTCTGGCAAAGCTTCATCTGTAATGAAAATTATATAACTGCCATTCAAAAAACAATTCATTACCATAACCCCCATTCCTCGATGGTTTCCAATATTTTAAGGGAACTTAACCCAAGCATAGCAATTGAACCTGATGGTGGTCATGAAGACTGGTATCTTTCCTTCAATTTTAAAAACGACGAATATTCAACCGGTTCCCAAAAAAGTGATAATTCATCTCCTGCAAACTTCTGACCGATTGTTTTGGTATCTGTTTTGTCAAAAGTAATGGAATCTAACGTTCACTTCTATGTCTTTCCTGTCTAGGGCCGACGGCACTTGACCGACGAACTTGCACTATTGGGACTGAGGTATTGAAAGTTTTACAGAATCCAGTAGTCTTTGGATATTTCAAAAGCATTTGATAGAGTTTGGTAATAAATGTTTAATAAGTAAACTTCATTTGCCGAATTTACGCGCCTCGGCCTAAAAATTCAGACTGTTTTGAATGGATTTACTTTAAGTTGCTATGAAGTAGATGCAGGTGGGCCTCCTGCGTTACAATGGTGTCTGAGAAAGGTCATAGAGCATTGATCTGTTGCTTCGTATGAAAAATGGTCATTTGAGGAAAAGTGCCAATTTTTTGTTGGTGCTGATTTCCAGCAGACATTGGCTTTTATTTCACTAGTCAGCCGAGCCGATATTATTGAATTCTGCTTCAAATCGAGTCCATTATGTCATCGTATACAACACTGTCACCCAACATGCGTAGCAAAGGTCTGCTAGAGCACAATAATTGGCTTCTACAAGTTGGTCAAGCAAGGAAGACTTTCAAGAATTCCTTCCTCGCGACCTTGACTCATACAAGTTCCTCCGCATATAATTGAAAGTGGCAGCTTAATTGATGCATTATGGAGAAAATCCTGCAGAGCATAGCGATGAACAATTTTCAAACAATGCTCAAGCTCTTGAAATAAATCGAGAAATAATCCTTTCGTAAGTCTTTAGTTTACTACCGTGCCGATTCAGTATTCTCCGTAGATGTTATCGATGCTCTCAATTTCACTGTCGAATTTCGAATATGTCAAAATGATTTGGCACAATACGGCATGCCTCGACTGTTGATCCAAAGGAATAGATATTCCTCTCTGGAAAAATTTCGAGTCCCAAAAATTGCAATTTGTCCTTACAATTTGGTTGGGAATCGATCTGCAACTTCCAGTATTCGGCCACGGTCTTCATATCGACTTTTGACGTGCTCACAATGGTGCCAATATCAAATTAAAAATTTCATAACATCATCGAAAACAGTAAAATATTAACACTGCTATATGCACATGTGTTAAAGGTGCTTAAAATATTCTATATAACTTTTAGCACGTTTCGAGTGAATTTTCGGATGGCAGGAACAAAATTTAAAAAAATAAAAATTTTAGTTAACATTTAAAAATTCTTTGGGATTTTTTAAAATTACAGTCAAACAGATCATCGATGATGTTGAATGGTTTAGACAATTGGACTCCTTAGCCCTCATGATAGAAAAAAGTAAATTTGATATTAAGAGTGCAAAAGTTTTGTACTACTTGAGGTATCTGATACAAAATATAAATACGTTAACATTGGCTAATTTTACGAGAAATATTAGCTTTTGCTTAATTGTCCTGAAAATTAAAATTCCGTAAACTTTTGCGAAATATAAATTAAATTTATTGCAGTGGTCAAATTGAAGTTCACCAACAAAAACAGATCAGATTCTGTATGCATTATTCAAAGAGTAGATTATGAAAAAAATTTTGTTAACAAATTGAACCACAAACAAATTTTCATTCAACTACACAAATCCTCCTGAATTTTTTTCCTAAATTTAATCTTATCATATGCAAAAATACAGTTGGAATACTAAAAGTTTAATTTCGCAATTTCCCATTAGAATTTTTCAAGTTTTCCCAATTCAATCCCATTTTCATCTCGAATTATATATCCATACTTGTACATAGCCATCTAGTGGTACCGTATACACGACCATACTTGGGGTTTGTTTCGATGTTTTTTTTTCATCTCGCAGCACACAAATAAAAAAAAAGAAAATTCAATCCAATTTTCATCATTATTCAGACATATTATATGAATTTCCAAAATAAATCGGAACAGAACCGGAAAAATTTACATAATAAACAAAAAAACACTTTGCGCAGTGCAAAAAAAAAGAAAATTATATTTTTTCCAAAAAGACAGAAAAGTTTTCCTTTTATTTTTCAAAATGTACAAAAAAAAGACATAATGAAACACAACACAGAATCGAGCAATGAAAATGCAATTTTCTAGCACAAAAAATAAAACTACAAGAGAAAACAACATGATCTTGATGATTCAAAGTTGATGGAAAAAGTTTTTCGTTTTTGTTGGTTTATTATTTAATTTCCACATGTTTTCCACCCCAAACTGTTGTCGTCGATGTCGTCTTTGTCCGTGTCGCTCGAAAACTTCCCTGCTTTTCTATTTTAACTTTAAAACTAACAAATGGTTTGTCTTGCGGATGGCAATTTTATCTTTTAAAATTTAAAATTTCTCAAAATATGTCGAAGATGCAGATTTTTAAAATATTTTAACCCCTCTCTTGGTTATTTTAGACTTTATTTCAAATTCAAAACTGGCGATCCTGCAGATGTTTATTGGGTGACACCTACACGCTCGGAGATCTCAATCAAATTTCTATATGTGTAGTAGACGGTATTATAACGGTATTAATATTTATTTATTTTTATTTATATAATATTGTCTACATGGAGGATGGCTTGTATGCGGAATGGTAATAACGACCGCAAAAGACACGCGCCTCTTATTTCGACGGCTGGTTAAGACGAGCTGGTTGAATGTAAAATCAATTTTTGTTAAAATAATTTGTTCGTTTTGTTTTGTTCGTATTCGTCGTGTTGCTTGTTTTATTTTCGATTTTGGAATACCCTGTTTCCGTTCAGCCGTTCCCCATGGGATGTCAAATGAAGCAGTTTCTTTCTCTGTTGTTCTGTGATACTGGTTTTAATCGCAGCTCATTTTTCAACAAGAATTTTTTTTCTGTGAAGCCCCTTTAACACAAACAGAAATGAAATAAAAAAAATTTAAGGCCATTTTTGAGATGTGTAGATTTTAGTTTAAATTTTATTTTCGAGAGAGCAGATTAACACAAAAACTTGTATTTAAATATAAAATAAGGTATTAAATTAGCAATAAAAAACCTACTACTACTTATTTTGAAGCGTGAAGCAGTGCTTCATTTGACATTCCGTTGATCAATAATTGTGGTATACATAAGCGACGATTTGAACACGAGCCAAATTTTGCTTAGTCCGAGGAAAGCGAAAAATGAATTTATGTAACAACCATTTTTGAAATTATTATTTTGTTTTTTGATCAAAATTTCAAAAATTTTTATTTTTCAGATCTGGGTCAGATTAAATTCAAATGATTTTGAAATAACCGGTTAAGTTGGAAAAATTTACCTTAGTATCGTTAAAATGGAGAAAAATTGTTTTGGAACAACAAATTACATCGTTAGGCTATTATTTTATATTAATTTTCCAAATTGTGAAAATTTTAAAAAAGAAAAAGTAGCTAATGTGGACATAGGCGAGAGAATTCTTTTTATCTCTGCGGCGTTCTCGAAACGAAAAAGTCTCAAAGAATGATGAAAAGTATGACTGCTCCAACAAACTGTATCCACTCAATATATACTATTATCATCTCGAACTAGACAAACAATTGATTGTATAGTATGTCAGAAATGCTTTTGACGTTATTTTTGGTGAAACGGAAAGTTTTTTAAAAAGTGTCGTGAAGAAAAAACTAAATTCACCAGAAATATCACTTGTGGACCATCGGGGTAATGCAGAATCAAAACATAAAGTTTCATTGGAGAAGATAAATGAAGTACATGCGCGTAAAAAAAGGGAAAATTTTACAACCCTATGTACCGGATATATTTCAAATTTTAAAAATTGCTACAATTATATTTAAAAACAAATTAAAACGTGAATAAATTGCTAAAAGGTAAGAATAAGCATAAAATATAAATATTATTAAAAGTTGCTTTGAATTCAACAGAATACAAGCCGAGGTTTTTGGAGCTGGCCATCGATCTCACTATGTTTTAATGTAAGATCGGTCTGACTAGTTCTGCAATGGCAAAACAAGGCCCAGAAGCTTATCATTGCGTTCTAACATATTTTTTGGATTTCCACAGAATACAAGTCAAGATTTTGGGAGGTGTCATCGATCTCTACACGATTTTATGTTAGATCCATCACATGACATAGGCTTTTCACTTCGATTTTTACCCCTACAACTTTTCAATATTAGACCAAGTGTTCTCCTACTTTTTTCGGAAAACTCGTGTTTTCTGGTTGGTTGGATTGGGTCTAGTTCAAACTGAAAACACCTACTCTCAAAGTTGTAACCTCTACTCTCAAAGTTGTAACCTCTTAGAAATATCTTAGGACAAAGTCTTTCACTTCGATTTTTTACCAATACAACTTTCGAATATTAGACCGAATATTATTTTTGTGTTATATGTCAATGTATTTCATTGTTTGTATTTCTGTTTATTTATTTCATTTAATTTATGTTTATATCTATTTCAAAAAACTAACCTACATTTTTTTATTACTATCGATCATTTTTTTCACTGGTGTGACACATTGGATTATTTACGTTTTTTTACAGAATGTTCTTCGAAAACTGACATATTACAGCTAATGCAAAATTGTTTTATTTTTATATAATTTTAGCAAAATCCTTCGTTATACATTCCATAATTGCAAAAAAAAACTTAAAAAAAAATAAAGGGGTTTCCAATAAGAGGTTTCATTTTGATATTTAAAAAAACGAGTATTTTTTAAAAGAAATCATTGAATGTTTATTTCATTGTAAAGAGGTAGGTATGCCATTAACATTTGAAAACGATATCAGCCAAATGGCCGCCATGGCTAAACTCGCAGCACCATATCCTTTTCATGAAATTTTCCATGACCAATTCGCACATTTGCGGCTGTATGTCCTCGATAACTTCACGAATTCCATCTTTAAGGTCTTCAATCGATTGTGGAGCATTGGCATGGACCCTATCTTTCAAAGAAAAATGTCTAAAGGTGTTAAATCACAAGAGCACGGTGGCCAATTGTGATCACCTCTTCGAGAAACAACACGGTCAGGAAACTTTTCTTGCTAAATTGCGATTGTTTCGTCACCATTCACCGTAACAGTTGCACAAGCCTCATTTTCGAATAAGTAAGGCCCAATCACACCACCAGCCCAAAAACCGCACCAAACAGTGACACGTTGAGGATAAAGAGGCTTTTCATCAATCATTCTTGGATTTTCTGAACCCCAAATGTGACAATTCTGCTTATTAACGTAGCCTCCGAGGTGAAAATGGGCCTCATCACTGAAGATGTTTTTTTTGATGAAAATCCGGATCATTTTGATGCGTTTGAAGGACCCAATCAGCGAAGATACGACGTTTATGGTGATCGACCGGCTTGAGTTCTTGTGTTAACTGAACCTAAGACTTTATGCAAAATACGGTGTAACGTCGTTTGGGGAATCTCTAATTCCATAGATCGACCATCACTATGGGCTACAGCATCAACATTCTCAGTTGTTTTTGAGCGTCGCACATGGTTTCGATTCTTCACATCACTAAGTTGTCTCAACAACTCAAATTAACCCACCAGTTTCACTATTGCCAGCCGAAAAGTTGTTTCAGGACGACCTAAAAGTGATTTAATTTTGCGAGCTGTGACTGCAAAATTTGCACCATTTTTGTTGTAAATTTTAACAATTTCAATTTGTTGAAGCGTGTATCATTTTTAGTAATGGCGTAATTTTTACTTGTCAAATGTCAAAAGATAACAGCTTCAAAATTGACAGCAGCCCAAATAACAGGCTATTCAAAATGAAACCTGTTGGCTACTTCGATTAAAAAATCCTCTCAAAACCGTACGACTTACAAGTGTTTTAACGGTAAAATTTTACACAAACGGTACAAAGTAGCGGCATTACAACCACCTCAGCACATTATGACAATCCGTATTCTAATTTAGTCTGTTGACTGAGTTGATGTGCATTTTCTAATTAAGAAAAGTGTTCAAGTGAACACCAACATAAACGAGTCAACTGATTCAATGTCAAAACACGCAGAGTGACAATAACTAGATGCACATTCAGACCTGTTGTGATTAGCCACCGGTGGTACACTGGTCAAATTTATGTTTAAACATTAATGAATTGAGTTGTCCGGCTTAAAGTCAGGCAGCGCTTGTAGAACCATATAGAGAGCAAAACTTTTAGATTAGATTTGATCATCGAAGTAACGTTCGCTGCGAACCCTGCTGAAAACCAACTTTCAAGAACTTTTAGAATTACTGGCTGCCAAGACAATAGATCTCTAGTTAACTGTAACGAGACGATTACCATTCTAGAAAACGGAAATTAGAGTTGCTGTTTTCAATCGATCGGCTACCACTCCATGGTCAAAAGAGTGTTTGAGAGTATGCAAGCACCGGACTAGTATACCAGAAATTACTTTTATTATGTTATAAACAATTAAACTCATTAACAATTTCTAAATCACTCAAATTTAAATAAAAAGTGAGAATATATTTTTATACTAGTTTCCAGAGTTCTCTCTTCGTCACAAATGTTTAGAAAATAAAATAAATTAAAATTATCATGTAAAGAAAAAAGTGCTTAAAAAATAATGGAAAATATCACTCGTAAGAAATTCTCCATGCTCAGGTAAAATAGACATGACTAGTGACATTTTAGACTTACGAGCTAGAATTTCGTTCAATAAATTACAGTTTGCTTTTGTATCACCGCGGTTAACTGAAATTAAATTGGAAATATTTTAAATTTGACAGTGTTAATCCTTGGTATCACTTTCACAACCATTCTTTAAACGTTTGTTATTGTCATCGTAAGATCTATTGATTCTAATTAGTAGTGTATTTGGACAATAAATTGGTTAACTAGACAAATTGATATTGAACTACTTTGGAAGCTTAGGAATAAACGTATCCAAGAAAGCCTGCAAATTTGCTTATTTATTCAATCGCCTCGTTAATAAAACTTTTTCATTCAAAGGTCAAAGAACCAAAAATCTGGGAAGACCTGTACTGCTTCTGAGAGTATAAAATTGCGAGCAGCGTGTTGATGAACAGGAGATGGTTGAACATTTCTTATGTTCGTGTCTTTCTTATGCCTGAATTATTCATGGATTACATAACTTTTCGGTTCCCGTTTCCTAGTCAAGGATTTGCCCATTTATTGTAGCAACTGAAAACAAAACAATCTCCTGAAATTTCTAAAAATTGACAAACTAAAAAGTTTTGCGTTATCTTATTTGAAATACGCCGTAAAACCCATTCTACATTTATACGCAGGGATACCCACGAATATTATCAAAACCAATAAATCAAAGCTTTTCTTGTGTTAAACAAAAATAATGTCTTAGTTTATTCTAAATCTAAACTATAAACAACAAAAAAATTATATATACATTTTCTATTTACTGATAATAAAATGATAAAGAAAATTACCATATTTTCCTTATGAAGAAATGAACACAAATAAAAACACTTTACTCCAAATATTGACAGTTTTTTTTTTGGGCACCATACCCATCATCCCGCATCTCTACGTATGTACGTACGTATGTATTTGGTGTGGGAACAAAAACATCCGTTTACAGATGAAACAACAATGGATCGCCTCATTTCCATCATCTTTAAGTATTCCCCATATCCCGTATACGTATATACAGATAAATTCATATTGGGAAAAGGATCTGTTTTCTGTGCTCTATCGTTTGGATTAAACGAAAACAGATTAAAACATTCAATCAAACGATGGAGATGGATGGATGGATGGATGGAGTTATGAATGAAAGTGGAACAACAACAATAAATATAAAGAAAAATGATAAAGTGGGTGTGATGGGTGTGTGAAGATGAAGTCTATTTTTACTAATTCCAGTTTTTTTTTTTGGAAAATGGAAAATTGATTATTTTTAATTTAAATTTTATGCAAATAATTGGATTAAATAAAACAACAACAATGGGTACGAAATTACGAATTTAATTTTTTTTGTTCAAAACGATTATAAAGTGTTTTTTGGTTTCTGTTTGTGTTTCTTTCCTATTCCATCCATCAATCATGATTATGGCACTCTATCTATAATATGTACGAGAAGTATTTTATATTGTGTGTACACACACACAGTACCGCCACATCATCGCACCAACCACAAAATTAAAAGCGAACCGAATAAAAATTTCCGCACCAGCCATGGGAATTAAATATTTTTTTTTTGAAAGTGAGTTTTAATGGACATTATTCACGTTATGATTTTTTATGTAAATCATCCTCAATGCATAAACCATACATAACGGTAGTTGGTTCGTTTCGTTTATGGCTGGGTTGTTAAACATATATAACAGCATAATTTAACGTTGTCACACATCGTAAAAATTAGCAATGATTGTTATGTGTGCGTTCCTTATATGTTATCAAATATATTCTTGGCAACATGCATACAAACACAAATTGGTTGGTGTAAAAATTATACAATGAATTTTATTAGAATAGAGAACGTGAGGGTTAATACTATTATATAATTAAATGTTATCTATAAAATTATTTAAATATCAAATCTCAGCTATTGTACAGTTAGGTACTAGCTTTGGTTCGTTATCGCATTAAAACACAGCAGAAAAATTATTTTTCATAAACAACTCTAATCGGAGACCATGCAAAATGATTTCCGGCGGGATTGTTACAAAAAAATTTAATTTATATCTACCGGTATGAAGTTGGACAAAAATTTGTACGAGTGTTCTTTGTGTGTGTTTTTGGTCACAATTTTATTTTTTGGACAAAATGTATGGAAGTGTGCAATTTTAACAGTGTATTTATTCGAAATAATTCAAAACAATAATTATAATAAATATTGATAAAAGAAAAGAAATTGTTTGACATTAAAAAACCTAATATGTCCATTATTAACCCTTTTTTTAACCCTAATGTGAGTGAAGAAAAAATGTCTTAATTTGAGTGATTAGTACCTATACTTGAATTTTGTATGGAAACTTATTTTTTCCAAGTTCGTTCAAGTTGTATAACATTTCTCAATTTTAAATATGATCGTAATTTACCAATTGAACATAAACTTTAAAGTTTTATTAGAATTAAAACATAAACAAATAGACGTCTAAAATTGCAAAAGGTACCCGGGTACCTACGCCACTCACATTAAGGTTAAGTAAATCACATACCATACTGTATAAAATGACACACCATATAGCAAAAATCTCAGAAGTTGGCCCGCATAGTGACTATACACGTTCGAAAAGGGATACATTAGGCTATTCAAATCAGTCAGCCCTATCTCGATATGATCATCAAGGCTCGTGTGGTCGTGAATCGAAAATTTCTTTTCTTCAAACATTTATTCCCAACACTGCCAGAATATACTTTTAGAAAATTGGGGAAAAAGTGCTACAAAATTTTTTTTTTCCTAATTCCCAATTCCTTCCTAGGGTAAGACAGAATAGACCGACTGTGGACCTTTTTACGATTTAATAAATGTTGTAAATCTGGTAAGTGAAACATGCTTTACTTATACCGGCTGAGTTTTTTAAGCTGAAACTTTCAAATATCTGGGAAAATAAGCACTCTACGATAAAAATGCCCATTATCAAAATTAAATCATTCTGGAGGAGAAATACATTAGTGCTAAAATTAGGAACCCCTATTTTTTATTGCACATTCGGATTCTACGGCTAAAAGTACTTAGGATTTCCTTGAAACATTTTTTTCGATTCATGATAGATGGCTCTGTAATAGGCGATATTAAATTTTTTTCGATTTCTCCTAATGAGAACATTATGTATTAAGATGATGTCCACGTCGTTGTTCCTGTGTTACGCTAAAAACAGTTTTTTTTTTAATTTAAGAAATACAATTTGTTTAAAACTAATTCAAGTATTTACATTGAAAACTAGTTAGTTTTAATGCAAACACATTGCAGAATCGTACGCATAATGTTCTCAGTAGGAGAAGTCGGAAAAAAATTAATATCGCCTATTACAGAGCCATCTATCATGAATCGAAAAAAATGTTTCAAAGAAATCCTACGTACTTTTGGCCGTAGAATCCGAATCTGCAATAAAAAATAGGGGTTCCTATCTTAGTTTCCAAGTTGCCCCCCATCCCCCTTACAAACAGGGGCGGAGGTCCTAATTTTAGCACTAATGTATTTCTCCTCCAGAATGATTTAATGTTGATAATGGTAATTTTTATCGTAGAGTGTTTATTTTCCCAGATATTTGAAAGTTTCATCTTAAAAGACTCACCAGGTATAGCTAGTTGTATAAATTTACTTAGACTTACACCCCTATTCCCCTAGTCGTATCACTTCAAGTGATGTGACTATTCATTTTCTTGGTTACTAGATCATTAAATCAAAACTTACAAAATAATTATTCAATAAAGTCGTACTGGCTATTTTTTAAATTTTAGCATGCTGCTTTATAAATATTCCCTATCGACTGCTGTCACTTCAAATAAATAACTGCTGTGACAAATAAATAAAAAAAATTCAAACTAATGCAGCCAACTAAGATTTATAAAATTTTCATTGATAGTTTTGCACAAAATTATTTAGTAAACTTTGATTTTAAAATCTAGTATCCAGGAAGATTCACAGTCACGTCGCATGAAGTGATACGTCTAAGGGAATTGAGTATTTAATGTCTTATACATCTCTCTTCGAGTGCTAATAGGGTAATGTATAATGAAACTATAATCTCAAACCACGTCCCTTCATGACGTTTTCGTAATTTCTGACACCGTCGCTTGGCGTCACCACACTCTTCCCTTATTTAAAGAAAATATTTAATCGTCTAATATCGACTAATGTCAAAATCATCCTGGCTGCTTCAGCTGATTGCTGTGAGCCCGCAAGCGACGTTCGTCCGGTTTTTCGATTTGTACCTACATAGTTGACATTTCCCTTCACGGCTCCCAATCTTCCCTGGCAGCCACTCAAAATTAGTGGCGTAGTGGTCGTCAAACTCTGCTTCATTTTCTTGTTACGATTATCACCTCGCTTTACTAGGGGGGCCTAACCTGACCCAACTTGGTCTTCATATGGTGTCCAGTCATTAGTTTATACGGAGACTTCATCCCCAGTGCATACGAAGGCGTGTAGCGATAGCACATTAGAAATTTTCGCAAGATTTTGTCGACATTCCCCTCCAGCTCGACAAAACGCTCGGTACGGCCATTTGACTGTGGGTTGTATTGTGCCGTGGTAATGTGATCGATGCCGTTCTCGTCACACATCTTCTTGAAGCAGTCAGACTTAAACTGTAGGCCGTTTTCACTCACGATGATGTTGCACAATCCATGCCGAAGGAATGCTTCCATCAAGTTTGCAACGGTCTTTTCAGATGTCGTGCTGTTCATCTTGAAAACCTCCGGCCAGTTGTTAAATGCATCAACGATGACCAGGTAGTAGAATTCATTGGCTGGGCCGGCGTAATCGATGCGAATACGTGACCAAGTTCAAAGTCTTATGTACACAAGGCAAGAATTATTATTTACTGACTATTATTAAATGACGTACTGTTAACATGGTTGAAATTATCGATCACCCAAACCATCAATGTCATCAGAGAATTGTTTAAGGGGCGGGCTGACGTGTTCATCATACCTCCGTAGCCTCCATGTAAATGATTTGTATCAGGGTGTGACAGTTATAGATGCAATTACATCCTATCAAAATTTATCAAAAGCCTTATCGCACGCTGGCGTTTCATTACGCCAATAATGTTCAAAATGTTCTGAGCTACTAAGGAACATACTAGCCGAGAACCAAGGAAGATATTTCATATCATTTGATGATACCGACTTGTATGTCAAAATAATGAGAGTTTACTGGCTTTCCAATGATGACGCGTTTACCTTCAGTGTACAAGAGCTACATGCCGAACCATCAACAAAACAGAGATTATTGTCTGAATGTGGTAAAACATTTGATCCGTTTGGTGGATGTTTCCAACCACGATTGTTTTCAAAATTTAACTGCAATGACTTTGGTTAGCCAAAATAGGATGGGATGACTTAGCTTAACTTAAATTAACTTAGATGTCTTTCAGGGAAATGCATTCCTCGATTTCTTCAAATGCAGCCCACGCGTGTAGTGTTCAGTTTCATGGTCTTCGTGACGTGTCCGAAAACGACCAACGTTAACAGCTCCATACATTTAGTTGCTGCAAAAACGACGGTTTCGCTGTTAAAGCAATTATCAATTCCTAGTCTAAGGCTATGTGGTGCGCTGCATTACAAACAAAACTTTTAACCAAGATTGCAAATATTTTTGACGCACCTACAAATTTAGTCTATGCCTATAGACCAAAGTGGTTCAAAGTGGTTTTAGCGTAACTCTCGGATATCCCGAGGAAATGGATCAGTTTTGTAGTAACACAGCAAGTTGCATCCTAGATAAATTACCAATCGGTAGCTGATTGTGCAAGCCGAGGGTTGACGCCAAAAGAGCTATGGAAATATAAAATATGGTGGAATGGTCCAGAATCCCTTCAAAAGCCAATGCCTTTTTTGGCGAAAGAACTAAAGCCGTGTTGGTTTCAACAAATACTATTCCTATCCCGTCAACGAAGATTCGCCAATAAAATATGTTGTTGAACATTTTGCTTCATTGATAACAATACTCAACAATTGCCTACATTTTGCCGATTTCGATTAACTTCATAGCTAGAAATTTTGCAGAAATGGTCAATTTCCTTCAATCAATCTTGTTATTTATTTTTATTTTTAAAATCAGTATTTGTTGGGTGCCACAAGTTAGTATGTTGCCGATACATTTCAATAAGACTGCTGCACTCAATTTTAGCCCACTGTTTTTTGGAACTCATTGCCTAAAATTAAATTGAAATTAGGGCCCAGAATGCCGTTTGATAAATTTTAACGATTTTGAGCTTAAAACTTTCGTTTTTGAATCCGCTATCTGGTCCCGTTGGGCAATTTTGAAATTTTCGAAATGGCGGCTAGAAATCCAAAAAAAATCGAGTCTTCGGATCAAAATATTCGTGAAAATTTTGCAATCAATATCATTGCTTTTGCGTCTCAAATTGTTGGTAAAGGATGTCTCTAAAAAAGTGATATGATAGGCTGGTTAGATTTAACATGGTGGATCCAAGATGGCGGCCCGAACCAGGTGGAAAATGTGTTTTTTGAAAAATGAACCAAATTTCGTCCAATTCAGTATAGGGGGTTTTTTGGGGTCGCTGATCACAAAAAAGACATCAGATTCAAGAAAATCAAAGATGCATCCCCACTAACGCGCATTCGCACCCTGAGAACCCCTCAATTATTTGGGCTTGAATTTGGTATTCAGGAGTTTTCGACATTGCTCATCACTTGCTGACTACAAATTTACAAATTTCCAAGACGGCGGTCCACTCAACCTCTTCAATTGCAACTATTTGGAATGGAATTTGGTTTTCAGGGGTTTTGAAGGGCGCTGATCACAAATATGACATCAAAATCACAAATTTTCAGGATGGCGGCCCACTGATGCGCATGCGGACAGGGAAACCTCTTGGATTCTAACTGTGTGGACTGGAATTGGATATTCGGGGGTTTTCGAGGTTGCTGTTTTTGTTTGGCCAAAACCATCTTTGTGGTTCACTAAATTGACCATTAGGTACCAATTTTTGAAGTGCTGCCTTGCTCCATCTGACACATAATTTTTTTTTGTAATTTTGGGACATTCTTTTTGTTTATCAGGTATCAGATGTGTTTGTGATAAATACATAGCCGTATTATCATGAGTTGTGCATTGAGAGAGCAATACAAAACTGAAATGTTTAACTTCTTTGCCATCTCTGTAGTGTAGAATAGCGCCAAATATACTACATACATTGATCGTTATTGTAATGAAATTCTTGGGCTTCGTTCGCAGTTTATCTAAGGAAATTGGTATGTTTCGTATTAAAATATAGATGTCTCTGTTTAACTCTCCAGCTACGATAACAATAAGCTAAATTTGTATTTGATGCTGCTTTATGTATCAAGTGTTTTTAAATATGGCGAAAAAAAATTGTGTTAATTTCGAATATTTAGAATGTGTGATAAAATTTTACGAACTTCTACAAACCAATTTTTCATGGAATAGTTATCTGCTTCATTTTGGAGACCAGCGAAAATTACATTTCACGGTAACTGCAAACTAGCCTTCACAGTAAAAACAATTGATTTTAAGAATAACAAATTATCAAAGAGTTCAAACAATCAACGGCCTTATTTGATATTTTAACAAAAGTCAAAAAATATCGGTTTTATTCTCGGAGATGAACGAATCTCATTAATTGTTTTTGTTAATGATTTCTGTTCCCAACAACGCATAAAAGAGAATAACTCAAGAGAAAATTAAAATCATGATGGCCCTATTCAAGTGACACGGAGTGTATATGGCTGCAGTAAATCAAAAAATTATATATTGAAAATTTTCCTCAAACTTTCCATTTAGTCTCAACATGGCCTTAGAGCTTAGAAAGGCAACCGTACCTATTGACTGCTTGAGGTAGTTTTTCAGATATTAGTGATAATCTGAATTTTAATTACGAATAGTGAATTCTAAACGAATAATTTCTTTTATTTTCTTATTCGATTTGAATTCCAATTTAAAATTCAAATGGTATACCCTGGACAAATGTTTTTTGTTTCTTAAATCTAAAATCAATCTAGAACCCAAATTTCATAAGGAAGGAAATGGCGAAGTTTAGTCAGCATGAACTAGAATTTTGTCCTGAACTCGCTTCAGAATCCGTAACCAATACTACAAACGAAGCATTGTTCGAACCGAATTCTTTTACTTCGGGGATCCGCTGGATAATTTATTCCGCTGGATAATTTTATTTTGTGAAAAAAGAGGTGCAAAATTAATAAAAAATGTCCAATGATTATAAAATATCAACAGAAATTCTCGTTTGTGATACTGCTGCCACTTGTGACTTCTTATTTTACGCAGGCAATTTTGCACTGTCTTATGGCCAGGCTATATCTAATCGAATTAACCATACGCCTTTTGTTAACGGAGGGCAGGATTTTTCCTAAAACTTTCTGATAATTTCCACTTTTGTATACTAGCTTGAGTTGTTTAAGTTTTGAGCTACATCGAACATGTCAAATGTCTTTCTAAAATACCTCCCTGAATAGAATTGATAGATTGACCTGAAACTTTTTCACCTACACTTAAAGCATTACAATTGAAAACTTTTACCTGTAAAATGTATACATTCCATATTTTATCACAAAATTTAATAAAGTTTAGAGCCGGTTAGATATTAGCACTACCCATTTATCATCATGTAAGGTGTCATTCTTTTGTCGATGCAACTTTTGAGTAAAAGTTTGCAAACTTTGATACAAATACATCAACTCAATATCCGAAAAACTTTATCAGACAGCGTACACTGTGTAATGCATCATTGAACCCGAAAGAAAAATGTTTCCAGTTCATATACATAAAAGTTCACTGAATTTTCGATTTCTTGACATCAAATTATACCAAAGCCGTATACACATAGCCGCATAAAAAACGGAATAAACTTTTCTCGATTTTTCCTTTTTCCAAAACTTCTCATTTTCTTTGTATATATATATATATATATATATATATATATATATATATATATATATATATATATATATATATATATATATATATATATATATATATATATATATATATATATATATATAAGTTTTATACGAATGTCAGATCGAATTCGATTGTTTAAATTTGATTTGAAAACAATGCAAACAGCCAGATTCGCAACTCAGACTTTATTAAACATCACAGGCAGCCATTAAACTGATACACGATTTTCTTAAGTTTTCCTCATCTATCAACTGCAACCATCAACCATAGCAACAATAATTTAAACAGAAATTTTGCATCTAAGAACGAAACAGCAACAGCAATAAATTAAAATAGCAGGAAAAATGAAAAAAATTTAATTTTCATCTGGAAAATAAATCAACAGTGAACAAGAAAATGAAATGTAAAAAATCATTGAACCGTAAACACAAATTGATATTGTTATAGTCACCCGTAATACTCGTAGTATGTAGTAAGGGGTACGGTGGTGAATAATACATTGTATGGCAAAAGTATCTTTCAGATACAATTTATGAAAAGATCCGTATGACGTAATTTAATTATAATACTTTTTGACGGGAAAACAGTTATTATGAAAGCTTTCAATCATAACTAAAATGTTTTGTTGTTAAAAATATGAACTAATCCTAAATAAACCAAAATGTTAAGTTAAATTGAAATAAAAGTGACATTCAGGCGAAGTATTGAATTTTTTCGCTGAATTAACGTAGATGCAAAGCAAGATATTTTACGTACCTCTATCGTCCGAAAAATTAGGATTATCTTATAAAATGGAATATAATCGTTTTTCATCAAAGCCAGTACCACCAATTTCCGCCAATGTAGCAATTAGAAGCAAAATGACTCCAGACTAATTTTCCCACGTTAGGATAAAGCCCGCATATTGTGGATAAACAACAAGTGGACTCGATTAAAATGCCAGCTCCCACTGTAATTGAAATGTACTAGTTGCTGGCCAGTGACCACCCCATGGAATGGTTCTGTAAAAGCATGGTGACTGTGACAGAAGTCTAAATAATTTTCATAATTGTTCGAGAATGCCAGAAACGTATACGGGAAATACGGTTATATTTCAACACCAGAAATATATTTGAATTAAAGTTAAATTTGGTGGAGTCGAAGATAATCGAAGTTGTTTAAAATATTGTGTTCCAAAGTATTGCGTATATTGCTTATTCAGCCAATATAAGATTTTGTTTTAATTTAAATTCTGTGAATTTTGAAGAAATATTTTGGCGTGAATCTTGATTTTTAAGTTATGATTTTCGGCTCCAATTCTATTCTATCAATCGTCTGGGCTGGCATTCTCTTCTATGAGCGTTTCACGTTTCTGGCCGAACAATATAACATATTTGTAACTATAAACAGCCAGAAAACAAAGAAGAAATTTCATCAATGTGCATAAAACTCTGTATGATTAAATATGTTGATTAAAACAAGTGTTGGTTATTTTTAAAGCACACCAATTCCTTATCAATGTAGAGTGCATAGTCATATGAAATAATTGTTGTTCTTCATATCAAAACAACTAGCATCGTGTAAATATATAAAATCGCAATTTAACTTCCGTTCAGCATTATTCAAATGTGACAAATGCGATGTATAAAAGCAATGCTTTTCTGATGGATTAAATCAGTATCTTAAGTACGATGAGATCGCTAATACTTCTTTTACTTATATTCCTGGCATTGAGTAAAATTGCCAAAAGTGGTGAATACGTTGAACGTGATAATCGAATATATTACATTAGTTATCCTCAAGAATATAGCTGGTATGAATCATATCGGTATTGTAAAGCCCTCGGGATGTTTTTAGTCGACATACAAAGTGAAGCGGAATACAATCGAATTGTGAGTGTTATAAAAGAATTCCAAACGCGGGTTGGTATAACTGGCAAAAGTTATTGGACTAGCGGAACCGATCTAGGGAGCGAAGGAAGATACTACTGGATGATAACAGGTCAGGCGATAGTATTTCGTAACTGGAAATACGGCCAACCGGATAATTACTACAATTCGAATGGTGAATATGATAACTGTGTGTATTTACTTGCTTCACTTGACTATCAATGGTGTGATGAGTATTGTTCACGCAATCTAAGTTTTATTTGTCGCAATGCTTTAGAGGTAGCAGATTTTGATACGAATCGATGTTCTAATGAAAATAATTTTATGGATAGTCAATAAATTTTAATGATTTCAACAAACTTTGTTTTAATATTTATAATTTTAACATTTTTTAGTGACGGACCAATAAACGAATTGTCCGAAATGTCTGACCGAATATGCTCGAACATGCTATTGCTTAGAATATGCTTGAGTCTTATTTTGCGAAGCTCTAAAACAAAATTTCGTTCCCAATCGTTAGGGAAGTTTTGAAAGTCTAAAGCTTATCCTCTGAACAATCGGAACAGTGAAAGTGCACAATGCGAACAATACTATTAGTGGCATATTAAGCTAAGTAAAATTGTGTGGTTTACTATAAATTGTGGAAAGTGAATTAATAATAAATAATAGTAGAAATTGTGTTAAGAAAACAGTTATAGATTTTTTTAAATACTCCATTTAAAACTTTAGGAAAGGGGGCAGTGATAATTAGTAGGTACACAAAATTGAACAACAAGCCAAAAGATCGCCAAAACTATTAATGGGAGGGTAAAATTCAGAAAATTTGATCAATCGTGCGGCATAACCCATTTATTAGTATTTGCATTAGAACTACTTTAACGAACACTTTAAAGTTTTACTCAAAATATTTCACGAAAATTTGGCGAAACTTACAACAAATGGGTGGACAAAATTTACCGATATATGGACAATTATTTTATTTTATATTTAGCAAGTAGGTTAAAGTTTTATTAAAGATGGGCAAAATTGATAAACTTTTCTCCAAATTGTATCTTAATGGAAACGGCCAAATCTAATAAATAGGTGGACAAACTACGGCACTAATAAGTTGCGTTTAGGTAAGTTTCGTAATTTACGCGTTGAAACCTACTTGAGTGATCAAAACTATTAATGGGTGGACAAAATTTATCAACAAAAGAAACAAATCATTTATTTAAATACGAATTTAGATTTGTTTTATTAAGATATTTTTATGGTTTAACTCAAAATATTTCACCAAAACGTATTCATTCTTGCAAAGATTTTTGAGACTAACAAATGGTGGACAAAATTGGTTATGGAAAGTCACTAAACAAAAGCCAAAATATCTAGGATAAGACGACAAAAGCACACAATCAGCAAAATGTGAACAACACGTTGTGCCGCTTTTGATAAATTCGCAATTCAGCAAAAAAAATCATCTCTATTCATTTGATATTTATAATTTTTTTTGTATTCATTTCCCACATTACTTTGAAAGTAAATTTAGATATAAAGAGAACATTGTAATAAAATAAGTAAGTTTAAGTTTGGAATCAATATAGTAAATAAAACGAAAAAGATCTTCGCGAAATCAGTAAATTTATTACCATATTGCATAAAGGAACTTCAGATGTTCAACGGATACCAAACCGGAGTGCCATAAAATAGTACTTACCCCTATATTACACCGATAAGAGAGACCAGAGGAAATAAAAACACCATTTACAAATTTCATTGACAAATTTTATTCCAATGCCAACCATCAGTTATCACTGATAATCAATAAAGTTAAAACGGAAACTTGTCGTCAATACACTACGACCGGACTCAACGAAACCCTCCGCAATCGTGCTTTAAATGTATTTATAACAGTTATAAACCGTATAAGCATATTCGTCGTCGAAACTTGGCAAACCAAATAAACACATATCGAATCCAGCAAGATGCTCCAAAATCACACAATCAGAGATATTAACTTCTGCAGAAAAATCAACGACAGCAAGATCATAGACCACCAATGAGGTCACCGCAACGAAAATCCTAATAAAACGACAAGTTTTGACGTTCAAAGAAAAGGAATAAATTACATGAATCAGCCAAACTATCGACGAGAACGTAACTCGAATATAAATGGCAAAGAGGATAAATTCTACGAAGAGTAATCTGAGGGCCAATAAGTCCTGGTCGAAAGAAAAACTCATATGAAATTTAGGAAGTACCAAGCTTCAAGCGTTTTGTGTATAAATTTTATGAAAATCGAACCACAAGATTACAAGTAAGAACAAGTTTGTTGCATGTACTGGATCAAAATCAGCAACGAGTCGTTGATTCAGACCGCTGTTTGGAACTGTTTAACTATAATAAATTAGATTTTTTGTGTTGGTATGTGACAATGGATAACCCAGGAAAAGAGATTTTTCCAACACAATCGAATATTTTGAGGCCAAAGGTAAATTTGTCTTCAAAAAAGCGACGGTGAAAACGCAGAAGAGCAACGACGTTTAAAAATAATAACTCGTGATTGGAAGAAAGAAACAATATAACTGAAAGTAACGAGTAAGCCAGTAAATTTGATCTAAAAAAATACTGCTTTAATTTCAATTTCAATTTCAATTTCAATTTCAATTTCAATTTCAATTTCAATTTCAATTTCAATTTCAATTTCAATTTCAATTTCAATTTCAATTTCAATTTCAATTTCAATTTCAATTTCAATTTCAATTTCAATTTCAATTTCAATTTCAATTTCAATTTCAATTTCAATTTCAATTTCAATTTCAATTTCAATTTCAATTTCAATTTCAATTTCAATTTCAATTTCAATTTCAATTTCAATTTCAATTTCAATTTCAATTTCAATTTCAATTTCAATTTCAATTTCAATTTCAATTTCAATTTCAATTTCAATTTCAATTTCAATTTCAATTTCAATTTCAATTTCAATTTCAATTTCAATTTCAATTTCAATTTCAATTTCAATTTCAATTTCAATTTCAATTTCAATTTCAATTTCAATTTCAATTTCAATTTCAATTTCAATTTCAATTTCAATTTCAATTTCAATTTCAATTTCAATTTCAATTTCAATTTCAATTTCAATTTCAATTTCAATTTCAATTTCAATTTCAATTTCAATTTCAATTTCAATTTCAATTTCAATTTCAATTTCAATTTCAATTTCAATTTCAATTTCAATTTCAATTTCAATTTCAATTTCAATTTCAATTTCAATTTCAATTTCAATTTCAATTTCAATTTCAATTTCAATTTCAATTTCAATTTCAATTTCAATTTCAATTTCAATTTCAATTTCAATTTCAATTTCAATTTCAATTTCAATTTCAATTTCAATTTCAATTTCAATTTCAATTTCAATTTCAATTTCAATTTCAATTTCAATTTCAATTTCAATTTCAATTTCAATTTCAATTTCAATTTCAATTTCAATTTCAATTTCAATTTCAATTTCAATTTCAATTTCAATTTCAATTTCAATTTCAATTTCAATTTCAATTTCAATTTCAATTTCAATTTCAATTTCAATTTCAATTTCAATTTCAATTTCAATTTCAATTTCAATTTCAATTTCAATTTCAATTTCAATTTCAATTTCAATTTCAATTTCAATTTCAATTTCAATTTCAATTTCAATTTCAATTTCAATTTCAATTTCAATTTCAATTTCAATTTCAATTTCAATTTCAATTTCAATTTCAATTTCAATTTCAATTTCAATTTCAATTTCAATTTCAATTTCAATTTCAATTTCAATTTCAATTTCAATTTCAATTTCAATTTCAATTTCAATTTCAATTTCAATTTCAATTTCAATTTCAATTTCAATTTCAATTTCAATTTCAATTTCAATTTCAATTTCAATTTCAATTTCAATTTCAATTTCAATTTCAATTTCAATTTCAATTTCAATTTCAATTTCAATTTCAATTTCAATTTCAATTTCAATTTCAATTTCAATTTCAATTTCAATTTCAATTTCAATTTCAATTTCAATTTCAATTTCAATTTCAATTTCAATTTCAATTTCAATTTCAATTTCAATTTCAATTTCAATTTCAATTTCAATTTCAATTTCAATTTCAATTTCAATTTCAATTTCAATTTCAATTTCAATTTCAATTTCAATTTCAATTTCAATTTCAATTTCAATTTCAATTTCAATTTCAATTTCAATTTCAATTTCAATTTCAATTTCAATTTCAATTTCAATTTCAATTTCAATTTCAATTTCAATTTCAATTTCAATTTCAATTTCAATTTCAATTTCAATTTCAATTTCGATTTCAATTTCAATTTCAATTTCAATTTCAATTTCAATTTCAATTTCAATTTCAATTTCAATTTCAATTTCAATTTCAATTTCAATTTCAATTTCAATTTCAATTTCAATTTCAATTTCAATTTCAATTTCAATTTCAATTTCAATTTCAATTTCAATTTCAATTTCAATTTCAATTTCAATTTCAATTTCAATTTCAATTTCAATTTCAATTTCAATTTCAATTTCAATTTCAATTTCAATTTCAATTTCAATTTCAATTTCAATTTCAATTTCAATTTCAATTTCAATTTCAATTCCAATTTCAATTTCAATTTCAATTTCAATTTCAATTTCAATTTCAATTTCAATTTCAATTTCAATTTCAATTTCAATTTCAATTTCAATTTCAATTTCGATTTCAATTTCAAGGGGGCACAAAAATAAACTTGAAGAAATTCCAAGTCAAAATAGCTGATACGTGTGCAAATGCCATCAGTTAAATATCTAGGAATACATCTAGATAAACTACTGTATCTAGACAACCATATACAGCAACATGTGATAAAAGCTAAAAAGATATTCCACGCCAATCGAAGATTATTTTGTACACGATCAATCAGCCCAAATGTCAAATATATGTGCTATAAAACTTTGGTACGTCCAATATTAACATATGGTTGCCCAATATGGTGGAATATTGGCCCATACACAATGGAAAAATGAGAATCTTTGAAAGGAAATGCCTCCGATACTGCCATGGGGAACATCGATCAGCGAGCTCATTCTTCAAAAAATAGGTCAAAAACCAAAAGCAATACGAGAAATTTGGGAAAGACAGAATAGATTTCCACATATTGAAGCTGGTCACAGACCATATCAAAAGATCAACAGACAATACAGAAAACTCATTAATATTTGCCCCCTACTATACCGAAGAAAGCAAAAGGTATCGTTTTTAGTGATACGAAATTCACAATATCGTGTGAAAATTGTTTCGCGGCGGAAATCATGATAGGGCCCCAGTTCAGATTGTTTATTCCAACCGCAGACAAAAAGTTAGTTACAGAGCGTGCAATATGCGGCCGGGCATTATCCTGCATTAAAACAAAATTGTCTCCGATAAATGAAGCAAATGGTACCACATGTCCTACCAGAATATCAATCAATAATCACTAATTCTGTACGGTCACTTAAACAAATATCGGCCCAAACCATAATTAAGCCTCCACTATAAGCCACGGTTGGTGTAATGTTACTTTGAGATATCACTCACCTGGTCGTCTCCATACTCTTTGCCTTCCATCGATCGAGTTCACTAAGGAACGACTCTTGTCTGTGAACAAAATATGGCCTTACTGGTTCAAAGTTCAAAATCGGCGTTCTTGGTGAAAATTTTATTTTGGTACTCGGTGGTTTCTTTGCAGTAGGGGTCCATTGGCTGAAACATATGATTTCAAAACGACTTTTTTATGCCTTCATCTCACAATACGTTCACTTATTCGCACTCCCCGAACCTCTTCTGAAACATGTTACAGAATGGTTCAACACCATTCTGCAGATGTCACTAAATAGGCAGAGGCCTCACTCACGGTGATTTTTATTGAGGCCAGGAATAGCCTACACCGTGGAAAAAAATAGAAATAAAAAAAATAAGCAAACTGAAACTGAAATTAATTTAGGGACATCAGAATCTGTCGACCGAATTTTGAGGAATGTAATAAATTAAATAATAACCTGGTGCACCAACGTAGGATAGACCGTATCTCCCCGAGCACGACAAGGAGTGCTACGGAGAGACCGTGTAGGTTTTACGCTCATCCCCGAATAGATGACACATATGCTGAACTCGCCACTCCAACCCTGTGGATGCCCGGCCAAGGTGATGATGAGGAGTGACAAGCCCAGCCTGTAAATATGAAACCGACACAAAATGGAAAACCCAAGACATCATCTTATGCATTTTAAGCCAATAAAAAAAAATAAATAAAATAACCACGTGAAATAAAAAAGAAAAAGAAAATGGGTTACCGTAACTCCTCACCGCTCCTGCCCACCCGACTCATTTGCTAAACTGACTGTTATATATGTGTTTTTTAATGCCACGATGGGTAACTCGTTGCTGTGTATGTTGTTTTCACCGTAATTCCAAAACTGTGAATGGCCCCGTGGTTGGTCACCCATCCGGTGGCAGTGCCCTCACCGATTAAAATTGGTTGTGGCATTCACTCGCCGAAATTCGTAATTGCGAATGGCCAGATTGTTGGCCACCCGTTATAATTGCAATTTCAGTGCCCGTAGAAAATGTGGTAACCGCTAACAAAATGTGCACGTCAAAAAATATATAAATGGCGGCACCCATTATAAATCCACACACAAAAATATGCCTCCACCTTAATGATTTTGAAAACAACGAATTTTGTTCCAATTTTATTTTTGTGACGTCTGTAATGCGCTAACCGATCTACCCTGAGCTGTACCGGAACAGAACAGGCTTATATAAAAAAAACGTTAATTCCTGCCATATGGCCTATTACAAATAACATTAATTTTATTCGAAAATTTTCTACAATTTTTGTTTATTTCCTTCTTGGTTTGATGAATTAGTTTTGATCCGGTTGTTCGTTGTTTTGTTGTTTTTTGTTTGTAACCGTGTGTTTCTCAACGACTAGACATAAAAAATAAGAAAACAAAAGAAAGGTAAGTCCCGTTATGAATGTATAGCGTAGGCGGCGTCAAGATTCCCTCCCTTCAGGCTGTAAATACTCTTTATTATTGTTGGGCGCTACTCTGGCAATCCAGAGAGCCTGCTAGCGCGTATGTGGATGCCCTTAGCTTGCTCTGTCGAGCAGTCCACTCCGGCGTGGATGTTCAGGGGAGGAAACCGAGTTAGCCACCCACGTGTGGAAAATAATCTATGAAAAATATGGGAAAGAGAGGAAAGTACTTACCAGCTGTTGCTACTACCTGTTCGCCGTTCGATGGTCGATGGACCTTCACTGTACCTCCTCCGCTGTAACTGCACGATAATTGTGTCCCAATTACACGATCCAATCATGGATTACTTTGCGCACGAACCTAACAACAGCCGGCAAGTACCATGGTTGGAGTATTGGGAATCGGTTTTGGTATTGCATAAACGGGAATTTTGCCATTATGTATACCTGTTCGACTCAAAAACCCCCCGTTTACACGTCTCCGACCTTGTCACTTCAAATAATATATTTCTTTTTAATAAACACATTTTAACTTAATAAACACATTTTATTAATTTCGGAAAAATTAGATTTTTGAATATTTTAATTAAAAAAATTTGTTCAAAAAGTTTAAAAAATCACTATCGTATTCGACTTGTTACGTCATCATCAGGAGTATCTACTAATTTGTAATCTAATAATCGCCTACTTGTTATCCTCCTCCCCCTTTTTTTACTAATTTTTCCGTATGACTGACTAACAGTTAGTTGGGACGACCAATAGATTAATTTTTATTGCCTATTTTTTGTCCCCCCTTCTTATATTTATTTTTGCTTTTTTCCATTTTTTGATTTTTTCTACTATATATAACTAAATTTTTTCTTTTACAAATCAGTAGATACTCCTGATGATACTTAGCAACTCGAAATCGATCGAGTAATTTTTTAAACTTTTTGAACAAATGTTTTAATTAAAATATTCAAAAGTCTAACTTTTTGCGAAATAAAAAACAAGTGTTAATAAAATGTGTTTGCGAGCAAAAAAAACTAAATTTTTCTCAACACGCAAAATTCCAAAAAAGTCTTGACTCGACTGTCTTTAACAAAATCAAAACGAGACTACTGTTTTCTAATACAATATTCAAAGCCCTACTCAAAATTGTCGCACCAAAAATCTAGCACACTCTTTCACAACGCGCATCAATCGCACGTACCAAAACAAGAAACCACAAAAAAACATTCCTCTACATCTTACTCGTCACACACCCGCACACCTACACGTTAGTCTCGCTCTCAAAATTATTCGACGTTTATGTAATACAATATAATGGGTAAAAAACATAGAACGGAAATTAAGGCCCACGCACCCTGTACAACAATTTTAATATTAATGTCATAATACAGGGGCGGAATCATGAACGCCGCACGGAAATTTTAGACGGTAGAGAAATTTTATATGGAAAGCAGTAATAATTCTACCGGTTTTATTCTGTTGTTTCAAAAAAACCTTACAAATTCGTTCGATTGCTATAAAGCTGACGAATGAATTATTTTTTTTCTGGCTTGCTATTTGTGTTTTTTGCGAAACAATGGAACAAAACCGGTACAACTATTGCTGTTTTCCATATAAAATTTCACTACCGTTTAAATTTTCCGTCCGGCGTTCATGATTCCACCCCTGATCGCAATGCCATCAGTAAAATGCATCAAACGACTATAATGAAATCCAAAATTCAAAAACAAAAATAACAAAATAACATATATTGTATGTTGTTTTGTTTTTCTTAAATAAATCGATTGTTACTTGTGTTCCACTAATTGTGCCGCAGTCTGTACTTAGAATGACTTTCGAGTGTACTAAAGACCCTATGAAAAATCGTATTTTTGAATCTCATGGAACACCCTGCCAAACCCATTAGAAAATCATACAACGTACTAAAGACCCTAGACCGTCTACTAATATCACATAAATGCAGGCTAAATGAATAAGAAAATACTTAGAATGACCTTGGACCCGATAAAAAATCTTATTTTTAAATCTCATAGAACACATCTCATAGACTCATTAAAAAATCTTATAACTTACAAAAACACAACTTTAAGTCTAAGCAGTTCACTAGTATCACTGGAACTCATGCTAAATGTTTACAAAATATTTATGATTACTTTAAAATGTACCCAATGCCATTTGCCTGGAACACCCTGTCAGATCCATTAAAAAATCATATAATGTACTAAGGATTTTTTTTGGTCTAAGCAGTCCACCAATACCACTAAAGTTCATTCTAAATGCTTAATATTTCACTTTCCTGGAGATTGCACAATATAAATTCGCCTGAATGTTTACATTTTGGATTAGTTTGATTAAATTTCACTAGCATACTCTCAGTATCATAAACTTTTCTAAACTAAACTAGTTTTAGTTTCAGTAGTTTGGGAAAGATGAAATTAATACAGATTTATAATAGTTAGGAAGCCGGAAAGTTTTAGTTTAGAATTAATTTCAGGAAATCTCCAGATGCATGTGGAATAAAAATATTTTTTGATTATAGCTTGCTGATTGGCAATGGTCTACGTCTATTGCTTCATTAGAAATAGACGAAGGTCATTGCCATATTATTAACTATTAAACATATCAAACCATTATCTTTTTGCTGAATGACTAGAATAGTGTTGTCTTAAGCCGTACGCTCGCTATATCCTCCTTTCTTGTTATCTGTAAACAAGGTGTAGGAAGTTAATGTGTCTGTTTATCGGTAATTAGATTGTGCGCCATCTAGCTATTGCTGTGTTGCCGAAACTGTGCAAATTTGTAAATGACATTTAGGCTGAAATAAAATTTCATTCTAGCGGCTATGTAGAGAAGTAAAATTACCAACTTTGAGGTTCCGAAAACCCACACACAATCGTGGAAAAGCCAATGCAACCTCAACGCATAACGGTTTAGTGTAGTTTGTGACCAGGCGCCATCATTAGCCCGTTTTTCCAACTGTATTAGTTTGCTTCCATATAGAAACTATTTGAAACTATTTTTGTGGCTTGATTTACTGTATCAAATTTTATCATAACTCCGCTATCTGAATACGAGTTTTATTCGGTAACATGACGAAAATTGTTTAATTTCCATTTACCTATGTGCTCCATCACATTTCTAAACTCCCGTAATGATAATCAATTTTCATCATATCCCATCATCTTTCAAAAACCAATTATGCCGGTTAGCTAATCCCACTTTACTGATAAAGTGAAAAATAATAAAATAACATAAGAGAATACCACCAAAACGGAATCGTTACGGAAAATGTTTTTCATTTTTCTTTTATTTTTTTTTTTAATTGGATTGGAAAATCTTTGTAAAAAGACACCACCATACCGCTGCCGGTATATTAATTCCACTATACACAGCCAATACGGTGGAAAATTGTATAAAGAACAGCGTTGAAGGAAGAAACACATTACGAACTTACTTAACACTAAACAGTATACAGTTGTTGTTCGTGTATATACGATCGGGAAAAAAATATCTCTTCACCCGCAGGTTTACAATTACGATACGGCGAAAGTGTATTTCGAACTTTATAAATTGGCTTCATTTTCCAAGCGGATTAAAATTAAATCGAAATTTAAAATGTATAATGATTCAAGCAACAAAAAAAAAGACACAAAAGGTGTGAATGGGAAATTTAAGAAAATTAACTATTTGACAACAACAACAATAATAATTTTTTGTCGTTAAAATACCAACCAAGCGAGATTGAATTTCTACTTTATGCGCGCGCTCTCTATGCATATACACGGGTAGTTTATGTTGTGAGTTATAGCGGGTGGCCCTTTAGGCAATAATTATTTTCGTTTGCTTGTTTCTTGGTTGTACGGGGGCACATACAAATCCTTCAAAATACAAAAAATGCTTATGTAATAACATAGTTTTTGGATCAATATTATATCGAGATTTTATTTGGATTCAGGTTAGGTCATTATATGCGGTGATGGAAATTTACCCATCATAAACATACATAAATATTGGTTGAACAAAACATGACGATAAGTTCAATGTGAAACCGTATTTATAGAGCAGGACTTATACATATATGCTTTATATAGCACCCACATATCGAAATATGCTAACTGTCCGATAACTAAGATTAATGGATTGCTTTATATGTAGCTGATGTGTATACATGTATAGAATTCATCCTATATCACATTTTTATACCAACATAAATTCGGCTATAAATAGTTGACTGAAATTATGGTGCGATGTGTACAGCAGGAGAAAATTTGCGGGTGGCAAAAAGAAATACGAACCAACCAACCTAAAGTTTTTGTTTGCTTTTCGCAAAGATGACGAAGAAAAACGTACTCCAACGCGTTAATATACGAGTATGTATGGTGAAGATAAATAAAACGTGATTCTGCTTATTTATGATCCGTTATGAACATGGTGGAAATGGATTTTTAATTTATGATGTATTTACTTGCCGGCAGGACTATCTATATAGATTTATGGGGGGTCACGTTCTAATTGGGGATAATCTGTCAATATTACTGGTAGAGAAAATATGTAACTTCGTTCTGGTCATTATCGCTTTAAGGGATTTACTTTTGATTTTTCTCATCTCTTCTCCTCTTTTCTTTTCTTCACCATTTTAAAGACCGTCTTGAAGTGACCACGACTTTTTCGTTCAAATTGATAATAATGATACCAAATCAAACCTGAATGTAAATTAAAGAACCATCAGCCATCATAATCTTTATGTGCCTTCATGATCTACTACATATTTGATAATATCCATCGGTATGCTGTGTAAGTCTCTTGCAATAGTGGTATTCTATAGAACATGATGTGAGCTGTAAAACGTAGTAAGCAACGATATAAGTTTGAGTTGAGTTGAGTTGAGTTGAGTTGAGTTGAGTTGAGTTGAGTTGAGTTGTGTTGAGTTGAGTTGAGTTGAGTTGAGTTGAGTTGAGTTGAGTTGAGTTGAGTTGAGTTGAGTTGAGTTGAGTTGAGTTGAGTTGAGTTGAGTTGAGTTGAGTTGAGTTGAGTTGAGTTGAGTTGAGTTGAGTTGAGTTGAGTTGAGTTGAGTTGAGTTGAGTTGAGTTGAGTTGAGTTGAGTTGAGTTGAGTTGAGTTGAGTTGAGTTGAGTTGAGTTGAGTTGAGTTGAGTTGAGTTGAGTTGAGTTGAGTTGAGTTGAGTTGAGTTGAGTTGAGATGAGTTGAGTTGAGTTGAGTTGAGTTGAGTTGATTTGAGTTGAGTTGAGTTGAGTTGAGTTGAGTTGAGTTGAGTTGAGTTGAGTTGAGTTGAGTTGAGTTGAGTTGAGTTGAGTTGAGTTGAGTTGAGTTGAGTTGAGTTGAGTTGAGTTGAGTTGAGTTGAGTTGAGTTGAGTTGAGTTGAGTTGAGTTGAGTTGAGTTGAGTTGAGTTGAGTTGAGTTGAGTTGAGTTGAGTTGAGTTGAGTTGAGTTGAGTTGAGTTGAGTTGAGTTGAGTTGAGTTGAGTTGAGTTGAGTTGAGTTGAGTTGAGTTGAGTTGAGTTGAGTTGAGTTGAGTTGAGTTGAGTTGAGTTGAGTTGAGTTGAGTTGAGTTGAGTTGAGTTGAGTTGAGTTGAGTTGAGTTGAGTTGAAGTATTTAGTCGGCTTTAGGCGGTTGAAATTTTTTTTTTTAATTATTTTTTTATTATAGTTATAAAGGCTTCTGATAGAGATAGTAAAGTTTAAGTAGATAATTTATCGCAAATTTCAAGTGATGTTGATGTTGCTGAATTTGATAGCGAGTGTGAAAGTGATGAAGACTTTTTTCATCCTAGAAGATGTAGTTTAAAAAATACTGTCTAGTGATTCTGAACAAAGTGATAATGAAGAAGTTGAGTGGTCAGAATATGATAAACCTCCAAATATTGAACAATTTTTAGGACAAAGTGGCATTGTTGTGATGCCAAAAAATCCGGAAAGTGTGGTTGAATTGGTTCAACTTTTCATAGGGAACGATTTGTTTGACTACATGGCAGAAGAAACTAATCGCTATCACTCACAAGATGTTGATAGGTTTATTTTAAAGACAGTGCAAAATCTGTGAAATGGAAAGACGTGTCTGTGGTATAATTGAAAAAAATGTTGGGATTACTAAAAAATCGTCCAATCGTATCTTATTTTATAACGAAATTTGAACACGTATATAAGCCACAACGTGAGTTGTCATTAGATGAAAGTAAAGTGCCATGGAAAGGTCGCTTATCATTCAAGGTCTATAATAAAGGTCGCTTATCATTCAAGGTCTATAATGCTTCAAAAATTGGCAAATATGGGTTTGAGGATAACAGAATATATATGCAATTTTCGAATATATCATGGTGAAGGAAGTCGAGTTCAGGAGACAATTCTACACCTCCTACAGCCGTATGAAAACTTGTGGCACAATGTCTACATGGACAATTATTTTAGTTTAGTTTAGTTTAGTTTAGTTTAGTTTAGTTTAGTTTAGTTTAGTTTAGTTTAGTTTAGTTTAGTTTAGTTTAGTTTAGTTTAGTTTAGTTTAGTTTAGTTTAGTTTAGTTTAGTTTAGTTTAGTTTAGTTTAGTTTAGTTTAGTTTAGTTTAGTTTAGTTTAGTTTAGTTTAGTTTAGTTTAGTTTAGTTTAGTTTAGTTTAGTTTAGTTTAGTTTAGTTTAGTTTAGTTTAGTTTAGTTTAGTTTAGTTTAGTTTAGTTTAGTTTAGTTTAGTTTAGTTTAGTTTAGTTTAGTTTAGTTTAGTTTAGTTTAGTTTAGTTTAGTTTAGTTTAGTTTAGTTTAGTTTAGTTTAGTTTAGTTTAGTTTAGTTTAGTTTAGTTTAGTTTAGTTTAGTTTAGTTTAGTTTAGTTTAGTTTAGTTTAGTTTAGTTTAGTTTAGTTTAGTTTAGTTTAGTTTAGTTTAGTTTAGTTTAGTTTAGTTTAGTTTAGTTTAGTTTAGTTTAGTTTAGTTTAGTTTAGTTTAGTTTAGTTTAGTTTAGTTTAGTTTAGTTTAGTTTAGTTTAGTTTAGTTTAGTTTAGTTTAGTTTAGTTTAGTTTAGTTTAGTTTAGTTTAGTTTAGTTTAGTTTAGTTTAGTTTAGTTTAGTTTAGTTTAGTTTAGTTTAGTTTAGTTTAGTTTAGTTTAGTTTAGTTTAGTTTAGTTTAGTTTAGTTTAGTTTAGTTTAGTTTAGTTTAGTTTAGTTTAGTTTAGTTTAGTTTAGTTTAGTTTAGTTTAGTTTAGTTTAGTTTAGTTTAGTTTAGTTTAGTTTAGTTTAGTTTAGTTTAGTTTAGTTTAGTTTAGTTTAGTTTAGTTTAGTTTAGTTTAGTTTAGTTTAGTTTAGTTTAGTTTAGTTTAGTTTAGTTTAGTTTAGTTTAGTTTAGTTTAGTTTAGTTTAGTTTAGTTTAGTTTAGTTTAGTTTAGTTTAGTTTAGTTTAGTTTAGTTTAGTTTAGTTTAGTTTAGTTTAGTTTAGTTTAGTTTAGTTTAGTTTAGTTTAGTTTAGTTTAGTTGAGTTGAGTTGAGTTGAGTTGAGTTGAGTTGAGTTGAGTTGAGTTGAGTTGAGTTGAGTTGAGTTGAGTTGAGTTGAGTTGAGTTGAGTTGAGTTGTTGGAGAGTTGAAGATTATTAACTTTAGCTCTGATGCCACATATATCGATCAAAATCCCTAAGAAAGTGCTCGAAAAATAATAAAGAAGAGCTTAGAAGGGCCTAGTCTCGCAGACAAACCTCGATCGGGATGTCCTAGGGTTGCTACTTATGTTGATGATCGACAAATAGTGTGCCACTGCAAAATCAATCCTAAGATTGTGGTACGAGAGATCAAAGATCAGTTACAGGAAGTTGTATTGTCATTTTCTTACATTTTTGACCATTTCAACTAACTTTTGGAGCCCACTGTATATATGTATGTATATGCTTTTACTACGAAATAACAGAAATTTGGTAAACAATACATCTCAACGCAGCACTAAACGTGTTAAAAAATCACTCGATCGATTTCGAATTGTATTAGGTCATCATCAGGAGAAGCTATTCTGGAGTAGATGTATATTTATTTTTTGAATTGAGTTCAATTGAGAATGAGAATTGCACACCGTCTTGGACTTGAACTTGGCTTGGCTTGGTTAACCTTCGCTTGAGTTGAGTTGAGTTGAGTTGAGTTGAGTTAAGTTGTGTTGAGTTTACTTGAGTCGAGTTGAGTTGACTTGACTTGGCTTGGTTAACCTTCGCTTGAGTTGAGTTGAGTTGAGTTGAGAATTGTCCGTTAATAAATAAGTACGGAGAAATGTCCGTTTGATATAAATATTTTCGAAAAAAAGTTAAATGGGAAAATATTTTTCCCTACAAAAATTTTGTGGAACAATGTTTCCCAATTAACTTTGTTTTGAAATTATTTACAGCAAACTTATTTCCTTAGTAGGCCAGAAAAATACAGTTTCAACAAAAATGCTATAAAAATATTTTTCCCAATTCCCTATTCCCAGGGAAAGCCAGAATAGTGCCAAGGTGGCACTATTGTGGCTTTCCCCAGGAATAGAGAATGGAGGAGAGATTTTATATGTAATTTCAGTTCAAATATTTTTTTCCTGGCTTACTGAGGTAAAAAGCTAGTGTTAATTTTTTTCAAAACAAAATTAAATTTTGAATAATCTTCCCTACCAATTTAGGTATGGAAAAATTATTCCTAATTTATAACTATTTACATCAAACTTTTTACCTCAGTAGGCCGGAAAAAAATATTTGAACAGAAAATACATATAAGCTGTTTCCCCAGTTCCTTATTCCCGGCTAATTACCAGAATAGTTCTACAGATAGGTTTTTGGAATGCCTGTTGACTGAAAAACTAATTGCTTGATGTGTTATTTGTTCAAATAGTTTTCCCGCGGTTTCTATATTGTTCTTGATCAAGTGATCATGATATCGCTTGCTACTCAATGAACAAGATTTCCGTCCTGTCGTTTCCCTGGAACGGCGATGAAAAACATCTCTCCCGTGGCACTATTTTGGTAATTCCTGGGGAATAGGAAATTAATGAAAGAATTTATATGTAATTTTTATTTACAAAAAAAAAAAATTGGCTACTGGGAGTCACTTCGCGTTCCGTGAAATAATGAAAATGAAAAGTTTTGTTATTAGCAATCGAGTGTTGCTTTCAAAAGATTACAACAACAATTGCATTGTATTAAAGCCGAATTAGCTTTAATGTAGCCAAAAAAATTTAGGTTTAGGGGAAATAAAACCAATTTATGGTTATGGTGTTTACCGCAAGGCGTTATTTTTTCTATTTTTTTCGAAAAATTTATCTTGTAGTAAAATTTGGCATTTTTTATTTGATACCAAACTACCGAATTTAATTTGTTCTATTTCATAAAATAAAAAAAACTTAATAAAATGAACCAACACAGAAAAATTAAAACGCATTAAAAAAGTAAAGCCGAAAGTTGTTGCTTTCACATTTCTTAGATAAGCTAAGCGGGATTTGCGAAAGCAACACAGCTTTTGATTTCACACAGTAAAATTTAAAATTACGTGCAAATAATTCAAACTACTAGATTGCCAATGAAAATACGTTTCATTTTCATTATTTCAGGGAATGCGAATTGACCCCCTGATAGTTAGTATTATTTTTTTGAAAACAAAATTATTTCGGGTTTTAGGTATGAAAATTTATTTCCCAATTTATAAATATTTACATCAAACTATTCCCCTCAGTAGGCCGGAAAAAAATATTTGAACAGAAATTACATATAAATTCCGCACTATTCTGACTTTCCCTGGGAATAAGGAAATCGGAAAAATATTTTCATATCATTTTTGTCTAAATTGTATTATTTTGGCCGACTGAGGGAAAAAGTTTGGTGTAAATATTTTCGAAACCAAGTTAAATGATAAAATATTTTTTCCTGAATAAATTTTGTGGAACAAAAGTTTCCCAATTAAGTTCGTTTTGAAAATGTTTGCACTAAGGCTATTCCTTCAGGTCGTAACATTGTAGATGTTGGATCTCGAATATTTCACTGCATTCAGCAGATGTGGTATTGTGTAGTTTAGTGTAGTGTGGTGTAGTATAGTTTAGTGTAATTTAGTGTAGTATGCGGTGTAGTGTGATTTAATGTAATGTAATACATATAATGTAGTGTAGTGTGATGTGGTGTAATGAAGTGTAGTGTAGTGTAGTGTAGTGTAGTGTAGTGTAGTGTAGTGTAGTGTAGTGTAGTGTAGTGTAGTGTAGTGTAGTGTAGTGTAGTGTAGTGTAGTGTAGTGTAGTGTAGTGTAGTGTAGTGTAGTGTAGTGTGGTGTAGTATAGTGTAGTGTAGTGTAGTATAGTGTAGTGTAGTGTAGTGTAGTGTAGTGTAGTGTAGTGTAGTGTAGTGTAGTGTAGTGTAGTGTAGTTTAGTATAGTATAGTATAGTATAGTATAGAGTAGCAGTTGTAGTTGTAGTTGTAGTAGCTGTAGTGTAGCCAAATTTCACAATTTAATTTTTATCAAAAATATCTTTTTGAGAAGTGTATGTAATTTAATTTAATGCACGATACTGCCAACTGTTGCTAGTAAATATTGCAGTCGTCTAGTGACCAACTTGACCGACCGACTTGCATTTATTATCTGAATTGCCACAATAACTATCCACTAGATTCATATTAAACCATCCCTATACACATTTAAACAAATCGATATCAACGACAGAATGTACTTTACCCCAAATGTGTTTTGTATTTATTGTGTACATTAATGTCAAATACCTACATGCATAAAACGAATGGAAATACCTGTAATTAAGGATACACAATAAATGCTACAACATAATTACATATATTCACGAAAACATGTCTATGTTTAATTTAATGCTTTGTGTAAAACATATTGTTGGTATGTATATGGCGCGTGAAAATTGGAGGTGATATCGACTTTATTGGCTGTATTGTAGTTATCACTTAGATCGTTATTTGAGGATAATTTGTGTTATTTATAGACGACCTGAGCTAAATAAATATTTTCTATAAATATTGCGGTGTCATGAAAAATTCAATTAAACCTAATTTAAGCTAGTAGTTGTCAATAAATAGTTTATACTGTACAGCCGATGCTACTGAATAATATTGATTTCTTTGTATCGCACATGTAATTTCGAGAATCGCCAATCAGTCTAACCTAAATACGATTTTGTTGCTGTAAACATAAATTAAACAGCATACATTATGCTGAATCAAATTATAAGAGCTCACCCCATTGCATCAGTGATATACGCTATACAAATTTATATTGATTTCCATTCTCGTCTTATTCCGCCCCAAACCAATAAAAAATTATAATTTCCATATTCAAAAAATAATAGTAACATTAGTAGTGGTAGTAATAGTAATAGTAATAATAATAATTTGAGTTCAATGAATTGTGAATAATTGATTTGTTATTCAATTAAAATGATAGATAGATACTATGTCTGTAGCTCTTGTACAACTTTATGTAACAGACTGTAAACATAATGAAATTTAGTATTTATCTCTATGGTTGCGATTCTTAGCTAGTGGAAGGATACAAGAACTAGACATAATTTTTGATGTCGTAAAGTTCATATGGACAATCGCTTCATTGGCAATGAATGTGTTAAGATAAATAAATATAATATTTCCTAGACCGAAAAACTACTTCACTAGATACATAGTACTTACAACTATATTCATAAAGTTATACAGTTTTTGTGTGGATATGGTAAATATTTACATTTCAACTATAAATTATTTATTACTGAAGAACTTTACTGCATAATTACAACCGGTAACAACAACACAGTGTTGTACGTTGTAATATAGGGAACAAAAAAAAAAAAATACGAGTGGAGTTAAAAGTAGTGTAAAGGGAATATCTATACTCAATGGTAGTCGTCATGGTAGTGATGGCAGTAATAACATTAACTTTACTACACCAACTATAAACGTGTACTACCTACCGATAGAGATCTGTAAGCATAAAATAGCATTACATTCAATTAAATTTTTGTAAAATGGGAAAATTACAACTTTTCGTTTATTTTGTTTCGAGGGGCGGATGAAACTTTGTGTATACCAAAAATAAATATGTAATAATAATTGTAATTATCGGTGCTTTGGGATTAATTGGTTGTTGTTTTGTCGTTCATGGCAAATTTGATTGATTGCTTGAAGCCCGAGAGAATAAATTCTAATTTTGTTGAAATTTTTTTTTGACACACGGATTATGCAATGTATATAAGGAACAGCTATAATGATAAACCTTATTGAAGCTTATTGTCAACACGTAATATGCCAGCAGTACGTACCTTTCGAGTCGTATCGGTAAATTATAAACGTAACAAACAGTGTATGTGGAATAAGTGGTCGTGCATGAAAATCCGCCAAATAATAAAAATGGATGAAAAGCCGGTAGATGAATTGCTGCAAAACTATGGTGGTTGATGATGGCTAAAGTTGAATTTATTGATGGAGAAAATGAGTTGCGCTATTTAGATCCACACTGAATGAAAAACTTAGAACCAAACTATTGTAAAAGTACTTTATTTAATGATAACACACTGTATTTTATTTCGTATAAGTTTATAACTTTTATGTTCAACAGATTACAAAGGAATGAATATTTATTTCTTAAAAAGCTAAATTGTCAATTTACTATGTAAATCAAAAAAGGTAGAAAAAATTAGAATTATAGTAAAAGCTTTCTTTAAACTTTAAGTAGAAAACTTAAATTTCCCGGTATTATATAAAATTTAAAATTATATTACGTTTGCGCACAATAAACCGATTTGTACCGCAAAACTCTATTACATTTTGATTTACATAGAAATTACATTTAATGACAGGTTTGGTTGTAATTATTTTGTTGACATTTGTGTAAATAGTGTTTAAGAAATGTAAGTATACAAATTAATAATTATAAATTCAATTTTACTGTAATAAATTTCAATAATATTATTGTTTTTTTCAGGTATTTAAAACTATGAGCCTTAAGGGCTTAATAAATCGCAGTGGATTATGGTAAGTAACATTTTGTTTCATTAATTTATGATCTATTTTATTTTAGGTGGACGTGAGTGTTGTGGTGTGACATTTTCTATGAAAGTTGGAAATGTCAATTAAATAAATAAATAATGGTTTGATTAATTTAATAAATGTTGTGAAACAAATTGGTGTATGTGTTTCATTGGAAAATTCTCACCAACAAACAGAACAGCCATATAGTTTGTCTATATTGGTTTTCTTTTCTAATCATGCTATTTATGCTAAACATTGTGATTTCATTGTTGCCTCAGTACTTAAGTGCGCAAAAATATTCGAAATTAATCATGATGAAATTACGGTTTGTTAATTGGAATTATACTATATTGAAGGCTAAAGTTATCCAAAACGGCAAATCGCAAAGTGAAAATATTATTTTAAATCCTCTCTCCCAAATTTTATACTTAGAAATTACTTAAATTCAACTGTCTAGTAAACCGAATCAAATTTGGGTCAACTCCTGAAAATTATTGAAACAAGCAATCTTAATCTTCCAACCAACAATAAGAACGAATCTCTAGACTATCTCGCAAACACAAACGAAGTAATAAAACTTAGAATAAATTCGAAGACGGAAATCTATCAATTTCAGGAGAGATGTTACTTACAGTGGGGGGATAAGCGGTCCATTGAAAATATACACAGAAAATTAATAGAGGAAATAGATTGCCTCCTTCCCAAGCTTTCTGATGAGAAATATTAGTCTGATTCATAGGAGTGAATTCCACCAATCAACCTGCATAGTGAGCACTGTACGGAGTCGAAGATTAAACGTAGCAAAACGCCAAGAACAATTCATATCCACTCGCATCATACCAAAACTGCTTTGGCAGACTATTAAAATCGAGAGAAGATTTAGTTCTGTAGCCGGTTAGAATTTTGCAAACCAATATTCTAATCATACATATCGCAAACATAACATCTCGCTGACTCATCGCTAACATTCATCACAAACAGCGGAAACAACACGACGAACATTTCGCAGATAAACAGATTTCACAAGGACCTACCAATTTATGGATAAGAACCTTAAATATGAAATTTCATCCCAAATAGTCAATCCGCCTGGATTGTAAAGATGCCGAACTTAAGTGAAATTCAATCCATCTAAACTCGTCATTTTCGCTAAAATAAAATATAAATCATTCAAACAAATTTTTTACGAAATGTATTATTGTGAATCCTTCACAGGGTAGACCCTATTCCTTGGTCCGCACGGTCCCCAGACCTCACACCCTTGGATTTCTACGACTGGGGACTTCCTAAGCAATTACTGTACGCAACAAAAGTACGCACAATAGAAATTTTAATTGAAATGAAAAGCGGCACATTTACAAAAAATGAAAAATTAAATTCAACCTCCCACAACAACCTTGGAGAAAATAAAAATGTACCTTGCATGCATATGGAGTGGAGGAGGTCATTTTAAACAAAATCTAATAAATGAAGTTGATTAAAAATTTATCAATAACTTAAAAGGTAAATTCTTAAACATGGTCCCGGCGAAATAGTATCTCTTATTTTAACCACAAAGTGAATGATTTCTATGACATGTAGCATACCGTTGGAAAGGGCATAAACTAGAGAAGTTTTTCAAACAAAAGTTATTTCAAAACAATCGCTAGTGCATATAGAAGGCAGACATTTTTATACTTTTATACATTTTTTAGTATTTGGAAGCCCATAACTCATTTTTCTTAAACCGATTGTATTAAATAATGATTTATTTAGAATAAAATCACATTGCACAATACAGTATAAGTTATTTACATTTACAAACAAAAAAGTTATGACCATTTAAAGGTAAGATTTTGGGTAATTTGAAAAAAACTTAAAACTATCATATCTCAGTTGTCGTGAGACTTAGGACATCGGTTCCATGGGATGAAAGCTTCCAAATGAAACCCTCAATTTGCCTTAAAACGTTGTCGGTCCACCTGCAAAACACCCTGTATATGGATTAAATATAGAAAAAAATTAAATTTGTGTATATAAATATATTTAAACTATAAAATAAGTTTAGTTAAACTATAAAATCAGTCTTCTAATCAGGTCGCGACGACTTATGTTGTATATTTACATTGGAATATTGTCTATATATATCAAACACCATTACTATCGTAAACCTAAAGTAAAATATAAAATAAGATTAACCTCGGAAAAATTGACTTATAAAATTTGCACTACTTGATTTCTCTTATAAATTTATTACTCGCTGGTATGACTGAATCGAGCAGTTGTAGCAAATGTAATAATCAAAATGGAACAATGACACCATACCATCGAAATTTAGCATTTATAGCTGAATTTTGATTAATACAAATGAAAATGTATTGTTATCATAACCGAATTATAGCTAATATAACCGTATGTCAACAAATTATTTTTACCAGTGTAGGTCATTTTTACCGGAAATGAATAGTTTGATAAAAAAAAGGTTTGTTTCATCAAAATACTAGCAGTGGGTATAACGGTTAACTAGTATTCATCCTAGCAATTAATGGAAGAATCTCGAACTACGATTAAAAATGAGGCCATATCGAGATTGCAGAGAGTTATAGAAGAGTGAGCATCCTCTGTAAAGGAAGGCGTAGATAGGAAATTCCAAAGGCCAAGTAAAAAAAGGAGGGAATGGAGCAATGGATCAAACCATAACAACCAAAAATTATTCCTGTAAGCACAATATTAATGTATTTATGAGTTAATTTTATTTTCTCGAAGACAATTGTTATTTATTTTTATAATTGGTTTTACAATTTTAATTCCAATATTGTTGTGAAATAATGAAAATGAAAAGCTTTTTTTATTAGTAATATAGTAGTTTGAATTATTCACATGTAATTTTAAATTCCACTATGTGAAACAAAATTTTGTTATGGTCAATGCAAACAACAAACACATATAAATTTTAACTTTAGATCTTGATCGAAACTTTGCTTCGCGAAGCAAGGTCCACAGAAATCGATGTCTAGCAGGTAATTCGTCCATTAATTGATGTGATAATTTTGGTTTATTTCGATATAGCAGGTATCGATGAACAATTTGCTTGCATATATTGCGTCAGTTTATAATCCAATAACGTGATCACGAGTTGTACAATAGTGTTTGAGAATCGCAATGCAGAAGAAGACGTTTTTACCCAGTATATAATTGGAAGGATTTAAATTTTTTAAGTTGGTTGAGTGTCGAACCATTGATGTTTTGTGAATATCTTGAATTTCAATGCTATATAGTGAGTACAAGAATAAGTTCATTCGATGTAAGTGCGCCAGTAATCTTTAATTGTTCCTTTGATTTTAGAATTTTTGTAAATCGATGTATTACAGGTGTGACGCGAAGAAGTTTGGTAAATGATGAATTTCGATGAAATAAACAACAAGACTCCTTTGTCAGAGCAAACCGGCATCGATACATGTTTTCAACATACAAATTTAGTAATTCTGAGCTAACTTTTAAATTTCGATTTTTAGGCCACGTAGAATGATCTTGTCGAAGAAATAATGGGCCTGACCACCATAGGTCTTGCTCCAGAAACTCATTTGGCATTACTCCTCGTGATACTAAATCAGCTGGATTTTAAGAAGTTGGAATATAGCACTAGCTGGTTATTGCAGAACTTTCCTGTATTTGCTTGATTCTATGTGCGACGAATGAAGCAAATTTAGCTGGTTCAGATTTAATTCGTAGCAGTGTTATTTCTGAATCTGACCATAGGTAAACTTGATCAAACTACATATTCAAACTGTCGACGAGTATATTCACTATTTGCGACAACAACAACGCAGCACATATTGCTCTAAGCGTGGAATCGTCTCCTTCTTTAATTAGGCAACTCTACATTTCGAATATATAACTTCAATGTGATGAATATTACGGATATATGTGGTTTTCATATAAATAACACAACCAAAACCCTGTTCCGAAGCATCTGAGAAACTGCGTTTGTGCACTGAATGATATTGAGGTAGTAGGATCCACCTTGGAATTTTTATTTGATTCAAGTCAATTAGTTGTTTCTTAAATTCGATCCAGTGGTCCCAAACTTCATTTGTGATCATATCATCCTAATCTATTGTGTATACAACGTCCATATTGTCTGCATTATATAAGTTTTGGAACCAACATCATTGAAGCGCACAACTGGTCAAACAGTTGACAGATTTCTGACAGGATGTTTCGGTTAGTACAACTTCTATCTATAGAGAAAATTTGGAAAAATTCATTTCGATTTCATCTTGCGACGTGTCCCAATAAAGTCCCAGTATTAATGATATTTTCGAAGTGGGTTCGGTAGATAGCGATATAGCAGGGACATTTGAAGAAAATTTCCACCTTTAGTGAGTAATTTGATTACTTGTTCATTTAAATTTAGTACATCAGCTACATTATCAACTCCCGTCAAAACGTCATCGACATAAAAGTCGTTCATCAAGACCGCTGATGTTATATTTGTGTGAAGTTGGTCCTAAATTATCCTAAAGCAACAACAAATTTTAGGACAAATTTAAGACAAACGTATCAATTCAATTTAAAACAATAATCATTTTAAATTAAATATGTAATATCAAAAATTTTGAAAGTAAATGTTCTTTACAATTATGCGAATAAAGAACTACATACTTCATACATTTTTCATTGTATCCAGTCCAATTAAAAAACTTGAATTTTCCGAAAAATCTAGGGAAACACTGCGTGTAATTTACATAAGTTGTTTGCCACAATCTAGTATTAAAAATGCTTTGTCCTAAAAGCAATGTCTAAGAGATTCCGGCTATTCGAATATACACGACACGGGAAATGTATCGGTCCCGTTGAAAAGTAAAAAAATGCTCCAGCCGTAGGGTTTAAAAAATCAGGCAATTCGATTAAGATAAGCTCTGGACTCCTTTGACTATCTACCGACCGAGTATAACGACCCGCTGATCGTGGGAATTCCCGCTATTTAAATTTGAGTGGGCGTGTTTTGATACCTAACGAATTTGAGCAATGAAAATTATTCTGGGATGCGTACTTCTATTAAAAGTTCCACCGATTTGTTATAGCTAACAGTTTCTCTACCATGTTGGCCATAATTTATGACGAAACTACGACCCAGAAACTATAGTAATTTCAGAAACTCTCACCATACTGCAAGAATATTTATGTTCGGAATGAATTTAAATGTCATATTTTCGTTAACGCTCACAGTATACGAAAGTCATAGTCCAAACAAATTGGTAGTGAATAACCAACGAAAACGATTGAAAGCAATAGTAGACCCTCAGTTTCATTAAACGCTAACTGTTGCAAGGTGCAAGTTACCAAATTCGATGCAAATCTTGTTGGTCATCATGTATGTATAAATTTGCCTGTACATTTTAGTAATGTCGGCTGAGAACGCATCTACGTATTTCCTGAATCGAAGGATTATAGACAGCAAATCTTGCTGAACCGTGGGATCTTTATTAAGACAATCGTTTACAGATAGATTGGAACTTGATTTTGATGATCCATTAAACACAACCCTTAATTTTGTAGTAGTACTAGCATCTTTCATCACTCAATGATGTGGCAGATAATATGCCTTATTGTATATCCTATTTGAATCTTGATCTAAACTCATATGCCCCAATGACAAATACTCTCTCACAAAGTCACGGTATTGTTTATAAATTTCAGACTCACGAATTAGTTTTCTCTCCGCAGAATAAAATTATTGAAACGACGTGAAATTTGAATGACCAAGACATTTTATATTGTCATTTACAGGTAGTGAGACAGAATACTGACCGGACGAAAGACGCTTGAAGTTTTTAATATAATGGTTATAAAGACTTTCTTTACTATACCAGGTTGTGTCTGGACCTTCATCAATACTTTGAAGAGAAAGTACCCGACCACTAATTGCATATCCGAATACGCTTGATATGAATGGTGGTAGATTCTTAAGGACAGTTATAGCCAGACCGCTAAACAATTGATTGTAAAATTCAGCGCCAAGTAACATATCGATTTTGTTTGGTACATAGAAATATGGGTCAGCTGATTTAGATGTTCTACATGTAATAGTTAGAGAAACCTTCGCCTTTATTACGGTTTCCCCTCCACCAATGCCAGATACGACTTTAGTGGTTGATTGTATTTTGAGCTTTAATAAATTAACAATAATTTTAGTCACAAAGTTTAGATATGTGATCCACTGTCTAATAATGCCCTGCCTGAGCTAAGTTTTTGACTGAAGTATTAGTTAATTGACACGATCATAACCCAGTTACTTCAATATTTTTTGATTCTGCTTGACGATTGTGGATCATTTTTGATTAGTCCTGTAACATATTTGCTGAAAAATGCTTAGTATTTTAAAAACTTGCATTTGTTCCAAAATGAAGCAAATCATTATGCTATAAGAACATTTACCCTGGGTGGTTTATCATACATTCCAACTTTGTGCTTAGAAATCAAACAATTGGTTATTCCGTGCATATTGGAAGCGCATTTGTGGAGATATTGTAATCTCTAAGAAACCTGGACAATTTGTTATCAAATGCGATCCTTCACTATACGAGCACTTGCAATTATTGGACACTAAAGAAATTGATTTTCCTTACGAATAATGAGGTTGTTTGTTATCAATTGGATACTTTTAATTGGTTGTCACCCTAATGGCTTGTAAAATACGTTCGATGGCTTGTAAAATACGATTTCGTAATAAGTTGATAAATTTGTTAAAATTTAATAATTTATTTGTTTCTGAATTTTTAATTATGTAATATACATAAGAAGATTTATCCAGTTTGTCGGTTAGGTTAAGCATTAAGTCCCACGTTTCAACCTGGATGTGCAATGATTTTAGGGTACTATAATTTTTGACAGAATGGCCAATAAATTGTTTGTAATGAGACTGCTGAATTTTCATGTGGAGGTTTTATATCATACAATTACTTCATATGTAAGTCTTTGAATTAGAATTGCTTTATAATAACGTTTGCACAATGCTTCCCACGCTATTATAATTATCAGAAGTTACTAGAAAGTTTTCTATTAAATTATAAGATTTTCCTGCACGACTATGTGATTTTAAATAAACAAATTTTACTGTATTGTCGATGTTAGTTTTGTTATGAATCAAATCTTTGAAAATATCCCTAAACGCTGACCATTCACTCTCTAAGCAACTAAACGTCGGTAATTTGAGCTCTGGGAGTTTTATTGACATTATCGAACTATTTTGCCCTATCTAAGTACTGTTGGCTGTTGCGTCACTATAGTGGCTAGGTTCTTTGATTTGAGTTTCTAGTCTCTTAAGGTCGTGAAAAGTATTCAACAATGCGCTTTCAACATATTCGTTATCTTCTTCAAAAGATGTACGATCAGCTGTAGCATCTTCCTCTGAGATTTCTATCTTAAGATGGACTTGATGATACTTGTCACATACCAACTGTAGCCTTTGAAGGTTACATTCAACTTCACCTATCGTCTTTAGACTTACAAGCTTGTTTCTAAATTGGGTTAATTGACCCTTAAACGCACCAAACTGCCTTTCTAATAACTCTATAGACATAGTCTTTGACTTGATCATAGAAACCACTATCGTCAGATTCTCAGTTTGACATAATTGTTTTAATTTAATTTACCGAACGACAAAAATTAATTGAGAATCAGTTTTTACCACCTGAACAAGGTAGCTGTTATCTCTGAATTATTTAAATACTATGTGAAATATATTACCTAATACACTAAAAACTTAAATCACCTGGTGGCGGCACCAATTTCAACATGGATATAATATAAAAGAAAGTTACCAAATATACATTGGTCGATTTTCGGACAATTTTTGACTTTGACCACTTTATTAATTGGAACTTACAAATTACTCTGGCTTCAGTATGATGTTGTGATTATTTCGTAGTTTCAACTGGTAACTGGTAAATGTGCAATATGTCGATGACGAAATATTTACAGAATGAAACGACGGTTTTACAATTTCAATTCCCATCTTGTTGGTTTGAAATACAGAAGAGTACAGAACTCAAGATTACAGACAACATAACTCATTGGTTCCTTTTTACTACTTGACTATGTATACGTCAATCCTATTACAAAACAACAATACTATAAATTCTCGTCATCATATTTTTTTCTCCTGAAAAATACTATAATATTTTGACATTTTGTTTATAATAATAATGATCGACTTGTCAATTTTTCTAGTATTAAATGTAGGTTTAAACGTTTCTCTTATTTTTCAAAAGGATCTAAGCCAACAAATGTTTGTATATACAGATAAGTTAACAATTATTTTACAATATATTATTAATATTAAATTATTATTTGTGTTTTTTAGGTTAATCAACATTTCATCGAGCTATAATTTGAAAATTTATTTGGTGGACATTTCAGTTTTAATTAATAAAATTTTAAACTGTAAATAAATTGTTTTTGATTTAATATGTGAAGTGATTTTGGGTCTTTGGCAGAACCGTTAACTTTAACAGACACCTACTCTTGAACAACAGGAACATCCTTGAACGTGGGAGATAATACGATGGCGCTGTTATATCAAATGATGGAAATGTGAGTGCAAAGACGGTTATCTGAAACTTCATTTTAGAACCAGTATTAGTGGTAAAACCATGAATGAAGTATTGGCGTTGGCTTTACAATAAACTTATGTGAGCTTATTTCCGATGATATTACGAAAATAAAGGCGATAATAATTAAAAAGATGACAACCCTTTTAAAAAGTCACAGAAAATTGCAGCAGTCGAGTGAAAATCCAGGGAACATCAAAATTCATGATGATGCTATACGCATGTGCGGGAAGCTAATTTATTACATCCCAGACTGATGACAACGGTGAATTGATTGTTTTTCGCTGCATCCTGATTTCCGAGAAAGAGATCGAGAAAACTAGTGAGAGGAATGGAACGCATGAATATGAAAAAATGTAAAGGGTACAAGAACTAAAGAAGACCAGTGGCAAATGATTAGTTCAAACCGAAAAACGAAAAACGGCTGGAATGGAGTGTACGGCTAGAGGAAGGAATTGGCTTATCGAGTGGAGAAAAGATCGTCGATGGAGGCCCAGTAAAAGATTCCAGTATGTTTGTTGAGGGTGAGTCCGGGAGTGAAGTTGTTTTATCAAGTAGTAAGAGGTGGTAAATATAACGTAGCTGATCTACGATGTAGAATACACAAAAATAGTAGGAGAAAAATACTTTCAAACCGCTAACCAATACCTCTGTTTTCACCTGATGTTGAAATGGATTAATCTTACTTCACATATATGTATGTAAATTTAATTTGAAACAATATTTAATTTTAGCACTTTGAAAATTTTCTTTAGGTTTGCACAAAGCAAAAACTTACACAGTACTAAGTAAGAAGATAAAATTTGCGATAAAAAAATCTTAACAACTTAATTACAACTTTGTGTAATTTAAAGTGTTACTGAGGGATGTAAAATGTAATTTATAATTTTTTTAGTGTAAAATCTTAGTGATTCTATGGTGTCCTGATTAAAAAAGCTTTAAAATATACGCGATGACATGCCACCCATGGTTATAAAATAAAACAAAGTTCATGTAATTCATACATAAATCGCTCAAAGTGTATCTAACGTATATGCATTCAACCATTTTAGCAAAGCACTACAACTATTACTAAACTAATCTAAAATATTCAAAGCTTTAAAAGCTTTTTGTGTTTTCCTCAAGTTATTTCATTTTAATTTTTGTAAATAAATGAAAAATAAATAACTGTTTGTCGTATCTCTATACATAAGTAAATATGCATTGCACACACATTCACACAAAAGGAATGGTAAATTTCAAAGAATTTTCTGCGCTTCTGTATCAGTCTCTTTGCATCTTTCATTTTTTCCACCTCAGAAATATGAATTTTATATAATATTTGAATGAAATGTATATGGTATTTGCTTTTGTCGCACACACAAATCTTTATTATTTTCTTATCATAGAGACCAACAACAAAATTTGAATATAGATAAAAACTATATGCTAAGTAAATAAAGTTTTGTAAAAGATTTTTATAGTTTGGATTTTATAATTCATCGTAATGGAGATACCGCAAATAAAGACAAAAGGATACAGCAGATATGCGGGTATAATGGAGCCGCGCAAATGTGTTTACAGTAAAATGCATACGATAAAAGCTTTCGAAGTGAATTGAAAGCTTTTTATTTTTGTTAATTAGATTTTAAACGTCTAGACCACACCACACCACAAAAATTAATTACTGGATTGTTATAAAGTTTTATTAGTTTCAATCTATAACTGGGCGCTTATACTTCGTCTACTAATTTTTATGTTACGTGATCGTGTTGACCACGTAAACAACGTCGATAACTCGTAAACATGTCAATAACTATTTATAATCCACGCCAAGCAACTTATACTGTGTGTCGCACACTGGTTCTTTCGACTAAATTGCGTACTAAATTAAACTGCTATTGGTTTGTACTAGCAATTTGATAGTTGCCACTGTATCGATACAATGTACTGTGCCGATTATTTAATGCTAAATATTACTTCACCACCATCGATAATACACCGGGGTAAATTTTTTTACGTTTATAAAACGTATATAGCTACACATTTTAACGAAAAGTGTAGACTCATAAAGTCTAAAAGGTACACAAATTATCAAAAAGTGTAGATGCACAAGGAAAAAAGTTTTTAATTCCAAAGACTTGGTTTCATTTAAATTTATTAAAAATAAACAATAAAATTTGCAAATTTATTATAAATTTGTTTAATTCATTTAATTCTGTTGTTTTTTGAAAATGCCAAACTTTTCGATATCATTGCAGAAATTGAAAAAACTCTCATTGAACCTTCCAATTCCGGTATACAGATTTCCACCAAATTTCGCAAGGATCTCCAAATATTAAGAAAAAAATTCAAATATGAAGTTTTGAAAAACGATCTGAACTTATTTTGTTTGAAATTTTATTTAAAATCTTTTTGTTTTTAATTATTTTCCCGAAAATTCTATATGTTTTTCCCATGTTATGTTCCCGAAAATTCTATATGTCCAGTGGATCGATATCGGCCAAAAATCACAATTATCTACCAATTTATGGAAAAGGCTTAAGTATCGAGTTTCATCCCGGTCAATCAATTCGTCTGGCCTGGGTACAAGGACCGAATTTTTGTTAAAAAAAGTTTTTATTCGTCAAAAATTATCAATTCCACTTAACATAAATATTGGAAAACGGATTTGGATTGATATTGTTGCAAATTAAATTTAGAATATTTTAGTTTATAACCGTTTTTCTCATAAATCATACACTTTTTGAAATATTTACAAAAAACGATAAAGCTTTTATGGAAGCAGCCACTTCCAGTGCACCGATTTTTTTAAAAAATCATTGGAATCTCCCTATTTATTGAAAATTTTTAAGATCGTCGTTTTAAGCTACAGACGTTAAGTCAAAAAGTCTCATTTTAATTTATTAATAAAATATTGGAAAAACGGTAGCACGACCATTAACCGAGAACGACAATTCACTGAAATCATCAATTCACCAAAACCGACAATTCATCAGTGAAAACGAGACGATCCCGATCAATAAATCGATCTGGGCTGTTCAGGTGTCGACTTTTTGTTGAAAATGGTTTTTTCAATAGCTGTTACTTCCGGAGGATCAACTTCTGCCTAAATTCTCTAGGAACTCTTATTTTGTCAAGAATTCAGAATTCTTAAAAAAGAAATTTCATCCCGGTCAATCAATCCGTCTTGGCTCTACAGGGCCGAATTTTTGTTAAAAAACAGTTTCTTGTCAAAAATTTGGAAAACTAATCTAGATTAGTTTTAGTTATTGTTGCAAAAATTAGTTTAAAATCTTTGAGTTTATGATAATTTTTCTTGTAAATGATTTCAAAATATTTGCAAACAACGAAAAAGCTACTATACGGCAGCTGCCACTTCTGAAAACGGGATTTCGGCCAAAACTAATTGGGTTCTAGTATGAAAAAAGCTTATATATGAAGTTTCAAATCAAGCAGGCAAACTGTCTGAGCTGTAGAGAGGACACACCCATTTAGTCTACACACGCACACACGCAAGCACACACAGCCGTTTAAAAAAAAAAATACTTTTTTACTCTGATATTCCGCGTCACGAAACAATCATGTCGTTGCTTGAGGAGCGTTTCGAATCGCTGTAGTGAAATGTTGAAGTAATTTCATAAGAAAGGCTTGCTATTGGTTGATAAAAGTGGTCCCGGAACTCGGACAGGGTGCACTCCCGAAAACATTGCGGTTCTTGTTCATATTGTTGGTTAGAATCCATAAACCTAAATAGGAGAATTCTGCACAAAGACCTCGAATTATTCGAATACAAGGTCCAGATGACTCGTTACAGAGCCACGCTGACCAACTTTTTATAGCCTCAAATCGACGCTATGAATGTGAACAACTTTTGGTTTCAACAAGACGACACCACATGCCATACAAACCGACCGACAATCGAACTCTTAACCGCCAAATGTGATAAAAAAATAATCAACCGTTTTGGAGATGCCAATTGGCCTTGCTCGAGCTGTGATTTGACGCCGGAAGATTTTTTCTATGAGGTTACGTTAAAGATAAATGGTATGCGGATAATTAAGAGACAATTCTATAGCATTAAAACATAACATTGTGAAAGTTACTAGTGGACTTACTGGGTGGCTTACTGTGAGACCACAAGACGGAGCCACTTGAACGAAATTGTTTTTCATTCTTAAATTGGAGACTGTAACCTACACAATAAAAAAATTCCACAAAATAAAGATGTATACACATTTTATAGCGTTTTTAAACTTTCAAAAGGTCCCTTTATTTTATTATTTAAAGAAAAGTGGCAACGGGTTCTTGTCAATAATCGATCTTTCCAACTTAAATTTTGGAGAATTGTTCTGAATTGATATTGTTGCAATTTAAATTTAGAATCTTTTAATGGATATTTGATTTTCTCATAATTGCGATACTTTTCAAAACAGTTGCAACATCGATAATCCTCCTATGGAATATGCAATCCGGTGGACCGATTTTAACCAAATGTCACAGGTTGATTTTTGTAGAAAAAGCTTAATTATGAGGTTTTATTTCGATCAATCGACACGTCTGGGTTATATATGGACCGAATTTTTGTAAGTACCTTTCTAAATATTTTGCAAAAACCGAAAACGCCCCTATGGAAGCTGTCACTTCCGATAGACCAATTTCGAAGTTTGATCCCAGTCCATCTGGGTGTACAAGTGATGAATTTTTGTTGAAAACTGGTTTTTGTCAAAATACGTCTTGTCCATTTACTTTTTTTGAAAAACTTACCTTAAACTTTATTGTTGTTAAGCTCCTATTATGAAGCTGCCTGTTTTGAAGCTCCTATTGAAACTGCCACTTCTTCGCCAATCAAAAATCACTGGACTCTCGCAATTTATGAAAAAAGCTTAGGTATAAAATATCACTTTGAATGGATAACCCGGGTGGGCTGTAGAGAGGGCACACAAGTTTAGTCAGCACGCACATAAGTAAGCACGCACCCACGGACACACACAGAGAGATTTTTAAAAGGTACTTTTTTCTACTTTGGTGATATAACGAATGGTAAATTTACAAAAACGTCGAGTTCAAAGGTTTTTATAGTTTTTACTATTTAGAGGAAAGTGAAATTGGTTTTTGTATCCGCTTAAATTTTGGAAGATTGATCTGATCCGATACTGCCAATTTTAATTTAGAATATTTTAATGCCTACCGATTTTCTCATCTCAATCAATCCAGTATAGAGTCCAGTATAGAGATGACAATCCCGGGATTAAGGATCCCGAAATCCCGGGATCCCGTCTCATTTCTTGAATAACGGGATAATTCTCCGAAATTTTCGGAATTTCGGGATTAAAATATATTATTATTAATTTATCAGAATACAACGGAAAACAATGAATACAACAACTTCGAGTAGATTTGAAATTGTTATTCACTATTCGTCATTTCAAATGAATTTATTCCTCAAATGGAAACGGAATTCGGCAGCTTAGCTCCTACGTGGAAGCATTGCCTCAGAGAGAAGGAAAAGGAAACCGCTATGTGTAAAATAAATACGTGCAAAAAAATTCTCAAAACATCGGAAGGCTCCACGAAAGGTCTACATACGCATTTTCCGTAAATTCATAATATCAGATTAGTATTACCAGAAACAAGTTCATCCACAACATCTATAAATCAAGCCATATAAAACCAATAATCACTAATCATTTTTATACTACAAAAAAAAGACAATCTCCCTGAAATTCTTGCACGTATGACAGCTAAAGATGGGTAATATGTAATTCAAGAGATTAATGTATAGTGGTCAAAAATGAAGTTATTAAAACAAATGTGGCAAAAATATTCATGAAGCTGCAAAATATTTTTGGAACTTGAGATTAGTGATAGTTTTCGGATCTATGCCAGCTGGAAAATGCATTTCTCTTTTAAAAATGAGACTAACCGATTTTCAAATAAATTTCGGTTCTCTATGGCACCTCTATAGCTCTACCGAGTCGGAATAATTGAGGAAGAAAATCTACAGTATATAATGAGGACGAGTACATTTTTGATCCTAGTGAAATTTATTTTAATATTGAAGATGATTATGATGACGATGAATATGGATTTTTAGTGCAAAATGAAGCAACATCTGAAGTAAATACAGCCTTGGCCAAAAGTATTGAGCACTCTATAAATTTGGGGTGTACACGATAAGTATAACAGAAAACAACCCTTTTTGCATGTTTATTATTTTTTCGACATCTAAAAAGTATTAAAAACAGTGACTCACACCGCAGGTGTGACAATAAACCATCTGGCGCAATTTAATTTGTTATTTTTCCATTTTGTATTTATTTGTCAGTTCGCTACTTTTGCTCATTGTGTACACATGATTTGTTAAATTTAGTGATATTATTGCAATATGACGAAACAAAAAAAGTTAAGTTTAGAACAACGTGTGCAGATACAGCTTCTGCATGAGCACGAGAAATCACAAGTATAGATTTCTAAAACTGTGAAATCTTCACGCCGATCTGTGCAATATATACTATTGAGCGATTCACCGCTAGTGGATCACACAGTAATAGGTACAGAACCGGGTGAAAACGCAACACCGCATACCGTGACGACCGAAAGTTAGTGAGAAAAGATTTGAAAAACAGGAAAAAAAACTTCTTCAAACCTCGCCGCTGAGTTGTCAGTAGAAATTAGGAAACCAATCTCTGCTCGCACCACTCGCAGAAGGCTTCAGGAAGCTGATTTGAAAGGCTGTAAAGCCAGGAAGAAACCCTGGCTCTCCGAAAAACAAGAAGGCTCGGTATCAATGGGCCTTAAATTACCAAAGTTTCACCGAAGTAAGGTTGGTCAAATATCGTGTGGTCAGACGAATCAAACTTTGAATAGCCGGGTAGGGAAACCATTTAGTCCAGAGTGTGTGGTACCAACCGTAAAACACGGCGGGGCAGCATAATGGTCTGAGGCTGCATGACCAATTCTGGAGTTGGCGAAATGTTCGTGTACAAAATACATAAACGTCCTAGAATCTGCGTTGCTGCCCTCATTTTTAACACTTTTTGGTGATACAAATATGAATAGCGTTAATTTCCAGCAGGATAACGCGTGATGTCATAAATCTGCTCTCACGCAATGACATGGTTTCGAGAAAATGGCACTGAGGTTCTGGAGTAGCTTGTCCAGTGTCCAGTCCCTGAACCTGAACCTCATAGAACATTATTATGGAGTTTATTAAAACGCCAGAGTCAGGCGCTACACAATAAATAACAAATAAGACCTAAAACGCTGTCTACACCAATATTGGAGCGTCATACGTCCTGCGGAATGTAAAAAACTTGGAAGCTCTCTACCCAAAAGAATTTCTGCCATAATTAAGGCAAAGGGCGGACCCACAAAATATTAATTGTATATAAATAAATAGTAATGTGAACCTATAAAAATTCTTTCAATTTATTTCAAATTGATACTCCCAAAAAAATTGTAAAATATCATGGGTGCTCAATACTTTTAGCCAAGACTGTATAAGTCATCAAAGTCAAAAGTTCGCAAAATTGTTTGAAAAAATATGTAACAATATTAAAAAATAAAATTGAATGAAATGGGATTCCCCGGGATTAAATTTTTCAATCCCGAATCCCGGGATTCAAAAATTCCGTGATTTTTGATATCTCTAGTCAAGTATTGTTGTAAAATTAATTTTGAATATTTTAGTTTATAATCATTTTTCATGTCAATGATATACATAAATTTAAAAATATTTGCAAAAAACCAAAAAGCTGCTATTGAAAATACCACTTCCTATGGAGAAACATCGAAGTTTTTATTTAAGCTGTCATTTCCGTTGGACCGCTTTCGGTCAAAATTCACTGGTATCTCCTAATTTGTGGAAAAAAACTCATTATGAAGTTTCATCCCGATTAATCAGTCCATGTGTGTAGAACTTTTATTGAAAAACGGGTGTTTATTATAGGCATATACGCCTTTAACAAAATATTTAAAAATCGATTTAAATTTCACTGATATGAATATTGAATGTGGAAAAGTTGGCCTGGTTCCATAGCACACAGTCATCGTCAAGATGCATAGAACATTATAGAAACACAACATAAAATGCATTCCGTTACAAAATAAATTTAGCCTTGGTTTACCAAATCAAAAATATTCAACCGAAAAAAATAAACCAACCAATCTAAACAATAGTTAATTATGCAGCAAATTCAAATGAAATATGCCATTTTTATCTAAATATTCCGCCACCACAAAAATTTAAAAATTCAATTTTTATTATTTATTATGTAGCAAATTTGTAAAACATGTTTCAATAATTATATGTTTCAATATAGCATATACCAACAATCGTTTTAAAATGCGCTCCTTAAATATTATTTTTCAAAATCACTTAAAATTTAATATACAACCTCATACAATACGTTCCACCCTGTAATACGTACCTACCGATATCCAGAGCAACAAAAATATTTTTTGTCTCTTCTCATTGATCTTTTGACAACAACAACATTTTCATCAACATACAAAATAATTGCATTATGAATTGGGATATGTCGTGCACCGGATTCTGTCTGTGTGAGCGCTCAATGGTTTTGATACTGATGGTACTTACTAATAGAATTATTTTGACAGTACTTTTTGTTGTTGGTTTCCTATTGTGGAAAATCAATTTTTGTGTACATTTTATATATTAGAACAATAGGAAAATTTTGTATATATATTGACAAGGCACAGAGTACATTAATTTATATAACAAAAATTAGTTTTATAAATAAAGTGGTTTTTATACCAAACATAATATTGATTGTGTGTGCTGTGTGTGTGTGTACTTTAAAATTTTGATGAGCTTACGGTGTGAGTAATTTACTCGGTTGGAAAATTATTTGCATATACCATCTAGTACATACAAGAACAAATATGCCCAATGGGTCGGTTAGTACGAACAACATAAATACAACAAAAAAATTGATTTCAACAGATTTAAAACCGCACAAAATATAAAATAATAATTCATTCACCCTGTAGCCATTCACATAAATCTACATTTAAATTTCATCAAACTTTATTTTTATTTTTATTTTTTTTTTTTGCGCGTGTTTTTCTTCGGCGCTTTTCTTTTCATATATATATAAAATAAAGGAATTTCCATCTCATTTTTTCCGCGTCTCTTTATACCGCGCCACCGGATTATATAAAACAACACCAAAATGAAAAAAAAAAAAAAATAAAAGTTGGAAATAATTTTTGTTTTTTTTATATGAATTTCGAAAGAAAAATGACTTTCTTATGACTTTGAATATGAAAATTCAGCGAGATATTATTTGGTCGGAGCAAAATGTGTGAAGCATGCGAGTGAATAGCTTGAACCGAACTGATATGTACTCAGGGCTATATATCCCTAAATAAAGTATATAATAGCGAGGTACTCCTAGTAAAGATCATAAATTTTTATTTCAATTTGCTGGTTTTTCCTTTGTGTTGTTTATGCTGTTGCTTTGTGTACGAGATGTGCGGCGGGAAATTGCATTTCCTATATTTATTTCATCCTCATTTTTTGCGTATTTACATAATTTGCTGTATTATTATAATTTCTTTTATCTTTGGAAAATTACATGAAAATTCATAAATTTATTCTTTCTTCCATTTAGTTGTATGATTATTTCGGCAGATTGACTTGATGATTAATTCAAAAATTTAAAGGATATAACACATCATCTTAAATGATTATTAAGAGTGACCACCATTAAGAATGGACTCGATAGGTCGTTTATTTGCACTAAATATGCTCAAAGGTAAGTAGGACTTAATTCACTGGTAACTTTATTTATAACAACATGTGAGTGAGCCGAAACTTAACCCGGAAAAAATTTGTCTTTGCTAAACTAGCAGAATCGTTCTAGAAAAACATAAAGCCTTATCACTTCAAAGCTAGCAGAACCCAAATAAAACATTGGACCAAAACCGAAATTATTTAAACACCACGGTAAAAAATGCTGGGTTTCGCTCGTTCTAGTCCGAGCTTTCATTCATTCAGTTTACTAATAGAACTTAGATCAAAAATCGTGTTAAAAGCAAATTTGGAACGCAGAATGAACTCTGTTAATGTACGTAAATCAATGCTGTATTGGTTAGGTTAGGTTAGGTTAGAGTGGCTGCTATCGCACACTTAGGCCAATAATGGCCCATTGTGATACCACAGGATCCAATCTCCCCTTACTCCCGCTGAAACCAACCAGAGCTACTGATGTAGCGTAAAATATCTCGCACCCCAAAGTCCGCGAGTTCAGAAAGAATGTCCATGTTGTACACACCCAAGTACTTACGTCTTTTGTATGATAGTGCTGGACACGAGCATAGGAAGTGAACTAACGTCTCTTCCTCCTCTTCGTCCATACAACTTCTACAAAAGTCATTCGTCTCTAGACCCAGCCTTCTCGCATGTTCCCCAAAAAGGCAGTGTCCTGTCAGTATCCCTACGACCAATCCTAAATCTCGTTTTCCTAGAGATACAAGTGCCTTGGAGCGCCGCAGGCCCAGTTTTGGCCAAACCTGTGTTGCTACCCTGCACGTGAGAGTGTTGGTCCACCTCTCATCTGTCAAGGCGATTGCCTTTTTACTGAGCGTCAATTTGAGCGCTGCTATAGGCCTCCCCAGACCTGCCCTTTCCGGTTGCATCTGGAGAGTCGTACCGTGCCTAGCTAGTTCGTCTGCCCTGCAGTTTCCCGTAACGTCCGAGTGACCAGGGACCCAGATTATCTGGATACTGAAATACTCGCTCATGTCATTAAGAGATGATCGGCAATCCAGCGCCACCCGTGACTTCAGAGAAACCGCCTCTAGTGACCTAAGTGCCGCTTGACTGTCCACATAAATCGCGATATCCCTAACAGATACCACGTTATGCTTCAACCATGTCACGACTTCCCCTATCGCCACCACTTCAGCCTGGTACACGCTGCAGTAGTCAGGGAGACGAACAGAAATATTAACATTGAGCTTCTCACAGAAGACTCCGGCTCCTACTTTGCCGTCTAGCTTAGAGCCGTCCGTGAAAAATTTCAGTGCCTCGTTTTCCAGTATTGATCCATTCCTCCAGGATTCCCTAGAAGGACAGATGATCCGGAAACCTATATCGAAGCACAACGTTGGTTTAATATAATCTAGATTCACCAGTTCCTCCCCTAGTGATCTAACTATCGTCGAGTGTCCCGCCTGAAGACACTTCCACTGAGAGACAGTCGAGAGCCTTGTAGCCATATTGGCTGCCGTCTGCTTACCAAAAAATTCGATTGGAATAAGATGGAACATAACCTCTAAAGCGCGTGTAGGTGTTGTCCTAAGCGCCCCGCTTATAAGCATACAGGCCGTTCTTTCCACCTTCTCCAACATCCTTATGTAGGTTACCTTTTCCAGAGCTGACTACCACACGCCCACCAGCACAGGCCTTACCACTGTCGTATAGAGCCAGTGTACCAGCTCTGGTTTCAAACCCCATTTCTTCCCTATGGCGTTTCTACACGAGTAAATGGCTCATTGGCCTTATATACCCTTTCTACAATGTTAGGCTTCCAGCTAAGCTTACCGTCCAAGATTAAGCCCAAAAATCTCGCTCTGTCAGCAAAAGCCAGTCTAATGCCGTTCACGCTAGGAGGGCTAACTACCGGAATTTTATATTTCTTAGTAAATAGTACCAGCTCTGTCTTGGAGGGGTTGATCCCTAATCCACATTTGCTGGCCCATTTCGTAACGATCAGGAGTGCATTCTACATAACATCCCTAATCGTATCCAGATATTTGCCTGAGACAGCTATCGCTACATCATCTGCATACGCTACAACCCCTATCCCCTCTTTCTCCAGTTCCAACAGCAATCCATTCACCACTGCACTCCAGAGAAAGGGGGACATTACTCCTCCCTGCGGAGTTCCTCTAACCACCCGCCTTCTAATGGTGGACTCCCCCAGTTCCGAGATAAGAATCCTGCTTACCAGCATCTGATTTATCAACCTACTTATATACTGTTAAAGTTAGCTGAAGTTTCCAGCCGAAAGATAACGCAGATAGTGTCTTGAATACAGCAAAAATCAGTCATGAACTCGAATTTAGGAGAATTTTGGATCAAGTTACATCATTTGGGTGAAGGAGAAATTATTTCAGTTAATAGGAATTTAAAAATCGATAAGAGCGAGAGTATAAGGAGAGTTTAAAAATAGTCAAGACACTATCTGCATTATCTTTCGGCTGGCAACTTTCCGCTAACTTTAACAAGGTCCTACTTTTAGAATAATCCACCTTCAAAAATGACAATCCTTCCATGATCGCCTCCGTTTTTACATTATTAAAGGCACCCTCAATGTCGAGAAATGCTACCGTACAATACTCTTGCGAGTAAATTGACTTCTCAACCATGCGTACTAGATCGTGCAGAGCTGTGTCCATCGACTTTCCCTTACAGTACGCATGGTGCGACATTGCCCAATTCCTTGGCTCAACTTTTGTTCGAATAAGTACGTCTATCAATCTTTCCAAGGTTTTCAACATAAAGGATGATAGAGTTATAGGCCCTCAGGTCTTTTGGATAAGCCTGTGAGCTTTTTCCCGATTTCGGGATAAAAACCACTCTGACCTACATCCATTTCCTGGGAATATAGACCAATTGCAGACATCCCCTGAAGATAACCTCCAGCCAGGGGAACATAACTGCAGAGTTCCTTTGTATCTCTGCTGGTATAATCCGATCCGGACCCGCCGATTTATAAGGCTTAAAAGCGTTCAGCGCCCACAGGATTCGTTTCCTGTCCACGATGCCATCCACATCTGTTAAAGGTGTTCCTCGATGAGCTTCAGGCTCCATCGAGTCATCAATGCTTCCCGGAAAATGGGTCTAAATGAGAAGCTCCAATGATTCCGTACTTTAAGCTATCCATAACCCGTCCGGCCTAATTAAGTAACTAGGACTGGTTGGTTTAGTAGATAGAATTTTCCTAAGGCGAGAAGTCTCAGAGACTTCCTCCATTCTACAACAGAAGAGTCTTCAAGACCCACTTTGTGCCTTCCTCAACTCTTTTTTGTATTTTCTCAGGTCTTCCTTATAGGAATCCCAATCCCGATTTTCCCTGGTGTTCTTAGCCTTATTAAAGGCTGTCCTACACACTCTCCGATAGGTTCCCAACACCGTGGTCCACCATGTCAGTTTCTGCCTGCTCCTAGGTTTTATCAGGGGACACGCAGCATTAAATGACAGATTGCATGCTTTTGTGACAATATCAACCATGCCATCTAATTCCTCTACTGTCGCCGGTAGTCCAGCAACCTCCAGCGGCAATAGTTCCTTCAACACCTCCCCATATTTGTTCCAGTTTGTCCTTCTGGGATTCCTAAAGGTTTTCCGGGCAACAGGTTTGATGTTGAGGTTATATGTAATATATCGGTGACAGGAGAATGAGTGCTCCTTCTCCACTCTCCACCCACTGATCATATCAAAAATTGTTTCTGATGCACAGGTTACATCTAGAACCTCCTGTCGATTTCTAACAATGAATGTTGGTTCACACCCAATATTGCAAACTACAAGGTTAGTATTTAATAAGTAATCAAAAAATAACTCACCTCTTTCGTTAATGTCGTTAATGTCTGTTTCGTTAATGTCTTCCCCAGATTGTGCGATGCGCGTTTGCATCACATCCAAGTATCACAGCAACCTTTTTCTGACCTGCATCCCGGATCAGTTCCCCCAGATTATTCGGTGGAACCTCCTTCTCACGATCCATATAGGCTGAGGCTAGCCATAGTTTTCCACAGCCTACCTCAGCGCTCACCGCTGTAACGTCCCCGCTACTAAATTGTGGAAGAAGAAAAATATTCAAATTATTTTTCGCTAAGATACACGATCTGATCTTTTTAGAGTTGCTTGAGTATAATAATTTATACCCTTTCATTCTGAGGCCACAGATCCTGTTATTGTTAATCCAAGGTTCTTGGATTAACACCAAGTCCTCATCTGACTTATTCAGTCTGAGCACGAGAGCTGCCGAGGCAGCCTTCGTGTGATGTAGGTTTATTTGTACAATGCTAACCATTGTAATCTACCTTACCCACCACTTCATGCACTCCCTGCATCAGGATAGTGTCATCTGGCTCGTTGGTTTGATCGCCAACCCCCTCTTGTCGTGTGTTCGACGAATTGCCTCCATCGGACTTCAGAGAGAGGAGGCTGCCTCCCATTACCAACTTCTCTTTATCCGAAATATCGGAATGCTTGAAATATCGCTTGACCGTTTCCTGACGGGTCCGTTCGCCGTCACCCCCAGGCTGGTCTTCTGCGCCCTTATCGACTTCGTCTTTCTTATAAACTTTAAGAGTGATCGACCCGAAACCGAAGTTGATCACTCCCTTAGATCTAGCAAGGGAAGCCAAGGATTCCTTATTGATCAGCATGATTGCCAATCTTAAGCCCCTCCTGGCCTCCTCCTGCTTCACAATCCTCCATCCTTCCGTTGGATGATCGGGATTACTGGCCCGGATAATCTCAATGATCTCCTCTGGCTTATCCGGCTCCGTTGGTAACCAGACGCGTGCCCTCGGCCTGCTCGGGATTTCCCCTCTGCTTACTGCTTCAAGCCTCGTGCCCGGCCACACCTCGCCTACCTCGGTCACTGCCCTTTTATAGAGATCGACCGATCTCTGGTCCGAGCACGCAGTTAGCTTAACGCGCCGTTGGTGCCATCCCGCATCTCTGCAGGACGGGGGGATCCCGGATTTTATCTCAGGATCCTCAAGAAAATGGAGTTTAGTGCATTATACACTACCCTCCACTTTTCCGATGTGATGCTCCCACATTCCTGACCTTTGTCAATGACGGCTAGCACCAGCACGTGCTCCTTCAGGATTTCACTAAATAATTTCAGTTTCAGTTCAGGAGCACCCGACGTCATGTCTGCTTGCACTTTGGCCCGCTTACTGCCTTCTGCTTCAAGCTCATCCTGGGACCTCTGTCTTTTAGACACAAAGACCCTCTCCAAGCTATTGCAGCCGACAGTTTTCTTAGCCCATGCTACAGATTCCTTCTGCGCAACTGTAAGCTGCCCCTCAGGGGTCGCAGCCAGTTTCTCCAGAATTCTAAACGCCGACCGTCTCTCTCTGTACCGTCGCTTTGGTGGGGGGATCTCTTTCGGTCCCCCGCTCTTCTGTTTGGCGGTTCCGCTTTCACCTGGCTTCGATGCCATGGTGTTGCTTACCCCTGCCTCAGACAAGGAAACCCCACCTTTCTGGTTAAAGTTACTCCCCTCTATAGTACTTTCCGGCTTTTGGTGGGTACCGGTCCACTTGTTTTTATTATTTTTAAAAACTTTCATTTATTCCCACGAGTGTCGGAGAAACACGCCCACCTGCGCAGAGATCCGTATACGCAGGTAAGGCTAAATACAACTGGAGGTCGCCAGGTATCCAGAGGGCTCCGTTCACGACTGGGCTTGTTAAATGGGCTCCCAGTCTAGTCGATCATCAGCACGGGTAGCGTAACACCTTAATCCAGCCCACTGGCTCACCGAGTACCCCACCCCCACGCCCCCGCCCCGTCCAACATCCACCCACTCATTCACCCATCTATATGGATATCCCAAACAAATGGGACCCATTTCATTCAGGGGATTACCGTTTATAGGGTTCCCTACTCACCTACTCACTACCTGGAGGCTCGGTGGTTAGTCGATGGTTTTATGGCGCCATCAGTTCGCCTTTCAATACTGGGTATCATAGGCACTCAGAATTTAGTGAACAGAGGTTAACCACTCCCCCGTTCTCTGAGACTCTCTTTCCAGCGGAGCTGCGGTTGGGGACGGCTTATTTAATTCACCGCTAACCTACCTATCGATAGGCCGTTCACAATCCACCACCTGTGACCCCCCCCGATAGCTGCAGCTTGCCACGGGAATGCTGTATAAGATAGCGAAAATTTGACAGCGGAAAATAAGAGATTACGCTACTCGCCACAAGTGGCAGCACTATCACTAAAGAAAATTAATTTTGTTATGTAATTTTTAAAAATTATAGTATTATTTTATTATGTATCTCTTTTTCATTAAATAAAATATTTCAGTGGAATAAAATATTAAAAGTAATCCTTAAAATGGCAAATTGTTGATCTCCGAAGTAAAGGAACACCGTAAATGAAATCTTGAAATTTAACAATATTCCGTTTTTCCGCCATTTCTTAACGAATTACGATGAATTTGGATATTGATATTGATCATTTTAAAGTGAGTTTTTGACAAAATTCTATTCATAACCAGTCCTTATGAAAAATGGTATTTGTACATTTTACACGATATAAATAAATGTTAAACTGGAGGGAACTCAGCTATTTCTAAATTAAATTTTGTGAAATTTGCATCGCATACAGGAAAAATTCTGAAAAAATGTATGGACTAGAATTTTTGCTAGAATTTTTAGATTTTCTGCGGCCGTTTAAGTTATTTTCAGTTTTGGGCTAACATCTCTAATACTTTCGATGGTTTTTCTAATAGCTTACGTCATACTGAGACAACATAGAAAAATTGATGTATGTGAAGTTGGCCCGACAAGCAGCCCGAAAAAAATGTGTTTTTGCTTAAACATCAATATTCGAAAAATTTATAAAAAATGCATTACATTTAGTTCTTATCCTGATTTTTTTTTTACAACAACATACAACAACAAGATTTGATTTTACAAGCCAACACGAAAAAATAGAAAAAAATTTGATGAATAAATATATAATACGTAAGTAGAATATATGATGTATGTGTATGAAAAGCAAATTTAGTGAAAATTTCAAAAAACATAGTCTCTATTAAAAATACGAGTATTACGTAGCATTTAAAAAAAAAAAATACCAAAACATTTGGCAATGAGACGTTGTTCACAGGGATTGCCTGAGACTTCAGCCACTGTTGTTATTTGAAACCCAAATAATGTAATCTTATTTCTATACGAGGTGGAACGAAGAATTTTCTTTAGTGTCAGTCCCAGTATGTAACGATTTTCAAAAAAAAAATACTAAGAAATTTTCTTCTATGGCGGTTGACACAGGGATTACCTGAAACTTTGGCTACTGTCCAAAATTATTAAAGACCATCTGAAATCCAAATTATGTAGCCTCATTTCTGTACGAGGCGGAAAGAAGTTTTGTGCCAGTGTTGATATGTAACGATTTCAAAAAAAAAACATGTACTAATGGTAGGTTGCACAGAAAATGACTTACCGTTTAATGTTTTACATGAAATTTGTTTTTACAGTCAGAAAAAAATCTGATCCAAATTTCATCGTAATTCGTTAAGAAATGGCGAAAAAACGGACTGTTGTTAAATTTCAAGATTTCATTTACCGAGTTCCTTTACTTCGTAGTTCAACAATTTGCAGTTTTAAGGATCACTTTTAATATTTTATTTAGCTGAGATGTTTTATTTAGTGAAAAAGAGATACGTAATAAAATAAAAACTATAATTTTTAAAAATTACATAACAAATAAATTCTCTTTATTGATAGTGCTGACACTTGTGGCGAGTAGCGTAATCTCTTATTTGCCTCTGTCAAATTCCTCTATCTTATACAACATCGTATTTCAAAGCTTTTATGTTACGTTTGTATGCTCTTATGATTTGTAATATATTCTGTCAAAAAAGTAATGGGAATTGACCAATAAATCATAAAATACATATTTTTTGTTCATTCAAATTTATTGTAGCGCTTTTCAAGTAGGCCCCTTCCGAAATAATACGTGTTTCCGTAATCGAATTAAGTCCCCGCCGTGAATTCTCTTTTATGCCTTCTATCGACTGAAAACGGGAATTTGGTAATTTGAGTTTTGGAATTAGAAAAAAGCTGAAAATGATATTTGTTGAGCTTTTGGCCAGGAATTCGTTCACAATGATCGCCTTGTGAGGTGGTGCCTTTTTATGGTACAAAATCCATGAGTTTTCTTTCCACAAACCTGGCTTTTTTGACGAATTTGCTCTCTCAAACGCCGCATAGAGCCCGAGCAATATTCTTTATTTACCGTCTGACCTTCTGGCAAGAACTCCGAGAACACAGCACCGCGTTAACCAAAGAAAACATTACCATTGATCGAATTTGTAGAAATTTTGTCAAGAACGAGTGAGGCACAAATTTTTCCCCCTGATCCTGTATCTTCTGGCAGGGTTGACCTAATCGACAAGTATGATGCCATTCATCTTCAAATTGTTTGTTTTGGTCTTCCACTTATGTTGCTGCTGAAATAAATATCTAAATATTAACAACGTATCAGTGATAATGGTGGCAACTAGATCATTGTTCGAATGATACAATGGCCGTGGGTTCATCATTTCGCCTATTTGAACTAAGAGAGTAATTAATTCCTCATAGGTAAGTACTGTAGTATCTCATAAAACCCTTTTGAGATGATAGTCCATTGATTCAATGGCGGCTTCCCATATGCCGCCAAAATGTGGGGAATCTGGTGGAATAAAATGCCATAGTGTACTGTTTTCTGCTGAATATGGCTATATATCTGATAACATCATGATTCTGGTAAGCTCGTTAAATTATCTTACCGCACCAACTAAGTTTGATCCATTATCGCTATAAATCGAGTTACATAAATACCACGTCTAGCTTGGAATCGTATTAATACCTTGAAAAAATCGGTTGATAGAAATCTGTTCCCAAATCCTAATGTACAGCTTTGCTTCCCATACATATGAACACCACCAGGTAACATTTAGTTTGCTTGGCACCGCTGAATTTTGAAGTTGCCACGAAGGTAGTAAATCACCCATTATTTACATTTTACAAACTGTCATGTAACTGCTTCTTTGCTTCTAATAATGTGGCACTTCTCCTTTAGTATATTGGTAAATAAAGTTGAACCCGCGTGTAGAATTTTTGATTTATCTAAACGTGGAGAAATATTTATTAGTTTTGATTTCTTGCATAGTCCACCACCCTGGTGCTTGAATCTCATTACTGTAGTTTCCCTTTTGCACCACTTTTATAATACAAAATAAGGCACTTTCCATTTCGCATGAATTGAATGCATGATAAACTGACGAATCCTTTTTCTCGTCTTTTCTTAAAATTTTTAAAATTTTACTGATACTGGAGAACTTATCCAATAAACTACGAACGACATATTCATCTCTAAGCAAATATGTAGTGGCAACCTTTGTCCGTTCCTTCATTTTATTACCAACGTTGTTGATTTGAATAGGTGCGGTGCCAAGCAGTTTGGTGAATTTTTACAATTAGTCAAATTAAGGCACAGTCTACAGGATTACTAAACAATTCCGCATGACACCATTGATTTCTATTACTACTTTCTACAACTCCAGTATATTGCAATTCGCTTTGCTATGTATGTCTTCTATCTTCTTGGGAAACTGGATATAGCCAATCGAGAACTCGAGAAATCAGTCCAATAAATCGTATTTGGGAAAAATTTTAACTGCTACTTAGTGACATTTTACTACCTCTACTGCAACCTTTGTTTTTGCCATCCAAGTCTCTTGGATCTGGGTTTACAGACACTGTTTCTTTGAATTTGTAATACCCCTATCACAGAAAATCGTCTTAAACTAGCATCGATATCTACTAATAAGCTTGTTTGTGTTTGAAGACTTTCTTCATCAATATTTGGATCACCGTAACTACCCAACTTAATTTGGTATTTTGTGCTATCACTCTGGAGTCGTCTCGTATTGGCACATCACATAGTATAAGTCAAAGAAATAGCCGTTGTCTATGAGTGAGTCCACCTATTAAGCTGCAAGAGAATCGGGGTCTGCCATTTGTAGACTATAGAGAGTTTCATCAAACACGACTGATCTAATATTCGTGACGGTTTATAATTCGAGATTTTTCGAAGTAGCTTTTATATGTATATGGAAAATGGTTTTGAGACGCGGCAATAATTTTTTGGAAGATGAGATGCGTGACAGTTGGCATCTCGTGTTTCAGAACCATTTTGAGTACTACCTCTTTACTCTTTGGTAATGGCCATAGTATCCCGGTCGTGATCTTACATCCCACACATGGAAGTGTATTTCTGGCGATACTCTTTGGTCGTAAAATTCTTAATTTTGGGGAAATCCTGCTCTGCAGTTCCAACCCGCCACATCTGTAGGGTTTCAGGATCTAGTTTTTGGACAGAGGCCAATATACTAACCAGGAATCACGTTCTTCACATTAGCTTGTACCTTCACTAATCCATTTAAGTATTGATATTTGTGTGATAGGGAAAGACCACTCTTTTCATGGATTATGGATTTAAGCAAATCACGGACTGATTGCTATTCTTCATATTTATTATCAAAATAAGGTATCTTGCATAGTTGCAACTTGAACTCAGTTATTGGAGGCTGGCAAAACGAGGTATGCAAACTATCATTAAGATTAATGGGTAAACCGGAAGGCTATGCTCTAATTAATGCATTTCAGTTACTAACTCCTCATCGCTTGGCTCATCTGAGTTTAGTTTTAACATTTTATTTTCAATTTCAGTAAAATACGTTTTCTGAAAAAGACTTAAACAATTAATTGACAGTACAACAAATCTCAGTTCTATATATGTCAAATTTCGAAAGAACATAATCACGACACTAACTTCGAATTGCTCTATGAATTTAAAACGTATGTGAAGCTGGCCCGAAAACCAACCCGAAAACGCCTTTTCAATTTAGGTGCGTTTCTCCACTAAATCCATTAAAAGACTCTTCAGCCCAAAAAATTAAAAAATATATGAAGAAAATCAAATTCCATCCCAAAAAAAAAAAATAAAAACAGTCTCACGCACACCAAATAAAATTTAAGTTGAAAATCTGTTACAAGAAGAAATTTACCACACTTAAAATTAAGAAATTTAAAAACAAAATCCTTCAAATAAAATAGGCTGAAAATTTTTCAACGACCCTAATGTTTCGGCTCACAGAGGTTGGCAGATATAGCGGTATATGACTAATTATTGCACTGACCATCAGCATTAAGCACACAAATGCTCATTACGTTACAGCGGGGTTGGGGGGTCTCTCCATCTGATTTAATATTCACATCTCATAGTTATCGGAATTTTGCTCATATATCACCAAAAAATTCTCCGTTCACAGAGTTTGGCAGATATAACGGTATATGACTAATTAATGCACTGACTATCAGCATTAAGCACACAAATGCTCAATACGTTACGGCGGGGATGAGGGGTCTCCCCAGCTAATTTATTATTCAGTAATTAAATCAGCTGGGGAGGCCCTTTATCCCCGCTTTAACCTAAGGAGCATTTGTGTGCTTAAAGCTGATGGTCAGTGCAATAATATGGAACATACCGTTATATCTGCCAAACTCTGTGAACGAAGAAATTTCTGGTGATATATGAGAATAATTCCGATTTTAAGATGCGAATATTAAATCAGCTGGGGAGATCCCTCATCCCCGCTGTAACGTAATGAGCATTTGTGTGCTTAATGCTGATGGTCAGTGCAATAATTAGTCATATACCGTTATATCTGCCAACCTCTGCGTGAACCGAAACATTAAGGTCGTTGAAAAATTTTCATCCTATTTTATTTGAAGGATTTTGTTTTTAAATTTCTTAATTTTAAGTGTGGTAAATCTCTTCTTGTAATAGATTTTCAACTTAAATTTTATTTTGTGTACGTGAGACGGTTTTTATTTTTTCGGGATGGAATTTGATTTTCTTCATATATTTTTTAATTTTTCGGGCTTTTAATGAATTTAGTGGAGAAACCCGCCTAAATTGAAAAGGCGTTTTCGGGATGGTTTTCGAATTATGTGAAGCTGGCACGAAAAACCAGCCCGAAAACACCTTTTTGATTTAGGTGTGCTTCTTTGCTAAATTAAATACTATCCCGAAAAATCTCAGAGATACTTTACGTTAAAGTGTAGTCTAAATAAAGCAAATAAAACCGTGATATTTATTTCTTTTCGCCGATATTAATTAATATTTATTTAATACAACTTCAAAAATATTTCGGGATAAAATCCTCGATTTTCTTGCATTTTCAATAAATATTTCGGGATAGTATTTAATTTAGCAAAGAAACGCACCAAAATCGAAAAGGTGTTTTCGGGCTGGTTTTTCGGGCCAGCTTCACATACGTGAATTTAAATATCTCACACATCCAAATTCTGTGACGAGCCCAATTAAACTCAATGTGACTCACGTTATTGAGACGAAGTGCTTTTCTATTTATTTATTATTTTTAAGTATCCGATGATTAACAACTCAGAAACTCGATATCGCAGAGATAAGCCGACCTTCCAAAAGCTCTCAGGCTAGTCCGTTCCATCTAGTAAAGAAAAAAAAATGACAAGGGCACCTTGTGGCGACTACAATTTACCTCAGGAGGAAATCAAATTTTATCCGAATCAATGGAGTTTATCTTCCGCGAGAGGAGTTGGTTGAGGTCGTACAACTTATTTGCCAACAAAAAAATCAAATTTTACAAAAAGGCAATATCAGCAATCCATATTTTATAAAAAAAAGTATAAATTCGGCTTAAATGTACATCGTCATTAAATGTTCTGTTTATAGGTCGATAAATTTTACTTAACGAAATTTCAACAACGAACATTTCTCGAACAACGCCATTGTTAATTGAATCAATTTCCTCAATCAAACTCTCCACGACACGATATTCTTGTATAGGCACACAGTACATAAAATACCGGTAGTCAGCGTTGAGATAATTGAAATCAACCCAACAATAATATAAGAATTTCAAATAAAGGAATTTGTTTATTTTTCTTCCAAATCGGTAAAACAATTTTTAAAGATTCATCTCGAACTAAAAACGTATAAACATTCAAGACACAAATAGCGCGAGGCCATGTGGTATTGTCACGCACAGCAGTTGATGTTTTAATTTTCTATTTGTTGGTATTTTTATTGATCCGGATGCAATTTTCTTGTGTTAGCAAGATACAAGTATGTTAGGCATGCATAACACACATATGGGTTTATGATTGATTTATAATGTCAATTACCCTAAATTGATGAAACGGGTAAACTAAATCCGGATATGTAATGATCCCTTCAAAATATATATGTTTGGGTTGGTCGAATTGACGGTCCACGGGAGATTTGACCTAAAAACAAAATATTTTCGACATACATTTATATCGTAATTAAATCCATTCGCAGGAAATTTAAAACTTGAAATTCCTCTAGATTTGTGTTTTACGCGCGCCTTCTAAACATATCACATCAACGGGCGCAAAGAATGTCGATTTAACGCATCGTAACATTTTTTTTTTCTCAACTCCACGGGGTACTATTCATGAACAACATTCAAAATTAGATCGTTAAAATTAACAGTTATCATAACATACAGACGTATAACGAAACAAAAGAATGGAAAAGCTGATGGAAATGTACGACACAGTGGGAAATATTTTCAAAAAATTTTGTTATTGAGATTTATCCTTTGTTCTTTTGGTTGTGCGGCAATAATGTTTAGTATCGGGGAGTTGTCCGGATGGCGGGGGGCACCTTCAATAAAATTTCCAATACACGATATTATATGTTGATAACGATGTGCTAATTTTCACAATCAAAGAATAAAATTCTGCGTATTATATTTTACATTTTTGGTTGATTTCTAAGAAAATAAACCTTGGATGTGTTTATTTTGAATCTGCGTTAGCATGAGGAATTCTTATGAACTTAATTCAATTGGGTAACAAACTATTGAAATAATTTTCCTTTTTATAAGTTCAATTATAGACAAGAAACGATTAAGACGTTGTTACCCATAAACGTAATAAGTGGGTTGAGTGACGGCCCAATTACCTACTCTCACTAAAAAGTAAACATGCATGGTATCGAGGTAAAGCCGACGTTTTGAAATTGCCCCTTAAAACTTAAAAGTCGTCAATATGTTATGTATGGAATCACAGTTTTATGTTACTCCGATAGAAAGTGCATTGCCTATCGTCCAACTGTTAATTAAAATCTAACAAAATTTGATTGAAATCAATAATAGAATATTGACGATTGTAAAAGTTTGAAAACGCCAAAAATAAAAATTACATTAGCTATCCTTCAATGACATTTCGTAATAACAAAAAACACAAGTATTTTCAAATTGGCATAGCTAGATTATTTTCGAATTGTCTAACTGGCATAGCTCGTTTAGTTTCAAAGTTTTCCGCTACGTACCACGCGTGATTCTCCAATCGTCAATTAACGAATATTAAAGTTGGGAATGTTTGGAAATCTAGCGCATTAAAAATAAGCTCATTGATTGTTTTTGAAGTAAAACTTCTTTAGGCACGCTTGGCTTGGGGACTAAGCTGGCAAATGCGTTACGAAAAGTGTAATCGAACAAGGCGAACGAAACAATAAACGCAAAACGAAATCATTTTCATTTAGTATCAGGATGTGCCTTGGCAATTCATAAACCCCTAGGTGGAACATTAGTTGATACCATTTTATTTTAATAATTGGTTAAAACAAATTGGAAAATAAGAAAATTGGAAAATTGGAAATTTCGAAATTTGCAAAATTAAAAAATTTGAAAATTTTTAAATTAGAAAATTGGAAAATAGGTAAATGAAAAATTGGAAAAAAGGAAAATATGAAAATTGGAAATTTGGTAAATTTGAAAATTGGAAAATTGAAAAACTGGAAAATTGGAAAGTCATAATAGACTTCTATATCACTGGCTGACTCACTCGAGAACGCACAGGGTGACCAATTTTTTTTTCTGTATTATAACATCTATGTCACTCACTCACTTACTCAATCCAGAACGCACAGGGTGGTATTTTTTCAAATATTATAGCTCTCTTCCACACGAGGTATCACAGAAACCGATTCTTTCTTCGTTTCTTTCTTCTACACAAACATAAATGAAATAAAAAATATTTCAAGGCCATTTTTACTATGCGAAGAGATTTCAAAAATGATGTTTTTGTCCGTTTTGTTACACATACATAAACATTATTTATTACGACTAGTTGGCCTTGAAAAAGTTACCAAGTTACAAGGTTACGTCTTGTGGCATCAGACATAAATGGCTGACCAATTTTTTTTTCTTTTCAATATTATAATTTTTCTATATTATATTATAAATATTAAATATATATTAGAAGTTTTACTTAAGTAGTGTGGTCTAAAGCACACTTAATTTTTTTTCTATGAAATTTTAGCACGATATACTTTATGAAAATAAAAGTTAACAAACAAAATATACCCAACAAGTTTAATTTTTTTGTCGTCAGATCCACTTATAGTTGTCTATAATTTAAGAGCGTAAATTCGTAAATTTTTAACATTTTTAAATTTACGCTACTTTAATTTTTTTCTAATAGATGTCAGTAAACATGTTCAATTGTGGAAAATTTTTGAATTTCAATTGAAGTTTGACAACAAAATTGGTTTGTATATTATGAAAATCTTCACTGCACCCGCAGCCCTGTAGATTGCTATTTGAGTGCATGACATACACTGTGGTTCACTTGATTAGACACACTTGCAATTTTACTTTTAAACGTAAATTTTACTGTAATTTGACGCGGACCGATATTTATATCAATAATTATTTTGAGACAGCAAATTATCTTGCCTTTCAATTTTTTTTAAGATAAGTTCAAATTTATTATTATTTTTTCGGTTCAGTTGATTAGACGCAACTTTCAAATTTAATAGCGCATCAATGTAAAATTTCACCCCATTACTCCTTTTCTGGCATGATGGCTAGTCAAAAATTGTTCTTCTTTGCGAATGCCACGAAAAATATAATTATAGCCGTCTGGTTCATCTAAGTTAATTTTTTTTTCATCCGAACAAACAATTTTTTCCAATTATTATTCATTGGGTGTTTTTTTTTTATTCATTCCAAATAAGCGAGTGGAATGGACAGGTATGTTGATTACATGACCTCAGTATATTCCGAACAATAAAATACAATTTTGGCAGCTGTGATTAGTTGACAGACATTAACCTTTTACTTATTCAATTTGTGGTACGTATCGTAAAATTAGCAAAGCAAATATTAATTAAATTTACAAAACAAAGTAGGATGGAGCAAAAAAAAAATTATCGGAGGTGCTCTAAGTGTCTAAATAGTATGGCAATCATTTTTTAATAGTTCAAGTGATTCGGAGGATGATGAAAAAAAATCGAATACAAAAAACTTGTAGTATTTTGAGCATACTGTTTGTCAATTAAATGGCTACCGGAACACTACATTTTTCGACTGGGATTACCACAAGTATTTCGTATGCTGGCTTAAGTCTGTCGATGCCAATTGTTATTGATTTTCCATCTATATCCACAACAAAAAATTTGCGCAATTTGCGGGTTACTGGATACGATGTAGAATAGGGTGTACTCAAAGGACCTCTGACTCTATCCACACGTACCAATACATGTGAACAGGTTTCCAGATTTTTGGGAATGTACGTTGCCTGTTCGGTTGGATCCGAAATCCGAAGTATCTGTGTTTGGGTTTGAATTTTGATCGTTGATGAAGAATTCACCGGGAACCTTGATATTTTGACCATATACTAACTCTGCTGGTGTGCAGTTGAGGTCTTCCTTGACGGAGGTTCGAATACTCAATAGGATCGTTGGAAGTTCTGGACTCCAATGGGATGTATTACAATCGAGCTGTTAAGGCGGATTTTAATTGCCTGTGGTACCGTTCGACAAGACCATTCGCTTTCGGGTTGTATGCATTGTCCGAGTGCGATGGGAACCTATGAGCTTCGTGAGCTCGGTGAACAACGTTGACTTGAATTGTGTTCCTTGGTCTGTCGTGATGAAGAGTGGCACACCATATCTACAGATACACTCATTGTAGAAGATCTTACTTACGGCTTTTGCAGTCATTTTTCGGATTGGATAAGCTTCTGGCCAACGGGTAAATCGGTCGACTATCATTAAAATATAATGATAGCCATTCGATTGGGGCAGTGGACCAACCAGATCCATATGGATGTGTTCAAACCTGCCACTTGGAAGCTCGAATTTACCAAGTTCTGATTTTGTGTGGCGGTGAATTTTGGACTTTTTGCATGGGATACAAGATTTCGCCCAATTGCTTGTATCAGTATTCATTCGCGTTGGCCAGAATTATTTTAAAGCAATAAGTTTTCGCGTAGCGCGGATGCCGGGGTGTGATAAACCATGTAGACTATCAAAGATTGTCCGTCGCATGTTGAGAGGAACGTAGAGTCAATTTTTACCTGTAGAAGTCTCACACCAAATTTGCCGCTTGTCTGGTAAGTCGATCCGTTGCAGGTTTACGCTTGATTTCGGTGTGCGTGCTGAAATTAATTTCTGCAATTCGTCGTCGCGTTGTTGCTGTACAAGTAATTCCTTCGTGTCGTGAGAAATGTTTCACCATAAAGAGACAAACAGTCGCTCACCACATTGTGTTTACGTTTGATGTGATGAATGTAGGTAGTGAACTTAGCAATGTAATCGAGATGCCTTCGACGAAATGGCGAAAGTTTTTGATTGCTAAATACACAGCAAAAGGTTCTCTATCGAAAGTAGAGTATTTAATTTTCGCAGGGGAGAGCTTCTTTGAAAAGGACGCTAATGGTTGCCAACATCCTTTGTTGCGTTGTTGTAAGACAGCTCCAACTGCTAGATTGGCTCTCAGAACGCTTGACGAACTGCTGCATTTGGTGGATTGATGTTGGTTCTGGAAATTTTGAAAATGGCATCAACTCTGTCTTGCGACGGAAGGATGCCATCTTTCGAAATTGTGTGGCTTAAGAAGTCGAGTTACTTCACGCCGAAAATACATTTCGAAGCTTTAATATTAATCCCATATGCGGAGAGACGTTTAAATACTGACTCGAGATGTTCACTGTGTTCCATCTCGGACCGGCTTGCAACGAAGATATCGTTGAGATAAGAGTAGACGAAGTCCAGCCCTTTTAACACTTCGTTAAGGAATTGCTGGAATGTCTGGGCAAAAAGCCCGAAAGGAGTAGTTATCGCTTTTTTATGAATATCCTCGAGAGCAATGGGAATTTGATGATATGCCCTAACCAAATCTATTTTCGAGAAAATAGTGGCGCCGGCGAGTTTCAACGAGAAACTGTGTATGTGAGGGACAGGATATCTATCTGGGACAGTGACAGTGTTTAACTGTCGATAGTCTCCACAAGGGCGCTGGCCTTTCTCTTTTTTTTGCACAATATGTAATTGTGAGGAACTGGTGATGATAAGGGGCGGTTCAGATTTCGATGTCTGTCATAAACTGGAATTCTGTTTTAGCAGCTTTTAGTTTCGTTGCTTCGAGTTGTCGCGATTTAGCACAAAGTAACCTACCTCGCGTGACGACGTAGTGGACTACATTATGCATCACTGGGAGATTATAATTCGGAGCCACAGTGAGCGAGGGGTATTGCTTCAAAAGAGCGCCGTAATCGTTGTTGACGCTGAAATGTTTTGGAGAGGGCGTATCAACTTGGGCGATGATTGCGTTCACAGTGAGGGTAGTAAATGAATCAGAAAGTCTTCTGTTCTTCAAATCGACCACGAGACCATATTTGGACAGAAAGTCAGCACCTATAATACGCCTGTCTACTGCCGCGATGATAAAGGGGTGTGTGAACGAACGCCTGAGACCGAGATTAACCTTCAAAAGTTTTGTGCCGTAAGTGGAAATTGGGGATCCGTTTGCTGTGGTAAGAGAAATGTTTGTATTCAACTGGGAAATTAAATGTATCTGCCAAAACTGGTTTTCCTTCTAACGGAATTTGTAATCCATTGCTGTCTACGCTCTGATAACATTTCGTTTATTGTCATTCCACCGCCAATACATATTCAAAACTTACTGCTGACTTGTATTGATAAAATGCTTCGGACGTTGACTTCATTCCCGTTTATGAATTACAAAAAAGTTATATGTACTGACTGCTAACAGAAAAAATAATTATCGACATTGTCGACACCAATATTGTAATTGTCTGCTCATGAGAATATTAGTTAACCACGCGGTGTAGGCAAAATAGCAGAACAATGGTGGTGTCTGCTTGTTTATCTTTATGTGTCTTTTCTACAAGGAATAGCTGATTTGGTTGAAACTTCATACTTGTGTTTTTTCCATATATTAATTCCATGATATTTGGCGAAATATTCCCGCGGGAAGTGCGGTAGCTTCTATAGGCCCTTTTTCGTTTATTGCAAATATTTTTAGAAGTACATCATTTTTTAATTTTACCAGAAATGGCAAGTTTTGATAAAGTAATCCTTATTTCACCACAATTCTGTATTTTTACAGTCCAAGCGGCTTGTTTAATCAGGATGAAACTTCATACTTAAGCTTATCCTACAAATTAGAAGATCTTTGATCTTTGCCAAATGCCACAGGAGACGGAAAATCTGTGTACCGGTGTGCAGGCCTAATTAGGAGATTTTTTAATTTGCTTTTTGTAAACATTAATGGATTCATATAAATTAGAAGATTAAATTAAGGGTTGACCTGATGGCTTTCTGAAAATTAAGTGGGAATAAAGATTTATGGTTACATATACAAAACAGTTTTTACAAAAATCTGGTAACCTTAATTGCTTACTTAAAAATCAAATATGGTGTATTCATGATTTATGTAGGTAGATATACATTCGTGGTTTATTCACCCAATTTTTTTAATTTAAAATTTTTAGAATTTAATTTGAATTATAGATGGAAATTTGCAAGAATCGCAACAATCAGTTTCGAACTTAATGAGATTATTGATTTGAAAAAAACAGTCATCTCATCAGGCCGCGGCGACTGACGTTGATACTTTTTACATAGGAATATTGTCTATATATAGAACAATACCATGTAGTTGTACTACTAGCGAATTACTGCATAGCGTACGAAATTCGATTCTTTCATATTCTCCATCTATACTTCATTTTTACCAAATAACTTTTCGTTGTGTACGAATTACTTTTATATTTTTACGTTGTTGTTGTTTTATTGTAATGGTTTTGTTGTGATTGTTCCGTACTGATGAGATGACTGATTTTTTCAAATCAATAATCTCATTAAGTTCGAAACTGATTGTTGCGATTCTTGCAAATTTCCATCTATAATTCAAATTATATTCTAATTTATCCGCGATCCAGCGTTAAAGGAAAGAAAAAGTATGGAGTGGTTGGGAAGTTGATTGTGTATAAGTAAGTATGAATTATCATAGTCGTTGTCATACAGATTTGAAGCCAAATGGAAGAATTTCCTACGATTGTGTATTTAATTCGAGATATACTGAAATAGACCAATGTACGGAACAATCACAACAAAACCATTACAATAAAACAACAACAACACAAAAATTAAAATTTTTGATTTAAAAATTTTTTTTAAATAGGATTAGCTTAGATTAGAACTATTGTCTTGCTTAAAACAAAGAAATGTTTCATATAAAATTTATAAATTTCGTACCACTATCTCTTAACTGCCAATAAAGTTGGTAATCTAAAAAACCCAATACACTACACTTATCTAAAGTGTAGTACATAATATATTATACACTCCTCAGTAACGCATCGAAGGTGTTAATGCATAAACAATACAAGAACATCAACAATGAAACATAAACTACAAAACATGCAAAGCAATCATTTTAACGATGATTTGTATAAAATATTAGCGAAATACGATAAGAACATTGAGGTAAATATTTCGCGCGATGATAAGAATTTTTCTCACCCATTCTACTCTCACTATCTCAATTCTAGATAATAGACATACAAAAGCATTGATGGAGTTTTGATTGAAAAGCGGCGCACACCAAATGGAATAAGTACAATGAAAATGGAGATTTGCGGGTAAACAACATAATATTCTCGTATAAGTGTGAAGATATTTCAAGCGCGCAGAATAAACATTAATTCGTAAATATACGGTTGAAGTGAATAAATCTCTCATCTCAAATGAACACACGTCATGTACATTATGTAACGTGCTTTTAACCGGTATGTGTGTACGTATACAGGGGGAGTGGGAATTAGTTTCGGGAGCGCGATGTATAAGAATTTCATGAAAATGATGACGATGAACGGATACAAAAAAAACTGTGTCTATTCTCTAAAGTGATAAAAGCTTTCAGAAATACTACATTTCGACACGAGATATCATTATTGTTATTATTGCGGATGGTATCATTATGATTGTGATTATACTCTCGTACATTTGGATGTGTTCATGTATATCGTATTTAGAGATGGTTTAGGTTAATGGATTTTTATGTATGATACGTAATACAGCATTCCCATCTCGTATATTGTGTTAAAATCCACTTAACACGTCTCAAATGACTGTTCGAAATGCTATTTGTTGTAGTATTCAATGTACGCAATTTCAGTAGAGATTTTTCGATTTTGTATTTAGGGTTAAGGTTAACAATTATCATATATCCTGACATTTTATGATTGCAGTGGAATCAGGCCTTGAACACTAGGCGATGACACAGCATTTAGCAATTTATATGTATTTTTCTTTAACGGTCAATTCTGTTTGAGGAGGCTTTTATTATATATTTTATAATTAATTATGGAACCTCGGAAAATCGTCAGAAAGGTTTTACGCATATTTAGGTAAACGTTTTATTAGCATTGTTTTAAAATTGTTGCTAATTCAATATGATTCCCAATGATGATGTTTTAAATTAGTTAGTTGCATCATAATAAAGAATGACTGATCGTAAATAAATTTTAACAACTGCTCCCTTCATTGTTTTGATTGTGTTGTGATCATTCGGTGATTCCGAATATTATGTCATTTAGGACAACGGTCCCCAATTTGAGTCAGAACGGCATTAAGCATACAAGAATGGCACCGGGTCGTTCACAGTCAAGTGGTCAAATTTTATGCAAATTCTTGATGTGCTACCGTCCACTTGCATTCGCTCTTTGTATTAAGTCACCGTTTCAAGTGATGATGGTACAACCGTTAATAATGAAATTAAACTTGGAAACAAAGAGCCAAACATCCAATAGAACGCGATACGAAAGTTTACAACTGTTCAATCAGCACCGTTGCAAGAAGAGGCAAGAACTCGAGGCTGATGAGAAAGTGTTGGGCAAAATTGTCAGTAATAATAAGTGGAAATAGCCACTCGGAGTTATTTTAAAGAGATCTAGGTTGGTAAACTACCTCGTGCTAACTGAAACACAATTTTTTGCAAGAGAGAAATTAAGATCCACGTTTATGACGTAAAATACCCGCAGAGCTATGAAGATTATGACATACCCAGACTGATTCGCAGATCACCGCGAGAAGTGCAGTTATAAGGTAGACTTTATTTTATTGTCGTTTTATTGAATTATTGTTATTGTTAACTTTGATTTTTAATGAGGGGAGGGGTAACACTACTATTAATGTTGTGATGTAGCAATACTGCTAATAAAGAGTAGGCTGCCTATTGAGAAAATGAGAGTGTGTTGTCATAATGTGTATTATTTAATAATAATCCTTATAACAATAATGAACCTTATGCAGGATTACCAAAAACTCGATATTCCGTGCCTTCACCATAAAGCATACGACACCTGTTTTCGAAAAAATATATATGTACAGGCGTCCCTCGTGTAACGCGGTATTTGGAAAACTTGGTTTCGATCTTACTCGGTACAAGAATATAATACGGTTTTAATATAACACGATTTTGAAAATCGAATGTGCATTGAAAATTTGATTTTTTTTTCAACTGTATTCAAGGGGAATCCCCTAACTTAATTGCTACCGAAAAATTTCACAATTCATTTTGAGAAGTGACAGTATACGTTTTGTTATTTGTACATGAAGTTGATAAAGTTTTTGCTTGCTTTATTTTTAACATTGTGGAAAGTAAATAGTGAAAATTGAAAAGGTTCATATTTTAAATTTGAGGTAAGTAAAAATTATGTTGTAGCGTTTATAGTTTTGGGCTCTTTAGATAATGTATGACAAGAACAAGAAACAAAAATTTAACCGAAAATTTATTTCACTCGAAGAAAAAATAGGAATGTTAGATCGTATAAATTGCCGAGAAACTATTCGAACTTTGTTAAAAAATGAAATTAGAAAAAATGTTGTTTTTAGTTGTTCGCAAGGTGCAAAACGTGTATCCCGCAAACGACATATAAATATCGTAAAATATATAATGAGTTTTTATTTCCATTATTAATGTTCAATTACATGATATCAATTCAGTTTTTAGGGATTTGTTTAACGATAAACTTTACAACTATATTCATAATTTTTAATATTTAATAATATTTTTTTTTTTTAGTAATTTTCTTAATTGTAACAATTTTGTACTTAATATAAATTATTTCATTAGGAAAATTTAACAAAAAACTAACAGTGTGTACTTAAAACTAAATTATTAACTAGATAAAATAAAAATAAAAATAAGAACACTACAAACATTTAATTTGAGTTGACTGTTGAATACTGTTTCAATGCTGAATAGTATATAGGAATTGGAACTATATATATGTATACTATAGAGATTGGAATTATCAAAAATAGTATTAAGAACTAATATCACTGATGAGACAGTTTGTATGCAATCCACAAGGGTCGAGGAATAATTCATTCATGCGACCAATATAATTATCCAATAATGAAACATTTGATCTATGATGAAGGCGACGAGTTGAATAGTATCTAGGCTTTCCATAAATAATTTTCAGGCATTTATTTTGTAGGATTTGTAGTTTTTTACGGTGGGAATTTGCGCATTGGCTCTATGCAGGGAACCCATAGAGAATCATAGGTCTAATGATTGATGTATATAGTAAGAGTTTATTTTTACAAGATAATTTTGATTTTTTATTAATAAGTGAATACAGTAGTTTAATATGAAGATGGGATTTTAAAATGACTGTTTCAATATGGTTTTTAAAAGTTAATTTTTTGTCGAATGTAATTCCTAGATATTTTACATGTTCTTGCCATGTTAATCGGGAATTGTTTATTTTTAAAACATTGTTACTCGGTAAATATCGGGAAGCTCGTCTTCTAGTTGTAACGCGATCTTCCGGGATATTAAATTTAACAACAAAAAAAATATATAAATAAACAACAACAAACTTTCGAATCATTATAATACTTAATATAACAAAAAATTTTATTTATGAAAAAAATTAAATATATAAATAAATTTATTATGATTGTCTAACAACCAATCTGTTATAAATAAACACAACAAAAAAAAATATCCAATGGACAGCAGTCAGTTTCCAATCCTCACGAATATTTGGCATCTAAGGAATAAAAAAAAAATATGAGAACCAATTTCAAAACTGAATTCAATATGCTATACGATAAATTAAATAATCAATAAATTATTTCCACTTTTTCTTCGACTTAGAATCTGCTAATTTCGGGAAAATATAATATTAAAATTGTTGGGCGCCATCTTCTTGTAAGAAGATCCCGTCACGCGTTTATAATGTCGGCTATCTCATATTGCGTAGGCGTGGGTGATCAATAGCAGTATCTAAAGATGTTAAAACAGTTATGTTCCAAGTTGCTCTTTCACTTAGATACAAAGAAAAGTGAAAAGGAAAATATTAACCAAGAATAAAAATATGAAATTTACTTTCTTCCAGATTCTATAACTCACTGAACAAATTATATCACAATAATAATTATCACAAAAACCAGAATTATAATAAAAAAAAATAATTAAGACATGAAAGGAACAGCTTACCCGAAATTACCTTGCATATAAAATATGGAATTTAGTTTTTCTTTCCACGCGGTTGACTGTAACACGCCATTAGCTGGTTTTCTCACGTACGAACAAAACTCCAGATCCTCACACGATTTTTACAATCCAGGTAATTCCGCAGACGATATGTGCAGCTTATTCTTAGGGAGGTTTATTAACAAAATATCTTTATAGAGATACAGTCCAACAAAAGTTTATGATCACAACCAATTATTAATAAAAGAAACGTTCGATCTATTGCTTTACAAATCACAAAAAAAATAAGGTATACCAAAATAGCAATGATCAACCAATAACACAGTTCCGTTTTATCTTATTATCACAACAAAAGCACGCAAAAGTTTTGTACACCAAAATTGTATATACAGATATTATCGCACAAATATATTAATTATCTATATAAAGATTTGCAAATTTTTTTATACTTAGCTAAGTTTTTGTAGTAATCCGGAACTCCAAAATTATATTATCCGCATACAATATAATTTATCCATCATCAAAAATTAAAGTTGGCTGATCTAGTGGGTGATGTGTCCTCCGCAACGGTCCAAGAATAAGAGCCCGAAAAATAAGTCCAAAATTGTCTCCATGCCTTATTTACACACACATTTTTATCTCGAACATAATCATTTCATCCCTCCTTTATCAATAACATTCTATATACATTCGTTTTCGATTAGCTGCTTATGTAATAGGAATGGGGAAATGATAATTATTGTATGTACTGCAATTGACTCAATGCGATCGAGAATACAAAAAGAAATTAACGAAAGTAAATAACATTTTCGCATTAGTATGCGAAATAATAATTGATATATAAATAAAATAATTTGGATATAACCAAAATAAATAAAGAAAATATATACATATAGATACAGAACAAAATAAATGCAATCCAGAATCTTGCAACCCAAAATTTCAATAATACATGTATGTACTAAAAGAAATGTTTATACACAAATACTAAATTAAAGAAAAAGAACTTAAATAAACTTAATCAAAACTTACCACGGCCATAATATTTGTCAGCATTGGAAACGAACGAAACAATTATAATTCCATCTAAGGGAAATTATAAGCTAGAACCTAAAACTATGAAAATTATAATCTACCCCGTTACATAGTAAAGAATATAGCACGTGTTTTACTATCGTTCAGTTTGATGTTCCATTTATTGCAATGCTCAACGATACAGTCAATGTTTTTTTGGAGGGTATCCACTACTTCATCAGGGCACTTTGATGACGTGTAAATAGCCGTATCATCCCCATATAATGCGTACTCAGTATCTTCCCTAAAAATACATTGTATATCTGATGTGGAAATATTATACAAAATAGGAGATAACACAGCCCCCTGGGGTACACCACTGATTACAGGCTTTAGAGCTGATACGTCCTTGTTACTGGAGACATAAAGGGATCGATTAGAAATAAAATATTAGATTAATTTAATCAGATATGAGGGGAAATTTAGTTTGGTCATTTTGTATAATAACCCATCATGATGCCATACTCTGTCAAATGCCTTTTCAATATCAAATAGCACAAGGCCAGTTGACAGTTTATTAGAGATATTGCTGGTGATAGTACTAGACAGTCTTTTTAGTTGATGAACTGGGGAGTGTTCATTTCGGAAGCCGAATTGTTGTCCCGGTAGTATATCTTTGGACATTACAAGTTCATTGATTCTTTTATGAATACATCGTTCAAAAAGTTTACTGATTTGGCTAAGAAGACTGATAGGTCTATAACTATTAGCGTTACTTCTGTGTTTGCCAGGTTTAAATATAGGAATTATTCGGGCTGTTTTCCATTTATTTGGGAAGTACGATAGTCTTATGCATATGAGTTCAAAATTTGGGTTAAAAATACTACAGCCTTACGTGGAAGATTTTTAATAATACGATTGTTTATGTTGTCGTCCCCCGGAGATTTTTTATTCTTGAGCCTGTTAATATAGCTTTTAAGCTCGTTCGGATTTATAATTATTGAGTGTTATTGTGATATAAAGTGGGTATACGTCGTTGACGCTTCCGCAATATCTTAGACAATTTCCACATTTTATTGGAATTTTTATTATTTTCAATATCTTCTAATAATCTATGAAACCGTATACTGAATTTCACCTTGAATTCTTGCGTTTAAGTCTTTAACTATACAGTTTTAAGGAGATTATTGCGATTTCTAAGATATTGCCTACGTCTGACGTTACGCAATTTAATCAGCATCTTGATAGAGTCAGGGATGACCAATGATTCAGATTGTCTCTGTATTCTAATTGGTCATTTAGGTATTGCTATTTCTCTAGCCTCGTACAATGCATTGTATAGACTATCAATAAGTCTGTCAATATCCTCTATTGATACAATGTTTTGAAGGCCGGATAAATCTATTTTATTACTAATGAGACTTCTAAATTTGGACCAATCAGCAAGAGCATAATTATAAATAGTCGATGTTTTGTTAAGCTCTATATTGTCTGAATATAACTGAAATAACACTGGAAAATGTTCTGAACTGAGCTCATATTTAGTTCGGAGGTCAGAGATTATATTATTGTTATTGGTTATCACAAAGTCTAATACCGAACCATATTTAGAATTGGGAGAAAAATACGTAGGTTCTATCGAATTTTCAATAATAAAATTGTTGTTAATCAATTCGTTATACAGAGCTATTCCAACCCTATTACTTTTAATATTATCCCATAGCCTATGTTTTGCATTGAAGTCGCCACAGATGTAATATGTGGATTGATGGTTGGTTAATATTTGTATGTCACTAATAAAGTCCTTTAGTATTGCATTAGATGTTCCACCCGAAAAATAAGCAGTGATGATTTTAACATTGCCATTGTAAGTACTAATATTAATGCCAATGGCCTCAAATCGTTTCAAATTAAAAGCTGGCAGAAGAGAATGTTTGATTGACTTATGTATAATAATGGCTACTCCCCCATGAATAGCATTTAATCGATCTAATCTATAGACTACAAATTTGGGATGATATAATGTTTTGTCGGGTTTTAGCCAAGTTTAAGTAATAGTGGCTATTTGGATATTATTATTTAAAAGGAAGTCAAAAGTTTCATCAATTTTGTTTGTCAAACTAGTAGCATTCCAAATACACAAATTCAACTGCTTCATTATTTGGTGTTATGTAAATATTTAATTGAAAGGCGAAAGCATACCTCAAACTGCTCCGTTTTATTAGTGCACTTTGACAGATTGCATAGTATGTCACTCATCATCAATAACAGTTCAGATTCTGAAAATTAGGCATTGTTATTTATTATTCTGTCATTAGTGTGGTTATTTTTATGTTTATTATTGCTACTTAAATTGTTGTCACATTGAAAGATGTTTTGTTGATTTGGATATGTAGTGCCGCTGTTGGTACTTTTATTGAACATACTATTCCATGCCGTATGTATTGGGGTCGGCCTCAGTTTTACCATGCCAGGGAAATCCTTTAGGTTGTTTATATTTGGAGGTAGCACCTTTCGATCTTGGATGTTTTTAATTTGCCTGTTGATATTCACATTTTCTTTGATTATTTGGTATTCTTTTAATTTAGGACAATCTTTGGAAGAAGTAATGTGAGCGTCTCCACAGTTGGCACACTTGTTATTAGCCGGTTCAGTGCTGCATTTGTTGGTAAGATGGTTACCACTGCATTTACCACACTTAAACACTTTATTACAGTGTGACGATCCATGCCCAAACATTTGACAGCGGCGGCATTGAGTTATACTTCTGTTGGTACTATAGTGTGAAAAACGAACTGCTGTGTGATGAATGTGTTTAATTTGGTGAAGTGTTTGCATTTTTATGTGTGTATTGTTAAATTTAACCAGAAAATATCGGAACACAGTTTTATTATCAGATATTTTATGATGGATTGGATGTATACCAATTATATACTCCGTATTTATGCCTTGTAGTTGTAAACCAGATTTAATTTCATCAGCAGTAAAATCGTTCGGTAAACCATGAAAACATACTTTTAGAGGTCGATCAATTGATGATCCGAAAGTAAAATGCTCAATTTTATCAATTTTTAGCTGATCGATTATTTTTCCATATGATTCTGCATCAGTAACCATTATTTTTAATCCTATACTGATGATTTTTATTATGTAATCTTTGATGTTAATTGAAATTAACATTTGTTTAATTTTTGAGTGAGATTGACCTTGGACGACAATCGGAGGAACGTATGATTTTGATTTTTTCTTATTTTGCAATATTTCGTCATCATTCAGGTTATCAGATGATAAAGGTAATTCATCAAAACGATTTCCCGTTGGAATATTTGCCTCTATATTTATGTTTTCTGTTTCCATTGCATTTGTAATAATTGCATTTGTGATTGTGTTATTATTCAAGGATGTTCCAGCTTCACTATAATTCTCTTGTGCCAACATTAGTAAACTATTTTGTTTTAATAACTCTAGATTATAATTGGTTTTTTGCTTTAACAGCTCTAGACTGTTACCTTTTTTGATGGCATTGACGCCATCATTAGTTATACACTGTGATTTTCTCTTTGTAATGATAAGAAACTTAGTAAACTTCACTATATACTATATGTAATATAGTAAAATAATAGCACTGCTCAGAATAGATTAATATATAAATACTTTTATATATTATACAACTTAATATTTATTTTATTTTATTTCACTATTTAAATTTTATTTCGATCTTTACCGTAGCGATGATCAAACTCGAATGAAATATCGTAAAATCGTATAATATAGATAGAAGGTTGTTGAAATATAAAAATCCCTTTGACTACAAATTTTATTAAATAAAAAACGAAGAAAAATGAAGTTTGTTCTAAAAAATAATCAAACCTATCATTTTTGACAAGTAAAGGGTGGTTTGAAATTTTTAAAAAAAGAAAGAGGCTGCCTAAAAATTTATAATGGAAATACCACAAATTTTTGAATAATGAGAATATTCACCAGATTAAATTTTCAACGTCGATGAGACAGCTTTATATTAGAAGAGACTGCATTCTCCAACTTTTATTCCAAAAATTGATCGAAAGACTGGAAAATTATATATAAATGTAACGCTAACTCAAGCGAGATTTTAGATTGTGTCGAAATTATAGCTCTATAGCTTGCAAGGAATTAAAACAGTCTACACTTCATGCGTGTCTGGAAACCTTTGTTAACTTAAATGGTCTAGACAGGAAACGTTGTCCCATTTGAAGAAGCAAAATTTAACAGAATAATATCGGTGTTTCTAATTTAGAAGGGGACGGATTTTCCGATATGAAAATTAAATTACTCCACTGTTAATATTATTACCACGGATCCTCATTTAAATTTAATTGATTTATGCAACAAGGAATATCTTTAACTAAAAAATTAGAAAAAATTTCGTTGAAAAAGTTCCTTCAGTAGTACGTAGCGGAAAATGTAAATGAGGATTGAAAAGTTTTATATCTCCTTATAGAGAAATTTTGAAAGAATTGCAAGATCGATAAGCAGGTAACTGCAACTACGTCAGATAACTTTTGTAATTGAGTTAATTGAAACAAATAGATTAGTTGTAATTTTTAATTTTGTGATCGTAATAAATTGTTTCTATTTACTTTTTACGCTTTTTGCCGTAGGCACTTGGCGAAACACACTTATACTTAATAAACACATTTTTATTAATCACTTGTTTTTGTTGCGCAGAATAGTGTTGTTTGTTGACAAACAAACAAATTGTTTCTATTTGTTTTATAATAATTATAATTATCATTTTTTGAATATATTTTTTGTTGTATTTTGAATTTTTGTATTTCATCATAATGTTGAATTTCATTTCTTTTAATAAAAGCTTGACTTACTTTTTTATTCAAGTAGTATTTGGAACGAAATTTCATCACACCTTAAGATTTCAATATAACACGGTACACATTAAAATTTTTTTATTTTATTAAATTATTTCGCATAACACTGTCTCGATACTACACGATATACCGTGTTTTGTATAACACGGTACGATTTAACCGTGTTATACAAGGGACACTTGTATAGTCAAAATTTGGTTTACTAAATAATGTAACACTTCACTTTCACTAAGCTGTATCATGTGTTGATGCGGGCATGCCACGTGTCATTTTAAAGTTACACATAGTGTGGTCCTTGCCTGCATTGATTGTCAATTAATGAAACATGATTCCAAATTTGACGTAAAAATCTAAAATTGAAGGCGTTCTGTTTGCAACAAATTATCTGACATTCAGTTAATTTAAACAGATAGGCCCCATAAAATTATAATTTTCGTATAGATATTTCTTTTAATGGTGCTACCTTTGTTATTACTAGCGTAGACTAATTCAGAGGTGTATCAAAATGCATGTGGTACGATAGTTTTTGGTTTTTGTTTGTAGATAAAACTCGAAAAATCACGTTTCATATTCCACCAGCTTTGTCCAATTTCGGTTGGAAGGAGATCATCCTAATCAAGCTTCAGTAGCCAGAGGCTTTGAAATACAGAATTTATAACTGGATCGTGGCAGGTGTCAACCACATCAATAATATTCATTTAGTTGCCTTTTGGTGTTCGCCCAGAAGACCTTTAGACTGGAAGGTATTATATCTTATTTTGAATTTCAATTTAGACCAATTGTTTAATGCCATTCGTAGTGCATAAAACAATTGAACTGCGAGGATTGAGCCTCATGATTTTCTGTAAGTTACCGTGTTTAAACATTAGTGAGAATTGATCAGCTCTCTTTTCGTGTTTTATGGATAATCGTAAACGTTGAATCCAGCTAAAGATAGATTGAGATCCAGTATCAAACAGATATTTATATATCTGGAATATTGGTATGTCCGACGGATGAACATAAGGCCATTTTCGTAAAGGATTTCAGATTATGCGCCTATATCTACCGCCATCTTAAATTAGTGGGCCAGCTCGTTCGATGAAAAAAAACCATCTAATCCAAAAAATCTTAAATTACACGCGATTGTTAACCAGATGGTTTATAGTACTTGTTGGTAAAAAGTTAACAGAATGAGTTGTATATTTACGCAAAATTAAAAGGACATAAGACGGCAATTTTAAGAGATATCCCTAAATAAACTGTAGGTCAGAGAGTCTATGAGTTGGATTTTGTATTGGTGGACTCCATTCTAAAATATTACACCTCTTCATTAGACCCTTAAAAAGTTTATAAAAAATTGGATGGTCGAGTTCTTCTCCTCCTTAGCCCAATATGCATGTTGATTTTATCATCCAATTGGTCAAACATATATAGCGATCCATTCTACTTCTTATACCTCCCCACGTTTATGAAGCTGACCCAAACAATGCTGTTTAAAATATCAAAAAATTTCCAGCAAAAAAAAGTGTTTTCGCCCGCTAGAGGCATCACTATCGTAAAAAGGATATTTGGAGAAATTTTTAAGCAAATCAATAATTCTCAGCAGGAAATTTTATGAAAAAGAAGAGAAAATAGGTAGAAGATTGACAAAAAACCTTACAAAAGCTTAAAAGTGTATATAGTATACATAAATTAAATGTACGTTACACTAATCTTGTGTAGCAAGGATTAATGGTTAATGACAAGGCATCGTAGAGATGTCTACGCTTAACGGTATATGAAATTATGGGGTGTACTACGAAATCTCGGTTTTTTAATTTCAAGATTTGGACTTTCAACATTTTGTAGTTGCAAGATTAATAAAAAAAAGCAATATTTTGTTAATGCAACATATGAAAATGCAATAATTGTAGAGGCTGACGGCTTCGATAACTCTCACGGGCATTTAGCCCTCCATCCAAATTCCATTCCTATTAGCCATTTTCTAGAACTTTATCGCAAACTCATTTTTAAATTTTATCAAAAAATCATTTAAGAGTTCCATTTTCCTACGTGCCAAATTTCAAAAATTCAAACCAGGATTTCCAAAAAATCGGGTATTTTCTTATACAGAACCGTAATTTTGAAAACCGAGATTTTGAAAATCGGGATTTTAAAAACCGGGATTTGGAAAACCGAAATTTTGGAAACCGATAATTCGTAGTACACCCCATGATTTCATATACCGTTAAGCGTAGATATCTCTACGATGCCTTGTATTTGACAATCGAACCGCCACTACACTTTTTACTATAGCAAAATTAAAATAATCTATGACTGCCGCACCGCATATATATGTTGGCTTCTAGAAGACATATTGACAGATTATGGCTCATGGTTGTGGCTAAATTTGCTTGCATCGGTAAACTGATTTTTTTAAACTGTTGTAAAGCTTTGTGTCATTTTTAGTTTGTCGGAAACTTCACTATAGTGAGAAAAAATATGTTTAAACGTTTTGAAGCAAAAAAAGTGAATTTTTATTTTAAGAAAAGATTGGCGGATACAGAAAGGCTCTCAAAATATACTAAAATTATCACAATCGTCATAATGCAGATACAGGGCAAAACAAAAAATCCCAAGTTTGAGCCTAAGGCTTAAAATTTAAACATCGAAGATGGGGCTTGTAATTTTACTTAATGCCTGTATAGAAAAGTTTAATCCTACTGATTTGTTTTGGGCTAGATTACTTGTATTTATATAAACCTAAAAATAAAACAGTTTAAGCGTGATTCGACCCCAAAAACATCTTCGATGTTAAAAATCGCCTACGTTGGTAGCACTCCATAAATTTTTGAAGTCATTTTATTGTGAAATGTTTTCAATTTTTTAACTAAAGTTTAAATGACGTATTGTAATGTTTCGGTGGGGATAAGGACAGTATACAAGCTATTTGCTAACATGTACCTTCATATCTATAAACTTCTGTAAACGAGAGATACACAGGGTCAAACATGGCCGTTTTAGCGAATTTTTGACGCTCAGTTGAAACCATAGAATAGTAAATGCCTTGCATATGGCCTACGGGTCCCATTTGTAGTATGAATGTCCCATCGTGTGGTTGGAGCCTGCCTAATACATTTTATTGATGGTCTTACCAATTAAATTGCCTATACCGTAATATGTACGGGCCACATTTCATTACTTGCTCAGTCGAAATCATATGAAAGCAAATGGCTTGTGTATATGACTCTGATCCCATCGTATATGTTAATGGCCTTGCGGATTTGTTTTACTGATGGTTTTTTTAAGCCATTTACTTCCGTGATATCTAAAGGCGTCTGTGGTCTGAGATACATGTTTCGACCACATGAAGGTTTTTTTTATTTTGGAATTGTATTGAAAATTTATTAAATTTTAAACAGTTATTGAATTTCTATTAATCTGCCGCACATAGTTTGAAAATCAATAGATCACTGAGAGTATTTTTATTGTATTAAGCGAGGACGCAGACCATTATTTTAAAAGTTTTATTTCGGGATGGTTTTCAAGCCAGCTTTATAAACGTGTCCTCCACAAACATTTAATAAAGCAATTTCAAAATTTTGGTTTTATATTTTAGTTTTAATTCTTTCAAATGAAAATTTTCAATTTTAATATTTTTATTTGATTTTAGAAACAAAACTGCTATTTTTCGACAAACAGTTTTTACCTTTATTATCAATGGGTAATTTTCAACTGCGTATTTCAGTAACTAGTTTTTCTATCTTTATCGGCTGCCATTTTCTATTGGCATACTTTTAAAAGATTTTGATTTGTTATCAGAAATTTAATTCTCAATTGAAGAGGCCCATAAATTTAGCTAAAGCATTATATGTAGTACTGAAAACTACCGATGTGGCGCTGGAAGCAGTAACAATTTTTAATATTTCCATATTATTATGTAGCATATCATTTGGAAGGTCTTGGGCCAATATCAATTACTTGCAGCTTAGTTCACAAACTTGCCGTTTGGTACTGGTAACATTGTAAATTTCTTAAAAACCACCACCATTTCTTAACTAATCGACGCATCGTAATTGATTGGTAATAGAATTGGCTCCTCCTGAGTATAAACTGTTTAGACGTGTATTGGGTTGTTTAAAAGGCCATTTTGATCGAGGCTGAAGCAAGGTTATGTATTCTGTGTACGTAACTGGACAAATTGCCATCGGTATAAATGATTTACCTAAGTAAACTACTTTCCCGTAAAACAATTTTCGTCCATTGCGACGTTTCCGTCTCTAGAAGAGACGGAATATCGTGTTAGAGACGGAAATGTCCAACTCATACATTAAAAAAAATGAAATTTGTACTAAAAGAATCCGAATTAGCATTTTGTTGGAAACCAGAATCGAAATAAAAATCAATTAGTAAAAGAAAAAGCAAAGTTGAGTTAAATTAGGAAGGAAAATTAAATAAAAGACGAAGACGACGATCAATTGAAATACTAAGTACCAAATAGAGACGAAACAGACTGGTAATGGGAATGTAAATACGGAAGAGAGAAAAGGCAGTAGAGTTATGCAATTCAAATGAGACGAATTCGACCGTAGTTTGGGATAAATACAACTTACAAATTAGGGACATTTTCCACTTAGAATTGTTCATCGCCACGTTTTATTTTTTTTCCTCAATTACAAAGTTACGTGGTGCGCGCAACAAAAAATTAATAGTTTGTGTTCGGGAAAAATTATTATTAAACTAAATTTACCATATATGTAATATCAAATTTTAAAAAGTTGAAAGTGTGGTGTTTAGGTGTAATAATTTTAATAATTTAAATTAATATTGTAATTAAAAAAAATCGAATAATAAAACATTGTGTGCTGAAAGTTAATAATGGTGAATTAAATTTAGTTAAGATTAAATTAAAATATGGTGAATTAATTTTATATTTAAGATACAATAGACGGTTGAAGGTTAAGGTATCTAGTACATTTAAGATACAATAATATTAGATGGATTAAATGAATTTTTATTTGAAATGAATTTTTCAGAAAAACCTTTTCCTACAAATTTTAAGCTAATTTTATTTTTATTGATTTAAATAATATTTGTTGATTTTGTTGTTTTCGATTATTATATTTGTTTAAATTAAAAAATGTATTATTATATTGTAGTCGTACAAAAATGTATTTTTATACAGAATAAATAAAATGAAAATAAATGATGTGCTTAAGTTTTTTATGTAATAATGTATTCTATAAAATTATAACCTGAAAACCATAAAAAAACTGGCTTACCAATGTGCCCCAAAACAGTCTAGCAAATGTTAGTCAATTTCGTCTCTCTATTGTTTATAAGAAATGACCGTCAAAAGACCTACCCGTTTTTATGTCTTTTGTCTGTCCATTATGACTTACAAAAGCCGGTCTGATTTTACGAAGCGTATTCGTCCGTAATTTGTTAGCCAATTGTAATGGTCAAATTTCGGTCGAATCAGCTGCGACAGAACTGTCTCTAAATGTTCGTCTCTTTTCTGGCAAGGATTAGACGCACAAACGACTGAACAATTGACCGACAATTGACTTATTTCGTCCCTTACGGACGAATGGTCAATTTTCGGTCTTTTTATGGCCATAAATCCAAAAATTGTTTTACGGGTTTTACGTCTTTCGTTAGGACTCGACCGGAAATTTTCCATGAATCAACAAATGAAAGCGGGATTAAAGCAAATTTTATCGAAATCTGATAATCGCTTCATTCCAGTTTGTATCAAACTTGTCACTCACTGTGGTGGTTTCCTTTTTCTATGGTGGTAAGCAGAAATTATTTTCAGTTTTAAAAATTAGCATTTTTGCCTCTACATATTTTAAGCGAATTTTAAAATCGCCCATGTCCATGATATAGCTTCATTCAGTTTTGACACATAAAAAGCTTAGTTAGTCAAACTCCTGAACGTTAAATTAGCTAAAAAAAACTCAGTAGCACTGGTAATGGAGGCAATAAATATGGCGAATTCAACATCTTTCGCAAATATAATCAAAATTTTCTCTACAGTATATTATTGCCGTAGTACGTAAATAAACCTCTGCAGTATACTCATACATTATAAATACTTGAAGAATATTCAAATTATTTGGATTTATCTTCACCAAACACCGCAACAGTACACAAAAAATTATCTGTCTCGTACCATCCAAATAGAGTAATCAATCATATTTTCCAGTTAAATAATATACAAACGTACATCCGCACAACATTCCAAACAAGTATACCCAATCAAAATTTCCATATTTTCTCCATTATTTTTCAATTTTCCGCATATATACAAGAAAATTACGTTATCCGCATTCTTCTCCGCATCGTATAACGGAATTCTAATTCAATCAATCATCAATTAAAAAATTGAACACAAAAATTACGATTTAATGAGATAATCCCGTGGCATAAAGCCTCCGTACTCCTTCAATCCACAATATAATGTATCCGCGTGTACTTTCCGATGCATCACTCAAATATGATTGGTTTGTAAAGTAGCGCGCAACACCAAAATGATGAATGATGATGATTAAAATTCGATTAATGGTTACGCGGATACGGATGCCGAATTATAATTTTTTTTTTGGTTTGTGTGAGAATGTAAAATGCGAACGACGAGTTTATAGAAATTCGATGATGTGAAAATAATTTTTATGATTTCCAAATTTGTTTGCGGGTGGTGGTGGGTGGTTGCTTTTCATATATATATATATATATATATATATATATATATATATACTCGTATGTACTATAAATTGTATTAAGAAACTCTATCTGCTCGAATCAACAAAAAAATTGCTTAATACTCGCCGCCTTATTGTCTCGACTAATTTTATTTGAATTCGGTTTTAGTCAAATCGTATATAAATCCGGATTAAATTGACAATTTTCTTCAAACTTCAATATAATCACGATGACAATCATCATCATCATCGCGCAATTGGAAAATTTTTGTGCTAGATATGCGTTATTTGCGGAAAATTTTTTTATTTTTTTTTTTATTGCTCACAGATTTTTTGGTGTTTTGGCAATAAAACGCAAATTGTTTGGCAATAAATGGTTTTTTAAAATAATAAAAGCCTAGATTTTATGGTTTGTTATTTGTGAAGAACTTTCAAGATTGTTTTGAGTGGATTTTCATTTATGTTCGCACTTCACAAACAAAAAAACCAACTGTCAAACTTTTATCGAGTTAGTTATGTGCTTAACTGATTCAGGCGATTGTTTGGCGCTCGCTGTTTTACGACCTTATTGAATTCGTAAATACATTGTGATATCCGCCCAAAATAAACAAATGGGTCGAACATTTCCGTGAAACACAAAAATAATGGTTATTTTTTTTATATTTGAGCATTGTTTAAACCCCCTTGCTATTCTCCGGGTATCACATTTCAAACTTAAAGTCAAACGACGGTCATAATGATAAGCAAATAGGGATGAGCAGGACAAATGTTAAATCATAAAAGGATTTTAGTAGGAGTTCACGGTTTAGCTTGCACTTTACCATTTCCATTACTGAAAAATGAATCAACTGATACAAATTGGATCGATTGGTAGTCAACAATGTTACGAATTTGGCCTGTAAAACTCATATCACTTTCGTCGTACTGGTTTACAAAAACACAACAATAATAATTACCACAATTATTTACTAACACACTTTACACCATGTACAATTATTTTAAACCACACAGCTAATTGCACTTTAAACATCATTAAGCGTTTGCCCGCTATTAACACTTTCATTCGCTTTTATTAAGCTTTTTAACTTTTGGCATATCCAAGACCTATTAATTTTGAGTCTGGTCTCATTCTTCGTTTTTCCCCTTTCATTTTCCTGGTCCTGGTGTGGGTTGGGTGAATGAGAATGAGCGATATTTCAATTTCAGTGTTCGTCGAGCATACACAAGCTCGATATTGATATATGTCACAGCCGGTATATGCGCACGGTCCATGATTGTATTTGATGCCACTAAACCCGTTGCGTGTTTTCCAAACAGCAATATAGATGTAAAAATGGGGGTGCTTTCCAATATTTTATCACAATAAATTTATTTTATTAGTTGCTTTAGTTCTCGAACAATTAAACCTTTTTCTTTTGTTTCACAATCAACGTTTACCATGATAATGTTTTTTCTTAAAAAAAAAAATATATTTTCTTACATACAAAATTTTATGATCCCACAAGAAATACTTAAATGAATTACAATTTACTATTGGAGGATCACGAGTGGCACGTAGCGGGTATATGGGAAACTCAACTAGCTATGCCAATTTGAAAATACGCGTGATTTTTGTTATTACAAAATGTCATTGGGCCTGTTTATACGAGTTGAACAACAACCTAACTACAACAACATACGTTTTCACGAGAAAACGTTCTTGAAGTTAGTTACGTATGCATGTGTAAAATAATTTTCATTTCGTATTGAAGCAAAACATTTTTTATAGCTTTTATGTGTGTGTTAGTAAGTTCCGATTCGTAAAAAATTCGTGTTGAAAAATTACGCAAAACAAAATTTTAGCTTATAGACAGGGGGAAAGAAGAGAAGAAATTTTTGCAAGATAACTAATTTAATTTTTATTTTTTCCGCTAGCTGGGCTTTCCAACTTTTACAATCGTCAATACGAATCTGATGATGACAAGTGCCATCTCACAATAAATAATTTAATTAGTTTACAATAATGATGATAGGTGCCATCTTGCCATGACTACTTAGCCTAAATGGATATAGAGAACTAAAAGTGGATCTGAAGGCAAAACAATTAAACTGATTGGGTATATTTTTGTATGTTAATGTTTATTTTCATAAAGTATGTCGTGCTAAAATTTTATGGAAAAAAAGACTCAATGAGCTTATTTTTAATTCGCTAGATGTCACTACACAAATTACTTTTCTTCTCACTGCTTTGGATGGAAGATACTTGTCAAAAGGCACAAGTAATTATAGAATGCAAACTAAATTATCTTTTTATGTTACAGGTAAATTCCGAGTATTTTTCACGAGTATGATGCTGATAATTTACTTGTACACGACAAGTTCGTGGTTGCATCAGAATCAGATAAGTATTGTATTTTATTTGTTATTCCGATTTTTTGTGGTTTTTTTTTCTATTTCTAGAAACTGCTTTGAACATACTCTTCACCGTAGATGACTCATGTCGTTCACCAATATGACGATGTGAATGTGAAAGTACATACATTTATTGTTAGATGCTCCAGAGTCGTTTGCTACCGATCAAGTCATCATCTTAGGATGTGAAGCCAGTCGTCCACTCTGCGAATATGCACCGAAACCTCTAAAATGTAATTAAAAAACGTAATTTAAAGAATGTGTGTTGTGATTATTTATGTGTAAACAGAATTCTCCGATTTGGTCCATCATGATAAAGAGCCCTTTAACCTATATTGAACAATTGTCACCTTATATAACTAGATTTTTGTTGTTGTTGTAAACAATTGATGAGTTATGGATTAACTCATTGGTAGTTTGCACAGCTTCACAACGGGACGATGTGTAATATTCGTCACTGTTTTGACCGTTGCCTCTCTCGTTTGCCGTCGTAGTCGTAATCCGTATTCTGCAGGCGGCCTTTTACCTTCAATATCCCGTCATCGTCGATGAATGGCGCAAGTGGCAACAGCTTTGATTTCTCAGCCACTCTCCTGTGACACCGTGGACTTTTTATATCTGCTTCGAACATTTTTCGTTGTACCAAACTAAAACATTCCCTTTTCGCTTTTTTGATTTCTATCGCCGTTAGTTGGGATATTTTATTCGTAGGTCGGTGTGTATGGTTTATACAGCGTTGATTGTTGTGGTTGTTGAATCCAATTTTTAGTTGTTAAACTAAAACACCAAGAAATCCGGATCTCCAAAAATTGTCGCCTCAGATCGATGAATAAAAACACAAGTATTATAATATTATTTTTTATTTTATCAAGCTGATGTTTCTTCAGTGAAATACGATGGTAAAGTGAACGAGAAAAAAGAATTATATAAAGGTACTGAAAGATTATACAATAAAAAGTAGTAAAATTATACAATGCAAAACTACTACAATTATACAATAAAAATTATACCATAATTATACAATTCACGATTATACCAATTATAGAATTCAACTACTGAACTAACTGTGCCATATGGCTTACAATAGCTAAGTGAGATTGTTAAGGCTTGTTACAAATTTAAAGAAATTAAATTATTAATATTGATTCTAAATTTTACATTATGTCAAATAAAGATTTGTAAATAATTCAAAGGTAAGAAAATTAATTAATTAAATTAAGTTAAGTTAATAATTATTATTTTTAGGTGAAAATATATGATGAAATTATACACGGTGTCGTCCGACTACTACTCGTATCTTTGTGGTACATTTAATCGCCTCTAAATAGCGGAATACATATGCCACACTTCTGAATATTTTCAATAAAATGCACTGTCTTTCAAACATTTTTGCAATCCAGGATTCCTCTTCTACTTTGGTCTCAGCATAAAATATATCACGTGATTTTGGCTTTCGATATTCCATCTCGACGACTTCATCTCTTATATATTTGATCTCGTTGCTCGTTGGCCACAACTCTTGCGGCTTGCGTAATAAGTCTGGTCCTTTCCAGCATTGGTTCAGGCTAGATAATTTTTCTGGAGTGACACCTCTGGAACCGTAATCTGCCATATTATCTTTGACTTAACGTGTGCCCAGTGTTTCCGAGGAACGCCATCAAGTATTTCGCCCGTTCGATTGGCAATAAATGTCTTCCAATACGTAGAATGTGTAGAAAGCCACGATAATATGATCGTTGAATCGGTCCATGCAAAATATTGTACGTTGCAGCTTTGTTCTTTTGGGGCCACTTTCCTCAATTGTGATTTCACCATCCTCTTTCACCATTCGAATGTATATTGCGGCACAGTAAGCCCCTTTACTCGCAACTGAGAATCCAAGAATTTGGACCTTCCCACTATACTCTATTAATCTTGGTACATTAAAATTTTGGAAGTGTACGAATTAACCCCGTATTCTCCTATATTCTTCCTTCGTTTCAATTGGTAATTTATTATTCCAATTTACCTTGATGAGTCATAATTTATGAAACAAGATTTTCAGAAAGATTGTAGATGGAGATAAACACAGTCGCGAGAATGCCGATATTATTTTTCGTTTGTTAATCGTACCATATCTCACTGCCAGTACCTTAAACGTGTATGTATCCTTCCCTTGATGCCACTGTAGGTCAAGAGTTTTAATTGTGCCACTGAGAAAAAAAACAAGTAAAAGTAAAAAAATTAAATACATATAAAATCAAAAAAATATACATATATTTTTGAGGCGAAAAGTCTCGTAGGATAATCTTTTTAATTTTAAAATAAATTTTTTAGCCAAATTTGTTTATAAAAATAAAAAAATTGTTTTTATTTTTAAAAATACTCTCCTTACTTATGTGAAATAGTTTTCTTAAATTTTAAGAGATTGTTTTTTAAGAAAGATTTATTTTAATTTTTAAATAATTAGTTTTTAACAAATGTCACACAATTTTATTAAATCAAAGTAATCCATAATGCACTTTACAAATACAATAACATTAACAATGTTTGCGAATTGCGACTGTTCAAGTCAGCAAAAACAGAGAGGTCATCTACTCATAACATAATATATCTACCACAAAAAGTAAAAAAAATAACTCCCCCTCCCCAACTTTTAATGGACTAACCAGTCAGGATTAAAAACTTAAAAACAAAAATAAGAACTTTATTCCAGCCATCCAAAACTTATAATTCTTAAGTAATAACAAAATTAGCGCGATGTCAATTTATATTTTTTATGAATAAAACATGATTAGATTTTTACGTATTTTGATTAATTTATTAACACAAACATTTAATAATAGAAAAGCCACGACTAGGTTTCATAAATTCAATAATTTTATTATATATAAGTGAAAGATATACGTAAAACTATTCAAATAACTTTATATATTAATTTAGTAATTAATTATACAAATAAAATAATTTCCGCCTTTTTATTTAATAAAAATTGGATTTTGCAACACAGTTTTTTAAGTTTTTCTTATTTTTTTGTTAAGTGACAGCTGGGCGGGTGTCTTAAAGTGGAACAAGTCAGGAATAAAAACTTAACTTAATAAAAAAATTAGAATGCGATAAATGGCATTTCAATGTTATTACCCAGTCAAACTTAATATTCATGTAGGAAACCCAACGAAACCTTCGTTAAATTTTAGCTGTCACTTAATAAAAAAAATAGTGTGCGCTATTTCTCGCACAAAAGAAAATAAGAAAAACTTAAAAATACGATTTGTTGCTGTGTTTTATACACAGCAGCGAAGAAGATAAATTTTTGATGCGGTAGGCAACTATATTTAGTTTTAATAATGTGTGATGTAAAAGCATCTCGTGGATGTGTACATTTTCAAATATGAAACAAATATACAAAAATATATAACAACATGAACAAATAAGAAATTTCTCTAAAAGACATTTCACAATAAAAAAACAGCTGTTTGTAAACGAACACCTGTCACTTAAGATTATTATTTTTGGATGGGTGGAATGTCAAAAAAAAAAAGAAAAACAATTGATTTCGTCAAAAATTCTTATTTTTTTATTACATAAGTTTTTATTCTTGACTGGTTGGGCCATTACATGAAAATTCAGTTTGACTGGGTAATAATATTGAAATACCATTTACCGCATTCTTATTTTTTTTAATTAAGTTAAGTTTTCATTCCGGACTGGTTCCACTTTAACCCCCAGAGCCATTGTGTAAAAATACACACAACAACTGATAAAAAGTTGGTCTACTCATCAATTTGCATTGCAACAATGCAACGATTCATACCTTTAGTATAACACAAGAACATATAGATTTAGCGAATTATATAAAATATTGACAATTGAAAAATAAAACAACGAGAAATTCCGTTTTATTTTTCAATTGTAAAATTGAAAACAATACAATAAATATAATCATTTTCATAAGTTGTCATTATTATCAAAAAAATTGTTATAAAATTCTAGAACTCTTCTTTTAAAATAAATTTTTCTGTTTAAATAAATAAACTTTTTAAATTTAAAAAGTATTTCATAAATCATTTTACAAAATATGTTATTAAAATAAGAAAGCTATTTATTAGTTTGCAAAAATCCCATTTAATTTCAAAAAAATACTTTTTAAATTCAAAAAAAATTATAACTTTTAGAAATTAAAAACGTGGATGAGATAGTTCTAAGTCATTTAGTATTGCTTCTGGTTTATTATTAGAACTTCTAGAATGACCTTTATTGTTGAATTGTGTAAGGATTGCATCACGACCCAAGCTCTGCTTTTCGACATCATGTTTCCGGAAGTTAAGCCAGTGATTTTTGTATTCGCCCTAGTATTAGCGCACTGTCATTTTGATTTGATTTATTTTCGACTTTTGAACGAATGAATTTTTGCAATTTTAAAAATGAGGAGTGGATTATTTAGGCGATGGTTCGTACGAATTTATGTATTCTATGTATATGCAGGAATTTGCTTTGCACCGCTTTGATCGATCCTCACTGTTCTTTGTTTTTATCTGAGATGACAAAATATTAACGTATTTTAATGTACAACTTTATAAGGGCAGTCTTATGGTGGTTGTAGTCCTGTGAGAACCTAATCAACTTTTAAAAACACAAAATCGCACTTATCGAGCGATTTTGCTTATCGTTTGATACTTTATCCATATGCCATGTCACCTATGGCGAGCACTTAATATCTTCTTTAACCGTTGCTCGACTTCCTATAGCACGATTTGAATTGCTGAGCCCCAATGTGTTGAGTCACCTGAAGCACTGAGCTCAGCATTAAGCATCGATGAAAAAAATCGTTCATGTCATTCGCTTGTGGATGATATGATGTTGTGCGTATCCGATGTAAGCCAAGAAGTTTCGTTAATTCAACAAAAAAGTTTTGACTCAAATTCCATCTCTTGATCGGTTGTAATATTGAGGGCAACATCACGGTCGTGGCAATATCTGTCATGCAGTGTGTTTCAAACCACCGCGGCTCGGAGCAGATGTGTGGGCAATTCGTACCCATCGATACTTCCCAATAGATTTCAAAGCCAGGCGTTTTTTAAACCTCTAGTTTGTAATATGAATTAGCGCGACATTTAAAATCAAAAAATTAACTCTGAAGTTCTAGGTCTGCTTTTACTGCGAGTACGCAGCATTATCACTAAAGAGAATTAATTTTGTTATGTAATTACCAGCGGAAATTTTTTATTCGTTATGTATAAATTTTTTCATTAAATAAAACATCGCAGCGGAATAAAATAATAAAAGTGATCCTTAAAATGGTAAATTGATTGATCTCCGAAGTAAAGGAATTCGGTATATGAAATGTTTAAATTTAACAATATTCAGTCTTTCCGGCATTTCTTCCACTAGTAACCAATATTTTCGATTGTTTTTCTAATAGTTTAGATCATACTGACACTTTATGGATGATGAATTTTCCCCAAATTTTCCACATAGTCTCAGTATTACCTAAGCTATAAGAAAAATAACCGAAAGTATTGGTTACTAGTTGAAGTTTTTGAGATATTGGGCAAAAACTGAAAATAACTTATATGGCCGCAGAAAATCAAAAAATTCTAGTGAAAATTCTAGTCGATAAATTTTCTCCAAATTTTCCATATAGTCTCAGTATAGCCTAAGCTATTAGAAAAACAATCGAAAATATTGGTTACTAGTGGAAGAAATGCCGGAAAGACGGAATGTTTAATTTCAACATTTCATATACCGAGTTCCTTTACTTCGGAGATCAATCAATTTGGCATTTTAAGGATCACTTTTACTATTTTATTCCGCTGATATGTTTTATTTAGTGAAAAAATTTATACATAACGAATAAAAAATTTCCGCTGGTAATTACATAACCAAATTAATTATTTTTAGTGGTAGTGCTGCCACTTGCGGTGAGTACCGTAATCTCTTATTTTCCACTGTCAAAATTCTGCTATCTTATACAGCATGTTGTCTTTACCGTTCACATGTCCGATATCCATGGTAAATTGAGTCATGTAATTTAAATGCCTTGCCTTTCTTTAATTACATTCAGTTCTAGAATTACCCTAGTCAGAGGATTATGGTTGGTGGACTCACTCCCGACCTTCGGCGAAATATAAACTATTTCACGTTTTTCGAGAAGAATCTCAGGGCTCCCCAATAATGTGATTGCCAACATGGGGCCAAGAAAAGTTTTTGGATGTCTTGGGCTTCTTTAGTAAACGGCCAAGTCTTCGTGGATTGGAGTCAACGTCTCAACTAGTCTCGGAATAAAGCAATGGTATGTAATTTACCATGTCGATAAACTTGACATTAATTCGTTCACATGAAGAGAGAATGCCAATAGGGGTGATTTTATGACTGAGAAAATCGAAATATTTCGAACCGAAAACGTAGAGTTTGTGTTATTCATCATTTTTTGATGTTACGAGGATGCCGTCGCTGTATATGTGAAAACAAAGTTTTAGTCGGGTTTTAGACGACTTCTTTGCTGAAACGTTTAGAATTAGTATTGATGGGTGGCAAATCCCTAATTCAAGCTCGAATCTAATCTTCGTGGCGTGAATTATATGAAAATTAACTATGGTCACAATATAATAAACCACGGAATTGCTGAATGGTAAGTTATTATATAGTTCGGCTGTTAGAGAAGGAAATTTCATTAGTAGCCGACCACAATGATCAGGCACATCAGTTAGACGTGCGTTTTAAACCTACATTAAACTGTAGCAAGTTTGTGCCTTAGGACTTGATTTTCATGCCATTGGTGACCGATAATATTTATTAAATCTTGTGATTTCAAATTCAAAAATATTGATGTGCCAAAACACCTGACAGGTAGCACCGAAAACTCAGTTCCTGTGACTAATAGAGAAGTCAGATGTTTATGTTGTAATGAATGAGAGCGTGCGACTAAGTCTTTTTATAAAATTGTTTGGCGTTATGCCATGAAGCGCTGCTTTCTAATCTTCACGTGAGTCCGCAACATACGCCTGGTATTTTAACGCTACGTGATCCTGATTTGTCTTTCAGTTTGGGCAATTTCTAACATCGACGTGGATTGACGTCGTTTGGACGTTCGGTTGGTTCGCCGGGTTGCTCCGTAATTGATGGAACTGGGTTACCATATGTTCAAATATTTGATGTTAATTGTTTTGCCCGCGTTCATCAATTGTTCTGGTTCATCCTTTTTTTAACTTACAACAAAGGAATGGTTACTTTGCGAAAAATAAAACAAAAAGCTTTTGGTTTCAGAGACGACGTATATTGGCCGTGGCCACTTAAAGACCTGAGATCCCTAATTTCCCGATTTAATCACGGTTTATAGAAGTGATACTCCCGAAAGTGGCACTTTTCGTCACCCCTCTTTGAAGGGGCTCTTTGAAAATTTTAAAGTACACCCAATTATTACCTTTAAAAAATTTCTTTCATAGTTTTCGGCAAATGTCGATTAAAATTTTAACTCATCTGTTCGTTTATGTAACAGCGAGAAAGATAACTGCAAATCAAATCTCTTACATAACAGCTAACTTAAAGTGACCCGAGTATTCTGAATCATCATTACGCATGCAGTCCATCAATCTACTATACATTATCGGTATTTTATAATTATTTTACTTTACCGATAAAGTGCATCTATATGTCACCGATATCGCCGGTGGAGCCTGCCTTACCTCCATTACTCAAACCATATTACCTATTTGAGAAAAACAGAAATTTACAGTGCTCAAGTGTTAAATATGCAAAGCCCAGTACGATATACAAATTATGTATGCATTATAATATTTTGTGTATAGACTCCATTTAAACGGTTCAATTTCCAGACAATTTATTTGAATAAATTATCGTTCCAAATCTCATAAACAATTCAAAAAATAATGTGAGATCATTTAAAAATTTATGATGATCGTTAAAATCGTTTGAAACGGAAATATTTGTTTATGTTTTAAAAAACAAACAATCAGATTATTGAATCGATCGATCGATTTCGATCACTTAGATATACTTTATACGTATACACACACTGGCGATCTTTATGTATAACCACCGCAGTCATTGATCCTAAACGTTCACGTATAATAATCGTTTGTAACAAATTTATTTATATTGGCGTGCGCATCGCTTTTGTAGTCCCACGCTTACCTGTGTCCGTTTGCACTAATTGAAATGTATATCAAAGATGAGCGGCAGCTTAACAGACAATTGAGCGGTTTGTCGGCACGTTTATTTTAATAAATATAGTAAACCTGCGCTTTCTAAATTATACATTGGTTTATAAATACGCGTAGCCATACATGGGGTTGGCTTGAAAATACCGTTAAAAATAAAATACAGAAGCATGAATACGCTACGCTATAGGAGTACATAAACCAAGTGATTAATTTCAATTCTAAACCGACACAATTATGATGACAACTTTGAATTGATTATACGCGCAGTATAACAATATATAGTGTCTCGACATGTCGCGACAAAATTGATTTCTGATTTTTACATTATCAATGTATCTGACACAAATTAATTTAGAAACCGTGAATGGTGCAACAATGTCGTATACAAGTATTTTTTTATTGTGTGCTCTATTTAATTATGGGTTAGGTACTATAAATCTTTTAAATTTATGATTTGTTTATTGGATGAGAATTTAAAATACTTGAATAACAATAAAATCAATTAACCAAGCGTTTTAGTGGCAAACAATTTCAATTTTAACTGAGCTAAAAGAGGATCGTTCACTCATCATTCTCAATTCACAATTGTTTGGCCTAGTTGGTATTGGAAAATTGTTACACGGGCAATTTGAAATTTTGAAAATTGCCTACATTTTGATGTCGATAATACAGTAGATAGATTTAAACATAATTTAAAAGCACTTGTGTTTCGAAATTACGAAATATTACGTAAATAAATGAAGAAGGTGAGTGCATTTTATAACTAACCTGCAATAAGAGAAAATTTTTGTCTTGTTTTTAATTTGGTACCTCAGTCAAAATAAACTTAAAGCTGTTTCGTAGGTAATTTAAACCAAATACTTCCGTGTACAATCCACTGAATACAAAACAATAATGTGTTATATTTGTTTCAGATCTGTTGAACAGTTTAGAATTGTATGCGAGATCGGAACCTTAAATAATTATCAATTTCACGAGAAAAGGGCGATTAAATGTTTAATGGAAATACAACATTGTTCCAAATCATAAATTAATTCGCAAATTCAAATGCAAATTTTTTATCTTTATATGTTAGATGAATGATTTCTAAGTTGTGCCTGCTGTTGGGGCTAATGGCTATCTGCTATAAAATCCCACGTGGTGCGAGCTACGACTTATGTGGTTTAGTGGTCTTTCCCTTTTCCGTTCGTTTCAAGGTAAAATTAATGTAAACACAGTTGTTTCAAAAGTTTATAGACATCTATTGATGACTAGATTATCGATCTTCATATTGTGGAACATAATTTTATTAATCTAGTACATTTATTTTATGATTTGTTGTCAAATATATTATTGGCTGGTTCCACACTGTGCTTCTTTGAAGCACTGCTTCACGCTTCAAAATAAGTCACCATAGATAAATCTCTATGTACTTAGAATTTTTTTTTTTTTTTTCATAAAAATCATTTTTCAAATTTTTGCGCATAGTTCGCATTATATTCAATATAATTTATCGAAAAAAAGTTACACAAATATATGTAAATAAATGGCAAAATGTCCACATAATATTTTAGTGCTGCTTCACCGAAAAAAATTTGGTTGAAAAATCAGTCGCAATGAAAACCGGTTTCATAGGTAAACGCGGAAAGAGATGAAGATGTAGCTGCTTCAAAGAAGCACTGTGTGGAATCGCTCATTGCCATTTTAATTTATGTTAACATATTAACATATTGATCCAAAATAACTATTTTTTTTTTGTTCTGGATTTTTTTACAAGAGAAGATTTTGAAAGGCGCCTTTAAATTCCTAATGTAAGATAGAATACAAAATTATTTCAGGTAAGTAATTAAATGGAGCTAATTAAATTTATAATACACTAATTTATGTTCCATTTCAAATAACAAGGTGGTGCAGTAAAAGTAGTTGAACACATATGGCTCAGTTGCTGCAATAGTAACACAACTCAATATTTTTCATTAGAGCGATTTGAAAATATCACTCAAAATTGTTTGTAAAACCGTCGTTATTCAAAAGCAAATAAAATTACATTCTGATTAGAAAATCAATTTTCTTTCTGTTCCTACATCCTCAATCGGATCTTAGCTTTCATAATTCTTTAATATTTTGCAAATTTTCTGGGGTTGTGTCATTAATGCAGCAAATTTTTTTAGGTTCTCCGAAATTAATCTAGCACCATTGATTGGCCGCTTCCAAATCCCCGATTTGGTTTTAACTGTGACAACTGGAACAAAATTGTCATTTCCTGTGCGAAGTACCACAATTTTTCCTAAGAACCAAGATTCCATTTTAATTTTTTTTTTCACTATGTGTTATTTGCTCTCTGTGATGGTTATGATGGTAAGTATTCGTTGGGTCGTCGTTTGTGATCCCCCCTATTTTCCTTGAGCACCTTTTGTTCAAATTTGTCTAAATAACTATTCCGTTGTCTTCTGAAATTTCTGACATTGGTGGTAAATCAAAAAATGCGATGGTGTTAAGAAACTCAAATCATCCGAACACTAAACATACAGAGGCCGCGAATTAAGTACTTCTTCGATCGGGTGTGTAACGAAAACCCGATTTTCAAAATCGCGGTTTATCAAAATCCCGCTTTTTTATAAATCCCAATTTTGTATAAAAAAAAATCCCGGTTTTGTATACAAAAATCTCGATTTTTAGGAAATCACGGTTTGAATTTTTAAAATTTGACATGTGGGAAAATGGGTCTCTTAAATGATTTTTTAAGCGGGCAATAGAGATGGAACTAGGACATTTCTAAACCGATTTTGTTGAAATTCTACACGTGCGATGGAAATGTATTTCTAAAATGATGTTTCGATAAAGTTTTCAGAACTTTGGCCATCGCTATGGAACTAGGCCATTTTTTAACCGTAAACCTTAAATCGGTTGAAATTCGACATGTGGGTCTGGGTCCTAAATGGGGTTCAAAAAATGCGTTTTTGATACAGTTTTGGAATAAGGCGGATAGAGATGAAACCTGGCCATTTCGAACCGATTATGTCGACATGTGGGATCTAAATGGGATTTTAAAATGATGTTTGATAAAGTTCTGGAATACTAGGCCATTTCTTAATCGATTATGTTGAAATTCGCCATGTGCGATGGAAATGGGGTTTATAAATGGTTCATTGATAAAGCTGTGGATTTAAATTTGACACGTTCTGAATGAGATTATTAAATGATTTTTTGATGAAGCTCTGCGTCTCTGGACGAAAAGGGCGATATATGTTATTTCAGAACTTAGTCAAAAAATCATTTTAGAATCATATTTCCATCACATGTCGAATCTTATCATAATCTGTCTAGAAATAGCCAAGTTCTATTAATGGCGCTTAATTAAATTGGCGCTAATGGCCATATTCTAGAGCGTTAGCAAAAAAAAAATTTAGAATCCCATTTAAACCTTACTTGTAGAGTTTTAACATAATCAGCAAAGAAATGGCCATGTTCCATCCCATCAACTGTATAAAAAAATATTTTTTTCAAAATTAAGACTAGAACTAGAAGAAAAGAAAACCGCAATTTTGAAAACAGAAATTGCGAAAACCGAGATTTAAAAAAACTGGGTTTCGAAAACTAGGATTTTAAAATCCTGGGTTTTGAAAACCAGGATTTTGAAACCTGGGTTCCTTACTACACCCTTCGATCTCCACTAGTATAGTACTGTTATTTCCTCCAGTGTAAGTATATTGTCTCAAATGGCTCTTTTTCTGTTATACTTGTGAGCTGAACTCGTACTACCAAATACCACCAGAGCTCGGCACACTTCGGTGATTTAAATGACACGAAATGAAGTTGCTTGAGAATAAATGAACTTTTAATTATGTTTTCAAAGTTTTTGTTCAATGAGTTACTGGCAACCGCGATGGATTCGAAGAGGAGTTTAATACTGAACTTCAATCTTAAATCTTGGTGTTGGCCACTTTTCTTTTTCAAAACTTAACCAACTAGGACCTTTCCACCAAAGATCGGAGTCTCTAGGAATTTTAGGATATAAACCACGAGAGGTAGAATCTGCTGGGTTTTCTGATAATCAAATATATTTCCATTTATCGTGAGGCCTTGACTTCCGATGTTCTATTGCCCACAAAGATTTTCTACCGATTTGGTGGTGGCCAAAAACCAGTCGAGCACAATTTTCGAGTCTGTCCACCCAGATTTGGTTTGAGTGATGAATTTAATATATTTGGTAAGTAAAACTGCACTGCATAACTCATGCGGTATTGAAATTTGTTTTATATGTGCAACTTTACTTTAACTTCTAATTAAATTTACTATAACTAATCCATTATTCATCGTAATTCAAAAAGCACACTACAGCAGCGCTCTCACTATAGCATCACAGAAGCCATGTAATTCAACACTTGTTATCGGAATACCCCCTATAAATCGAGATATTTTGAAGTCTTGCTGGCTTGTAGATTCTTGTATATCCTTTTTCAACGTGGCACTCTCAACAGCGCCAGACAACAAATCATCGATACATTAATACCCATGCGTTACAGTTTCCAGTTTATAGTGACGGATTGGTTCTGATATATGTTTTATCCATATACGATTCGCTTAGTTAGTATCGTCTTTATAAACCCAGATCTTACGATACATTTTGACCACGTCTGCAGCAAATGGTATGGCGTGTTCGCAAAAACGTAATAAAATTTCTACCGGTGTTAATTGTATACTCGGACCAGCGCAGCACGACAATCATTTAGCGAAACACCGGTGTTAGTTTTCGATGACCCATAAAACACGATTGGTGTGCTGGATTTTTACTATACGTCACGATGAGGTAAGTATAATACACACAACAATTTTTCAACTCCAAATCAATCACGTGACCCAACTGCTCATATTATTCCATGAAATTTTTATATTCTTCATACTGATCGCTATTCTTTTGAAAACGATATCTTGTAATCGTCGAATTGCCATGGGTAATAAATCTCCTAATACAATTATAGTCTTTTTAAATGGCAACTTAACGACGTACTTCCCATCAACTGTCATGGTTGTATTTTTCACAAAATTATTCGCGCAAAATTTTTCTTTCTTTCTCCTTATTGCTTTATCAATATTTTCATCGGTATTCTCAACAATATTTCTTGTTCAATACGCAGGCACATCGTGGATGTCACGTTCTTGAGACATCTGCCCTGTTACGACCAAATAACGTTTTCTGTAATATAATTTTAGTCGCAATATTAATACAATTTTGTAAACAACAGTCTGTAAATTATGCAACTTTAACTAGAATTTTAAATCCGCAACCGTCAAATCTTCTACATCCATTTTCTAATATTCACAAATCAAAAGCTGACACCAACTTTTACGAATTTTCCTTGTCAAATTCGGTTCGTATAATTGGATTGTGACTGCCGCCATCGAATTGGACAGTTACAATACCAATTCTCGTAAATACACCGCTTCCGGAATAATCCCGAATACCTTAACTAATCGCTGAATAATTTCTTAAAATTTACTGAACACCACTACTAAAATATTTCTGAAAATACCAGAAATATTTGCTCAATAATTTTTCCACTACTCATTTTTGATTTTAATCCATCGCATACCGCATCTGAACCAAGACTCACCAAAGACTAACTTAAGACTTATTGTTGTATATATTGCACAAGCATTTATAAACCACGCTGAACATTTCACATTGTTCGCGAACAATTCCAACCAATCTAGTAAACAATCTGTAATATAATTATGCTGTGTGCCTGACGCCGATTTTTTTGTCTAAATTTCCGACTAACTAAATTGATCGTTAGTTCACCTAGGTATTGCTAGATGTCTCTAATATTTATAAACTAAAATCTACCCAATATTTAGTTCTAAACAGCAAACTTGGTTCCGATTTATCAATTGCCGATTAGAAATGTTTCGTAGAATGTTAAATTTTAGTTTATATAGCAGATTTTAATTAAACATCAGATGCGGTTTGTTTTGTGCCATCTTTGAACGATTGGTATGAACTAACCATTAATTTAGTTAGTTGGAAATTTAGACAAAAAATCGACGTGAGGCACACAGTAAAAACCGCTATAAAACTACTTATAATGCAACTACATAAACCCAGATGTCACTAATCTCACAACAAATGTTATTAAACTAATTTACACTGAATCAACCAGCCCAAGTGACCAATCAACACTTAATTGCGCCCAAATCCCCATACACAAATGCAAATACACAAACAAATGTTTGCGGTGCTAGTACTTATGTATTTTAATAATTAACACACACACACACATTCAACAAAATAAACTTCGATTTTCTGAAGTACGTACAAATGTATATATTGTTTCTTGATTGAAACACAACTGTCGTGTTTTTTTATTAGCACCCGATAGATTTATCCGGAGCACCCAATTTTTTATGTCAAAACTTATATTTAGTGCGGTATTTTTGCATATAATTAATATATTTAACTAAACAAAGATTTTTCATTCAACTTTTGAGTTAAAAATTGATATAAAAATATTTTGCTTTACCTATTATTTTTATTATTTTTACCTACTCTCGGGTGTCTCTATCGGGCGCTGCAATCCATTTCCAAGGGAAATTTGAAAAGGCCTTTGTTTTGTACAACCCTTAACCAAAGAAAACTTCATTCTCGTGTACAAATTTTGCCATAATGTCAAAATTTTTTTGTTTTGCAGTTTCGAAAACACTTATACGAAATAAACAATTTCTTTTGTTTTTGTTTGTTTTTTAGTTTTAAAAGAAATGGTTTCTGTGTATTTTTAAAGAACCCGAAGAAAAAGCAAACAAGTGACGAACAGCAACTGATGAAAACCTAGAACTGTCATTCGATAGCGTGAAGTTAAGTAAAGTTTTTTGATTTGTTGCGACACCAGTGAATAATAGGTGCAGTTTCAGTAGAAATTTTTCAGAAACGTGGTTACTTTTTAATCAAATCGTTATACATACATCTTACAGCTTCAAAAAGCGGTGTTTTACAAAGCGATCCTTCAAAAGGCTATATTTTGACAAACAGCCTTTTGAAAGAAGGATTTTGTTTGGCGGACAAACAACTCCAACACAAAATTTATCAAAATAAATCAAAACAAATATAATTTTGCCACTTATAGAATTAAATCACAAATAGCCTTTTCCGAACTATACGTCATTGTCATTGGTATTTAATTCCACTCAGATATAAAATTTAGAAGATAATGAAAAAATAAAAAATTCGCTAGAAAAACAAACTTAACGCCTACTAGATAAAAAAACTTTGAGAAATGGTGAAAATATGTTTCGACCAAACACAGACCGGTATATGATGAACCCCCCGTTACACGTTAACTCAATTGGAAATAATTAAATTTTAATTAGAAAAAATTAGGATTGAAATATTTTTAACTGTAAATACAATTATTTTACGATAGGGGGAGGGGATATGGAATATAAACATCACCTCCAATCTGTTATTTTATATCTATAATTCAATTAAAAACAAAAAGCAAATATAACATTTATCTAATCCAAAAAGGCAAATGATATGATGAACAGTTTGTAATTCTAATTACATAGCGTAAAACATAAGGGAGGAGGGCACGGTTTATCGAACACGAAAAACACGAGAAAATTATTTTAATTACTTTATTAACGGAATACCTTGCTCCTCTCCTTCCGTCGACGCTTTTTTTTTACTATAACAATTCGTTACAGGTGGAAAATTGAAAATTGCGTGTAAAAAAGAAACTTTTCGTTCATTTTATTCAACCACGTTGTGCTCGTATATTTAGAAACTTCCTATATATACATTTTGTGCCTGTTCAATGGTCGTTTATCATATTTCATATATATTTTTTGTATTTCCCCCAAAAAAAGTTTTCAAAACTTGGGTGGAAGGACTACGTACTTTTATACACATACATACATACCTACATATTCAACATAAAAGTTTGAAATTGATAATTTTTTGTGACTGTGTGATTCTAATGTGAGTTTTATTGCGGTTTAATTAACTGGCATATCCCACGATCGATAAAGATTGTATACGTCGACTGACTAGATGATAAATATGTGCTTTCGGGTGTTAGAGATATGTACACGGATGTGATACATGCACGATTTTATATATAATTCGTGCTTTGCACCGTAAATTTCAGATAGTAATTTATAATGTCTCGGAATTTTCGTTAATCGTTTGGACGCGAAGATTCAAATAGTGAATATTGATTTTTCGTAGCCCGATCTGCGAATTATAATTTTTCAGTCGATTGCAGTGCTTCAGCATATCCTGGATATTTCGGAGATGAAATTGTCGATAATTTGAAGGAAATGTTGGAGTTTTCACTCCCTGACCATCTAGTTTTTTTTAGAATTATTTTGTTTGTTTATTTTTAATCTTTGCAATCTGTTCTGGGGCCGAAGCACTTCCAACTCTTCCACGGTTCGCTTTTCACGTCCTACCTTACCCAGTTGCCAAATAGAAGACGAATCAGCTATTCATTGCATAGCCATATGCCAGTTTATATTACTGATCGGCTCATGAATTCTGCACTCCGACAGGGGGAGTCATAGTTGTGTACAGTTTTATCTCTGATCGTAATCATTTGATGGTGAATCCCTTCGGCACCCTGCTCTTATCGGGATTCGAAGTCGGTACCTCCAGATTCAAACGGCGACGGTAACGGTTGACTTTCGTTAGGAACATTTTAAAATTATTTTGGAAGGAAAAGACCATGGTTTGATTTAATTAGTTAAACAAGGACAATCTACCAGAGCCAACTGTGGAATATATTACCCCCAAGATTTTACAACCGGATTTACACCAGTGCCCTGATTCTCTAAAAACACGATAATGTGTAAACGGCAAAATAAACGATCGTGCAAGTGGCGCAGTGGTTAAAGCTTCGGCACTTGGACCGGGAGGTGCTGGGTTGGAATCACACCAGAGGCAAGATGTAAAGCGAATTTTCGTCATCGATTAGACCCTCTGTTGGAATGCAGAATTCAACGCCGACCCACCATCCATATCAGGGCATGGAGCTTGCAACGTGCAGGTGGTTTAAAATGAAAAAGGGGAGTATTAATTGGGCTTAACAGGACAATAAATCCATTGGATGATTAATATTTTTTAAAATTAAAAAAAAATTACACAGGATTGTTGTCATATGGGGTATTTTGTGGCATAACCTCGCCCGTGTCGCCCTGCTCACATTAGAGCATAGCTGGGTTCAACGTGCAGGTAGGCTGACGCCCAAACACTATTTGAATAACGGTTAGTTGAAGTTTACGTCTACCCATAACCCAATAACTGGAGAGCACGTTACAAACCTCAAAGCGTGAGGATTCCATTTTCTCGATAACAAAATTGCATGGTGTGATGGATTTGGAAGCGTTGTTACCAAATCTCTTGGTATAACAATGCCAGTTTTGATGATATTTTGTCGCTCGTTGGTTGCTTTGACATTTCAAACTTTCCAGAGTCCAGGGGCGGTATTCGACGCCTAAGAAATATTCTTGTCTATGTCCAATTTTTGGTGAATTTCAGCTAGAAAGTCGTCAAACGTAAACGTTTTGCTTTGTTTATGAAATATTTTCAGTTTCTCTTCAGGTTGGCCTTGTTGTGGGATGAACACTGTCTCGTTGGAAGTTGCCAGGACCACCTCTTCCGATAAATTTTTTAGGAAACATTAAATCTAATTGTTCCCGAGAAATTCTTCCAAAATGAGGAGGTGCGTCATACAATTAAAGCAACATTTCTTGTTTTTCTACTGTTCTTCCGCTGATTTTTATTATCAACAATACGTTCGCAATACCATTATCAGTCCGAATTATCTTCAATCCGTTGCCTGGCCCGATTGCAAATTGTCGTGTGATTTTTTAAGCGTTTGGTTTATAATTTTCAATAAAATCACAGTACAATTGACAAAATGTATGAAATAATTATTTGAATCGATAAATCAAATGTTTGCCGAGTTTGTTGTTTGAGATGTCCAATTTCTCACGGTCCCTCGCTAATGACACGTTTAATGTTGTCTTCCAATTCTGCAATTATTGTTGGCTTATAAGTGTAGAAGAGAGACTTCACGTAGCCCCATCAAAAATTGTTAAATGCTCAACGAACTCATTTCTCAATAAGACCATGGTTTCGCGTGGCGCCGTCTTGCTGATTCAGTTCATGCATTTTGAACGACAAAAAGTCCCAATTGTCGTGCCCTACGACGGATGGACTCTATACGCATCCGATTTGGTGGATTGATGTCCAATAACGTAAAATTGATGAGAAATTATGTCACAATGGCTTGAATTGCTTCTAACTAGGCCGATTATGACGACCATAAAATAGACAAAGTGCGCGAAACACATTTTTCACTGAACACGAATTTTGGTAATAAAATTAAATAATTTGTAAACGTTGTTTGGGTGTAAGTCTTCCCATGATGATGAGAACAATTGCCGATCTTCACATAGACAAGTAAAAGTGCACCTGTCACATGTAAACAAAATAATTTTGACCACAAACTTCCACCGGTGCCTGAAAAACGAGAACGGCTAATGGACTATTGATAAATTTAAACTGCACACTCCAGAGTCTCGGAGAAATTTCGGCAGTTAGTACAGATTTTTAAATTTATGTCAGGTTATAATTGAATTCAAATTCTGTTTTCCAGGTCTCTATATTTTGTTATTGAAAAATGTTAAGTATTGATTTTCTGAAACAGAACTAACAAATCAAGCTATTTCCGAGCCAAGATAAATTAACTGATAAATAATTATTGAGCTTTTTCATTGCCAATTTCCGAAAGAATTTAATTTTGTAACAGGTGATCTAACATCGGAATTATTATGAATCTGAATTAATATCTGATTTTCCAGACGCGTGTTGTCAAAGAAAGTTATCTACATGAAGAATACTACCATAGAATATTCCCAAACACAAAGTGTTAATGAACTTGACCTAAGAGGACAGACAATCAAATTGGTAATACCAAGAGACGACAAAAAAGCGAGAACGCAATAACAGAGAAATCCATCATCATTCTATCCATGATTTTCCCTTATTTCAGTTAAAATTAAAATTAAATCAAAACGAAGAACCGGGCGAAAAAGGAATAGAAAAGTTCAACTGCCAGCCAGTCACCCTTTTTCTGTCGTATGTTCGTATAACGCTACAAAAACTAATTTGCCATGGTTGAATATTTATGTTTTTTTTTTGAAATTTTGCAATGTATTCACCCACACATAAATCCATCCACAACCACAAATTCGAGCTAACGATAAACATTCCCCACAGACAGACGAGAAACTTGCCCAATACTAATATACAATCTCGTACACACTAGATCAATAATTTGCCAAATATACCGAAGCAGGAAAGAACGAGCATATACATGCACAAATACAAATGTATAAAGTGTGTCGTGTGAGGAGGAAAATTTTATGTGAATGAAAAATATTTTTTCCGACCAAGTTAGGATGACAACAATAATCGTTCTATAGCGGCATATGTCTTTTCATCTGTGTGTGTGTGTTGTTGTGTTCTATGAAAAGCTTTATTTTAGCTTGAAGGATTTTTAGCACGTACACAATAGAAACGTTTTCCTGGAAATTTTCATTTTTTTATTGTAACCTCAAAACACTCCTAAAGTAGGATTTGTGCGATTGTTTGTTACATTCGATAAATAAAAATCACATATAAGGAAGTGCCTCACAATGTTTTCGGGCTTTCAATGACAGGTTATATATTATTAAGGAAAATCAAAATTTTCAATATAGATTTTTACACGACAATAAAGAAAAGCCGGAAAATATATACGCACACATCTACGTTTCTATATACATATACTCGTATAACGCGTGTATATATCCGAATGCGAGAGTGCGCCACGTGAGAGCTATAAAAAATGAGACGCAATGCCAGACAAACCATAAATTTCCATGTCTACAAAGGAAAATAAAATTGTTAACACAGTATACGTCATTGCGATGTGTTCACCATAAACGAGGAAATAATTTCATTAACGGTTATTGGGTTTACATCGAATTTCCATGTATATGTGACGTCTATTGGAAATAACCTTGTGTATGCGCATACAAATTCAATTCTTATGCGAGGGGGGCAATGTGTGTGTGTGTATGTGTGGGTGAAAAGTGAAAATTATTTCCGACAAATATAAAATGGGGAGAAAAGTTTTTTAGTTCGGAAATTTTTCATATTTTGTTTTGTTCTTGGGGTTGAATGTGTATTTCCATTTTACAATTTTACCATATTGTTATTCGTGTTGTATAGTTGGGCCCCGAATACATTTCCATATATAATGGATATTTTTTCAAATCCACTTTAGTTTGTGAATCAAATAGTTTAAAAAGCGGTACTACTAATGGGAGACATGTATATATGATGAGGAAATGTAATTAAACATTGAGTTATTTTTATGGTTTGTAATAGAAATGGTTATACGGTCTAAAGTTCATGTAAGTCATTGGTTAAAATTTGTAAAGCTTTAGTGGCAAAATTAGAATCATAAAATTTTTTTGTTCGCAGACTATATATCTATGAACGCAAGTTGTGAGCCAACATATCTTGTTCATCGTGCCACCGTTCATTGTAATGCTCTACAAGGTCATGTGATATATCTTGACATTCTAGCTTTTGTGTTCACCATGTCTTGAACAGCTGTTAAGCGGGCGACTATAAAAGCACATTGCTTCTGAAAATATGTTGATCGTGCCGTGGTAATGCTTTCCACGGTCTCTTCACTTTGCATTCCATTACGTTACCGTACTCCTCAAAAAAATGAGTAAAGTATGCTTAAATACACCTTTCAACGAGAGACCTCAACAACTCTATCTAGCAACTCATGTCTTCCTCTTTAACTTCCCTCGTGTTATTTGCAATTGTTTTTGAATAGCAGACTGTTACTTCATTCTCTCCGATAATTATATAGATCAATCTTTTTTATTGGTTATTAATCATCTCTCTCCGTTTTAGGACAAGGAACTAATCTTTATCTGTCGCATCTACCTAAGCTTAAACTGTGTCGCCACGATATTTCGGACATTAATCTGAGCCAGACTATTGACCACGAGGACAAAGAATCGATTCGTGGGCCTCTCTCATTGTTATTTAAATTCTCACTCTGTTTGTTGTCATAAAGGAGAACGCGTTACTCAGATAATCGCGCATCATATGCAGAAGGTATTGGTACTTTCAAAGTGTTCCTCACGAAATTCAACGAATTGTTGACAACTATAGTACCAGCAGCACTATATTTCGAGATTAATTTTGACGATATCTAGCTTTCTTTACCACGTATTGATTAGGAGATTTCCAGTTCGCATTACCAGTCTAATTCAAATCAAATACTTTGCCTGGTAAACTACCGGAGTCAAAAGCTTTCTAGTTTTGTAAAAAAATTGGGTAATGGAATCGTTTCTAGACCCCGTGACGTGGTAGTTTATTTTCCCCAAATTTTTAAATAATCAATATTTAACTAAGATACCAGAGATTCATTACGATAACATGAATCAACTTTCTCCAGAATTTTTCTGCAGATGATGACACATCTTAATTACTTTTTTCTGTTTTTGCAGTTCGAATGAAGGTAACGGTGCAGTTAACATAGACCTGAAACTGCTTAGGGTTTTCTTAGCCCTTTCATGATCAAGAAAAGATAATGCGAACATTTAGTCTCTCTCATTTCAAACCCGTTTAAAAGTCCATGGGGTCGATACTCGATCGGCTAGCAAGCAAGCAATTTGCTAGTCAAAATCCTGGCTACTCAATTAATTTTACCAAGAAAATTTGAATTTCAAAATACATTTCTTATAAAATTTTTGTTTTTTTTTTGCAATTGCACAGTAAAACAATACAAAAATTTTCTGTTTATTTTTTGAAGCCGCAAAATTTACTGTGCAATCGCACAAAAAAAAACAAAAATTTTATAAGAAATGTAATTTGAAATTCAAATTTTCTTGGTAAAATTGATTGAGTAGCCAGGATTTTGACTAGCAAATTGCTTGCTTGCTAGCCGATCGAGTATCTACCCCCATATCTAGTAAAGTTTAATGAATGTAGGGTACAAAACATAATAAAACAATCATAAAAGTGAGGCACCTGAGTGAGGACTGCCGAAGGGTGCTCTTTGGTCGCTATATTATAGAACTTCGGATACCGGACGCAAGCCATCAAACTTACTGCATTGATACCATTAACAATAAAATACAGATGTGCGGCTAGTAACCCAACTGAATTGCTGAAAAAATTTCCAAATGATTTACGGAAAGGTACGAAATTAGTGATGGACGATGTGCCTGGTTTGCGGTGGTTCTGTAGTAAATGTGAAAGTGAAACACCACGTCTAGTGAACAAAAACCATACCATATCATCACTAACATGTCAGCCATCCAAAACCGACAAATTATACATCATCTATAGCCAACACAAAACAATAATCTACATGTGACCTTATTCTGGTTTTCCCCGGGAATAGGGAATTGGGAATTAGTGACATATTTCTAGCAGTTGGGAATTATTTATTCCCCAAAGTGTATTCTGGCGTTTGGGAATTTTTTTTTATTGGGAAAAAATAATTCCATTTTATAGCAGTTTTGACGTCAATTTTTCATAATTATTTTTTTAGGGAATTGTAATTTGTGCTTTTTTGAATTTTTAAACATTATTTTTTGTAATAAATATATATTTAAAAATAAATTAAACTTGTAATAAGGTCGCAACATGCGTTTTAAATATACGTTAGAATATACATTTGGGAACGGAGAATAAATATTTGGGAATTATTGCAATTTGTAGTTACTGCAAAATATTTTCCCAATTACCTATTCCCTGGGAAAGCCAGAATAGGGCCACTGGAGCATCAAAATCAACCATATCTGTCCCTAGTATTAATACAACTGCCAATAACGTTGAATTAATGGATCAGTACTCGATTCGAGTGGCGCAACCCAGAAAATGTGTTTTCGTTAGCCGCATACATAATTAGTGACAAAGATTGCGAATACTGATGATCTGTTTGCCCAGTGCATATAAAGTCAATATTCCAGGTGAAGTTTTTCAAATCACCATCAACTCTACTTTGTGGCCAGCAGGACTGTTTGTCAAAGAATTTGATTTGGGTCAAAGAAAGGCGTTTTTTCGGTCGGCTCGTTTGCTTCACATAATCAAGTAAAAAATTTTATTGCCGGGAAAATAGTGCCGCGAATTCGAAATGTAATCGTGGCACCCCAACCTTGTCACTACCATAAAAAACTTGTTGGTAAATTTAACGAATCATCCATCGGACGAGCAATTATTTGTTAAAATTGTCATCAGTAATAAGTCAGTACGAATTTACGTGAGGTATATTCCACCTGATTCATCTACATCATCGTAACCAAATGCTGCGACACAATTATGGAAATAACCACTATTGCCGGTCATCCAGGCATAATTTTAATTTGAATCTCTCAAATGTTAATTGAACTTATGATGAAGAAACCAACGACATTATGCCTGTAAACGTGAATTCGGATAATGAGTACCTATTCGTCGACACCATATTTTACTCAAATTTGAGTCAAATGTGCGAATTAAAAAATGGACGAGACCATAACTTAGATCTTATTTTTACTAATGAACCAGTTCTATTAAAAGTAGAAGAATCACCAACACTTTTCGTAAAACCACAAAGCAATGACATAGATGTAAACGTGGAAAAATTTTACACACATCTATTTAAAGGAATTGATTTATTCATTCCCGTGTCTATGAGCAAACCAAACAAATATCCTCCATGGCATGACGATCAACTTATCAGTCTTAAAACCAAAAAAGTCAAGGCTTATAAAGAAAACCTCAAATTGTGTTCCCAGGATAGTAAACAAAAATTTACTGTATATAACCAAAATTTCTACTATTCATATTTACTTCACACATCGAGCCAGAAGACATCCAGCGAACATTGGTAGGATTCGGAAAAAGATGTGGTCCTGATGGTATTCCTGCATCATTTTTAAAAAAATCCAAAAATTTTGGCAATCCCTCTAAGCATTTTGTTCAATCAGTCATTAAAATTGGCAACTTTTTCACAAAAGTGGAAAATAAGTAGAGTGACTCCTATTGTCAAAACTGGATCTAGAAATGATGTTTCTTGCTACAGAGGTATTACATCTATATCTGCTATACCTAAATAATTTGAACTTGAACTAGTAATATACAACCCATTCAAAGCAGTACTTCCGCGTTATTTATCACAATATCAACATGGTTTGTTTTTCCTAAAAGATCAGTATATTACAGATCTCAAAGAATTTACTAGCTATTCTATTAAAGAAATTGAGAAGCACAAACAAGTTGACGTAATATAAACCGACTTTGCAAAAGCTTTCGACTCCATCAGCCATAGCAAAACTTTGGAACACATTTTCTAGTTCAGATTTTCCAGCCAGTTCTTAGTCTGGTTCAAATGTTGTTTATGTAATCAGATCCAATATATTGAAATACGAGCAACATGTGGTGTATCACAAGGCTCTCACCTTGGCCCATGGATTTTCACAATCTTCATTAATGGTATATTACTGAAGTGATAAAGCATTCCAATATCCTGATGTTCGTAGATGACCTCAAAATCTACAAAGCCATCGAGTCAGTCGATGATGCCAATAAATTACAGGAAGATATTAGAGTTTAGTTCTCTGAGTCTCAATATTGGAAAGTGCAAATTTCTATCACTTCGCCGAATAACCAACCATGTTACACAAGGCTACAAGATAAATGGTGTACTCATTCAGGTAGTACTTGAAACTAAAGACCTAGGGGTAACATTCGTTGAAAGCACGAGCTTTACTAAGCACATTAAGCTGTGAATCGATAGAGTGAACTCGCCATGCTCGGTTTTGTCAAACGTTGGTCGGTTGACAATTTCGAAATGGAAACAATTAAGATCCTGTATTTTGCCTACGTTCGATCCCAGTTGGGATATGCTGTAAATGTGTGGTATCCGTTCTACGGAGATCATATCCAGAGTATTGAGAAAATTCAAAAAAGTTTATACGCTACTTGACCTGGAAAGCCGGATTGGTTTATGACCATGATCTACCATACCACGTAAACATACGCAGCGACAACCACCATATTTAACCGGGTACAAGACATACAACTTGAAAACTCTAAAAAGTACGTTTATTGGTAATCTACTACTAGGCATAATCGATGCACCGGATGTATGTCAATTAAAATAAAGGTTCTTGGTAGACAACTGAATCAAGATAGACACAGAACCAACTATGGCGATAATGAACCAGTGAAGATGATGTGTAAGAGTTTCAATAAAATTAGCTATTTATTTGATTTTTATTTATCTAAAGATAATTTTAAAAGTAGATTATGGATATTTTATGCCCCTCAGTTATTTACTTTTATATTTCAAATTTTCAAATCCAACACGGATTTATTTTATTTTGAATTCTTACATTAATATTTTTCAAGTCAAATTTGTAGGCTTATTTCAATGTCTTAGAAATAGTCTAAGGATTATTATATAAAATTCGGACTCAAGTGATGAGTTAACTTTCGGAATCATGGACCTACAGCAGCATTATTACAGAGATAAGCTGAAAGCTATCAGATTAGCAATCATCGATCAAAATTTGCCCGTCGTTTCTCTAGAAAATACTCGAATGCTAGCAGTTCAAGGCAACAATATGAATGTCGGCAGCAGCGCTTCTCACGAGCGATGTAATCCTAAACTTTCTGGATCGCAAAATAAGAAAAGGTTGGTTGAATGTTGACCATTATCATTCCGACTTTTAAATTATTGAACATTGCAAACCTTTGTCATCTGCTGGAACCACTAAATGGCCCATCGAAGAAGACTCAGGTGAATTTAGGTGCATTCTGATTATCCTGAATAGATCAAAAAGAGCGACTACTAAACTTTGCCGCCCCTTTACATCGAACGACTGGGTCATGGCATTTATAAAAGAGCATTAGACCAAAAATGAAAGGAAAGTTAATCGATCACAAAGGTGACGAAAGCCCAATTCTCTGCATAAACTAATTAGTTTCCAGAGATTATTCCACGAGTCCTAGAAAACTTAAATAAATTTTGAATTATTTTGTGTTTCTATGGGTTATAAAGTGAGTCTAGAAGGTACCAATAACACCATCATGCGGTCTCATTATAAAATTATAATAACCTTTATTATCACGCCGAGCCAAACCTCAATTGAAGAGATGGACAGAAAATGCTGCCATACTTCAGAGCAAACGCCAATTCTTGCAAGATTTATATATGGCAACTTCTGCCTCGAGGGACCGAATCACCGATTTGAACATATGCCAAATTTTGTTTTCTCCAGCGAACTAGAATTGGCATCAAATCCTCATGTAATTTGGGACCCACTAGATGAATTTGGCTTAAGCTAATATTTTTGCCTGTATTAGCTGAGCGTTTTGCTTATGTTCACTAGTTTTAATGAGATGTCGCTGACTGAATTACCCTTCCGTACTTTCCCTATATCCCTTGGAAAATTCACTGACTACTGACAAAATTCATTCTTGGTGAATGAATCTAGCCAGGGCTTGCTGGTTATGTGACCCGATTGATGGTATGTTTTTTTTTAAAGGAACCTAAATCAGATAACGGCAGTCGGTGTCTCGGCGGTAATTCTGCTGATAATGTTCTTCGTACAGTTTCTTTTTCTTCTGTCATAAAACTCTCGGATTGTATTTTTTCCACTTCACAGAATCGCTTTAACCGGTTTTCAATTTCTACCAAGGTAACCAAGGGTTGGACCCTCGGGGAATTTTCGTTTAAAATATTCCAAAACATAATATATCCTAGCTCTGTTTGTTGAGTGATTGGTTCGCTTTGATTTCCTTTCAAAACTTGGTTCGCCAGGATATTTGAGTAATAAAAAGCACCACAACAGATTTTTTAAATGCTCTCATCTTTGACTGTCGAAAAGTTGTTCTGGCAGTGGCCGAGCTATGTTCGGCAATACTAAGGCTTCCATCTGTACTGAAAAGGTTCATAAAAATCGTGCTCCTACATAAAAAGTGACTAATTTTATGGCAGTCGTGATCTATCGGGTTTTCTAATGGGTTGTTATGTTATACCTTCCAGATTCCCTTATTTTTGAAGTATCTCTAGTTCTTTTGTTGAGCATCGTGCATTGAGGCCGATTATTGGAATACAACAGCGTGTTGTCACCTCCCTTACACACTAAACATCGTATCGAGTATGGTCAAAAATAATATTTGTTCTTGAGCGATCATTTGTTGAAATTATATGCAGTTTTTTAAATCAAGTCTCTGTTTACACAAAACACAAGTCTCAAAGGATTGTACGTGATATACCATAACTTTTTCGGGTGGTGGAGTTGAGACGTACCGTTAAGATGCCTAAATTGTTATTGGCATGGATGCTCTCGGTTGATAAGTCATGTATGGACGTTATTCCTGAGAATAATCCACCCAAAAATGGTTGACTCTGCATATGTATATCCAGATAAGAGGATTTCTTCCGGCTGCATTAAATCGAAGAATAAGTCAACGCCAAATAAAATATAAATTTCTCTTGTAGTGCTGCGATTTGGATCAGCCATAGAGCTCCAGTGGTGAGTGCAACAGGTTCCCCAAATCATTTACCATGATCGACAGGATGTAAAGTAAAATGTAAGCGCTGAAATTCAGGCTATTTGGCGATGAAAACCTTGACGACGCGTTGATGTTAACTACACTTCGGGTCCTAGCAGCTTGTATATCGGCCACTCTGTGCGATTGATGTTTATATTGTTCTACCATAGAATTTTCGGGTTGTATTTCTTCCATTTCCTGGAATCGCTTTAACTGGTTTTCAATGTCTATCAAAATAACCATGGAGTGGACCGTCAGAGAATTTTCGTTTAAAATATTCCAAAACATTATCCATCCTAGCTCTGTTTGTCGGGCGATTAGTTCACCATGATAAAATGAGTCCTCAATTTTTGAAGTATCTATGTGGAGTTGCGCGAGCATTACAAAACGAACGTTGATTTTATTTCGTTGCCTTTAGACGACGATCAAGGAAACAATGGAATTCTTTCAAAGTTAGCAATTCATCTCAAATAGCCTTGATGTTTCATTGTTCAGATTTCTAGGTTAGGTTAGGTTAGAGTGGCTGCTATCGCACACTTAGGCCAATAATGGCCCATTGTGATACCACAGGATCCAATCTCCCCTTACTCCCGCTGAAACCAACCAGAGCTACTGATGTAGCGTAGAATATCTCGCACCCCAAAGTCCGCGAGTTCAGAAAGGCTGTCCATGTTGTACACACCCAAGTACCTATGTCTTTTGTAGGATAGTGCTGGACACGAGCATAGGAAGTGAACTAACGTCTCTTCCTCCTCTTCGTCCATACAACTTCTACAAAAGTCATTCGTCTCTAGACCCAGCCTTCTCGCATGTTCCCCAAAAAGGCAGTGTCCTGTCAGTATCCCTACGACCAATCCTAAATCTCGTTTTCCCAGGGATATAAGTGCCTTGGAGCGCCGCAGGTCCAGTTTTGGCCAAACCTGTTTTGCTACCCTGCACGTGAGAGTGTTGGTCCACCTCTCATCTGTCAAGGCGATTGCCTTTTTACTGAGCGTCAATTTAAGCGCTGCTATAGGCCTCCCCAGACCTGCCCTTTCCGGTTGCATCTGGAGAGTCGTACCGTACCTAGCTAGTTCGTCTGCCCTGCAGTTTCCCGTGACGTCCGAGTGACCAGGGACCCAGATTATCTGGATACTGAAATACTCGCTCATCTCATTAAGAGATGATCGGCAATCCAGCGCCACCCGTGACTTCAGAGAAACCGCCTCTAGTGACCTGAGTGCCGCTTGACTGTCCACATAAATCGCGATATCCCTAACAGATACCACGTTATGCTTCAACCATGTCACGACTTCCCCTATCGCCACCACTTCAGCCTGGTACACGCTGCAGTAGTCAGGGAGACGAACAGAAATATTAACATTAAGCTTCTCACAGAAGACTCCGGCTCCTACTTTGCCGTCTAGCTTAGAGCCGTCCGTGAAAAATTGCAGTGCCTCGTTTTCCAGTATTGATCCGTTCCTCCAGGATTCCCTAGAAGGACAGATGATCCGGAAACCTATATCGAAGCACAACGTTGGTTTAATATAATCTAGATTCACCAGTTCTTCCCCTAGTGATCTAACTATCGTCGAGTGTTCCGCCTGAAGACACTTCCACTGAGAGACAGCCGAGAGCCTTGTAGCCACATTGGCTGCCATCTGCTTACCAAAAAATTCGATTGGAATAAGATGGAACATAACCTCTAAAGCGCGTGTAGGTGTTGTCCTAAGCGCCCCGCTTATAAGCATACAGGCCGTTCTTTGCACCTTCTCCAACATCCTTATATAGGTTACCTTTTCCAGAGCTGGCCACCACACGCCCACCCCGTACATCAGCACAGGCCTTACCACTGCGGTATAGAGCCAGTGTACCAGCTCTGGTTTCAAACCCCATTTCTTCCCTATGGCGTTTCTACACGAGTAAATGGCTACATTAGCCTTATTCACCCTTTCTACAATGTTAGGCTTCCAGCTGAGCTTACTGTCCAAGATTATGCCCAAAAATCTCGCTCTGTCAGCAAAAGCCAGTCTAATGCCGTTCACGGTAGGAGGGCTAACTACCGGAATTTTATATTTCTTAGTAAATAGTACCAGCTCTGTCTTGGAGGGGTTGATCCCTAATCCACATTTGCTGGCCCATTTCGTAACGACCAGGAGTGCATTCTGCATAACATCCCTAATCGTATCCAGATATTTGCCTGAGACAGCTATTGCTACATCATCTGCATACGCTACAACCCATATACCCTCTTTCTCCAGTTCCAACAGCAATCCATTTACCACTGCACTCCAAAGAAAGGGGGACATTACTCCTCCCTGCGGAGTTCCTCTAACCACCCGCCTTCTAATGGTGGACTCTCCCAGTTCCGAGATAATAATCCTGCTTACCAGCATCTGATTTATCAACCTACTTATAGGATAATCCACCTTCAGAAATGACAATCCTTCCATGATCGCCTCCGTTTTTACATTATTAAAGGCACCCTCAATGTCGAGAAATGCTGCCATACAATATTCTTGCGAGTAAATTGACTTCTCAATCATGCGTACTAGATCGTGCAGAGCTGTGTCCACCGACTTTCCCTTACAGTACGCATGCTGCGACATTGCCCAATTCCTTGGCTCAACTTTTGTTCGAATAAGTACGTCTATCAATCTTTCCAAGGTTTTCAACATAAAGGATGATAGAGTTATAGGCCTCAGGTCCTTTGGATAAGCCTGTGAGCTTTTTCCCGATTTCGGGATAAAAACCACTCTGACCTCCGTCCATTTCCTGGGAATATAGACCAATTGCAGACATCCTCTGAAGATAACCTCCAGCCAGGGGAGGATAACTGCAGAGTTTCTTTGGATCTCTGCTGGTATAATCCGATCCGGGCCCGCCGATTTATAAGGCTTAAAACCGTTCAGCGCCCACAGGATTCGTTTCCTGTCCACGATGCCATCCACATCTGTTAAAGGTGTTCCTCGATGAGCTTCAGGCTCCATCGAGTCATCAATGCTTGCCGGAAAATGGGTCTCAATGAGAAGCTCCAATGATTCCGCACTTGAAGCTGTCCATAACCCGTCCGGCCTAATTAAGTAACTCGGACTGGTTGGGTTGGTAGATAGAATTTTCCTAAGGCGAGAAGTCTCAGAGACTTCTTCCATTCTACAACAGAAGAGTCTCCAAGACCCCTTTGTGCCTTCCTCAACTCTTTTTTGTATTTTCTCAGGTCTTCCTTATAGGAATCCCAATCCCGATTTTCCCTGGTGTTCTTAGCCTTATTAAAGGCCGTCCTACACACTCTCCGATAGGTTCCCAACTCCGTGGTCCACCATGTCGGTTTCTGCCTGCCCCTAGGTTTTATCAGGGGACACGCAGCGTTAAATGACAGATTGCATGCTTTTGTGACAATATCAACCATGTCATCTAATTCCTCTACTGTCGCCGGAAGTCCAGGAACCTCCAGCGGCAATAGTTCCTTCAACACCTCCCCATATTTGTTCCAGTTTGTCCTTCTGGGATTCCTAAAGGCTTTCCGGGCAACAGGTTTGATGTTGAGGTTATATGTAATATATCGATGATCAGAGAATGAGTGCTCCTTCGCCACTCTCCACCCACTGATCATATCAAAAATTGTTTCTGACGCACAGGTTACATCTAGACCCTCCTGTCGATTTCTAACAATGAATGTTGGTTCACACCCAATATTGCAAACTACAAGGTTAGTATTTAATAAGTAATCAAAAAATAACTCACCTCTTTCGTTAATGTCTGTGCTTCCCCAGATTGTGTGATGCGCGTTTGCATCACATCCAAGTATCACACCTACCTTTTTCAGACCTGCTTCCCGGATCAGTTCCCCCAGATTATCCGGTGGAACCTCCTTTTCACGATCCATATAGGCTGAGGCTAGCCATAGTTTTTCACAGCCTACCTCAGCGCTCACCGCTGTAACGTCCCCGCTACTAAATTGTGGAAGAAGAAAAATATTCAAATTATTTTTCGCTAAGATACACGATCTGATCTTTTCAGAATTGCTTGAGTATAATACTTTATACCCTTTCATTCTGAGGCCACAGATCCTGTTATTGTTAATCCAAGGTTCTTGGATTAACACCAAGTCCTCATCTGACTTAGTCAGTCTGAGCACGAGAGCTGCCGAGGCAGCCTTCGTGTGATGTAGGTTTATTTGTACAATGCTAATCATTGTAATGGACCTTACTCACCTCTTCCTGCACTCCCTGCATCAGGATAGTGCAATTTACCTCATTGTTCCGGACGCTGTCTTCCTCTCGTCGAGAGCCTGACAGGATGTCCCCATCAGGCTCCAGAGAGAGGAGGCTGCCTCCCATCACCAACTTCCCTTCGTCAGAAATATCGGAACGGCTACCCTGGTCGTCCTCAGTCCGCTTGACCATTTCCTGCCGGGTCCGTTCGCCGTCGCCCCCAGGCTGGTCTTCCGCGCCCTTATCGACCTCGTCTTTCTTATAAACTTTAAGAGTGATCGATCCGAAACCGAAGTTGATCACTCCCTTAGATCTAGCAAGGGAAGCCAAGGATTCCTTATTGATCAGCATGATTGCCAATCTAAAGCCCCCCCTGGCCTCCTCCTGCTTCACAATCCTCCATCCTTCCGTTGGAAGATCGGGTTTACTGGCCCGGATAATCTCAATGATCTCCTCTGGCTTATCCGGCTCAGTTGGTAACCAGACGCGTGCCCTCGGCCTGCTCGGGATTTCCCCTCTGCTGACTGCTTCAAGCCTCGCGCCCGGCCACACCTCGCCTACCTCGGCCACTGCCCTTTTATAGAGATCGACCGATCTCTGGTCCGAGCACGCAGTTAGCTTAACGCGCCCTTGGTGCCATCCCGCATCTCTGCAGGACGGGGGGGATCCCGGATTTTCTCTCAGGATCCTCAAGAAAATGGAATTTAGTGCATTATACACTATCCTCCACTTTTCCGATGTGATGCTCCCATCTTCCTGACCTTTGTCAATGACGGCAAGCACCAGCACGTGCTCCTTCAGGGTTTCACTGAATAATTTTAGTTTCTGCTCCTTAGGAGCCCCCGACGTCATGTCTGCTTGCACTTTGGCCCGCTTACTGCCTTCTGCTTCAAGCTCATCCTGGGACCTCTGTCTTTTAGACACAAGGACCCTCTCAGAGCTATTGCAGCCGACAGTTTTCTTAGCCCATGCTACAGATTCCTTCTGCGCAACTGTAAGCTGCCCCTCAGGGGTCGCAGCCAGTTTCTCCAGAATTCTAAACGCTGACCGTCTCTCTCTGTACCGTCGCTTTGCTGGGGGGATCTCTTTCGGTCCCCCACTCTTCTGTTTGGCGGTTCCGCTTTCACCTGGCTTCGATGCCATGGTGTTGCTTGCCCCTGCCTCAGATGAGGGAACCGCACCTTTCTGGTTAGAGTTACTCCCCTCTATAGTACTTTCCGGTTTTTGGTGGGTACCGGTCCCCTTGTTTTTATTATTTTTTTTAAAATCTTCCATTTATTCCCACGAGTATCGGAGAAATACGTCCACCTGCGCAGAGATCCGTATACGCAGGTAAGGCTAAATACAACTGGAGGTCGCCAGGTATCCAGAGGGCTCCGTTCACGACTGGGCTTTGTTAAATGGGCCCCCAGTCTAGTCGATCATCAGCACGGGTCGCGTAACACCTTAATCCAGCCCATTGGCTTACCGAGCACCCCGTCCCCCGCGCCCCGACCTCCTCCCACATTCACTCACTCATTCACCATTCATATGGATATCCCAAACAAATGGGACCCACTTCATTCATGGGATACCCGTTTATAGGGTTCCCCATTCACTACCTGGAAGCCCGGAAGCGCAAGGAGGCGTGACGCTCAGTTCACCGTGGTTGTGGTCGATGGTTTTATGGCACCATCAGTTCGCCTTTCCCTACTGGGTATCATAGGCACTCAGAATTTAGTGAACAGAGGTTAACCACTCCCCCGTTCTCTGAGACTCTCCTTCCAGCAGAGCTGCGGTTGGGGACGGCTTATTTAATTCACCGCTAACCTACCTATCGATAGGCCGTTCACGATCCACCACCTGTGACCCCCCCGATAGCTGCAGCTCGCCACGGGTTCAGATTTCTAATAACAGTTCGAATTATAAAGTAACCATAATACCGTTAGGATGCCTAAATTTTTAATGGCATGGATGCTTTCTGTAAGTCGTGTAACAACTTTATTGCTGTTGGTGATTCTACGTTGATTGGTGGTAGCTCAGAATCGTATTAAAACATGATTGGAAGCCAGCAATTTTCAGGATTCAGGAATTTTTTTGTTGATTCTCGATCTTACTTTGTCGAAGCTGTTGATTAATACTGAGCAGCAATTCTGAATGAAGCAAGGTGTATATTTGCTTCTTCTTCTTCTGGGGCAGCATTTATACTAGTAGTTCTTCATGCAATTGATGCCGCTTGCGTTGATGCTCTTCGTGGCCGCCGTCTATCTCTAGCCGAGTTGTTGCTTCCGATCTTGTTTTTAATAGTTATGTCGAAATGTTTATTGATTGGTAGATCGGAAGTGCTCGTACCGTCATCGGTGTTTTGTGTTGATAACACCCATGAGGACTTACTGGCACGGTAGTTCATACACTTACGGTAGTTCATAATATTGAGATACTTATAAAGCAGCAAGGCCGAGTCAAAACACTTTCTGCAACCTTGGGGTACGGACTTGTTGATTATGATAAATTTGTTATTAATTTTCAAATTCTATTTCAGTTAGAAGTGTTTAGCGTGCCTTTACCATAATTTTCGATGGTAATTTTATTTAGACAAAGGAAGAAACAAGAGACATTTTAAATATTTTCGACGCTAACCTTATTATATGTTTGGCATGCATGAAAGCCCGACATCAACAATAGAGTCACCAATTTGACACAATAAAAGATGCTGTAAGCCAGAAACATTTTCTTTATTTGTCACATTACGAATACATTGATTTGACTTAAATGATTAGAAAAATCGGTGTACGTCCTACTCCGGATTAATAGCAGGTGGGGTACCATCGGAAAGACCGGATCCATACTTCCGATAAAAACAGTTTATTAGCATTTTTATCACATGATGAATATTAATATACAAGTTCTATACTCACCCTGTCAACATTGGGGTTGCAGGCTAATGCCGCGCTGGCAAAAAGGTAGAGAGCCCCAATAATTAACGTTGTAATGAACTTCATAATGATGCAGGTTGTTTATAACTTAAATCGAAACGCTAACTATTTGCTTGTATGGCTTAAATCAATTACTAGTGGAACTATCAATTTATATAATTGACGAGTTTATACTAATCAATTATGAATTATCATTTTAACTGAGGTGTGACTAATTCGTGTCAAACGGTATTAATCGAAGGTGCGCTAATATGTACGTGCTAAAAAAGGGTTTGCTATGATACGTCACAATGCAATTTCGTTTAATACACTCAATTTGGCACATATAAATTAACTAGAAATGTCAACCCGACTTTATAGCACCCCATCCGTTTGCTCAGGATAAGTCACTAGTTTTCATCGTTTGGTCACTTACGATTAAAGTATTTTAATACTTTGTCGTGATTGTCTGGAATAAGCGGCAGGCACAGCGTCACTGGTCACTTGTATTTATACAGCATTCCAATCATGGATGCGTAGCGATAATCCTGCCTAGTAACCGTTTCGAAAGTGGTATGCTTTCTTCTTTAGTGAGCACCAATTGACCGATGACGAGTTTATCGTTGGCTCTCACTCATTCGCTTGTAATAAATGATACGATTCGTTTTCAAATCGATCTACAATCGATCTAAACATTTTGAAACGTAGATGGTTAACCGATTTTACCCCCTGCTTCCCAGAAGCCGCCGAAATGCGGCAAACAGAAGGAACAAAGTTCTGGGTGGTACCATCCTGAGTCGATAATGCAGCCTTCTCAGGATTTACATCTCCCGTGATCTTCTAATGCAGGAATGCCAATTTACGATTAGCTCCGACGAAGTTGTTTGCACAATCAAGGTATATGATTTGGAGTTTGCCCTTCGCACGGTGAACCTTTTGAACGATTGCTCCAAATGTAGTGCTTTCGTTGATAAGCAGACGAAAATGAAGTTGTAACCCTTTGTCGATACACGGGGGGATGCCGAAAACGGGTGACGGTCTCTTTATCGTAAACAATTTATCGTGTTTCAATTTAACGTGAACATTTAATCGTAGAACAGTTTATCGTGAACACAATTTACCGTGGACACAATTTATCGTGGGACAATTTATCGTAGAGAGGTTTTATGCGTGGTATCAAAAAATTAGTGGGATTCTTTAATGATTTTTGGAAGAAGTTCTTGAATATTGCCATGTGGGACGCAACTCGGTAGTTTCTTAACTGATTATGATGGGATTTGGTATGTTGGATGGAAATGGGATTATTGGATGATTTTTTGAAAAAGTTCTGGAATATGGCCATGTGGGACGGAACGTGGTAGTTTCTTAACCGATTATGATGGGATTGGGTATGTTGGATGGGAATGGGATGATTGAATGATTTTTGGAAGAAGTTCTGGAATATGGCCATGTGGGACGGAACTCGGTAGTTTCTTAACCGATTATGATGGGATTGGGTATGTTGGTTGGAAATGGGATTATTGAATGATTTTTGGAAGAAGTTCTGGAATATGGCCATGTGGGACGGAACTCGGTAGTTTCTTAACCGATTAAAGATCCCGGCTCCTACGCCCCCCGAAATTAAAATCTAAAGAGCCCCGCAGGGCTACGGAGAGGAGCGTAGGTGTCATTAATAGATTCTATATAATCCGCTCCTACGTGCGGCACGCAGTGCGACATGTTTGAAAATCCCGGCTCCTACGCCCCCCGAAATTAAAATCTAAAAAGCCCCGCAGGACTACGGGGAGGAGCGTAGGTGTCATTAATACATTCTATATAATCCGCTCCTACGTGCGGCACGCAGTGCGACATGTTTGAAGATCCCGGCTTCTACGCCCTCCGAAATTAAAATCTAAAGAGCCCCGCAGTCATTAATAGATTCTATATAATCCGCTCCTACGTGCGGCACGCAGTGCGACATGTTTGAAAATCCCGGCTCCTACGCCCCCCGAAATTAAAATCTAAAAAGCCCCGCAGGACTACGGGGAGGAGCGTAGGTGTCATTAATACATTCTATATAATCCGCTCCTACGTGCGGCACGCAGTGCGACATGTTTGAAGATCCCGGCTTCTACGCCCCCCGAAATTAAAATCTAAAGAGCCCCGCAGTCATTAATAGATTCTATATAATCTGCTCCTACGTGCGGCACGCAGTGCGACTCCCACTCTCAATTTAATATATTCATAAAAAAATATTAAATTTCATTCATTTTTAAATGAGATTCAATATTTTTTTATTAATTTTTTTTTTTACACGCCTTAACGTATTTTTTTTAAATTTTAGTTCGTTGTTATTCCAATAGATGGCGCTAGGTCCAAAATACTAAGCAAAGGCACATTTTTAGTTATAAACAATTCCGCTCTTGGCCAAAGTGGCGCTACCGTCGCCCAGACTGTCAAAAAAAATTGACTGCGATACTAAAGCTGTTCCAAACTGTTATACGATAAATTGTCCACGATTAACTGTTATACGATAAATTGCCCACGATAAACTGTTCTACGATAAATTGTTCCACGATAAATTGATTCCACGATAAATTGTTCAACGATAAATTGTTCTACGATAAATTGCTCACGATAAATTGTTCACGATAAACTGACAGTAAATTGCCGAAAACAGGCAACGCATTTATGCAACTGCGTGTTTTCGGCATCCTTTGGTGTATCGACGCGTGTTGAGCCAACATCGACTGTAGAAGACAGATCGTTGTATGATTTGCTTGTGAAATAGTAAATTGGTTATCTGATTGTCTATAGAAAGAACAAACAAATCCTTCGCCCTGCGACCCGTAATATACTATCACAGCTGGCGAAATGGTTCAGAGGGAGAAATGGGCTCTAGCCTAATAAAAGTTCCCCTGATTGACATCTTGATATTTCGTCAGCGAAATGGGTTTCCTGAACCGGCTAACCCAGAATACCGAGAAAACGGGAAAAAAATTTCAAATTTCGCCTGAAAGACGAAACAAATAAAACTTGTTTTCTAGAAAAATCTGAAATATTTTAAGCCTAATTTTAACATTTTTCAAAGGCGGCTCTATTCTGACAAAAGTTGTGTTTATCATAGAAATATAATTGTCATAAATTTTCACTCATAAATTGAGGAAAACAAACTTACCCCTAAACTACTATGAAATAGAATAACATATTCAATTGCCGAACATATCAAAACCGAAAAACCAGACTACATTTTTTATTACTTTTTATCATTTTGTTGAATTTAAATCGATTAAAATCGATCGAATAAACATCGCATCAATAAATATAGAAGATTCAATAGGAACTATTTAGAAGAAAATTAAATCGATTCAGTGGATTTTATGGTGATTTTTCCTAAAAAAATTTCCTAAAAATTAACATTTTTCAACTCTTTGATAAAAGAATGGTTTGCTTGCGCAGTGATATTTATGGTTGATGTATTGATGCACATGTTTCTCCAGTTTCAGCAGATTTAAATGTTGGTGGTAAATATTCTTCAGTTGGATTTGATCTTTCCGGAACAGGAATTTCATCTGAATGCGGCAGCCGTAGTTCAGAATTTGTCGTTGCAGTGTATGTCAAATAAACAATTTTAATTTTCTGTTTGTACTGAGAATATAATTCATGCACGCATAACATTGAACTGGATCATGTCCAATTTACACCACTAATAACGTTTTGTGAAGAGCATAGTCGATATAAATCAACGGTTTCATCACTTATTTTGCGGCGACTGATCATAAATGAATAATCTCTTCTTCGGTTTATTTTTTACTACTATTACATACATAAGTATTTTGAAGCTGTTCATATACTGTTGCTAGGCGCTGCTGTTTTTCGCCTTCTTTGTTTTTAAGTTACGGATAATTTGCTAGCCAAAATGCTGACTACTCAATCAATTTTACAAAGGAAATTTAAAATTCAAATTATATTTTCAATACGCTTTTTGTTTTTTTTTTTGTACGTATGCACAGTAGAACAACACAAAATTTGCTGTTTTGAAGCCGTAAATTTTACGTAATATGTATCGCAAAAATAAACAAAAATTTTATGAAAAATGTAGTTTGAAATTTAAATTTCCTTGGTAAAATTGATTGAGTAGTCAGGACAGGATTTTGGCTAGCAAATTGCTCGCATGCTAGCGGATCAAGTATCAACCCCAATAAGTCGTAAATTTTATTAAGTTGATTTTATCGTTACGTAAATTGTTGGTGTTTTTGTTTTTGTATATTTTCAAGGTGTGAATTCTGGCCGCAATTTGACTGATGACTCATGAGAAATTTGTATACGTGCAGTATACAAATATCTCATGACTCATGAGTCAAACTGTGTCCAAAATATACCAAGATCTACTAGCCTGTCTAATTCCGGCTCTTTTTGATTCTGTGTAAAATGATTACTTTTTTATTGAATTTATAGTGTACCTATGATTTCAGTTTTTATGTGTTGTGTGAAACTTGATTTTATGTACTTTTTTAAATTTGGTTTTGTCATTGATGTGTTCTTTGTAATTTGAAATGTGCGTCGTGTTTATCTCTATAGTTGTGTTTAGCCTAACCTGTGTATGCGGATCTCTGCACAGGTGGACCCATGTTCCTCTAGACGGCAAGGTAGGAGCCGGAGTCTTATGTGAGAAGCTTTTGCCAAAACTGACAATACCCTGCCTTTTTGGGGAACGTGCGAGAAGGCTGGGTCTACAGGACTTTGTAAAAGTTGCATAGACGAGGAGGAGGAAGAGACTTTAGATAACTTCCTATGCTCGTGTCCGGCACTGTTAAACAGAAGGCATAGGTATTTGGGTGTGTACAGTATGGCCAGCCCTTCAGATCTCGCTGACTGTGGAGTGCGGGATATTTTGCACTACGTACGTAGCTAGGAATGGTTTTGAGCAAGGGTAATAGGATCCTGTGGTATCACAACGGGCACTACTGGTCTAAGTAAAGCTTTATAGCTCAAAATGGCGTGTGCGGTTCTGCTCAAATTGTACAAATAACTCAATAAGTGTACGGAAGCAGCCCCTCCAACCTTGTCTAACCTTACCTTGGCCTAAGTAAAACGCACGGTCTTGATATGTTCTGCAAAGTTGTTGGTCTTGACTTGCGCAGCAACTTTGCTGAAGAAAGCATAACGAAAATCTTAATGGTTCACGAGCTATCAACGTTAAAATGAGGGTATATTTTGACTTAGAGCCAAAACATGTCGAAAGCGATATCTCAAAAATGACGACTAACTTTGAAATGGGACTAGCACCATTGAATTCAGCGTACTCGAATTAGGTTTACCCCCTGGGTGCCCAGCTTGTCACATTTTTCAACTAGCACAGTGTTATTATTTATGTCTGTCAGACAAAATTTCTACATGAATCACCGCCTTTATTTTAGGAATAGTTTACATGTTTGCAATGTATTTAAGTAATTGTCGATAAGAATTTTGATATTTATCATAATGTAAGCTAAACTGGTAACCCAAAAATATCATTATTTTTGTTGTTGTATTAAAAACGTATACATATTTCAATAATATAATGAACGATTTCGTCGGAAAATAATAATGAAAATTTCGCTGGAATGATGAATATTTTCGTTTTACATCACTATTTTTTCAGTGATCTCATTAAAAAGATGTTGGCTATTCAAGGACCACTTCCGCAACCTAAAGCCACCATATTGGAGCAGTTCTTCAATTCTACTCTGTCGGTGTAGAAGTTTCTCGAGGGGCCTTAAGTTGCATTTGGGAATTTCTCCTGCTCGTCTCGTGCTAGCTATGGATGGTAATTGCGAGATATTGAACACTATAGCAGTACCGTAAGCGACACTAACTGCAGTTTACATTACATTACACCATGATATGATACGAAATTGTTGTCTAATTCCACGTAGCCTTACATGAACTTGTTATATTCAAATCGAAATTGATCACTCTTAGATCGAAGCATTGATTGGCAAAAATACTGTGTTTCTTAAATTAGACAGTTTGCTAGGCTTCGCTCCACCTTGCAGAAAAGGATCTAGCAAATTTTCGTGTTTCCATCCATTCTTTTTAAGCATCCCAATGACACCAGCTTCAAGTATAATGTCTATCTTGTTCGAAAGACGGTGATGAAGATCAGCATGTTCCAACTGTTCCAAGTCTGACAAATGATGCGTGTGCCTGTGCTGTAATATGGCAGCATGCCTTTAGTATTCGCGACGACATGGGCGAGAAAACTGACTTGTAATTCTGTCGCGAATAATATACCGTGAATGTCGATGCGACTCGTGGGTCGTGGTGACATGAGTTTGAGATGCTGATTCGGTATCCGGATGTGTATTGTGTAGTAGTGTGTGATGTCCAGTTGAACTGGTGTGGTCTTTGAAATAAGGACCGTGAATTGAACACACTGGATCGTTTTGGTTTCCAGCCCAAACATGAAACGTGAGTATGGGAGAATTTGAAGTGATGACCAGTGAAAGAGTTGATTGTATGTGAGATTTGTGATGTGCACGAGCAAGCGACGAATAATACGACGATGATGGCCATCCATGGAGCTACGGCGATTGCCGTAGGTGTTCCAAAAATCTGCAAGATGATGGATTTTGTGCTCGGGTTAATGGGGTTTCTGACTTTAGATAGCAAAAAGGGTTGGTCGTTATCTGAAAGACCTTATACGCAATCCCACAGCTGCTTGATGATAAACTGAGGATGATTATTTCGGTCTCGAAGAATGCACCATGCACTTCCTTCTTCCTTCCCTGCGTCTCCATTTAAATTCGCCTTTGTATAGTATAACTTCTGCAAATTGGTCAGCCGTTTGTGGTTGTGGACGAGGTCGACAATTAGATTTCGAAAACTTTAACCTTGACTCGAGGAAGCTTTGTATCGAGCTACTGCTGTGTTTGCATACGGCCTCAATCTGGTCTTATACGTACCAAAATTCCTGTGGCACTATTCTGGTAATTCTCTGGAAAGATTTTATATGTAATTTCTATTTAAAAAAAAAATCTGGCATACTGAGGTAAAAAGCTAGTAGTAAGTTTTTTGAAAACAAAATTAAATTGGGAATAATTTTCCCTGCCAATTTAGATATTGAAAAATTATTACCAATTAATAAATATTTACATCAAATTTTTCTCCTCAGGCCGCAACAAAAAACATTTGAACCGAAATTACATATAAATTATTTTTTCCCCAATTCCCTATTCCAGAAGAATTACCAGAATAGTGCCACTGGTGTGTTACTTTTGAGCTTCTTGGTCTTTCGCAAAGCTCTTTCGAGGCAACGCTGTAAAAACGCTTGCTTTACGCGAGTTGTCATTATTTAACCCTGATTAGCACTGCTGTGGAATTACCTGAGCGTCGCCAATATTCTAACTACAGTTTGTATGTGGAACAGAGAGTGCCACCGCGACCAACTCTCCCAAGGACCATAAAGTGACGCACATGATATTTGATGGACAGCATAATGAGCTTCGACAAGATCCTAGATAGTGAGAGTCACGTATTTGAAATTTTAGAAGAAAATTTCCCCCATTTTACATGACGATACAATCGAAGATGGTGTACAGGAGAAGGGAAAACGAAGGCAGTGCCTTACGCGCTAGAGGTGCCTAAGCCGTTGGGATACTTAGTTAAAATCAACTAAACGACATCAGATCGAATGGTAGTAAGAGATTATTCTAGTGCTTTTGTAGATTGTGTAATGAAAGATAACACGTTGGTCTCTGCCATACTAAAAAGATTTCCAAACGTCTGCAACAGATAAGATCATAGGCATTGGATATATATTAGATCAACATGTAGCAGGTCGATCCACAAGTGTAGGTTATTTCAATTCTGAATAAGACTGGCAATTGTGTTTTGCTCGTCCGACGATGCCTAGAATACATTCAATAAATTAAAGTCTATCTTGTTGTCCGCGCCACAGACCATTCACTTATTTAATACAAATTGATTTATCTGATACGTCCGTCATCGGCATTGGAGCTTTTCCAGCTAAGAACAAAACGACGGGAATAAAGTTATTACTATCCGCCCATTGAACGGTAGTGCTGGAGGGCTATAGCAAAAGTCAGCGAAAAGTTGGTTTTGTTTGGCCTTACATCGATAACGTGATAATCAAGATAATCACTAAGCTTATTTGATGTTGTCTGCACTTCAACTACAAAGTAAAGTCAGATTATACCAAAAACTTATCGCATTTTTGTAATGTGGAAATTTTTGAATTTTATATTACCTTCCCTTATATGTATACAAAACTGCCTTTGGATACCATCACCATCTGACACGAATTAGTCAAGCATCTACCGTATTCAAATACTAATTTTTAATTGATTAGTTCGACCTCATGTTCTTAACGTACGATATTTAGTTTTTTAAGCCTTAGCTGGCACAGTTTACGTTTTTATTTAAGCTAACCAACCTGCATAAATATGAAGTTCATTTTTTTATTAATTATTTGTGTTCTCTTCTTTTTCGCCAACCCGGCGATTGCCTGTAAGCACCGCGGAAAAGTGAGTATATTGATCATTAAAATTCAGTGTTCTACCAAATTTCTTATAATTTGATTTTATAGAAAGAACCGTCGCCACCGAAAACATCGCCCAGTGATGATGCACCACCTGCAGCTCCTGAAGAAGCTCCAGGAGAATAGAATGTGCAATTTACTGCTAAATCTAATCTAGGCGCGGTCAATCGGATCTTATTCATGTTAATTTTAACAAGAAACAAATAAAGTGACCGTTTCCGATGTAAAAAAAAAACCTTTTTATTGTATAAAATTTGGGGATTTAATTGATGGTGAAGAAGTTGGTCGTGTGTGTTACGAACATCTGATTATAGTGTTATACCTAGGCCATCTAAAGCTTCATATTGAAAGCAATTTTTGATGCTTTGTGTTATATGGAGTTTGCCTACATAAAGACACTCATTTTGCATCGTAACGGTTGTTCCGCTCTTTTTCGGCTAAAGATCGTGATGTATTTTGCTCCTAATATTAATTCACAAACAAATTGCCTATGGTCTAGGCTACCATAAAAAAAAATACCCAGGGTAGTTAGAGGGGGTTTTTCTAACACTTTTGTTAAAAAACTGAAAACATTTCACATTAAAATGACTTCAGAAATGTGCTACCAACGATGGCGATTTTTTTGATGTTGCCCTGTAATTGCATAATGATGATTATGGTAATTTTCGTATATTTTGAGAGTCCTTACACCATATATTTTCTCTTCTTTTTCATTTCACATAATTTTTTCTGCTGCTGAGAATTATTTATTTGCATAAAGATTTCAAAAATTTTCTGCTGGTTTCGAAAAATATCAGCAGAAAAAAATAGATTTTTGTGATCGTGCTGCCTCTAGCGGTGAATAGCAAATCACATTTTTTCTGCTGAAAATTTTCTGCTATCTTATACAGCATGTATAGTGGTCACAGAGAGTTTCAATTCCAAAGATACGTGTAGCTAAAACAACAACTTTCATATCCATCGGTGGATATGATGAAGTCTATATCTTTTAGGCTAAAGAGATGCCAAAAAAAACATTGAAAATGTTCTACTTCCTTTCAGAATCAATGTTTTAATAGCACTATCCTAGGCGAATACCTATAATGCTACAAACTATCAATTACAATCATAAAGTGATAGGAGGTTCATAGGATAGCCTTAAAAAGTGTTAACGGCTTAATTGAGAAGCTTTCTTGACTGTTTTCATAATCTGCCCAACTCACTAGCCCACCAAGGTATCCCAGTTGATTTGAATTTACTAAAAAGGTGCCTCAACTACATCTAACATTTCACGACACTTTTTGATATTAACTGCTACTGGTCGAAGTGGTTATTGAAAATTGTTTCTATAAAGCACACACTTTGTATTTCTAAATTTCTATATAAGGAAAATCAAATGTAACGATGGTCAGACTCAATTATCTTTCCTAAAACCTTCTAGTTCAGGATCTAGCCACTTAAAGTCCAGGCAAGAATAATTTCAATTATTTCCTCGGCTTGAGGACGTCAGGAAGTTTGATCTATTACCCATATGATCAGATCAGAAACAAATAAATTCTCCAAAAGATCAATATAAATTGCATTGAAATTTGAGGAACCCCAGCATAAGTGCAGGTATTCCTTTGCATTACATCAGATCAATATGATCTGAATATCATTGTGGTTTTGGTTTTCAACTAAGATCATAAACTCCTCAGTTGTAGAGCGAAACTCTGAGTTAGTTCTTTTAACGTTCAATTTTGTTTTAACTTAATTTCAGCTACCATAAGCTCGTTGAGGCAACAATTCTAACGGAAGCGTGAAATTCATATACATGTTTAAATATGGATCTGATATTACTAGACAGGTCGGTACCTGAGTTCCCAAAACCTTGAATGTTGTTTCTCTTTAAACCCTTTTCCTGTTTTTGAAAAACCTTTATAACGATCATAGTAAAACAAATAAAGAGTTTTACCCAAAGAGCTTCTAGCTTTAGGGTACATCTATCTTTGTTAAAATGCAGAGATCCGCCTATCGAGTTCTTTTTGTCGCAGAGGTCAAGTAGGTATTCAAGTCTCATCGTATTTTGCTATTTTACGCGTTGTTCCGTATCTCTAGGTACGATAGGATACACTTTATGTTCGGGGTTTTTCCAGCCTTACTTCCGTAGGTCCGTCATATTCAGCTGAAATACGTTTTGGTCTTGAACATAGAAAGTGGAATATGATTTTCTAATATTGAGTTCTAGTGTAATATTTTACTTTCCCCGACTGGTCGTTTAAATCACTCGGAGTAGCAAATGGTTCAACTCTCCTTATTTTGTATATTACAGCACTCATTGCCACTTTAAAGTGTTATATAGCTGTATATTTTCACATTTATTACATTTCGTAAATAAAATTTGCTTAAAAAAATATATTTACATGTATCTACCGCAATCAATATAATCTATCTAATCTATCTAATCTATCTAATCTATCTAATCTATCTAATCTATCTAATCTATCTAATCTATCTAATCTATCTAATCTATCTAATCTATCTAATCTATCTAATCTATCTAATCTATCTAATCTATCTAATCTATCTAATCTATCTAATCTATCTAATCTATCTAATCTATCTAATCTATCTAATCTATCTAATCTATCTAGTCTATCTAATCTATCTAATCTATCTAATCTATCTAATCTATCTAATCTATCTAATCTATCTAATCTATCTAATCTATCTAATCTATCTAATCTATCTAATCTATCTAATCTATCTAATCTATCTAATCTATCTAATCTATCTAATCTATCTAATCTATCTAATCTATCTAATCTATCTAATCTATCTAATCTATCTAATCTATCTAATCTATCTAATCTATCTAATCTATCAATCTATCTAATCTATCTAATCTATCTAATCTATCTAATCTATCTAATCTATCTAATCTATCTAATCTATCTAATCTATCTAATCTATCTAATCTATCTAATCTATCTAATCTATCTAATCTATCTAATCTATCTAATCTATCTAATCTATCTAATCTATCTAATCTATCTAATCTATCTAATCTATCTAATCTATCTAATCTATCTAATCTATCTAATCTATCTAATCTATCTAATCTATCTAATCTATCTAATCTATCTAATCTATCTAATCTATCTAATCTATCTAATCTATCTAATCTATCTAATCTATCTAATCTATCTAATCTATCTAATCTATCTAATCTATCTAATCTATCTAATCTATCTAATCTATCTAATCTATCTAATCTATCTAATCTATCTAATCTATCTAATCTATCTAATCTATCTAATCTATCTAATCTATCTAATCTATCTAGTTTTCTCATTCGAATATTTAGATCATAATCTGCAAAATCACGCGCCTCTAGGTTGTTGGTATATTCGTCTAATTTGTTGATTATAATATGGATCTGCCAATCAGCTTTGGGTTAAGCTGCTTCTTCTGAAACTTTGATTCCTCGTAAGATTTCATCGGAGTGGTCATATAACCTACGAACATTTGAACTGAATAAAGTTTAGTTTATAGTGTTGTCACAGAGTGTTGGAGCATGAAACTTTTAACGAATGTTTGTAATGAATAGTTTGCATCAGTTATAAAAATATTTTAACAGACCGGCAGATTCGCGATTCAGGGTACCTTTCAACTACTGCAGTTTTTGCGATGGTAATCGAACTTTTTACTTCCGTGTAGTGTCCATTTAAAAAATTATCTGCAATCGTATCCTTTACTATTTTAGAACCGAGCCAACACCCGTACACCGTGTACTACGCTCCTATTCTAAAAAGACTCTGTAAAAATTTGGTACATTTTTACAAAACAGTAGGAGATTATGTACAGTTATCAATTATGGAATATTCCTACAAACGGTTGCCGTACCAACAGTTACATACATGTACTCATACATATTATAGATGAGTATCAACATATGCAGCTTACCTATATGGTTCTGGACATTTTTGTTATGTTTCAGTTTTTTACCCAGAAAATACCTAATTTATTGATTTATGAATGTTTTATAAATTTTTGGAAAATATTTTACCGGAAAATGTGCACTCACCAAAAAATATATCAATTCATGTCGAAGGGGTATTGGTAACGTGCTATGCCGAAGAGTATGTTACACATGGTAAAACATAGTAATGAAAATGATAGTAAAAGTTCAAATGACATAACAATATTTTACTGGAAAATAATTAATCTTTTAAATATTTACAACATTTGGGATGACAGGTTTCTATTTCTACTTTTTTTTAATATATTGTCTGCATATATTATATAGATTCATAATATGTGTTTTCATTTCAATTGGGATTGGGAAATGTGGGTGGTAAATTATCCATTTGCTACATTCTAAGCAAATATGTTACGACGTTTATGGAAAATAGCATTTTTTAACGAGGACAAACAAAGTTATTGATAATCTTACAGTTTCTTCATTAATGCACAATATTTTAGTGCTTTAAACCTGTGCCGACTAAATTAGCCCACTTCAATGAAACCTGTACCATAATTTGTTACAACAAATCCCGATTTTATTACAGTTACCGCTTTCGAGGAATGACTAGTCGGTTTAGCTTATAAGTAAACCTGCACAGCCAAAATTGTAACTTCTATTGTACCTGTCAAATCAGGATGGTACATGGACCAAAATTTATTACAAATTAATAACATTTCATTGGTTAAGAGGTGGTCTTGAACCCCTATAATAATTTATTACACCAGACTGCCTCTATAATATGTAGTCAAATGTTATTTGATGGGCCTTGTAGAGAGCAAATCAACTTTACTCAGGTGGGTAATAAATTATTTTTGTGTCAGGTTAGATGAAATTGGCTTATTACACACCTGGATAAGGTAGACTTGCCTTCCACAAGGTGAACGTATAGTAACGTCTGGCCAAATATCTGGTTGTGGTCTAATAAATTAGATGGTATATCGTCCTTGAAATTACATATTTGAAGCCGTTACCGTTTGACCTAAAATAAGAAAAAATGCATAAAATCGACCGGCCTTCCACAAGAGCCGCATGGAGAATTATTTCACTCAATATCTGGTGGTGGTCTGGTGTAACATAATACATTATTAAAAGTTGTAAAATCGACCTTTAGATTACATATTTGAGGCATTCAACTTCTTAAGCCAATTCGGTTTAATCTGACACAAACATAATTTATTGTACATCTGAATAAGGTTCATCTGCCTTCTACAAGACGTCTAGAGCAAGGTTTGGCTAAACATCTAGTGCCGGTCTGGTGTATAAATTATTAAAGGTGGTAAAATCGATCTTTAAATTACATATTTAAAGCCTACATCGTCTGATGCCAAATCCATCTAATCTGACACAAATATAATTTGCTACACACCTATGGATACGACTGACATGCAATCTATAAGACTTCAACAGCAACATATGACCCAAAATCTTGCGTTTTTGAACGTGTTTTGGTTAAAATTGAAGGTTAGGCAAGTTATAGGGGTTCAACTAATTTGTAACACATTTGTAATAAATTCTGATCCAGGAACCATCCCGATATGAATAGAGTGGCGAATAGAGAATATAGCCATGCACATTAAGGAGCAGCTGCGAAAATTAAAACTAGGGTTTGCTTCTGTGTAAAATATTCAACCACACTTCTGGGCATTTCTCAATAAAAGCACGTCTGCTTTAAAATATTCTGACCATTGGAACTCGTCTGCTTTGAAATATTCCACAGCTGCCTTTATTATTGACAAAAGCTACAGGGGCATACAGTGGAAAACAACAACATAGAAAAGCTTTTCTATAAACTCAAAAAAATAGAGTAAAGATTTAGATTTTATATTGATTTGATAAGAATGAGAATGACTATTTATTTACTAAATATTAAAAAAATCATAAATTCTGTTGCAGAACTTCCAGAAATAATTTTCGGGCAAAAGTAGACAAAACAGACTAGCTGCTCGAGCAGTTTTCGATGGGTCCTAAACAAAATAATTTTGCCCGTTATCCACTAAAGCGATCCATTTGGAGCTGGTGTCTGAATTCACTCCCGATTCATTCATCGTATCGTTTAAAAATACCACACTGAAATATATTTCTCTTGCAACGCCATATTTTAGCGGTTTATAGAAAGCCGACGTAAAATTCGTAAATCATCATTTGATTCACATTTTGGGCGAAACCATACTGACGTTCGAAAAACTGGGGCCTTATTATTAAATTCGACGCTAATTTTCGATGATTATCGTTTTCCTATAGTAGAAAAAACGGAGAAAAAAGAAAACCATATGAAATTTTTCTATTCGTTACTCTTTTGCTTCTATGCTTAGCATAGAAAAACGATAGTCGTTGAAAACTAACGTTGTTCTGAGTCTGCGACTGCCGCACGATCCTCAATCCAGATGACTTCTTGATCGCAGAGCGGAGAATCATAACACTTGAGCCAATATTACTCGAGATAAAAACAAATCTCAATCGTTATCAGCTAGCCCGAAACATGGAACAGCTCTTAAACGCCGGAGCACATCTCCCACATACAGCAACGATCATTGGTTTTCATCAAAAAAAAACTATAGGCCACCGTCAAAATGGTTTCTTGGCAATATTCGAGATAGTTTCGAACTTCTCTAAATTCTATAGAGATAACATCAGTATAGGCACTCTTAACAATTCACAACCTAATACGATATCGGGCAACATCACTTTTATTTATTAAAATAATATTCTTAGTTTAAATGGCTTTATTACTTCACCCAACATCAACTGATGCTTTGCGACATTGTTTGGGGTTCCATTTTGAGTTGAAGCTAACTCTAATAATAAAAAATATTGGTGGCCATGGCGGGAGATAGCATGACTCGAAAATTTCTCTTTGTAACAATTGGGCTGATTCTCATGTTGTAGTGAAAGGTTGCTCCGGCCATTTTGATCGAGTAACTTCTGTTGTGACTTTTCTTGTAGCGGACCAACAACAAATAAATTGAGAAATGGATTTCAACACTTCATTTGAGAAATTGTTCATCTAAATGTGTAAGATTGGTATCGGAAATTTCACCAAAAGGAAAATTGGTGTCACCAAAATTGTAGTGGCCATTTATTGGATGTTATATTTCATATTTAATCAATACTCAAATTTTGGAATCAGATATATACTAATTATAAAAACAAAAAAATTTTAACTGATGAATGTTCGGTCGATTGAGTTTGTATTGGTTACAATTGTAGAAACTAAAATAATTTTAATCACTCAAACAAAATTCTGAATTATATCAGGTGGACGACATCTAGCGTAAATATAACATAAACAAATAACGAAACGAATAACGATGGGTTGAATCTTCTCTTAACTTTAGTTTTCTTATTTTTTACAACACTACAAACTTTCGCTAGAATATACGCCATTATAAATGATGATTCCTCAAGTAGGGTTCGAAAGGGGTGATTACTATTATTAAAGTTGTCTTTATTACATTGTTTGAAATGGATCGCAATAGCGCTCGTGCTTACAAAATAATCATTGAAATGATTAGCAAATGTTTTTTCTTCAATTATCAATATATTTACGAGCTTAGTGTAGGCAACAGTCTTTTAAATACGCAACACCCGACTTTTTCTAACACTGATGAACATAGATAGATCATAAATTCAGCCCACTTGTTTTCTAAAGCGAGAAATTAAACTTACAGGACTTCTGGTAGAACTGTCTTGTATAACAAAAAAAAAACACTATCCCTGCTTAAATTTCATTTCACTAATTATATCAACCAACACCGTTGTTGGCTGAAAGTTTAGTCGCCGGGACTGTAGAGATGCTGAACTGTGGTGAACTAGTTTTTTTTATCAAAAATTGTCGTTTCCAGAAAAATTACAAAAATAATCAGAATTTTTGTTTGAAATTTAATTTAGAATCTTTTAGTTCATATCCGTTTTTCTCATAAATGTGGTTTTTAAAAAAAACTCTGTGTCAAAAAATCTCTCAAGGTCAAAAGTGTTCATGATTACTACACTTAATTTTACTAAAAAAACAAGTCTCCATATAAACTTGTAAATAATTCCAATAAACTTTTAACTAATATAATATTGTCCGATATACTTCGGCACAACTTTTCAGAAAAATCCCCACCTCTGTGTTGAGCAAAAAAACTAACGGTACTTTAGTTTTATTATTTCATTATTTTTTTTTGAAGTTTTGAGATTCCCAAAATGGCTATAACGTTACCACAAACTCCTTAAAAACCCGCTCGAAGTGAGATATTTCAGAAAAAGTCAATGGGCAGGTACCCTCATTCCAGGTTGATTGTGTGTTTGAAAAAAAAGGAATTTCTAATCTTTCAAGGGTTACTTTCAGTAAAGAAAGCCGGTTTTAGAATTATACGATAATTTTTTTTACCTGCGTGCTAGCAGATATTTAAATCTGCGCTATGCTACTATGCATCATCTTAAGGGGCGATTCATGCGAATTACGTGTGATATCGCGCGAATTATAAACCGAGCAATATTGTTGAATACTATATATAGGTATAGATTCATGGCAATATTATTCAGTGTTATTTTGAATGTCAAAGAGTAAATTTGTCAGAAAAAGTCTAAATTTTGTAATGCAGAAAAATCAAAACATTTGTATTCCTTGTAATAAGTGTATGCAGGAAAAGGACTCTATAGTGGTGAAAAATTAATTGGTCGCTTAATCGAAGCTTGAAAATAAAGGAATGATTATTTGTGTAAAAAATTAGAGAACATCGAAGAAATTTTATTGCATACAGAATGTCGGAAAAGCTACACGAAGAAAAATAGTATTGTTGCTTGCAAAAGAGCGCTTGTGTAAGGTAAGACTAATTATATATCAGATACTTATAGTAATTTACAATGGCAGGACCATCATCATCAGCTTTCAGCCAGCCAAAAATTTTAAAATCAAGTGTGTCATCATTTGATTTTAAAATTAATTGTTTATTTTGTGGCGAAGTGATTCAAGAGATTGACTCCAAGAATGTAAGTACAATCAAGTACAATCAAGTTAGTGTTGTGGAATGAACCGAAATGCAATAAACTATCCTGGATTTTTGTTGTAAACGCAATGACACATGGAGAACTACCCTCAATACACGGATTGGTGGGTCAATTAACTTGTGGACACAAATGCGCGATATCATCTGAAATGCTACTGCAAATTTAGAGAAGTCACCACTAATCGGCCCAGAGGAAAACTCATAAATGACAACTATCGTGCATGTTTCGAAGCTTTGTGTGCCTTCACAAAACAAAGCAATGAATGCCAATTTGCATTATGTGATCTGAAGGAAAAACTTTTTGTTGGTGTGTATTAACAAAAACTAAGAGTGTCTCTACAAGAGCGCCGGATTTAGATTTGCCGCCATTTTGTTAATACGAGTTGTATTGTGATTTTTTTTACATTTGTCACGTACGGACCACGCAATTTAAGAATATGGAGAAGTATTCAAACCAACAACGTTTATTTATTGTAAAAATACATTACAAAAAAGCTGAAAATTTTTTGAAAACAGTTCGCAATAATGCGGCAAATGAATCGACAGTGAGGCGTTTAATTACAAAATTGGAGACCAAATTTACGCTGATGGAACAGAAGATCATTGTTCGTCGTTATCCTTGTCGGTCACTCGAAAATATAGCCACAGTAAGGGAATCTGTGGCCGAGAATCCAGGAACTTCCATTCGGCATCATAGTTAAGAATTAAACATTTCCCGAAGCACTATGCAGCGAATTTTGGTAAAAGATCTACATTTGCACGCGTACAAGGTTCAATTGGTGCAAAATTAAATCTTTAAAATTAAATCCGGAGCTTTTGTTGGGACACCCTATATAATAGGAAATATTTTACGTTTTTTCTTAATAATCTCTCTATTTCCTTTAGCTATAAATTCATAAAGTGTCTTGTATATTCTAGTACCTTAAATAATTTGCTCATGTTTTTAAAATTAGGTAAACCTATCTAATGGGAATTACTGAAAATAATATTTTTTAATTAGTTCGATATTTTACAGGTGATGATGTGATCATTCAAGTGCTGTTTTACAAAAAAAAATTATGTTATACATTACACGTACGTTGCCCACGGTGTGCTGGTTATTTTGTAGTAAATGGGGGGTTCCCATTTTTCACTGAGGTCTACCCTAAATCTTAAATCGTGTAATGGCTTCAAATAATACCATAACACGACGAAAAATTCAATCTCGCATAATGTTGGACGTTGGATGTTTACTTGCTTTTAACATAGCTCAATATATAACGGCCATAAATTAAAAAATAATGTTACACAATATTGTGCACTATGTCATTTGAGCCGAGTTTGTGCTGTGTACCGTTTAGAAGTTATTTTCATTTTTATGAACACCTAAAATTGGTTATGCCAACCCTGATTGCCGGGTTGGCTCAACCTTTAGAGGTGCGGATTTTTTCTAAAATACTGTCTTCAAGTAGTATTACAACTGTGTAAGATTTCGTTTTTATTGGAATTATTTACTACTTTTGCACAAAACTCCTGCACTAATATTGGAAACTTCACTTTCTATACAATCAGGCCCGATAAATAAATACAGCCCGGCCCTGCTTAAATTTCAGAAAATCAAAAAGCTTAACCCTTGTTGATTAAAAGTTTAATTTTTATATTTATTTGAATCCTTTACATTTTTCAACGTCATAGATTCCAAATGAAGCTGCCACTTTCGGTACACAGATTTGCACCACATTTCGCAATTGGATTAATGAAAAAAGTTTATGTATGAAGTTTAATTCCGTTTAAAATGATCAGAACTAATTTTGGTTGAGTTTTAATTTACAATTTGTTTTTGTTATGCCATTTTCGCTTTAATTTTGGAAAACTCATCTGGACCGGTATTGTTGCAAAATTAATTTACAATCTCTTACCTCATAGTCGTTTTTCTAGTGATATACTTTTCAAAATATGTACTTGCAACAGCTCCTATGGAAGCAGTCACTTCCGGTGGACCAATTTGCTCCAAACAGCACTGGAACGACCCAATTTATGGTAAAATATGTTAAACGTCTAAAATCTTACAGTGCCAATAATTCGGCATAAAAACTGTTTTTTGTCAAAAATCATCATTTCGGTTTAAATATTGGAAACCGGGTATGGGTCGAATCTAATTTAAAATCTTTCAGTTCTTAATGGTTTTTCTTGCAAATAGTAATATACTTTTCATAAAATTTGCAAAAAAAAACGGAAAAGCCAATATGGAGGTATGGAGGTTGCCTCTTTCGGTGGACCGATTTCAGCCACAATTAATTTGGATCTCCCAATTTTTGAGAAAATTAGGTGTTATCCCGACCAGTAATCCTAGACAGATTGGCTGATTGGGATGAAACCTAATACCGTAGAAAAAGTACAGATATTTAGTCCACACAAAAATCCCAGAGGCCAAAATTATTCATGATTATTATAATTTATTTTATCATGTAAAAGGAAGTAAAATGAGCTTGTTTAGATTGTTCCAACTTCCAAAGTTTTCTGGATTTAATAATGTTTTACCGGAGTGAAATTTTTAACGTAAATAAAAAGTGTAGCTACACATTTTAACGAAAAGTTTAAACAAATTATGAAAAATAAATAATAAAAGTTGAGTATCATAATCTTAAAAATGTGTATCTGTTATTGGATAAAACAAAAATAAATTTCGATACCTTCTTTAAAAAAAAACATTTTTTAAAGTATTTTTTCGTGAAACAATTCTACAACATCAACATGCTAATTGTCTTAGTTTTTTTTACGAATTCCAGTCACCATCCTATGTTGAGGACACAAAATTTCACTCTCGGCACTCATGGTTCCGAAATATTTTTGAATTAATTAAAGAATTAAGTCAATTTGACAATCAAAGACACGGCCATATCGCCGATCATGCAAATTGTCTTAGAATTTTTTTCTACTAGTTCTAGACATCATCTCAAGTAGAGACCACTAAATTTTGCACTCTGCATTCATGGTTCTGATGATTTTTAGAAATAATAATAGAATTCATTCAATTTGGCCAAAGACGCGCTACCACGTGGTAGGGCCAGAGCACCAATCATAACTAATCATGCTAATAATCTTGAAAATTTGTTTACATATTTCAGCTACCATCACAAGTCGGGGACACTTTTGTTATTTCCAATAACCGATATACATTTTTTGTATTATGATTTTTATTCTTTATTTTTAAGAATTTTAATTAATCTAAGTGTTTCGAATTCCAAACATTTTTTTTCTTGTGCTGCTACACTTTTGGAGACTATACTTTTCGTTAAAATGTGTAGCTACACTTTTTATTAACGTTAAGCACTTCCCTGTAGCTAAATGTTTTGCTTACACAATTAAAACATTTTTCAAGTTTTCCTTTTCTAAATTACAAACCTATACCAAGGGGTCAATTTTGTTCGAAATCCGGGACACGAGACTTGACGTTTTCGTATATGTTTAAGTGCACAATTTATTAAAGGGTAAAGTGCACAATTTCTTTTATATTAGTGGTTAGGTAAATTTAGGTAAAGTGCACAATTTATTTTATATTAGTGTGTGTAATCTTTCTGTGGTTATGTTTGTTTGTTTTCTGCGAATATAAGCATTATGAATTGGTAAAAATCGGTTCAGTTTTTATAGTATTTATTCGTTTCATTGTCTCAGAATGTGCAGATAGTTGAATAAATAAACAAATCTTAATTAATTAATTTACTAATCAATTTTTAAGTAACACAACGCCATCTACCATTGACAAACATGATTGTGAAATACATACCAAAAATTTATAGTAAAATGATTTACTAAACTTTTTTTAATTCTAAAGAAGGCTATTTTAGACCATTTTTCTAATTTTATATCTCCGATCTTAGATATGTTCACGAGGTCTCACCTATATGACTGAATAGCTAAATCAAAACCACACGTGAGTGGTGAACAAGATTTAATTATGATGATTTTTAGCTAGTCCAGCATATTTTTAAACAATTATGATTTTTAGAGACGTTCACAGTTTTTAAAATGTATTTTAGGATAGCGCAGTCAAATTTCTAGCACTTCAACATGGATACTTTATAATGATATTTACTGTGCCATACAGGCCACTTAAAGGCTAAATGATTTTTAATAAGTGTTCAAATTTTATTTCACCGGCCGGTCCTAGAAATGTTCACGGGGTCTAATTATGAAGAATTTTAACTGGTCTATACAGAGACATTTTACGTTTACGGTTATATCCCATATACCAGAAATGTTCACGGAATCTCTTTCATATATTCGAATAGGTCAGAAAATGTTCTATCAATATTGTGAAAACGGGACTGGAATGATGATTTTACCTATTTAAAGTAAGTTTCGGCTTTTTTATAAACAAAAAATATTATTTTTAATGACATTCACAATGTTTACGACTTGTTAGTCATTGGAAACAAAGAGCCCATCTACTCACAATATCTCAAGAGTCTTGTATGAGAAGTTTCAAACTTCTTAATTATATTATAATGAGAATTTCCTGAAATTTTGATTTGGTGATATAATTCGCTAAATCGATATGTTTTTGTGTTATACTATAGGTATAAACAAGATGTGAATTTTTTCAGTTTGGTTGTTGCAACCTGATGAGTAGACCAACATTTTATCAGTATGAAACCAAGCTGCCAAAGACAACTTGAGGAAGTTCTTCATTTTTTGTAAGGGTTGTGTATCTTTCATACAAGACTCTTGGGGTTAAAAATGGGGGGGCCTATTTTTTCTATTTTTTTTGGGAGAGATATTGTGAGTAGATGGCTTCTTTGTTTCCAATGGCTAACAAGTCGTAAACATTGTGAATGTCATAAAAAATAATATTTTTTGTCTATAAAAAGCCGAAACTTTAAATAAATATACAGACAAATTTCAAACTTCTTGATGATTTTACCATGTTTTCTAAAAAAACGAAGAAGTTCGTTTTGAATTTTATTCAAAATTGGAAATTTGTATGTATTTCGCAATCATTTGAGAAACAGAAGACTAAAACTGACATATAGAAATGTCATATCCAAAAAAATTAAATGGCGTACATTTGCACTAACACAAACACACATACCACTACTATATACTTGCGGTTATTATTTCGTCAAGTCTCGGATTTCAAACAAAATCGACTCGCAGAGCACTAAGTGTATAACAGAGCACTAACTCGTTTTAACCCTCAACAACTTTCTCTAATTTTTTAGTTGCTTGACGAGCGGTTCTAGATGTTTAAACCTTGTCTCTCAATATTCTTCCCTTCTTATTAATATCAAAAATTGTAAGGCAATTTATCCAATTTTCTTTTAAATTTTGTCAATCTGAAACACCTGTCTTGTGTTATATCCAAAATATAATAATAGAATTGCATGCCTAGATATAATGTTCGAGTAATTGGATTTTTTTTCCAAAATATTTAATTTTGAGTTGAATCGCAACATTGTAATATGTGTAACCATATTGTCATATAATATAATTTATAACATACATTGTTGTTGTCGTTTATATAATGCCATTATTGTGAATATGTTTGTAGAAATTACAAAACGATTTTTTTTTTATACATAGCAATTTTTCAAAACATGAAAATTGTTATGTCTATATACAGTTCTGAAAAATGTATATATGGCAAACGTAAAAGTACAAATTATTATATATTCCCTAATGTATGTCTACTCTATCCCCATATGACACTTCTGCCTTTGTGTATACCATATAGTTATGAGTACAGACGTACCTTGGCTAGTGCAGTACCATACTACACATGCATGTCCGCACTGTGGGGTGTGCTTCACGATATTATTATTTTGACTAGAATACAGTTATTACCGTTTTCACACTTTTCACACAAAATTAAAAACAAAAATTTTGGGAAAAGCATTATCATGATTTTCAAAATATTATACAATATTTATTATAACAGTTGGGTAGACCAATATTTATGCAGCCGTAAACAACAGCAACAAAAATACATAAACCGGACATTAATTTCCGATCTGTCAATCATTTTTAATACAATTTTCATGTAGTTTTTCCATACTTTCCCGTATATTTGATGCTGTTTTGTTCGTCTATTGTTGTTTGGCGTTATGTTTCTTTAAGAAACCCATAACAACAATTCTGTACATTAACATAAATAGCACACACACACACACAAATATATAAAATAAAAATTCACCAACAACACAATATGGGAAAATTTGCTTTTCATTTTCAATATTTTCCTTTTTTCTTTAGCATTTTTATTTTGGTTTTTCCGACGTCTATTGTATATGAAGTACACGAGAAGAAAATTTTAATTCTATTTTCTATTGTGCTGTCATGTTGAGACGATATACGATGGAGGATTTATATACCGAAAGCGAAAATTTATCTTAGGAATGGGCGGTACTGATATTGTGGGGCGATGAGAATTAAACCAAGCGGTTATGATAAGGGTGATACGATGATTGTTATATATTGTTATTACAATTCAATCATAATTCTAAATCGTATCTTTGAATGAAATAAAAAAAAATTAAAAAGTTTTCCATTTGCTCGAATGTATATTTTATGATTTTATAACTTTGGTCGGGATTTAACAACAGAAAGTTTGGCGCAAAAAGCTTCTTAAAAGTGTTTTTGGTGCCAGAAAATTGCAAAACAAAATTTATATAAAATAAAAGTTAATTTTAAAATTAATGGAAATTTTATGGTAATTTTTATATTTGGGGGTGCTGAGATTTCCCAACTTAAAGATTGAAACACAACGTAAAGTAGCACGGAGCCAGTTGAAACAATAGCTATATGCAGGCATGTATATAATCAAACTTTGTGACGTACTATCGATCTCTGTTAATATACCATTAACAATTCAAAATCGCGATAGTATAGCTTATCAGATTCCGATGAACAAATATTTCAGATACCGTCCATATGTGATCGAACTGTTGTCCGAAGTGTTAAATCAAAGTTTACGAACTAAGGTGGTGCAAGACTCAATGTAACGGTGACACCGGAAGAAACTTTAACAAATTTCCAGGAATCATGATCCATTTCAGCTGTTTCATGACAGTCAAAAATCCCTTCCATCAACTTTTTTTTCAAAATCGTTCAATTTTTTTAATTAGACACCGACCACCCCATCTAAAAACACTCTAAACAAATTTTCTCGCATTTAGAACTCCTATCAATCGATTCTTAGCTCGCAAAGATCGGTCCATTGCAATCATTTCATGCCACTCGTAAATTGTTTCTCTTATTTTTTTTTAAATCATTCGAGCCCATTTTATTTTTAAATAGGGACCCAGAGTTTATCTGAAACCACCCCAAAATTTAGAAGAGGAATTGTCCTGAAATAAGGTTACACCGCAATCGATTCCTGATTCCTGAAATCCGATTTTCAGCAATGCCGGAAAACCCCCAAACGAATTTTCCTGAAATCGTTCCATGTAAAATGTTAAATGAAGGCTCCAAGCCCAACTCAGAACTTTAATAAACAACGCGACATTGAAATGGACACCGGAGGACCTCCTAAACGGGGTTTTCAGAGATAATAACTCATCCCGATCCATTCCTGGCATTGAAAAACCATTATCACTGCAATTTATATAAAGGTCTTTTGAGCCTAAAAAAATTAAAAAGCCCTACCTCACCGCATGACCCACTAAACGAATTTTTCCGATTCCTGGCTTTTGTATTCTCCCCTTCACCATATTTTATGAAAATCGTGCAAGCTGCATAAAACAACCATAAGGCAAGCAAGCTTCCTCTGACGGACTTTCGAAATTAATTTCCATAAATCAAATATCGATTCCTGGTACTCGAAAACACTTCCTCTGCAATTTTTATAAAAATCATGTAAGCCGAAAAAATTAAAGAAAGGGACCCGGGCCCCACCAGGCGACCTCTAAATCGAGGCCGAAGAAAAGGTGAAAAAGGGGCCAAGGTCAAATTAATTGGATAATGAGAGTGGAACGTCACATAACATCCTCAACAAAATGAAAAATCATGCAACATGGTGCAACATCATGGTGCAACATCACGCAACATAGTGCAAGATGAAGACAGATCTGAAAGACTCCACAATAAATTTTCCAGAAACCCACTGGAATCGGTTCCTGGTACTCGAAAATGCCTTTTAAATGGATTTTTCCAAAATTTGGACTCAGTGCAATTCATTCTTCTAATTATAAAACCCTTAGGTACTTCTAAATCTTCAACAACAATAATGACGACATCAAAATCATTTGAGACTGAAGAAAATGTAAAAAAGAACATCAGTCATCACATAACATCAATATGAAACATCAAGCAAAACATTGTGCAATTTGACGAAACATGATGCACCATCCCATATCATGGTGCAAAGCAAGGTTCGACGTCATGCAATTTGGTGCAATAGCACGCAACATAGTGCAACATGACAGCTGAAAAAATCCAAAATGATTGTTCCAGAGACCTACCGGAATCGATTCCTGTTTTTTTTCTAATTGAGACACGGGCCTCACCGGAGGACTTTTTAATGGATTTTCCCAAAATTAGAACTCATCGCAATACACTTCTGCAAATAGAAAACCCTTACTCCTAAATGTTCCAAAAAAAATAATTGAATCGTCCCGAGAAAATTAAGAAAAGGTTCCGGGACCCACCGATGGATGCCCGATAGCCGTTTCTCCAAAATTAGCACCGATCTAAATCGATTTCTTGCATTTGAAATGGACCCTTCACCAATTTTTATCAAATTCATGAGTCCGAAAAAAATTAAATAATGAAACCCGGCTCCAACCGGATGACCCTCCAAAGGAATGTTCCCGAAATCAAGACCCTCAAAAACGAACTCTCCTCCAGAAATGTTTTAAAAATCGTGGCCTGCAATGAATTCCTGGCAATTGAAACCAGACCTCACCGATTTCTATCAAAACCGTGCAAAGTAAAATGATAAATTAAAAACGGGACCCGGGCCAGTAAAAATGTTTGCAGATTTTTATTGAACGTTCTAAAGATGATACGATATGTTGATGACAAACCAATCAATTCGAGTACATTTTCCATAAAGAAATGATTTTATTGATTTTAAAAGACGTTACCACATCCTCGAGCAGTAATGTCCTCAAGCAGCAATGATCGTTTGTATTTTTTTATTCAAATCGAGAGCCGATAATATACCATACGATCATTCCGGTGATTAATTGAGAAAGGTTGATGTTTTCCGTTAAAATCAACTATAAATAATTTTTGTACCTTGCGGATTTACTTAAACAGACCTTCGTTCTATCTAGTTTTTGGGAACAAATATATCGGACTGTATGAATTTTCAAGGATCGACTGGAATTAATGGTTGCATATTTGTTCAAGGTCGGTTTATAAAATCATCAGTGGATCCCGAACTTGAGCCTAGAATTATATCTCTCAGAAATCTCAGTATCCGGCCATACCTTAGGTCTGCCGGACCGTATCGTATTTAAGGTCTTCTTTCACACATGCTCTAGTGCCCAGCAAAATAATGGATAACTCTGACCTCCAATATTTAGTACTAGGTTGTTCTGAGGCACTTCGCGCCCGTTTATTCAGATCTTATTAATGAAACTTTTCTGCTTGCCTCATTTTTTAGAATTTTAACTTTTGATATCAATTTAAAAAAACGTCTTGCCAAATTCATATATTAATGAGAATTTTCTATTCCGAAAATAACACATATCCTTTCGATTTTACGATTGCGTTATTGTTACTTTTTGTGTATTTCGTTGACGAAAATTGGAAAAAAAATCACTCGAACGGAATCGAAAAAAATCAACTATGGATTTTTGTAATCATTTTGTGTGTGTGTGTGTTGGTGCGCTCATTCGATTTTACGATTGCATTGTTATTGCATTTTCTGTTTCGTTTACGAAACTTTGAAAAAAATAAATTTTTTTTATTTCTTATGGAAAAATCTAAAAGAAAAAAATCGTCATTTTTGAGCAATATGATTGGTCGTAAAAATTATCAGAACGAACGAACGAACGCAAGGCTCCTATCGCAGTTTGAGTTGATTTTTGGATTTTTTCTGTTGGTGTGGAAATGAATTGGAGGCAGTTGGAATACAAAATAATTCAATGTATTTTATTCGAGTGGAATAAACGCAACATAACGCAAGATGAAGACCGATCTGAAAGACTCCACAATAAATTTTCCAGAAACCCACTGGAATCGGTTCCTGGTACTCGAAAATGCCTTTTAAATGGATTTTTCCAAAATTTGGACTCAGTGCAATTCATTCTTCTAATTATAAAACCCTTAGGTACTTCTAAATCTTCAACAACAATAATGACGACATCAAAATCATTTGAGACTGAAGAAAATGTAAAAAAGAACATCAGTCATCACATAACATCAATATGAAACATCAAGCAAAACATTGTGCAATTTGATGAAACATGATGCACCATCCCATATCATGGTGCAACATAACCAAACATTGTGCAACGCCATCCAACTTGGCGTAGCAAGGTTCGACGTCATGCAATTTGGTGCAACATCATGCAACATAGTGCAAGATGACAGCTGAAAAAACCAAAATGATTTTTCCAGAAACCTACCGGAATCGATTCCTGTTTTTTTTTCTAATTGAGACACGGGCCTCACCGGAGGACCTTTTAATGGGTTTTCCCAAAATTAGAACTCATCGCAATACACTTCAACTTTCACAATGCATTGTGGTAAACAATGTTTTTCGGATTTTTGTCCGGCGCGTAAATGAACAACGATGATGGTTTGCCAACTTTCGAACACGCGACGTACAACTGATCATGAGAAAAATGCTTCTTCGGTGTTATTCGGAAGTTTCCGACTTCCGAGATTTTCCAATTTCTCTGTTCTAAAAGACCATCTGGATCGGATACGTGCGAAACCCCGAACAAAAACAGCATTTTTCGATTTTTCGAATTTTCCGATTTTTCCGGTAGATTTTCCAATTTTCTTTCGTAAGAACCCTCTCCTGGAAATTGGAAACACAGCGAAAAAAATTGAGCCAAATCGGTTCAGTCGTTCTCAAAAGATGCGCTAGAAAAAAAATCAATCTTCTTCGAGTTATTCCAGAAGCTTCCGAGTTTTTCACTCAAATTTTCCCATTTTACTCTTCTAAAAGACCATCTGGATCGGACACGTGCAAAATCCCGTACAAAAACATCATTTTTCGATTTTCCAAGTTTTCCGACTTTTACGGTGGATATTCCCAAAATTTTCTTTCGTTAGAACCATCTCTTGGTAATTGCGAATACAAAAAAATTGTGCCAAATCGCTTAAGCCGTTCTCAACTGAAGCGCTGTAAAAAATTCAATTTTCTTCAAGTTTTTCCGGAAGTTTCCGAGTTTTCCAATAAGATTTTCCAATTTTTTTCTTCTAAAACACCATCTGGATCGGATACGTGCGGAATCCTGAGAAAAACATCATTTTTCGGTTTTAAAAATTTTCCGACTCCTCTTGCGAATACAACAAAAAAAATTGAACGAAATCGGTTAAGCCGTTCTCAACTGAAGCGCTATAAAAAAAATTCAATTTTCTTCAAGTTTTTGCAAAAGTTTCCAAGTTTTTCATTAAAATTTTCCAATTTTTCACTTCTAAAAGACCATCTGGATCGGACACGTGTGAAAAAACCGTACAAAAACATCATTTTTCGATTTTCCGACTTTTCCAGTGAATTTCCCAAAATTTTCTTTCATATAAACCTTGTTCTGACAATTACGAACGCAACAAGAAACAAAATCAGCCAAATCGGTCCAACCGTTCTCTACATACATGCGCCAATTGGTCATACATGCGCCAATTGATTTTTATTAATATAGGTAGATCGAAACAAAAAAATGTTTTTGGTCACCCTGTGTGTTCTCGAGTGAGTCAGTGCCATAGACGTTTATCATATTGATATTTCCTATTGAGCTCTAAGTGAAATTATTATTGTCTTGAAAGCGCTCTACGCTCGTACTTCCCGAAGGAGTTCTATTCGCTCTATATCTTATAATTCTGACATTGTTTGTGCTTGTGGACGAAATGTCGGCGACCACATTATGTTTGCCTGAAAGGTATTAGAATACCAGTCGTGCATTGGAATATGAAACTCAAATGGTGGTCAAGAGGTGTTGGTCACTGTTGATTGAAAACATAAGATCTTCTTCGAAGTAAATAACTAACAGTGCTATACCGAATGCGAAATACTTGACTTTCGTTTTCGAGTATAAAGCGAGCGTTTGACGGTATAATGGATGCGTTTGTATATTCAGAAAGCCAAGAAAAAATCTTTTGGGCCTTTTTATTAAAGTGCCAAGTGCGCCTGAATCGGTTGAAGAAATTCGGCTAACCGTAATTCGAATCGTAATAACCGTTTTTGACACGTCTTCAGAAGCTGCTTATATTGCGTGTTGTGCCCTGACGAAGTCAATATTTGTAAAAATATTGCATCTTTGCAGATGCACTAAAATCATGAATATGCGTTCCCAGACAACGATCCGGTACCGAAATGACATTTAGCCGACGGTAATCTTCACATATGGGCACTAAGCCGTGCTGTCTCTCTTTGAACGATATGGAGTGGATATGAGAACACGGCGGTTGACATATGCCTCATTCTATCGTTATATCCAAATTCATTATATGTTGCCTCGTGTTTCGTAGGGTCCACTCGGCACATTTTCGAATACGGAAGCTTTCATTAGTAAATATGGGATGGAATGCTCAGTGTTTCACAGTAGCGTTACAATTTAGGGGTTCGGCGAGAGTCGGAAATTCTATTAGTAATTCTTCGAAAATATTCTCAATCATCAAACAGTAACTACCATTGCCGAGAAAGTATTTTTCGTGGTCGGATCAATAATATGTCTTCTACGCAAGTCAGCAAAAAGGCTGAATTTTGATTAAAAGTCATCTCCAAAATTGTTGGTCCACTGACGCGAGTAGAAAAGGATGGGTAGGTTGTACCAGTCGCTGCCCAAAGACAGTACATGGTTGAGGGATCGATTTGGAAAAATAACTCTACCTCAGTATCCACCAGAACTAGTATGTTATAATCTGATAGAATTAAGTATATTATCTTTTCGAATCACATTTTAATCACATTCCGCTAGAATATACTTGATTTGTGAATCTCTGCTTTATATGCATACCCCGATACTCCATTGTGTGTCAAGCAAGGAATTGTCTGAATTTCTGAAGTTTTGAAACTTGTGTTCCGAGGTCAATTATGAACCTTATAATTTTTGTAGGCATTCTGCTTCAAATCATCTTTCAGAATCACATTAACTTAATGTTTCAGCAATGTTGAGCTCCCTGATGTTTAATGCACTTAACTGCACCACTTCATTTAAAACGGACTTTTAATTATCAAACATCTGCTTGGTTCTTACAGTACGATTTCTTTTGCTCTTCTTTTAAGGTTGCGCTTCACTCCCATTCATGTGCCTATTGGTTGTTGATGTGTAAAAACTAATTAGTTTTATACCGAACGATATTAGGGAACTTTCAGAACAAAATCTAAAACCTTATGACAAGAAAGCATTACAAACCTCTTGTTATTATGGATAATTCGAAATTTCTTTCCAAATTAATTAATGATAAATTCAAGAAGATTTTAAATTGCTGTTATTATTATGAAGCTTGACGTGGCCAGCGAATTGCTTTTTTTGTGAAAAACATATTTTCTAATTAGATAACTTTACAAACAAACCCTTTCGGTATGCTGACATTAAAAACCAGCAACAATTTTTGTTAAGCTATGCAACAGAATTTGAAATCCTGGAGCATTATGAAGTTAGCTTTTGGTTGAAAAAAAAATCAAAAATTATGGCCTCACCATTGGAATGTACAGTTTCACTTTATCTGGTTCTTTTTTTTACAGAACCATCCCGATCTCTTTCGCAAAAGATCATACTTAAATTTATATTACTTGTACTAAATAGTACTAAAAATTAATCTTACGTATCGTTGTACAATTTTTTTTATTTTGAATCCTGCCATCTCTTCTGAGGCCGAAGCACTCCCTGCTCTTTCGCGGTTACCATCTGCACATTGTATAGCTCCATATCGGCCTGTACTGTATATGGAAGATGGGTCGGCTATGATTTTTGCACGCCGATAGGGGGTCGCAGTTGTGTTTCTTTTAATCACAGATCGTAATCTGTTGATGAAAATTTCCTTTTGCATCTTGTACCTATCGAAATTCGAACCTGGTGCCTCCCGATCCAAACGCCAAAGCTTTAACCACTGTGCCATTTGGTCGGTTGTACATTTTAGAGTGAAAAAAGTCACTCACTGGCCCTTAGTAGTAGACGAGGACTCTAGAAGAATCTAACTTCGCACATTATATACACATGTCTATTGTAAATAAATTTAATAAAGCCCGATTCATTATATTATTTATACAGTACTTCAATGCACTGACATATCCGTAATCCTTTCTTAAATCCCCCGAATTAAGTTCTCAGACATAAAATAAAAATAAAAACAATCGGCCAAATAACCATATTGTCGTTCGGTTAGTATAATGCACGTACATACGTACACACACACACACATATAGGATAAACATAATACACAAACCAACCAAAAATGAAGGCAACAGAAGCAACAACAAAGCGACGGGAAAATTTAATCGAATTGTATATTGGAAGGATGAAGAGATTAGTTTAGGATATCAATAGGAAATTGATTAAAGAAGAACATAAATGAAAGAAAATCGTTTCGTTCCATCGTTTTCATCTGCCGCCCGCACCCAATAAAGTAAATATATACAGGGAAAAACGATGAGAAAACACCTTTCATAAACATACACACACACACACAAACTTATCCAAAATGAATCAGCAAAACTATCACAGTTTCCATTTTTCTTTATAAATTTTTTGGTTTGATTGCAAGTTTTTTTTTGTGATGGATAATCACTTTTATAGTATGATTTACCACAATGTAAAACCCCCTGCCCCGACATCCCTCTACCCTTAAATATTTGCTATTTATATAATACGAAGATCTATATAGAGAATCTCGAACAAAATCAAATGATTGAAGAAAAGCTTTCTTGGCAAAGCAAGCCAAACGAAAAAAAAAAATATTAAATAAAAATTAAAAGAAAATTAAATTTTTCATCATAGCGTAAGTGAATTGAGGGTGGGGGCACATGTGCGGTGAGAATGAGTTCCTATGTGGAAAAAGAAAATAGATCCATAAAAAAGGATTAATCGATTGAATTACATGTATTTAATGGACGTTAAAAAAGGAAGATTGATTGGAATTAAGTGGGAAATTTTCATTTTGTATATTATGTTTTAAAAAAGCAAACTCTTGTGCGGTTTAACGATTATTTTGTTTGTGTTTTTTGGAAAATTAAGACGATAAATTGTTTGGTACAAAATTAAACAAGTTTAGTTGTGGATTACAAAGTATTTTTTGGGGGATTTTTTAGTTACCAAATCCTTTATCGATTTATATTTGTTTGCCTCGGAAAATAATTTATTTGAGGTTGTGTTGCGGTTTAAATTTGTTTCGTACTGTGCAAGCTAATTGTAATTCTTGTCTCGTGATAATATATATTTTTGCTCATTTCGTCGCAATGGCTTGTTTCAGTGAGATACCTATTGTGTGTTACATGGATTTCCAGATTGTTGCTCTCCTTTTCAATATACATGGATATTAATTATTGCTTTAAAGGGTTAATCGCTTAGTCAAGGTGGTTTTGGGCTACCAAGTGTTATAATTTTTGTACTTCTGCGGCTTTGTTGAATCAGGAAGGCATCATCAGTAATCTGTTTCATTCTTTCTATTTTTCTCCCTAACATTGTTTTGATTGCGGTCGAATAATCATAATGATATTCGACACTGCGGCATGGATGTTAATCATTCTTATGAGCTTTGTTCGTTACCGCATACTCCTGCATTGTGGCTCACTTTTCAAGTTCCAAATCTAATGTAGTATTTAAGCAGTAGTCTAAACCGTGTTGAAATCCATCGGTTTCGTCAATTTTATTAAAGGTTTCTAAATAACAAATAGGTTTATAAGTAACAGGCGTTACATTTGGTATGAAATTGTCACCGCTAGGTCTTCCTTCTGTAAGTTGTCGCTGATTTCTGGTTCAACAAACGTAGATCCGATTATGAGACCATTTAAACAATAAGTTTACCCCAGGTGTCTTTTTGTGGGTGGCAAGTAACCAAAGCTTGTGTTGGTACAAATTCGGGTGACCGCTTCGGAAAATCATAGAAGAAAGTGAAAAATAGAATGAAACGAAAGCTATCCTAAATGTATGGGCCCCAGGTAACTGTGCCTTACTCAGCAGCCCTGGTATTTTTTTTATTGCGGAGGAGGGGAGCCTTCGATAGGCTTCACGTATGAACCCATATATCAAACGCGTGAGAGTGTCGGATTCTTACCGCCTAAACTACCACTCCCCGATAAACCATGCCGTTCGGCCCCGTGCAACTACTGTTAGGTATTACTTCGCGGAGCAGGCTCAGCTTACGGTGTCCTTAATGACTGAATTTTTGCTTCTTTCGAGGCGTCTCAACTCTCACAGTATCCATGAGACACTTCCGCTTACGGCGTTCCACACGGATGCCAGCATAAACTCTGGTATATTATCCGTTGTTATTTAGACCCCACGTGCACGGATACTGCTTCTCTCCTCAGTAAATCGTGGACACTTGAATACTACGTGCTCTACATTCGCCGTTGCTCTGATGCATAAAGGTCAATCTGGTAACTCTTCGTGTTTGAATCTGAACAGGTATGATCTAAAGCAAACATGATCCGTCAGAAACTGCGTAAGATGATAATCCACTTCTCCGTGTCGCCTGTTTAGTTACGACTTGATGTAGAGAATCCAGCGATGGGTCCATCTACCATTCGTCGACTCACTCCATTTTCTCTGCCATACAATGATCGTCTCAGCCCGTGCTAGTTGGTGGTTCTCTGCTTTTGTTCCTTAACCACGGCCCAGGTACGTGGTTTGGCGCTCCTTGGCCAATAGATCTATTGGGACACACGTAGCGTTTTCTGACACCGTCCGAAAGGCACACAATACTGTCAGAGAGCTTAGCCTCTGAACTGATGCTACTCTTTATGCCTATAAGTATCCTTCTCCAACGAGTAATCCAAATTGGTGCCCCATACATCATTATAGATGTAACTCATCGACGCCGCTCTTGTGTTTGGCATTATCCACGCTAGTGCCATATTAATTCTTCTTGCTCGCTCGCTGGTGGCAGTGAGGCGTGTCTTATATGACAATCTAGAATCGATCATTACCCCTAGGTACCTGATGGATGGTTGACAATTTGTTGGGCTCCAATCTCTAAGGTTACGCTCTCCATTACATTTTTGCTATTAATAGAGACAGCCTCTGTTTTATGTTCTCCTAGTTGCAACCCAGCAGTTGTTAACCACTGTTGAATAAGTCTGACCGTCTTATGACAGATCTCCACAATCTCCTCTGTGTTTTGCCACAACTACAATCGCGATGTCGTATGGCTAGTCGAAGTACACCATCGTACATCACATTCCAGAGTGTAGGACCTTACACGGATCCTTGAGGAACCCCTCCGGCCACCTCGTAAGTTTTCTTTTATTCTTCAGTATCATAAATCAAGATCCTCTTGCTAAAGTAGCTGGAAACTAGTCTCAGCAGGTAATTCGGTACCTTCATCCGTGTAAGTGCGTTAAATATGCAGCTCCAATTTGCCATGTTGAATGCGTTTTCACGGCCAATGAACCTATGGCACAGTATTTTTTATTACCACGTAGCCAACGAGAACCGGATATCGCCTGATGCGCCGTATCTACAACCTCTTTAATCGCATCCACTGTTGAGCGCGTCTTTTGAAAGCCATACTGAATGGAACAATCATTCGTAGTCCAAAAGCATACAAAATCTTAATACAAACCGGCAAACACAAATATATACACTCGGCTATCGTGCACGGATACGAATGCGAAATTGGAACATCAAAACTCTAACAGAAACATCAATGCTCATAAAAAAGAAATAAAATGTTACAAAATCGAAACTCTCTGAAGTCTCTGTTTCAGTGAAGTGAAATGAAAAAATAGTGGTGAAGTAAATACGAACGAAGTAAATTACCGGATATTTATCTCGTCCAGAGAACATGAAGTATGATGTGGGCATATTAAGGATATAGCTAAAACAAACCACAATAGCAACACGCAGAAATTATATCAAAGTAATACAAGGTGATTTCACTGGAAAATTGGAACTGATAACGACGTTCTGACAATCTCATATAGGTAAACAAACATTAGAGGAAATACTCATTGGCTTCTCACAAAACTGGTTTGTGATTCATAAGAGGGAGTAGATTTACACACAAAAATATACATATGGACACCACCGAATGGCAGAATAAGCAATCAAATAAATCGCATAATGAGCAACAAGAGACAAGATGTCGGAAATTTAACACCGACATTGAAGATGGCACCAATGGAAACAAATCGAAGAAACCTGTATCGAAACACTCGAAGACCATGAAAACATACAGAAACCTAGGAGCAGTGATAATGATTGAAAGAAAATTATACAACGCCGACAATGTGCCAACAAAATACGTCCGAACTGAAAAAAGACTATGAGTGATCATAGGCAATATGAAAACATTCTCAAGACAAGTAGAAGATACTGGTGCAACCCAGAACATGTGCTTACTACATCGTACGCCGAGCATCTAGTTAAATTCACCAATATACCTCCAATAAGTGATGCTTCTAATAAAATATTAACAACAGATAAAGTAGAGATGAAAGAAATATTTCGGAGAGAACTTCGCCCAAAATGAGCAAATCTTCGACGAAAGCTAGCTCTGATAATTTCTGTTCTGATATTCATCGCAAACTGGATGCATCGACTATTTCAAATCACAATTTTACTATAAAGATCTCCCACTGTACGTTGGCGTTGGTACAAAAAAAGCAATTTGTTGGTACAAAAAAAAGCAAACCTCGATCTTTTATACCCACCCCCCAGTTCCAGCAGCTGTTACTATGATACGAATAGTAAAATTAACCATTATAGGCCACTGTAGCATCATTAGACATTGACTCTCATCTTATAAACGACTTTTTTCAACCAATTTTTTAGTGGTTAACCATGACATATTTTTATACTCCCACTTATCTAGCCCAAAGAGAAACAAACAAAGGACCAGAACTTTCAGTTGAAAAGACAGTCCTCGGAGATTTCAAACTTAATTGGATTTATACCACGGCCAGCTCGATGCAGTTCTCCATCGTCAGTAATTTTCCTTATTGCATGGATTTCAGTTTCGGTGACTTCAGGGTTTTACCTTTGCGAATGGCACCAAGATTCTAGGGTCTTACTGTAATAGATTTCACAACCCCCACGGGATTGCTGATTCCGTCCTTCTGCCGCGGCTTTGCCGTTTCACATAAATTGCCAAAGAAGATACTTTTTCAAATTCCTGTCTCTTCTTGAGCAGTCCCTCTTAGGGGTTGGTAAGATAAACTAACACCTTCTGATTGCTCAGAAATGTCAGCTCTAGTCGTTACGGTTGCCAAAAATGGCCCTTCACTTTTCTCCAGCTATTGTGGCAGACAGGAAGTTCTTCGAACATTTATCCACTAATTTTTTACCACCATGATCGTATTTTTTACTTAGCGAGATTCATCTTTTAAACGATTTTATGACATTTGCGATTTTACGGCATTTCTGGATTCGCGGCATTTGCGGAATCAATTCTCCAAGACCAAGAATACGGACGGAAACCCAGGACCAGTGATAATACTTGGAAGAAAATTGTTGAACGCCTACAATTCAAGTTATACAATTGTGCCAACAAAATACGTTCGAACTGAAATGTAAATGTGAAGACACGGCACGAAAAATAAAGACAATGGCAATGAGTGATCATAGGCAATATGAAAACTTTTTCAAGACAGAAATAAAAAGTAAAAAAAAAATTCTCCTCCTCATGGTTTTCATTTTTGCATGATGTCCTTCATCCCTTCGCTAAGGCAGCTTTCATTGCTCTTGCCGCGCATTGTTTTCCACCTCTTTAAAGGTGAAACTAACGGGAACTTCTATTTCCATTTCTATGTTGATTTATTTATTTATTTATTTAATTATAGTTCACAATAACAATTTTTATTAACTTTAATCCACTCAAAATCTAACACACCTCATTTTGAGCAATAGTTGCTCATTCATAATGAGATATGCATGTCGGGGTGGACTGTACAATTTTAACATAGAACAACTCAGTACATGTTGCTTTTGCACATATTCCTTTTGGAATAATATTGTTCGTGTATCTTTTTTATCTTATTTATTACGGAGAATACATCCGTAATACAAGAATTACTTATGTGAAGTTCATTTAAATAGGTGGACCCGTATTTAATAATTTGTATTTGGCCCATCTTGGTGTATCATGTGGCTCACATCCTCTGATACTCTGGTAAACGGTAGTAAATACGCTGTGAGGCCTTTCAACAGTGGTCTTTTATTCCTTATGTCAGCGATGGAATGTTTTATTTTGTGCATTTGGATTTTCTTCGAGAATGCTTTCATTGCCAATTCCAATTTACAATTTAAAAAAATTTTGAAAAAAAAAAAATCGAAAAATATAAACCGTCTGACTCGAAAGTCGAAGGCAACAGCGGCGACATGTTTACTCCCAACTATTCGTCGTTAGAACCGGGCAATCTACTCCCTGCACTGTAACCTTTTCTCCTGCTTTACCTTCCAATATTCGGTTTGTTGACCTGGGCCTCCTTCCCAAAACCTTTAATCCTAGGCTGAGTTAGTTCGACTCGAACATACCGATCCATCTCAGCTTCACATAATCTAGCGACAACCATCGCACCTGATCCGATTGTGCATATATACGAGAATTCGTACACTACGGTTCACTTGAATAGAGATACTTGCAGCAATAAGGTGAACAGATTTTCCGAATAAAATTGCATATATTTGTTATTCAATTCTGTAATTTTATTGGCATCACATTAAATTTTTATGTTTTTAGTGTTATTATAGAAAAATGTAGTCTACTGGAAATAATGTTGAAATCGTTTTATACCTTTATGCAAATTTACTGCCAATGTAGTATTTTCAACGGATTCAGTTATTCATACAGCCTATTAAGTTACTGTATGTTGTAAGCCCCTCTGATGGAGTGCAGAATTCAGCGCCGACCCACCGTCCACGTCAATGTACAGGTTGACATGGAGCTTGCAATGTGCAGATAGTGTAGTTGTGTGAGTGGGTGAATAGGTGAATGGGTTAATGATGTAGCGTGAATGCGTGGTATCACAATGGGCCAAAATTGGCCTAAGTGGCAAAAAAAAAGAAACCTATAAAAAAACCACTGAAGGGTAAAGGGTTATCCAATAAGAGTGTCCTAATTTTCGATACGGATTACGCCCATATTGAATATTTTTTTGACAGCTGACATTGTCGTTCCTGTTCAGTAAGGTTAGCCATTTTGTAAAATGGCGCGATACACGTTGAAATACAACAACCTGTTGCAATTATTGAAACTTTTTATAAAAATCAGTGTTCTCTTCGTCAACTGTCATATGTCACTTCATTATACATAAATACTTGGGTTTAAGGGCATATAAATTGGAGAATGATGATCATTTTTACCGGAAAATTTTGTTCAGTGATGAGGCTCATTTCAGGTTAAACGGCTATGTCAACAAACAAAATTGCAGAATATGGAGCGAAAACAATTCAGAAGTCATTTGCACCATCAAAGTCCTTTGCACCTAGATAAATTAACTGGTGTGCTTTTCATGCTGGTGGTCTCGTCGGTCCTTATTTTTCCGAAATACGGAAGAGAAGCATGTCACCGTTAATGGAGCACGTTACATATCAATGATTAGTAATTATTTATTCGAAAACATGGAAAATATGAATATCAACAAACTTCGGTTTCAACAAATGGTGCGACGAGCCAGTCAGCAAGCGCTACCATCGATTTGTTAAAAACAAAATCTAATGAAAAAATATCGCAAGAAATGAACCGGAAATTGGATTGAAAGAATGCGCTATATTAGACGTAGTCGCCCGCATATATAAAAAAAGAAGGGAGGTAGGAATACTGCTTCTTGCTCGATTGCATTGGATAGAGCTACCTTGCGTCAGAATAATCAAGTTTTTTGTATTCAACATAAGATTCCTCACTAAAAAAAATGTTAATGGCTTAATTTGGCACGTAAAAGTTTTAAATATAAATCGATAAATTGTTTAATGAACTGCTTCAACTTCATATCGGTAATAAACTAGCATACGTTTTTATTGCATTTGAAATGAGCGCTGCCTAGTAAATTATAATTTAAAAGTCTTTTTCTAAGTCTTATAATTAAAAAGAAGGTTTTTAAGACTTTTGTTTAACTCTACTGGGTGCACCTCTTACAAACAGGGCACACATTTATTTAGAAGAGTAAAGTGATAAAAACCAACAATCTACATGTTACTTAAATAAGTTTTAATATTCGTTCATATTTTATTTTGAATTTTTATTTCTTATGGATTTTGTAGAAAAAAACAAAAAACCACATCCAAACTTTAGGACTATGTATCTGTAAAGGCCCATTCCAAAGAATAGAGAACTATCATTTTTGTAAAAGATAACGAATTTTCACCTTATACTTGCAGAAGTTTAACGGGTTTTTCTGGACTAAACCTTCTTTTTGTAATTTCTTTATAACATTCCTTTTTAAGTCTCCTAAAAATTTCATGTTTTACACATAAGCTTGCAGAAAGTCCAGAAAGTCTTAACCCTGTCAATCAGCTCTTTATTGGATTTCAACAAACCACAATTTCTAACAAGTAAGCCAGCCACAGTTATTTCAGTAGTAGCCATTCAACTCCGGTGCATGGTCGCCACGTTATCAAAATTATTGCAGAATTTTGCTATATGATGAGTTTTATATGAATCCATTCTTTTTGGTTCTGCGTGTGATGCTATTGAAGTACATTAAACAAAATTTATTTGTTTTACAAATACTGCTACCCTAAATAAATAGTTGAATCAAAATATTTATTGTGCGGGCTCCCCAACTCAAATATTCATCTTAAAAAAATCAAGGTGAAATATCAAACCAACACACCAAACTCACTCAACTAAATTAAACCATAAAAAATTCATGATTAATCTCAAAGTCAAAAATTCTAAAATACCATATCTCGGCAATAATAATTTAAGATATCATATCACCCCTTTTATATGTGTATATACGATATGTGTTATTGAAAGTCCCAAAAAAATATCTAGAACCCACCAAAATATTTATCACTTTTAATCCCTTCTCACACAGACAAAAAAAAACTGAGAATAATCTTATCCTCGCCATCCCCCCGATTCAGACGAAATAAAAAATATTTTCCATTTTTTTGTTTGAATGGCAAACAAAATCATATATCAATCTTTCTCACCTCCTGCAACCACCCCAATCTTATGTATAGCACCTATCCATCTCGAGTCGAAGCGTACCCACACACCAAAAAGTAATCCCATCTCGCTCGCACTACTTTTGAATCCCTTTATTCCCCCCCAAAAAATATAAAAATAATTCCGTTTTTGTTTGTTCTTTTGTCGGGTTGCCTTCTTATCATTTTCTTATCAAAAAGTGTTGAAGTGAAATTAAAGTTTTTCATTTTATATTGGTTGGGGTTTTGGTGTGCGAGTAAACAATCAAATATGATTTGAGTTTGAGAATATGTATAATGGGAACTATATACAGCTTCGTAAATACGTTCCAATTGTAATCATATCACATACTATTATTTGTACGTATGAACGAACGTACGTATATGTACTAGAGCATCCAATCAAAAAGTGTTAAGATACAAAAAAAAAACAATAACAGAATACCGAACCGTATTTATAGTCGACAGATTATGGAATGAAATAAAATCACATATCCTTAGGTTGATTGAATCCTGGAGCGATTAATTTCCTTCGACTAAAATTGTATTCTTTATTTTATTTATTTATTTTTGTGTTCCTGTTTGTAAAGAGATAGATTTTTGCACTCGTAACAAGATGAAATTGAAGGATATTCTATTTTATTGGATTACGAACTACGCCATGCCATATATGTATAGTGTTATATCCCCAGTACATAAAAAATTTATTGATATTGGAAACTAAAATGTAATAATGTTTATTTATTTAGAGTTAGACACGTCTCGTATTTAATCTATAAATATTACAAAGTCTCGATACCATAAGTAGAAATATTTTCCAACTCAAGCATGAAGTAATCTATTATTCGGAAAAGTAATTTTAACGTCATGGGAGTAAAATACGCGTAAATTAATGTCCCGCTTTGCATCGCTATTCGGTTCCACACGTATAGAGACTCAAAGTGAATTTCGACAGTTGGTTTATAATTTATTTAATTATTTTAATTTTCTCTCTTATTATTAATAATGCACGGTGAAAATTTGTACTTAATTCCCAATTTCAAATAATATAAATAAAACATATTTTTTTGTAGACTGGTTTAATTCCTGGACCTGCTATTTGCCAATGATGTCTTGAATGTCGATGTTGCTCCGTGCTTGAACTTCACTGGACGTGAGATCATTTATCACACACCAATTATGACTAAATATACAAAAAATTGTTTTTCTAATGAATTTTACTTTAATTTTAGAATGGCTGCACAGATTCAATGAGCTTCTCGGGAGTGGTATCGAGAGACACGTTCCGCGGGTTATCAATAATGAATCCGGCTTTCGGAGCCATGGTATAATACCGAGTTGACGGTGCTCAAGAAACGACGCAACAAGTTTTATTCCCTGCACAGGCTTTACGGTGTAGATTACTATCCCGATTTTGTCAAAGCCTATCTTACCCAAACTGTTTGAGTGCATGGTTGGTTCACAGAGTATTGCACTTCTATACCAAGGAAATTATTTCTCATTTTCAGTATGGATTTTATCCCGGTAGGTCTACCGTGCCTAACTTGTCCTCTTTTTGTGGTCATTTATTTGACATTCTAAATTCCAAGCAGCAGCTAGACGAGAGTCTCGATTGTCATTTCATTCCCATCTACTGGTTGCGTCCTTACCTCTCAGTTCGCTGTGCCATCCGGCGTGCCTCAGGGTAGTCAAATCGGCCCACTGTTATTTTCATTATTTATTAACGACGTTGTTAAATGTTTTAAGTTTGCCAAGTGCCTCCTCTTCGCGGACAACATGAAGATTTTCGCCCGGGTCTCTAGCGTGTTAGAATGCAAATTGTTACAGGATGGTTTAAACCGCTTTTGCAGTTGGTCAATTAACATCACACTCCCTTTAAACGTGAGTAAATGCAAAACTCTTTCTTTCTTACATATCCGCTCGCCTGTTATTTTTTCAATATCAACTGTAAAACGAAACCATTGAAAGGGGTTGAGTTCATTTCGGATCTTGGCGTGATCTTTGAATTTGATGCTATGGTTCATTAAACGAAACGAATTATGCTTGGTTTCATTAAACGAAACTGCAAGGACTTTAGTGACCCGTTAACTTTGACATCATTATACGTCTGCGTTGGTCGATCTATTTTGGAATATGCATCTCCTGTTTGGTCAACCTCCTACCACTGTCATTCCGAGAGGATTGCAAGTAATCTTTGCAATCGATTTTAATCGATGCAATCTTTTGAAACTGAAACGTCTAGGCAATCGCCGTGATGTAGCTTCCGCGCTGTTTGTGCATGATATCGTTAATTCCCGGGTCGATTGTATCGAGTTATTAGCACGTATCAACTTGTATGCTCCCGAACGTCGGATGCGTCTATGTGATGGAGCTTTATTCATCGACCGAGCACTAACGAACCACGGTCTTTGTGATCCAATTCCGAGGGTAGCGCAGGTATTTAGCAAGGTCTACGAAGCTTTTATCTCGAAGCTTTATATACTCTTTTGTAGTCGAGCTTATGTGCCGTAATTTTTTACCAATTGTCTTGTTATGCCGATTGTAATCACTGTAGGCACCATTTATAAATAAATAAATATATAAATAAATAAAGGGCTGAGACCGCAAATGTGTACGGCATTGCAAAGGGAAAATGGATTTTAATTTTTATTTTCGTTTGTAATGACAAGTAAAACTTTGATGTGATATCTCTCGGCCTTTTACTGTTGACTATTTTTTAGATTGCTTACTACTGCCGCTACTTTCGGAAACAGATTCGCAATTCCATGGGAACGTCAGATACCAATATCGAGCGATATGAGTTCTAAATCCTATTCAACGACTTGCTCATGCACCAATTATGTAAGAAGCCTTCCACATGGTTCTATCTTCCGTTCGTGCCGTCACTTTACGTAAACCTTGATCTTTTTTGATTAATTGAGATGTGCGGAATACTCTCAGTAATCTGTTTCTAGACAGTATACTGCGGGAGACGCATAAAATAATTTTTGGGTACGAATTGGGCTGAATTGGAAATCCAGCAAATTTTAATTTTTGGGAAGCAGGATTTGACTAGATCATCTTTGAATGGAGGAACTGGATAATTTCTTGGCCGATTATTTTAAGATTTTTTTGTAGAAAAGACTCGAGTTTCATCCGGGATTTATGTTGGAATCTCGAATAGCGAATAGCGAATTAGAATCACAAAATCAGAAACCACAGGAAATTCTCACTATGTATGTGTACGAAGCCAAGCTGCCAAGAAGCTACCTAAGGGAGTTCTCTTTTTTGTAAGGGTTTGTGTATAATTGTGTACACAAGTGCCATGGGGTTAAAGGTTTGGGGGAGGGGAGTGCATTTTTTCTACTTTTGTGGTAGAAATATTGTTAGTAAATGGCCTTTTTGTTTTCTGCGACTAAAATAGTCGTAAACATTGTATGGGTGTCCATGAAAATAATATTTTATCCGAAAAGCCGAAAAAATTCTTGAACAAAGGTATAAATAGTTTATTTATTTAACAGCTTCAAAAACTAAATTGTTAACTGGTAGAATATCCTTCGATCTGATAAACTTCTTTAAATCTTTTACTCATCGAACGGACGAGATTTGAGGTTTCCGCCTCACTGATTTTGGGCCACCCTTTTTGTAGTACATTCCTCAACATATTTTTGGGCATTATGTTATGTTGGCGAATTCTACGTTCTAATAAACCCCAAAGATATTCTAAGGGATTTAAATTGGGCGATTGCGGAGGTGTGTACAGTTGTTTTGGTACGTTATATAAAAACCACAACTTTACAATCAAAGCGGTGTGTTTTGGGTCATTGACATATTGAAATATGAATGCAAATGAAAATGTGTATTTTTCGTTCAAGCCAACTTTTCAGCATTTCGTTTTAGAATATTTAAATAGCCCTCTTTAGTCATAGTAGATTCAATAAATTGTAAATGTCCTACACCTCAAAAAAAAAATTAGAAAATCGGGCTTTTAAAAATTGGGTTTTTGAAAATCGGGATTTTGAAAATCGAGATTTGGAAAATCGGGATTTTGAAAGTCGGGATTTTGAAAGTCGGGGTTTCAAAAGTCGGGTTTTTGAAATTCCGAATTTTGAAGTTCGGGATTTTGGAAATCGGGATTTTGAAAGTCGGGATTTTGAAAGTCGGGATTTTGAAAGTCGGGATTTTTATTTCGGGATTTTGAAATTCGGTAAAACAAGCCCAACCCGTGTGGAACCAAATACCGACTTATGCCTCAATCAGTCACGACTTAGGACCTTAAGTTACACGCCGGTTGCACCACTTCCGTTAGTGCTACAATCACCAAAATTGTATAGGCTTTTCGTCACAAATAATCAACCGACTTCTAAAATTTTGGTGGTGGTACCGCTCCTGTAAGTGGTCCAAACGGAGCACAACTTAAGCTCTTGAGTTTTGGCTGGTTGAGGCTTTACTTTTCCTCGAAACAGCAACAACTAATTAAAATATAGAGGCAAACTCTATAGTAACTTGCTCTCTCTTTCTTTCTCTCTCTCTCTTTCACACCTGTTGTATTGTAACGATAAAAGCATACTAACCCCTAAATGTTGATTATGATTTTGTTTAAGTTGAAAAAATTGAAAGTGATCGTGAAAATTAATAATATCGATTAATAATATCGATTGATCGATTGATAGCTTCCCTGTATACTACAGAAAAATTAAAAAAAATTGTTGTTGCATTTTTTGGAAGACGAAAAATTTTAGGGTTTTTTAAGGCAGTTTTTGGTTTGATTTTGAGATATGAGGTCGAAATATTTTTAATTTAAGTAAATCGGTATGCGAGTATCGGGAAAAATCCATAAGAAAATCCAACCAAACGGTAATGTGTTGGGATAAACAGTTCATTTCAAGTTTGTGAATACTAAGAATAATTTTTTACAAGTTACAAAAAGACAGTAATTTTTTTGCAAGTGAGTGGTGAAAAGTTTGTGCTTTCATTTTCTTTTTTTTTTTTAAAAAAAAACTAATGAAAAAAACTGAAACTTTGGAAAAAAATTCAGATGCAAATCAAGTTGAACCTAACAAACCGGAGATTGAAGTGGGTTCCGACTGGCAGCTGGAAAGAAACAAAACATAGAAAAAGTAGAAAGAAACTTGTCCTGACGCAAGATAACAAAGCAACACTTCTGGTTGAAGACTCAACGAGTGAACACCATTTTGGAAGCTTCAATTTGACTAAATTCTTGTTTAGGCTTCTAATCTCGTGTGTTCAAGTGGTTTTTTCAATCAGAAGTCGATAGCCACCTATAATTGTACTTAGTACAAAATTAAAACATATAAGTCATGTGAATCGAATGATCGAATGATCTAGATCTCAGTAAAAGTTATATAAAAAAATTTTAAAAAAAATTTCGATATTTATAATTACAGTGATGATTTTATGTTAACTAACTGTTTTTTATATAAAAACACTGTCAAAGCTTTATTATGAGTTCGTGATGGTTTATTTGAAATAAAAAAAAATTTAAAAAAAAAAGAAATTGTTCCTACATTATGTGAGTCCAGGTCAAAAAAATGAGTCGATATTTTTCCATACAAAAACAGCGTTATGTCGTTTCTGTAGTTATTCTGTGGTTTTACTAAAATCGGCAAACTAATTTTTTATGGAACAACTATCAGGTTAAATTTGGAGACTAGTGAAAATTTCATTTCACGTCAGCTGCGTTCTAGTTTTATAGTACGTTTAGTAGTTTCCAAAAAATATACAAAATATCTTATCGTTTATTTCATTTTAGTGCCATCTATAGTCAAAGATAAGAACCGTCGATATAAAATAAGGTCATACGGCTAAATTTTTAAGCAATGAGGCCACTATTATTTAGGTGCAGTGGTGATATCCGTTCTTTCTTAATTCTTAATGACGACAATGAAATTTTTACAACCCCATAAAGAATAGAAAAACGGTAATTTTCATAACAAAACAGTTTTACAGAGGCAATTCAGCTAATACCTGTTACGCTGCTGCATCATTATGTTACTCTTCCTAGTATTATAAATGCCAAGTTTCTTACGTACCATTTCATAGAATTGCTAATTAAATTACCAGGAAGATCTAAATTTTCTAAAACTTTCCACATGATTCACCATATAACAAGCTAAATATACAAATAAAGTTTATTTAAAAAATTATCACCTCGTGATACGAAACGAGGTATGTATGTAGTTAGTAATTCAGCCCTAGCGATACACAGATTCAATTAAAGTTCTATCATGTGGAACATTCTCATCTCATATCATAATAAAATGTACGTACAGAAGCATTTAGATCACGAAGCTAAACGAAACCGAATGAAAACACTTTACTTGATTTTTTCCGTTATGTTTTCCTCTAATTTTTTACACGGGGAAAAATTTTTGTTGGATAAAATTATATTTAATTTGCTTTCTAAACATTTTCCTGTTTTTCTCTCAATTTTTACCGTCATGAAAAATGTGTCGGTGCGGAAGATGACACAAATTGGGATGGAGCTGCGCATATTGAAATTTAAAGTATCAAATTTATGTTTTAATTTACATATTTGCATACGTCAAGAATGTGAATTTTTTGCGGTATTGCACGCTCGTCCAAATGTCAAATCAATCGAGATAATTTCGAAAGTAACACGACACGATCATAATTAAAATAGTGGAAACGTATAATTAAAGAGGGTTATAATAATAACAATAATGAAGGGGTCAACGAATTGAGTGTTGCATAAATAAAGTGTATTAGCCAGCATAATTTGTATATGTTTTAATATTTTGTACATACCTCCCAGCTATAAAACATTTTTACATATAGCCCCTTTTCCCGTATACACATAATCATTCATCATCATATAATATAACATGAGTACATTATAATGACGAGGATGACAGTGTCAATATTTATATTGAAAGACGAATATCGTGTCATAAAATTATAAGGGATTGAATTTGAATTTCACGACTTTCCATGAAATTTTCGATGAGTGCGTGCGTCTAGATGTGCGTATCCAAGTAGAATACACCTCTATTACCTCCTACTCTGTAATTACATTTCAAAAAATAATTCAATTATAAATCGTGTTTACCTCCAGATATATTTACAAAACGAGCAGAAAAGGTGGAAAAACATCGCAGTTAATTTGGTGGCATAAATTTTAATGTACATGAAATTGGGAAATGCGGTGGAGACAAAAATATTATTGTGCGCGATATAAACCAAACATATACTACTACCAACTCAATCAAAATACAATAATTATTTTTGACTGTGTACACACACATTTTCCAAAGAAAATTTTAATAAACCATGTCAACCACTCAACCATACCGTGTCCCTAGAATATAAAACCCCGCATCCCGAATTCAATTATAAATATTTCAATTTTCAAGAAGGAAAAATAATATTTTTTTTTTACTTTCAATCTCTCTCACACTTGAATGGTGTTGCTGCTAGAGTGCCATTATCATTATGTAGCAGCAACAATAGTAATAGTAAAAATAAATGATGATAGTAGTGATGGTGATAACAAGACAAAATACAGATATATTGCGGTGGTTGTAGACAAAATAAAGAGTGTCTTATTTCTCCCCTCCATTAAAATATGTACACAGCCATACAAATATAAAAGTGTTGAGGAGGATTTAATGGTGATGATGGATGGCACTTGATTTAATTTTATTTTAACACAAATTTTCAGTTTCAATTTACAACGAAATAAATTTGATTTTGCTTTTTGTCTTTTTCCTAAATTTATCACTCTATTTAATACATCGCGGTTGTCCTACTGGTACTAATTTAACTATGTAGTATCCCAATGTTTACTACGACTAGAGTCGTATTTCTAATTAATACTAAATAAAATTAACCCATAATTCAATTATAACTTATCATAAATTTTAAAATAACATATAAAAATAAATTCCTGACTGTCGGTTTATCCTGAATAGTTTGAGGCCCTCAACCGATCGCCGTGGATTTATGATCATGTATAAGGTGCAAGTCTAGAACGAATCTAAAGGCCACGGTACAATTTTTTTAAAATTTCAAATTTTAAAAGTTTTTTAAGGAAATGAGTTTTTGGAAAGGGCTTTTATGAGGTTAGTCACCTACTCGAATCCGTGTGCTCCGTTCCCACACCATTCATAGCCACTCAACCGATCGTCATGAAATGTTTACCATGTATAAATTGCTTATATAGCACTAACTTTAAGATATTTTTGAAGGGGTTAGACTCGAGGTCTAGGCGCCCCGGTTTAAATAAATGGTGCAGGTTTAGTGAATTTTTTTGTTTGATCTTGTATTGGTTGGCACGCTTCCAAAATATTACACCTCTTCACTAAAAACTTTACAAGATTATTAAATGTTGGGTAATCGTCATCGTTTGACTCTTCAGCCCAATGCATGCGGGTTTCATTATCCAACTTTTCGACTAAAATATATATTAACCAAACGTCTCTGGTCTCTGCCTCCTTGCCTATTGCCTTTAGACCTCGAATTACTTCGTCAGCATTTTCCATTATTTCTCTCAGTGTTTTGCTTCCTTTACTGATGACACCCTGCTTCATAAACTTGTTAATTAGAGCTTGTATTGAGATTTTTGGTTTGCTGTACCTTTCACTTAGCGTTTCCCACGCACTAGGATAATTTGCATCGGTTACCGGAATATTCACGAGGAGTTGGTGCGCCGGACCTTTCAAAAAACTCATTAAGTATTTAAATTTTTGCACATTAGATAACTTGTCGTTATTGTGTATCGAAGACAAATAAAGGTCTCTAAACGTCATCCAAGATTCATAATTACCATTGAAAGGTTCAATTGTAATGCGCGGTGGCCGTAAATCGACTGTTTGGGCCCTCGAGAAATCAGTAAAGCCGTCGAAAAATGATCGCTGCTGTTGTACCAACTGGTCGATGCTTGAATTTAGCCTAAGTGTTTGATCGTTTGTTGAGCCGGTAGCAGGCTCGTTGCGAGATCTTAGGTAACGAGCAAGCAGGGCCTTGGTTTCGAAAAACTTGTCATGAAAAGCGTCAGCATCCGATTCACCACCATTCATCGAGATTTCATCATTGAAATCGTCCCAAAGTTTATCAAGCTTTTCTAAGCGCGCCTCCATTTGCTCAAAAAAAGCTGTTTGACCAATTTTATCGACCCATTTCCGAATATTAGTCAGAATACCCTTTAAGTTACCACGCTTTTGGGTTAAGCCGCCAAGATCCGATGTATAAAAAGTTGGCCCGAAATTTCCATCCCGAAAAGGTTTTTTTCAGAAAGTGTGTGTCTTTGCTAAATCACATAAAAATAATTCCATCCCGAAATTTTTTTTGTTAAATTAAAGAAAAAAATAAACAGCCCTAAAAAATTATAAAATTATATTACCGTTTGCAGTAAAAAACATGAACAATCTATTAAAAAATTAAATAAATTTTAATGATCATCTAGAAAATCACTTTTCATCAATCACTTTCTATATTAACTGAAAGAAAATATGTTCAGTACCAAATTTCCTTGTGGCGAACCCAGAGATGACCTCTTACCTTGACATATGGAGATAGGTGGGCCAATGTGTATAGAACTTATATTCAGGCCCACGTTAGAAAATATCGAGGATTGATGGTGATTATCGATTATCCCGAAAACCATTTTCTTTACATTCTTCAGTTGAAAATATGTTCACTACCAAATTTCTTTGTGGCGAACACAGAGAAGACCCCGTACCTCGGCATATAGAGTAAGCTGTGCCAATGTGCATATAACTTATATTCAGGCGCCCTTTCGAAAATATCGAGGATTGATGGTGATTATTGATTATCCCGAAAACCGCTTTCTATACATTCTTCAGTTGAAAATATGTTCATTACCAAATTTCCTTGAGGCGAACACAACAGATGACCCCTTGCCTCGGCATATGGAGTTAGGTCGGCCAATGTGAATATAACTTATATTTAGGCCCACGTTAGAAAATATCAAGGATTGATGGAGATTATTGATTATCCCGAAAACCACGTTATATACATTCTTCAGATGAAAATATGGTCATTACCAAATTTCCTTGTGGCGAACCCAGAGATGACCCCCTGCCTCGGCATATGGAGTTAGGTGTGCCAATGTGCATAGAACTTATATTCAGGCGCCCGTTCAAAAATATCGAGGATTGATGGTGATTATTGATTATCCCGAAAACCGCTTTCTATACATTCTTCTGTTGAAAATATGTTCACTACCAAATTTCCTTGAGGCGAACACAGAGATGACCTCTCACCTTGACATATGGAGATAGGTGGGCCAATGTGTATAGAACTTATATCCAGGCCAACGTTAGAAAATATCGAGGATTGATGGTGATTATTGATTATCCCGAAAACCACTTTCTATACATTCTTCAGGTGAAAATATGTTCATTATCAAATTTCCTTGTGGCGAACTCAGAGATGACCCCCTGCCTCGGCATATGGAGTTAGGTGTGCCAATGTGCATAGAACTTATATTCAGGTGCCCGTTAGGAAATATCGAGGATTGATGGTGATTATCGATTATCCCGAAAACCATTTTCTTTACATTCTTCAGTTGAAAATATGTTCACTACCAAATTTCTTTGTGGCGAACACAGAGAAGACCCCGTACCTCGGCATATAGAGTAAGCTGTGCCAATGTGCATATAACTTATATTCAGGCGCCCTTTCGAAAATATCGAGGATTGATGGTGATTATTGATTATCCCGAAAACCGCTTTCTATACATTCTTCAGTTGAAAATATGTTCATTACCAAATTTCCTTGAGGCGAACACAACAGATGACCCCTTGCCTCGGCATATGGAGTTAGGTCGGCCAATGTGAATATAACTTATATTTAGGCCCACGTTAGAAAATATCGAGGATTGATGGAGATTATTGATTATCCCGAAAACCACGTTATATACATTCTTCAGATGAAAATATGGTCATTACCAAATTTCCTTGTGGCGAACCCAGAGATGACCCCCTGCCTCGGCATATGGAGTTAGGTGTGCCAATGTGCATAGAACTTATATTCAGGCGCCCGTTCAAAAATATCGAGGATTGATGGTGATTATTGATTATCCCGAAAACCGCTTTCTATACATTCTTCTGTTGAAAATATGTTCACTACCAAATTTCCTTGAGGCGAACACAGAGATGACCCCCTGCCTCGGCATATGGAGCTAGGTGTGCCAATGTGCATAGAACTTATATTCAGGTGCCCGTTCGAAAATATCGAGGATTGATGGTGATTATCGATTATCCCGAAAACCATTTTCTTTACATTCTTCAGTTGAAAATATGTTCACTACCAAATTTCCTTGAGGTGAACACAGAGATGACCCCCTGCCTCGGCATATTGAGTTAGGTGTGCCAATGTGCATAGAACTTATATTCAGGCGCCCGTTCAAAAATATCGACGATTGATGGTGATTATTGATTATCCCGAAAACCGCTTTCTATACATTCTTCAATTGAAAATATGTTCATTACCAAATTTCCTTGAGGCGAACACAGAGACGACCCCTTGCTTTGGCATATGGAGTTAGGTGGGCCAATGTGCATAGAACTTATATTCAGGCGCCCGTTCGAAAATATCGTTTGAAAATATCGAGGATTGATGGTCAATATTGATTATCCCAAAAACCACTTCTATACATTTTTCAGTTTAAAATATGTTCATTACCAAATTTTCTTGTAGCCTTGTGGAAATGTGGTAATGAACATATTTTCAACTGAAGAATGTATAGAAAGTGGTTTTCGGGATAATGAATATTCACCATCGATCCTCGATATTTTCGAATGGGCGCCTGAATATAAGTTCTATGCACATTGGCACACCTTACTCCATATGCCGAGGAGGGGGGTCATCTCTGGGTTCGCCACAAGGAAATTTGGTATTGACCATATTTTCAACTGAAGAATGTATAGAAAGTGGTTTTCGGGATAATCAATAATCACCAACAATCCTCGATATTTTCTAACGTGGGCCTGAATATAAGTTATATGCACATTGGCCCACCTAACTCCATATGCCGAGGCAAGTGGTCATCTCCGTGTTCGCCTCAAGGAAATTTGGTAATGAACATATTTTCACCTGAAGAATGTATAGAAAGTGGTTTTCGGGATAATCAATAATCACCATCAATCCTCGATATTTTCTAACGTGGGCCTGAATATAAGTCATATGCACATTGGCCCACCTAACTCCATATGCTGAGGCAAGTGGTCATCTCCGTGTTCGCCTCAAGGAAATTTAGTAATGAACATATTTTCACCTGAAGAATGTATAGAAAGTGGTTTTCGGGATAATCAATAATCACCATCAATCCTCGATATTTTCTAACGTTGGCCTGGATATAAGTTCTATACACATTGGCCCACCTATCTCCATATGTCAAGTTAAGAGGTCATCTCTGTGTTCGCCTCAAGGAAATTTGGTAGTGAACATATTTTCAACTGAAGAATGTATAGAAAGCGGTTTTCGGGATAATCAATAATCACCATCAATCCTCGATATTTTTGAACGGGCGCCTGAATATAAGTTCTATGCACATTGGCACACCTAACTCCATATGCCGAGGCAGGGGGTCATTTTTGGGTTCGCCACAAGGAAATTTGGTAATGACCATATTTTCATCTGAAGAATGTATATAACGTGGTTTTCGGGATAATCAATAATCTCCATCAATCCTTGATATTTTCTAACGTGGGCCTAAATATAAGTTATATTCACATTGGCCGACCTAACTCCATATGCCGAAGCAAGGGGTCATCTGTTGTGTTCGCCTCAAGGAAATTTGGTAATGAACATATTTTCAACTGAAGAATGTATAGAAAGCGGTTTTCGTGATAATCAATAATCACCATCAATCCTCGATATTTTCGAACGGTCGCCTGAATATAAGTTCTATGCACATTGGCACACCTAACTCCATATGCCGAAGCAGGGGGTCATCCCTGGGTTCGCCACAAGGAAATGTACATATTAATGAACATATTTTCACCTGAAGAATGTATAGAAAGTGGTTTTCGGGATAATCAATAATCACCATCAATCCTCGATATTTTCTAACGTGGGCCTGGATACAAGTTCTATGCAAATTGGCACACCTAACTCCATATGCCGAGGCAACGGGTCATCTCTGTGTTCGCCTCAAGGAAATTGGGTACTGAACATATTTTCTTTCAGTTAACATAGAAAGTTATGGATGATTAGTGATTTTCTAGATGATCATTAAAATTTATTTAATGTTTTAATAGATTGTCCATGTTTTTTACTGCAAACAGTAATATAATTTTATAATTTTTTCGGGCTATTTAGTTTTTTCTTTAATTTAACAAAAAAAAATACGGGATGGAATTCTTTTTATATGATATAGCAAAGACACACACTTTCTGAAAAAAACCTTTTCGGGATGGAAATTTCGGGCCAACGTCTTATACATCAAGATCCGCCATTTGCACTACACAGAAAATTTTTCAGAATACACTTTTAGAGGGCGAAACTCGTGCACAAAATTCGTAGCAATCTATACAGAACACAAAATCACTATATGACTAGACTAATAATTGACTATATATTATTAGATTTTAGTTTTTATCACAATTGTTAAACACTAATTCACTATAGCACTTTCGGGATAGCACGATTTTTTGGCGTAAGCCTGGCGAATTACCAAATACGTAGCACTATCCGGCTCGAAGGACCATGGTGCGACGTGAGCCTGGTGAAATGCAGAATGTTTAAATTATACGCGAACGCACAATTGTAAAATACTATAAGTATTTATAATAAGTTTAGTTTAAATAAAACAATAAAGGTTTAAATTGTCTATCAAAATTTTCCTTGTGATTTATTCTATACACCATTAATTTATTATAGATAAATAATATAGATGAATATATGTCCTTTATATCTTCAAACACCAAAAATTTTATTTTACATAGATATTATATATGCGCAAAGTAATTTCATACAAAGTGTATTATATTATGTATATAAATTTATTATTATAATATTAAACAATTAAAAACGATCCTCACCTGACAAGTCTCAAATCCAAATAGAAAGAATTATTATCTTATTAAAAAGCAGCTAAACAATTGAGCAACAAAATTAAGCAAAAAAACATATTGAGACCTTGTCATTATTATGAATTAAATTATTGTGAACCTGTCATACATATTAAGGCTATTTCACATATAACTAGTAACTACATTAATTGACCTCGTTCTGACGTGAATAATAATAATAACAAATATTTGACAAGAACAACAAAAGGTAAATAAGAATATGAATCGATTTTCAATTTGTTATTTAATTTCTTTTTACTTTTAGGAATTCTTAACACTCATAGCTTCCCAATAATGTCCGAGTGATCTGCGTAGGTATCCAAATCGATGGTGCAACTTTTGAAACCAATTTAAGTTTGCAATTTCTTTTAAATAAAAAATTTAACAGTGTAATTTTTTATTAAATTTTATAACACGAAAAATATAAAATATACATAGTTGGGCCGTCGCGATCGATGCTCAGCAGAATAAACTTCCGTTGAGTAAATGACGACTCACTACAAAATGACGCTCAATACGAAATTACTGTGTGCAATACAAAGTTTTTTGGAACATTTTTAAGCTCAATTGGATCTCAATGAGTTAATTGATTTTAAAATAATTAAAAAATTTAGTTAAATGCAAAAATTAATTTCGAATAGTCGAATAGATTAAAATTGAATCAACTGTGGATAAATGTAATAGTTAAGCCATAACTGTAAATAATATGAAATGTAATCTACTGCATATGACGTAATTCTCAGCTAAAGACGTATTTTTTATACCACCCTAACCCCATCAAAATATTCTGTTGACGTTTATTTACACTATCTGCCACTTAATAAAAATAAAAAGTAAATAGAAAAGTGTTCGTATTATATATTTTTTCAATGCTGAAGAAAATAATTTTAATTGAAGTGTTAAAATTGGTTTTCTTTTATTTATCCAGTCCCATCCCAACACAAACTCATAGTATTTTCACCCCCTCCGCCCCTAAATATGTAAGTATATATACGATATAGTGACTGTGTATATAAATAGCAAAGAGCGAGCTATCATCGTATCAAAAATTAAATTTCAAGTTGATGTCAGACAAGTAACAATTAATATGAACAGAAAAAAATAGAAATGGTTGAAACACTTAACTCTTCAAAAAGGATATTTTTTGCTTTCAATCCTTTTTCATATTTAATATTTCGTACACAAAAAATACTGGAAAATGGAAAATTTATTAAATTTATTGAAATTCAAAAAGAAATAAAATTTTATATAATAGACGCGCGGAGTTATAATAGCAAAAAGGATTTTTAAGGATAAACTAAGTGACAATAATTTAATTAGACAGGATTTTTTTGCTCCAGTCTCCCGATTTTTTTTTTGTTTTTAATTAAACAAAAAATGAAAGATGTAACGGAAAATTTTCAACTTGTTGTTGAGAAAATTGTTTTTATTCCATTTCGATTTCGAAAATTAGTTTTTCCTTTTCCATTTTCTGTTCTTGTTCAAAATTGCAAAAAAAAAAAAAATAAAATACTTTTGAGAATTTTAAAGAAAATTTAATTAAAATCCATTTTCTCAATTTCATCGCTTTTTATCGTTGTGTGTCTATTTTTGACGTTTTATTGAGCTGAAGAGACATGACTAGGTAGCTCTAGAGCGTGGGGATTTCCAACCATGCATGTTTATAATTTTTGAAGAGTTGTCTATATGTCGGCGGCTGATTTTTTTGTGTTGTATCTTTATAAACAAACAGAGATCATTAAATGAAAACATGGTATTTTAAATTGTCATGAACTTGAAATAGGGGTCGACTTTATGTCAATACCAAATGTTCGTTTAGTTTTTACAATTCACTCAAGCAATTTTAACGAGGCACTTTAAATGTTATGAAACATGCTGCTTCCACAAAATTACATTTTACAAGTGAAAAATCCGAATTCGTATTTATAAAGATTGCAAATCATTGAAATTAGTAAATTATTGATTATTACAATAATTAAAATTTTTTGATTCAAAGGGTTTCTTAACTTAGGATCAAAAATTGTCTTAGTTCTTATAGTTTTTAATTTTTTAAAATAATCTCATAACATATTCCTACTGTAGATCTGTGCTACTGTAGATCTGAGCGTACCGGACCGATAGGTCCCCGTTGTTTGTTTTACCTTTAGGAGGCAGCAAAAATGATACTGCGAGAGTCTCATAAACATCTTTCATAACGTTCCTGGTTGAGAAAGGTGAGAAAGGTTTACCAGTAAAGTTAAGATCATTATTTCTTCTTAAGTACAAATGTTTTGAGGGCTTAGGTGATTAGAACAAACAAATAAAACAGAAATTAGACACCTCTCCTGCTTCCGATAACCGAAGCTTCTTCTGCTTTATTCTCAAAATCGTCGCAGAATTTCCTCTGGCTTGCTTGTGCTATCCTCGTGACTTTAAGTCTAGAACTGTTCTGTTCTTCCATTAAGCGATGTTTTTTCGATGTTTAAAATGAGTGTAACGGCATTACCATTGCCGTTACACTCATTTGCAGTGCTATGGTAAACAATTATTTTTCTTTCGTATAATTATCATCAAGTCGAGGCGGAACGTAGCACTGGACGATATCAATATTTCGAGAAGAAATAAGTGAAAATTTGAGCTTGCGAGATCGGTTTGAATTCCATCAGATTTTTTGCATGGAGTATTATCAAGATATGAACACCATTTAACAGTCCTAACCAACTTATTTCACAAAGGCTAATATCTCTAGGTGATAGAGATCTATTTCTCTGCAAGCCGGTACAAGTTTCGATAGATCTGGGAGAGGCCGATTTGTCATGCTAAGAAGAAAGCCAAAGGTCAATAACGAATAATCCGATTAAGTAATTCTATTTCTTGTTTCTTAAATATTAATTTTTTCAAGAGAGTTATCAGCCCTGCGAAGACGTTTATCTCTAATGACGTTGTAATTGATTCTAGCAAACAAGGTAATCTAAATCAATGAACGTTACTCTCTTTAATTTTGAAGTGTTTCTTGTCTAACACCAACCACCTTAAACAATATAAATCTCAAAGTGTTCAAACTTGTTAGCTTCAATGTCTCATAGAGAAAGAATTGTTGCAACCATTTATACATTAAAATGAAATTGGCGAGCGATGGACGGTCAAAATTGTATACGGCTTCCTGATTTGAATACCTCAACGTATTTCTTTTCGAACTTACTTCAATGAACAGAATCATCACCACGCAATAAAATGTTTAACCTGAAATATCCAAATATTTATATAAAGCTTGTAAATCTATAGGGCGATAGAATCCGATTATACACACATCCAATTCGTATATGGCCGCCATATTTGCATTCCGCCCTTATGCTGAAATGGATTGTATGCTTGGGTAATCAAGATAGATACAATATTTATCTCGAAGACGCACATAAAAGCCGTTCGTAACCCACTCGAAGTGGATTATATCGTGTGTGTGTGTGTGTGCGTGTGTGTGTGTAGTATCGATAGTTTAAATGACTTATCAAGAAATATAACAGGATCGGGTTAAACACCTAGGATTAAAGTTAAGAGAGCTGTCGGAGTATTAATCGGCGCTTATTTACCTAAATGCAACTCACGTGAGCTGGCGATTTTACGGCCAACGCTAATTTACCGACTGAGATACGAAACATAATTTTTGAGCCATATCCAATAAATACGAGCAAACTTTTGTTAATCCACAAAAATATTTAATTTTACGAATGGGAAGGGAATCGCTTATGGTCACCATTTTAATCACATTAATGGTGATAATTTGAGGTTATTGCAGCGGCATTTTCAATGGACAGACACCTATTTTATAAAAAGGTTGTCTATGAAAATTTCTCAAAATATTGCTTAGAGATGTTCGATGTAGAAAACAAATGGTCGTTGGAAGCGATGCCATTTATAATTACTTACCAATCAAGTAAACAAGTGAAATAAGTGAAGTGCTGTATAAATTGAAGGTGTTGGAAAATAAATTTTGTGACTTGAAAATCGCTGAGATTTATTTTTGCAAAATCTAGCACGAATCTATATCGAACGCCCGAAATTCGTAACATGTGGAGTCAGAAGTGGGATTTTGCAAATAACAGCAAAAATGAGCTTACTATAGAGATAAACTTTTACACAAGACACAGAAGTTAAGGGAAAAATTGTTGAGCCGTGTGAAAGCCCCAGGAAATAGGAAAGAGCTATTGTCGCGGCTGCAAAATGTTAGATGGGAGGGGGAAGCTCGAACATTCAGAGATGCATTCGGAGATCGGTCACGATCCCGTCACCGTCACCGGCTTCAGAACCATCAAGAATAACGCTTGTTGAACCAAAAGATCAAAATTTCCAGGCTAACGAAAAGCAGTTAAAAAGTGAGGAAATAAGGGGCCCTTTGCGAATCCGTTTCGAACGACAATTCGATTCGAACATGATTTGGTATTTGTGAATTAAAAAGTACACTGTAAAGTAATCAGCAGGGAAATTTTAATTTATGGTTATACCTGTACGAAAAATACGCGCCTTGGTCATGGAACTTTGACGTTTGACAACCAAAACCAAAATTTTATTTTTTTGCAAACATAACACACAAATTTCAGTTTGATTTGTAATCAAAAAAATATTAAATTATAATAAAAAAATTATTTCGGAGTGTTTTATTGTGTGAAAAGTTTTATATCAGCCGAGTTTTTTTACATTTATATTGTAATTTTCGTTTAGTGTATGTTTCAAGTTGTCAATTTTTTTCATTTAATAAAAATTATATTAAGTTAATAAAAAAAATTGTTTGAAACTTGTCCTAACAACCTATAAATAATTTGTACACCAATAAAACAACATTACGTATTAATTTATTATTGAAAATTGTAATTATTCTTCGGATTCGTCAATAAAATTGTCAACGAAGAAAAATTCGTTCATGAACGAACAATTCTTGTTCGAAAACGGATTGCGCGATAAGCGTAATTTTCCTTCGTTTTATGGCATTCGTTTTCTTTGTGACGTTCGATTAGATCAATACGTTTTCGAATTGACAAATACCGATCATTCGAAAACGTCTTTCGTTTATTCGAATTCGAATTCCCAAATAGGGACCCAGACCGAAGTGCTGTAATGATCACACTTTTTTTGTAGATTTCGTTTGTTTTGTTTTCCGAACGTCAAAAAAAAATTATTTATTCAGCATCAATGTCAAACATATTCAGCGCTATTGATTTTTTTTTTTTGGAAGGGTATACCGGTAACAAATTTAAGAGGTGTAAAGCACTAAATTGAGAGAGAGAGAGAAAGCGCTAAATTAAGATTGTTTGATATACATAATTGAACTGTTTAAAGCAGCGCTATTATTAAAAATCCATTTTTTTTTTTTTTTAATTTGCTTTATTTATTGAATCTTTCAAACATGAAAATAACAATAAGTTTTCAAATCTTAATAACTAAGGTAATTATGTAAACCTGCTGGAGCAGAATTTACTTCTTATCAATAAGTAAATTAATAATTTTATAATTTATGTTATTACAACAGCCATCGTTCTCTTCTTTAATCGCGAAGACGTAGGTATATCTTTTAGGTTTCGCGCCAGCAAATTCGGATGAGATACCAGTTTCCCTGCATAGCTGATCCGCATCTTTTGTAATTCGTCTTTGACAGTTAGGATGCTAAGGTCCTTATGTATATTTTTGTTTTTTACGAACCAGGGTGCTCCTGTAATCATCCTGAGAATTTTTGACTGTGTTCGTTGGACAATATCGATATTCGAATTTGAGGTTGATTGCCATAATTGACACCCATACGACCAAATTGGTTTAATCATTGTGTTATACAGGAGAAGTTTGTATTCCAGGTCAATAGTTGAATATTTTCCCATCAACCAGTGCATCTTATCAATTTTTAATTTGATATGGTCTCGTTTCATTTCAATATGTTTTCGCCAAGTTAACCGTCGATCTAGATGGACGCCTAAATATTTTGCTCCATTTGATTGAGGGATTTGTATTCCGTTCATTGTGACAGGCGGACAAGTAAGCTTATTTAAAGTGAATGTTACGTGGGTCGATTTCTCTTCATTGACTTTTATCTTCCATTTCTTTAGCCATATTTCGATGTCATAAATATGTTGTTGCAGAATTTCGGACGCCGTTTGTGGATTTTTATGGCTACATACGATTGCCGTATCATCTGCGAATGTAGACGTCAGAATTTGCGAAGACGTTGGTAGATCTGAGGTGAAAATTAAATATAACGTTGGGCCAAGCACACTACCTTGTGGTACTCCAGCCAGAATGTTTTTCTCGTTCGATTTAGAAGTGTTGTATTTGACATAATATCTGCGATTTGACAAATACGACTTCATGAGTTGGTAAATTTCTGGCAATTTAAGATTAATTTTATGAAGCAGACCCTCGTGCCAAACTTTATCGAATGCTTGGGCAACATCCAAGAATACGGCGGAGCAGTATTTTTTCTCTTCGTATGCTGACCTTATTTCTGTAGCTACTCGGTGCACTTGCTCAATGGTTCCGTGCTCGGCTCTGAAACCAAACTGATGACTAGGGATGATATTTCGTAGTTCCGGTTTAATATTTACGATAATAGTTTTTTCGAATACCTTCGAGACGATTGGTAGTAGGCTAATTGGTCTATATGACGAGACTTTGGTAGGATCTTTGCCAGGCTTTGGGATCATTTTTATAGTTGATAATTTCCAGCATTCAGGGATACATCCTGATTCGTAAATTGAATTAAATATTTGTGCCAGCCGACCAAAGGCACCCTCAGGCAGTTGTTTAGTTGTAATTCGATCATACCCAGGGGCTTTCTTTAATTGAATTTGATGTGCGATAATAAACTTTACCAGTGGTTTCTTTATTTTAATTTCCTCACAGGCCTGATTGCTATATTTTCTGTTTGAACCACCGATAATCCAAAGTTTGGAGTGAAAACACTTTCAAGGTGATCAGCAAAGGCTTTAGATTTTTCCTCGTCACTTCTAGCCCATTCACCGTTAGAAAGACGAATTGGCGGATTTGGTTGCTGAGGCCGTTTAAGGTATTTAGTGGCCTTCCATAATGAATAGTTTGTGTCCGAATGGGGAGATAATTCTTTAAGATAATTTTGCATATAATCCATCTTGTTTTTTTGTAGTAGGCTTTGTAGTTTTCTTTTTGCCTGATTAAAGTTATGTTTAGCATCTGGTGATCGATTAATTTGCCAGATGCGTCTTAAGCGACGTTTCTCTGTTAACATTTTTTCAATTTCAGCGGATGTTATGGTGTGTCTTGTATGTTTGCTCTTTGGTTTAGGCGAGGCCGCAATAGCTGCGTTGACTAGCACATCATTAAAGTTTTCCATAGCATTATTTATATCGTTAGCCGTCTGCAGTGTAGACGTTAGGTCGATATGTGAACTGATGTACATCTTGAATTTCAACCAGTTGGTAAAGGTGTTCGTTAGATAGCTATTCGCGGAACATGGCTTTTGGTCGGCCCAGTAATGTAGTAAGACCGGAGAGTGGTCAGAAGATAATTCTAAAAGTGGTTTAGCTTGGATTATTTCTCGGTTTATTTTACTCGTGACTGCAAAATCAAGGACGTCAGGGATTTTTCGTCGATCAGTAGGCCAATAGGTTGGATGGCCACACGACGCAACATCGTAGTGGTTTTCTTGAATAACATTCATTAATTGACGTTCCCTCGGAGTAGTCAATCTTGAACCCCAGTAGGTATGTTTGGCATTAATATCGCCGGCGACCATAAAACGTTGACCCAGGGTTGCAAAAAATCTTTTGTAGATATCTGCCGAAACGTTATTATTTGGAGGGCAATATATTGAAGTGATGACTAAGCTTTCTTTATCGAGGTCCACACATACAAAGGTTGCTTGAATTTCCTCAGTGCTATATTCGTTTAGAACATAATGGCAAATCCGCTTTTTTATAATAATAGCAGTTCCTCCTCGACTTCTGCCCAAGGGATGTTTTGTATCATAAACTTCGTAACCATTAATTCTGAAATTGTGTTTATCCGTTAAATGGGTCTCAGAAACTAACATAAGATCAATTTCGTGTTTAGCTAAGAAATGTTCTAATTCGAGTTTGTGTTGGCTTATACCGTTTGCGTTCCAGTGACATATCTTCAGATAATTTATCGGAGACATTCTAGTTTCTGGATCATAGTAGTTTGATTTTGCAGCATTGCTTGTAGCATATTTTGCATTGTTGTCATTAACTGCATCATCAATTGCATGCAGTTATTCAGGGTAGGTTCAACATTTGAGGATTCGCCTTGAAGAACGCTTGCGTATGTTGGTTTGCTGGTTGGTGTTCTGGGCGAACGAGAGTCGTTTGGCGTATGCGGAGGTATATTATTCTGCGCATCTGCTGTAGTTTTATAAGGCCTCCTGGGACGTGACAATTGACTAATATTTATGTATACTGGGCATCCTCGGTAATTTGCGGTGTGGTTTCCACCGCAATTGCTGCATTTCCTTTCAGTTGATGAGTTCTTTGGTTTTGGGCAACTTTTGGTTTGGTGTAACTCCCCACATACGACGCACACTGATATCAGCTTGCAATATGTCCTTGAGTGACCATATTCTTGACAGTTTAGACACTGTATTGGTCCGGACCTTTTCTTTGGTTCTTCAACAGTTATGCGTCTGTGTAAGAGGTACTTTAGTTTATATATTGGATGAACTTCTCTCTTTTTCAAAATGTTTTCGGATGGGTCCAGTTCAACTTTGACCATTGGTTGTGGTTGCTTCAAGCGGTTTATGATCCTATATACATTCTGTATCTTAAATCCATCTTCAACAAGCGCAGCCTCGATTTCGGTTGTCTCAACATGGACATCGATGCCTTTAATAACGACAGAAAGACCCTTTGAAGACTTCAATCGGTATGTATAATAGTTTCTTTTGTGAGCATCGTAATAGTTGATGACCTCTCTATAGTCGTTGACCTCATGCGTTTGAATTTTTACTTCGTGTATTTTGCCCCGAAGTAAATTTGTTACGTGAAATGTTTTTCCATTTGTTAGCACGCTTGATTTGAGTTCTTGTACCACCTTGTGGGTATCGATTTCGCGTAAGTAAATTGGAGGTGGCTTGTAATTTCGAACAGCCTGTTCTTGCGTATTTGCATTTACAGTTTGGCTCTCTTCCGCATCATTTTCGATGAACTTTTCAAATCGGTTTTTTAGCGGTAGTTTGAAATTTACGACGTTTGATTTTTTAGTTATCAGTGGGTTTTCTGTTTTTGGACTATCCCTTTTCCGTTTAACTGTAATATAGCGATCGATGCCAGTTTGTGTCAATTGAACATTGCGTTTAGTGCTCTCATTAATGCTTGTATCGCTACTGTGCTTTTCTGAAAGTTTATTTATCGGGTCGTTTACCACTTCCGGCTCGATATTCAACATTGGGGTTGAAATTGATAGCTTAACAGAACTTGCGGTAGACGGTTTTATAGGTGATCTTGTCACCATCCCTCTTTTTAAGAAAGGATTGTCCCATTCCGTAAAGGTGTTTTTACTTCCGTAAGCCATACTGGATGAACCACCCACCGGGCTGACGACTTCAGTGATATTGCTTGTAGCTGTATATGGTGTAGTAACCAAGCTTTGAATCACTACATCATTGCGGTCGCTAGATCTCGACGACTGGGAGCCCGCTTGCTCACTCCCGAGAGCCGCCGGTACTGGGCATCCGATTCCCTGCACCGTATCTTTGTTTTGGTTGGTTGACTCCATTGAATATTTAGTTCTGGGTTCCATCCCTTAGCATTTTATACCTACTGCCAGGTTTTTTACAGCCGCCCCTAACATGGGCAACAGACACTGAAAGAAGCCGCCCCTAATATGGAGAACAGACGCTTCAGGATTTGCCATGGGTATTTCCTCCACAAGGCAAGTAGCTTGGGTTTTGCCGCGCCCGTACTCGCGGGGTTATACTTTTAGCGTTATCCAGGGTGCAGCGCGAGGAGCTTGTATAACCAGCGCACCCCATTAAAAATCCATTTGCTTCAAAAATCTTTTAGTATACTTTTCCATCTCGTTCAATACGTATTGTTAAAATTCAAGTACCAACATTACATTATTTTTGTAATCAAATATTCCCGAGTGTTTGTAACGTGATACGCTATGAAAACTGTTCATTTTCGAGGGTTTTGGAGATATAATTAATTTGTATTAATTTGAAGTGGTAAATTTTTTTTCATTGAATAAAGTTTTACATCCATGCTTTTACTTGTACATGGCTATATTTCTCAAATATTACATTCACGATCGACCTATCCAGTTATCCATTCCTAAGAGACTTGATAATGAAAAGAGAACTAGATTATGAATTTGATGTTTAAGGAAAAAAACGTGCAACAATTTTCTTTTGGATTGAGACAAACAGAGCGGACGGTTGGAGTTTGAAAAGATGTGTTGGAGAGTTATTTTTATATCAACCACAATATTTTTCAGTCGAGACCACAACGCAAACTTTTGGAACTAGATGGACTTTCTTTTAAATATGTATATGCATATATTAAGATTATTTTTGTGAGAAATGTGGCGTGAAAGGTGAAGTTTGATTTGTTGTGCCACCAAATTGAAATCACACCATAATTCTAAATATTATAAGGGGTACGTAGTGCATGGAAAATAAAAGTGGTAGTCAAAGAGATATATAAATTGATATACATACAGTGGGTTACAGCCAAAATGAGGCTTTGAATTTCGTGTCGAGCGGAAGGATTTTATTTTTCGCGTCTACAATTAAAATTTTTAATAAAATTTATATTAGGATTCTTATGGAAACTTTTAAATTCGGGAGGCACCCTTGGCCATAATCATTAATTAGTGAGTTAATAAGTGTTAAAAACGACAAAATAGTATTAATTTAAAATTATTCCGGGTGGCCATTGGCCTGTTTCGCAGTGGGCCCGGGGGCCTTGATTGTAAATACGATTCGTATAGTGTTATGAAAAAAGACGATTTTAGTGAAAGTGAGTGTTTTGTTCGTAGTGCTCCAGTGTATGGTGCCACCAAAAATTGAATTAACGATTATAATAGTGTTGTGAAAAATTGGTATATGGTTCTACAAAAAAGTTTGAACGAATTGAAAAATTAGTAAAGTGAGAGTGATCAGTAAAGTTCGGGGGGTACTCTTGCCCATCCGCAATATTTATTAGTGGTATAAAGTAGTTTAGACCTGTAACGATAAAACGGATACGACTACAACGGGTACAGCTGCTGGAGATGTGTGAGGATAAAACTGATTCTGCAGATAAATATGAGTCAATAAAGGAAACGGATTTTTCATCTACCACTACCACATCAACGACAAGGCGATATATAGAAAACCGGTGTTACCACGAAAGCCGATCGACACGTGTGAGGGATGGACTGCACTAATCGAATCAACCTGGGGAAATACAGTTAAGTGTTCTGTTATTTTGATTTTTTGTGTATTATATAATTTTATTGGTGTTACTTGTGTGTGGCCTTTGGCCTGTCTAGTGAAGCCCTTCTAATTGGGGCCCTCTTTTTCCATTGTGTTGTGGTGTTTTGTTTGAAATTTTCCTGTAGTTGTTTTTGTTTTTCGTTGTCAGCGAATGACAAACTGTGTTGGACGAGAATTAATTTCCTAAGGAGTGGAAGTGTTTTGTGTTGCTCTTTATGCTGTATACATACTTGTGGCGTTTGTTGAGGCGCTGGTGTGTCGCGCTCGCACCGCACGTATGAATTTATACCTAGGGGAGCGAGTGCGATGTATTTGTGCCGCGATGGTTTCCGCAGGTGTGTATACATTAATTTGAATTTAGTGTTTTGCGTGTGGGTAATAAATAGATACAGAAATGTATATTCATAAAATATATGTTTTCAACGTTCGGACCCATGAGGTATTTTGTATTAGGATCATTCATCAGTTTATTCATATCCTTTTGATTTCTTGTTTCTTTTTTCAAATCGTCAACTCAATTTAACGAACCATCAAAATACTTCTTGTAACCGAATGTTGTTAGCGACACCATTTTCAATTGGATTTATGTATAATACTAATAGTAATTATTAGATTATATTAATATTGTTTTCTTTGATTAAGAATGAGTAAATGTTTATTACTTAGTTCGAGATAGTTTCGTTCTAAATTGAAAGAGTGAATGAATTTTTAAAGTAGCTAGTTAATCAAAGTTTATGATATTGTACTAAAATATAATTTCATAGAGATTCTACAGTCCATAAGGTCAGTATGGACTGTAGAATTTTTAGTTCATCATATGTAAAAATATATGCTGTCGGGTCCTTATCAGCAAACACCCCTCGCATTAAAGGGTGTTGGTTAGATTTTAAAACGGTTATAATAAACAGCATGAGATGAGATGACCCCAAGATGCCATTGTAATAATTATTCCAGTCGTAATATGCCTGATGACGATATGGATACATATGATGAAATTTAGAACATCCTTTATTAATTCTATCATCTTACAGATTCGTGATTGCTTTAAAAGTTGTATTTAATTTGTTTAGGTGTCGGGGTTCTGGAGCTGTGCCAAACATCCATTATTGATGTTACATATTGCAAATTAGCTGTTTTTGAAACCATTTGGAATTAGCTACACGATAGATATGCTGTTTTGATTAAAAATTAGATTCCGATTTCAGAAGCAGTTAAAAACTTTTAATGGACAATTTTGTAGTATAGAGACCTCTGTTTTTCCAGAGGCTTGGCTCCTTTTTTAGTTAGGTGTTTTAGTAAAAAATTTTTAATTATTAGTATTGCATCCAGTGAGTGGTATTTAATAATAATTATTTTTTTTTTATTTTAGATCTTTCTTTTAGATTTTATTAAAAATAGGTATTAACGAAAATTCAAGAAGATAAGTTTGCAGAATTTAATAACAATTTTTAATTTTCAGATGACCGGTAGTTTTTCTGTTACATTATTAATAATTATTTCGTAGTTAGAATTGTGTCGTCATTGTGTTACTAACCATCGACCACTTAGGTGTCTGTAACAGGGTCGAGTCTCTCCTTACTAACATAACCTTTCCTATCTATCGATTTTGTTATGTGGAATAAAGGTGTACGGTGGGCCCCGGCCATATCTGGGATTACTTGTCAAATGACTTGACCGTACATCTCAATCAAATCAAATCAAATCAAAATACAGTGTGTCACAGCCAAAATAATGCAAGCTATTTTTATTTTTTTTTTAAGTTAATATGCAAAAAACATAAATAAATATAAATTTTTAATTTACATTTATTACAAGCTTCAGTATTAATTGTTAATTTCATAAAACAAAACAAATAAAAAATTTCAATTTATAACAAAATAGTAACAAAAATCAAAATTTCTACGTAAAAGCATGCAATATATACATGACCTCCACCGTGTTTAACAGTGCTTCGTAATTTTTTAGCTGCTAGCTCCGTATTAGTTTTTTCCATACATACATAGTTTCTTCCGTCTGATCCAAAAAGGTTAAATTTGCTTTCATCAGCAAATAAACCCGTGTCCCAGAATGTTCCATCTTTGTTTTTATGGTCTTGGGCAACTTTAATTCTAGCCTTACGATTAACTTCGCTGATGTATGGCTTTTTCAGCATTGTTCTACAATGAAAATTTGGTTCTCTTAATATTCTGCGTATTGTTTCTGTACACGTGAAATCCTATTTAAATAAGTTTCCACCCCTAACTTATGCGATAACCAAAAAAAAGTTGGGAAATAAAAAAATATTTAACGCGTGTTCTTTCTTCGGTTTCTTGTCAATTGACAGGATGTCGTCCATAAATAAAATGTATGACCGAAACTGAAGAGATTTCGTGGGATGATTATACTCATAATTTTCATTATTTAATTACAAAAATATTTATTGTTTTTTTTTGTTTATTTGAAAGGTGTCTTCCGTTGATGTTTGAAGCATGGATAAATATCGTGTAGCACCGGGGAATCCATTCTGCTGCTGAAATAATTTTCTTTATAACATATTTTTTTTTGGTTTTTTAAATATCATAATAACTTTTAAAAATTATGAAAATATATTTTGCTTAAAACATGATGAATACGCTTCTACTTTAGGTGGGGAAGATAAACGATAAACTAAACAAACTAGATTCCAATTTTGAGCAACAAGATGAACATTTTGCCGAGCTGGATAAACAACAGAATGCGCTGGACCAACTTATACGGCTCTTGAACCCGAAAATGAATCTTGAATGAAATAAAAGAACTGAAAGCTGTGATTAAGTCTTTTATTACGAAAACACAAGAAGTGGAAAACCGATAGGACGACCGAGTTGAATAGCTCGAATTAAAAGACAAGCAAGAAGATAAAAGTAAAAATAAAGAGCACTTTGGTTCAAAAGAAGGGGTAGCAGATGACACTCAAGTTAGAAAACTGTCGGATATTGCAGTGATAAAGACTATAATAACAGAGGAGTTAAGGAAACTAACACAAAGCAAATGGAGCGACGGAAAATTGCGCGATAGGGTATGCTGGAATACGAGGATGCAGAAAAAGGATCAGGGACATGATTAGTCAATAGCGGGAAGGGTGCACAAAGACGAGAAATAACCGATTCGACAGCCAGTAAGATATTCCATAAATCACATAGTTGAACAACGACGAATAGTCAAAGATCGATGCGCATGAGAGAGCAACAGCACGAACGCCAGAAAAAAATTAAAAGCGCAATACGACCAGAATGGAAAATTTGCCTATTTTCGACGAGGTGACTTAGTGTGGCTGAATTGCAGCAAGCGAAAAATCGGATCTCAAGATGTACAATGAAATTGGAAAGGTCCGTACAAAATCGTTAAGAGGATCAGCGACGAAGCGTATCGGATACAAGAACGCTTTGGAAGTGGACAGAAAGTTGTACAGGTTCATCGGTGCAATTCTATCTGTTGGGGACGAAAAGATTAAGGTGACGGTTAGTGTTACGAATTCTACTCTACTAAATTAAACTCTACTAAAAGTATATACCACCAATTATGGTCAGAGTTCATAATTTTATTGAGGCGAATATTATTCTTAACATCATCGATGTTGCCAGACCAAGTATTGCTCCAATAACGAAAGCAATTGTAAACCACTGGAAACACTGGAATTAACTACGACGATAAATCATCAAGACAGGGGGTTTGCGAATGCAACTACATGGAACTGATTTACAATTGCAATACACATAGATCTCTAGATGCAATAAAACGTATATAAGCGCGAGTCGCGAGTAATTTGGGACAACAGTGCAAGTTAAAAAGTGAAGAAATGTAGTGAACAGTTAACGTGAACACAGTAAAAGCAAATTAGTGAGCAAGTGAAATAATTGAAATGCTGTATCGATTGAAGGTGTTTTAAAATAAATTTTGTAACTTGAAAATCGCTGAAATTTATTTTATTTGCAAAATTCAGCACGAATCTGTATCCCACACATTTGTTATGAAAAAAATTAATAATAACTTTCATAGTACTGGAAATTCGTAATAAAAACTGGAAAACTATGAGATGGCAACCTTATACTGAAAAATAATTGCAAAGACAACAAAAATCAATCATCTACAGTGTCTCCAAATATTTACATTCCTTACAAATTGTCTAACATGTCGATATAATTCCGAAAAATTGCTTCAAAAATAAGGATCCCCCATTAACTCCAATCTAAGGTCTGACTATCTATCTCTTGACTACGTTTCGTTTTTGGCCCCAAAATTTAAGCTTTCTAAATTTTCTTAACATACTTTTTACATAAAGCACTAAATAATCATTATGAAACACTGTTGTACATATCTTCAAATTATTGAAACAATAAAATTGTAACAAAATTTATTTGGTTCCATTCAAACAATTTACTAAATTAATTTCACCTCAATTTCCCAGTTTACCAAATTTATATGTTTTAATGTATTTTATATTTTATTCTATTGTTTTTTATGTTGCCACAGCATAAATAAATACGTATAAACATATTATATTATATACAATGTACGGATGTATGTTGCCTATATACACCATTCTGCCACCTTGCTGTTTAAGTTTTTTGCCTTCTGTTTGTGATGTATATACGGGGTTGGGGTACTCTATTCGTACGGCATAAGAAGATTAATCACTTTCTGTGTTATTTTTAATATATGTACGTTACATACTTATATATATATACATATATATATATATATATATATATATATATATATATATATATATATATATATATATATATATATATATATATATATATATATATATATATATATATATATGCTTTATTATTATTTATATCTTTGTCTTGTGTTTAGACTTTAGGTAGTACTCATTTCAGCTCTTCTATACATATATACCATAATGCCTTACCCATTGTCACCCAGCTCATTCAATTACATAATTTACTCCAAATTTACTTGATACTTTGATTATGTTATTACATGTATACCAAACACTTTTCCCAAAAAAATCTTTCAATTTTGAATGGTTCAAGAGTTCCAGAAAATATTTATTTTGTTGGATAAATATTGTACTTACAAATTACTTTTATCTTGCTATGTTAAAATACTATATGCTTACTCCCCTATACACTAGTTTCTTATATACAATAATTGTATAAATTAACCCACTCAAATTTTCATTGAAAATGGAAAATACCAAATTCCACCTGTGTACATAATTCAATTACATTTGTTGCCACTTCAAACCACCTAAATATGTATAATGTGGATATGCCGGGTGTAGAGAGTAGAGAGCGCAAGAAACGAAAGCCATAAATAGAAAAACTGGAAAACACCTTACAAGATAGAGTTGGCGTACCACCGCGCACAAATATAAATACAACCGCATCTCTATATACGATGTAATGTGCCACTTGAAAAATATTATAGAGCACAAAAAGCTGAAAGTTTTTTGCAAACACTTAATGTCCTATATAAAGCTATTGGGTGAAGAAAATTTATTTTCATATGATGTGGTGTAAAACGCTTCGCTTTAAAAACAAATTCCTATTAAGTAGCAAAGAAAGTATTGGAATCGTAAACGATTCACTCGGTGCTTCCGGCCGAATAAGCTCAAGTAAATAAACACGCTGTTAAATTGTAAGGTGTTATAGTCCTGGGGTGGAATTTTTTAACATCAGGTGTTTTTCGATATTTATCGAAAATTGTGACTCTTGTTTCTGGAACAAATTTGCTTACTGTTTCGCATTTCAATTATCCTTTTCTATTGCGATCACAGTCTACTAGAACAATTTTGTTGCTTGTCTCAATTTCGTTTTTCGATAAAGTATCACTTAAAAAACAAATAGATGATAGAAACAGAGTAGTTTATTGTTAATAATGGTCGTAGCGAAAAACCACTTACATATTCGGATTCAGCGTGAAATTTTACATGGGAATTGCATATAAAATAATTTTTTTAACTTGCATATAAAAAAATTTGGTTCGGATTTCCGGCTTCTTTGTGCATAAACGTATACTATGGGGAACAGGTGACATTTGCACGCTGAATCCGAATATGTAAGTGGTTTTTCGCTACGACCATTATTAAGGCCTAATGTTATATTCGAGCTTGCTGAATGCTGAGATCGCAATAGAAACAATGAACAAAATCTCACCCCTGAATGCATTGAAATTTAAGTGTAATATCGTTGTGCTTTGAGATCGGTATAGGGAAATGTTTTTTTCTCGATTTCTAGAAAATTTCGAGAATCGAATACTATAGCAATCTCTAGCTCAACAAACGTCCATTTTTGGTAGCTATCATTATAGTCTTGTAGCGAGTAAACGTGAAATTTTAACGATATATTTTTTTATTTTGTTTTATGATCAAATTGATACTGCAAATTGATTCAAACATATCGCATTTTCTAGTATAGATTTACATTTTTATTTTTTCACAATAAGATTCCTTTCTGCACGCTATTCATTGTGAATGAATCATAAATCGTATTACATATTGTGAAGGCATCAAGTACAGGGGTTTTCAGATAAACTGTCTCCTCGAAAAAGTTAAATAAATAAACAACAAATCATACATATTCTAAAAATCTTTATAAAATTATTCAAAATACTGCACTTGAATGCTTTGTAGCGGTTAGAATATTTCAACCTAATATTGTAATCGTACGTATCTCAAATTTAACATCTCGCAATTAGTGGCACAATTCTAAATCACCTCCCGGTTGTTTTACCACGTGTAACTGGTAATCAACATAAAACGTGGCTCGTGGCACGACGAATACAAGCAAAGCAAAACGAACAAGTTTATTTAAACAATGCCGCCGTACGTCCGCCATTACAAATGACGGATAGTTAGTATAAAATTAATTTTAAATTTAGTAATTTAAATTAAATAAGTTTATTAATAAAAATAATTAAATTCTATTGTGAATTCTGTTCATCCTATATAATAAATATTTGTGAAATCGGTGTGTGTTCGGTAATAAAAGTTTTAATGACCAAATTCTAGGGCAAACAAAGTGGTAAAATAAAATGAGTGCATTACAACACCAACAACATCAGCAGTAACAATTGTGCAGCAGCAACAACATATAGCGATAACAAATCAACACGAGAACAATGTTGAAGCAACAACGTTGTGTTACAGCATGGCGGCCATATTTTTTTATCATTTTCATTTTAGGAGTATTATTTGGTTTTGTGTTGCAAATTAATTTATTTTTTTATTTCAAACTTGGCCACAAATGATACTGTGAACAACATCTTATTCATCCAGTGGCGCACGTGGAGCAATGAACATCACCACCATATCCAATTTCATCTTCCTGTCGGACCATGATCAATGTTTCAACGACTCGCATGGTGTAGTGAACGACTCGACCATGTCAACAGTCGTATACCTCTGCTGTCTTGATATTCTGTCATTATTTTTAATTACAGAAACCTACCCACCTCCACAGTGACCAACAACTGTATTTCAAAAGCTGCACGTGGAATTTCAAAATTACCTGGCTTCATGAGTCTCATTAGATTCAACTCGAAGCTAGGCTTTTAAAACAAATTACTTAAGAAACAGCACTCCGAACTCCAGAATTACCTGGTTCCATGAGTCTCAATAGTTTCCGCTCGGCACTAGGCTTTTAAAGCAAACTAACCTATACCAATTCCATCGTCTCGCATAATATTGCGGTCATTCCCGATCGACTTCCTAATCAAATGTCTAACCAATACCGAGAGATTAGATGTCGCTAGCGATTAATATTCTTTGGTATCTCAACTACTAGCCACGTTCGACACTTTGAGAAGCAAAATGGAAAAGAGTCACTCGCGGGATCTTTACAGTATACCGCCAAAAAATTAGAATCACTATGCAATTTCAATGTTTTCAACGGAACTAGTAAGCTATGACCTAGAATTAAAAAACAAACAAATTTGTTCTGTCAAATATGTTTTTACGATTAGTTTCCACTAAAATATAAACGAGTATATAAACGAAAAAATGCGCATTTAAAATCGTAACTCGTTAGAAACAACATCTGTTTTTTTTCGTTTCAAATACGTTTGAAAATAAAGGCAAAATTTTCCATAATTTACGCTGATTAATTGTGTTTTTGGTATTTCTTTTTTGATTTAATTGTGTATCGCTATTAGGTAAGTAAAATTCGATACTACATTTTGCTCTACCTTCGTTTAATTTCGGTATTTTTTTAAATTATAAATAGCTATTAGCATTTTAAGGAAGATGGGTAGAAAAAAAGATGTTTCGCGCGATATTAAGGCTTCGATAATTGCGTACCTTGACAGTAAAAGGTATTCACATAGGCAAATAGCCAGAAAGACTAATGTGCAAAATACACGTAGTGGTCTTATAATAAACCGAAGAGGAAATTGTGGAAGAAAAGCGAAAATAACTGAACGGGTCAAAAGAAAAGTGATTAGAACGGCAATACAGAACAGAAGAAAACCAGCTAAAGAAATTGTTAAAGATTTGAACGATGGAGGGGTGGATATTTCTCTTCGAAGCGTCGAACGAATATTTGCTACGAAACATCTGAAATGTCGACGTCCAGCAAAAAAACCAAAACTGACAAAACATATGATAAAACAGCGATTGATTTGGGCTAAACTTCATCAGGCTTACACACAGAATGACTGGAATAAGGTAAGATGCCAAAATATTGGGAGTTAAGTGGTTTAGAGAAATGTTTTCTATACTATTCAAATTTTTCTTTTTTCAAATTGGGATAGGTCATCTTCAGTGATGAGTGCCGGCTGGAAGCTGTAACAGAATCCTTTAAATTTGTTCGAAGGTTTCCTAAGGAAAGATATTCTGCCGATTGCATTAAAAAAAAAGTGAAACATCCACCTTCGGTGATGATTTAGAGCAGCATTTCTGCTGAAGGTCCTGGGCCAATTTACTTTGTTGAAGAAACAATGAACAACGATCAGTACATTAGAGTGTTGACTGATGTCGTGTTGCCGTATATAAATAGCCTAAATAAGCCAGCAACAGAATACACTTTGATGCAGGATGGCGCACCTTGCCACAATTCAAAAAAGAGCAGAAAATGGCTCGATGAACTTAATATTGTGATTCTTCCCTGGGCAGGTAATTCCCCTGATATGAACCCAATCGAAAACTGTTGGTGTTTAATTCAGCCTCAGCTTGAACTAATTTAACACTTTTAATACACTTTTAATTCCGAGCTTTCCACGGGTGAGGGCTAATACCGGAATATTGTAATAAAAGCGTATAGTAGAGTTTGATTAGAACTGAGTGGTTCATTTATTTTTTGTCGTTTATATACAATTTTGATAGTTTCTTGTTGTTGTTTTTTACCTTACATATGATCATATATCAATTACAATATTTTAATATTTTATAAACTCCAAAAGTGCAGAATTGCATGTAAAAAATTAATTATTTTATTTATAGCTAAATTAAAATTAACATTCTGTAAAACTGCATATTGTTGCAGTTAAATGACCCTGTTCATATTGAACATCTTGCGGCGCGGGTTTGGACGGGACTTGGAAGAACGGATGATTGGTTACGGCGGTTTCTTCGTATGTGGCGAATTATGACAGTTATCCCAACCGCAAGTGCTATCCATAGGATAAGATGTATTGCTGTATAATGATGAATATGATGAAAGTGCTCGTTGGTTGTATTCTCTTCTACCTCTTTCATAAGGGAGATTTGTTCTTCTAAACCCCTTGTATCTGGAGTGGTTAATAGCTCATTTTCCTCATAGTTTTGTTTAGATATCTCTATTGTTAAATCTTTTAAGTGCATCCCCTTTAAGTATGGTGCAATTCCGAAATTCTCGATGGTAGTTTCAAATCTATCAGAGGCCAGTATGCTTAAGTGATTGTCTCTAAGGGCGCATCCCGATTCTAGCTTTATTATTCCCGACCCTGATAATTGCTTTTGGTTTGTAACTGATCCACATACAACCGTCACAGTTGTTTCCTTTGTCATTACGAATACCCATTGATTTGGTGCGTATAGTTTTATCCAAAGGTTTGAAGTAACATTTTGGTATTTTATCTCACATATGTCTTGTAAATTGGACCTGTGTTGCAATATTGCGATTTCACAGTTGGTTCCTTCCCAGACACCTGACAGTATTGTTGGTATCTCGCATAATAGATGATCATCATTGATAATGTTGCATTTAGATATATCTCTGGCTGATAGTTGCGTAAAATGTTCATTTTGAATATCAACGGCGATAAATTCAGTTGTTGGCACTATATGTGCACGCCTTTCAGTTACTAATATATTAGGTACAGCTACTACTGAATAAATGTTATAGGACCAAACATATGATAAGGGAATTGAAATTTCGATTATCACATATGCTTTTGTCACTCTAGTCCTGGTTGTCATACTTTTAAATAAGTGGTCTAACTTGCGCAATCCGTGACCCGGAATTGTAATGGAGACTGGTATTTGTTTTCTTATAGATGCTATTTGTTCTTCAAGTTGTGATGGGCTCAATAAAAGTGGGTGTAAAATGTTTAGATGTGCATTGTGAATAACCTCTAGTATCGCCTCCTGCACATCCCGTAAACTTCCCGTGGCAACGACTAGTTCAAGGGATGTCATTAAAATAGTTAATACTTGTTGTTCCGTTACACGTGTGTTATTTATGTTTTTTTCTAAGTGCTGCAACCTCCTCTGAATGTTATTAATAGCCTGTACTGTGGCATTTTGGCTGTGCTTGAATAGTTTTACAGAGTTATCAATCATGGAGGTTTGATTCTTTATTAGCAGTAATAAATGATCTTCATTGGTTTCTATAGTTTGAAAATGTTCTTCATATTGATCTGCTTCTCTCTGCGTTAATATTCCAAACATGTCACCTAACACTAAACCTGTAGTGTCACCAATCCCCCGTTTCGCTCTGGTTACTTCTTTATTGGATGACATCAGTAATTGATTGCCTTCATCTATTCTACTCATTTGAGATCGTAATTGCTGGATTACTAGTTGACAGTTAAACCTCTCCATATCTATTACCGAATGTACTGTTTTACACATAGTTGCAAGTTCATCTATTAAGCGGTATGCTTGAGTTGTTTCTTCCCAATACGTATTTAAATTATACCGCACAACCAAAGTCCATCTCATGGCAACTAGCTCCATCTTACTGATTTCCTCAAGATATATGCCAGTAGAATGTTTGAAGTTCTCAATCTGCATCAGTTCTTTGGCGCTGGTGGTAGAAAAACAAATGCTCATCAGGGCCAATAATGCCAGATGAAGCTTGATTCCCCCTTTCGCCTGTCTTCCTGGTTGGCGTCTAACTGGGTCATTGGTGTTAGGTGTTGCTAGTTTTGCATCTGGAGTCTTATTTGCGTTAATTATTTGTTGTGACCATGAATTGTCTTCTTCGCTTGGTAGCTTGCACAACTTAGTGATAGGTCGTTTATAGATATTCTGGCTGCATTTTATGGACGCAATACGAACCAAGCCATCTGAGCCAGTATGCACCTCCTGTACTCTCCCCATTTTCCAACGTGACGGCGGCAGTGATTCTTCCTTCAGTAGAACGACATCCCCTACAACTAGATTGGGCTGACGTTCCCTCCATTTAGTACGTTGTTGTAACTGGTGCAGGTAGTCTCTAGACCATCTTTTCCAAAAGTCATCTACAATCTTTTGTACTAAATGCCAACGTGTTCTTAGCGTGCAAGTAACATCATTACTTTCTGGGACTACCTTTATTGGTCCGCCTATTAGAAAATGCGCAGGTGTTAAAGATTCTAAATTTTCCGGATGGTCATACAAGGTAGTCAATGGTCGAGAGTTTAAGCATGCCTCTATTTGAGTCATTAATGTTGTTGCTTCTTCAAATGTCAATGCGGTCTCACCTATGACTTTCTTCATGTGAGTCTTTACTGACTTTACCCCTGCCTCCCATATGCCACCAAAGTGTGGTGCAGCAGGTGGTATGAAGTGCCAGGTAGTTTCATCTTGTTGAAATACCCTTGCAATTTCTGGTTCTAGAGCTGCAATCTTCGTGCGTTGTTGTTTCAGTACTCGTTCTGCACCAACAAAGTTGGTACCATTATCCGAATAGATTTCTCTACACAACCCCCTGCGAGATGTGAACCTGCGGTAAGCTGCTATAAATGCATCTGTTGTTAATCCGCTGACTACTTCTACATGTAAGGCCTTGGTGGTCAGGCAGACAAATACCGCAATGTATCCTTTGTACGTGGTTTGACCTCTTCCTATCTTGTTCCTCAGTTGAATCGGCCCGGCATAATCAATACCCACCTTGCTGAATGGCCGTGATGGAGTTACTCTGCAGGACGGTAAATCACCCATTAGTTGGTTGAGGGTTACTTGTTTAAATCTTATACATGTAACACATTTCTGTATAATATGACGTGTCAGATTTCTACCATTAATTATCCAAAATTTATTGCGAACATTTGCCAATGTAAGTTGTATGCCCCCATGAAGTGTTGTAGTAGTATGAGCATCTTCAATTATTCGCTTGCTGATTGAGCTTTCCTTCGGTAATATAATTGGTTGCTTTTGATTCATTGGTAGTTGCGAATTTTGTAAACGTCCGTGTAATCGTAATATCCCATCCTTGCTCATGACTGGATTTAACGCAGATAGTTTGGATTTTTTATTTAATAAAATCCCACTCATCAATGCCTGAAGTTCTTTACGGAAGTATCGGTGTTGTTCAATCCTAATTATTTGGACTTCCGCGAGTTTCAGTTCTGGTACTGTCACTTCTTTCGACTGTCGCCGTTGTTTATGAACATGCACGTTTATGAACCTTTGGCAGTACACCAATATACGCTTCAACTTATGAATGTTTGAAATTTTATCAATTAATTCATGTAGCGCGTTTGCTTTAGATTCAGCGGTTATTGTAAGACAAGTGATATCCGCTGCGCTGTCCTGGTTGTGATCGCCTTGTATTTGTGGACCCTTGTGCGAAGGTGATGATGGCCATGCATCAGAATTTTCCTGCAAAAATGTTGGTCCCGTCCACCAGATCGAGCCTTGTGAGGTGATGGTAGCCGCTGCCAATCCTCTTGTTGCTAAATCAGCTGGGTTTAGATTTGTTGGTACGTAATTCCATTGTAGCTGAGGTAAATTATCTTTAATCTGAGATACCCGATTGGCTACAAAGGTTTCTAACTTCGGAATATCAGCTCTTATCCAGCTTAAAACTATGGTGGAATCCGTCCAAGCGAACATCTTTACATCCTGCATGTTCATGGTATTTTTAGCGTATCTTAGAAGCCTAGATAACAGATGCGCTGCGTTTAGTTCCAGCTTCGGAACTGTCAGTTTTGTTTTGATTGGAGCAACTCTGGTTTTTGCTACTAGCAAACTGGTTGTAACTTGCTCGAACGTATTTGTGGTTCTTAAATAGACCACCGCTGCATATGCTTGTTGCGAAGCATCTGCAAATCCATGTAACTCTGATTTTTGTGTTGACGTTGTTTTAACCCATCTTGGTACCTTTATTTTGCTTAATTCATCTAATTCGTTCTTATACTTTTTCCATTTTGCTTCAATAGCTTCTGGTAGCTTGTCATCCCACTGTGTACCAGCTCTCCAAGTGTCTTGCATTAACAGCTTTGCTGTTATCGTTATTGGTGATAACCAGCCGACAGGATCAAATAATTTTGAAGAGTCGGACAACAGTAGACGTTTCGTTGGTTCTTCTGTTGAAAGATTTAGCCTGGTCAGGTCAAATTCAAATGTATCATCCTCAGGACTATAGAGAATCCCTAGTGTTTTTATTATGTGGTTGATTTTTAAATTAATCATTCCTTTTGCTCGTAGGTGGTCAGGAACATTAGTCATGACTTCAGCTGAATTCGACGCCCATTTGTGCAATGGAAATCCTCCGCTCCGTGCAAGTCTTGTCATCTGTTGTTGAATGGTTACGACCTCCTCAACGCTGTCACCCCCAGTCAGTAGATCATCCACGTAAAAATCTCTTTCCATGATCCTTGCAGCTGTCGGATAGTTGTTCTTTTCATCTTCTGCCAATTGCATTAATGTTCTTACAGCAAGAAACGTCGCTGCCGTTGTTCCATAGGTAACCGTTTTTAGTTTGTATTCTCCTATTGTTTGTGATGGATTTTTTCGCCACAATATGCGTTGTAAGTTCTGGTGACCATGATGCATCCAGATTTGCCGGAACATCTTTTCCGCATCTGCTGTTAGCACGAATTTGTGTGTTCGCCACCTCAAGATGATGTCAATTAGGTCACCTTGAATTTTGGGGCCGTTCATCATTATGTCATTTAACGATAATCCCGAAGTAGTTTTGCTCGATGCATCGAATACTACTCTTAGCTTTGTGGTAGTACTTTCGTGGTTGATCACTCCATGATGTGGTATATAGTATACTGGATTCTCATCTGGATCATCTTTTGCCAATTGCATATGCCCCTGCGCTAGATAGTCTTCCATAAATTCGTGATATAATTTAGCGAATGGTTTATCTTTTAGAAATTTTCTTTCGATTTGCAGTAATCGTGCTACTGCTTTTTTTCTGGATTCTCCTAGCATAGACGGTTCTACTTTGAACGGTAAGTGTACCATGTATTTCCCATCTGGTAGTCGCGTTGTGCTTTCTGCATATAGCTTTTCAGCGATTGCTTCCTCCTGGGTATGTGTTTTTTCTTGCGGAATGGCATCATTTTCAATTAATAAGTCTAGTTGTTGCTTAATTGTTTTGGTTGTGACCATTGACAACATTTTATCTTCTTGGTTATTGCCTGTGCTGCCCATTATGATCCAACCAAGCTCAGTTTCTTGGGCAATTGGATCTTGTGGGTGTCCTCTAATGATGTTACTGTTTACAATTAGAGGATAGTAGTCAACACCGATTATTACGTCAATGCTATTGGACTTGTTGTATTGTGGATCTGCAAGTTGTAAATGCTGCAAATGTGCCCATTTGTTGGTATCAAAGTCGATGTCTGGAATATTATCCGTTAATTTTTTGAACACCATTGCTTCAAACTTAATTTCAAACGAACTCTGAAGCCTTGAAGATAAAGTTAGTTCGACCTTATGACTGCACACTCCGGCTTCCTTTCCTCCCATTCCTGAGATTTTAGTGTTGACTTGTTTCTGCGTAGCCTTAAGAAGATTTGCTGCCTTTGCGGATATGAATGACGCCTGAGAGCCTGGGTCAATTAATGCTCTAAAGAGCATGCATTTTCCCTCGCTTGTTGTTAATGCGATTAGAGCTGTAGGTAATATCGCAGGACCTAATTGTGTTGTTAAATAACTTTTAGATACTCGCTGCATGTCTGCGTTTGAATCGATGTGCAGTCCTGTGTTATGCTTTCCATTGCATATGTTACATTGGTTTTTCTGCCTGCATACATATGTTTCATGTTCTGCTGATAAACAGTTTCTGCATAATTTATGAAGCATTGCCATTTGCGATCTTTCACTGGAATTTAATTTCCTAAATCCTCCACAATCATTAATTTTATGTCCCCCTCGGCAGTAGACACAGATATTTGTTGTTGTTAAGAAGGTCCTTTTAACTATTTGAGCTTTGTTTTCACGTGAGGCGGTTGTTGGTAGGATTAATGGCTTTTGGTTGCCATTGGCCTCTAATGATTTGAACCTTCCTTCCAAAAATTTTAAAAATTCCGTTGTTGTTTGGAATTCCCTTGGATCTTCTAAGGAGATCTCATAGAGTCGCCTTGACTCATTGTCTAGTTTTTTAGTTAATATGAAGATTATTATTGAGTTCCACGATTCAATGCTTACCCCTGCGTTACGTATTCCGTACAAACATTCAATTGTTGTATCGTGAAGATTTCTCAGTGCCGCTGCAGACTCGATGTTTATATTTACTTGACTGAGTAACGTATTTAAATATGTTGAAATCAGTAGTCTCCTGTTGTTATATCTGCTATTCAAAATTTCCCAGGCGGCTTGGTAATTTTCTTCTGTTGGTTGTAGGTGGTTGATTAATTTGGCCGCAGCACCCTCTAACTGACCCTTTAGATAGTTAATTTTATGGGTATCACTGATCTGTCTATTCTCATGGATGAGTTTGGTGAATGTGTCACGAAATCCAGTCCACTTCTGGTAATCTCCTGCAAATATTGGGATTTGAATTCGTGGTAGCCGAATGTCCGTTGTTTGGTTTGTTGGTATAATTTTATCGGTTTCATCTATCCTCGTTGTTATTTGAAGGATTACTGATTGACACTTGCTATCAATATTCTCAAAGTACTGTTCTGTGAAGTACTTTATACGTTGTTCTTCCTCATCAGTAACGAGCATGCAAATTTCCTCATGGAGTTCAGCTATTTGTTCCATGAGTTTTTGCATCACTCCAAGTGACAGTTTCATTGCCGGTTTTGGCCCAGTCACGACAAGGTCTTCGGCCTCATCAATCTTCCTGTAGAGACTCCTCATCCGAATCGTCTGTCGTTTTATTAATTGCTGCAACTCTGGATTCATTGTTTCCAAACCTGCATCTTTGTTGTTACTGGTGTTCGACTCTGATTGGCTTCTACTGCGATGATCTGGGACCGGTGTAAGTGGTGGGCCGTTGTTTAGTTTTGCACGCATTATAGTAATAAATTCATTATATTTTCCCACTACACTTGTTACCGTTTTAAAGTACGGGTGCTCTAAGTTGACATCTTTCAGCTTCCTTATTTGCTCATCTGTTTCTAGAAACTTTGTATAAAGCTCCTTTAATTGTTGGATTCGGTTGGTGAGGTAAGTTTTTGTTTTCCTCTCTGGGCCATCCTTCTTATAATTAATACATATTTTATCAATCTGAGTCGCAAGCTGTTCTTGATTGAATGCAAGGGTTTCCATTTTTGAATTTAGGCAGTTCTCGTTCGCCAGTTGATTAATTATCGCGTGTTACTTGTTCTAATGTAGAATACGCGTTTGTTTTTGCCTGTTCTTAATGGCTCGAAGGACCACTGTTTAATTCAGCCTCAGCTTGAACTAATTTAACACTTTTAATACACTTTTAATTCCGAGCTTTCCACGGGTGAGGGCTAATACCGGAATATTGTAATAAAAGCGTATAGTAGAGTTTGATTAGAACTGAGTGGTTCATTTATTTTTTGTCGTTTATATACAATTTTGATAGTTTCTTGTTGTTGTTTTTTACCTTACATATGATCATATATCAATTACAATATTTTAATATTTTATAAACTCCAAAAGTGCAGAATTGCATGTAAAAAATTAATTATTTTATTTATAGCTAAATTAAAATTAACATTCTGTAAAACTGCATATTGTTGCAGTTAAATGACCCTGTTCATATTGAACAGTTGGTCTTACCTCAAATCAAAAGTGTATGCTCGCCAAAATAACACCATTCAAATGTTGAAGGAAAACATTGAGGATATTTGGAAAAATGATGTCGGAATTAAGCAGTTGATAAAAAACTGTATAAACAGTATGCCTGAAAGAATTAAAGAAGTCATTAAAACTAAAGGGAATATAACAACATACTAAATAGATTATTTGTCTTATTTACATAAGTTTATAAAAATATAACTTAAATAATGGATTTTGTAAAAAAAAGTAGTTTTTTTTAAGTTTTGCCATACTAAATGATAAAAAAACGGAATTTTTAAAGTGATTCTAATTTTTTGGAGGGCTACTGTACTTGCATTCCGAAAACTATATTTTTAGATTCGGAGTAACGTTCAACTTAACGACTGACCACACACACACAATTCCAAGCTATACTATTCCACAATACTGAGCTTATATATGTATCTTTTATAGGCTCATATATTGAATATGAACTATATGCCTAACATCAACAAACAAAGTAATCACTACCGAAAGATTAAATGTTTTAAAGAACGAATATCTTTGAGCATTCCATGGTTTATTGGGATTACTAACAATAATAGTATCGAACTTCAAGAATTTCGCGATACTAGTGAACGTGTAAAAAAGACAGAATTCGTAGTTCAAACTGCCATGCTACACTTTAAACAAATTTTTGCTTAGACATTCATAAAACTGTTCTTGACCGGAATGGAAAAATTTTGTAAAGAATTGAATTTTTCAAATCTTTGGAAGTTCTACCTCGAAATAGGTGTAGGCACTTTTAATCACTGTATGATTCTCAAAATTGTGTTTCTCGAGGTTTAAATTTGCAGGTTTTAATGAAATTTGATGTAGTGAGCCTATGATAAATAGCGAATTACAGAATCGATTACCGTCTTTTTTGAGAATCTATTATACGAGTAAATCCGGTTTATTTAAAAAGGGCCGAACCTATTGCCATTGAAACCTGCTCTGTAAGGAATGTCTAGACAAAGTTTCATCGAAGCCCGATATCCCTATTCATGATAGTTTTACCGTAGGCCTAATAAAGATCCTAGTCGGGGTCTTCCTCTACGACGTACTCCGGCTGGTTGTTGGTGAAACACTTTATTTATCATCCGTTGTTGTGGGGACCTTGTAACGTGGCCGAGCCATCTCACTCGATTGGATTTAATGAATCCGATGATATCGCTGCCTCCGAGGAGTTGCTTTATTTCGTGATTCATACGAATCCGGTATTCGTTGTTCGCAACTTTAATTGGACCAAAAATTGAACGGATGACCTTCCTTTCGAATGTAGATAACAATCTACAATCGTTAGAGGTCATGGTCCAGCTCTCGCTTCCGAAAGTCAGCACAGGTCTTATTAGTGCTTTATAAAGTTGGCTGTATCGAAAAGTTGGCTGTATCGATTAAAAATTTTAGTATGGTTCTGCGTTCAAAAATTATAAGAGGTCATTTTCACACAAATGCTAGACGTATTTTGATTAACTAAAAACATCGCCCGATCCTTACATGACAAAGCACATTTTGTGCCTTGAACTTTGTTACGATTCGCGTTATAAAACGATTGTGACGATATACAAGGTTTGGTTTTATACCCCTGACCTATATTCCCTGTGTAAAGTTATACCCCATTTACATGCGACCAACATTTTTCTTGTGCAAATTTTTGTAGGTAAATAAGAGCATCCGCTATATAAAAATATTTAATGTGCGAGAAAGAAAGAAATATACATAGTAATGCCATAATTTTTTTATAGCATTATTAATAATATATTTTTAATTAATTCAAATGAAAAATTTACATTTTTATCTATGGCGACTTTTTTTTATTATGAATCCTAAATATTTTGTGTAATTTTAAACATGTTGCCATAAAAATACTCGGATCGAATATATTTTATGGCAACATTTATTTTTTAGTGGATTAAAAATCTTCTGCAATATTTTGTTGGGATATATTTCTTTTCTTGTCTCTCGTGTGCCAAAAGTCAATGTTATATCTCTGTCTCAATGTTATATTGGTCACATGTAAATGGGCCATTAGGATAACAGAAAAAGAAATGTTGGAGACTGTCGAGCGACCAGTAAATTTTTGATAAAAGTATTTCGGCGAACGAAAAGAGATAGAGGTAAAAATAAACGTGGTTGTTCGGTTGTTTTAGACCAGTGAGTAAAAAGAGATTTTTACAAGAAACAAATTGGTATGCAAAAATTTATAAAATGCATACATAAGTAAATAAAAATAAAAATTAGTAAATGATCTGAATAAGTTAGTTTGAGTATGATAATTAGTTTTAATTGGTAAAGTTTGTTTAATAATGATAATAAAATAAAAACTGTTAAAATATAGTGACTTAAAATGAGTTCTAGTGGACAATAAAAAGTGGATAACGTTAATTGAAAACAGATTAAAAAAAACTAACATAGAAAAATTAACTTAATGATACAGTTTTTACTTTGGTTTTTCAATTGTAATGGTGTTATTGTGATTGTTCCGTATATTGGTCAATTTCAGCACTCTCGAATTAAAATTCAAATTTATGATACAGTGCTAAAAATTCAATTAATGATACAGTGCTAAAAAAATAGTTTTAGTAAAAATAAATCGGTGCCTAACTAAAAAGTACAGTGTCTAACCATAAATTCTATCTGGTGTAATAACTGTAGTGATTTCGAGCACCTTAGTTATAATAAACTGAATATAGTGACTAGAAAATAAAAAAATTAAATGTTTAAAGTGAATAATTTCATAAAGTGATATGTGGTAACCGTTAAACAGTTTGTATGGTATACACGGTGGACCAGTGAATTGGAAGAAATTAATATAAAAAAACGCCCGAGCGTTTATCTTAAGTATTCGACTACTTGCAATTTAAATTCCTCTGGCTATTCATAGAGAAAAAAACATAACATTAAATAAGTACCAAATAATAAATAAGTTACCTTCATCTACGTACTAGTATAATATTAACTAAATAATTGTTACTAAAATAATAATAATAGTAATATGAAATTAATCGAATGGACTAGAAAACAACGACATATACAATACACAAAGTATGTAGTACCTAATAAAACTTTACAAAAAAAACGATGAAGTTTTTTGCTGGTACTTTAAATTATCCTAGTACGCTCGAGTTTCGGTACAAAGGGCCAAATGTCGAAGGGCCGAATGTCGAAAGGCCGAATGTGTCGAAGGACCGAATGGGTCGAAGGGCCGAATGTCGAAGGGCCAAATGTCGATGAACCGAATGTGTCGAAGGGCCGAATGTGTCGAAGGGCCGAATGTCGAACGGCCGAATGGGTAGAAGGGTCGAATGTCGAAGGGCCGAATGTCGATGGGCCGAATGTGTCGAAGGGCCGAATGTGTCGAAGGGCCGAATGTCGAAGGGCCGAATAGGTCGAAGGGGCTGATTTTTTTTTTTGTTTTAGAAATATAATTTTTTAAATTTGTTGTTTTATTGAATATTTTGTAAATTTTTTTTTATTAAACAGAAATGAATTTTTTATGAATTTATGTATTTGACTATTTTTCATCACGTATCCAGTCAGCGGTACATTTTGGTGAAGGAAAATTTTGTCATGCGCCACCAATAGGTATATCCCTTTTCCTGCCCGTTGACACAATTGTGTGGGTACTCTAAAAGTACCATGTCAAAAATTTATTTTTGTATGTGTTTTAACCCAACTTCTTCGACACATTCTGCCCTTCGACATTCGGCCCTTCGACATTCGGCCCTTCGGCACATTCGGCCCTTCGACACATTCGGCTCTTCGACATTCGGCCCTTCGACATTCGGCCCTTCGACACATTCGGCCCTTTGAAATTCGGCCCTTCGACATTCGGCCCTTTGATATCATATCGTTCATTGGTACAGGTACAATACACCGCTTACAAATTGGAACGACATTGATCGTATACAATATATACCAATAAAATCATCCAACAACATATTATCAGCCTCCCTCAACATTATCATCACGCAACAGCAACATCGATTATCAGGTGAACAAACACTACTTTTTTTTTGTAAATTGTTATTACGAGTATATTGTAATTAGTTGGTTTTGGTACATTATGTAAAATAAATAGTAAAGTTGCTTAAGTAGGGCGAAAAAAAATATTAGTATTAAGATTAGGGTACCAGGGTGTAGAGTAGCTACCTTTAATAGTATATACATTTATGTATACTTCCTTTTATAAATTGTATTTTGGTTTATTTACTTTTTTTTATTAAATGTATGAATTCTAAATTAGAAATCTTGCTTCTTTTAATTTCAAACCAAACTATGAGGGGATAGTAGTCCAAATTATTAGAGGATGATCTAGAGAGTAGGTATATGAGATTGTGGTCCTTATAATCGATCCTTTTTCCTAATCTTCGTCCTGCGATCTAAAACTGATCCATACATATTTCATATTTCACCCCACTACCCTAAGTCCTAACCGGAGTTAACCTGACCGCCCGAAATCCCTTTATTGATACTTCTGTTAACAGGGCGAAAATAAACCAGTAAAGTTGAGACATTCAGATGGCTCCTTCGTTGGGTCCTAGTCACGCTCGTTACAACTTTTTAACTTTCATTGATAATAAAGTTCGACTTAATTATTTGAGCCTCGTGTTTGATTCGATCTTCTGACGACTTTTCCCCTCATTAAATCAGAAATTACGGATAAAATTTGTAATTTAGCGTCCATGAAATTTTGATTGTGTGTGTTGATAGTAGGAGCACGGCTGCATACGTTATTGTCAACGATGAGCTTTGGATTAAAGTATATTATCAGCCCGTTGAGCTAACGTCATCAATGAGAAATCGTTATCGAAAGATATCAACACCACTTTAACCTATATTTAAGATATCTCCTTGGTCTTAACTTCTATATTACGATGAGTCGGTGCAGTTAATTTGAATATATTTTACAATTATGATGTAACTTAACACCTAATGATAGCCCGTGCTACCATTATTATGTAATTTAGTCTTTTCAGATTCACACATGACATGAATTATCTTCAGTACACTAACCGCTTGACCAAATTTGGTTTCTCAATAGTAATGTTAGCCACGTTGAGCTCACTGTTTGAAGTCGTTTACGAATATGTAGACTGATTGGCGTTGTAATACATAAGGTTAACAAGAACTGTCGACGACTTGATACGGTCAGCTGACGTGGTTACTTTATTTGACTGACTGTAGCTTACCTTATATTTGCTTTTGTAATCGATTTTTCTCAGTTCTGTAATTTTTATCAGCGTATCGCTTCATAAACCCTAGTTAATTTAACAACAAATTTATTAAACTTAATTTATTTATTATTTAATTACGAACCGAAATTTTTCTTTCTTGTTGAACTTGTTATTCTAGTCAGCTTGACTCTAAAATTACTTCTAAATTTTATTATTTGATTAAAATAAAACAGTACGGTTGGCCTGAAAACAAAATGCTCACAATTCTTCCTGGAGTGGATTGTTCTGAAAATTTTTTTGTTATATCATGAAGTCGCTTCCTTATTGGGTATCCTACAAATATCTGTGCCCCTCCATATCGGCCGCTTTGTTGGTCTGCAGATACTGTACAGCAATTTCTTTCCATTTATTTATCTGTCTAGTTCGGTTTTCGAGTTTCTTTCGATTTTCTGCTAATATTTTTTTTAACATTTGTTCCTGTTTCACTGTTGTTCGTGGTTTCTTAGTTCCTTGATAGATAAGCAGATTGTGGAGTGTATCACAGTTCCCTGAAATCTTGAACAGGTATAAGTGGAGTCAACAAGCCTGTGCTTCTGCCACAAAACCCTTAAAGCGATGGTTGTGTTCGGAAAAATATTGACGTAGCAAACTTATGATTAAAACCGGGTTAATTAAAAGTTTACTGCGATCTATAGCAGCGTGTGTAATCGAAACGTCATGTGATGTCCCTTCGGAAACACGTTGCATAGTTTTATTGACAACATAAGAATAAAGTGGTTCAAGTTTTTCAATAAATATGTTAGATATGCAAGAGTTTTGTGCATGTTTATTTATGATTTTCACATGCGGAATATATTCTCGAGGACATTCATCAACCCCATATAGCGATGTAGACGACATCATGCACACACAAAAAAGAGATTTTGAAACAGTTTCTTGTTTCATCTTTTTCTGTGTGAGTTGTGCAACGATTTATTTACTGTCGTCGTCGTCACCGTTGTTTTTCTTTAAAAGGTGTTTGCTTTTATGCCGGAAAAAATTTGTGAAAATTGTAATTCATCTTTGTTATATGGAAGGCTGCATATTCTAAAATAATTTGATTTTTAATGCGTGGAAGAGTGACAGGTAATGAAAGCAATTATTAAAAGCTTTTAAAAAGTATTATATTGTGTTAAATTTATACAGCTTTGGCGCTTATTTTAACACTTTTGTGTTTTGTGTATCGAGAATAAAACAGTTTCTGTTGGCATGCCTAACTTTAAAGTATATAAGCAATCAAAGTGTTGTCATGAGAAACCACGAGAAATGTTCACTACTCCCTAATTTTTCTATACATATTATATTTACATATTAGCATATCGTATTGTCTCAACGCGGTATAATTGAATCAAACTTTATTTAGTTAAGAAACTAAGATTATTTAGGTAAATTTGAATTTGAGTTGTAATAAACTGAATAATACAAATTTTTGAATCAGTTTCAGCTTAAGAAGCAATGAATTGGATGCAACCGTCACTGCTTTGATGGTCGTTTACCGTTGTAACTTGTCGCGAGTGTACAGATAGTATAGTACATTAGTCATGTATCTTATTGATATGTGGAGCACAAATTAATTTTAAATTAACTAAAGTATTTTGACACAATATGGGCATTCGGAGCCTTATTGCACGAGGGCAACTGATTTAGGTCAAAAGACCTATTTTATTGAACGAGCACCGATATTCTAATTAAACCGATTCAAAAAACACCAAAGATTCAAACCGCGCACAATAATTTAAGATTAATCTGCAACCACTAAACACGGCAACACCGCAATGTAATCATTTTTAATACAATTTACTACAAAAACAGGTATTTCAAGACAGAATGACCACAAACACAGTAATAAAATCAAAAATTCCACAATCTAATGAGACAACAAGATTCGCATAAAACCAACAGCACCGTAGGATGGTAAAAAGAGAGATCACAATATTTAACATAAGAAACAGAATATAAATCTTAAGATAATTTTCTTACCTTTTCAACACACGAACAAAAAATCACTAAGAAGAATATTATAGAAAAATAAATAAAAACAATAATATTTTGAAGGTGATTGTACACGATCTCAGTTGATCTTCTAAGAATAACTTTATAATTTGTGAATTAAAGATTACAATTTTATAATAAATTTATGTGTGATTAGTGCCCGAAAATTAAAGTGATCGTGAAACAGTTTGATAAAAAAGTATTGAAATTGAGCTAAATAAAAAAAACGATCGCGTGGTCACTAAAAATAACATTTTACAAAAAAATTTAACGTTCTTAGTATTTGTGCATATCGTGATATGTGAACGTGTATTAGTGTTAAATAAAATCATAGTAACAAAAAAAAACAAAAATAAATAAACATAAACAATGGGTACACGTGTTCCATTGGGTAATATGCAAAATATGTGCGACAAGGCATTAGCCGGTTTGCCAAAATTGCTAGACGATTTGCAACGATTGTGCGATGATCAAGATAGTGCTGATATTTGTTTTTTGTTGGGGCGGGATGAAGAACGTGTTTATGCGCATCGGATTATTTTACTTGCCAGGTATTGTTCGAGTACAAAGAATTTGTCTAAATTTTTTGACAGATAATCTTAATGAAATGATGATAAATTTATTGCCAACAGAAAGAATTTATCTGATTCGCCAAATAATTATTGTTACAAATTTAGTTTACTCTTATGTAGTGTATAGAAACTTTAGTGATTTATCTTTGAAAAGGATAGATTTTTAGAAGAACTCTCATCAGCTACAATTTGTATTATGCCTATCTGTAAAGCTTTTCATTGCAACAGCACTCATTGCAAGTGAAAAATTCGGAAAGTCATAAGTTCTCGCATTGTAGAAACTTTCAACCAGCTTATCATTTATTTGAACAACCGTTAGTTATTTAATTAGTCGCTCTCCTTAGATGTGCTATTGTCAAATCCAATTCTCACGCAGAAGAGGAATATCTAGAAGGAATAGAGGAATATCTAACCCGGAAAGTTGGTAGGTATTGTTATTCATTTAAGTATATGAGTTGATATTCGCCCCACTATCCACAATACTGTTTATCTCATACATATTTAGATAAAGGGTTGCATGGGATGAATTTATAAATGTATAATATTTTCATTTTATTTCGATGGCTTTGTTGAATCCTGTCTATAACATTTTTAATCTTGAGGATTTTATGTGGTCTTCTCGATTTCGTTTTTACTTTGGTGAAACTTTTCTTGAATTGAATAGCTAATTCAAATCCTCTACTTTCAAATTCAACGCAATTTACTCGTAAGTCGCATATTACGTTTTAATTCTGTCCATCGCGATGTTATACTGGTTACTGCACCACGACACCCCATCCGAGGCAGAGGTATAGATCGATTCCATTTATCCTGATCATCATTGCAGAAGACTCAAAATTTCTAACTTAATTTGAATATAGCTAGACCAAATTCGGAATTTCCACACTGTGTGTGCTCTTTGATTCACAATTTGATATACAACATGCTGAAGTAATCAATATAAAATGGTACTCTAATTTTCAACTGCTACGTTCTTGCTTTAGTTCGAGTATTCGATCCGTTACTTGCAGTGCAGCACTAATTTACTGATTTACTTTGATCACACCACTTTTCATTCATTCTTACGGTGTTTGACCCTATAAAATCGGTTTGATATTTCAACCAATATTTTGTTGAAGCTCAAATGTACTATCAACCTTACATAGTTGCCTGTGTTTTCTCGATTCGATGATAGCACAATTTGCTGTTTGTTGCTTGTAACCGAAATCCATCATCTACCAGAATGACTTCCACCGCTTCCAATAAAATTAAACTATAGCGCTGCCACGGCAGCCCTCTGGCTTCCATAACCCTGTAATGAAAAGGTGGGGGACCCGATTTATCCATATGCCTTCTGATTACCTTCTAAATGGTCTAGAAATCCTAATCCCCATATAGATATATTGTATCCAACTATGGGGGATGAGACTCAACTAGTGCATCAAATATAGATATCGTACAAAGAACGCAAGCAAAGATACTTCGTATAAGATTGCACATGGAAGCTATGAATTTGTATTTATATTTATAAAGGGTTTTTCAATAAGGACTTAACCATTTTGTATTTAAATAAAACACAGAATAATCGAGATATTGGGCTGAAATTTATTGCTGGTGCAGTGTATACATGTTACATTTAACTATCGAATTCGGTTTTGTTCATATTACTAAAGCGAGCACGATTCTTTGTCAAGTCCATCCAATTTTACCCAAAAATAGTATTCCAACATGGCACGATAGCGAACTCAAACAACCGTAACATGGCGATCATTTTCTTCGACGAAAAAATAGGGTCCACACAACCACACACATCCGGCATGAAATCTACACCACACGGTCACTTTTTGTTCTTGAAGCATAAATGGGTTTGTTGCTGTCCAATAAAGCATATTTTGCTTATTGACAAAGCCATTAAGCCAAAAATGAGCTTCATCAGTAAAGATGATTTTTCGATGAGCGATTTTTACTCAGAATTTGCTACAATGTGGTTTGAGAGATTCTCAATTCCTGTGAACGGTGTGTAGTCGACTGGATTAGCCTATTTTGAACTAAAGCACTTACTGCTGCGATTTTTTTGATACTTTGACCGGTTACGACCACCGAACCGACTCAGAATTGCGTTAGTAATTTTTAATAAGTTCCAAACGTTGTTCGTTCGTGAACTTCACCAAGAAAAAATGTTAACCTTCACTGGCGTTTTGACGTTGGCTGATCATAAAAAACGTTGGTATTAAAATGCAGAATTGGAAAATTCGATATATGTGGCAGCAAGGGTTTCGGGCACGCTCAAGTAATCTGTCAAAAAGAGGACTATTATGACATATTTCCGGTTCCAATATTATCGATGGCCATTTTAATACTTTTATTACCTAATCTTTTATTTAATAATGAAAAATCGGGTATAATGAAAACTCGGGTTGATCCAATTTGATTGGACTAAAACGGTTGGTTCTAGAAGGTGGTAATTTCTCGATTAAAGATCTTTTGTTCATAAAAATCACCGGCCTTATATTTTAGTTGAAATTTGCCATTTTTAACATGTTCGGAATCGCTATACTGATCTGGGGCGAGATCATGAAATAAGACCGGACAATTTAAGCAGAAGGAAATTTTTTTTCATAGATAAACGATTGAAATTATTAAAATAAGACTTAGTGTACTCGTTTGTAAAAAAAAACCATTAAATGCAATTTCGATTAAATTTGGGATTAATAGATTAGAAGATTTTTAGAATTAAACCTTTACAGGTGAACACATTTTCATACAAAATTACTCGTTAAATGGTTGATGAAAAAAATTCCGTTAAACTTTCGTTTACTCCCTTCATAAAAACTATTTAAGAAAACTTCGAAATTTTTCTTTCTGCCCATTGAAATATATTTGAACAGTTCAAACATTTCAAAAGCCCACCCCTGATTATTCCGGTGACGTAAACAAAATGTTTACAAAATTAGATATTTTGCTAATTCGCCGGGCTTAGCATTTTGCGGCACATTTTCTGGTTGGAAATTCGCCGCATTTCTCGTGATTTTTCTGGATGGTCAATTCTCGAACCGAGATTAAAATTATTTCGTAAATATTCACCTGCTAATATTTTACAACTTGTAATTTTGATGGAATTAGATGTGTTAGCTCCATTTTAATTTAAATATTACAAATTTTCTCTGCGATTCATGTAATATTTTTTAATTTATAAATTAGATCAGTTATTTTAATATATTATGAACACAAATTCATTGCCGTTATAAAATATTAAAATCGTTAGCATACAGAGCCTTGAACCCTGAATTTATACTTTCCATTTCATTTGACTATTATAAATTTCCATCATCCACTAATAGCTGCTGCCTTAGCGTATACCCGAAACCATGACTGTCGTTAACTAAAACATACCAGTTTTATAAATCTTCATTGTGTTTGCTAAATCAAAAGATATAGATAGCAATATTTTAAACCGATAGATAATTTCCTTTCATCCACATCCATATGAATGTGCCAGCGCATTAAAAACATATACAGAACCAAAATCATATTCTAAATGGAACTATGTACACACACTAACAAAGTAACAACTATAACAGGAAGAAGAAAATCAAATAAATTATTTCCGCTTTTTGTGCCATTAAAAAATAAAAATAAAATTTTAACTGTTTACATGAAAATCGTATACATTTATATAACAAGAGTTTTTCCTATTTGATTTTTGGATTTTCCAACATCAGATTTGTGTAAATATTTGCGATAATTTAATTTTGTCTTATCGAAGATTTTATACACTACGAATATATATACCGTTGGAATCGAGAGATGGTGATAATATGAAATTTGTAATTGCTGTGTAGTTACCATGGTCCATTATATGCTGCGGGCCGATCTAATTGATCGAAACATAAAATGTATGTCTTGTATGCCATTTTCAATTCATTAAACCTCCCTTATATGCGGAAAATGATAAAAATTCATCATCATCATCATCACCATCGTCGTCGTCGTCGTATTTCTTCAATTACAATATCCTTATGTTGTGTGTTGAGAGAAGGAATTTTTTTTGCATTCAGTATCCTTCTGTTGATTTTCTCTACTTTTCCATTTTTTATTTTCTATTTTGATTTCATCTATAACTATTTACTATTTGAACTATTTATCTTCATGAAATGTGATTCCTTTTTTTATTTTATTTTTAATAATAGAGTCGGCAATTTCCATTATTTGCAACATGTATGTGAATTTTTTGTCCCGTATATGTGAAAGACATTAGGTAGATATATGTATGAGAGAGACTTGAGGGGGATGTAAAGTTCATTAACAATATGCAATATTGGTATAATGTATGGTCAAGCATACAAGTTTCGTGTTACGAAACGGTATATTGTTCCTTAATATTCGTCCCAATACATATGTAAAATGGCATGATTTCCTCAGCCGAGTCGAATTAATGGGAAACTAACAACAGTTTTTCATTCTCTACCCACCACCAGCTACTCCACTCCTACCATTTTTTTTTATTATTGTTGTATTATTTGAAACTCAAACACAAAGTTGTTTAAAAAGAAAAACAAACTTTTCTATTATTCAAACTCGTCGACTACGAGTTTTTGCAATGCTGCTGCTGCTTCCATGGCAAAATATTTACTTGCGCTAATGGAACTGAACGAAAATTATTTTGTCGTCGTCGTCTATTTACTTAAGATTATTTTGCTATTAATTCATAAATCGCGAGACAAACAATATTATTTCCAAAAGATTGAGAATTATATGCGCTAACAACAAAATTCGAAGCGAAATTAATGATTTTTATAATATATATTTGCAGATGTAAAAGTTTTCAAAATACAAAACGGGGTGAAATTTGTCGAATACCCGGAGGCTCTGTATCAACATCACCATCGAGTTCACCTACACCAATCCGATTGCCACATGTTACTCCCGATGTTTTTCGACAATTGATCGGGTATGTGTATACTGGGAAAATAATGTTGCACGATTCAAGAGTTTTCGAAATGATGTCGTTATCTCAGGACATGGGTATTGAGGAGTTAAAAGGTGCATGCGAGGATCATGTAATTTCGACACTGTCCGTTGGAAATTCTTGTGCATTTTTAATGGCTGTTATGGATATGCAGGAGAAATCATCAGGTAAGTTTTATTAAAATATGTTTTTGCATTGAATGTGAACAAAGGCAAAGTTTCATTTGATATCGTTTAAACTTCGACCTACACTCCGATTCTGAAGCACAGTCACTGACTGAAAAATGGTCTTTTGTAAGACTTTTTATGTTTGTTTTGAGTTTAGTCTTATTTATGAGAATTTTCGTATTATGCGAGTAGTCTGGGACTAATAAGACCACAAAATTTGTAGGTCTTATACGTAAGGGGCCAACCATAAAAAAATTATAAAACTATGACATTCCACGATATTGTTGATATTAAATGACAGCTATTTGTTGTTGTTTTTTAGATAGTACGATACATATTTAATTTTTTTTAAGTTTATGGGCGCAAAATTTCACTCCAATAACTTTTATTAAGTGCTAATTCATATTTCACGAAGCCTCGTTAAATTTTTTAATTTAAATAAATTTTCCCATTTTTAATTATGTTACCCCTTAAGACTTTTTTTAAGACCAATGCCAACTAAGACTATGCGCAAAATGTGAAAATTCTCACAAATAAGCCTAAACTGAGAAGAAAAAAATCTCACCGAAGACCATTTTTAGTCAGTAACTGTGCTTCAGAATCGGGGTGTTAATTTATTCAAAATATGGTTCTTTTTTTTCTAATTGTTGTACAATGTCTAATGTGGGTATTACCTAAAATTAAGGAGCATAGAGAACGTTTGCTCTTTATCATCTTACTTTATTCATAGCTATTACTTTTAGTTCACTGTGATCACTGTGCTTGTCGCTGTAATTTTTCATTTGTGATTTTATTTTGCCAGAAGCTACTTATCAGTTATCTACGATATAAGCGCTATTTGCGGAAGGAATATAAAATGAGATAGTTACACAAAAAACTCGTAAAATTGAAATATTTTTACAAGTTTTGAAAATAATTAAAACGTTAAACATTTTATTACACAAAATTCGTAATTTTGGATCATGTATAGTGTAGATAATGCATCGCTATTTAGTAATTCTGCTGGGTACCTTGTATGCCGATTGTTTGTTACATATCTCTTTGTTACATATATGGTAGTTGTTGCAATTTTCGCTGAATAAATCTTGCCCATTCTGAATTAATTTCCCATCACATAAATAACCGACATCCTAATCTTACCCCCCACCTAAGCCCGTTTGTCCTAAACAAGATCCAAACTACTGCCTCTGTAGATTAAAGAGTGTAACGCAAACTCTTCATGGTCCACTCTATCTCAACCTCGACAATCCACTCCCTCATTGCTGGCACGCCTGGTCACACTGGTCACACTTATCTTCATCCATACTGACATTCTTCAAAACAGCCAACACCCCATTGCCAACGCCCTCTTTGACCAGCATTTCATAAGTGATATTTTCCGCCTTTGTCTATTCCTCTCGAATTTTCGTGACATAGGGTCCAGCTATTCCACTTAGCATCGCTGTCGCTACTCCAAATTCCCGACCGTTTGTGCATTCTTTACAATTCTTTACACCGTCTTTCATGCCGATCATTTTCCATGCGGCTTTTGCTTTCCACCAGTTCCTAAAACAACCTTGGCATATATTTTGCACATATTTCCCTACCGGTGGTATTCTGTTTTGTTTAAAATCAATGTTGATCCTTCCTGCAGAATGGCAGGATCACTTTCTGGTGTTTGGAACTTCTGCTCAAATCTCTCTTCCGTCAACGGGCCATTGCAATACACACACTGCCCCCGCTCCATAACCTTCCTGTGTATGGCCGATCGCCGTCCACCATCTACTGTCTCAACTCGCCTAAAACTACTCGGCCGGTATCTCCTCCAGACACATATACGATAAAAAGATGACCGTTCCAAAAAACCCATATCAATCTGACCATGTTCGTTCAAGTTACGTCTCTCTATCCCGTCTAAATGTAGCTGACACAATTACTCTTAGACAACATCCGAGAGTATCGCCGCACCTACAACGAATTTCTCTTTTTTTTTTAAATCCAATGGCACGCATTTCATGAGCTTCATCATCCGGTTCCACCTTATTGCCGATAGTCATTTCCAACGAGTGCTCTCCACCGTTATATAAATGCTTAACCTTCTGCTCCGTATTATCTACATCATCATTTCGTTTACCAAATATTACGTCACCATTTGGTCCAGTTTCTTCAAGATGCTTTGTTGCCTTTTTTGATTTCGCTAATTTATGGTTTCATTTCTTATCTAGCCTCTTTGAACTCATAATTACAAGGGTATAATCCTTGCCTTGCCATAGCCTCACGTAGTCGCAATATTAGTTCATTGTTGCAACCACCCACCCGTTCATAAATTACGCTGCTTTAATTGGAATTTTAACTCCTTAACCGTTAAATAATTAACACCCATCTTCTAATATTCACAATCTAACCGCTGTCACTATTTGTTACGAATTTGTCTGGATTTATACAGAAGTAATATTCTCGACGTCTCTGTTCTAGACTCTATTATACTGTTTATGTTGGAGGTTGAACCTAAGTCGAGTCAACTTGTAGTTATCTTCAGGTTAACCTTGAAGTTAACTTCTAGTGTTTATATTGGAGAGTTATCTAAGGTTGAGTCGAAACCAGGTTATAACTGTCAAAATCATTCTTTTTCCTTCAAAAAATCATTCTAACTTTTTCTTTCGAACTAGTTACATAGAAAATTTAAAAAAAATAAAAATAAAAAAATAAAAAATCGAAAAAAAACACAAAAATATGCTGCCCAATTTAAACACAGACGCGCTCGTACAAGAAAAATATGAAAAATCAACATTTTTATTTTTAAATTTAATGATTATTTTTTGTTGTTGTTTCTCGACTAGATTCTGGGCGTTTATATTAACCAGAGTTAGCTCGACCTTGGTGTTTATATTGGAGGTTGAACCCAGGTTGATATAAACAGTATATATGATCTGCGATTCCTCAAAACTTTTTTAAAACTACGCTAATGCTATTACTTAGTGCGTGTTTCAATTGGTTTAAATGCCGCATAAAAAGTTAAAAAGTTAAAAAAAAATTCGTGGTAAATTTTTTTTAACTTTTTAACTTTTTATCTGTTTCAATTGGTTTAAATTTTGACAATAACATTGTTGATTATTTTATGTGTTATTATGAACGTATATAGCAAATTTAAATATGAAAATATGTAAAATAAATACTATTTTAATGTATATTAGTTAATTATGGCCAGTTTACATCTAAATCATTATGATTTTTCTCAAAATTTGTACATGACAAATTTCTGTTTACAAACAAATATTTTTGTCAGCCAAATGTTTTCCACATAAAAATTTTATCAGCTCTTGAAGCAGATAAAAAGTTTGACATTTTTATTCACAACAATTTTTAACTTTTAAACTTTTTATGCGGCATTTAAACCAATTAAAACACGCACTTAAACCTAGATGTCACTAATTTCACAAAAATTAACGAATTTACACAAATACACAAATTTCGTTATCAGTTCAATATGTAAGCATATATCGACTTACGAATTATGACAAACTTTTTAATATTTTGACAGAACGCCAATCTTAAGTCATAATTGTTTATCAAGTCATAATTGTTGTCAGATCCAGTTATTGAAATCTTGATAAACATGACTCCTCTGGTCATTTTTTTAGACCTAAAAACACAAAAAAAATGTCTGTCCATCTGGAAAGGTTATGGAAAAAACGCTTAAGTTGGTAGACACAGTCATTGATTTATTCTAGAGTATATAACTTAACATATCATTGAAAAGGTCTTCAAAAATGTCACAAATCAAACACCTTAGTATTCCAAATTACCATATAGATACATTTTGATATAATCTGCAATTTATTTCACAAATCCTTCGTTTTTTTACTGGTATAGCATATCTACATGTCAAATTTGATTGAAAAGTTCTTGAAGAATGTCATTTAATTAAAGGAACTTAATACTGAAAACTACCGTTACTGCCACTGAAAGCAGCTACATTTTGCTTATTTCAATAAAATCGTTTGATTTATCTATCGTTTGAAAGGACTTGGAAAAAACAACAATTGTCTTATCAGTCCTTTAGTTGATAAAACCACCCTTTTGGTGCTGCTCATTCCTTTATTGCAGAATCATAGTTGCTGTATATCATTATAAAGGTCTTCGTTTAAAATGTATTGGACCAAGCAACAATTGCTGCTGGTAATGGTAACATATTCGCCCCTTTGGCACTGGTGACAAATGAATCCTTTTGGAAACATACATATACGAGTATTAATAATATAATATATTTTTAAACACAACGTTTTACAAAATAAATGAAGAATCAAAATATTTCCCTGGGTTGTTTTGTGGCGACTTTTCTAAAAAAATTCTCGTTTTTTATTATTCGTGAATTTTCTGAGTTGGTGCAATAGTAATTATATTCATAGAAAAATAATTCTTTCTATATATATGTAGATATATTTTCCACCAAATTACAAGTAAATCTGAACAGTTTTAACTTTGGACTTATAAACTGAAAATGAAAAAATGTTAAATCTGGTCTGACTTTCAGGATGACGATAAACAATTTTTTTCAAAATCAATCAATGAAAGTGAATCATCAACGTCTACAAGTGGAACAGGAACTGTCAAAGCCAGTTTTTTGTAGGATTTATCCCGGTTTTGTTCCCTTCTCAATCTGTGAGTTGCATTTTGTTCAGCAGATCTAAACTACTTTTTTGGAAATAGCTTCTCACAATGATTCTAAATTAACGTATTACCATGTCATCATAATATAGTGGCATGATTTGAAGACATATATTTTTTACAATGTCTTCTCTCTAAAACCGTGGAGTGTTTTTACATATGGCCTATTAAGTAATTTGAGCTTTATTTTAGGACCATTTTTATTAAGGAATATTGTTGTTGAGCATTACTATAAGATGTAAAGATATAAGATGAAAAAAATTTCTCAAGTTTTTTTTTCATACTTTTCTGTAAAGGAATTCTATTGGGGATGCGCTGTTATTGAGAAGACAATGAAACGTCACTAAAATTGTTATTTTATTGGAATCTAGGTTGAGGAGTAGTTATGCAAATGCAACTATCACTTTTATATTTATGTACAACTAAGAATAATGATTTTAGTAGAGGTATGTTTCAAGTAATTTCTAATTTTAGAACATAAATTAATTATATGTAGTAGAAAAGGTTTACCGTTATAATGATATAGAATTTTTAGTGCGTACCACTGCATAAATACAATAGAAATATTTTTAGTTGCAAATTTTTAGTTTGATCATTAGTGCATAAAATAATGCGAAATAAAATTAATTTAAAAAGTTTTATCATATAAAAGTTATGAAATTTCGGATAAATTCAAAGTTGTTAGTACACGTATGTCGACGGATAGATGTCACTAATAAAATCTGTTATACAAAATTTATAACTTTTTTTCTGTTGTCAACCATGACTGTCAAAATAATAAAAATACACAGAAAAAAGACGCCGGGTAACGTATACCGCTCGCTCAAATCAAAAACATTAAAAAGTTTATTTTTTGTGATAAAAGTAGTTAAAAAATACGAATAAAATGTCGTTCAAAGGAAACACAAAAGTACAAAAGGTTATGGTCCAGCCGATCAATTTAATTTTTCGTTATTTACAAAATCGTTCACGTGTTCAAGTTTGGCTGTACGAAAACATAAATTTACGGATTGAAGGGCACATCATTGGTTTCGATGAATACATGAATTTGGTGCTCGACGATGCCGAGGAATATAATATGAAAACAAAAAATAGGCGTACAATTGGACGAATAATGTTAAAAGGCGACAATATAACATTGATTCAAAATGTTAATCCGTCAACGATGCAATTGTGAGGTTATGTGTCGTGTGGATTCGATGCGATGCTCCGGTCGAATTTTAATGTCTTGTATTTAAATTAATTTGTAAATCTAGGATCTAAGTGAATTAAATTTAATTTCTGAATATATCGTAAAAGTGAAGAACGAAATAAAAAAGATTATTTTTAAGACATTGATTTTTTATTTATTTTTAGTTCGTAGTAGTGACATCTTTTGATGAGATTACTTACTGTATGTTTGAATTTTTTAAGGAACAAAATGTACCGCATCCTTTCTCGAGCGATGCATCAGTTTTATCGGTGAACATGCAAGGGAATGTGTTAAAACGAATGCATTTTTAAATCTTTCGAAAGAAGGCGTTGTTAAGCTCGTTTCATCCGATTATTTTTCCCTCGAGGAAGAGGAAGTATGGCGCGCGGTGTTGGCTTGGGCCAAACATCATGCTGGTGTAACACAGCCCACCGTTCATTGGACGGAAGAAGAGAGAATGCGAGTATGTCAGCAATTGTCTGGCATTATGGTGCATGTTCGTCTTCTTTTGATCGGTAAGTCCTAAAATCTTGTTATCTACAATCATTTTGTTTACCTAATCGATTTTGATTTTCATAGATAGCCAAGTTTTTGCCGAAGAGGTGGAGCCAACTGGAGCCGTACCAATGGAACTTTCTTTAGAGCGATATCGATACGCAGCACTTAAATCAAAAACCGGTGGACAAGGTATGCAACACCATGGAGGGAGTGGTGGTGGCGCCATAAACGAAAATGACAAACGGCTCCAACCACGGCTTTTGTTGAATCTATTCCCAGGATCAACTATCCTTAAGAACGATAAACTACATCTTCAAAGCTCGCTGAACAGTTGGTACGGTGTTCCAAAACAGACTTGGCAATTGGTGTTTCGTGCATCATCCCATAACTTTTCAGCACAAACATTTCACCGACTCTGCGATGGTGTAGCTCCAACCTTCATCATAGGTCTTGGAACAAAAGGGGAGATCAGTGGCGGTTTTAGCGATGTGCCATGGGCCAAAACTAGTCGTAAAGGTGGCTATATTCACTCGGAGAACGCATTTCTTTTCGTTTTGAATCCAAACAATGAATCCCCAATCAAGTACGATGTTATAAAGAAGCCCTACGCAATCTGCTATCATCCCGAGTAACTAGTCTTGAAAAATGGTTATTCATATTTGTGGCCATCCTAATATTTTATATATTTTCAGCTGTGGCCCAATATTTGGAGCTGGAGCCGACCTACTCATATCAAATGGATGCAATACAAATATGGACTCTTATTCGAATTTACCTCACTCGTATGATGGTCCAAATGCGAGTAGTTCAATACTTTTTGGAGATTATAATTTTTCACTGGTCGAATATGAGGTGTATACACTTTCTTCACCGTTAACTTGCGCGCCAAACTCTACAGGTGGATTTAAGTCGAAGCATGAAAGATTTTAATTTCTTGTTTCGTGCTTTAGTGACATCTGTTAAGTAAACATAGTTTACTTAATGTTTTGCAGATGTCCCGAGCATTGGAAAAGAGATAGTTGATTGTCTTTACTATTTTTTTATAATATGCCCATAGATGGCTGTTGTGCCGAATAAAATTTATTATGCTTGCCAAATTGTACTTCAGATGTCAGTTAAATAAAAATAAATTAATTTTAAAAGATTAGTTTTGTAAATTAATTTGTTCAATATTTTTGTTATAGTTTAGTATTCTGTGGTTTAGCTGAAAAGGCATCGATTTGAGATCATGACGTGATCGATATGATATTCCGTTATGCAGTTATTTGAACATGTCGCTTTGTGAGGAAAACAATGACGCGACGATTAAATTTAACATCATTCATGAGCAATTCCGGTGGAACATAGCACACAGTTTTTATCCACCCTTCAATGAACCCTTTCGGTAGGAAATACTGTAATTTTGGTTTTGCTAGTATAGTATGTACAATTTAAAATATTTAACTCAACACGAAATACTTTACCGGTTGGGTTTTTAGAACATGACGTCAACATAAACGTTACAAAATGATTTTTTCCGAATATAAAAAACACTTTGCAATTACAATTTTATTAATAAATAATTAAATTTATTTCAATAAAAAATAATTATCGATATACAACATATGTTTAAAATATTACAACTAAATATTTCTAATTAATCATGTTCTGCTAACCTATAGACTGCTATATGCTAATGCGCAAGCAACAGTAGCACACGTGTGTTTTTGTTTTGTCTTAAAAACTACTAAACAGAAAAACAACTCAACAAAAAAAAACGTTTTGTATATAAATAATGTAACACTATCTAGCTCTAGTTCTATAATTAGAAAAAAATACTGTCTGACAATATTGCGCGCGATCACACCCGACGCAATATTATCTCGCTTAAATCGCTAAAAAATTTACGTATTAAGTTGCTCTAGTCATATTTCACATTCGAATTCAGAGATGCGTCGATTTAAATACACCATGCCATGTTCAACGTCTTCACTGAATCCGCTTACATCTAAATAATCTGAGGTACAATCATTCTCGTCCGTCTCCCACAGTCGTAAATATTGGCCAAGCTCGATTCGAGCCTCGGTGAATGTTGGTCGATGTCGTGGATCTTTGCGCCACGTTCTTTGCATTAGTTCAGCCAGTTCGGGTCGACATGCATGTGGTATTTCGGGGCGGGTGCCATGCGGAATGTTGCGCACAACTTCACGCCCAGATAAATTTGGATATGGTGTACAACCTGTGTAATGGAAATAAAATATATATATATTTAATTCACGTAACAGACCAAGCCTAAAAATATTGCAATACTTACCAAGTGTAACGATTTCCCACATAACAATCCCAAATGCCCATACATCACTTTCCACCGAAAATATATGATATTGTAACGATTCCGGTGCCATCCATCGTATTGGCAACGCGGGCCGCACTCGCCCCATTGTATTATTATTATTATTATTATTGTTATTACCACCAATTCCCATTGATTTACCGCATCTATCAAAATTTAAAACGTTCGCCATAAACCGGGTTGGTCCACTACTGTGATGCAGGTCGTACCGGAATCGTGACTCTGGACTGTGATGACTATTTTGTCGATTTATAAAATCGGCTTTACGTGTCTGCGGTTGGGTTGGCTTCGATTTTTCCAAATCGATTGACATGCCAAAATCGCATATTTTACAGATGCCATTGTGATCGAGAAGAATGTTCCGTGCAGCTAAGTCGCGATGTACGATCTATGTGGGCGAGAATAAAACAAATATTGGTTATTAATTAATTGTTCGTGAAAATATTTGTTGCATTTCAAAATAATCGTCGGTAAATTCGTAATTTAGAACCGGCTAAGTTAAGTCCCGTATTAACTGTATTTTCTTATTCGGTTGGTGCATGATAACTCGTACCTTTTATAAGGGTTGTAGAACAGTTTAAGGTCAATTTATTTTAGAAGCATAATTTTCAATAAAGGGTCAACCCACTGTCTCAAACGTGCAGTCTTTCGTACTACTAAAATCAGTCGTGCTATCTCTTTAGCCAGGAACAGGATTTCTAATTGATTTTGAGTCCAACCCTATAACTATAATCCCTCTATAACTTTTATACTTCGAAAGGTCACATTTATTTCAGTCAGACAGAGCTTCAATATCGCTTGTCATTGGCTAGGCATAAGTTAGATTGACCAAACTAATCCGATAATGACTAACAGAATATAACGGTTCCAATCCAAATTCCATTTTAGTTTTACATTGACCTGTGCGAATTCCTATATTTTATTATTCGCAGCAAAATGACACTCTGAACACAAATTTCTGGTTTCATTTTCATTAAAAAGTTTAAGATACTTGCGGTCTTACTTTGAGAAATTTACAACAACAATCCCATATATGTAATTCCAAATTGGAATTGTTTTAAACCAACTTTTTTGCTGGTATAGAATAATTCTATTCTACCGGCTGTAAATTAGTTACGATTTCTAATAATATTCAATATTATTCGGTGATATTACTATTTAAATAGATATATTTAGTTGTGTTTTCACGTTTTGTTTAACTTCAAAATGTAATTGTTCCCAACTAATAAAAATAAGTAAATACAATTTTTGGTTGTTACTTTGAGCACAATATTTATTCTATTCCAGCATGGATTTAACCGGTACCAAAGTAAGACCGTAACTGTTTCGATACAAAAAACTATAAAAAAAAATCATTTCTTTTTATAATTATATTCAACTTCACTTCATTGCGATTCAAGTATCCTGAATAAAAAGTAATATTTGTTCTACGACATCTCCGGAAGATGTCGGCCCAAACAGTATGTGTATTCAAATTTTGTACGGATTTGAAATAATCAATTTATAAACGTTGGGTTAAATCAGGCTGTGTGCCAAACTTAAGGTAAAGCGCTTAGTACGGTAAAAACAGGTTTTCGGACAGATTTTTCGATCAGTTTGCCATAGAGTTATTGAGAAATAGTTGAATTTACCGAAAAATTTATTTAAAATTGACCCGCAGCCTAAGCCAGCGGGATGCAATTAATATTAAGTTTGGCACACAGCCTAAAGAGCAATATGGCGCCACTTTTTACTTCCGATTTTCATGTTCGAATTAATAAACAAAATTTAAAAAAAATTTCAGAATAACCAACATATAGAAATATTAAGCGAAGTTTTAACACGATATGGAAACTTACGTTTTCATTAGTGATAAAAGATTTTTCCTAGATAATCATGAAATGATAAATTATTTCGTTTTTTTTATCATACTGATTGAAATACCATTATCAACAAACAGAATCAAGAATCAAACAAAAATCCTAAGCCTACTTGGTACTCAGGATGAACAAAAGGAAGTACAAAGTGAAAGTGAATGTAGTGTCGCCATCTTCAAGGAATCGCCTATAATATTTCCCTCAATATCACAATGGGCAGGCATTAATACATAACTTTTATTTTGTTGTTAGAACAGTGATTGCTAATAAAATGCGTAACCAGTTTGAATATCATCACGGAATTTCTTAACGAAATGAGTACAGCTTTACTGTCTATAAACAGAAAAATATTTTCACCTGATACATCGAGTTTACGGACATCAATCGCACAAAGTGTGAGATTGAACGTGGACTGCCGTATGTTCAAAGTATACTTGAAGGGCAGTTTAGTTTCTCAAAGCCGAACCTAACTCAGAGACAAGAAACAAACAACTCAGACACTCTTATTGAAATCTTGAGATAACGATTAGTAAACTACTGAACAACTACTATTGAACAAATATTGAATGAATTGTCGAGGTTAAAATTTAAGTAGCAATTGGAGGAGTAGTTCTGGTATTGAAGAAACTGCAAATTAGTCAATCAACTCGAGGTTGCTCGCAGAACCGTTGTCTAAAACCGGCGAAACAACCAGTTCCAAAAAGGGCAATGATTTATAAATACACATTAGTATTTTGGAAGTCAAACTCCAAGATAGTATGTTTGACGACGACTGATCTCAAGGTTGTTTTCGAAAAAAGATAACCGATATACACAGTTCACCAATATTTCTTGCTTCACAGTAGTCACTAGCCCACTATGACCTAATAAATATGGATGTTTTTCTGAGACTGTCACGATAAGAGCACTATAGCATAATTCTGACTCAATGAAACCAGATACTAAAGATTAAAAAAAATTCATTAAAATCAACAAGAAAGCTGAAAAAACACCATTCTGCAGCAACCTTTGGAGACTTTAACGGAAATCGAAAAACAATCTAGTTCGATCTCAACAATGCGAGACCTAAGTTTCATACGATTTGCTGATTCTAAATGCATATGCTACTACGTTGGAAGTTGGAATCTATTGATAACTCTTTCCAGAGTATAACAAAATAATATTCCAGCTACCTAATTAGCTCATTGCTGTGTGATGAGCATTACACCCGCAGCAAATCATTAGGGCCCTAACTGCTTGTTTCCGCCTACACCAAAGATCACATATAAGAATGCGTGCACTCACATTTTCTTTCAGCAAAACGGGAGAAGAATTCACTCATTCATTCTGCATAATCTAACTGGCTCACCCATAGAATTTTCATGAAAGCATATTTATGTCTTTGTGATATAAAAACATGGGTTAAAATGAAACACCTTGCGGCATTTTTATGAAATTAGATATAGTATAAATATTTTTCACTGAGATGGTGGCTAAAACCTCTAATAGAATGGATTTATTCCCCTGCATTTATGGTTATAACAACGATGGTTTCAAACAACAACAGGATCTGCACTGCCGAATTAGTTTTACAGCATAATTTGGTTGTTACCAGCACATATCTTCTACGAAAACGTATTCATATATAGAAATCAATCAACGAAAACGCACGGTTAATTCACATCCTGATATCCAAAAAAAATTTTTCCAGTAACTAAGACATAAAAACAAAACGCTAAGCTGAAACCGAATCTGACTGCAAAATTTAGTTTTTGTTTATCAACAACATCTAACCAGCTTTCAAAGAACCCCGCTTGAAATAATGAAGCTATGTAGCGAACAATTATTTCATTTGAACCAGTCCGACGTCAACATTGAAATAACTAAACTATACCTCCATTAGCATACGAGAAAGTACGCAAATATGCTACCTGCTGTACGAACTACGACTGGAACTTGCAATAACTACCGCGGAATAGCTTTGATAAACATTGGAAATAAACTTTTAGCCAATGTACTGCCGCCCATAGAGTAATGTTCTGTAAAGGTTCATCTCTGTTCACAGACTATTTGAAGGCTTTCAACAGGCTTTCGGTAGCATTCACATGAAAATGCTGTGAGACATTTTGTCTTATCTATGTATCCCTTCATGATGGTGAAATCGAAGGCAACCTTTCAGAGGCCTTTGTAATAACATCAAGAGTACGACAACGTGACCCTAACGCCCAAACACTTTTTAACTTAACTTGATGAATGAAGAATGGCAAATTTACATTTTTGGTCTTGTACAGGGTTAACTCCTTGAGGATTTTTTTTCGAAAAATGTTGCTTACTTGACGTGAAAAAATAGTAAATTCTATTCTAAGTTCGAATGCGAATGACGACCAGGAAATGAAAAATATTACTCGGTTGTTCAAGACGAACAACCGAATTACTTCGGCATAAATTAAAAAGTTAAAACTGCATTTTAGATAAATTTGGAACAGCGAAAATTAGATGGAGAGCAAGACATCAAAAGCTTGAAAAGAAGTGAGAGAGCATTACATCAAGTCATCTCTTTAGAGCCGATCAAAATTGTAAGAACTGACTAAAATCATTGGTTTCAAATTAGGCTGCTTACACCTATGTATGATACAAACTTTGGTCGAATGTTATTTATTTGTTTTATTTTGAAAATGTTTGAATTTTTAACTGACCGAGGATTATTACATTAGCTGATGTAATGTACCAATTTTTAATGAATTTAGTGCCAGAAACAACCTTGTATCCGTTAATATTATAGGTTACGAAGAATATCGTGAACTTTAGGCATTAGGTCCATAAGAACATAGTCTTCTCCTGACCAACTTTCAGACCAGTTTTATATGAACTACGCTATTTTCGTTATTCCTGAAGGAAGTTAAAGAGGGCTCGAAACTAAAAGTCAAATAGGGAATTAAATAAATTTGCATGTTGCCATTAGCACTAAAGTAACAGCCTACGGTCCGAGCATAGTAAATTTAAGTATTGGGCTGGATCAAAAAATTATTAGGATTTTTGTAATCGAGGAAGTAAGTATTGTTAGGTAGATAATGCTTGAATTATGGAATGCAGAGTCAGTGAACAAAGTCCTCTCCTTAGAACACAAAAAACCACTGGGATTTGTCGAGACGTCATATGGTGAACGGATTACTTCAAAATAGAAACTTTTAGTTCATTAGTGCAGAATCATTTCTCCGATTGTATAATTCTGGGTAATGGACAATGAGGAAGTCAATGAGGACTTTAATACGCACTCAGTTTTTATTCAATTGGAAGCCTACACACGGTAAATTAACATATTCATACATACCTTATAATCCGTTTAAAAATTTTCATTCAGAAAGCAAAGGAGAAATCGTCCGAGGACATCAGATCATATAGACCTATTTAGGTTCTCGGTATCTATTCTCAAAACCATGGAAAATATACTGGGTCACTAAACTATATCTAACACACTCCAATAATATACTTCCGATTCGATTAACTTTAGTAGCAGACTGGAAAATTAATAAAGATGGCTCCACGCTATAGCCGACAACAAAAATCGAAGACACACATCAGAAGAAAGAAATGTTTTTGTGTGCCGTTAATGAGATAGGCATTTTGCTACCTTCTTCTTAATATTGAACTATTGAAGAGGAGGATGCAGAATTCCTTCGGTGACGAAACCATCGCTATCGCAGTAACTAGAGGCTGTCGTCAAGGGAAAACCAATCAGGATTAAAAAATACTCCGATATACGGACATTAACTATTCTGACGACCTAAGTAATCCTGATCCTGACGTATCGGGATAAATTTGACAATACACTACCGTTTGCCCTATTTAAAACCGGCACGAAACGTCATTTTCCGTGCTACTGTTTCAAGGCAAATAATGCCGGATGGATTGGCAAAACGGAGGATAAGTTCTACAAATGACTATATCAAAGCATTAAAAACGTACGATTTCGCAAGATACAAAACATATGAGCGGTACCAAGCGGTCGAAGATGATATGGAATTGGCCAAAGAGGTTAGAATTTGTCGTGCTACCGAGTGATCTATCGACGCCTGCACAATCCTCATCAAGTGTAAATAAAATAAATAAAAACGACGATGACGAATTTGATTGTAAGCGCTGCGGCACACGACACCGCGGTAAGAAACAATAAAAATGTAAACAGTGGTAATAATAGAAAGAAATCATCGGAAAAAAAGTCAAAAAATAAAAAAGACAAATATAAAAAATCGGGGAAAGTGAACAAAATAGACAGTAACTCTTCCGAAAGTGACTCAGATTCAAGTGCCGAGAGCGAGTATGTTTACAACGTGAGCAGTATTAAATGTGAAAAGGAAGAAATAAAAGTATGTTCAATTAAAGAAGACAAATGGGTTGAAACATTGAAAATCGGTGAAGGTGAACTGTTAGTTGATTTGGACACAGGAGCTCACTGCAATCTAATATCGCGGAAAGAAGCGTCCAGATTAAAATTAAAAGTAAACATTTCATCGACTAAACGTCTATCAACATAATAATCTCGACACAGTCAAAGTAATAGATGAAACCAAGGTATGGTGTGTATCGCCACAAAAATCAGGACAAGTGTTTTTTAAAGTAATTAACAAGGATTTAATGTCAATTCTTGGTCGACATTCAGTATGATATCAATTTTGTTGACAATCCAAAGTTTAAAATAATTCCATCGCGTCGAGTTCCAGCTGCATTTAGAGATAAAACAAAAGAGGAATTGGACAGAATGGTTACAATGAAAGTTTTAGCGACACTTATTGAACCAAGTCCAGCCGTAAGCCCTATGCTGGTGGTAGAAAACAATGGAAAAATTCGAGTGTGTATGGATCCAGTCGAATTAAATAAAAACATAAAACGACGCCATTACCCGTTGAATACAGTAGAAGAAACAGCCGCAAAAGTAGGAAAGGCCAAGTTTTTTCCAAAATTGGATTGTCAACATGGTTTGCATAAATTCTGCACCTGAAGTATTGATGATATTTTCTTTATGCGGAAAATGCGGAAATGTTAGAGGGAATCACAAAAAAGGTAACGCATCGATTAAGATGCTGGTTTCACATTAAATCACAGTAAATATGAATACAACAAGAATAGAATAAAATTTCTTGAACATGTTTTTATATTCAATGGTTGTGAGATTAATCCGGATAAGGTATCAGCAGTTCGTCGTTTAAACACTCCAGCTAATGTCAAAGAATTGCAGAGATTGCTTGGTACAGTAACATAAAATTTATTCCGAAATTTTTAGATTTGATAGAACCATTGTGAAGATTAATAGTGAAGGACACCGCATGGGTATGGGATTTTGACCAACAAACAGTTTTTGAGAAGTTAAAAGAGGTAAGCACAACAACGCCAGTTCACGCTTATTATGACGTAAATCAAAGCATTAAAATTTTTGGTCTGCTTCAAAATAAAAATCCGATCGCATATGCCAGCAGAGGGCATTGACGAAAGCCGATAAAAACTATCCACCAATCGGCAGAGAAACACCCGCCATAAGATTTTAAGATTTGCGTGCAAAAAATTTCACCATTATGTGTATGGCAAAAAAATTGGACAATGAAACCGATCTTAACATTAGAAACGATTTTCAAAAAACCGATTTCACAGGCGCCGCGTTTACAGCAAATTCTTTTTGATGTTTTGCCATATTCGCTAACAGTACAATACAAGAAAGGTGTGGACATGAACAGCTACACACTCAGCCGAGATTGCAAATCTGAACCAATTGACACAAAATGGACAGAAAGCGAAGAGTACAAAATTAACGCAGTATTCAGTCAAGCCGTACAGCTAATAAAATTATTGTCCCAACAGCTGAACGTCTAAAAGTGTTAGCTGATATATACAAAGGTCGGCCAGGTGTGTCATAATCATAAAGCAAGAGCGAGAAGCAGCCTCTACTGGCCTAGACAAATAAAGAAAATCAAGGAAAAAGTGGTTTACAAATCAACGCACTCAAAGATCAAAAACAAAGGAACCATTACTACAAAAGGTTTTGTCGGACTATACACTTCAACTAGTTTCTACAGACATGTTTACATTCAAAGGCAAATACTACATCCTCAGCCACATCGGCAGCAGTCATTTTGCAATTTAAAAAATGGTTTGTTATTCACGGAGTACCGAAAACGTTAGAATCAGTTGGTGGTCCACAGTTCGTATCGAAAGAATTTAAAATTTTCGCGTTCCGTTGGCAATTCAACCATCGCATTCCGCATATGATCACCACATTACGCTCGGTCAAATGGATTCGCTGAATGCAATGTTTAGACAACTAAAAATCTACTCCACAAATGCTGGCACGATTCAGACATCTATGAAGCATTGTTATTTAAAGGACGATTTAAAACCGTAAATCATCAGCGGGGTCACCAAAGAGTTGGCAAAATTACGCTTTCAACTAAAAAGGTACGAAGAATTGAAGTACAAAAAGGCCACCGTGATTGGGTGTCAGCAAAAATCGTGGAGAAGTCAAATAATCCACGGTCGGTGATTGTGGAAAAAATAACGGGTAAGAGATACCAACGAAGTACAATTCATTTATAGAGCTCATCAGCTAATATACAAGATGTGCTGGAAGTTGATGACAATCAGGATATCAATGAGAATATAAACAACAATTTAACATCGACTCAGGTATCAAATGAATTGGAAATTGGTTCCGTGTGATTAAAGTGGTCGTGTGATTAAAACACCAAAACATTATCAATTATAATAAGCATATTTTCATATTTTGTATTAATTTATTTGATAATGGTCATTCAGTTGATATATAAAATTAGTAAATTAAATATAATTTAGAACAAAATTCAAATTCAACAGTTCAAAATTTACATTAAAAAAAAAAATTCCTTTTACTATAATGACTAAATACCACTTGCTGGAATTTCAGTCGATACAACAACCCCAAAAAGGATACTAGAACCCATGATATTAATCCATTTGCTCCCATTAAACAACGCTTAAGATACGAGTAGATCAGATATATTTGAGGAGCTGTACCGCCCCTACAATCCAACATGCTAAGTAAAAGTTTCTTACTTGGAAAAAAATTTCCACATAAAACGCACTTTTAAGTTAAACTAACAATGGTTTACCAGTTAATCACCAACGTGTTATTTCTCCAATTAAAATTAAGGTTTTGAGCTTTAGGTTAAATAGAAGTAAATTGAAAAAGCAGGACCCCAAATATAGAATTCAAATCCAATAATAATCTAATCAATCATGAAATCCAAATTCATTTGATTAGCAGCGTTAGATGAATAGACCCAGATAGACGACTAATACTCAAATAAATTTCATAAAATAACGGTGAAAGATTTATCGACTATTCGAGAACCCAAGGTTAAAAGTTATACCCCAGGGCGCGTCTCGTTTAAAACTGAATGCTATTCATTCATAAAAAAAAATATATAAATTAGAAACTGGACGAGAAACTAAACCATCTCAAGTATCACTAAAATTGTGAACGTCTTAATTATGAAGCAAATATATATAGAGCGATCGTCAAATTAATGATCTACGTACTATTGACATTGTATATGTAGAAAATGGCGTAATTATTATAACGGCTACAAGATTAAGTGATTAATTAAATTATATATTTTTGACGTTTTGTTTTATATTCGTGTGTAAATGTTAAGTGATGCGGATATCAATCAGTCGCACAATCTCTATTTAATAAACTATACATACATGGACTAATTTTACGATCGAAAGTGTAAGTTTTATTTTAATTGAAAATGTTTTGGTTAAACGTAAAGGTTATGTGTAGCGAACACGCCTTAAGGCAATATTAATAATATTTAGTCGATATTCGAACCCTAAATATAACAGTTTATGGTATAACAGTATGTATTAGAATCCGGCTATACCAAAAATTACATACCTTTTTCTCTGCGATGTACTCCATGCCGCGTGCTATATCATGCGAAAAGCATGCCAATTTATGCGGCGACAGTGGATTAATGATATTCCGACAGTTTATTGTGCCCGATATTGTGGTAACTGTGTTACGAGCGGCACGCAGCAACGATAATAATCGTCCGCGCATTGCAAATTCCATAATCAGAAGATGAGGTTCTGTGAATATACGAAAATTATTAATTTCCGGTACGAATAAACCGGATTCATATATATGTACCTTGTTCGATGCATGCGCCCAGCAGCGTCACCACATTCGTGTGTGATCCCAATTTACGCATTATTTCAGCCTCCTGTTTTAAGCCACTCTGTCGACTGGCCGACCGTTCCGCTTTCACCGCAACAATTCGGGTCGTACCTAAATGGCCGGCCAAATCATCCACTTCTGCCTTCCAAACCTGGCCAAAATTACCTTCGCCCAGTAAACTTTTAAAACGAATTTTATTTCGATCAAAATCACGATCCGTTACAATCGAATCGCCCGCTATACTCGACGTGTCCGATTGTTCTAATCGTACGACCGGACTTATTGGCTGGCCTTCTTGTATGTATCGATCAAGATCTTCTGTTACCTTGGGTTTCTTTTTGAATACGACCGTTTTTATAACGTACATCAGGATAACAACGATGGGGAACATGCCTAGACCGGCTAAGACATATGTTGCCATATTCATGCGATGGATTTCAACGGTAACGTCATTGGTGTCGTTTAAGGGTTCACCATTATCTTTTAAAATATGAATGGATGGCTTTGGTTTCGTAAAATTGGCATCTTTATTCGGAAGCATAAGGAACGGTGGCAACAGTAATGAGGTGTTTAACAATGGTAATAAAGTGGTAGATAAAAGCGGAAGTGCAGTTGTTGTTGTTGTTCTATTCGGCCGTAGTTTCATAATCGGTGTTTTTCGTGTGGATGGAATCGTACTTGTAGTAGTAGTAGTAGTAGTAGTAGACGTAGTCGTTGGTTCTTGTGTAGTTATTACTGTCGTGGTACTAGTCGTTAAATTCATCGGTTGCACCGTAGATGAATTTGAAGACATTGATGAAATTATAGTTCGTACTTCGGCCACCGGCACCATAGTTGTATTTATGGCCGAATCAGATTGATTTTCGTTCGAAATATTTGGAAATAGAACATTTAAATCGGGCACCGGGGCAAATGTTCTTTGTTCGATCGTATCTAGCTCATCGATCGAATTTAATGTTGTCTCAATTGTTAGCACTGTTGTTGGTATTGATGTTGTAGAGGTTGTAGTACTCGGTGTACCCGCCGTTGAGTTGTTTACAAACACAATTGTTTCGCCGTTATCGTTTTCGACGCCGACGATTTGCATTCCTTGTGGTGTGATTTCCGTTATAACGAGGGCTTCTTCGGACGATGCGTTATTAGTTCCTTCAGGAACTTCAATACGAAATGATGGTGCGCGTTCGCTTGTGGCTTCTGTTATATTAAAAATATCTGAGATGCCTGGTTGTTCTAAACGCTTTTCATCGTTTTTATCATCCGCCCCAAGTAACCCCAAGTTGTGGTTAATTTCGAGGGGATGCGGAATTTTAACGCTTGTTATATTTTCGATCAATTTTTGTACATCGGTGGGATTCGGCGTTTTTGTCGGTGTAGGTGTTGTTGTGGATGTCGTAGTCGATCTTGGTGTTATAGATGAGCGTTTTGTGATTGGTTCCGTCGTTGACGAACTATAATATGGTCGCAATGTAGTCGGTGTAATATTCGGTGACACAATCGCTGATTGTGCACGACGCTGTGCATTATTAAAGGCGACAATATTTATATTACGATTACTCGTCGGCTGGTTTCGATTTGCCAACCAAATTTTATTGTTTGTACTCGACGCACTTCCAATTAGAGATGGCTTCTCTGTCGTACTCGACGAAGAATTGCGCATTGGACTCGGATGCCGACTGGTCGGTGTTAATTTCTGGCCAAAATAGAAATATGGTACCAGATCCGATTCTTCCAGCGTTGTGCGTTCCGACGTCGTCGATACTGTACTTGGTGTTTTATGGTGGCGGCTCCTTATGATATTCGTGTATTTGGATGTGCGATTAAAAACGCCCGCCGACGGACCATGATGATGTGGATGATGTAAGTGGCGATGACTGGTGCCACCGATATCTGATGGTGGGAGCAATTTAAATTCGGTCTTTAAATCTTCGGCCTCGTATAAATTATTCGAATTGCTCAAATCTTTGGTCCCATGCATAACTATACTGGTCGGATATTTTTCGTTATTCGTTTTAGAATTAACGACCAGTACGTGGGATGACTCGTCCATGTCGAGTAGCTCGTCTCGAATTGAATTGAGTTCATCGATTTTTGGATGATGCGTTATCCCATTATTATTATTGTTATTATTATTATTATTACTTGTTTTACTACTTGTACTTACACTAACACTACTACTAACACTAACGTTTTGACTTTCTTTTGTTATATCACGATTAATATTCGTACGATTATGATTCATTGGTGGACATCGTCTTATACATTCGGCGGATAATCGTACCGTAAAATTATTTGTACAATTTTTGGCGCAATCTAGATTTTGGTTTTGGGTATTGTACACCCTCGAGCGCCATCTACTATTGCTAGTTCTACGATTAATACTATTACTACTACTATTTGTATTTCCGGCTGGCTGCGATGATGTTGTTAACGCTGTACGTCGTTCAGCTAACAATGACATGAGTTTATTATCTCGCTCCCTGGATGATTGCAATGTTTGCATGTTGCTTGTACCACCGACTGCCGCATTGCTTCGACGATAGCCTGGAAATAAAAATAAACAGTAAGTCAATAAAAATGTCGTAACCATCAATGGTAAAAAAATATAATAAAACACAAAAAAAAAATAGTGAATGGTAAGTAATACACAAGTGTATGTTTGATATACGATCGCCACGATATGAAATAAGCGAAACACACCCAGATAATTTTGAATGCCATACAGCGATGTGATCTACAATCAAATATCGTATTTATTGGTACGCGATTTTATTTATAAACAACGACCGCACGATATTCGTTGTTCGAAATGTATGTGTTATAGCAATACAAAATGCGATCGATCAACGTATATATAATGCGATCGAAATCCGAATAACATTCCAATTCTATAAATGATCTTGTATAATTAGAGAATTGAATTAACCACTTAATTTAAGAATTATGTCTATTTTAATTGTCAGCAGCGGGAAGGATAGACAAGGTTAAGTTATCATTATTTGTCCAAAAACGTACGTGGGCTGTTTGTTGTGTTGGATTCTTATTACGTTGATATGTATTTTGTGCCATATTTGGACTGAACAAGCCGTCATCTTTAAACATTTTTAAGAATTATTCTTGAGATCAGAACAGAATGATGAATTAATCTTATAAATCTATTGTAAGAAAGTCTGCTGTAGTTTTATACCCATAAAATGTACGATGGCCTATCAATTTTTCAGTAAATCTTTGAGGGAAACTCATAAAAATCTAAGGCCAAAGATAAGATGGAATTAATTTCAAATTCTGAAAAAAGCGGTCATTATTTTACTCAAATCTCAGATTTCTTTACAAAAATGCATATAGTTTCAGCTAAATATTTAAATCAGTTTACCTTTACAACAAAACAGTAAAAATTATTCATGGTTATAAAAGTCGACCGTATATAGTGATCGTCATTCATGCATATTTAGTTAACATGGATTTACTTTTACACACGGAAATGGAGTCGCGGCAGTAACTAGTACCTAACCCATCAAGGCTAGGCATATAAAGTGAGGGCTGTGGTCCTTCTACAAGAGTTACGTGTTTGATTTATGATCAAAACAGGATAATTCTTTAGCGCAAACCACTATGTAGGCAGACAGTATACATCGTTGGTAACATCGGCCCATAACTGTTAAATCGTTTATTAACTGGTGGTAGTCGCCATATTCTTACTACAGTTACGGTCGAGATAAATCGATCGTTACTTTGTGTAATCGATCATCATTCACCAATATTGATAATGACTAATTCTGAACAGTAACGCAATCCAAGAAGTGGGATTAGAGTACTTCTTACTAATTTCAAACAGTCAGACGTTACCTCTAATGAACAACCATCATCAATTACATCAATCGGTTGTGAATGTCGAAAACACTCAACGATCCGTTCCATATTACGACGAAATAGAAACTGTAAACTATTAAAGAATGGTTCTGAAACGCAAGTGATAATACAAAGCCCAAGCAAACTATCAGAAACTCCAAATTCGACAGCGACAAAACGTTGAGAGATCTCAGTCTCTAAACACTGATTTGTTCAATAAAACTATTGATAATTTATGCGCTCAGCCAGGTTTTCGGGAAGCGTGGGGACGACCCACACCCGAGAAAACGTCTCCTCAAGGTTTTTAAGTCTCGTACATGGTAGATTCCTAGAGAATTCCCTGACTCCCCTACAACCTCACATGACATTTTACCCACCATTCGAATAATCTTAGCCTTTATATACTTTGGAGCTAGTTTGGCTGCGAATTGATCAACAACTTTACTTTGAACAAATTTTTTGCATGCTGATAGCTTCTTTTGGTAGCATTACGGAGATTAGTTTCAATTTTGGTAAACAATACTTGTAAATCATCGGGTTCATTTTCCAATGTCAAATAGTTACCAGCAAGCGACTTTAATTGACGATATAGAGGATACATCTTAGCGTGGAGAATTGGATGTATACCGAAAACTACGAAATGAGGAGTAAAACCAGTAGACAAATGTGTGGTGTTTCTCACAGCAAATGCCACAGCATACAGATGCATATCCCAAGTTCTTTGATCGGTTTTAATGGCGCGTAACGCCACCAATATCGTGTCCTATTTACTCTTTCTCTTCCGTTTGCTTGCGGGGAATATTTAGGAGTAAATACAGGGTGGCTGAGACCAAGTATTACCAAATGAAAACGCTGTAATTTTTTTAATTTTGATTATTTTTTATCGAAATTTCGTGGAATATGTTGAAAACATATTACATTTTATGAAAAACATGTTACTGCTCGATATGACCTCCTTTGGCTCTGATTATTTGATTCAGTCTGCCATAGAAAGCATTGCATGCTGAACGTGGGCTTGCGGACTTTTATTCCATTCTCGAACAAGAGCTGACTTCAATGCATCAACACTTTCGTATTTTTTAGTGGACACCTTACTCTCCAAAATGGACCATATGGAGAAATCCATGGGATTCAAGTCTGGTGAATATGGTGGCCATTGTTTCGACAAAATCAGCCGCGTGAAATTGTGTGACGGTGCCGAGTCCTGTTGGAATGTCCAACGGTTCGTACCAAAGTGGTTACGTGCCCAAGGTAGCAAAGCAACGTTTAGGATCTTTTGGCGGTACACCTCTTGGTTTACCTTGACTCCATGTTCGATAAAAACCAGAGGAGTGCGTCCATCTGCAGTCACTGCAACCCAAACCATAACATAAGCTGGTGATTGCTTGCGCATGGCAACTCTTGTGTCCAAATTATCGTTGGACTTGTGCTCTAACCAAACACGATCATTTTGTTTATTCACATACTGTTAAATGGTGAAAATTCATATCGAGCAGTAACATGTTTTTCATAAAATGTAACATGTTTTCAACATATTCCACGAAATTTCAATAAAAAATAATCAAAATTAAAAAAATACAGCGTTTTCATTCGGTAACACTTGGTCTCAGCCACCTTGTATATGGTTTAAACCACGTTATTGACACAGTTCTTTCAAATGGAGAGTTGCAAATCGCCTACCGTTGTCGGTCACAATCACCTCTGGGATCCCGAACATTAAAAATACCTGATTTTTTAAGAATTGCAAAACATCAATAGAAGACGCCTTACCTAATGGCAATGTTAGGACAAATTTAGAAAAATGGTCCAATAAAATCAATATACAAGTGTTACCGTTTCGGGTGTGTGGACACGGTCCCAGAAAATCAAGGTATAATCTCTGCCACGGTCTCGAGGTGATTGGAAGCGATGACAGAGGAGGACGTGTGCCATAATTAACACACTTTATTTGATTTGCAGTCCTCACAACCACGTACAAATTCTTTGACCTCGTTATATAAAAATATCGTAATTCCGTGGTATATTTACCAGGATGACCACTCGTAGGTAGACAATGCACCTTAGAGATTAAAATTTGACGTAAATTCTTCGGAACCACTAACTTCCATTCAGTCATATCAAAATTAAGATAAATTGTAGTCTTAAGAGTCGGATTAATATTAAATTTTGGACCGATAACTCGAAGGTTCCATTGTTTGCTCAATGTTTGGAGTTCGTTTAAGAGGGACAAATAATGAGAAGAAGAAAATGAGACGAGTTCAGATCAATTCCAAAAGGTGCAAAATTTAACCTTGCAAAAGTAAACTCCAACGAGCTAATTTACCATGATTATCCTTTAACGACATGAGCCAGGTCAAGCTGGCATGGTCTGACCGTGAAGGGTAGTCCTTCTACATAAGAATCGTATTTTATTGCAATCACAGCTGCCAGGCATTCCAGTTTAGTGACGGAATAATGTCGTTGAGCCCCATTGAACTTACGCGACATAAAATAGATGGGTCGGTCAAACCCTTCACTGTCCTTTTGGGAACAGAACAACGCCAACCCCCGTTGAACTGGCGTCACATTAAATATAAAAACTTCGACTAAAATCTGGGGATACAAGAACAGGCGAAGTCACGAGTACTGATTTTAAATTTACAAACGCAATTACACAGATCCAATCTTACACTATTTTAGCTCCGGTATAATGAAAATCGACGCCGGCTCTGTGTTCAGTAGTTCTAATGTTCAGATAATTGCTATGAGTTCAGCTCAACATAATATCAACAAATCTTCTCGCTATAAAATAAATAAGTAGGAGTCATCTGGGTTATAAATAAATTAAGGGAACAATGTGTCACGAATCACAGACTTGCTTCACCACTAACACGACCAGAAGAAAGCGGCTTAAGTAAAACGTGGTAAATTACGTAAAACAAAAATATTTTTCCGGAACTTTTAACTATTTGAAAAATGAAAGACAGCAATCCTTACACATAAAATAAAAAAGCGACGAACCTGATATTATGCATACATAACGGAAAAGTAATTTATTCAAATTTGCGTCAAATATTGCTCACATTGTGCTATAAATGCGTGGAAATTGCAAACGGCCAATGACAGCGCGCTCATTTATTGACAAGCGCCAGTCTGTTATGTTGTTTACAAGCCTATACGGAAGCATATCATTTTACATGTTATACAATGATTCTATAGTAGCATCAAAAAACATCATGGATACGGACATCCAAAAACAGCAACATCGCCAGAAATGGTTCGAAAGGTGAAAGCAAGAATCCAACATAATCCACGACAAAGTGCAGTTCAATTGTCGAAAAATCTCAATGTGTCTGCTCGTAGCATGGGGCGCATATTAAAAAATGAACTATGATTATAGTCCTACAATATACAAAAAGTGCAAAATTTAACACTTGCACAAAAGGCAGTTCGCCTAGCAAGTGCAAAGGTGTTAATACACTTGAGGATTTATTTCAGCGAATTGCTCTGCGAAAGCAAGCGGCTGCATCAGTGATGGTTTGGCCATGGTAACTGTTATAGGATGCTCATCACTCGTTTTCAGTGAACAAAGCGTAAAGGTAAATCAACAAATCTACCGTGAAAAGATTCTAAACAATGCTTTAACTTGGGGGTACTTAAACAATTCGGTAGAAACCATTGGGCGTTTCAACAAGACTCTGCACCATCCTATAAAGCCCGTGAAACCCAAGGTTTGTACAAGAATAATGTAACGTTTGACTTGTTTCGTTCAGCTCAGCTATATGTCGAACGCGATGTATCGGATAGCCGTCAGTCTGAGGGTGGGTTTTTACGACATGACATATGCTGAACAGTCATCGTTAGCAACAATTCATAATTCGCGTTCATATATAAACATACTCCCTGTTATTAATAAGAAACAACAACCGTTAAACGATGGTACGCAGAAGCATGCCGATAGCGGCACCTGACTATTCCGTTCCCTATGACATATTAAATTATTATTCTTCCCGGGTCATTTTATGAATTATAATTATAAACGACAGAAAATACATGTAATCGCCATGATGAACAAAATTTCGAAAAAAAAAATCCTCGCGAAGTTGAAACGATACTTCACAGATGGTAATACAAAGATTAAATATTTAAATATAGGTATGTATATAGAATCACTTAATTAAAAGGGTTAGTAGAAATAATTAAAGAATATAAATTAAGTGGTTAGTTAAATATAGTTAAGTAAAAATGTAAAAAAAATGACTACGTCACCATACAGTTGATCGATCCCGTGACCTGGGTTGTTTTCACTGCTATACTTCGAATTGTTGCGGAGGTTGTTTGTTGCCATACTCCGTTGAACCAGAATTAAACACCGATTCCGCTTGCCGTATGAATCCGGAACCTTACGCGTATCACCTCCTTGTAACGTTTAACTTCTTCATACAACGTTATATTGGTATACTGTATACAATTTAGCTGCACATGTGCAGTATATTGATATATGCACCGAAATTTTTAAGTAGCAATTCTTTTTCAGCAAACTCATCAACTTTACCGAAAGACTAGTACGTAACACAAATTTTAGTTCCCGGTTTTACATGAATGGAACAAACGTTGAGCTTTTTCACCACTTATTGCAGGAGACAGAATATAGCTTCGATATATCGGGTTTTGATTAGACTTGCCGATTTAATTAAACAACACTGCACTGGTTCATTTTATATAGATATTTATTACACAAAATTTTTGTTAATATATTTGTTTTTGTTGCTTTATTATTGGTCTGCACAATTAAACATTTGTATACATTATTCACTTATATTCTAACAAACAGTTTCTTTTGTACAACTTCAAAATTTTTATTTTTATTTATAAGTTTAAGGTACAGAATAGCATTTTACATTTAATGTTAGAATACACACAAACTGACCAAGAAAAATCTTTATTAGGCCACAATTTAACAATTAATCTATACAGATGCACAGTTTATATACACAGTACCGTTTTTTTTTTCTTAGGTACACCTTATCACAGAAATTATGAAATTATATGCAATTATACAAGCACTTAGAATTAATATACATATTATTAATATTATTATATAGTTTCCTTTCAACTTTTTAATTTCAAACCAAAATTTTTCGGTGTCTTTTTTTTTCGAGACTAAACAAAAACCAACTGACCTCTGGCTCACATTTTATTTCTCTTTATATAGCCTTTTATCCCGCCTAAATTTTGCAAAATCAAGTTTGATCACCGACACTACCATAATCAAATCCATATGATCAACTGTCAACATAAACAATACTTTATCGTTTCCACTACAACAATCGATCATTGACGAGGGTAAGCACCAAAAGTAATTTCTATAATGCGTTGCGCGGCGGTATTTATGAATTTTATTTTAGATAAATATTTAGCAAACTAGGTAGGTGTGAGCTGTATATTTCATATAACCAGCATAATAACGTTTAGGTAGGTATAAAGTCGGGAGGTCCATAGTAAAATTGGCATAAGAAATCCTTAGTCATTACAATAAGTTCCCAGCTTCATTTCTTCACAACAATGGCCACTATATTCCCGGACTATCACCATATATAGTTCATTCTGGAGGCCAAAGTTTTATCTAAAAAATATGAGATCACACTCGTACAGCGTGTGAAGCCTTCTCGGACAGACTCGATGCTATTATCCACGCTAAAGGTGGCTACATCGAACAATAAAATATTTGTTTGTTAAATTTGAAATGTTTTTACGATATACCGAAGTTTTGAAATAAAAAAAGTAAATGAATTTACAGCATTTTTAATTGGTGATGAGTGCCGACCCTTGTATGTAGAACATGGAAATGAAATTAGGTACTGCGAAGTTTAAAATATAAAACAGGGAAAACCAATGGGACTTGGTCTAGAAACTTGCACCTTGCGCCACACTTATTCCCATAAAATCAACGGAACCAACTGATATATTTTTGTAGAAAGCTTTTTGAATAGAATCTGCCTTTATTAAAATATGTAATAAACTGCAACAATCATTTATAGAAGATAATTTTCCCTCCATATGTTTGTTACATCATTGCTTCTCAAGTTTTCACATATAGCAATCAGATCATACTCCAGCAGATGCAACTCCCAAACAACCAATCCCTTTTATATATATAATGATTGCAACAATTGACCCAGTTTCAAAACTATAAAGTATAAATAGACGCTTTGTATTGCACAGAGCCAGTATTTTCTCAGATCATCAATTTAAAAAACAAAAAAATATGTTGCAACATACACTCGTATAGGTATATGACGTGGGGTCGTGCTTTTTTCAACCCAAAATTAATTTATTTCGAATTAAACAGTAACAAACATAGAATATGCGGCACACCTTCGCAACGCCTCCATTTATGTACAATGCGCGCAGCAAGAAAAACAATTCCACTTGTCTCCTAAATATTTATCTAACTATCTCCGATCGCGCTAATAAATTGCCTGCAGCCAAATACTTTATATATGTATATACAATATTTTTAGACATATATGCATATATGATGTAAATGAAACACCCTCAAGACATATTTTACCATCTATAGAGCGCGGCGACCCAGGCGCGTATCAAAAACATAAAATTGGATATTGAAACATATCTACCTCGTATACGTACGAGTACGAGCACTCGAGTAACGTATGCAAAGCGCACAATTGAAAATTATAATTAATTTTAAAAATGAAATGAGGTTACGACGTATAATTTATTTATTTATAAATATATTTTGACAATAATAAAATAATAATTATAATTACAATTATGAGAATATTAATAGTCGATTGTTATTGTTGTATTTAAATTGCATGCAACAACAATTTTTTTCTGTGTAATGACAAAGTGAAATTTTTATATTTTTTTTATTTTTTGCTGAGCTGTACTGCAAGGTCGATTGTCAAATTATTATTATTATTATTGGATTTGCATGGTAATTTTAACTGGCACACACACACACATACACAGTACGGTACATCGAGTGGGAGGACTGATTTGTTGACATCAATATCATTAATACAAATAATAATACGTTCGACGAGTTAATATTCGGCTTGGATTGTTACGGTTGTTGCGATAAATGTATATAATTTTAATGTCTAGTCTACCATGGAAATGGGGGAAGTTGATTAAGATGATTTATCAAGTGGAGGTTAGATGGATTACGAATTGTGGTTTAGTTGAGCGGAACCGAAATTTGCATTACGTTTAGTGCGGTTAGATATAATCGTGATTAAATCTAATTCGCAAGCAAATAACTTCACATCATGGTTTAAAGTTGATGTTTTCGGTTATATTTTCATAAAATATACAATGAGTAAATAATCCATGTGTTTTTATTTCCAACATTCAAAGAAGAATGAGAGTTACAAAATTATTACGGTTAACAAAAAAATACGTAATTATGAGTATACAGAGTTCTCTTTCCAACACCCCCTCTAGAACACATAAATACATATAATTAACAACTTATATGATTATAAGTCCCAACCCCTTAACACATTTGATATGTTTATTAGTAAAAAAGACTTTTTAGTCCGGTCAATCTAGACATAAAAATGAGAGCGAAGGTACATAAATTCGCATCAGGCTGAAAATTGGTAGAATCGTATGATGAGATAATATGATGACCTACAATTTTTGTATATTAGACAAAAATTGTAGGTCATCATATTATCTATCAAAAATGTATCAGTGCTTTTTTTTCTACGAGCCACCCTTTCTGGGATATAACGATTCAAAAAGTTGCTCAAGTTGTTATGGGCATAATATGCATGAGTGCGCCACGTATATACATCTCTTATCTAGAGTTGTTATATATGTTGAAATATTTTTCTATCGGTGATTGTAACTTATACTTAAAATATAAAATATACATTACTATAAGAATATCAGGTCAAATGAAACCCAGTCCCTTACTTCATACGCCAGTGTAACTTCGAGGACAACATCTGTCTCTTGTTCTATTGTGTGCGTGGCTAGGGTCTTACACCTCTCTCTCTCTCTCTCTAGCTTCACATCCCATGAAGGGATTTTGCCGCCCGCACTATGGTCCTCCAGCCGTCTCGGTCCATCGCTCTCGACCTCCAGTTTCGACATCCTAGTGCCTGTAGATCTTGTTCGACGTCGTCACGCCAGCGCAGTCGGGGTCTTCCTCTACGACGCACACCGGCTGGTTGTTGATGGAACACTTTATTGGTCATCCGTTGTTGTGGGGACCTTGCAACGTGGCCAAGCCATCTCACTCGATTGGATTTGATGAATCCGATAATATCGCAATCTCCAAGTATTTGCTTTATCTCGTGGTTCATGCGAATCCGATATTCATTGTTCGCGACTTTAATTGGACCAAAGATGGAGCGAATGACCTTCCTTTCGAAAGTTGATAACAATCTACAATCATTAGTGGTCATGGTCCAGCTCTCGCTTCCGAAAGCCAGCACAGGTCTTATTAGTGCTTTATAAAGTGCGAGCTTGCACGACTGCGATAGATTTCTAGATCGCAATAATTTTGATTGGGCGTAGAAAACTCGATGTGCGGCAGCTATTCGGGATTTTATTTCTGCCTGCATGTCATTTGATGATGTTATAACTGACCCGAGGTATTTGAAATTTTCAACGCGATCAAAATTGTGGTCGCCAATTCCGAGATTTGCCATGGGGATGTTCCTGGGTGTTGATACAAATTTGGTTTTGCTACTGTTCACCTTCAAACCAAGTCTTCTTGCGCAGCGATCGAGCGGCACGAAACTGTCTTTGATATCGCTAGGTCTTCGGCCAAGAAGCACGATATCATCTGCATATCCAAGAATTTGGCCTGATTTATTAAATATACAGCGCGAAGTTTCGATGTTGCTTTTCCTCACTACGTACTCAAGCGCCAAATTGAACAGCACAGGCGCGAGTGCATCTCCCTGTCGAACACCAGATGTTATTTCAAAGGAGTCTGACACAGTTCCTTCGATTACAATTCTACATACAGACCCAGACGTTGTTAATTTGCACAGAGAAACGAGTTTCTCTGGAATTCCTAGGCATATGAGCGCGGCCCAAAGGTTATCGCGGTTTATACTGTCATATGCCTGACGGAAGTCTATATATAATTGATGTATGGTTATGTTGTACTCCCAACATTTTTCCAGGATCATCCTCATGGTGAAACTCTGGTCAGTGGTCGATCGGTTGGGACGGAAACCACACTGATAATCGCCAATGATGTTTTCGGCGAAAGGGATGAGTCTGGCAAGTACAACATTAGCCAACACTTTGTAAGCAGTGTTCAATAGAGCTATACCACGATAGTTTTCACATTTGAGACGGTCGCCTTTTTTATGCAACGGACATATGAGCGCGGTCTTCCAATTCTCCGGCAGCTCTTGTTGGTCCCAAATACAGACGATGAGATCGTGTAGACTTGTTGCAAGAGTAGCGCCTCCGAGTTTTATTAATTCTGCGGGGATTCCATCGAGACCGGGTGCCTTGCCGTTTTTCAATCGACTAATAGCTGCGTCTACTTCCTCCACTGTGGGATATTCGACGAAGACCTCATCACCTGGAGGAGCTATTGCTCTAATGGGGGTCACGTCGTCATTCCGATTTAGTAGATTTTGAAAGTAGGTTTGCCATACTGAGAGAACATCAGCCACGTTTGTTCTCAATTCTCCATTCCCGTCTTTGATGGCTGTACTTCTTGGGTGGAAGTCTTTAGTGAGATTCCTGGCATTAGCAAAACAGTCCCTTGAATTTCCCACTTCCGCTTGGAAGCTGATGTTTTCGATGCATAATCTCATATGATCGCGTTTCTTTTGACGAAGGTATTTAGTCGTGGCTTTCCTGGCGCGGAGATATTCTGCATGTGTGCTTCTAGTATTGCGAGCCAACCATTTTTCTCGAAGCTTTTGTTTATTTGCGACGATCAGGCGACATTGATCATGGAACCAATCATTGCGGGGTCTCGGAGGTCTTACACCTGCTATAATAAATGAAATACCGTTAGTCTTGAGCGACATGCTGTAGTGAAATCACGTGTTTATCCTAACCTATATCGTGCTGTTTTGACTTTTATAACAAAAATGTCTGAATATTGGTTTATTTGTGCTAAACTTTTAACTGAAAGTGAAGTTGTTACTGTTGAACGTGGTATGAAGTCATTAATTAATGCAAGTATCGAAAGAGCAGATGAATTTTCAGAATTTCACAAAAATCAGAAATCTGGGATAATACATGAAAATTGTCGTAAAAATTATACTCGAAAGTCTTCTATTGCTGCAGCTAATAAAAGACAACGTGAAGAACAAGAAGCCAGTACATCCACAGTAAGTCCTCCTCGTACTAGATCACGTGTCAGTGAATCAGCTTTTTGTTTTAAAGAACTATGCTTATTTTGTGGCCAGAAATTGAATGAAGAGTGTGAAAGAAGAAAATCCTCAGATTTTCGCCGTCGAATTAGCCAAGTAAGTACACTTCAATTTAAAGATTCAATTCTGGAAGTAGCTCGGACTCGTGACGATGCTATAGCAAAAGCTGTTCTTGCTCGAGTCGCATTTGAATATGATTTAGTTGCTGCTGAAGCTAAGTATCATCGTGATTGCTATAATTCTTTCGTAAAACTTTCCACTGGAACTAAAGTCGGTCGCCCTAAAGACGAAGCTGAGGAAATATTCACTTACATTGAAAATAGCGATGACTGTCAGTTCACTTTGAACGAATTCGCATTGTGTGGGATAGCGAAGAAACATTCAACGTTATCTTAGATAAATACGTTCAGTATGTACGTCAACATTTTGGTTCCAGAGTTACTGTCGTGTTTGATGGCTATGATGATTGCACGGGAAATATCAAAGCTGCAGAACAACGTCGTCGAACTTTAGCAACATCTTCATCTTCTGATGTTTTATTTGATGAACATATGACAGTTCCAACCAGTCAACAAAAATTTCTTACCAACACTCACAACAAGTTCATGTGTCGGTTCATTTCCATGTTGAAAGAAAAGTTTACTGCTGAAAATTTATTGGTAAAGCAAGCTAATAATGATGCTGATGTATTGATTATTGAAACAGCAATAGAGCAATTCAATTTGACATACAACTATTGTTGTTGGTGAAGATATAGACTTACTCGTATTACTCACTGCTCGAACTCCAACTGAAAATACTATTTTCTTCTTGAAACCAGGAAAAGCTCAACATCAATCGAAAATATATTCATCTAAAAGTTTATCTACTTTTGCAAAGTGTCAAAATCACGTACTATTTTTACACGCAATAACTGGCTGTGATACGACATCTGCATTTTACAGGAGGGGTAAAACAACAGTTTTCAAAATGTTTGAAAAACTAGATTTTGTTCAATGTGCTGAAGTTTTTAAAAACAGTAATTCAACTCAAGAAGAAGTTATCACCAACGACATCCGCTTTCTTCTTTCTATGTACGGAGCTCCTAAAAAAACTACCTGCTTAGATAAGCATCGATATGTATGTTTCGTTAAAAACACTAAAAATAAGAAACAAGTTCAATTAGCTTCTCTTCCTCCAACCTCAGTTGCTGCTCATCAACATCTTCTTCGGGCATATTACCAAGTTCAAGTGTGGCTTGGTTATCAGCTAGTCCCTACAGACTGGGGTTGGAAGTTGGTCGATAATACATTGGAGCCAGTTCAAATTTTACTCCCACCTGCTAAACACCAGGGATGCAGTGCTAAATGTGGTTGCAAAAAAGTCTGACTGTTCTGCTCTTTGGCATGTACAAACTGTCAAGGCCGGTCGAACTCCAATGTTGAATCACTAACAGAAGAGGATTCGTTTGATTCCAACGAAGATACATCACTATTGACGCAATTTACTTGTACGCAGAATGAAGATGGAGAAGAACAAGAATAAGAAGAAGAAGAAGAAGAAGAAGATTGAGAACAAGAACAAGAACAAGAAGAACGAGAAGAGTTTGACGGTTACAATTCAGACGAATCAAATTCACCACTTTTTTAATTTACATCGCTTTTTTTATCTTTTACAATATTTACAAATTTTCGTAATTTTGCAATAGTTTTAAATTAAACAGGATCACAACTGACCCGTGGAGTAGGCCTACTGGGGAAACCACGTTAAAAAAATGCGCTAAGTACACTACCTCATAGGTGGCGTGGAAACGTGTGCATATTATGTCCATAACAACTTGAACAACTTTTTGAATCATTCCAGAAAGGGTGGCTCGTAGAAAAAAAAGCACTGATACATTTTTGATAGATAATATGATGACCTACAATTTTTGTCTGATATACAATACTTTTATGATAAGACTTACCATTTCGCTGAAAATCGCGAAAAACTCATTTTTTTGACCTTTGACCTCGAGTAAAATTTTTTCCTTACACGGGAATGATGGGGAACTTTTAAGTTTTATTTATAATCACATTTTTAACAATTCTACCAATTTTCAGCTTGATGCGAATTTATGTAACTTCGAATGTCTAGATTGACCGGACTATTTAGTCAATACATCGGCAATCGCATGTCATTTTTCCGATGGAAACTATTTCAGTTTGTTGAGCATCAACTTTTTCACGTGCGTGCATGGTAAACGTTATTGGAGCTTAGGACAATTGTACTTTTATTGTCACATAATATCTTTACTGTTGTTGAAGAATTCAGTTGCATTTTCAAGCCATATATTCCGCCAGGATAGTAGACAAAGCGACTGTTTCCTATTTTCAATTATACCATACTATTGGGCCACCTTGCATCATACAAATACATCCAGTAACCGAACGCCCTTCATCGTCGTCACTAGCCCAGTCAGAATCACAATATGCTAGTATAATATGGGATTATCTTCCTTGCAGAATTCAAGTTTAGCAGATGCTGTGCCTTTTAAATATCGAAGAATTCTTTTCACTGCGTTCCAGTGAGCTTTTCCTGGATTGTTATTAAATCTGCTTACCATATGGACGTTTTCCATTGCTTTGAATTCCACTTCATTTTTCGGCTGAGTTGCAGTCTGAGTATGAAATCTTTCCAAAACATCTGTTATATATCGCTCTTGACCAATCCAAATTTTGTGTTGGTTTCGATCCCTAGTAATGTTTAAGCCCAAGCAGGATTTTGCTTCACCCAAGTCCTTTATTTTAAACCGTGATTCCCTGAATTAAATACAGCTAGAGATATTTAGGAAATCATTAGTGTACTATACTATAATCGTTCTTTCATTATTTATCTTATAATAAAAGCATGGGTCCACTTCTGACCGTGTGTATATCCTGTTTGATTTAAAACTGCATCTTGATTCATGTTCTAAACTCTACTTGCTGGTTTGAGACCATATATTGCCTTTCTTAACCGACACACTTTATTGCCAAAAACAAAACCAGATGTTAGAAGTATGTAATATCTTTTTGCAATTCTGGCTCTAAAGAAATGCAGTAACCACGTCAATATGATCAATATCCAGATCAGGTTTAGCAGCCAACGCAATTAAATACCTTATTGAAGTAAACCGAACATCTGTAGCATAAGTTTCATCGTAAGCAATACCTTACCTTATGACGAATATTGCCATCAGCATCCATCTTTGTTTTGAACACCCATTTACAAGTCAATGGCCTTTTTTGAAGATGGTAAGTTTTCTAAAGACCGAGGATTCTTTTCAATAAACTTCTTTCGAAAGTTCTGAATCCGATCGGTTTAAAGCTTCTTCTACGGTTAATGAATCTGAAAATTTGAAAGTTTTGGTATTTTACGACTTTATAGTAGATTGTACTGTCTCAGAATCATCTTCGAAGCCCAAAAAATCTTCGCTACTATCGGTACTCTCAGATAAATTTTCTATAGAACTGTTTTTATCTAATAGACTTATTTTCCACTTCGACCGCATTCTTATTTATCTCTGAAGTGTCATCAACAATGTTGTTCAATTTGTTTTGTCCATTAGTTGAAAGCTTTGTCCTTGTAGTTTCATCATTTATGTTTTCAATAAAAGCGACGTTTTGACTTAATATGTTTTTTTTTTGTTTTTGGTAGATATAATCGATATCCTTTTGTGTCTAAAGAATATCCAACGAAGATACATTCTTCGGATTTTGGTTCCCATTTTTTACGGTTCGGTTTTGAAATTTGTGTCTTGGCTTTAATGTCCATACTTCTTCACGGGTTTTTTTTTCATTCAATCCTTCAGATGAAGCAGCTTCGGCCCAAAAAATCTTTGGTAAGTCCGCATCAAAAAGCATCTATCTATCTATCTCTCTGGCACTATGTTCCATTAAGGGGTTTGGCCGCCTCAAATGAGGTTTCATAATCATATTTTCATTTCGGATAATGAGTGATTAATTCATTGATCCTAAACCAGCCGTGACATTTTTTGCTTCTCACCACCGAAGGTGAGAACCCGGGACCTCCGGTCCCTGGAGCAAGCATGCTGACCACTTTGCCACCGGGGCGATCAAAAAGCATACACCGTGCTTTTTCTACTATAGTGCGGTTCATCCTTTCTGCTACTCCATTCTGTTCGAGTGTAAATGGCGGTAGTTTGATGTTGAATACCAGATGTGCGCAGCACATTTTGTAGCATATATGGCAGTATTATATTTCCAGTCTGATTGTCTACAAAATCTTTGAATTTTTCAAATATACTGGTCACTCGTAAAGTCGTCGATGAGAATGAAGAGGTATCTGGAGCCACCTAACGATTTCTGCTCCATTGGGCCGGATAAATCCGAGTGCACCAATTCCAACACTTTTGTTGCACGTTTTCCAATTGTTTTAATTTTTAAAAGGTAGTTTAGCTTGCTTTCCATTTATACACACCACACAGGATTCACTTCCATTGCCAGTAAATTTTTTTTATCACAAAACGGGTGTAGTGATTCATGTGTCCCAATCTTCGATGCCATAAAATATTATCATCTTTCACATTTGCCATTAAACTTTGATCTTTTGGCAACAAACAATTTAGTTTATACATGTTGTCGACCAACCTTGCAATTGCAATTAGATTTTGATGTTTATTATAAACATTGCAACCATTTTTATCAAATGTCACTGTATCCCCTTGTCTATAGTCATTCGACTCTCCGATGTAAATCACCAACTGCAGCTATGTGTATACGAGCATTGTTTGTAACAATTATTTAAGTATTCGGTGGTTTATTAACATTTTGCAACCAGTCACTATGAACAGTCATATGTGAAGAAGCTCCAGAGTCAATATACCATTTGTAACGTCAGCGTTTGTCTTTCCCGGGGGATTTGCAAGCCCTAAGTATATTTTCTCCATTTTTTTTTTTGTTTTAATTTTAATTTAACGAATATCTTAATTACCGAAATGAAATACACAGGGAGTCGTTTAGTTAGTTTTACATTTTTATAATGATCGTCGATCATTCAGTTTTGATTGTACATGAGATTCTGGTGTGTTGTGTTAAAAGTTAAAAACTCTGAAAAGTTTATAAAGCCAAAACTAATTTTGAAAATAAACATATCATTTTTTTTTATTTAATCAGTGATTAAAAGTAGACTAAAATATATTACTATACATAAAAATAAGTGTTATCAATTAATTAATTAAGAGAAGTGTACATAAAGTGAATGTACAGGGTGTCCCAAAAAATTAAAGTCGTTTTTTTAACGCATACCCTCTTAATTTATCTGTATGATGTGAGGACACTTGTAAATAAAATTTGGTGTATGTCACGGCAGGATTACGGCAGCCCGTGCCGACTTAAATCGAAACATCTCAATACTTGCTGATCTTATAAAAATTTTGATATTGCGTATTCCAGAGTACAAATTTTGTTCGAAGAACAAAAACTCGAAACTGAGTCTTGAGAGTTGAGAGTTTTGCTTCTGTTTCACTAACTAGACGCACAAAACTAATATTATTATTGGTTGATATAAATAATAATTAAATTTTATATTTCCGTCTAGTGTGCTGCTGAAACAACAAAAAAACTCCTGACTCTCAAAACACGGTTTTCGAACGAACATAGCATACAGAAGTTTTTTTTCCCCTGTAGACTGACATTGAACTCTTTAAAAGTTCCGACATAACTGGAAAAGTGTTGATGACGATAAAATACAGTTCTATAGAGAAAGGCTCACATTGCATCTGACTATATCCGAAATTGACAATTTGATTGAGTTTTAACGAACTGAACTGACCAGAAAAAATAGTCAGTGATGACTATCGGGAGTTGATTGAGTTTGCTGTGATATTTTTAGGTGGAGACACAGTCAGAAAATTTAAAATTCGATCTCCAGGTGCCATGCACCATGCCCGATGGATGGCGAGAGTGATTTATTCTCTGAAAATATCACAACTTAGTGCTCAATTGAAAACGTCGAGCAAGGATAAGGCGGCACTGTTAGACGTTTGCCTGTTCATCGTGACAACCTACGTTAAGCCTTGGCTCCTATGCATTTTGGCAGTAAAAGCACCTTACCAGGTTTTGTGATAAAAGCATCTCAAAAGTAATTTTACAGAAGTTTAGCCAACATTTATGGTATTTGACTGATGCAGTTTCTGTATTGTCACTGTTTGACGATGATGTGGACCAAGCAAATAAACTAAAAATTGTTGAAAATTTAGCCAAAGAGAGTTTATCAACCCACGATGTTATATCCCATCAAAAGAAGAACTTTGTGGTCCATTGTATGTTAAGTTTGAGAAGTTAATATATAGAAGTCTTGTCTTCAGTCTTCTGTTTATTTCATAGATTTGTTAGCTGTTTTTCTATTTTGTATCTTCAGAGAAAAACATCTACGGCTTTATTTCAGTGAAAAGCAAATCATTGTTTCATCGTCTTAAAATTGATGATAGTTTTCTCCAGGAATGTCCTACTTTATGCTCAAATAATATTGTGTTTCAAGAAGCCAGAAAGAAGGTTTTACCGCGGAGAGCAGTAAACGATACTGCTGAAAGAGCGGTCAAGTTGACGCAGAACTCCCATAGTTTAATCACGGTGGAAGAGGAACAAAAGCAACTTTTATTACTATGCGTACAAGAACACCGGAAGCTTTATCCTGACTGCAATAAGCAAACTTTGGAAAGAAGATTGAACAATAATGTTTTTTTAATGCAAATACAGGAAACCCTCCAAGAACTCGATTAATTCGTTACGTGTTCTTTAAAATCGTGTTGCTCGAAACTATTTTTTGTTATGATATACAAAAAACAAATAAAAGAGAATAATGAAAATCGTGTGGTTTGAAACCGTGTAATTTGAGGAAATGGGTATCCGTGTTCGTCAAAACCGTGTTCTTGGAGGGTTACCTGTAGTTACAATATTTGGCCATACATATTTGAATTTTATTTTCTAAATAAACTTTAAGTTCTAGAATCCTTCTATACCAACCAAGTACAAATGTTCATTTCTTATGTTTGGCATCAAGTCGGCACGGGATGGATTGGATCATGACGACATCCAATAGCAATTATATTTATTATTTGAGATATCAAGCTGTAATAGTAAAAAATAGAGGGTATGCGTTTTGATTTTACGAAAAAAAATCTCCCTTATAAAGAAAAAAATCTCCCTTATGAAAAAAAACGGACGATACTGGTACGATGGTTATAAGCTCAAAACAGAACAAGGGCGGCAACGACGAGCGTCGACGAATCTATAAAAAATATCGCCGCGATATCGCGGTAGCTAACAGAACGAGAGCGTCAGCGTATATGGCGATAATAAAACAACCACAAGCAAAATAATCGCGACATATTTTATTTATGTCAAAATCGATTCTAAAAGTTAGCATACTCGGTTAATAAAAACTGTAAAATTATAAAAATATGGGTTGTTTTATGTATTTGGCTTATGACGTTGGAGCGTTACCAACTTATAGATATCAAAAAACAGTTGGCAACATTATGTCGTCGGCGATAAAAATAGAAAGAGACTCTAAATTTATTTCAACGAAGAAATCGTCGTCGCATGCGTCGATGGTTGTGTTTGTATTGCATGTTTTCGGTGTTTTGTAATATGACAAGCGATTTCACTCGCCGCACTCGCTTTTGTTCTGTTTTGAGCTATACAGTTCATGCGATGTTTAACGTACGATAGTGAAACGTCGCCCAACGTTATTGAACGTCGGACGTTCAAAGGTTGGATGGTGTAACTCCCCTGACATAGCGTGTTAGGCAAACAAATATTTCTGCAAATAAAAATTTTTTCCGCAGGAAAAGTTGGTTTCGTGTTGTGCGACCACGCTTTGGAAACAAAAACTACGGTTAGTCCGTAACAAAATTTTTTTGGTAATCTTCTGTTATCAGTTTATAAAAATGAACAATTGTGAAAATTTTATTTCGATGCAATCTTGTTGAGTAGTGTGATTGGAAAGGAAAACAATCCATGTTAAAAAAAAATAAACATGAAAAGAAAAAAGATATTATTTTCATTTTTCCCCAACCCAAATAAACAAAGAAGTGTAGAAAAAATTTAGACCTGATCATTGTTCAAAGGAATTGAATTTAAAGTGTGTGTGACATTACATAATAAAATTAGTTTGGATCGATGATGAATTGTAAAACTTTAATACTGTAAATCTTTTTGATTTTCTTAAATTCACCAGTCATATTTTTCGTTTTTTTTAATTTTTTTGTGCTTTGATTTTTGGTTGGTAAATAAATTGTACTCTTGTTTAAGAAACTCTCGAATTCCACAAAAAAAAAAAGTTTTTATCTTTAAACTTTTGGAAATTTATAATTTTTTTTTCCTTTGCTAATGTTGTTCGACTGTTGTTTCCGCCTGATATTTAAGGTTATAATGCTACGGTAAACATTTTCGTTGGGACGTAGAGGTAAGTAAATGAATATTTAATAAGAGATGAGTGTTCGATGTCCTGAATCCTGTTCCTAAAATCCAATCCCATTTTATATACCTTCCTTTTTCTTTCCTTTAGTGGTATAGCAAGGCGTGAATGATCTTGAAACCCCATGCCCCCCTGAAGCTAAGACGGCATATTTCGACCACGCCGAAACTCTCATTAAACGTAACTACAAACTTAGAAACGAGTGTCATTCAATTTTAGGAAGCGCGTTTTTTTCCTCGCGACCCACTCATGTCCTTGCCCTCGTCACAATAGAGTACATGCATATTATGTGCCTAATAAAAATATTTGCATGTAATAATTAAAATACAATAAAAATAATTCCTATAAAATCTAACAAATAAATAAATACGAAATACGTGAGATAAACTATATATTTAAAACTAAAAACAACAACCCAAAATGTATGACTGAACAAATGATTTCAGTGAAATTGCGAAATGGCTTATAGTGATTCAAGATGAACTATATAAAAAAGTGCAATTCGGAGTGATCTTATAAAATTTAACTAAAATAAATAAATAAATAATATAAATAACTAAAATAAAATGGAAACGCTACGAACTCACAAAAATTAGATTATTGCATGCACAAAAAAAGTTGCGTAAAATACAGCGTTATGTGTAGTGCATAAATATTAGAGTGATACAAGAAGATACGTGTGGAACCATTGTGCGATTATAAAGAAAAAACAACTAAAATCGCGTTATTTCTGGACAGCAGCATCACGTCAATGACGGCCAACATTAAAAATTTATCTACGTAAGCGCTAAAACAAATTATTATTAATTCAATTGTACTACACTTGGGTGCAAAAAAAATCGCACATTTCTCAATTTTCCACAAAAATTCAAAAATATCAAAAAAATCCAAAATTTGTTTAGCTTTTTTAATGCCGATTCAAAGTCTATTTCAATTCCTATTCAGTGGTACCTTTTTTGTACCTGTACCATGCCAACACATTGATTTTTTGTCAAATTGCATATAGCAGGCTTTCGAATTAAATTCTAAAAAATAATTCAACAATACAAACAATAGCATGCCATGAAATATCTCGCTCGGAATTGTGATCATTCTTTAATTCGATTTTTACCCCTAATGTTCATGCTGACAAATACACAAAAACGTGTACCTCAGATGTTTACCTCCAAAAATCAGTTTGATGGCACGTGTAAATATAAAAAAGTTACCACTGGATTGGTATTGAAACAGACTTTGAATTTGCATTAAAAAAATTAAACAAATATTAGATTGATATTTTTGAACTTTTGTGGAAAATTGAGCAAGCTGCGATTTTTTTGCACCCAAGTGTAGTAGAAAAAAGACAAAAAAGAAATAAAAAAAGGAGAGACAAGAAATGGGCAATAAAAATGTATCTATTGATCGTCCCAACCACCTGTTGTTTAAAAATTAATAATAAAAAAGAGGGGAGGAGGTTAGCAGGTAAGCGATTAGTAATCGGCTGAGTAACAAAATTCAAGGTATATTGAAGTACAGCCTTGGCCAAAAGTATTGACCACCCTATAAATTTTGGGCGCACACTCTAAGTATAACAGAAAACAATCCCTTTTGTTTGTTGATTATATTTTCGACGCCTAAAAAGGACTAAAAACAGTGACTCACACCGCAGGTGTGGCAATAAAACATCTGATTATTTTTCCATTTTGTATTTATTCGTCAGTTCGCTACTTTCGCTCATTGTGTATCGATCTAGTCCGCTTTTGGAGTTTTGATTTGTTAAATTTAGTGATATTAGCCTTGTCTTGACACGATAATTAATTGGAGCATAATTTGAATTATCATTGTAATATTACACAGTAAATATAAAATACGGACATAATTTGATCATATTTAGTACAATTTAGTACTATAATTAATTATCCAAAACACCCATAATTAATTGAAATATACTTTTACTTCTCGGAAAATGCGCGTGCATTGCAGCAATCTATATGTCAAAAAAGCGAATTACATGAATGTTTCTACGTGCACACGTACAAAATAAAAAGTGAAATCGGTTGTCTGGCAAATTTCGTCCCACCATTTCCTAGTATCCATCTGGCTTTGGAGGCAGCAACTCTGGCATTACCCAGATTTTATTCATGTTATGCCTGGATGACACCACCGCTCCAAACATAGGTTTTATCATGAGTCGAACCCTTTGATTTTGTCTTTGTTTGTGTTTTGTGTCCCTTAATAGTCCCATGTAAGAATTATAAAACTGCAAAAATTCGCTTGTCTTCAATTTCTACAAATAAATAACATTCCCTATCCCAGAAAATCAAATTCGTTTTCTATACCGAAGAACATGTTCCAATATTAAGTATATGTACATTATATATTCAATAAAAACGGTTATCTGAAAGTTTTATTTTTATTTATTATTTAATAAATAATTAATTTGATGTATGTAAATCTGGGCCAAATTTCCAAATCATTTGACATCGAATAAAAAACAAATTGGTTCGCGTATTCAACGAAAGGAGGGAGATCAATAGTTTACATTCACCGTCAAGACGAAAAATCCAATTTATGATCATAAAATTAATTTTTAGAACTATAATTAGTTTTATCGTCAAGACAAGGCTATTATTGCAATATGCCAAAATAAAAAGAGCTAAGTTTAGAACAACAGGTAATAGGTACAGAACCGGGCGCAAACGCATCACCACATACCGTGACGACCGAAAGTTAGTGAGAGAAACTTTAAAAAATAGGAAAAAAACTTCTTCTAACCTCGCTGCTGAGTTATCAGTAGAAATTAAAAAACCAGTCTCTGCTCGCACCACTCGCACACGGCTTCAGGAACCTTGTTTGAAAGGCCGTAACACCAGGAAGAAACCCTGGCTCTCCGAAAAAAAACAAGAAGGCTCGGTATAAATGGGCCTTAAAATACCAAAGATTCACCGAACAAGATTGGCCAAATATTGTGTAGTCAGAGCAATCAAACTTTGAAGTAAGTTGATAATTCTATGCCCTAATAATATTAAATAATCTTATATATTAATACGCTTAATTTTTAGTTTGTGCTCCCTTTTTAACCTATTTCCCGTGCACGTATCTTAATGAAACATATATCAGGTGAAAGGTATTTTTTCATATATGTGCAGAATATATGTTTTATTAAGGAACGTGCACGGGAAATAGGTGTAAAAGCCAAGAAACGTTTTTCCTATACTGTACAGTGTACATCATATAAATTAATCACGACGCCAGAATGTCATGACAAAATATGTTTGTATATTGAACCGTCATTACACCGTGACAATACAGAACAAAACAGAGAACATAAAATGATTTTACATACATACAAACATTTTGGTGTTAAGAGGTATGAGTGGAAAAATACAATTTTGTCATGGCACTCTATCGTCATGACAAAATTTTGCGAGTGAAGATCGACCTTAGTACTTACACAAACATAATATCTATGGAAAGTTTGGAATAATCATTTCCGTCCGATTTCAGGCAAAAGTCATGGGATCTCTTAATTTGTGCGAAAAGGTTAAGTGGGAAGTTTCGTCCCGATATGCGGTTGATTGTGTCCCAGTAATTTCGTAACCGGATAATTTATTAAGTTCTTAATTTCATGCTTGAACTAGCGTGACGTGTATCTGCTTTTTGTGTGGTGATAAATCGATTATATATTCTGCATAGGTACATTAGTTTTGGTTATGCTGTTAATACGAGATTTGTTTTGGAGAACTTCAAAATTATTCATATACAAATGAAAATAACACACAAATACAGCGGTCTTTATGTACACTTCTTATTAAATATTTAGATTAAAGTTGCGCGCCTCGGCAATTGTGTGTTTTTCCCTTTTGAGTTTTTAATATTTAGAAATGGCACGTTTCGACAACATGGATGCGAGTGCAAATGAAACGCGTCATTAATGAGGTCCGAAGCGCGCTGGAATCAGACTCTGTCAGCAAAGGTCTCCTACGTTCACGCTCCCGACGGGTGTGGCAAGACATTTGTTTTCCAATCACTCATTCCATTTGCCAAGGACTGGCAGTGGCTTGGAGTCCATTTGTTCCGCCTTCACTGGCATCGCCTCGAGCTTGATGGAAGGTGGGCGTACGCTACATATCATTTTCAAACTGCCGGTTCCAATGGATGAGTCATCAGTTTCATCAATGAAGCCAAACTCCTCGCACGCAGCATCATGCCAGGGGCAGCTTTCACAATAATAGACAGACTATTACGAGATTTGTTCAGAGGAAAGCCGGAAGAGGGTGTCAAATCGGTGGAAAAATCATCCTCATGTGTGGTGACTTCCGATAGTGCTTGCCTGTAGTACCAAGTCCGGCACGCGCACGAACTTGCGAATCGACCATCAAGTTGAACCCGCTTTGGAAATTGGTAAACAAGTTTACACTCACCAAGAACATGCGCATCGATGAGGGTGAGGACGAGTTTGCGCAATACTTGCTTTCTGTTGGAAACGGCAATGCTCGAACCGAATCGATCACACTTCCGAAACGCCGTTCCAGTTCTCAAAGTGTGATCGATTTCGTGTATGGTGACATCAACACAACACTAGCTGAGGGAACCATCGAGGAGCGCGCCATCCTTGCACCCAAGAATGATAATTGCGCGCTAATCAATCAGCAGGTGCTTGACCTCATGCCCTGCGGAAAAGAAGTCAAACTTAGTGTTGGTAAAGTTGAGAGTGACGACATGAATGAGAAACTCCGCCTACCCGTCGAGTTTCTCTACAAGAGTGAAGGGTCCATCCCGCTAAAGGTAAACACAATCGTTCTTTTTATGAGGAATCTAAACACTAGCAAGAACCCCATCAATGTAACACGCATGCGAGTCGCAAAAATAAACCGCTACAGTCTGGAATGTGATTTTCTGACTGGCTTCTCAAAAGGCGAGCGCGTTCTCATCCCACGCATGAAGCTCTCATTCTGGGAAGCCACATTCTCATTTAAAATGTCTCGCCTCCAATTTCCAGTCCAGCTCGCGTTCGCCATAACCATCAAAAAGAGTCAGGGCCAAAGCTTGAAGAAGGTAGAAGTGTACTTGCCGGCCCCCGTATCTCATCCCCGTATCTTACACACCGTGTGTACGGTCAGCTGTATGTGGCTTTTTCACGATGGCGCTCATTTTTGACGGACTCAAGGTGTTTATGCTTGAGACAAGCGATCGATCAGCTGATCGGCACGGGCGCGTCACAACAAAGAATGTGGTTTTTGTAGAGATTCTACGCATGTAAATTGTAATGTAAATTCATATTTTATTATCCTTTTGTACATTTCTTATTAAATATTTAATAGCGTATATGAATTTACTTTATTTTTGATAAAAGTGCATCAAATTTACCTCTTAAAAATCTTCTTAATTATTTCTTAACCAAAAATTCAATAAAATGTAATCACGTGACTGATTATTCAGTCACAGGTCAGCTAGTATGATTTTAAAATAAAATTCATCGATACAAATATTTTAGTTGTCCGAAGTCTCTACATTTTCTTTTTTTCAAATTTTTGGTACACCTGGTGTGTCTTTTGTGCGTCGCCGGGTATGCGAAGCATTTAGTCTAGAGTGGTGGCATAATGGTCTGGGGCTGCATTACTAATTCTGGAGTTGGCGAAATGCGAAATGTTCGTGTGTGAAGGCCACATGAACTCTTCAAAATAAACGGCCTACAATCTGTGTTGCTGCCCTCATTTTTAACACTTTTTGGTGATACAAACATGGATAACGTTAAATTCTAGAAGGATAGTGCACCATGTCATTAATCTGCCCGTACAATGGCATGGTTTCGAGAAAATGACACTGAGTTTATTAAAACGCAGAGTCAGGCGCTACACAATAAATAACAAAGAAGACCTAAAACGCTGTCTGCACTATGAATGGAGCGCCATACGTCCGGCAGAATGTAAAAAACTTGTAAGCTCTCTACCCAAAAGAATTTCAGCCGTAATTAAGGCAAAGGGTGGACCCACAAAATATTAATTTTATATAAATAAATAGTAATGTGAACCTATAAAAATGGTTTCAATTTATTTTAAATTGATACTCCCAAAAAAATTGTAAGAAATCATAGGTACTCAATACTTTTGGCCAAGACTGTACATTTAATTACCCGACGTTAATACATATTAATAAAACCACTGAGCTACACTCAAATAAACGCTACGATTTGTCCTATATATCAGAGTTCAAAAATGTTGAAATTACTTTGTATCTTACAATTACGATTATTTACAATGACTCCTACAAAGTGAACAAATTTATTCATAAATTTGTTGCATCTATTTGCGTAAATCTCTCGTTAACAAAGCGGGTGCAATCTCATCAAGTTGTGATAAATTTTAATTTGTTTTTTAATTTCTACATTCCAAATTTTTGCAGTTTGCATATGCGATAATAAAAATTATGTTTTTAAAGGGGTGAGAAAATGGTTCTCATTGTGAATGTTAAAATTGGCATTGAGACAACTGGAATCTTTTTATTTTTCTCTTAATATTTTTCAACAAATATAGCGAGACCTCTATCGTAATGGTTTATTCCAATTAAAGAGAATATTAAAAAAAAAAAAAAACGAAGAAGGATGGAGCTTTAGAATTTTGACAGAAGCTATGAAATATAATTAGAAAGCTTGAATGAAGACAAGCTCCATCTTATCCATTTGATCAAAGTCGACTTGTCACTTTAGGGAAATGAAGTTTATTTTTTGTGTTTTGCAACTACGTTTACAATATAATTTATATGTTTTTTACATTAAAGTTGTAAAAAATGTAAAAAATTTAGAAATGTGATGCCATATTTAAGGAAGACCTTAAAACTACAAAACAAAGAGAAGTAACCTGGTTACCGCCCAAATGTGTATTTTGAATGCAGCGCTTTGCGAATTATGGCGCAATCTTTTTGTCATGTATGGTAGCTTTTTGACTTATAGCCACTCGGTATCATATAGTCCAAGAAAAAAACTAGAGGGCTTCGAACTAAGATCTTGTTTTAGTTAAATCTTCTTTGGACTGTGGATTATTAAGAAGTATACGACTTTCGTATTTTGATTACGTATAGTTATGTACTGCATGAACAAAATACAGACCATGAACGTTTACATACGAAATTGATGAGAATTTAATAAATTACATTTTCTTAATTAATGTTAAACACATAAAGAAATCAATTAATCTAGGCTGGTAATTGGCCAATAATTATGATTGAATAACAATGAGTGATTCAATCATAATTAATTATACCTATAGAGACTCCCGGAAACTAACGATTACAAAAACCGATTACTATTCCAAGATTATTATTATTATTACACCTCGCGCATGTTGCAATCGTGTGCTCAACTATTATTTATTCAAAACACAACATGGGCATTACCATGATTATATTAAACTGAAAGGGTCACACTCAAGAACATCATTTAAATATAAATTATGGTCCTAATGCACATATCTGTAATCTTGACCTGATCTATACAAAAAAAAAAATATTATTATTTTCCCATCGATCGATCGTATGATCGCGCGATTAACAAATATAATGCGGGAAATCTCTGTAATAGCGCATAGCTCAGAAAATATTAAATCACCCCAAAGCAATTTAATACTCGCACACACACACACACATTCAATAAACTTCTATTGAGGTATATGAATGTATCAATCAAACAATAATCAATTTTTTATATAAAAATATTCTATGAATATTCAATCGATCGATTATTATTTTCATTATAATACGATCATGCAATGCGGCGATGCTGAAGATCGCGAAAGATGTTGGTCAAAATCCAAACCAAATCAACAATTAATAAGCACAAATTCAATGACAATGGCGCGCATACAAACGAAATATTTATATAGGAATCAATCAAAATTATGATCAAATTTTCGCGATCGTTCGTTTCGATCGTGTTTTTGCGTTTGTCAACATTATTTCTTAACATAATCGATGACATGATTTTTATTGATCGTTCATCATTTCGATATACAAACGATCGCACAAAATATTTTTGTTATTTTATTTTTTATTAACAATCGAAATTCATTATTTTATTGTTGTTTTCTCCTCTGCAATCGGGACAAGGTTGCGCGCGTCTAAATTGCTATGTGCATAACTAAACGAAACTATGCGCGATTAGATTCAAGTAGGTAATAATCATGTAATACAATAAATGTAAATTCAACAATCAAATGATTATTATTATTGAATATTTAAAATATTAATAATAATATTATTTTTAAAAACCGCGATCGTTTTTATTCATCTATAAGGGTAATCTTGTGTATGTTCGTGATCGCGTCATATACCAGCATCATTCTAACTCGTTCTGTCCCATAATGAGTAACACGGAAGTCAGTGAATATTGTGAGTGTCTATAGAATACGATTTGTGTTAGGTTTGATCAGGTCTGAAATATATTAGTATTCGACGTCATTTATTTATAGCAAACATATTGCTATTGATTTATAATTGGGTATTGTGTCAGATTGTACACCTCTAAAAAATTCAAAAGATGCTGTAAAGATAAAAATGAAATAACAAATGAATCATTTTGTTGGAAATTTCACGGGATTCAAAAATACCATTTACAATTTTGATTGTTTCATAGAAAAATATATTGTTTTTGGATATCATTAAAACTCGATTTCTAGTGCGCATATTCGCAAGGTATTTGGGATGACGGCTTTTCTAAGAAATTAAACCAATTATATCATGCAGCTTGTGATGTGATTATAAGTGCATTGGATAGAATTCGGGTAGAAATTTTTGCAAATGTTTATCATAAATTTGAATTTAGAGATGTTTTAGTTTTTTTTTTCTTAAACCTAAATTTGGGATGCACGGTTTTATAAAAATTTAAATTAGTTTACGGTTCCATAAATATTGAAACCTGGGGTGAAATCATGAACGCCGGACGGAAAATTTAAACGGTAGTGAAATTTTATATGGAAAACAGCAATAATTGTACCGGTTTTGTTCCATTGTTTCGCAAAAAAAACACAAATAGCAAGCCAGAAAAAAAAATTCATTCGTCAGCTTTATAGCAATCGAACGAATTTGTAAGGTTTTTTTGAAACAACAGAATAAAACCGGTAGAATTATTACTGTTTTCCATATAAAATTTCTCTACCGTCTAAAATTTCCGTGCGGCGTTCATGATTCCGCCCCTGTATTTGAAATATAGATCGTTATCTTTAACTTCTAGCTGCAGAGAGATGGACAGGACAAAATCGAACCACAAATCCATATTATCCTTAAGAAACCGAAAATGTTTTTTTTAAGCAATTAAGTAATCTAACAAATAAAATAAATAAATAGCAATATCTGACACTACTAATAGGTCTTGCCTAATCAAACGTTTAGGTAATTAACCTTTTTAACTGACTTGGCTGACTTGGCAGTCAATGTGTAAGTTAATCGACTTATACTCTTCAGAAATTATCGTTCCGCCATACCTTTACTGCTGATTTTTCAAAGATGTATACCGAAAGATTCTTATCAACCCGAATCAAACATATAGTATTTGAAGTCAATTAGCTGCAGATGAAATTCATAGTTTTCCACTTGTGTCTGATATAACCTAAACGGATTTTTACATCCACGATGTACATTCAGTGCTCTTAACCTGCACCGACCATATTAGCCCGCCTCAATGAAACCTGTACTATAATTTGTTACACATTTATTACAATTTATTACAACAAATCTCGATTTTATTACAGTTACCGTTTTCGAGGAACGAGTGGTCGGTTTAGCTTGTAATTAAACCTACACCGCCAAAATTGTAACTTTTGATGTAGCTGTGATATCGGGATGGTTCTTGGACCAGAATTTATTACAAATTAATAACATTAATAAAAGAGTTCAAGATCAACCCTATATGTTGACTAAGGGTAAATTTCACCCCAAACGATTATTTATGATAAAAACATCGATTTTACCAATATTAAAAAACTATTACACCAGACTGCCACCAGATATTGAGCTAAATACTACTCCTTGGACCTTGTGGAGGGCAGATCAACCTTATCCAGGTGTGTAATAAATTATCTTTGTGTCAGGTTACACGGAATTGGCTACAAACCGTAAACGGTTAAAACGTCTAATTTTAGGGTTTGATTTTATCACCTTCCACAATTTATTACACCAGACCGCCACCAGATATTGAGTAAAATGTTACTCATTGGACCTTGTGGAGGGCAGATCAAACTTATCCAGAAATCCAGATAAGAATGAGGTTGATCTGCCCTCCACAAGGTCCAAGGAGTAACATTTGACTCAATATCTGGTGGCGGTCTGGTGTAATAAATTGGTGAAGGTGATAAAATCGAACTTTAAATTAGACGTTTGAACCCTTTACGGCTTGGAGCCAATCCCGTGTAACCTGACACAAAAATAATTTATTACACACCTGTATAAGGTTGATCTGCCCTCCACAAGGTCCAAGGAGTAACATTTGACTCAATATCTGGTGGCGGTCTGGTGTAATAAATTGTGGAAAGTGATAAAATCAAACCCTAAAATTAGACGTTTTAACCGTTTACGGTCTGGAGCCAATTCCGTGTAACCTACGACACAAAGATAATTTATTACACACCTGGATAAGGTTGATCTGCCCTCCACAAGACCCAAGGAGTAACATTTGGCTCAATATCTGGTGGCGGTCTGGTGTAATAGTTTTTTAATATTGGTAAAATCGATGTTTTTGTCATAAATAATCGTTTGGGGTGAAATTTACCCTTAGTCAACATATAAGGTTGATCTTGAACTATTTAATTAATGTAATTCTTTTGTAATAAATTCTGGTCCAAGAACCATCCTGATATCACAGCTACATCAAAAGTTACAATTTTGGCGGTGTAGGTTTAATTACAAGCTAAACCGACCACTCGTTCCTCGAAAACGGTAACTGTAATAAAATCGAGATTTGTTGTAATAAATTGTAATAAATGTGTAACAAATTATAGTACAGGTTTCATTGAGGCGGGCTAATATGGTCGGTGAAGGTTAAGAGCACTTGTACATTCTGAATTCGATAACTTATAGATGTTGCATTGCGACTACAGACCGAATTAATTGATATGCTAAAAACGTGCGGTTTTGAACTTTATAAGTGCGGTGTGCGAACGAAGCAAAGTTGAGAGTTTTTACCTATGCTGAAAGTAGAGAAGCTTAGAAAATCCAATTTTGACGATGATCAATATGAACACTTTAGGTCTTATATATGGCAGCCTGACGAAGACGTATTCTTATACTTCGATACTGACTTAACGAAATAATAATCATTGCAAAACTACACATTCAAACGCCTCTTAGCACGATGTGCAATTCCACCAAATGTATATTACGCTCAGAATTACATAGGTTTTCAGAAGCTTCCGAGAAGGCGAACGGCGATTGTGTCTACATTAAGTGGATCATATAAAAATCATCCCAATAAAATTGCTTTGCAGTAAGTCAAGAGTTGCCACTCTAAAACCTTGTCTTGATTAGAACTATGCGCCACTCTTTGGCTAGAAAACCAAAGTAACTGAAGCAATGCTACAAAAAAAAACACTTGGCAACATATTTCTTCAGCTACCAATCCAGCTGATTTTCTTACACGTGGAATCTCACATTACGATTTACTTTCAGCAAAGTTGTGATGATATAGACCATCATTTATATCATTTTAATACGAATCGGTCAATATTGAATATGAATTGTGAAACAAATGTTCAGAAATGGAGTTTAAACCAAATGTGTTCATTACCAAATTAGGTATAGTGCCGTTTGAACTATTGTCTAAGTTCCAGTTTTTTTACGTAATTAATTCGGTTCACCGCCTATTGTCGGCACTGTAGCGGCCTGTTTCTTCAATTACAAGAAACACCGCACAATATACTTAATCACAAACGGACAATTCTCCGTAGACTGAATTATTTATCAACGGACAATTCTCCGTATAAATAAGCATATTCCATAAGAATATGCAACAACAGTCTCCATACAAAATCGGTACATACAACAAATCAATTTTGTACACATTACAAAATTATCAACTTCCATTATCATACCGATTTGCACATCAATCAAAATCGTTACCAATATTCAATTATCATTGAAACGAACGAGATTGCAATTGTCGCATAGATGCCACCATCATTTGTGTGATAACCAAGACACAGCATATTTAAATTAAACGATGGTTCGGTAGTTATTAAAATCTTATTATAGATGCCCCCCATCATCATTAAATGATTGTGATACCCGAAGACACAATTATTTAAGACCACTTAACATGATGGCGGGCAGTTAGAACAAAAGCAATACAACATTGCAATACCGTTCATAGGCTATGAATGTACGTACGTCTATAATACAAACAAATTGGTAACCAGCTGAAACCAGATTTGGTGGATGCATTTTAGATTTTTATTACCTTGTTTACCAAAAAGCGAAAGTTCTGGATCAATCCAATTTTTATTGCATCCAGATGGTCTTAAAAATTTTGTATAAAAGTTATACAAAATTTTGAAAACTTTCTTATTCAATTTTGGAATTTTGAAGGTGCAGGAGCAGCTAACATAAAAACTAAAAATTTTTTTAAATAAAATTTCTTTATTAATTTTTAAAATTAAATCAAATTTTGTTTTTTTATTTATTGTTAATTTATTATTATTATTGATTTACCAAGTGCTTCGCAAATCGCATCTCTTCACTTCTGCAACAACACAACATCCCGTTATAGCACTTTATTAATAATATCATTTAACCGAAGGGGGGTAAGGGGCATCGGTCTAGAAGGTCAATACACCAGCCCAAATGTCAACCTCACCTGCACGTGGTGCTCCCTGCTAATTAACCAACGAGGCTCTGGCGACCGAGTAACGGCGGGATAACCGAACACCGAGAACCTAGTAAATGATGTTCTCTCCACTGACCCACTGCCAATTTCATTGGTTAGATTGGTAGCTGCTTCAATAACCAGTCATTATAATGCAATGAGTTTTCAACAAAAAGGAATTTTTACCCCAGGTGGTACACCAACTGCTCAGTTGGCTAATCCACCCTCTAACGAGGCCGGCTCAAAGGATTCTGGGGTGAGCCAACCATTGCTATTCCCATTCGATCGAAGTTCAAAATTAGCTAGGTCACCACCTAGACAAATAGAGTTCGCAACTCAGCAGGAAATCGAAAATGCTGAACTACGCAGAAGACTGAGTGAAATAGAAAAAGTCGCATCGAGCTAGCTAGCAATGAAATCGCTAAGTTAAAGAAAGAAAACGAGGAGCTAAAGAAACCCAATCTGATAGAGGTTGTGGAAACTCCTCTTACTTGTTATAACGAAACCAGTACCCTTGCCCGTACTGACGCTGAGTTCCACACAGATGAGGAGGAACTTGCAAGAGAAACTGATTGGATACACAAATAGAAGAAAAGACCAAGGAAAAAACGAAGAGCAGAATTCTCGCCAGAAGTTGAGGAGCTCTCGCAAGCAAAAGTTAATGAAACTGTCAATCCAGTGCCTGTACCCCAACTTCACCAGCGACAAGAACAACGAAAGGTTGCAATGAAGACCAAAGCACCACCGCCAATTAATGTGATAGGCATTACTGAGTTTGCGAATATCCAAGCTCTAATGAAATCAGTGTCCACAAACGACTATAGAGTAGTTGCACTAAACAATAATGTTTGGAAGATAAACACAAGAGATCCCGATGCATACAGAGCTTTAGCCACAAAGCTCACTGAAGAAGGTAAAGAGTGGTATACATATGAAGACAAAAATAACCGAAACATCAAGGTTATGGCCAGAGGTCTACATCCCACCTGCAGGACGGAGGATATAATAGAAGATCTCAAAATGAAAGAACTGCAAATTGAAGACGCAGTCAATATCCTTAAACGAGAGAAAGTTGAAAATAGTCAAGGAACCAAGATCGTTAAAAGAGGGCTCCCGCTATTCATGCTCACATTCAACAAAAGCGAAAAAATTGAAAATATATTTAATATCAAAGCAATACTTAATATGAGGGTTAAAATAGAACCACTGAAAAAGAACACGAGATTAATACCTCAATGCAAGAAATGTCAAGCTTATAACCACACCCAAAGATATTGCGGGAGAGATGTTAGGTGTGTAAAATGTGCCGGCAGACACAACGCGAAAGACTGTTCTCTTAGTCGAACCGAACCTGCAAGGTGTATAAACTGTAAAGGACAACACCCAGCCAACTATAGAGGATGCGAAGTAGCGGTACAACGGTAAGGGAAGGATTCCAACTACAACTAGAGCGCCGACACAACCAGAGCCCATAGGGCCAGAGACGAGATCCTACTCTCAGATAACGCAACAGAATACTATTGAAGAAAATCCACTAGAAAGGATATTTCGAAGTATAGAAACGATAAATGCACGCCTAGCAAAACAAGAACGTGGTCTAGAAGCTATATATAAGCGGCTAGATAGACAAGAAGCTACCAATGAGCTTACATCAATGCTATACTAATCAAATGAATAGATCATTTAGAATTGTTATTTGGAACGCGAATGGATTACCACAGCATGTTCCAGAACTAGAAATTTTTCTAAACTTAGAAAAAATAGATATATGTCTTGTCTCGGAAACTCATTTAACAGAAACTTCATTTATTAAAATACGTAACTATCAATGCTACCATGCTATTCATCCAGGAGGAAACGCTAGAGGCGGGTCTACCGTAATTGTTAAAAATAATATTAAACATTATGAAGTGTCCGGCATTGAGGAAGAAATTATGCAAGTTAAAACCATAATAGTTGAATCAATAAATAATAGGGAACTCAGTATCTCCTCTATTTACTGTCCCCCACGCCATCAATTAAAAAAAGAAGACTACAGTCGACTTCTTAAATCACTAGGATCAAATTTTACCATAGGCGGTGATTTTAATGCAAAGAACACCTATTGGGGATCTAGACTTACAACCTCTAAAGGGAAGGAGATATTTAATGCAGCTCCCGAGAACAACTGTGAATTCCTCTCTGGCGATAAACCAACATATTGGCCTGCTGACATACATAAAATTCCAGATCTTCTTGACTTCTTTGTAACAAAAGGAGTTTTAGAGGACTACACATGCATTGAAAATAGTGAAGGACTATCATCTGACCACTCACCTGTGATCATGACACTGAGTACAATGATAATAAAAAAAGATAATTCACCTAAGTTAACAAACAATAAAACCAATTGGGATCTATTCAAGAAATTAGTAGAAGATCGAACAAATCTCGGCGAACCAATTAGAACGAAGGTGCAGTTGGAAGATCAACTAGAAATATTTAATAACAACATCCCACAAGCGGCTTAGGAAAGTTCACCGATTTCTCATACCAACGCTATAATGAAACATAACTATCCTCTTGAAGTCAGAGAGCTACTTAGGGAGAAACGGAAAGCTCGCAAAATCTGGCAGCACTCTCGTGCACCGCAACACAAAACTATTCTAAATTTTTTGTGCAACAAATTAAAACAACTAATAAAAGAAATAAAGAACGAAAGCATAACTAAGCGACTACGAGGTCTTTCTGAATTAAAGGATGACGATTACTCGCTTTGGAAAGCAACGAAGGGACTAAAAAGATCCAAAATGCATGTGCCGCCTATCAAATGCGATGACGGTTCATGGGCTAAAAGTGACAAACAAAAAGTCTCTCTATTTGCTGCTTATTTAGAAGAGACTTTTCAACCGTTGCCGAGGCAAACAGCAAATGAAAATACAACAGTCGTAAACAAAGCAGATGATCTTGACATAAGGCATGTGACTTTATTGGAGCTTAAAACTGAAATCAATAGTAACTTAAGTATTAGAAAAGCTCCAGGTTATGATTTAATAACTGGGCAAATTGTGAAAGCCATTCCCGAGAAAGGTTTGCGTAAATTAAATCAAATAATTAATGCAGCTTTCAGATTGAAATATGTTCCACGACAATGGAAGGTGGCCGAAGTAATAATGATTCCTAAACCAGGCAAACCAGGAAACGATAAAAAATCATATAGACCGATATCACTACTTCCAATCATATCAAAAATATTTGAAAAACTGTTGCTGAAAAGACTCAAACCTATAATAGAAGAGAGATGCCTAATTCCACCACACCAATTTGGGTTTAGAGAAAATCACTCTACAGTTGAACAAGTTCACAGAATAACGGATGTCATTGAGGATGCACTCGAGAATAAGAAAATATGCTCCAGTATTTTCTTAGATGTAGCTCAAGCTTTCGACAAAGTTTAGCACCAAGGGCTTGAATTTAAACTGCATCGAGACCTGCCTAAGCAATTTTATCAAATTGTTAAATCGTACATAGCTGATCGACACTTTAGAGTCAAATTTGAAAATGAGTACTCTGAAATAAAAAGAATATCAGCAGGTATACCACAAGGTAGCGTACTTGGACCTATTCTGTTTATTCTTTATACGAGAGACTTACCAAATATTGAAGGTACCACAGTAGCAACATTTGCAGACGATACAGCTATTCTAGCAGTTGGAAAAGATATTTCGGAAGCAACAAGCAAACTTCAAAGTGCAGTTAACACGGTGAGCAACTGGACTAAAAAATGGCGCATCTCATTAAATGAAGCCAAATCAGTACACGTCAACTTTACAAATCAAAATGTAAACTGTATTCCCGTGGTTCTCAACTCAAACCAAATTCCATATGCAAATACAGCTAAATACCTTGGCATGACCCTCGATGCTAAGCTAAGATGGAAAGAACACATCAAGAAGAAAAAAGAAGAGTTAAACATCAAATATAGAAAAATGTACTGGCTCATGGGTAGAAACTCTGAGCTCTCAATACACAACAAATTGCTTCTATACAGGCAAATGCTAAAACCAGTATGGACCTATGGTATCCAGCTTTGGGGTTGTGTCAAGAAAACCAATGTACAAATGATACAATGCTTCCAAAATAAAGTGCTACGAGGGATTGTGAACGCCCCATGGTACATTAGGAATGACAACATCCATAGAGACTTGAAGATGGAATACGTCACCGATGAAATAAAGAATCATGCAAGGAAACACGTACAGCGCTTATCTCTACACGAAAATGCAGATATCCGTCGTATGTTGGACACCACTAACGGCGTGAGGAGACTCCAAAGGCAGAAACCTCTGGAGCTGGGCAGTTTGTTTTAGAAGAAAGTATTATAAAATGAGTAACCAATAGGTTACTCATCTTAACCCGAGAACTTAATTTAAGAAAGATAAATTACTAGATGATCTCTGAATCAGTTGTAATATTGTATAAATAAATAAATAAATTTATTAAATAAAAAAAAAAAAAAAAAAAAAAATGTAACCGAAGGTTACAGTCATCGGACCGTTGACCACAAAAAAAGAGAAGGTGCACACATTCGGCTTTGAAAGATCGTTCCAGAAGTTGCATTAAAACTGACTTGCCGTCAGAACAGGCTATGACGATTTCTGATCACGATTTACGGAAATCGAATGCAACCAAAATTCGCTTCCAAGACGATTCTTTTAGATATCGTGACTTAACCACAAAATCCTTTATTTCTTGTTTAAAGCGTTTTATCTCTCAGATAATGTAAAAAGTTTCATTGGAGCTGACAATAAAGTAGCGAAAAAACTAATAGAATTTAACAGACAATTAACAAGGAGTCCACATTACACATATGAAGAATTGTTAATAGTACAATTAATTTCAACATCGAGGTGAGGTTAACAAAACGTTAGAACTTGGAAGTTTGGTTTCAAACTAATGAAAAATTGAATTCTTAAAATTAAAATATTCGGACGTCCCATTAGAATGCACTCTGCAGTGATCAAAACTACAATTACAATAATATTAAAAATACTTTGAACTTACATACAAACTATAATCACAATACCTTAGCGAATTATTATGTTTCGCTACGCAATTGTCAACCCCTCTTCGTAACTTCGATTTTTATTGTAGAAATTTCACGCTTACATGCGATTTCTATATGAAATGTTGGGTTATTCTGGGTAATGACCACATATATTGTTTTTACATCGAGGTGAGGTTACCAAAACCTTGAATGTTTGGTTTCAAAAAAATCTTAAATTAATTTATTGGGACTACAAACTAATTCGGTCCGTTTTCAAAAAGTGGCTCTGACTATAACAAATTGTTTCTAGTGACAGCTGATTTTCGTTGTTTCAGACAGATTAGACATCTGCCGTTAACAATCAGTTTGTATTGCGTTGAGTTTCATTTTGTGATAACTAAACAGCATTTGCTGGAAGTGTTAATTTTTTGTTTTAATTGGAAGCTGAAGCACATCGAATGCTTGTGGAAGTTTACGGTGACACTGCTCCTACCAATAAGTCATGTACAGAACGGTTTCAACGCTTCAAAAATGATGAGATTCGACTCAAATGCAAGAGGAGCTTATCGGTATATTGGGAGTGGCCCAACAAACAGTTTCCGTACGATTGAAATATATGGGCATGATTCAAAAGCAAGGCAATTGGGTCCCTTATGAATTGAAACCAAGAGACGTGGAAAGGCGATTATTTTCTTGTGAGCAGCTGCTTCAAAGGCAAACAAGAAAGGTTTTTTTTTACATCGGATAGTGACTGGTGACGAGAAGTGGTTCTTCTATGATAACCCCAAGAGAAAAAAATACTACGCTTTGCCCGCAGCCAAACGTTGCCATCGACCTCAACATCAACACTAAACATGAATATTCATGGTTCGAAGGTTATGCTGTGGATCTGGTAGGACCAAAGCGGCGTTGTGTACTACGACCTACTATAACCTGGCGATTACATTACGGGCGGGCGGGCGAGCGGTACAGACTACAATTAATTCGTTTGAGCCATGGATTATGAGAAAAACGACCGGAATATGAGCTCGGCCGCACGTTGCAAAAGTCGTAAACAAATATTTGGAAACGCCCAAGCGGGATATTTTACAGCATGCACTGTATTCTCCGGACAGTGCTCCTTCTGATTACTGACGGTCCCGACGGATGGAACACAATTTGGCAGGTCACCGTTTCACTTCTTTCGAAGAACTTGAACATTGTCTTCAAACTATCCGAAATTAGATACAAAAAATGCATGAGAGGTGGCAAAAAATCGTAAGCAGCGATGGACAATATTTTAATTAATCTGTTCATTTATTCTGTTTTAAAATAAATGCATTTTTAAAATTAAAAAAAACGGACCGAATTAATTTGTACTACCAATAATTTTAAATTCTTTAAATTAAAAAAAATCGGTCGTTTCATCAGACTGTCTGTTTCATTAGCTTGAAAAGAAACTCGACGTCAGAATAACTCAAAATGTCTATTAATTTTAAATTCTCGACCATTACCGGCACTCTCGGGTTATAATAACGACGCGGTGACACGCACGCCAGGTCATTTCCTGATTGGGGGCCAAATTCAGACGATAGTTTAACCATTTTTGGATGATTGGAGATCAATCATCAGTAACTAGAAAAAGGTCACGCTCGCGGTACTAAGGTTCTGGAAACATGTCTGCATATACGTTACAGTGTCGCACTAACTGGAAGGTTTCTAAATCAAACTTATAGCTAAATGACGCATAGTACTAATAATTGCTAACGACGGCTCATTAGCAGTGGTATATTCAACAGATCAGTTTCAACAATTTGTAAACTCTACGTCGATTGAATTGTGTCAAATGTGTGACACATGTGTGACGAGTGTGAGAAAATTTGTGTGCTTAGTAGATTCGTTTATTGAACGTCAAAAAATTAAGATGAAATCCAAAAAAATGGTACATGCGATTTTTTTCCATTCGATTGATATTAGCATTAGTATAAGCAGTTGTATTTTACATCGCAAAGAGTGTAAACTCGGGAGGAGAAACTTCAAAAATTTTATCAAAAATTCTTACTGAACTATATATAGCACAATCTCTTTGTGGTTGTGGCCTTTCCGTTCCAAAAAGTTCCTCGCTCAAAATCATAAAATTCTCGAGTAAAACAGACAAAAAACTACTGGTACTGGTATTCTTCCTCGAAATGTGAGAACCGACCAAATTTCACACATTCCTATATGTACACAACAATCTAAAAACAAAAATTAGTGTAGCGAGTTAAATTTTATTGTAAGAGCAATTTATCGAAAAGCAATTTACCGCGAAATAATTTATTGAAACGCAATTTTAATAAGAAGCAGATCCAAATTTTTGTGTACTTACGAATGAACCTCTTTAGAACGTACAAATGTAAACATTGTTACACTGTTTTTTAAACAAATATTATCTGAACTGCTTGAAGTTTACCCCTTGAGCAAGTGCGGAATAGTTAATAACTTCTTAAATCATTTTATGTAAAGATCCCTAATGGCATTAAGCCGGTATGGAAAAACAAGAATTTTTGTTTGTGACTTTAATTTAGTGTTAACATAGAACACAAAAATTTGGAATCAAACGTGAAAACCTGTTAAATGTAAATGAGTCAATTGTCATAAAAAATAGGGCCCTGTAACATTTTAAGTTATTATTTAACAAAGTGACCGCAATTTGGCCATAAATCTAGAAAAATGATTTTAAAAGAGGAATGCATAATTTACAAAAACTTTGTACCCCATTACATACACGACTGAAGGTTGTTTGGTTGAGCCCCAAAGGAATATTACAAATTATGAACATTCCTTCGTATTCGACCTCAATATGCCCATTCAGAATCTATATACCTTCTAACTCATATATGGAATTTTTCCGAACATTTTTTAATTTCAATTAGAATGGCTTTTAATGTTTACTCACAAAACTGGAATCAGTATAGCCCAAAGATAAAATTTCAGTATAGTTCATTAGCACTGTGTGTTGTTTGCGTTATTATTTTATTTTTGTAAATGTTCAAAGGGCGAATATTGTCGAAATTTTCCAAGTTTACATCTACCCACACATATTTTATCAAATTCCAGGCCTGTATACTATGCCATTACTTCGTACACAACTTTAACCAGCCTCTGGCATAGTTTAAATGTAAGTAAATAGTAAACTCGAAGCGTAGAATTCAGTGAGTCAAAACCTAAAAATATGGTATAAGATTCATTGATGGTTTTAGTAATCCGAAGTAATTCTCGAAGATAAGATAACCATAATCCATATAAATACGCTTTTTGACTTTCAAATATCAATAAAATATCCAATGGTTTAGTACAGACGAATAAATTCATAGATAAAAACACCTTTTATAAAAAATGAAAAAAAACTAAACGCATTAAATTTATAGTCATTTCATATATAGATTCAAAAAGCATATTTTAAAAAACTAGTTACAATTGAAAGTGATTCTGCATCGATGATGTAACAATCACATTCACTTTTGTACGGTATCTTGTATATGTTAGACATGTTAGACATTACAAATAGTGATTAATTAAAAATTTATAAACAATGTTAACAATTATAGACAGATAAGGTTCCGTATACACCTCTTATCTTTCTATATCTAACCAATTTTCTTTACTATACAATTTCAGGTTCGTCGCTGTCAAGCAAAATCAATTCATTATGAATAAAAAATTGAAGTCTTTTGTTGTTATTAGACATAAAATATTTTTCATTTTTTTTTTATAAATAACGTTGTTGCTATAATCGTATTCATGGTGGAGGTTAACTATATGATACCCTTTATATGGTTTAATTTGATCTTGGACACCTCGGTCTATAATGCCAGTTTATCAAACTGTCTATTACGAAAACCGTTCTAAATAATTAAAAAATTTGAACAATGGTGATTCATATACAAATACTTATAATCTCATCAGCGTATGCTAATTATTATTTGCTTTAAAATATGGACAGGAATGGACTATGTTGGCAAGGGATGCATTCTAGAGATAAGTTAAAAAGTTTTTGGGCGAGAAGATCATCTCGTCGAACTCCTGATGTTATTTCAATGACAAAGGATAGGATGTCCCACAACGCCTTCCTGACCATGGGTTTCGCCCAATATGTGCTTACTATACGTATACCGACAGTTTTGCTGCCGATACGTTGAAAAAACTTTTCAACCAGCAGGTCGATTCTGGCTTTCCTATAGGAAAAAGGAATTAGGAAAATAATTTTATTCACATAAATATTTTTTCTTACATACAACAATGATAAACAGTTGGTGCAAATTTTTTCAAAAACAAAATTAAATTGGGAGTATTTTTCTTATCCAATTTTGATACGAAAAAAATATTTCCGAAATTATAAAATTTTAGATCAAACACGATTTCTCAGTAGGCCAGAAAATGATATTTTTGACAAAAACGCTAGGTGAATGATTTTAAAATTCCTTTTGCTAGAGGAAAACGAGAAACGACCCGCGATGGGTTCGATGGGTTTTAATTTCGGGAAAATTTGTTTATCGGTTCTTCGGTACGTCCCGAGTCCATTTTTTTTGGCTTGACCGATTTTAATAAAAATTTAAGTAATGAGAGTGAATTGCGATGAGTCTTAATTTAGGGAAACTCCGGAGATTGAGACTTTCTTTTAATATTTTATTTAGGTAAAATTGGCCCGACAAGTTTTTGGATCATCTGTGGCGTACACAATGTTGTGATATGTTGTGCCATGTTTACTATGTTACATCATGTTGAGTCATACTGTACCATATCACATGAGTTCCACTATGTTGGTTTTTACAGGATTTTCGAATATATAAGGAAACGATTACAAGGAGTTCCAATTTCTGGATAATTCTTTTAGTAGTCCTCCGGATGGGCTGTCATATTGCACCTTGTTGCATGATGTTGCATCATGTTACGTCTTGTTGCGTGATGTTACGCAATGCTACGATATGCTGGGTGTTGAACTAAATTGTGGGATGTTGTATCATGTTGCGTCAAATTGCGTGCTGTTGCACCATGTTGCCTAATGTTGCATCTTGTTGAAGAGTGCCCTGTGATGTTCCACTATGTTGAGACATGTTGCACAATGTTGCATAACGTGGCAGGATCATGGAAACATGTTGAACCATGGTGCATCATGTTGAATGAAGTTGCACCATGCCTTCCGATTTTGTTCCATGTTGCGTCATGTTGCTGCGTTAGTGTGTTTTCTTTAATTAAATTTCAGGTGTTATGTTCCATTATATTGTGGATTATTGCATAATATTATGATGTGTTGGTTGCTTTACGATGACGTTGTATGGTTGCACTAATCGCCTCCTTTTGAAAATGTTGTTTTTTATGAATAACAATACTGAGCTGACGTATTTTCTATCTAACTAATGTTTTGGCCTCGGTCCCATTTTCTAATTTTTTTTCACTTTTTTCGGCTCGCACGATTTTCTTGTTTATTTAGTTTTCGGCGCAAACGATTTTGATAAACAAATTTGAAGGGCAGATATTGATTGGGATGGGTCCTACTTTCTGGAAAAATCGTTTAAGGTGTTCTAAAGTGGGAGTCCTTTTCGTTAGTTTTTTGATCGGAGTGAAGTTTATGCCAAAATAACAAAACATACACTGTGACCTATAAGTACTTAGAATTGAAAAAACACTCAAATATTGAATTTTCATAATAATATCTGAAGTTTTTTAATAAAAACAAATATTTTTACACTATACGTAGCAAACACTTAATTTTTGTGGAAAGTTTTGAGTGAATTTTAAAAACTGAAATTTTTTACAACAAACACACTATGAGTTGCACAGAGATGATTGAAGTTATTCTGAACTGCCCCTACGGATTGCCCAGATACGTTCGAAGTGGTTCTGAACTAGTAATTGATGTAAGAAACCAATCTTATTTATCCACATGCTCGGAAATCTCTGAGATTTTTGTTATTCGAGACAGAAAGTCATTGAGTGTAGTTTGAAAATTCTTAAACATTTGAAATTATTTATTCCTGAGGGAAACTTCGGAGGGAACCAGCTACTAGATGGTTCGATTGGTCTTTCGCCCCTATACCCAATTCTGACAATCGCCCCTACGGATTGCCCAGATACGTTTGAAATGGTTCTGAACTAGTAATTGATGTAAGAAACCAATCTTATTTATTCACATGCTCGAAAATCTCAAAGATTTTTGTTATTCAAGACAGAACGTCATAAATAATTTCAAATGTTTAATAATTTTCGTATTACACTCAATGACGTTCTGTCACGAATAACAAAAATGAACCACTTCGAACGTATCTGGGCAATCCGTAGGGGCCGAGATAAATAATTTCAAATGTTTAAGAATTTTCGTATTACACTCAATGACGTTCTGTCTCCAATAACAAAAATCTCAGAGATTTCCGAGCATGTGGATAAATAAGATTGGTTTCTTACATCAACTACTAGTTCAGAACCACTTCGAACGTATCTGGGCAATCCGTAGGTGCAGTTCAGAACAACTTCGATCATCTCTGTGCAACTTATAGTGTGTTTGTTGTAAAAAATTTAATTTTTTAAAATTCACTCAAAACTTTCCACAAAAATTAAGTGTTTGCTACGTATAGTGTAAAAATATTTGTTTTTATTAAAAAATTTCAGATATTATTATGAAAGTTCAATATTTGAGTGTTTTTTCAATTCTAAGTACTTATAGGCCACAGTGTATGTTTTATTATTTTGGCATAAACTTCACTCCGATAGTTTTTTGGATTGCACGTTTTTTATAAAAACTACTGGTGAAGCGTTTTAGAGTACCTCAAACCGATGGTGACGCGTCGTGATTGCGGAAATATTTATAATGATTTCTGGCGGTGAGAGGCAATATTCTTTAAGGCAAGAATCAGTTTCTGTTTGTAAGTAAAATTGAAAAAAACAAGTTCAAAGACAATTTAGTGTAAAACAAATCACTGCAACCAATCATTTCCCGAAAGCCTCAATTCATCGAAAACACAATTCACCGAAAACGACAATACATCGAAAAGTAATTCTTCGAAAACGACAATGCATCAAAAACGTAATTCGCTGAAAAAAACAAAAGAGGGGCGCAAAATTCACTAATTGTAAGGGTTCAGTTAATTTTATTAAAATTAAATTGAAAAACAATGAGCTACTATAGAGGAATTTAAGAATTTTAAATTTTGCGAGTTATATTTTATTTAATTTTTTTTTTATGTTTTGCAAAATATTTTTTTCAGAATTTTAGTTTTCTTGAATTTATTATTACAAGTCCGTTGAATTCAGCCTTTCAAAAGAACAACCGGAAAGTTAATTAAAGGAATAAGTCGTTTTCAGTGAATTATCGTTATCGATGAATTGTCGTTCTGCGTGAAATGTTGTTCACGGTGAGTTTTCGGTGAATTATCGCTATCGGTGAATTTTCGTTTTCGGGAAATTGTCGTTTTCGGTGAATTGTCGTTTTCGCATTTGTCGCATAATCAACTGAATAGTTACTTTAGGTTTGCATTCGGTATCATATTTCTATGGAGTGTTTCGAGATTCTTAACGAGATTCTTAATTTCTGAAAAAATTCGTGCGCTAATTTTTTCTCGAGATCGGATTTTTTTTGTTCGTACTAAAAATGAATTTATATGATGAAAATTATGTGATCATGATAAAGTTGGGTTTGTAGAATGGAAGTTGAATTCTAAAATTCTTTTTCGAAAAGTTTTGAAATATGGTCAACTGAAACGTACCTATAGACCATTCTTTAACCGATCATAATCATCACGATAAACTGATTTTAGGGAGAAGTTCTGAAATATGGCCAACTGAAAGGGAACTATGACATTTCTTAACCGATAGTTTGAAATTTTTTATTTAAATTAATTAAATAAATTTTAATTCATAGATGTGGAGTTCAACAAGATTTGAAAAATTTCTGGTTGCAAGTGTGTTCTCAACTTTGTCAAGTCTCGTAACGTTACTGAAGTAGGTACAAGGACTACTTGGGCAAACTACAAACTCACTCAGTTGATCGAGTCATAATCTTTCTCGATTCACATTTTCATACTGAAGAAATGGTCTAGTTTCGTCACAGCTTCGGAAGTTTTTTTTTAAATAGCCAGTTTAGTGAAACTTAACACCAATTTATTATAATATTATTAATAAAACATATATTCTCGTCATTCTCAAGAGAAATAATAATTTATAGATAAATTATGGAACCCTTTGGGAATGATGGAATATACCGTTGAAACGTCAGGTTTTATTTTTCAAATAATAAAATTATAATTAATTGGGGTTTAGCTATAATGCAGTAAATAATACTTTAATAAAACAAAGCTTCTTAAAATAAAATATCTTAGAGAAACCACCCATTTGTTTTCCAACCGATAAATTCGGATCTCAATTTAATCACTAACACAGAATTTCAATAACAAGTATGGGATGAATCCAAGATATAATAAATTTTGTCAACCCCAATGGTTATAAGCGACGACAGAAACCTTATCCTCGAAGAAGGGCACCGTTAGTTATATTTCGAAGAATTGTTTTTTCGGGAAATTGTCGTTTTCGGGGAATGATACTTTTCGGTGAATTGTCGATTTCAGTGAGTTGTTTTTGGGTTTTCGGTGAATTGTGTTTTCGGTGAATTCTAGTTTTCGGTTAATATCTATTTTCGGTGAATTGTCGTTTTCGCTGAATTGTACTTTTCGGTGGTTTGTCGTTTTCAGTGAATTGTCGTTTTCGGTGAATTAGTGTTTTCCGGTGAGTTGAAATTTTCAACTTTGACCTTGAAAGATTTTCAGTAAATTCTTATTTTGTTGATTTGATTTTCAATAAATTGTCCTTTTCAGTGAATTACTTTTCGATGAATTTTCATTTTCGGTGAATTATCGTGTTCATTCATTGTTTCTTTTTCAAACAAGAATTTGGAGCAGTTATGGGTGTATAAACTAAATCATTAGTTATACAAATTTACAGTTAATCAAAAAAATCATAACTGAAGAAATTTTCATCACTGCAAGAAACAAAAATCTAACAATTATTGATTAAATGAAGAAAGGTACATTTTACATTTTTTTAAAAAATTTAACAGGAATCATCGGAGGTCGATAAGGCCAACACAAATATGGCGATCAAGAAAATTTTACATCACGCATAGCATAAACGACTCGAATATCAGCAGGTCGCATACGTGAAGAAATTTTTACGATATAATGAAATCGATTTCATCATCGTGGAAGTTATAAAATGAGTTAAAAACTCATCTTTTCGCACAATTTGAAGCGTTCCGGTCTGGAAAGTTGACCAATACTAATAATTTTATAAATTCAACGATCGGGATCATTTGGTCGACTGTCGTTGAAGTTTGGTCTCTGAACCAAACGATTCCGATCGTTGTTTGGTTTTTAATGAATTTTAAAAAAGTATAGACGACCAAACAAAAACAACTTGTGAGCAACCCTCAATGGTCGGATTTATAAAATTATTAGTACTGGCCAACTTTCCAGACCCGAACGCTACGAATTGTGAGGATATTTATTATTATGTAGGGATGACCAAACGAAAACAACGAGTGACCAGTCCCCTACGACAATTATCGTGTCCATCAACATTGCATTTAATTGTTGCCAAATTATGAAGAACCAAAAAATTGAATTGATTTTATCATATGTCTTCCATTTTAGATAAACTTCTTTGGAAAAAGATATATTTTTATTTTGTAAAATAAAATTCCCGAAGCGACGAACCTGATTTTATTAAATTAATACAATTTTAATTTGGTTTTTTCACAATAGAAAATTACTCATTATAGTAACCAAACACTAAAATGTGTTTACTAATCCTGACCTAACGATTACCACACGTAATTTGATAAAAACGGTATGATTTTCTTGCAATAGCACCTCATTGCTCGGGATTTTATTGATTTTCCATTATTTATTTACCGTTTAATCGTAAGTAACCAAACGATAAAAACTAATGACCATACTTGACCAAACGATGGCCAAATGAATTCAATCATCATTTTTGACAAAACCTTTAGATGCCATCCTGTTGAAACCAAATATCATCCTCTTCAATCGTAGAGAATAAAAACTCAGTTAACATGGCACGATAACGCGGTCGCCGATGACTTATAGAGCGATTGCTTGCTAATTTTCGACGAAGATGTCCTTTCGATGCCTTTGGACGGTATTCCACCAAACAGTCACTCGTTTTGAGTGTATTGGCTTCTCAATTGTCACGTATGGATTTTCTGTGGCCCAAGTACGGCAATTTTGCTTGTGCACATAACCCCCGAGGAGAAAATGAGCTTCTTTGTAAATGGTAAAAAATGCTCATTTATTCTTCCAACCGAGAATTGGCTCATTCAGCGATGTGAAAACGCAATGGATCATGATTGTGAAGACAGTAAAAAAAAAAATTGCAAACGGAATTCTTGAGCTATCAAGACATCGTGGTGTTGCGTAGCCGAACGGAAGTTAAAAAATATCCGTCCACAAAATTACGAGAATGGTTTATGAGATTTACACTTCTCTTAGAAATATTCTGTTTTGTGGCCTCGACATAAAGGAAGCAGGGAGGTCTTACATCAGTTATATGGTTGGATGTGTTTGGTTTGAAATGCCAAATACATTTCATTAGACAAAAATTTTGTAAATATCACTTTAGTTCACAGCTTTACAATTTTGAGATTGTTGGTAACTTATTCGTTTATTAAATGTCTTGAAAAATGCCTCAAAACTATTCCACTCACTTTCTTGATTCTTAAATTGGCCTTCCAAAAGCATGTATCTAAAGACCAAGAGGTTATAACAAAATTTAAAGCTAATTTGTTCCTCTTCGAAATTGGATTATATCGATGAAGAAAAATATTCTAAATATTTTTACTCTTCACAGAAACTCGACAAATTTTTGGACCCAACTCATCATGAAGTTCAAGCCATCAATCAACAAAACTGACTGCCATAAGAAGTGATGTAAACCAATTCCGCATATTTATAAAATTTACCGGTGTGAAGTTCTTGGACTAAATTTTTTAGACGAAAATTTATGCGAGTGTTCTTTGTGAAGTTTTTGGACACAATTTTATTTCTTGGACATAGATTTATGAAAGTGTACAATTTTAACAATGTATTTATTCGAAATAATTCAAAACAATAATTTTAATAAATATTCATAAAATAAAAGAAATTGTTGACATTAAAAAATCTAACATGTTCATTATTATAAATTTTTAAGTAAATCACGTACCATACTGTATAAAATGATGGCAAAAATCTCAGAAGTTGGCTCGCATAGTGACTATAAACGTTCGAAAGGCGATACATTGAGCTGTTCAAATCAGTAAGCGCTATTTCGATATGATGACCAAGGCTCGTGTATCGAATTTTTAAAGTTTTACCAATCCAGCGAGTCTGCATATCCACGGATGTTATGTAATGTGATTTACTTAAAAATCTTCAATAATGGACATGTTAGATTTTTTAATGTCAACAATTTCTTTTATTTTATGAATATTTATTAAAATTATTGTTTTGAATTATTTCGAATAAATACATTGTTATAAAATTGCACACTTTCATAAATCTATGTCCAAGAAATAAAATTGTGTCCAAAAACTTCACATAGAACACTCGCATAAATGTTTGTCCAACAACTTCACACCGGTATAAAAATCAATTGTTATGTAACAACCTATATGGGCATACGCAGTTTACGCAACGTTCCAGTTTAACATTAAACTCCCATTTATGGTGACCCCGGTTGCAAGCATAAATTATTTCAAATAAACCAGGAAATAAATCACCGTAGGTACATAAAGATCATGGAATGAAAAAGATGTAATTACATCTACTCCCATCATCAACTTCCGCGATATTTATTTTTGTTACTTGCGCTATGCACATTTTTATGATGCTGCTGTTGTTGTTGTTGTTATTATTATATTACACATCAAAACAGTATAAAACGCATGTGAAGATAGATCCACGGTAATTTGGTATAACGGTAAACCATTTCGCGTATATACATCTCATGCATAATATTTAATCGTACATAAGTAACAGAATCCAGTTTTGTGTTTGGTATGCGCGCGCATCAAATTCGCGACCATGCATAAGTTTTCGCATTTTTATACTACAATAAAAACGGTTAATTTTCTGTTTTTGGTTTGTTGTGCGGTTCGCATCATTTAACGCTAATATGATCATCACTCATCGAAGTAATATGTATAAGATGTCCCCGTTTAAGTATACGATCATATGTAAGTGTTGCGTGATTTCTTATAAAGAATTCGGAAGTTATTTTAAGATTTAAGACATAAACAAAATTGTTTTGTGATGTCTAATTGTGTGTTAACGAGGTGCGACAACAAATTATGTGCGGATAAGTGAAATTTTTTATGCTTTATGTAATTAAATAAGATTAAGATGAAAACTTGAGATTAACATACTCGTATTACAATATAATAACATAAAGTACAAAAAAAAAATCTTTTTGGGAGTCGAAAATCTTAATAAATGGACCTTGATTTTGACTCCGTATGATTTATATAATATTTTGAACATCATCTTACATGATTAATGGATATTTTGCTAGCGGGATATGTCGGGTTTATAGGTATCATAGTACGAGGTCGTCGTTGGGTTAATTATATTTACCAAGAATTCAACGTGCATCACGAAGTGCAGATTAAAATCCAAAAATACGAGAATCGCTTCAAACCAGATTTTCTTCCCAAACCAATAACTGTAACATTTTATTGATTTTAAATTCCGGCTTTCTCTTTTCGTATATAATTTCTTAAACATTTAATTTTATTTTTGCATTTCAGAAATTTCTTTTATAAGTTAAATCTTGCAATAATATATAAGACAACGAAAAGAAAATAACGCGATGCCTTGAAGCCATATTATTTTAGTACCGCGCATGACGAAGTAAAATTTTTGGTTTGCATGTGGCCAACCAAAAATATTAATAAATTTCCGTGTGGTTTTGTGGTTGTACATATATAATCGTGTTTGATTGATGAATGCGTTGATTAATCGTGCACGTATTTAGAGTTCAAGGTTAATACCCAAAGAACCTTCGGAATTCGTACTACTTAAAACGCGCGCTATATATATAAAATTGCAAACGGCCATGACAGTGCGTCAAATATAAAACAAACACAATTTAATGAGTACCATGATATAGTGGATACAGAGTGTCGCAAATTATACGTTTAATGACACCATGTATACACTCGAATGTTAAACAAACACTAAAAATGTAAAGTGTTAGAAATAGTTTTATGTTATATTAACATGGGAAGGTTGATTAGATAAGACATTGGAAAATTTGACATACAATTCTGGTTTTATATCATTCTGTAGTCGGTATAAGTACGAAATACTTTACAATGTAATGTCGTGACATACAATATAAATGATTGTTTTATTATTCATAACTATATATATATCGGTTAGACGACCTTTATTAGTAAAGAATTTGCATTAATCTACAAAAGACTTCAATTTGTTATTCATGTCGTTTATTTGAGAGTAAGCGACGAACCCGAAATTGTTTATACTAAATATGTATAAGGAGTTGACGATAACTTATCGATTACATAATTTTTAATCAGTTTTTGGAAATTTAATTAATCATATGGCTTGTATAAAGTCCTAACTGCAAACGTAAGATATTATAAAAGTGAATGTTAAACTTACATCACCGTACAGCAAAATTACCTCAAGTGTACTTATGTGTCATTTATATAAGTTTATAAAATATGATTAAATAAATGGCTTATCAAATTTCAACTGTTTGTGTTGTTTGTGACCTGCTTCTATTGTTATTTGCTACTTTCAGTTTTAACGCCGGCTTATTATTGATTTATTTTGACACCGACGCACCACAATAAAACGTTCGATATATCATAAAAAGTATGATCACCGGCACAATGAAAATATGTTTATGTAAACCCGGAAATGGGATGACATTATTTTTGGGGCAGTTTATTTCTCATCTTTGTATGTATTCGTGGAGAATGTAGTGGGTTTATGCCATTGTGAATTATGTTGATCGATGGCTTAGTAATTTTATTAGTGACATTCTCGTATCTATATTTTATAGTAAAATCAGCAGATTTTCAAATATTTTTGAAGAGGTTGGCCTCCTGGGACTAGGTGGTCCCAAATGTTTTTCCCCATAAATGTATGTTTGTTCCAAAAGGTCGTTTCAGCTGCTCAACCGATCGTCATGCAATTTTATCTTGTGTACGATTCATGTCCAAACCTTACGATATTTTTGAAGGGGTTTGACCCCGGAGTCTAGGGACCCGTGGTACAAATTTTTCTAAAATTTTATTTTTTTAAAGGTTTTTACGGGAACGAGGAAAGCGATTATTTGAAATTAGTGATATGCTCAAAATTCGAGGGGTCTGCTCCCTGAATCAAAGAACCAAGTGTCGCCTGCCACTAAAAACATTACCCCAGTAATTTAAAAGAAAACTATCGTACATATACAATTTTTTTGACCCTATAAATTAATCGGTCGGCTTAAATCTGTTTAAAATAACATTTTCTTATTAATCCTTCTATAACCCAACCATTATAGATATTTGGGGTTTCGGTCGAAATAAACAGAACTAGGCAATTTTTTAAAAAATTAAGGTCAAATTCGGTGTGCAAAGTACTCAGTTATAGGAAATCAATCATTTCTAGCAGGCAGTTTTAACCAGGCAGTTTCTCTCAATTTTTTAAAAATTTATTACAATACATTTTGTGATTTAAAATAATAAAACAAGAAGCCACCGGTTTTAAAAATAATATTCAACCGATATCTTATTCATTAAATGTATTCATAATTAATTTTCACCATTAATTAGTTTCAACAAGGCCAAAATTTAGAACTTCATTCGTGGTTGATGTTAGATTTCCAATCCTGCTATCCACATCAAATTTGCGACTACTATAACTAGTACAGAAACCCATTGCCTAGTTCAATTCAGCACTGCCAAATTTTAGAACTTTATTCTTATGAATTTCCGTATCGATCGGTTGAATTCCAGAGCGAGTTGGGTACGATTTGCCAAATTCAGATTCCAGAATCGAAAATTCAAAATTCCAAAAAATAAAATCCCTAAAAATAATATTTCTATATCCGAAATTTTAAAACGTCAACCCCATGGACACGGGTTAGTTCTAAAAATTCTTGAAAAATGCTGAAAATGCAAATCACATCTCATAACCTAAATTTGACAATGGTCGGCCAAGAATCGGATGAGTTCTTAATAAAAATAAGGATAAAAAAATTAAATGGAAAGCCGGAAATGGGGTTGCATTATTCTTGGGGCAGCTTATTCCTCATCCTTGAAGTATTCGTGGAGAATGTTGAGTTTATGGCGATGTGAATTATGTTGATCAAGGGCTTAGTAATTTTATATGGAATTAGTGACATTCTCGAGCCTGAGGGGTACGTCCCCTGGGTCAAGGTAACCTCTCTTATAAGTTTCCGCATCAATTCAACCAATCGGATTCTAATTTTGCATAGGTATTTTATAATAAAATCAGCAGGTTTATCAAATATTTTTGAAGGGGTTGGCCCCCTGGGACTAGGTGCTCTCAAATAGTTTACCCCATAAATGTATATTTGTTCCAAAAGGCCGTTTCAGCCGCTCAACCGATCGTCATGAAATTTTATCTTGTGTACGATTCATGTTCAAACCCAACCTTAAGATATTTTTGAAGGGGTTTGACCCCAGAGTCTAGGATCCCGTGGTACAAATTTTTCTGAAATTTTATTTTTTTAAAGGTTTTTACGGGAACGAGTTTAGGAAAGGGATTATTTGAAATTAGTGATATGCTCAAATGCCGAGGGGTCTGTTCCCTGAATCAAAGGACCCTCCAAAATTGCCACACCATTTATCCAATATGATTCAAATTACTCGTCATATGTCACTATTTGGTTAGCTCTTTTCAAAATTATAATAATTTCAAGAAAATATTGAATTTAAACTAAACCAAGTGTCGCAAAAATACCGGCAGGAAAAAAACATCACCCCCCCCCCCCAGTAATTTAAAAGAAAACTATCGTACCCGTTGCCTAGTTCAATTCAGCACTACCAAATTTTAGAACTTTACTCTTATGAATTGGTCAATTTCCGTATAGAACGGTTGAATTCCAGAACTTCATTTAAAATCCACTAATCTACTATGCTACATTCAGTATGGCTGAGTTGCAGAATGAGTTGGGTACGATTTGCCAAATTCAGAACTCCAAAATCCAAAAATTAAAAATTCCAAAAAATTAATTCCCAAAAAATAATATTTCTCTATATTTACAAATTTTCAAAACTTCAATTACTTATTTAATTATAACTGTACCTTAAATAGGTAGCTGGTATTTTTGTAGGAGAACGTTTCGGCATTCCAAAAAAAAAAAATTAACCCTATTTGTCGAATTACGACAAGCGGTCAATCTAATTAAAATAAAAAAATTTATGCGAAATGTTGCATTTAATATTAAACTGCTGAATTAATGGATCTTCGTAAATTGGAATTTATTCTAAAAATAAATAAATTTTAGAATTTACACTATAGGAATTTTGAATTTTTATTTTTATGTTACAGTAATTTGTTTTTGTGTAAAGTATGGTTTTGGAATTTACCTCAGTGGGATTATTTTCTGGTAGCGAACCGTTCTCTTCCAAAACTTTATTCAAAATGGAAATTAGAATCCCAATGTATTAGATTACCAAATTTGCTAATTATAGGTTAAGGAATGGCTCAGTTCTAAAAATTCTTGAAAAATGCTGAAAATGCAAATCATATCCCATAACCTAAATTTGACAATGGAGAATGTAGTGGTCTGTCCCCTGGGTCAAGGTAACCTTCTTATACATTTCTACATCATTCATCCAATCGGATTCTAATTTTGCATAGGTATTTTATACCAAAATGAGCAGGTAGGTTATCATAATATTTTTGTATGGGTTGGCCTCCTGGGACTAGATGCCCCCAAATATTTTTCGCCATGAATGTATGTTTGTTCCAAAAGGCCGTTTCAGCCGCTCAACCAATCGTTATGAAGTTTCTACCATGTATAAGTTGCTTGTACCAACCTTACGATATTTTTGAAGGGGTCGGACCCAGGTGTCTAGAAGAAACTAATGTCTTCACAAATTTCATTTTTTTTAAATGTTTTCTCGGTAATGAGTTTAGGAAAGGGATTATATGAAATTAGTGGAATGCTCAAATTAAAGGGGAATGCGAATTTATAATACGAAAATCGAGCAAATTTAATTTTCACGTTAAATTAACTAAATAAAAAATTTGATGCTATTTCAGCTGGATTATGGTTTGAAGGATTTGATTAATAAATAAATAAGTATCATTCCTCTAACACAGTTTCTATTCCCGCTATTATTTGGATTTTTTTATTTCTTTCGTTAAAGACTTGGACATTTGAGGTTATGTGTCGTTTGGGGTCTGTAAACCTGTTTTAAGAAGAGAATTCCAATTATTTAAATAAAATAATTTTGCATGTCAGTATATTGTTGTTAAAGTGCGCCACGATTGGGGATGTTCACCAAGAGCTTTTCTTCACCCTCGGTTTTATTAAAATCCATGCTTCGCGAAGGTTCAATTCATTCATACGTAACCCTTCGTGGGACGAAATAAAAGAACTTTTGTTAACTGCGCAGATAATCATCATCGGATAGTTGTGATATTTATGAAACATGTGTTCAAATAAAATTGAAATCTTTAATAGAAAGGCAAAATGAGGGTTGTCAGATGCACAGATTTTGATTTGGTTGATCAAAAAATCAAATCAGATCAAACTGACACATCTCAGCAGAAATACCAGATTTCGACATTGATCCATACTTTTTTGTGGTCGTCACACAAGTTGTGAGTAAGCCATCTCAACAACTCACTTAATGATAGTCTAATGAAAAATGTACGAAACGATACCTAAGAGACCTTTCCGAGACTATCACTAGCCATACAGTCCATCGTCGAAGTTAACTGAAAATGGAGGCAAATCCATCACTTTAAAAGTACGACACAAAGATGTTGAAGTCGACAATCGTTGGGTTGCACCGTATTCACCGCATTACTCTCGAAAGCCTACAAAGCACATATCAATATCAATTATTACAATTCGGTGAAATCGATCAACTGCATTAGCAAATATGTCAGCAACGGAAGCAATATGACTTTTTTGGACTGGGAAATGCAACTGGGCCTGTCATTGAAATCGACCAATATCAGCTGAGAACTTTAGTAGCAACGAAGCCATACGGCGCATTTTAACATCGAAGATGTTTTTGGCGTCGCATTATATAGAAAAATGCAATGAAATTTTGTCCCAAGAATATGCAACGAAATAAAAAAAATAAAAAAATAAAGTAAATACGAGAGAACCAAAACACGCTGGCGCGCCAATTATGTTATGCATTTCTCTATGCACCTATTTCTCATCTACGATATCAATTAGTGAGCGTAATATAAAGGGTGTTTTTTTTAAGCCTGATAGAACTTGAAATTGTTGAAAATAAAACAAAAAATTAAATTTTTATGAAAAATATACTCTGGCAGATCTCAGTGTCAGTATGCTCTGGCAAACCATCGTGAATAAACTGACGCTTGAACAACACTACGAAATTATTAAAATTCACTTTGAAAATCAATCGTCGATTCTCGCAACTTATAGACGACGTCAATGGAGATCATTACCTCACCATGATCAATGATTTTTTGTTGAAAATATGAATGACATTGACCCGGACGAGATGTGGCTTCAACAGAATGGCGCTACCATACGGCGACAACAACCATTGACTTATTAAAATCAAAATCTGGCGATAAGTTGATTTCGTGAAATGGACCGGTCAATTGGCCTCCAAGGTCGTGCGATTTGACACCTCTCGATTATTTCCTGTGGGGCTACGTAAATTCACTGGTTTATGTTTATAAACCAGCAACAATTGACGCCTTGGAGGCCAGCATTATTCGTGTTATTCGTGACATGCGGCCAGCAGTGCTTGAAAAAGTGGCTCAGAATGCGCTTCGTCAAGAACAGCCACGGTGCCCATATGCCCGAAATCATTTTCAAATATTAATGCCATGTATTGAACTTCCAAATAAAAAAAAATTTGATTACAATTTAAGAACTGAGAACCAAAACACGCTGGTGCGCCGAAAATCAATTTTTGGGCTCAAACTTTTTATTTTTTTACTTTTACTACATACATAAATACAAGTATACTCTAGCCCAAAACAAATCAGTAGGCTTAAGCTTTTTTATTTAGGCATTAAACAACATTTCAAGCCCCATCTTCAATGTTTAAATTTTTAGCCTTAGGCTCAAACTTGGGATTTTATCATTACACAATTCATGAACGACATCCAACAATTGCTTATTTGGCAGTGCACCTATAAAATGGACAGCGCCATATATTCATCCGACGCGCTAGGCCGTCTGATAATCAACATACGTGGAAAGATATCTTTCCAAGAATTGAGAACGGTCAAGTATATGTCACTTATTGTGAAGCTTGCCAAGAATTAAATCATCTTGAAAACCAATGCACGTTATTTGCAATCATATTAACAACGTGATTCCCACCCAACCTAAAACATATCTACGAAAAATACAAAGACTATTAGAGTGAAGACATCCTAAATCATTTTCGTGCATTGAATCAAAATGAGGGGTGAGATTTTTGTAATATCACGTTTTTCGATGCTTTGTCGAAATTTATGTCTCTTTTTCTTAAACTGAGATTTGAAACTGTTTCGTTTATAAATTATTTCTTTTGTATTGCTATCGCAACCTACTAGAATAAATATGACAATATCTCTTTCTCTAATTTCGTTGAAGTATCGTAAACAAATTATTTGGTGATAGAAATTGAATATGTATATCACAAGTTCTTAATCTAGCAGGCTTGAAAATGATATAAAATATGAAATAGTATCCCATTTTATTTTATCCCTGTGGCACTATTCTGGTTTTCCCTGGGAATAGGGAATTGGGAAAAATATTTTCATAGTATTTTTGTCCAAATTGTGTTTTTCTGGCCTACTGAGGAAATAAGATTGGTGTAAATATTTTCGAAACAAAGTTAAATGGGAAAATATTTTTCCCTATAAAAATTTTGTGGAACAAAAGTTTCCCAATATACTTTGTTTTGAAATTTTTTGCACCAAGCTTGTTTTCTCAGTAGGCCAGAAAAACACAATTTGGACAAAAATACTACGAAAATATTTTTCCCAATTCCCTATTCCCAGGGAAAACCAGACTAGTGCCACTGGTAGTTCCTCGGGAATAGAGAATTGGGGAAAGGGATTTATATGTAACGTTCATTTAATAAAAAATTTCTGGCATACTGAGGTAAACAGCTAGTGATACATTTTTTGAAAACAAAATTTAATTGGGTAAATTTTTCCCTGCCAATTTAGATATGGAAAAACTATTCCCAATTTATAAATATTTAAATCAAACTTTTCTCCTCAGTAGGCCGGAAATTTTTTTTAAACAGAAATAACATATAAATTCTTTCCCCAGTTCCATATTCCCGGGGAATTACGTGAATAATGTCACAGGACATTCAATACACATCAAACGTTTATAATGAGGCATTGGTTTCGATTGAGGGCATATTATATGCTTGATTATATGACTGATATGTCATTCGAATTCATACGTTTGCAGTTTCCGATGTGACTCACATTTACATTTACCATCAACCATGTGGACTAAATTTGAAAAGTCCATGCTTCTTATATCGACAGCTGTATATGGCTTGCTCACGTGTCGAAAAATCTTCCGGTTTATTTGTGTAAAAAATTTTATGTTTCCAAAAGCACTTCAATAAACAGAATTAAAACACAAGCGCTTTCTTTATTTGAGCGGCATTGGAAATATAATGTCGTATTAACTTCAAAACCACGTTAAATAAATCCCAAAAAGTATGAAGTGAAGGTATCTTTGAGGGAATATATCTGTGGTTTTTTTGGAAAACCATTTAACTGCAAAAAGTAAATTGTTCAAAAAACGGGTTTGAAATAAAATGTCGCAGTAGCTTTTAGAAGTAAATATTCATTTTTATTTAGATTTTTCGGGGGAATGAAGGAAAAAATTGGAAAACTGAAACTTATTTTTGAAAATTTAGAGGGTTCTCGAGTTATTTTCATTCATTACTCAAAATTGATAAAAATGCAGTTAACTGGTTTTCCAAAAAAACCACAGATATTATTTGATTGAATTTGTTGACGATTTGTAATGTACGTCTTCAAAAAATTCTTACACAATTGTTTACCAAAAATGTGGTTAGTCCCAGGAGCACCCAGCAATGGCCAACCAAAGTCGGGTTAATTGAATTTTTTTTCTGTTTAAACAGTTCAAAAATTCAATACTGTGCCACACACTATTCTTTATTCTAAGCAATCAGTTTTTTTATCAGCGCAGTTAATAAATTACTCACCAATTACTCACCACTATATTTTTAAATTTGAAATCTTTATTGACCATTTATAGATGAACAATAATATCTGGCAAATGCCCACAAACAAAATATACACTGTGTCCCATAAGTACTTTTGACTCAATTAGAAGAAGAGAGAGAATTGAAAAAAGACTCAAAAATTGAACTTTCATAATGATATTTGCAAATTTTTAATGAACACAAAAATTTCAACACTATTAGTTAGAAAAAAATTAATACTTGGGAATAGTTTTGAGTGAAAGTTATGAAATTAAATTCTTTAAAACAAATTACCCAAGAGAGATTCTAAGAGAGAGGAGTGAATGCAAAACCAAATTCTTAAACAATTGAAATTATTTAACTCAGCCCCTACGGACCGCGAGGAGGTGATCGAAGTGATTCTGAATTATAGTATTTAATGTTAGGAAAAAACTTCTTAGACATATGCTCGAAAATCTCTGAGAGTTTGTTGGTTCGAGCGAGAATATAATACAATTGAGTGTAATACATTATTCTCTAAAGTTTCTCAGATTTCCGACCATGTGGTTAAGTAATGATTGGTTTCTTACATAAAATGCTAATTCAGAACCATTTCCGTAGGGACCGACAAAACGATTTTTTCGAAATTCCAACTCACCGCTATCAATTTTTGAAACTCGAACATTAGGGCACCGTTTAATTGAATTTTTTCTGAATCATGCCAGATTGCAGACAATTCCTTGTGCTCGAAAATCCTGGCAAACTAAAATAATTTCGACTTCAAATTTTTCGAGTTCAAAATGTAATAAATAGACCCAGGCCCGAGACCAAATGACGAAATTACACTCATCACAAACGATACTCTGGTACTCAAAAATAACAATTTCAGAAACCCTTGGCACAAACAATAAAGTGAATTTTCCGGATATCAGGGCCCCTTGCAATCGATTGCAAGGACTGACACTTGAAACCCGTGTTCACCAATTATCTGTACATCTCAACAACTTCCTGTTACTCGAAATTCTTAATTTTTATCAAAATCCTTAATTTTTATCAAAATCGTTTTCGGGCCAAAAAATAAAAGAAGGAATCCGAGCTTAATCGGAAGGCCCTTAAGCGAATTTTCTTGAAATTCGGATTTACCGCAATCAATTCTTTGCACTTGAAACACTGCCCTCACAAAAAATTTCACCCTCGTCATGTAAGCTTTTATTTTTAAAGATATCCACGATCTATTAGAAGATCCCGGTTCGGAAAAGTCTAGCAAATTCATGAATTGAGGCCCAACCAAGCTCATCCTAAACGAATTTTACTGAAATTAGGACATAAGCGGTACTCGAAAACATTCAATTCAAGCAATTTTCATCTAAGTCGTGCGAATTGACAAAAACGAATTAAAAAAGCAACTTGGTGACACGAATTTTCACGAAATTAGAGCCCATCCCAATCAATTACTGGTACTCGGAAATAATTATACGAGTTGTTTGTCACATTTAGGCATTTCCTCAAATCTGATAACAAGGTGATAATGGAGGGCTAGCTGTCAAAGCTTAACATAACGCAGTGCAGCGGTTTAAATTACAAATCAAGTCAAATTAGCTTAAGCGGACATCATATGCATGATGGGTGATAATCTCGTGTCTCTTAAAGAAGTTCATCTCAAGTTGGAAAAAACTGCTCAACAAATGGGCCTCCATATAAGCGAAGCGCAAAAAAATACATGGCTCTCATGAGAAGGCAAACACGCGGAAAATTTTTCACAGACGACGCACAATATGAAAAGGAGAACGAATCGTGAACCGCAGCAGGTTACAGAGCGTTCTACACCGTGGCAAAGAGAAAATTTATTAAAATTGCTGATTTTTGCAAAATGAGTAGGAAATTTGTGTTTTATTCTCAATTAAACAAAATAGAGAACATAAAATGGTTTTATGGTGTTAATAGTTGTGAGTGTAAAAATACAATTTTGTCATGACGTGCTATCGTCATCGTGGCCCTCGCTTTGATACATCCAAAACCCTTCATGCGATGTAGCGTCAGCGTAGAAGAAGAAAAAGATTATTCGTTAGTTAGGGGGCAAAAAATTCTTGTTAAAAATAGAAGTGTGAAAAAAGTAAAGAGCGACACCTATGGTCAAACATCTGGTTACTTAAACGGATAAGCAGACGTAGTGGTTTTATAGAAGATATTGGTATTTTGTATTGTTTTATACATGTTTTAGTATAAAATGTGCAGAAAAATTGACTGAAAATTTTGTGTAAAATTTATGCAATTGAAATTGAAATGTTGAGTAAAAGTTTATCAGATAAATTTTAGTTCTAGTGATAAAATCGATACAAAATGCTGTTCGCATGGTAGAAATTGGTTATCGGCTCAACTGATAATATCTAAATGAGTAAATGAATATAGCCACCAACCAACTGAACAACCAACTTTACCGTACAATTAACTAATCATATTTTAATAGAATCTTTGTTTGCATAAAAATATTTCATCTTAGATCGAAGTGTATTGCTTGTAATGTGTATGTTCTTAATATAAAATTACGATACTTACGGGACGGACCCAAATTGTGCATTTAATAGTTGTGATAGGAGGTATGACACTCACCTGAAAAAAATAAAATTAAAAATTATAATTAGTTAGCTGTCCTAAGTTAGAAAAACAATCTTTTAAACAGATTGTGCAGGTTGTTTACTGAAGTTTGATAATGTGGCGCTGGTGGTGGCTGAAATATTGCACATAATATATTAAAAATTAAACTTCGTATGGTTCCGAACAGCAATCTCGATTAATACATTTCACAGTTTGATGACAAGATTGACTCGTTCTGACGTTTTCTGTAAATCGTTTGGATATATTTGCGTACAGTTGGATAACCATCAATAGTAACTTCGTTCCAATTTAATACCAAAGTAGTAGCAGCAAACGCAAAATTTTCCGATTCTAGTTTGTTATCGCTGGTTCGCCCTTAAGCATCTAGAGATGGCTATCAATTTTTTCATGTTGCAATATAACACTCGACAGTTGTTTGTTTAGAGGTGCCATTCTTCTTTCGATTCTATTAAAGGCACTTCTAACAGGTACATTTGTTGCAATGAAAATGGAATATAAATCATGTTTCACAACATCTATAACTTTTTGATACCTGGGGTTCCATCTGAACAACATTTAAATTGACAAAATTTGGCGTCATGATAAGATTTTGTGAGTGAAAATCAAGCATTAGTTGTGAGCCGCTGAGACTCTTCAACTGTTTTGGGATAAAAACCAAGGAGATTCAACAAATAGGGGCTCAACTGTTTTAAGTGAAAACAGCTAAATACTTAATTTTAAGTGAATCTCCAATTTAATGAAAACGTGGGGCTTTATGTACAAGTAGTGTACCGTGATATAAAATCTGTGGTGACTTTAGAAAAACGAACATAAATCAATTTGTGAAGATTGTATAGCGCGTTGTAATATTTATAACGGCAAAATCTAAGCATTTTGCCTTGCACATTTTGGTTTTAAAAATATTTTGAAATGGCACATGTAATGGATTTAAGTGAATATTTTGATGGTTTTTGGTGGCTTTGTATGGGTAGTATGCTAGTATTGTTGAATATTTGCAACGCGAAGGGCCGAATATTGGAAATGATGTCGAATCTTGTGTGAGCCGTAATAGTAATTCTAACAGGGAGATTGTCCTTGTTAAAACTAAAATTTCAAAAATTACAAATCCATGCAACAGATCTTGCAGACACAAAATGAAATAGGAAGGATGAGTGCGTTAATCTAAATGAGTTGCAGAATACCCATATGATGATGGTAGACTCGATACGAAAGATAATATAAGTTGTGCAATCCCTTCATTTAATAAAACGGATATGACTGCCGAAGAATGCGGTTGAATGGATTTAAATTCTTTGGAGAAATTAAAATTAAATATTTTACAAGAACTTGCTTGTATTGATAACGCTCCAGCCAACAAAATATTGTTGATTAGCGCCACGACATTTAAGGAGTATAAAGAAAATTTGCGAAAATTCGAACATTACAAGTCTCATTTGAGAAAGTAAAATCAATACAATAGATGTTTCAACTGTGAAGTAAATTGCAAAGGAGTTTAACCCCAAACTAGCGAATTTATAGAATGGCACAGTAAATATAAAACAATCTCTTCAAGCGGTATTTTGGTCGATTCACTATATAGTCTATACTGGCAGTGACGTTACAATAATCCAAAGTTAGTATTACATAAAGCGATGTACGTGACGTAAGATAATGATGAAAATAATTGTATCGTTTATGTTATTCCAAATCAAATCGATATGCCGAATTACGTAGCTGATCGAAAAGTTTTGAATATGGTACTTCTGTTGTGATGCGGTACGATGAAAATAAAATTCGAAAGGTGGAAAGGGAGAGAATTAAATGATTTAAGGTTAGATAATAATTTCTAGGGGTTCTTTGTCCTTGTGGAAAACAAAGATGGTGAGACGGTGGAGGTAACGAGGCAAATTTCTGAATGGCTGAAAAAGGGCATAGGTAAGTTCATCAGATTTAGCATCACATCGTCGATTAAATCGTCAGTTGATAATGGTCTTTTTTCCTTTACCCCTGATTGAAGATCTTATTGATCAATTGAGTAACGCCGAAATATTTTCTACATTGGCATCGGCAAAAAATCCAATGGGGCAATACGAGTTTCTGACGATACCTTTTGGTTTGAGTTTATTTTCATTTTACGCGATCTAATTACAAAAGAGAAGTTACTATGGTGTGTATGTATGATATCTTGTGACATTTCTATTTGACAAAATACGGATTGAAGTTCAGATGGTTCAAGTGTAAATTCTAGTTCAACGAAGTTGGTTTTCTTTGGTACACGATCACACATAAGGAACAATCCAGCCATCAAGCTAAATTTGTCCCCGATTATTCAATTAAAGAACGTCACATTTATTAAAAAAGGTGCTAAATTTATTTTTAGCGAAGGAGAGAGATGACCGTTAATAGAACTAAAGTGAAAACAGATCAATCAGTTTTAAGATCTATCACCCAGAAACTGAGTTGCATACGAACGCGGTGTGGTTGGGCTATTTTCTTACAAAAAGACGCGTACGAGGGAAAAAGTCCACCAATACAGTATTAATGGTAATAAATTTCAACATCGTCACAGACTGCTCAGCGTTTACACAAACCATGCTTAAAAATGGTGATGATAATCGAAGATGTGCTTTAGAGATGGTAGTGGAAAGTGAATAGTCCAAAAAGCCCAAATGAGTGACGAAAAGGTGCAAATGGTAGAGTACCATTTATGTAGTGGTGGAAGGAAACTGAAGGAAATTGAAACTTTTAAAAAAGAACAAGTGCAATGCCACTCTGAATACACAAAAATGTTTGATTTAATTGAACGAGCGCATTATATTCTGCAATTAAGGCAAAAGTGTGATCGTTGCCGGCAAAACAGTATCGTCTTTATTGTATTATAAAGGAAGGCTAGGGGATTAGCTTCTCCTCCCAAAAAGTGAGTACCCATTGGCTGTCTAACATGTAGATCACTTAAGTTTATTACCATAAGTACCTTTAATCAAAATAAGTAAAATTTTCAGTACTTTTTCATTAGTTTCCAAATTTGTCTGAATTCATCCAGTAAAAAGCGCAACTACTACAGAAGTTAGAAAAATTTTTTTGGCAAACTAAATGAAATTGTTACTGATAGAGGAGCATTTAAATGAGTGCCTGGAAAAGTGTGATAGTAAAACAAGTCCTGAAACCTGGTTATGATAAACCTGACTCCTCAAACTATCGGGAATGTAAATTGTCTCAGCCGTCGTTAAGGCTTTGATAATTGCATTTAACAACATTTAGTGATGTGTCTTGAAATTATAAAATAAAATAATTTCAGATAAACAGTATTGCTTTTTTGAAAGCCGCTTCACACCGTATCTCTTGACGTATGTCACAAATATTTATTTATTTATTTATTACCAATTTTATACTTATATACAATCTGGTTACAATTTTAATAATACATTAATATATACTAAGAATTTAATTAAACAAAAAAAAAAAGTAAAATTAAACAAACATAAAAAATTACCAATAATTTAAAAGAACATTAGACATTAAATTTTTAAATGCATCCCTGGATAGATTAAAGTAGAAAGCCGATCGAACTTTATTAAAAGAAACAGTAGAATGATAAACAGGTTCATATTTACCGTAGTTATGCCTAATATATAAGGCAGTAGTCCGTAACGAACTATATATATCGTACAACACCAAAATCTCAGTACAGTTAATTTTAGACAATAACAAGTCTCTAACCAATAACGCGCCAATTTCGATTCTGCGGATAAAGAGTGGCTCAATATTTATATTAATTTAAATCTACCTCGATACGGTAGGTTCCCATCTATGGGCAACATTCGCAGAGTAAACCTTAAAAAGCGATTTGAACCCTTTCTATTCGGTCTGAACAGTTACCATAAAACGGATTCCAAATTGCTGCACCTTATTCCAACAATGAATGCACAAACGAAATATATAATATTTTAATAGAATAAGGATCTTGAAAACCCCTCGAAAACCTTTTAATAAACCCAAGCATGGGATTCGCTTTAGAAATGCAAATATCTATGTGCTTATTGAACGATAACTTCTACGTAAATCTTATACCTAGATCCGTAAACGTATCAACATTATCAATAGTATGGCCATCCAGGCAAAAATCAAAACATGCGGGTGTGATTGTACGGGTAAAACGGATTGTTTTACATTTGGAAATCTTTAGCGTCAAACTCTGAGCTGCGCACCACATAATGAAATTATTTAAGTCAGTTTGCAAGTCTCTTGCGTCATTGGTTCATGAAATGGTTTTAAAAATTTTAATGTCGTCCAGAAGATGTCGGAATAACTCAAATAAATGGCATCTTGGCTTAGAACCTGGAGAGGCCTTTGCAGAAGCTTTGGATATTCCCAAGGCTTTTGACAAGGTTTGGCCTGAGAATCTAATTTATAAGCTTGTACCATTGTACTAAACGAGAGGTCATCGACGACACACTCTCCAAATGCTGGAGTCCCTCCTCGATTAGTTTTGTCACTGACTTTGGTTTTGTTATATGTCCATAGCTTTGCTGTTGACTCTACATTCCACTCTTCTATTTCAATCGACGTTAAACCTTCTCCTTTGGAACTAAACGGGAAATCGCTAGCAGTTGTCACTTTGTTTGTTTCCGATTTGAGTACAATATTTGAGTGGCGGGAGGAGTAAGAAATCAGGGTGGTCTCTATCATGGTGGTTATATCAAATTTTGTGATATAAAAAAAATGTCGCGGCTTACTGAACATGAATTTTGGATAAGTTTGGTTGAATTAGGTCACGTCGTATATTAATTCGAATGAAAATGAGCGCAATATTTTGCATCTACATACTTTGTACTAATAAAAAAAAAATTATTTTCATGTTTGTTGTGAAAATTGTTCGTACGTCATTAAATCTTTAATCTTTATCTTTTAACATTTATATAGTTCATTATTTCCCCTCATTTTGCAGAGTTATGTTTGTAGACCAATTTGTTTTGAGTTATATCACAAAAAAAGTCTCCAGTAGTGATTAAATTCGTGATATAAACACCATAAAATTACCACCCGCAGGAGGAAGCCAAGCGCGATTTTATTTATCCAAGAAGTGGAATTCGCTAAATGGTTACGAATTTTAGTTAGACTAGAAAATGCAAAAAATTAAGGCATAGCTATCAAACTTTATTTGAAGGATCGTGCATTAGATGCAGTTACATCGAGTGTTAGTGGTGTTGTCTCCATATTCGTAATGTTTACTATTATATTATATTATATTGTATATTATTATATTATTAATTACTATTATATTATAACTTTAATTAATTTTATTATATAATTTACCTATAATTTACCTTAATAAACTTAATATTTGCTTGACATTTCTAAAAAGATAAAAATTTACTCCATAGCAGAGTATAGAGACATCTACCTTAGAATCAAATTTTGTATTAAATTTTTATGACAAAAAGTAGTTAGTTGCTTCAAAGTTAGATGTCTCTACATGACTACAAGAAAAATTTGTATAAAATTGACAGAAAAAATAAAACAAAGCTCTCTAAAAATTATCACCTACTGGAGTTTTTACAATTTGGTTTTTTACAATTATTTCTCATTCAAGGAGCTTCGACAGTCTAAAAGTTCGCCCTGCATTCAATTAAAAATATACGTAAAAAAATGTATTGCGTCGAAAGTGTTTAAGAAAAATTTCATTTCTAACAAAATTTATTGGTCAATACCGAAACTTAATGGGGTTTGTTGACAAATTATCTTGTGATAATCCTGACGATTATCGGGATTTTTGAATAAATTTACAGCTAATCGTAAACGCATTCGTCTACAAACGCGAAAAATATCGATCAGGCTCAAGTGGAACAACCTGCACGTACGTACACAAGAAACCGTAAAGTTGCAACAGTATGAGTTGTTGCTGAACACTCGGGTTCTAAGTTTACTACATCGAGTGGCGACTACATGAAGAAATGGGTTGATGTCATTTCGATTTTAGCTACACTTATTGTACCGATTCCTGATGATAGATGTCTCTTACCAATATGTTAATTATTTCTCATCGTGATGATATAATTGTAATAAGAAGACGAAAGATGATGACCGATTCTGGAACTATATAGTGTTGTCGCTGACTGTAAATAGCATATATTTTCCAAACAGCTGTAGTTAATTGTGATTTTCATTGAAACTTGATTATTTTTTAAAACCGTAATATTGTTGGTGGGAAATGCTTTTGGGCCATACCCCTAGGTATCTGAACCGATCGTTTGATTATTGAAGTAAAAGATGAGGTATTCGAGAGTTAGATTGACTAAAACCGAACTTAGTGTGATTTTAAAAATAATCTTAGGTTTCAAATTGTTTTGAAGGCAATTACAAGATATTTATGATTCTATTTGTGAAATTAAACCAGGCCGAATAAAAAATTTAAATTTTACCAACGTTTGCAAAAGTTTGTAAAGTTCCGTTCTTTCATATACTTAGATGTACGAGTAGTTTTCCAAAAATTCTATTTCGCTAGAGGCAAAATATTTATTAACATTTATTTTAAAATCCAAACACCATTACTTGCGCACTTAAAGATATTACTTATTGATTTTTGGAGACAATTGATTAAAATACCGGCAGCATATTGTGATAAAATCGTCTTGCGGCTTTGTGTTGAAACCAAAAACTATAAATTTTACTCATTGTATTTTTAAAGTTCATTTAAAATTCTAAAATGTCGTATAACAAGCCCATTATACACTCAAACGGGTTAAAAATATTAATTTATAGAAAACCGGGATATCATAAATATGCCACATGTCACCAAAGGTCATGCAGCATAATATTTTGATTGTGATCGTGCGTTTGAATTTATGGCCAAAACAAAATTTGACAATGCCAAAACCACATGTACAGACCAACCTTTAGGATCACGTGTATCATTTCCCATGTGGCAGCGATAAATAAACAAAATTTACTCGAAAATATTGTTTGCTAAATCCTCGTGCAGAACGTGACCGATTAATTGTGTTGTTGATTCGAAAAATTGTGTTTCAATAAATAAACAATTTTCCCATGGGAAAACTACGTCTCGTATGATTACATTTTGTTGTATGCAATTGTGACAATTGGTAATTAATCATGTGCATAAATACACACACACATACATACATAAAGCACTTTTAATTAGAATACACGATTCAATGCTATCAACTTTTCTATAATATGCATATACCTACATACGATTCGTATTCATGTCATAAAAGTTTGCGCTCACGTAAGATCAAAGAATTTCTGTCTGTAATTTCCGGATTGTTATCGCGCAATATGTGCGGATTATAATCGTTCACCATTCACTTTTGTATTAGATTATATATCGGATGTGTTACAAGCGACTCGTAACCCAGTCACCGAGTGTGCCCAATACAAATTTGTTTACATTTCAACCATAATTCATCGCGATTATGTTCAAGTTATTTTGTATGCCATGCCATATAACCATATCATCAACCATTCATCATCAACATTGAACATCTCTCTATAATCGTAATTTACGATCGAGGTATTTGGGTAATCTCGATAACATCCCTTACATAATCTCCTATATTGCTACCTAGATCGCATCGATTTGAATATTTTTTTTTTTTTTGATAATTGTTACATAATGTCAATACATCATATATGATAATAGACAAATCGATAATATTATAAGAAAATTACAAAATTGACATTCAACAATGTATGCCGCCATATACCAGTGGTTTACATTCATACGTCGTGATATAAGCGGCGCGATCATCAAATTTTGATCACCGGAAACTTTACTAAACCGCAACTAATCATTGTGTAAATAATGTGCGGTGTGCGCTATATAAAGATGATGGTGCCGGTCGTCTTTAAGTTATTAAGACCCCAATGGCATGTAAAGCAAACAAAAGAAGACAAAAATTAAGTCTACTGTATAATTTGTATATACGTTGTTGGCTTTGGGATGTAATGAAGGTTACGTTACTCGCTTATATGTGAGTATGTCGGATATTCTAATCATTTTGTCTTTAAGATTAGATAAATTACTTTTGCATGCATGATGCGCGATGTTCATCAAACAATTTTTTTGTTGTTTGTCTTAAGTCTTAATTTTTGTTTTTTGCTTCAATTTTAGAGGTCGCACATTATATTGTGCTATGAGTGTATATAAGTTCGCAGATAATTACGATCAATTATCATCGGCAAATATAACGGATAATTGGTGTAAAAAGCGTCAAGTCACTATGCAAGGACTTCTGGTTCTCCATATCCGACGTTTAGGGGCTCATTTGCGTAATATGATACGCTGAAAAACCAAACAGAACCCGACGACGCTGACAGCCTAGTGCGCCGGTTTTGAATTAGTTGACATTTATGACATTACAAGTAGAAATCAGTTCACATGTACAAATTTTTTAGAAATTCTTTGGAAGAAATTTATATGTGTGCAGTTCTTGATAAAAATTTAAGTCCATTGGACAATCATTTGTTCCAGTCCTAGTATACATTTTTAACAGTGTATTTCAATATTCGTTCGTTTTTAATTAAATTCAGTAACACAATAAGTAAAATATCAAAAATCTCAGACATTTTGTGACATAGTGACTATAAACGATAGGACACGTAAATAGGACACATTATTTAATTCAAATCATTAAGCGTTTTTTTTGTTATGACTAGAAGGAATTTTTGGAATTTTAAACAATTATGGTGAATTGGATTTGAAAGGAAATTTTTTGGACACTACATTAAGTCAAATAGCAAAAATCAGATAGTCAAATATTAATCCGTGTTTCTTTGTTGTTAGACATACACAGTCTCTGGCTAAAAGATCGAAGTTGTGTTAGGTGGCAAAAATTCCAATCGTATTGCTTGTAGCTGAAGCTTTGTATGTGATGCACAAGCAGTATAGCTTGTTCATCTTTAGAATTTGCTTTAGAATTTGCCTCATAACGTACATTGCCCATGTGCACGTTTTTGAAGCAAATTTCGTTTAACGGATCCGTCCATGTTAGCTGTTCACCCTTAAATTTCAAAAAAGGTCAGTCCCATCCGCGTTGCAAATTTTATTATCAGTGTATCCATGTAAAGTTGGCCAAACCTTCTTTATCCAATCTTCTACGATTGCTATTGGAGCCGAACTTATTTCCCCTGATATTTGGGAAAACACTATTCCATGCCGTAGTCTGAATTGGTAAATCCAGCGTTCCGAGCAATTTGAGTTGGATTTTTTTAATAATTTTGCCAAATTCAGTTACTTTTTGCTGAAGCAATGGTCCATTTATCGGTACATTTTGATTCCGTTGTAATTTAAACCACTCTAACGGAGCTTGGTCAATATCGTTATGTGAAACGGTTTTGATTCTCTTCATTTTTATTGATTGAAACTAAAAGCACTTACATACCGGGTGTTTCTTTTAAACTGAGACGATCAAATATCTCAAAAAATAGCCACTCTATGGAAAAAATGTCCATAATCAAAATTTAATCATACCGCGGGGGAAATACATACATTAGTGCAAAAAATAGTCCCCCACCCCCCGCTTTGTAGGTGGGGCTGGGGTAACTTTTAAACTAAGATAGGAAGCCATATTTTTTATTGCAGATACGGATTCTACGACTAAAAGTACGTAAGATTTGAATGAAGTATTTTGTTCGGTTCATGATAGATGGCGTTGTAATCGACTAAATTCAATTTTTTCAATTTCTTCTTCTTAGAACACACGCATTCGATTCTGCAATACTTTTGAAATAAAAAAACATCACGTTTTCATTGGATATACTCGAAATTCGTCATCAAAACAATTTATTAATGTAAATGGCACGTGAATAAAATAATTTTAGCTTAAAATAAGTGTTCAAAATGATTGCCTGCGACTTCAATACACTTATTAATACGCACTTCCAATGATTGTACACAACTGAGAAGTGTGTTTGGTTGAATTTCAGCACACGCATTTCTGATTCGCTCAATCATGTTCTCATGTATTGTTGGTTCTTGTTTGTAAACTTTGCCTTTGAGATAGCCCCACAAAAAGAAATCTGGCGAAGTAAGATGTGGTGATCTGACGTATTTCGTACAAGTATTTCACAGGACAACCATCATGTTGAAACCACATGTTCCGTCTCACTTCTAAGTTCAAATTTTCAAGTAATATTGGTAGTTCATTTTCCTAAAAGTTTCGGTACATTTGAGCATTCAAGTTGCCTTCAATAATGTGGGGGCCTATGAGTTTGTTGCCAATTATTCCACACCACACGTTGACAGTCCAAGGACGCTGATGTTCAACTTGACGAAGCCAGTGCGAACTTGTAACACTCCAATAATGCATGTTGTGTCGATTAAACGTTCCATGGTTTGTAAAAGACGATTCGTCAGAGAACATTACGCAACGAAAAAATTGGGGTTTTGTTGTATTTGTTCACGTGCCCATTGACAAAAAGTTACCCAATTTTGGAAATCAGCGCCATGAAGATCTTGGTGTAAAGACACATGAATTCTCCAAACACTGGTGAGGGACATTCCGGAATCGCGAACTATGTCTTGTGTACTAACATGAGAATTATGAGTCACTGCTGCCAATACAGCAATTTCATTATTTTCTCCAGTGACTGTTGCTCTACGGGTCCTCTTTTTCGGTTGCACATTTCCATCAGTAATAAATTGTTTGATAGTACGGCCAACGAATCCTATCCGGAAAACGTTGAGCGTAAATAGCAACAGCATTTTCAAGATTTCTGCCAGCTTCTCCATAAACCAGAACCATTTCAATTTCCTCTGGTAGAAGTGAAATTGGCCGATAAGATTTTCTATCATTCGGTGGCTTCACGGAGCAGGTTCACAGGCTTACAGATGTCATTGAGAATACATTAGAAAGGAAAAAGGTTTGCTCTGGTATCTTCTTAGATGTGGCACAGGCCTTCGATAAGGTATGGCACAGAGGTTTACTCTTTAAACTACATAGAGATTTACCAAAACAATATTACATGATTTTAAAATCATACATAGAGAATCGCCACTTTCGGGTGAAATATGAAGATGAATACTCCGAGCTAAAAAAGATCTCGGCAGGAGTCCCACAGGGTAGTGTTTTGGGACCAATTCTTTACTTACTCTACACCAGAGATTTACCTCATTTAAACGATGTTACCGTTGCAACATTTGCTGATGACACTGCAGTTCTCTCAGTAGGAGACACTATCGAGGAATCGACAACGAAACTTCAAGAAGCATGTGACAAAATCATAAAATGGACAAAAAAGTGGCGAATCGGGCTCAATGAATCAAAATCCACGCATGTGAATTTTACTAATCTAAAAGTCAGTTACAAACCTGTAATCATTAACGGTCAGCAGATTCCGTATGCAAATAAGGCTAAATATCTAGGGATGACCTAAGATACCAGGCTCAGATGGAAAGAGCACGTTAAAAAGAAAAAAGAAGAACTTAATATCAAATATCGAAAAATGTATTGGCTGCTCGGGAAAAACTCGGAATTGTCAACCGAAAATAAATTGCTACTATATCAACAGGTGCTAAAGCCTGTATGGACTTACGGAATACAGCTCTGGGGCTGTACAAAGAAAACCAACACTAAAATAATACAAACTTTTCAAAACAAAGTGCTACGTGGTATAGTTAACGCTCCGTGGTACATTAGGAATGATGACCTTCATCGGGATCTAAATATCCCGACGGTCCAAGAAGAAATAAAAAAACTTGCAGTAATACATGGACAACGTATTTATCAACACGTAAATGAAGAGCTTCGTGGTATGTTGGACACCTCCCATGCAGTAAGACGATTGCAGAGAACGAAACCAATTGATTTAATGGATTAAGGACACCAAAGCAAAGACTACTTCAGTAAATAACCTATAAATGGAGCCGGCCAATGGGCGTCTTCTCATTCACAAGTGATTAAATTAAGAAAGAAAAATTACTATATGAATTGTATTCAGTTGTAATAATTTAAATAAAAAAAAAAAAAAAAAAAAATTTACTCTGGCACAGTTAAACGCTCCATTCTAAAGTATTTTATCGTTTATTTTGCAATTACGAAAAACATGAAGATAAGAAATACATAACACAAACGTTAAATGTGATTTACAAAACTGAATAAACTGTTTTGATGACGAATTTCGAGTATTTCCAATGAAAACGTGATGTTTTTTATTTCAAACGTATTGCAGAATCGAATGCGTGTGTTCTAAGAAGAAGAAATTGAAAAAATTGAATTTCGTCGATTACAACGCCATCTATCATGAACCGAACAAAATATTTCATTCAAATCATACGTACTTTTAGTCGTAGAATCCGTATCTGCAATAAAAAATATGGCTTCCTATCTTAGTTTAAGTTACCCCCGCCCCACCTACAAAGCGGGGGGTGGGGGACTATTTTTTTGCACTAATGTATTTCCCCCGCGGTATGATTAAATTTTGATTATGGACATTTTTTCCGTAGAGTGGCTATTTTTCGAGATATTTGATCGTCTCAGTTTAAAAGAAACACCCGGTATAGATTCACGATTCTTCCATATCATAGATATAATAGAGTGTACAACTCCAAATTCACACGCCAGATTGGTAATCGATTCTCCAGCTTCTAAACAAAACGGTTTCTTCTCAACGATAAATGTTTCCCGTTTTGTGGTTACTGAAATCCTTTTCAATGTTGAGGCTAAAACAAATAATTATTCATTATGGACCCCTTGTACACATTCAATATTAGTGAGGAAAATATCGTGCAAAAATATGGCGCAAAAATAATTCATCCTGCGGAATATCAATGCTCAATATCCCCTTACACGGTCAGTAACATTACCCAACATGGATTATTGGCAAATTAAATTGATTCCGTAATATTCCCTTACACAATCATTGCATTAAACACAACTTCAAGAAATATTTAGTGTTTATAACTTCGAATAATTAATGAAATAAGTTATATACACGGTGTTTGGTGTGCGGATCGGCAAGTTTTTTTTTTAAATTACCCAAAATCTCGGAGTCAGAGTTAAGTAAATACGTTTTAAGTTATTGATACATTTTTAATCACCTTCATTTATTAGATTTTGTTCAAAATGACCGCCTCCACGCCGTATGAATGCTTGGAATCTTTTTTTATCTCCACGATTGTCGTGCGAAGTTGCATTTCATTTTCCATTTTCTCAAATGTGGCGCTTATCCTTTCAACTAAAATTTCTCTTGAGAGAGTCTCTCATTTTTCTCCTGGCTTTGGGAATAAATGATATAAGTATTCTCTAACCGTTCGTTATTGTGTAAATTCACAATCCCCTCATGTTTGAAGTTAGACTCATCTGTCCACAAAATCCTTTTCAAAAAAACCTATTATCTTCAACATCTGTATGCAGTATAAATCAACAAAACTCCAGCCGTGTAGCATTATCACCGTCTTCGAGACCTGGAACAATTAACAATTTAACAAGAACCACGTGAATCACACGGGCCCTTCTGGTGGCAGATAGTGAAATATCGACTAAACAGTTCAAGGCAATTAACACTCAGTTTACGTATTTTTTAAAATCTATCAATAATTTAAAAGGTATTTTCTTACAACCCTGACACAAATAACCTGGACAAAATAGTATCTCTTATTTTGACCATAAAATGAGTGATTTCTATGACATGTAGTATACCATTGTAAAGGGCATATACTAGAGAATTTTTTAAAACAAGGCGAGTTTTTGGGTAATTTAAAAAAAATCTTAAAAATATCATATCTCAGTTACCGTGACACTTAGAACATTAGTTCTATGGGATGAAAGCTTCCAAATGACCCCCCAATATGCCAAAGATTTTGTCGGTCCACGTGCCAAACACCCATTAATAAACGTATTTTAACACAAACTATCAAAAATAAATACAGTAAAATATTTCCACTAACTTTAAAACTGTGACTTGGGTGACATGTATTCTCATGCATCTACCTTAAATTTTTCTTACCTTTATAAATTTTCGTCGCTTTAAATAAATTTTTTGTATTTTTGGAACGTAAAATCAATGTCGTTATAGGCGAGTGGTCAATTTAGGTGAAGTCGTTTTAAGCGAAAGTACTTTACATGGCAAGAATAGCAAAACCAAAGGACTTTGAAATTTCGTCACTATAGTCGGATGATCGTTATATCCTTTTGAAAAGGTTCAAAAAGGCCTAAAATGCAAGTGCCACCCATAAAAATGGTTGGTGGAACCTGGGTTTGGATAGCGATAATCAAAACGCTGATCTGTTTGCCGAACACTTAGAAAATACCACCACGGACAAGCGGATAATAAATATTTAACACTTATAAGCAAAATAGACGAGGTATCTGTGCTACGCGCTTGTCCGAAAGAAATTAAACAAGATGTAAAAAATCTCAAAGATAAAAAAGTCCCTAGATACAATGGATTGGAAATCAAATCTATCTCATTTGAAAGACGAAGCCTATATAAATCATCCGATAATAGTGGAATATTGTTACCAACTCTGCGATGCCTTGTTATTGATTGTTAAAAGTAAACCGATGCCTTGTTATTGATTGTTATAAGTTCTACTGGTAGTAGTAGTTCTAATGTATGATCATCTACAAATATTTAAATGGGAATAAAGAAAAAATGGTATAAACTGGACGAGGTAGTTGTTGTACGTTTCCTTATAGCATTTTCACTGGCACAAAAATCTTGATCCAAATTTTTGGATTTATTATTTTTTGCCAGAGAACACAATTTTGGATTTTTTTGTTGACGTTTACTCACACATAAATGCGTGGTCATTTTGACAATTGACATGACGTTGAGTATATGTGTGAGTAAACGTAAAACAAAAATCCAACAATTTTTTTGGATTTTTCTTTGATCCATTTTCAAAAAAAAAAAGACAAAAAACGTAAACAAATCCATTTCCAATTCATTCCAATCAGAAAAAAATGTGGATTTTTGTGCCAGTGAAAACGATGTTAGTAAGAAAAAGACGGTGTGCTTCTTGTATAATTGTCATAAGGAAAACCAATTTTTACTTCTATTGTTTTTTTATTTTACTTAAAATTCTTATAAGAAATAATTTAACAGTGTAATTACTAATACGTGAGCACGATTGATGATATGTGAAAGAAATAATAAAATGTTTGAATAGTATTAGTATTTAGTTATAACAAAATCACGGAGTTTCTTCTAAAATGCCTCTCTATGGAAATGGTGGCCATATATCTATCTGATAAAATGCCATATGGTACCTTTGTGAAGATAGCCTAAAATTCCAGCTCTCTCTATATTTATTATAGTATTTTCGAGTAATTGGTAAAGTCTATTGGAAGAAAATCGTTTCATAAGTTTTCTATAAAAATTGAGGACCAAATTATGGTCAGGGTAGTTAAACTATTTGTTCCTTTCTCCAAAAATGTCCCAGTATTTTAATACAGGGAAATTTGTTCTAATATTTATTTTGAACAGGGTTAGGAACTATGACCTCCACTGACATCGTTACATTTGTGGGGACGACCTGCACCCGAGATAGTCTCATGAAGCTGGGATCAACAATTCCTGTATCCGTTAAACTCGAATATTCTTAGCATTGTAAATTCCAAGCAATTTCCCCTCCAAGGTTCTAACAAAATTTGCAAAGTTACCCACCTTACGCGCTAACATCAACGATGGCGACCGATGTGGACCAATGTGGGTAATTTTCAATTAGTGGATTATTTTGTCGCGAACTAGATTCAATCAATCGGCTTTAGTCACCATCTGGATTCGGAAGTTGAGTCCACAACCCGCCATTCATATGTGGTCAATTTGCTTGACACACTCTTCACCTATAAAATACGGTGAGTCTAACTCAATCTATAACACGGGTAGCTGATGTGACTTTCATGTGATTTGCATTACTGCTAGTCTTAGGCTTTACCAAGTGGTCACAGGTAACTCGAGAGGTTTGACCGTTTGTACAGCTACAGTTTAGAACAGCTGACGAGAGCTCACAGCAAAAGGCTCTAGACAAAGCATCCGGTACCATCAACAGAGCCCTTTCAGTAGCCGTTATGGAAATCGAACGCCTGAGAAATGGTAAAAGTGTACCCTTCTATATTTGGGTGATACTTTTGAACGTTCAATACCGTGGCGTAGCATTCGAGCTCACTCACATAATAATTTTGCGGTGCTCCATTGAGCTTGTACGAAATATATTTTATGGGGTGCTCTCCGCCGGCCGAATCAATTAGACACAGTACTGTGTAACAATACCTATCCGACAGTACTGGCGTTGCACTATATAAAAATGGTCAGCCGTAATCGGAATTGGCTAAAGCAAGAGCAGTAGACAAAGCTTCTTCCTGTGAATTAAATGATTCTTCTGCGGCAACAGGCTATTTTAGCTTAGATGACTTGCCAGTAAGGTTAGTAAGCGAAATTTTGTATGAAGCGACGGTACCGAGTGGTATCGTGTATGATCCAGTCAACCCAAGAATCTGTTGATAAGTGGAAACGGGTACGCATCCTTGTCATTGTTCACTTCTCAGGCAGCCAGACAGAGTCTTTGACTCTACGATAACGTCCAGCGCGAGCATTCGATCTAATTCATCGTATATACATCACCTTTTGCGCCTCGCCGAAGATACTGCATAAAACCGATGTTTTGTGGGTTTTGCGTTATCTGTATCGATTGTGTGTAACAGAAGAGTGGTTTTGCCAATCTCTAGTTTTTCAGTAGACAAAGTCATTACCAACACTTTCAAAAAAATTTTAAAAAAAATTATTTGAAATATAATTTACAATCTTTTTATTTTAATCGTTTTTCTTGTAATCGATAAACTTTCAAAAATATTTGCAACAAACGAAAACGCTGTTATGGAAGTTGCAACTTCAAGTGGGCCGATCTCGGCCAAAAATCACTGGGATCCTCCAATTTATTGAAAAACTTTAAGTATAAAGTTTTATCCTGGTTTGGTCAATCCATTTGAGCTGTAGAAAACCAATAGACATTTAGTCTACACGGCACCGCACGCATATTTTACAAAACTAACTTTTGTAAACTTCATCGATATAGCGAGTGGTAAAACTGCGAAAAATCTCGAGGCCACAATTTTTCGTGAATAATGATTGTTCGTTCTGTTTTTGAATTTTTTAAGTATCATGGACATGTCATAATTTTTCCCTCAGCTCCGAAAATTTTGACTGTCTTGATAGTTTTTATCTATCATGGTAGTAAAATTTTCGAGACTGGGAGCACAAACTGATAGAAAACGTCGTCAGAATAGTAGTAATTGGTGCTGCCATTTCATTTTTCGCGGACCTAAAGTGGGCTAACTTCACATATGGCTTTCTTTATTCAATAGTAAGGGATTTCCTACAACTTTTTTAATAAACTTCGAATTTTAGTTTTTTGAGTAGTTTTAATATTTAGTAATGATAAAAATACTCAGTAATTGTTCTAAACGATACGATTCTCTATGAAAATGGTGTCCATATGTGTGTCTAATCAAATGGGACGTACACCTTTTCTAAATCAACAGCAGAAGGGTTTCCCAAAAAATGTTTCAATAAACTTTAAATTTTACTTGTTAGTTTTAATATAGATATTTAAACTAAAGAGTTACACGAACTAACTTCTGGCAAGTTTTACAATGCATTTTCTTGAAGCTAAAACATTACCTCATTGAGCCTCTCCACACTTTGATTCTTTCGTCGTGATTATATGACTCCAAAAATCAATCGACTTGTTTTTTGATTTATTTGTACAGTAAAAAAAGATAATTTTTTGCTGTGTAAATTGGTACCTTGGTTGAAAAAAAATATTTTTCTACTAGAAGCAAAATTAATCTCAAATTCAGAATTTACAAATAAACAAAATGGCCTTGAAATATTTTATCTTTGTAGTAAGTATAGTGCGAGAATCAAGTAGGATGAAAAACAAATTTTGTTGGAAAAAGAATTACAAATTTCCTCGCCACAAAACTAGTTTGTAGATGAAGAGGAAGGAAACGAAGAAAGAATCATGATGAAGGAATCAAAGTGTGGAACGGCGGATTTGTAAATTTCTCTGAGGATGATAGTTTTGACATATTTTTCGGTTCTTTAAAAATAGATATTTCATTATGTTTTATTTTGATCATAAATAAGTCGTACTGTAGTTTTTTAAGAGAAAAATATAGTTTTAATAGTGAAATACATTAACACAAAGTAATTAAAATATATGTGCCCAAATGCATACAGTTGCAAAAACAAAATAAATTGTTTTCTTATTTTTGTTGCATTTTGGCACAAAGGTGTCGCACGTTTAGCAATAAAAAATGAGTCAAAATACTTTTGTTGTACAGCGCACGATTTAAACAAATTGTGGGTGAGAAACTTTCAAATAACCGCACAGCACTTGACCCATTCGTATTATAATTTCAAAACCAAGAAATTGGGAAAAAAAGTTAGATAAAAACTGTGCACGTGACGTTGAAAAGTCAGCACCTGTAAAATTATTTTTCCCACAACAGCTTTGCCTTTACTCCATGCCAACCCCGTGAATGCGATTCAAAGAACATCAAATAATTAAATGAAATTATCATGTGTTTTCCATCTTGTAGCGCTATGCTGAAACCGATTATTAGCGAGTTGCACTAATAATACCTGTGTTTCTTGACGCTTGTTCTGATCCAGTTCATGTTTCATGAAAAAACACAACGACGCTTACTAGATTTCACATCGAATTTGTGATCTAAAACAAAAATGGGATCAAGTTTTTCATGTAAAATTTGAACTGATCCGGATCAGTGGGTGTCATGAAACATGGCTAATGTTGACTTAGTCATTGAAGAAAATTTTACTGCATGAGTTGTCGCACACAGACGAGGTTTCAACAAAAATTTCCAACTGGATTGGACAGGCAAATTTAGGTGGGCTCCTCCGCTTCAGATGCAGAATGTAGCGATAGTTAATTTGTTGCGCCTGATTCTGAAATTACATCATTTATAAAAATTAATGATGCACAGCTTAGATAGCTTGGAATGGGGCGGGGGGGTACACAAGAAAATAATGCTTCTATATCGAAGAATTGATGATCTCATTTAAACATAAAATTAGGGCTATAATGTGTAAATGTTCGGTAAGTGTCCACGGCTTAGTTTTCACTGAGTTCCAAGAAACGAGCGCGTACTGTATATTTGAAAAAAATAAAATAAAATAGTTTTTATTAATAGCGTTTTCTGTGGCAGAAAAATCTTGATCCCGGATAACGTAAATTTTGGTCTGAATCTAATGAGATACCATAATCAAATTTCAAATCGATGGAACAAGAACTATCCAAATCAAAGAAAAAAACGGAAGAGAAACTATACATGGAAGAAATAGATTTAACATCGAAATGTGACAATTTTAGATATAAGTAGGCCGGCCACTCATGAAAATTTATCGCCTCTTGAAATATTCAATCTGTTCTTTAATGATGAACTTTATAGCCTAGAGGTCCCAATGTCAGCCTAGAGGAAATAAAAACGTTCTTTATGACTCTAGTTTTGAGTGGTTATAATGATCTATCTCGGTGACACTTGTACTGGGAAACAGAGAGTGATGTACATTGTGAAATGGTTGCTAAAACAGTGCCTCGAAACAGATTCTCCTTTCTAATAAGTAATTTACACGTGTGTGATAACTCAAATTTAGACCCAATTGATAAATTTGCTAAAGTTCGTGTACTACTACTTTAGAGCATGCCCTCGTGGAGGCGTTATAGCATCGACGAGGCAATGGTCCCGTATTATAAGCAGCACGACGCGAAGCAATTTATTAGCGGAAAACCGATTAGATGGGGTTATAAATTACTGATTGGAGCCACGATCCGAGGGATAAATAGTCTGATTCAACCCTTATCAAGGAGGAGATAAACAAAAGACGGGATACGAAGATATGAATTTGGGCACTAAAATTTTATTGCAATTTTGTAACGCATTACAATCCCGAAATCTAAATATTGGATATTCATTGTTTTTCGACAATTTTTTCACCAGTATCGAGTTGTTTAAATAGCTAAACAAGAGACATTTGAACGGAACAGGAACATTCAGAGAAAATCGTTTATTCAACTGCCCTCCTCGTAATAATAAAAGATTTAAAAAGGCGGAACGTGGGTCTTTTCTATACGGCTTCCGTGAGAAGAAAACATGGTGGTCTGCAAATGGAATGACAACAGTGTGATGATAATTGGATTAAATTTCATCCCGGTGTATCCAACCGGTGAAATTGGTGAAAAGATATTCCAGTAAAGAAAAGAAAAAAGGTGTAAGTCTTACAGCCGGGACTGATACATAAGTATAACAAAGGAATGGGTGGTGTTGATCGGTCCGAAAAAGTGGCATTTTCCTTTAATTACCCACAGCGTTGATATGCCGATGAAAAATGCTTGACAGTTACATCGGAAAATAGGCGGAAAATTATATATCGCAACTTTTCGTCGTATGATAGCCTTTTTTAATTTTGAAGCAACAGCAGAAGTGCCATACTTTAGGTAAGCGGTTACATTTTATCCTTGAAAACAATGATTCCAGATACGATAGGTATGATCATTGGATTCACCCTCAGCTTTCTAGAACAAGATGCCGATTGTTCCATAAGCAGAAATCCCGGAAATGTTCGAAATGTAACGTTGCCTTACATCTAGAATGTTTCCAAAAGTGACATACAAAAGAATGAATTAATAGTTTTACAAGTTCCTGAATTCAACTAATTTTATTTTGAATAATCTATTATTATATTTTTTTTTCTGATGAAAAATGATGGTTTTGTTTTTCCAGAACCCTTCGAAAAAAGATGATTTACTACCTTCCAATATTATAATGTTCAAAATTCTTCTCAAAATCTCAAAAAAAACATGGTCAATTTGATGTTTTTTTTCAAGTTCAAGAAGTTCATTTCTTTATACCAACATATGGTACCTACCGTGCCACAGCAAGTAAGCAGTAACAAAAATTATTCATTCCAAATGGTGATAAAAAAAATAATTAAACATAGTTAATGTTAATCTTGTACATGCAACCTTTCGCTGATGATTTTCTAAAATCAGATTCCCAAATAAGCGACGAACCCGTTTTTATTGAAACAACAAAATTTCGATTTCGTTTTCTCTGAAGGCTTGGAAAATTATGTTACAGGCTACCCAATTATATGAAATGGTACAGGGGCACGAAATCTTCGACTGCGGATTAATCGTTAGACTGTATTAAAATTTCTAATTTTACGCAAAATTTACCGTCAGTTTGCCAATTACAGGTGGAAATTTAGTAAAATGCTAGTTTAAGTATAGAAAGCCATATTGTTCAGCAAAATCTAAATCGGGGAAGCACGAATGTGAGCACCTAAGCGAGATAAATATGGGCCGCTATTGTTTTAGCTCCAAAACCAGTTTTGCCCTGACTCGTACACCTCGTTCGACTGTATATAGACATTCGATTTATATTTTTTATTTTAATTTTTTCACCAAATAGGCATTTTAAAACGTTGTAATGTAATCGATTGCAAAAAATATTTAGATATACAAAATAGATAAATTACAAATGGATATCTGTAAAATGTATGTACATATAAAATCTCGTTCTGTACAATGCAAAAAAAAAAATAAAAATAAAAAATAAAGTAAAATGGAAAATGTAACATTAAACTTGTCTGCGTGCAGAGTTTAGATGTATACAGAGAGGCAGCAGCGCAGCAACAACAAAAACCAACTTTTCCATTCTAAAAATGTGAAAATTATTTATGTAACTATATGCAATATTTATACAACAACAGGTAAATCGTATAATGTAAGTTGTAAAACTATTTCGTATGTTTGCTACTTTTGTTTGTTACTAGTTTTAAGATAAATATATATTGGAGAATGCATGTTGAATATAAATTAGATCTCTGCTTGCTTATTACAATTTTTTTACTTTTATTTTATGTACCATTCTGGCTTTTTCTTGATTTTCAATTTGCTTTTCCATTACATAACCACAAAATCGAATAATATATCAATTTTAAAAATAATCACAGTGCAGCAGTTTGGATCGGGTGTGTGATGGCATGCGATTGCTTAATGGACGTTGTAGAAAACTTCGATAACATAACACACAATTTTTTTTATAATTTGCTAATCATAAAGTGGAAAAGCTTTATCTTAATATATGACAAAACCAATAAAATATTTATTGACATGTTGGTTGCGGTTCTCTATAAATTTTGCATTATCGATGCGGAGATGAAAATGTAATCGCGCATCGTGACTTTAAATTTCAATAAATTTATTTTTACAATGTTTGATTTTAACGTGACGATAAACGTGCAGATGACATACAATAATTCTTCTTTAAAACTTGTTTTATGAACTTGAATTGCCTTTTGAAAATTTACCGATATACCACAACAAAATATTTTTTTTTTTATTATTATTTAATCTTTACAATCTGTTCTGGGGCCGAAGCACTCAATATTTTTTTGCAGATCTTTTTTCACGCCCTTATCTTACACGGTCACCCGCATAATCGAGGATGTACGGCTATATGTCCGATTTTATCATCATCTGCTTGAGTTTTGCTCGAAATCTGTTGATGAAAACTCCCTTTTGCATCCGCTGCTCCTATCGCGAACCACCTCCCGATCTAAACGTCAAAACTTTGACCACTGTGCCTTTTGGTTGGTAAAAATAACATTTGAAAATATATTAGAATTTTTATTAGAATATGAAAGACCTCAATTTCAAAAAAAAACTCTTCCGCGTCATTCCTCGAGTCAACTGTCATAAATATTTTTGTCCAAATTGGCGTAAAATAAAATTACATTTTTTACATAAATAATGGTAAAAAATTGTAAATAATGAGCTAATGCAGTGCCATCTACAATTAATAGTAATTTAATCTATTTAAAAACAATACTTATAGCACACATTATCGAATTACAAAATTACAAGACGTAATAAATTTAATAAAGTAGAAACGTGGTGCCATCTATTTAAAACTATTAGAATTAATCAGGATTATTTTTAATCGGTACAATAACCTTCGGTTTTAAACGAAGTGACTGCGATGACGACGAAAATTTACCATTCCATGAAAATGCATCTCGGTTACTTCCGTCGTAGGTCTATTGAAAATAGGCGACTTCTCTTGGGTGCGGCTTTTATTGGTCACATTAGTTGAGCTTGGAACCATGAGTTTTTAGTACTAGAACACCATTCTATAAACTAAATCATTCAACATCATTGAGGACCGATGATTGACTTTAATTTATCAAAGGATAACTTCAAAATATCATGAAGAATTATTTTTAAAATTTTTAAATATTAAATCAAAATTTGATTTATATTTTTTGCCTTAACAAATTTTCAATATATTATACAGAAATACGAATGGACCCAATTTTTGTGGAGGTAAATAAGCACTATAGATATCATTTTCTTGAAGTCAAGGCATCCCAGCGGCAAGCGCCATCCCAAATAAGAAGTTCATACCACCGTTAATATGAAAATTGAATGGATGATCGTTGATTCAGTTAATTGCCTAAATTCAAACAAGCTTATAATAATTTAATTTAGCATTCAGCTTTCACCCATTTTATAGTAACATAAATCGGGGTGAAGTTACCAAGACGTTGGAATTTTGGATTTTATTACGAAATATTGAATTCTTTTAAGGCGACTTTATGTAAACCACATCAAAGTTTCCCGGATAAATTTAACTGAGAATATTGAAAAAGCGTAAAAATAACCAACCAAAATATTTTTTTGTAAACAAACTTCCCCTTTTATATTTTTTTATTAAATTTTGATGCAGAGATGCCAGTTTACAAAACAAAAATTGTAAATGATGTGGTTAGGATAAATTTAGCTTACTTAATCTAAGAAAATGGGCAAATAACAAAAAAGAATTGATAACACATCTACCTAGAAACGCTCGCGAAGATGGGCTATGCTCCATAAACATCGATGAAACAATTAAGACGCTCGGAATAACCTGGAACCCAGTTTTCGACAATTTTGGGTTTAAAATATCATTGTCCGAATAAAAGAACCAACAAAAAGGAGCATATTGGCAGAAGTAGCCAAACTATTCGATCCATTAGGATGGTTTGCACCCATCATCATAGAAGCAAAATTATTAATGCAGAAACTATGGATAGCTGGTGTCGGATGGGATGGTAATCTAAGTATTGAACTACAACAACAATGGAGTAAATTCAAAGAAGGTTTGAATGATATTGAAAATATTACCATAAGCAGATGGATAGAACACAGGCAACAAGGCGAAAGTGAGCTACATGGATTCAGCGATGCATCAGAGAAGGTATTTGCAGCAGTGGTATACTACAAGACAATAAATCCCCAAGGCACACCGGTCGTTTATCTAATAGCAGCAAAGACCAAGGTCGCTCATATAAAAAACAGAATATCGTTACCAAGGTTGGAATTATGCGGTGCCGTACTAATACTATTGGCAAAGTTATTAAAAACAGTTCAAGATGCCATGAATTTGGAATACGCTACTACCTATGCGTGGACGGATTCGATGATAACGCTTGGATGGATAAAAGGCGATCCCAGTAAATACAAAACTTTTGTGGGTAACAGAATAGCTGAAATTCAGTCGCTGATGCAACCAAGTCAGTGGTATTATGTAAAATCCAGTTATAACCACGCAGATGTAGCTTCACGTGGCATGAACGTACAAAACTTGCGCAACTATAAACTTTGGTGGGAAGGAACAAGCTGGTTAAAAAACTCAAATTAGCCATTAGCGCTTGAACCAACTGAAGAAGCAGTCAATGAGGAACTAAAACATATTGCTTATTTATCAACGCACCTCCTCAACCAAAGTTCATAGACTTTTCACGATTTTCATCGGCTCTTAAAATCAAAATACCTATAGCGTACTGCTACAGATTTATTACTATCATTAAAAATCGAATACGTCAAGTTCCTGGAGAGATACCCAGTTTTCTAACAGTAGATGAACTAACCAGATCACACAATGTAATCATAAAAACAATACAAGATTCGGAGTTCGCCGCAGATATTAAACTCCTCAAATCAACGAGTAAAGCCAGAAAAAACAGCAAACTATCATCACTAAATCCATTCATGGACGAAAATGATTTGTTGAGGGTCAGTGGTAGATTACAAAAATCTCAACTTAAGTATGATCAAAAGCATCAGCTAATTCTACCAAAAAATCATATTTACTCAAACCTAATCACAATTGAAGCACACCATCTTGTATTACACGGAGGCGTACAAGCAACTCTAGCACAAATACGTTCAAAATATTGGATTTTGGATGGTAAACGTCTAGTACGCACAACAATCCACAATTGTGTAAAATGTTTTCGATTCAGAAGAGCAGCATCAGAACAGTTAATGGGTATGTTACCGGAAGCTAGAGTCACTCCTTCTGCCCCATTTTCTAATGCCGGCATTGACTACGCATGTCCATTTGCAATTCGTGTATCCAAAGGAAGAGGAAACAAGTCCTACAAGGGATATGTCGCATTGTTCATTTGTTTCTCTACGAAAGCAATTCACTTGGAACTGGTGAGTGAGCTAACAACAGCAGCATTCCTGGCAGCATTTAGAAGATTTACTTCAAGAAGGGGAACGCCTTTAAACATATACAGTGACAACGGTACCAACTTCGTTGGAGCTCGGAACACACTAAGTAAGGAGCTACAGGTGGCTATACAACAAGCAAACAACAACGCAGCTCAGGGAGCAGCTAACTATGGGACAAACTGGCATTTCAACATCCCGCCCGGTAGTCCCCACTTCGGAGGCATGTGGGAATCTGGAGTCAAATCAACGAAAGGCCACTTAAAGAAAGTGATCGGTGAAACAACACTGACCTACGAGGAGTTCAGCACCGTATTATCACAAATTGAAGCATGTTTAAATTCCAGACCGATTCTTTCACTGTCAAGCGATTTAGATGATTTTGATGCTTTGACACCTGGACATTTTTTAATCGGGAGACCACTGATTTCACCCTCTGAGTCAGACAAAACCAACATAAGCCCAAAACGCCCAAAACAAAGGTGGACTCTACTTTCAAAGATGACTCAAGGATTTTGGAAAATATGGTCTAAGGATTACTTGAACAGTCTACAACAAAGGTACAAATGAAAAGAACCAAAAGCAAACTACAGGATTGGTCAGCTAGTTCTAATAAAGGATGAACAACTTCCACCTACAAAATGGGCAATGGGAAGGATAACAGATACTCATCCAGGGTCAGATGGTCTAACCAGAGTGGTATCAATAAAGGGCCCAAAAACATCATCTTCAAGAGACCGATAACAAAGATAGGTCTCCTTCCAACTGAGGATAATCAAGATCCAACAAGCAAATCAGATGAAGATGTAACAGTAGATGACAACAAGGTAGGACAACACAAGGTTGGCAGGTCTCGAGTTGCCAGGGTTACCAAGAAGATCTATGCACCACTACTCATATTACTAATTACGTTCAGTTTTTGCAATTCGAGCGCACTACCATACAATATCACAACGTTCGAAAATCAACCAGGTATCTATTTTGAATCCATTGGAGTGCTCAAACTTACAAACAACGATTGGAACATAATAGTGTATTATAATCTAACCAGCTATTATGCAGAACTGGCTGCCTATAAGCGTTCCATAGACAGACTAGCTAAATATTGTTCATATCCTGACGACAACTTCACAAACTCGAGTATCACTAAAAGATTAAGAGAAAATACATGTGGACTAATAGAACCATCGTTCGAGCAATCTTTACAAGAAATGGAGCACAAGAATGAATTGCTTCACCACCATAAGGTGAGTTTTGGAAGAAGCAAACGTGGACTTTTTAACTTAGGAGGAAATATAGCCAATGAGTTATTTGGGGTACTAGATGGCAGGGCCGCGGTACGTTATGAGGAAGAAATAGAAAAACTCAAGATGAACAACAACCATTTCACGGCATTATTAAAGAATCAAACGTCAATCATAGATGCGACTATAAACGTCTTCAAAAATAGAGAAGAAGATGTCAACAAGCATTGGCTGGTGTTCAAGAATCAGTTAGAAGAGGCGTTGGAGAGCAACGATGAAAAACGCAACTTTCTAACTCTATCAATACATACAATGTTACGCATGATTGCATTCAAGGAGATTCAAGATACACTGATAGAAGCAGTATTGGATACGCACAATAGAATCATTACTACGGGGCTTTTAACGACCCAACAACTGAAAAAAGAAATAGATTTTATGACGAGAAATCTACCACCTGAACTAATGCTTCCCAATATCGATGACACAGATGACATATTGGCACTATACCAGCTAATGACAGCCAAGACAAGGCTGCACGGCAAATATTTGATGAGGTGAAGCTGCCATTAGTATATAAGGAAATATACCAAATATATAAGCCCATACCGCTGCCTACCCCCAACAGTCCATCTATATCTATACGGCCACAAATAGAACTTCTCGTGACAGATTTGCATCGGCACACATATTCTTCAATGACAACTTCTGAATGGCAAAACTGTATCAGCACCAACGACTTTAGCATATGCCAGCTAACCCAGGCTATGCATCAGAATCAAGAAGATGATGTTTTATGTGAGCTGCTCCTACTACGACAAGAAAAAGTGAATAACAAATGCGAGGTGGTCAAAAAAAAGACGAACAACATGCCCGCGATACATGGATCCAACTAAGAGATTATAGATGGCTTTATTCAGTACCAGCTGAACGTACGATCAGTATCGTTTGTCAACAAGAGCCATTTTCTACAAAGATATCAAGAAGCGGAATTCTAAGCTTAGGCTCTGGTTGTACACTGAAGGAAAGAACCACCAGCGAAGCAATCGTACTATCACAAAGTATACTCCTCAATACTACCAACATTTAATCTCTCAACAGAAATGACCAAGCAACCACAAGGTTACTCCCATCACTTTCAAGACTTGTCAAAGCTACAAGAAATCGAAGAACTACATAAGGGCAGCAACGATGAATACAAGACAAAGCTTATCTCATCACCACGTGCACCACTATGCACTCACGTATGGGCTCCTTGCGCTCGTACTCATAGGCATAGTCTTCGTGGCAATCAAAAGGAGAATTGATGCAACCAAAACTAAACAAGACAAAGTCACTCCTCTAGAAGCTCTGGTATAAAGCAAGAAAATCTTCACATCTTGGCCGGGGAGAATGTTATAACAACAACACTTATATCAAATTATGACATTGAATATATCAATTTTTCCATATACATATACATCCGTTAAATACTGATGACACGGAATATGTATATCGGTTTCATATTGACTAGGGCATTTACATTTAATTTTACATTTATTTTGCATAATCAATAGTTTTATAAATGATCTTTCTTGTATATAAATCAAATGAATTATGGAATAAATATTAGTTCTTACACAACAGTCAACGTGTTTCTGTCCAGCCCTGACCAGCAGCAAGCGAAAAACATTTTAAGTAATTGTCAGCTATCAAATTTGTGATTTGACCAAAATACGGTCAAACAGTCTGAATTTGCTGGAAAACGACTCACATTGGGACTCAACACTCGCCATTGCCACTGTTTCTGCGCCGGCAAATCAAATTCGAACATTGTTCGCGATCATCATAGCGACGTAACATCCATCGAACACATTGGAATTTTGGAAAAAATACAAGGACGAGACGGCTGACGACATTTGCATCGAGTTCACACTGCAACATCGAAACTGAATGACAAGATACGATGCTTTGATGCTTTGAGCACAAATTCAGCCACTATATTTTTCGGATGGCAATACCTGATAGGAATATGCAATCAGAAGTTCCAACTTCATTGGTTTGTAGAACACTTTTTGTCAGAAAATTGTTCATTCAACGGTCTTTGTTGTTCAATGGAATCGGGCCAATTCTGGATTAGCACAAATTCAGCCAATATATTTTTCGGATGGCAATGAACATGCGTGACAAGAATATGCTATCGGAATTGCTCAGTCTTTGGTTTTACAATAAGGTATTTCTATTTTTTAATTTGTTATTCAACAGAAATTTTATTGAATGGTATACCTCTGTATTTTCCATGTTCAATATAGTATCTTTTAGGGGCTAGTTTGTTTTTCCTCTATTTATGAATGAAAATTTATGAAAATCATATTTCTATGCTAAGCACAAATTTCGTCAGTGTAGCCGCTTTTGTGAAAATTTAAAATTTGGCTTAAATTATTTCTGATTTTTTCTAGAAATTGGGTTTTATTTTTTTCGTCTTTCAGGCGAAATTTGAAATTTTCTTTTCCGGTTTTCCCGGCTCCTGGACTAGCACTAATTTTTTTCCGTGAGCACTAATTAGCACAAATTGGGCTTAATCGGTATACAAAGTTTCATTCTGAAATTCGAAAGTTTCCCTGCTGCAGTTACCCACATGATCAATTGATTGTGTTACCTTATAAGATTTTCCGACAAACTCCACGATTTTAGTAATTTAGTTAAACTAAAACTACCCACACCAAACGAATTTACTTAATTTACCAGAACAAAATCTAGAAGTATCCCATTTTTATGAAAATGTCCAATTTCCACAGAGAGTTTTCCGGGATGTAAAAAAAAATTGTGTTTATATTCTAGTTTTCACTCAAAATTCTTATAAGAATTGTTTTACAGTGTATATATTTTCTAATTCTTGTTTAATTTTGTTATTTTGGACATATTTCGCTGCCATCGACTGAAGTATTTTTTTAACACAAAAACAACATCTGCCGGGCATCTATACGTCACATTTGTGTATTCAGTTTTTCTTATATCGGAAAATTCTATATTGCGACATGATCTAAGATTCCAATGCGTGGCATTTGGTTAGTTGGCCTCATTTGAGCCATTAAGTTGTTGTCTGTGATTTATACCTAATTGACATTTGTAAAAGTGTGACAAGCGCGAAGCGAAATATAAAATGCGAGGTATAATTACACAAAAAAAAGTCGTAAAATTGAAATATTTTTTTATTTTAATTTCGTATAGTGACAAATGATTTATTGCTGTTTGTTGGTGTCAGTCATCTACAAATAATCGATTAGGAGATAAACAGAATAATCACAAACACCCACTTTTACTAGGCGTCAAAAACATTAGAAAGTTAGTATCTACATTACTTTATCCATAATTAAACAAATTGGCTTTACTGGTCTTAGATAAGCTAAACATACAATTATTATTATGCAACTCTGTTTCATGTATATGCGACGCAGGGTGAAATCACAAAACCTCCAAACTTGTACGTTTGTTTGATTACCGAAACATCCTAATTACGATATGTTGCTGTATATGAAGTTTTTGCCCGATAAGCATCTCACATCCATCTCAGTTTCAAAATTTTATTTAATCAACCGACCATGCATCCGGACCACATGTATGCATACGACTATATACATACACGTATGTGAATTAGTTAATAAATAATTGAACAAGTGCCATACCCATTGCATGTCGACAAAAAAAAAATATTATTCGCAATATATTTTTTATACGGGGAACTATATAGAATGTCACCTTGGACTATCTTGATTCGAAATGATTGTCATGATTTTTAATATTTTTGTGTCTTGCATTTTGTATCATGTTAGGTTAAAAATAAATTGTTGTTGTTTTTAATAATAAATTTTGTGTTATAAATTTTTTTGTGGGATGAATTGTAATTTATGGCTAATAATCTAAATACATTAAACGAGCAATATTATATATACATTGAGATATGTATGTAGGTGGGGGGGTTCTATTCATAAAAATAAATACTTTTGTGGGTGAATATCAATTTATTCGACATATGTTTGATGGTCATTCGCGCGCATATCCAGTATATATCACAATGACATATAATGATTGACGGAATATACTTTTGATATTTCGTGTGAGTCGTGCGCACTATATATACACTTCTGGTTTCACATACAAAACAATAGAATTTTCTGGAAATTGCACTAAACACGAAAATGATCAATTTCCTTGAGATTCATTACTTTGTAATTGAATGCTGTATGTAATTTAATTGTTGAAAACGATTGTTAGATTCGGATTACATATAAACATGAAAAATCTATTATTAAATCGCGTCTACATCAAGTGTTCTTATACATATATACAAAGGTGTAATTATAATTTTTGTAATGTAATATAAGATAATTATCCAGCATATATGTGCACAGTGGCGTCTAAATCTTAGATTACCTATATTAAGTCGCCTAGACCCAAATCACAAAAATTTTTTGTATGTGTCGATCGACCGATAATCATTCAAAAAAAAAGGCGCACGGTAGTTCAAAGTTGAATAAAAATCGCGCGATTCACACCACCAAAAAATTATCGTATATACCAATTTGATGATGGATGGATCACGATCTTTAATTTGATTTAACACAAAATTATACGTTACTTGTATGAGGATGGCATTGAGATGCTGCGCAAATTTTAATCGGAATGTTTTGATCGGCGGCGAAGATGCACATATATTTTGACGTGTTATTTAGATTTTTAAACTTTGGTGTATGCAAAAGCTTATTGCAGCGAGAGATTCGTTAGATCACGATTTATATTATTCCGATTTGATTTTAAATTAATAAGGTCAATGATCTCAAATTCTCAATCGATATTTATTTTTATTAAAAACATATTGGTGGGATGAATTCAATCGCCAAAAAAATATTTGCACGGGCGCCTGTGTAAACTGGAGGCTGATGTTGTCACTTTCTTTTATACATGTATATATATATTCATAATCTATAATTGATTTGAGCTGTGTCACCTAGCGTAAAATTTACATATCGCATCGTTTAGAGTGAAATTAATTTTAAATTTCTTTACATGTTGTTGTTGCATTAAGTGAAATTAAGCACCACGCGTGAATTTAAAATTGTCTTGTTCTTATTCTTGAACGTGATTTTTTTTTCTTTTATGGACTTAAGAATTCTTATTGTTCTGCTCTTAATTTCGTAATTGTAGCGCATTTAAAATTAGGTCATTGCCTTTATCGCGTAGAAGGTAATTGTATAGTGGTAATTATTTGGTCTATTGCATTTTCATTTTCAGCTGATACTTATATTATGGAGTTTTCGAACAATTCAGGACACACATTTGTACAAGTGTGTGCCATTTGAAATGTTTAAACAATATTGAGACTCTTTGTATAAAATCTTAATTCGTTGATTCTTGTATGAGTTGCTTTCATATATTTCTGGTATAAATTTTCCACGGAGTTCGAAACTTGATTTTTGAACTCCTTACTCAAAGTTTTAAATAGTGGGGTAGCTAAGTCAACTTAAGAGACTAATTTTACTTATTTGAATCCTGCCCAACTGAAGGAGCTTAAAGTATTTTATAAGGATTGTGTTGGCGGGCTCAGCTCAACAAGGATACATTTTGAAAATGTTGAATTAATTTTCAAACGATATTTCAAAAACATATTTGCCCTACCGGAGCTTGTAAAAACTAAAACTCGCGAATCATTTCATTCAAAGCCATCCATCGACTTTTAAACAACAGTGATCATCGATTAAAAGGTTGTATCGAAGTACTGATCAATAATTTCAAAAATGTGGTTAAATTTCATATGGAACAATTAAGTACATCAAAATGTCAATTAAATGAGCTCAACGATAACTACAAGAATTTAGTAAAGTGTCAAACGTAGTTCGAGGAGAAAGGTGAACCCAGTGAAATTGATATGACACTAAGGAATGAGTTAAAGGCAATGTACATGACTGTTGGCCCGGACATCGAACATCGAATCAACTAATTAACGGCTCCGAGGATCAAACCTCCTGACTCAAGCAATAGTAAATCCTGCACTTCTGATTCAGGTACCTAGGCTCCCTAAAACTGTTCTGGATACCTTTTCTGGTGATTTGATGAAATATACTGATTTCATAAATTCTTTTGATGGCCTCGTACATAACAATCAAAATTTTGCTGATATCACCCAAACCGTGCCCTAAACGGTTGATGGGGCTTGTCAACCATTTTAATTTGCATATTCGCTCTCTAGCGCATATTCAGAGGCATATATAGAGAATTGCGACGACTTTTCAGTATATCTTATTGTGTGATTGTAAAATTTGATGCAGATACGAGGACAAAATGGATTGACCACACACCAACCTCAACTATTCATTCATATGATCGCCAATTTTTTCATATGATTCATCGTTACAAGAGGCATTAAATTGCAGAATCAACCAACTATTCATTCTTTGAAGTCAATTCTCAAAACATAATCTATCGCAATCATCAATGTAAGGACCCAGACAAACTCACACGTTTCACGCTTTCTCAACGAAAATGTTGTCACCGACCTGCACGTTTTGCCACGCTAATATAGTCACTGAATATTCAAGTGCAAACTATTCAAGGCGCTAGACAATCGGAATTATGTTTTAATTGCCTAAAAAAATCACATATGGACAGCAAGTGTCCCTCCAGCAGCACATGTCATGTCTGCCAACGTATGCACCATACCATGCTTCATTTAGATGGCGTCATTAACCGTAACATTGCCATCACGAAGGTTGTCATACATATCATACTTGCTACAGCTCTAGTCATTGTGTATGATAAATTTGAAACTCCGCATTTATCACCCGTGCATTTTTGGACTATGGGCCACAGTTGAATTTCATCACCATCACAGCACTAGCGACGCGTCTTGGCTTAATATTAAAATGTACGACCAATATCATCTCCGGAATTGGTACTACATCAGTACCAGCAAATTACAGCACAACAGTTCTCGTCAATTTTCGAACTAGCAATTACTCAGCAAACCTCAATTGTATCTCATCTGATATAAACATCCCTGCAAATCTTCAGTTGGCTGATCCGGACTCCACAGCAGATTGACCTGCACATTGCCGCTTCAATGTACTTTGTGTTATTATCAGTAGGTCAAATCAAATTGGCTAATCATCTTCCAGTTCTTCAATATACACAATTTGATTGGGTTATTTCAGGAAAAATTCATAGCGCTCCAAGCTCATCTTGGACAGTTTGATACTTACGGACTTATCGACTAAGGTTATCTACGACCAAATTGAAAGGTTTTGGAAGGTAGATGAAATACCAGAAGGTACCAAGGCTATCACCACGTTTGATCATCCCGTCGACAAACACTTTGCGACCACACACATAAGAGACATTGATGGCAGATTTATTGTTCTCTTGCCATTTACAGAAACTCCGGCGCCCCTTGGTAACTCATCCAACATGAAATATCGTAATCGTACTCTCAACCACATGAAGCAAGTTCCGGAATGCAAAAAAAAATCCAACCAACTATTATTTGTCACGTATAGTTTTTGATAGGTCGGCAAGATCATCAAATGACAATATCAATAGGGTCTGTAACGAATTAATATCAATAGGGCCTCTAGTACAAACCGATTTATTTTTTATTCTTTGTCGTTTCAGGTCTCTCGCCTACGCTTTCACCGCCGATATTGTCGAATTCTATAGACAAGTTGGTGTGCAAGATGACGACTGCAGCTATCAATATATCTATTGGCGTAACAACCCAACTCAGAGGCTGGAAACATACAAATTGAAGCGTGTAACTTACGGGACTTCATCCAGTTCCTTCTTGGCGACGAGATGTTTTCTTCAACTGGCATTGGAAAATTCTAACAGTCGATTGCTGAAGTTTAGGAAAATAAGAGATTACGCTACTCGCCGCAAGTGGCAGCACTATCACTAAAGAGAATTTATTTTGTTATGCATTTACCAGCGGAAATTTTTTATTCATTACGTATCATTTTTTTCACTAAATAAAACATCTCAGCGGAATAAAATATTAAAAGTGATCCTTAAAATGACTGAGTCTTTCCGGCATTTCTTCCACTAGTAACCAATATTTTCGGTTGTTTTTCTAATAGCTTAGAGGGACTTTCGATTGACCTGAATTAACAGAATTGCAATTGAGTTACTATTCAGATAATTGAGTTACTATTCACTTAATTGAGCTACTGAAGTGAATTGGGTGTTCGAATCGCACCTCTTCATTTTTGATAAATGTCAAAAATTATTTTAAATTTAATTCTTTTTTATTGAAATTTGTTTAATTTTATAAATAGAAAAAAACGCACTTTAAAAAAACGGAGAATGAACGTAAAACCAATAAATGTCAAAAATACAACAAAAACAACCTATCTGATTTAACTACACGAGCAAAATATCTCTTCAATTAATTCAGTTAATTCAGTAGCTCAATTTTTTAACTGAAGTGAAGAGGTACTACTCGAACGCTCAATTCACTTCAGTTGATTCAGATAATTCAGATAATTTTGTTAATTCAGGTCAATCGAAAGTCCCTTAGGTCATACTGCGGCTATGTGGAAAATTTCGGGAAAATTCATCAAAATTTTTTGATTTTTTTTATTGGCCAAAAACTGAAAATGACTAATTTGGCCGCAGAAAATCAAAAAATTCTAATGAAAATTCTAGTATATGAATTTTCCCCAAATTTCCCATATTGTCTCAGTATGACCTAAGCTATTAGAAAAACAACCGAAACTATTGGTTACTAGTGGAAGTTTTTGAGATATTGTCCAAAAACTGAAAATAACTTATATGGCCGCAGAAAAACAAAAAATTCTTCTGAAAATTATAGTTCATGAATTTTCCATATAGTCTCAGTATGACCTAAGCTATTAGAAAAACAACCGAAACTATTGGTTACTAGTGGATGTTTTTGAGATATTGGCCAAAGACTGAAAATAACTTATTTGAACGCAGAAAATCAAAAAATTCTAGTGAAAATTCTAGACCATGAATATTCTCAAAATTTTCCAAATAGTCTCAGTATGACCTAAGCTATAAGAAAACCAACCAAAACTATTGGTTACTAGTGGAAGTTTTTGAGATATTGTCCAGAAACTGAAAATAACATATTTGGCCGCAGAAAATCCAAAAATTCTAGTGAAAAGTCTAGCCCATGAATTTTCGTTAAATTTCCATATAGTCTTAGTATAGCCTAAGCTATTAGAAAAACAACCGAAAATATTGGTTACTAGTGGAAGAAATGCCGGAAAGACGGAATATTGTTAAATTTCAACATTACATACACCGAGTTCCTTTACTTAGGAGATCAATCAATTTGTCATTTTAAGGATCACTTTTAATATTTTATTCCGCTGATATGTTTAATTTAATGAAAAAAATGATATATAATGAATAAAAAAATTCCGCTAGTAAATGCATAACAAAATAAATTCTCTTTAGTGATAGTGCTGCCACTTGCGGCGAGTAGCGTAATCTCTTATTTTCCGCAGTCAAATTTCCGCTATCTTATACAGCATCACAGTTCTGTCATCTTTTGGAATTATACATTAGGGACACATACGTTCATGTTAAAGGAGATCAAAGCTGGTGTGCCATAAGGGAGATCTTAGCACCCATACTATACCTTCTGATTCACAAGTGGCATTTCAATAAACTGATAATAATAATAAACTTCAGAGCGATAGACAGAATTATAGTCTGGACGAAGCGATGGCACTTCAATGAATGAAACAAAATCCGTATGGTTTGACTACATTACTAAAATACCTAGGTATGAATCAAGATGTTAAACTGCGAAGGAAAGTGAACGTTAAAACGAAATACGAAACATAAAAAGGTGATGCTATATACACTAAATCGAGTAACCTGAACATCATCCAAAGCTTCCAAAATAAAGCGCTAAGGAGTATTGTTAATGCTCATAGGGACCTTGCGGTGAAAACGATCGCCAACGAGGTAAGCAAAGCAAGTAAATTAGCTTGTCTATAAAGCGCAGGGCAGAACCAACACTAAATAAAATTTAGGACATCATAAAATATGCAACAAAGTAGCAAATTAAGTTGGTAATGTAATGTTGTTAGTTTATATATAGACTAAGTACATTGTAATAGTTTTATATGAATGAATAAAATTAACCAAAAAAAAAGATTTTGTTTTCTCGCCCTTCCCAAAATTTCTGATACTTCTACCGGGTTACCGCATATTCCGAATCAGAAATAGTTTTATTCTGGTTCCTGATTTATTGGTAATGATTGTGCATAATTTAAATTGTAGTACAACTAAGCAATGTGCCAGCAATCTGAAATTTAAATTTTAAAAAAACAAAACCACCGTCTCTGAAACCTTTTTGCAGAGTTCACTCTTTCGCAGATTGGAAGCTAAACATGGTTAAGTAAACCATACAAATAACTACTAATGGTTCGCCACAAGCGCAACGGCGATAGAGAAAAACCGAGTGACGTTTTACACGGAGAAAACTATTTATATCATTGACGATCACCCGATAGTTGTTATTCGCGCTATATTAATAAATTAATGGATTCTGAAACTGATCCGTTTTGTGGTAAACCTATGAATGGTTTTGACCTGAGTTACAATTAGGCTGTTTCGTATTCATTATTTTAATCTGCTTTTATTTTTGAGATGAATCATATTCGTTAATTTAGGATTACCTAAAGTTACAAAAAAGGTAAATTTTCTGATACAGGGTTCTTATTGAATTTAATTTTTTTATTTTCTTTGGACCTCCTGTGATATACAGATTCTTTCGTGATGTATATAATCATTCGAAAACTAACAGCGAACTAATTTCTGTATTTAAAAAAAAAATTAAGTGTGCTTTAGGCCACACTACATCATCGATTACAATCGGTGATGTTAATAAACACAACTAAGACCCTCTGATGGAGTGCAGAATTCAGCGCCGACCCACCGTCCATGTCAATGTACAGGTTGACATGGAGCTTGCAATGTGCAGGTGGTATACTGTAGTGGTGTGAGTAGGTGAATAGGTGAATGGGTTAATGATGTATAGCATGAATGCGTGGTATCACAATGGGCCAAAAAATGGCCTAAGTGTAAACCACTGAAACCTAACCTAGGCCACACTACTGAAGTAAAACTAAATATTAGAAATATATTTAATATTTATAATATAATATAGAAAAATTATAATATTGAAAAAAAAATTGGTCACCCTGTGCGTCCTCGAGTGTCACCTAGTCGTTTATGTCTGATGCCACAAGAGGTAACCTTATAACTTGGTAACTTTTTCAAGGCCAACTAGTCGTAATAGATAATGTTTATGTATGTGTTACAAAATGGGCAAAAAAAACAATTTTTGAAATCTCTTCGCATAGTAGAAATGGCCTTGAAATATTTTTTATTTCATTTATGTATAACCACAGTACACAATGTGGTTTCATCGAAAATTTGTTTAAGTCGCATTAAAACCTGTATCATAGGCAAACGGGGAAAGAAACGAAGAAAGAATCGGTTTCTGTGATTCCTCGTGTAGAATGGGGCTATAATATAAAAAAAAATACATATATAAAATATATCACACGGACGATTTTTTTTGGTCACCCTGTGCGTTCTGGAGTGAGTAAAAGAGTGAGTGACATAGATGTTATAATATAGAAAAAAATTGGTCACCCTGTGCGTTCTCGAGTGAGTCAGTCAGTAACATAAAAGTCTATATTATGACTTTCCAATTTTCCAGTTTTTCAATTTTCAAATTTTCCAATTTACCAACTTTCCAAATTTCCTATTTTGATATTTTTTTATTTTCATATTTTCCAATTTTCCAATTTTTCAATTTTACAATTTTCCAAATTTCCAATTTTGATATTCTTATATTTTTATATTTTCATATTTTCATATTTTCATATTTTCATATTTTCATATTTTTATATTTTCATATTTTCATATTTTCATATTTTCATATTTTCATATTTTCATATTTTCATATTTTCATATTTTCATATTTTCATATTTTCTTATTTTCATATTTTCATATTTTCATATTTTCATATTTTCATATTTTCATATTTTCATATTTTCATATTTTCATATTTTCATATTTTCATATTTTCATATTTTCATATTTTCATATTTTCATATTTTCATATTTTCATATTTTCATATTTTCATATTTTCATATTTTCATATTTTCATATTTTCATATTTTCATATTTTCATATTTTCATATTTTCATATTTTCATATTTTCATATTTTCATATTTTCATATTTTCATATTTTCATATTTTCATATTTTCATATTTTCATATTTTCATATTTTCATATTTTCATATTTTCATATTTTCATATTTTCATATTTTCATATTTTCATATTTTCATATTTTCATATTTTCATATTTTCATATTTTCATATTTTCATATTTTCATATTTTCATATTTTCATATTTTCATATTTTCATATTTTCATATTTTCATATTTTCATATTTTCATATTTTCATATTTTCATATTTTCATATTTTCATATTTTCATATTTTCATATTTTCATATTTTCATATTTTCATATTTTCATATTTTCATATTTTCATATTTTCATATTTTCATATTTTCATATTTTCATATTTTCATATTTTCATATTTTCATATTTTCATATTTTCATATTTTCATATTTTCATATTTTCATATTTTCATATTTTCATATTTTCATATTTTCATATTTTCATATTTTCATATTTTCATATTTTCATATTTTCATATTTTCATATTTTCATATTTTCATATTTTCATATTTTCATATTTTCATATTTTCATATTTTCATATTTTCATATTTTCATATTTTCATATTTTCATATTTTCATATTTTCATATTTTCATATTTTCATATTTTCATATTTTCATATTTTCATATTTTCATATTTTCATATTTTCATATTTTCATATTTTCATATTTTCATATTTTCATATTTTCATATTTTCATATTTTCATATTTTCATATTTTCATATTTTCATATTTTCATATTTTCATATTTTCATATTTTCATATTTTCATATTTTCATATTTTCATATTTTCATATTTTCATATTTTCATATTTTCATATTTTCATATTTTCATATTTTCATATTTTCATATTTTCATATTTTCATATTTTCATATTTTCATATTTTCATATTTTCATATTTTCATATTTTCATATTTTCATATTTTCATATTTTCATATTTTCATATTTTCATATTTTCATATTTTCATATTTTCATATTTTCATATTTTCATATTTTCATATTTTCATATTTTCATATTTTCATATTTTCATATTTTCATATTTTCATATTTTCATATTTTCATATTTTCATATTTTCATATTTTCATATTTTCATATTTTCATATTTTCATATTTTCATATTTTCATATTTTCATATTTTCATATTTTCATATTTTCATATTTTCATATTTTCATATTTTCATATTTTCATATTTTCATATTTTCATATTTTCATATTTTCATATTTTCATATTTTCATATTTTCATATTTTCATATTTTCATATTTTCATATTTTCATATTTTCATATTTTCATATTTTCATATTTTCATATTTTCATATTTTCATATTTTCATATTTTCATATTTTCATATTTTCATATTTTCATATTTTCATATTTTCATATTTTCATATTTTCATATTTTCATATTTTCATATTTTCATATTTTCATATTTTCATATTTTCATATTTTCATATTTTCATATTTTCATATTTTCATATTTTCATATTTTCATATTTTCATATTTTCATATTTTCATATTTTCATATTTTCATATTTTCATATTTTCATATTTTCATATTTTCATATTTTCATATTTTCATATTTTCATATTTTCATATTTTCATATTTTCATATTTTCATATTTTCATATTTTCATATTTTCATATTTTCATATTTTCATATTTTCCTATTTTCCTATTTTCCAATTTTCCATTTACCTATTTTCCAATTTTCTAATTTTCCAGTTTTATAATTTTCCAATTTACAAATTTTCAAATTTTCCAATTTTGCAAATTTCGAAATTTCCAATTTTTCAATTTTTCCAATTTTCAAATTTTCTTATTTCCTTATTTTCCAATTTTTTTAACCAATTATTAAAATAAAATGGTATCAACTAATGTTCCACCTAGGGATTTATGAATTGTCATGACACATCCTGATACTAAAGGAAAATGATTTCGTTTTGCGTTTATTGTTTCGTTCGCCTCGTTCGATTACACTTTTCGTAACGCATTTGCCAGCTTAGTCCCCAAGTCAAGCGTTCCTAATGAAGTTTTACTTCAAAAACTGAATTTTGTGGCCGTTTCGATGATATCATTATCGTATCCTAGAATAGGAAAACTAGAAAATTCGTCAATTACTAGTAAAGCTATTGGTCAAATTTGCTGCATATAAATCTATTTTTTTAATAGTTGTTTTTGGACCGTAAAATTTTTTACTTACGTAAGTGGCTAACTATTTCAAGCTTCGGATAAAACCATACGCAAGGTGTCTCCATACATCGATCTGGAAATTCGCACTCACCTGTAATTATAAAAAAAAATATAAATTAGTACTGGCTAAATTATAGCTCTTAAAATACAAGTCAGATTAGTTTTCCAAATAATTTGTCGAATGACCTTAAACGTTGGATGATAGGCGTGGGATAAGTCATATACATTTCATCTTTCATGAAAGGCCTTTGACTCTCATTCTATTACTTACTTTCTATAATCGAGAGAAATGATAAACAAAATTTTTATGTTCTCTTGTTGTCGCAACGTCATCGGTACTACTTTTATTTTCTGACGCGGGGTGAACATTTTGTGTGTAAGTAAACATTTTAAATTATTAACTTTTATTAAAAATTGATTTTAAATATTATTTTTCACTTAAATAAAATGATTGATTGATTTGCATTAATATTATTTATATCAGACGTATCATATACTATTCATCTCAGATATATTAAAGACAATTCATCTCAGAAAAGTCACATACGAGTCGTCTAACATGCTTGACTGTCGCTGGTGAGACATTAAATGTATGTTGTCAATAGCTTTCATGCTACGATATTACTCTCTAAAAATAGTATTAAACATATTCACATTCCATCTTTTAGAAAAAAATAGAAACATGAATAAATAATTAATATAACATTATTACAATAGACGTCGCTTAAATTAACACTAGTTGTACTGCTACCTCTATGTCAAATACTTCAAAATATTTTTGTGTGTATTAATATGTACTTAATATGTGTTTAATAATGTAAAATTAATAGAAAATCTACGAAATAAATGTTAAAATTTTGAAATTTTACAAATTGTATTGGGACCAATTACCTCCCTTGTGTTCCCGCAGAAAAGTTTATTGCTACGAAAAAGAGATATTTTCTATGGATTATCTATGAAAAGTTATCTCGGAAAGTTGAATATGCTTTGTGTATTTCATAAAAATATAAAAACTGTAAATTTATTTCTAATTAATATTAAAATTATAAATTTAAAATGAAAAAAGCGCCTTGGGTGTATCTGAAGCGAGCTTCATTTTTTCCACCGGTGACGTTTTTATACTTTTTCTAGTCTCAATTACGGATTAAATATTGTAAAGCAACAAACGATTGTCTAAAACTTATCTACTTTGACAATATTCTTTCGTCTGGTTTCTTTCGAAAAATTTAAAACTTCAACATGAAGATTGCAGCACTCGTCAACAAAAGTGGGGAATGCATTTGCGCATGCGTTGAAAGGTACACTCACCGAAATATCAGCCATTTTGGAAGCGCATTTGTTGTTTAAGTGAATTGATGTGGGTGTTTTTGTGAAAATGGAAAAAATCGAGTATCGAGCATATCATTTTTGAAACGTAAATCAAAGGCGAGTTGGACGCTGTGTGCGGGGGACTCTGCGCCATCATTTACCACCGTGATATTTTGCAGCTGAATTTAAAATTGGCCGTACCTGCTTGGATGTTCGCGTGTTCGAACGAACATTTCCAACGCTATGTTGGCGCAGCTTAGCGGCAATAAATCAATTCTGACGCCGGTTAATTACTGTTGATGAAACTTGGATACACCATTACACTCCAGAATCTAAAATAGAGTCAAACGGTGGATTGCCAAGGGGGAATCGGTCCCCAGCAAAGGCTGATCCTTTGGCTGTGAATGTGAAGACGACGGTTTTCTGGAATAGTCATGGAGTTATCTTAATTGATTATCTTCAAAAAATAAAATCCATTACGAAAGCATACTACGCTTCATTACTTGACATTCGAAATACAGAAATTGGGGAAAAAAAGGCCAAATTTACAGAAAAAAATCTTGCTCCACCAAGACAATATGCCGTTTCACACCTCAGCGGTTGATATGGCGGAAATCTACGAATTTCAGTTTGAACTGCATGGGCACCCTCTTTACTCACCACATCTAGCCTCAAACGATTTTTTTTCGTTCCCTGAATGAACTATAGAAGTTGCGTTCGAAGGACAGAGTTTTTCGTCGAATGAGGAGGCCATCACATGCGCAGACATGAGAGCATCGCTGGGGGGAGTATATAGACTTACAAGGAGACCATGTGGAGAAACAAAAATAGAATAAAAAATGTCTTGTATCTTTGTAAGGTCGGAAACTTTTCAGATAACCCTTCAGGAGTTATAAAATGTGCAGATGGTTCTACGTAAATCGGACCCCCACCAAGTGCTTCGTCCCCAGAATAGATTGCATAGAACTGTGACATTTATCGACCGATTGACTTGATTAGATCATATGAGAAACGTCAATTCAGTACAATTTTAACATGTGCATATCGTCGAAAAGATCGTAGCCAACAGGCACCGTCTGACAACACTATTCGTCGTTTGCAAGCATTTTGCGGCGCATTTTGAAGGATGATTTGCATTTGTTTCCGTATATAAAGTACAATTAACACAAAGAATATTACCAAACAGTCGATCAAGTGGTTGACATCTTCACACTCTCGGGCGGCATTAATAAGCAAAATTGCCACATTTGAGGAACAAAGAATCCACACGAGATCCATGAAATACCATTACATCATGACATCGATATCAGTGGATGTTAGCTCTTTATGTCTGCCCGCAAATGCGTGAAAAAGGTCTTGACGGTTACTGGTTTCAACAAGACGGTGTGACATGCCACACTACAAATCAAACAATTCAGTTTCTGCAACGAAAATTCTCTGGATGTCAAAAAGAGGCGACATTGACTGGCCACCCAGAATTCCAGATATGACCCCTCCGGACTTCTTTTTGTAGGGCTTTTTGAAAAGGAAAGTTACGCCAGCAAGCATTTGTGCCGAAATCAACACTATACCACCCGAGATGCTCGAAAACGTAATGGAAAATGTGCTGTATAAGATAGCAGAAAATTTCCAGCAGAAAAATGTGTTTTGCTATTCACCGATAGAAGCATCACTATCACAAAAATGAAATTTTTTCTGCTGATATTTTTTGACATCAGCAGAATTTTTTTGAAATTTTTATGCAAATTATAAATTCTCATCAGAAAGTTTTATGAAAAATCATATAATTTATGAAAATGAAGAGAAAATATATGTTTAAAGGTTTTGATGCGATGAAAGTTAATTTTGTTTAAAAAACGTTTGCGTATGTAGTGTGTAAGGACTCTCAAAATAAACTAAAATTACCACAATCATCATTATGCAAATACAGGGCAACATCAAACAAATTGCCATAGTTCATTGCACTCCATACAATTCTGAAGTTATTTTAATGTGAATGTTTTCAGTTTTTTAACAAAAGTGTTAGAAAAACCCCCTGTAACTACCCTGGGTGTATGTTTTTATGGTAGCTGAGATCATAATCTGTATACATGACCAGCATAAGATTCACATCTGGCGTCAGTAGCCTTCCATACATTTTTGAAGTTTTGCTAACACTTTTGTTAAAAAAGCCTTATATTGCTCTTTTTTGGGGGTTTTTCTAACACTTTTGTTAAAAAACTGAAAACATTTACATTGAAATGACTTCAGAATTGTATGGAGTGCATTGAACTATGGCAATTTGTTTGATGTTGCCCTGTATTTGCATATTGATAATTATGGTAATTTTAGTATATTTTGAGAGTCCTTACGCACTAGGACACTACATACGCAAATCGTTTTTTAAACAAAATTAACTTTCATCGCTTCAAAACCTTTAAACATATATTTTCTCTTCATTTTCATAAATTATATGATTTTTCATAAAACTTTCTGCTGAGAATTTATACTGGCATAAAAATTTCAAAAATTTTCTGCTGATGTCAAAAAATATCAGCAGAAAAAATTTCATTTTTGTGATAGTGATGCCTCTAGCGGTGAATAGCAAAACACATTTAATCTGCTGGAAATTTTTTGCTATCTTATACACCATATGGAAAACGCAGCGAAAACGGCACATTTTGCTTTGGCCAATAAATGCCTTAATTGATGTTGTATTCAAAAACTAGTTCAAATAAATTGTAAAGGGCCAAATTGAATAAAACTACCCTATACTTAGAAATTATTTTTTTTTAAAATTTATTCAATGTTTACATACCGTTATAAAAGATGGCGCACTCGTCATAAAAAAATAAAAATAAAACTATTTCTAAGCGTGGGTAGGAATTTTAGGGTTTTCTGGTTCCACTCGTTTATGCCATCTTGCCATTCATATAAATATTAGACATTAACAGTCTAGAAAGATGGCAGTGAAGGAAAATTTCGAATGCACACGAACATCGTATACACTTTTATAAACTTCCAAATTATGTTGCATGTTCCTGCATCATTATTTATCGATTAAATATAGCACGCGATTCCATAGCTCATTAAATTTAACGTTGGCCATAATTAAACCAATTAGTTGGATCTTTCCGGAATGCCGGTCAAATTTATTCAATGCAGCACTATCAGTCTAATTAGCATTTCATTCAAATTTAAATAAAAACTCGCACAAGGCCATATCCTCAACATAATATCGCAAAAACATATAACTATATGCAATTAACATGTTACCAAACTGTCTGTAATGATTTTGAACATAAAAATGCGAGTACAATACAATTTTAATTTCGACATTGATTCAAATACCTGCGTGAACAAATCAATATCATCATCATCATAATTATGTAAAACTAAAATTTTAGAGCGCACACAAAAATAGTTTGGTAAGTAGTGTCAATGGCAAAGTAAAAACAAAAACAAAAAAAAAAACATTTTGTTTTGATTTGATGGATCGTTATGTTTGCATACATCATGATGATTATTACTGTTAATATATCTTCAAAATTAACATAAATTTGCACATCGACCAGCTGTATTACACACACATCTATATAGAAACTGTATATAGTTAATTATATAATTTGATTGATTTTGGTTTAATGATTGTTAAAATAATAGACGGGCTGGCCGCGATAAATACCCCCCATTTTTAAATCCATCAATCAATCGATCGATAAATATTCGCGAGTTTTTATAGTTGGGGCATCACGCATAACATTTTTTTTAGAAGGTATTCGCTCTCGTTTAAAAATATTTAAGTAAATTAGCTGTTTAGCTTATTATTTTGTAAGTGTACGAGCTTAAGGTGTGTGATAAGCGCGTTGTAATTTATATTCAAGGACATTTAGATACCTATGTATATAAAGTGTTAATATATAGTGAGTGGAATTTTTAATCTGCCCACTCACAAAAGAATAAAAAATAATGAATTGTGCGCGTTACCTGAGACTTTCACTATAAATATTGCATTTTACAAGTAGCAATCTGATTGTCAACAATTTTTTACCATTTTGTGACAACTTTTTTTTTTCAATGAGGATCTAATTAATTCTAATTACCTTCGCTTTTGTCGTGACAGAATGTCAAAACCAATGGGAATAAGAATATGGTGCGTCTGACATCCGGATCTTTGATACATTTTTTATTAGCATGGTTAGCGGTGCTCGGTTATTGTTTTCCTGTCTCTATAGAATTTGACACAAAAATAACGGTAACGGTGGTAACTGGTAATAGAAATCAGGAAAGCTTCATGTAAGGCGTTTTAACCCACGTGCTCGATACAGTGTTATATGCTTAAATGAATGAATTAAGAAGATTTTTAATTTTCTTGGAATAAAGTGTCAATACGCATATATAGATCAAAGCATTAGGTATGAACGAAAAATATTTTTTGTCCCAAATACTAATGGTTGGAACAAATTGATGACTGATATATTCTTCTCATACAAAAATCTATTATTTTTACAACAACTAGGATATCTAACATGTCTTGTATGAATTAGTTTCTGTATAAAAATTTTGGATGACATGTACTCGATCGTTCCCTTTTTAATGTGACATAAATAATTTAATTTATTTTAATTAATTTTTTGGGAATTCAATCTGTCCTGTGAAATAGTCTTTGACAATTCATCGGACTGTCATCTACGATTTTCCTGCTGGATTTTTTAATTTTAAATGTTTCTGTTGGATAACGAATCATAATTCCACTTATTAAACGCAGTATTGTAAAATGAGAACTTTGCCTAGTGGGAATAATTTATGAGTTCAGTGGATTACATCTCAAATACTAAACATATAAAAATTCTCAAAAATTATTTCAAATACGTTAAATGTTCTTCTATCACACGATGTAACCCACTAGTCTGGGCCAGCGAATATTTGTTGTGTTTGAAGGAGACTATATCTCAACTCTGCCCCATAGTTCTGAAAACATTTCAAAAATTAATTTGAATCACCAGACTAAAGCTGACAGTTCAATCATAAAATAGGATTTACTGTCAGTTTATCGTGAACAATTTATCGCGAGCAATTTATCGTAGAACAATTTATCGTAGAACAATTTATCGTGGAAACAATTTATCGTGGAATCAATTTATCGTGGAACAATTTACCGTAGAACAGTTTATCGTGGGCAATTTATCGTATAACAGTTTATCGTGGACAATTTATCGTATAACAGTTTGGAACAGCTTTAGTATCACAGTCAAATATTTTGACAATCTGAGCGACGGTAGCGCCACTTTGACCAAGAGCGGAATTGTTTATAACTAAAAAATGTGCCTTTGCTTAGCATTTTGGACCTAGCGCCATTTATTGGAATAAAAATGAACTAAAATTTTAAAAAAATACGTTAAGACGTGCTAAAAAAATTTAATAAACAAATATTGAATCTCATTTAAAAATAAATGAACAGATTATATAAAATCTATTAATGACACCTACGCTCCTCCCCGTAGCCCTGCGGGGATCTTTAGATTTTAATTTCGGGGGGCGTAGGAGCCGGGATCTTCAAACATGTCGCACTGCGTGCCGCACGTAGGAGTGGATTATATAAAATCTATTAATGACACCTACGCTCCTCCCCGTAGCCCTGCGGGGCTCTTTAGATTTTAATTTCGGGGGGGAGCGTCGGAGCCGGGATTTTCAAACATGTCGCACTGCGTGCCGCACGTAGGAGCGGATTATATAAAATCTATTAATGACACCTACGCTCCTCCCCGTAGCCCTGCGGGGCTCTTTAGATTTTAATTTCGGGGGGCGTAGGAGCCGGGATCTTTAATCGGTTAAGAAACTACCGAGTTCTGTCCCACATGGCAATATTCCAGAACTTCTTCCAAAAATCATTCAATAATCCCATTTCCATCCAACATACCCAATCCCATCATAATCGGTTAAGAAACTACCGAGTTCCGTCCCACATGGCAATATTCCAGAACTTCTTCCAAAAATCATCCAATAATCCTATTTTCATCTAACATACCCAATCCCATCATAATCGGTTAAGAAACTACCGAGTTCCGTCCCACATGGCCATATTCCAGAACTTCTTCCAAAAATCATTCAATAATCTTATTTCCAACCAACATACCAAATCCCATCATAATCGGTTAAGAAACTACCGAGTTCCGTCCCACATGGCCATATTCCAGAACTTCTTCCAAAAATCATCCAATAATCGCATTTCCATCCAACATACCCAATCCTATCATAATCGGTTAAGAAACTACCGTGCTCCGTCCCACATGGCCATATTCCAGAACTTCTTCCCAAAATCATTCAATAATCCCATTTCTATTCAACATACCCAATCCCATCATAATCAGTTAAGAAACTACCGTATTCCGTCCCACATGGCAATATTCCAGAACTTCTTCCAAAAATCATTCAATAATCCCATTTCCAACCAACATACCAAATCCCATCATAATCAGTTAAGAAACTACCGAGTTCCGTCCCACATGGCAATATTCCAGAACTTCTTCCAAAAATCATTAAAGAATCCCACTAATTTTTTGATACCACGCATAAAACCTTTCTACGATAAATTGTCCACGAAAAACTGTTCTACGATAAATTGTCCCACGATAAATTGTGTCCACGGTAAATTGTGTCCACGATAAACGGTTCTACGATTAAATGTTCACGTTAAATTGAAACACGATAAATTGTTTACGATAAAGAGACCGTCACCCATAAAATAGATCAAGTAAAATTTCTTAAAAACCCAATCGGGGATGGGTAAATAGTTAATATCGTTTATTTACTACAGCCCCGAAAAATGTTTGTGTCGTGATAGTTTTAGCTGTCATGACAGTAATTATTTTCTGGGCTGAGAGTAAAAAGGTGGTATTTTTCGGTGCTGATAGTCAACAATATCATGATATGTGGATATTTTTTGGGCTGAGAGTAGAAAATGTCATGATAGCAATAATTAGTGTTGCAATGGAATTTGGGCTAACTTCACATACCTGGGCAAACATTACTATTAAAAAAGTTTTGTAATGGCTGTCACTTGTCAGACCGCACACACAATTCGAAAACTTCTTCACAATTCGACCTACCATCGAAAGAAGTAATAATTGGCGACGAACATAAAAAACTTCCAACGATGGTCGGAATGGAAAACTTAATTAGTGCGTTAATGTCGCTAGCAGAAAAATATGATGCATGAAAAGGCTTGCTAATAGCATGCAGGTTTTTCACGATGATCCAAATTAAGGGACTTTTTACTACGATTCAAAGAGACATACAATTGAGGCGTGGTATCAACGCCAAATCACTCGATGATGGGCAAGTTTAACGCAAAGCCTCATGAGTCATGACATTGACAAATTTAAAGACCCCCCGAAATTTCCGAAAAATTTCTCATTCGTTGAGGTGGTGAAGAAATTGAAAGAAGCTTTTGGACGACAAGAATCGTTATCCAATATACGGTACATTATCTTCAAACCACAAACGATACGAGCACAAATTTTGTCACTATACGCAGCAAACCGATAATGTGAAAAATTGAAGTAGCAAGATCGAGATGCTGAAATTCAAACACTTCTTCTGACTAAATTAGATGGGGAGGACGTAAACGAACAATCACTGGCAAACCTAATCGCCGAAACTAAACCAGGTCATCCAATTTCGCCGAAATAAGATATGAGTAAATCAAGCAGCTTGACCCCGACTAAAAAACAATCATGGAGATTGTTAATTTTTGACACAAAAGTGCAACCAAAATCACAATGTTGATGATAAGAGTGGTTATTGTCAGCTGATTAAGCCACGTGCTTCATAATTTCACAGGCCACTTATTTTGACATCGAACAAGTAATGTAGGCACCCACCGAGCATACATTCTACGTGACAACGGAATCATCATCGACAACAACCATGGTGGCATAATATCCTGATAAAAATTCGTCAACGTCCAGTGTAAAACTACAAATCGAACCCCACTGGAATAAAATCGGTTGCAATGGGCAGTGTCCCCATTATTGCAGAATTTTACTGTGAAATAAGGATCAAAAACATCGGGCTCATATATACTGGTAAATGTTTGGCCGCATAAATATTACAGAGCTTGATGTTTTAAGTATAGATTATATCGAACGGTTTTGCACTTGGGATTATTGATTCAGTACAAATTACAGTGCGACCAACCGCAGAGTCCTGAATCCGAACGTCCGTCCAATATACCGGCCGAATCATCCAGTTTTTTCCATTGAATTGCATGATCATCTTAAAATGGTCGACATTATTTCACCGACTGACGTCTCCCAATAGTATTTATGTATACTATTTATGTCATGCATCGAAACCAACGCACACCGACTCACAATTCCTGACGAAATGTTGACACAACTCACCGATAGTAAGTGTTGAACAAAATCGATTTGTCAGAAGTTTATTTACAAATCGATGTTGATGACAAATCAAAGCGATTCCTAACGATCAACATACACTAGAGGCTATTCACGTTCAATCGTATCTGTCGGAGTGAAATCCGCCTCTGGTCGGCCTTGATGGATTCATTGCTTATTTCAACGATATTCTTGTACACTTCAAAGACGAGCAGACTCACAAAATGATCATAAAACGACTTTTTCAACGACAGGTGGATTGCAGTTTCTGATTGAAGTTAAAGTCAATTAATTGGGAATTATCGTAACTTCGATGCTGGCCTCGTGATCGAACTTCGATCATTTTTAGGAGCAAAGGCAGTCAGTGCTGATGCACTAACCTCATTTCAAGGACTTGCATCGAGAAGAAGAGTAAATTCTTGTCACATTATGGCAATCCGGAAATATTGGCAACCGACATCGGGACTCAATTCGATGTCGTGCTCGAGGAATTAATCACCTCTTGACCTCGTTTACAACTGTCCGTGGGTCGTCCAATTGGAATGAAACTCGACTTGTTGAAACCCGCTTCAAAACAGGGTATGTATCGCGATATTCAACAATTGTAACAGTTCAACCGATATACCAAAGAGCCCAACATCGTACTTTTTCTCCAGGCGACAATGTATGTGCAAAATTGTATCGCCGCAACGAATAATTTTGAGAATGCGGTATCATCGAAAAACGAATCGGCCCTGTTATCTATTCAGTATATTCTATTGCCTCAAATTGCACGTCTCATTAAGCGGCATGGCACCAAATACGATATCAGCAGTTGATGTAGAGACATGATTCAATACAGCGGACAGTTCATCATACGATTTCGTTGAATTTCAGGATTACAAGACCACTCGCGACTATCATCACCAGTAATGATGCACCCACAACAACTAACAAGTTCTGTGGAAGCCCGATCACAACAACAACGGCGATCATCTATAGAAAATGCAAAAACTACTAGTGCAAATCGAGGATCTTCTAAACCATTGTCTTCTGTGGTCGATGACATCGATATTTTAGAAGCATTAGCTATCACCACAATTCCGGAACCCTCGTAAGAACAGTTAGCTCGCAACCAATGGTGTCAAAATGTGCAATCCAGAATGCACAACTTCTGGAGACAGTGACAGGTAAATTACCTGCATACAGATTCGAAAATGAAAGCAAGTCAGAGATTAACTCAAAATTGACGATCTTGTAATTATTAATGATGAGACTTTACCGCACCATCAAAATTTTTATTAGGATCAACTATATAAATTAAGCCTATAAATATCTCAGACAATTAATCTCAGATAAGTCCTTTCCATTCATCTCAGCCATGTCATAAATGTCCAGATATTATTTATGCTTAACGGTGATGAGCCATTAATGTGTCCAATCCGGAAGGTAACTGAAATACTGTATGCCTCACGGCGATTTCTTTGTCTAAATTTCTGACTAACAAAATTACGTTTAGTTCATACCAATCATTGCAGGTGTCTCTAATGTTCATAAACCAAAATTTATGAGAGATTCAGTTCTAAACTGCAGAGTTAGTTCAGATTTATTAATCCCCAACCAGAATTATTTTGAAGATTGCTAAACTTTTTAATTTTGTTTAAAAAAGTATTCATTCTATATTACCATTCCACCCATGAAACATTTAAATTTTCGATGTTACACGTGCTCCATCATAGATGTCTCTTTTAGAAAGAATGCGTTCGGTAGATTTCATCGGTGGCAAAATATAAAGCAAAACAAGTAAAAAAAAATGTTTATATCTAATTTAGTGTTGTTGCTGGACGTACGGCATTGAAGAATTCGGATTGGAGGATTTTTAAATGTTGGTAGTAATGAGGAGTGCACCTCTAGAAATATTAAGTCTGCTTTACCTATATAAATTTTGGCTAATTTGAACACCGAGCAGACAAGTTGAGTCACAACCCACGAGTACTTGGTCTTTTACCACAAAATGGTGTTTGTTGTGACTTCTTCTAAGCGATAATGTGCATATTTGTGTTTTTTCTCGTTAAACTTGGCCTGATTTCTTTCTCCTCACACATTACACTCAAATCAGGATTAAGAGAAGTGACCAGGTCTAGCGGTTTTCCATTTAAGTTTCAGTTCATTGGCCTCTCGCAGCATACTTTTGTAATGCAGACTTTTGTTTTTCGTTGAGCAGGGTTGTTAATGCCGCTGTGTTAATACCACCTGGGCATTCAATACCGCTAGAGAGTTTGCTAATTTCGCGAATGCCTTTGGTTTTGTTAGGCAGGTGTAAATTTCTTCCACTTTTAATTATGTCATCACACTTTACAATCCGGCATATGACTGCTTGTATGTAAATTGGTGTGTAAAATCGGAAATGTAAATAAACAAAATGATAATCAGTAGAGCGAAAATCGATGTCTATCAAGTGGTTGCAATTTTTCTTATTCGCAATTTAACGTTTTGCAATATTAAAAGCGGAATTTACTTATCTAGATCATAAGCAGTATTGGTTCCATAAAGTTAATTGAGGGTCCTTCTGGTGTAGCTGTGGAAAGTGCTGAGGAATATGGCCTGAAGAGCACATGATATTTAGGTTGCTTTAGATAAGACTTATGGCAATTTCGATTGAAGGTAAAAGGTAACACTGAGCTTAACAAGGGTGCTCCAATTGCTGTCAAAATGCCCACACCCAGAGTATTTTTTTTTACTCTTTTTAGATCGAGTATACTTTTTAGATCGAGCCATGTAAGCTAATTATTTATCACCAAGACGAAAATAAAATATCTAAATATATTGCTTTACAGATTCGGTTGATCCTGAGATTTGCCTACAATGTTTTGTTCAGTTGAGTTTTGGAAACAAAAACGGGAAGATGTAAAATTAAAACATAGCTCACTTTAGTCAAAAAACATAGCTCAAGTGTGCAAGGGGCTTTAGACACGTCGTTTTGAAATATACTTTGACGTATACTATTTTCAGAGTAGATAAAAATCAATCGTAATCAACATGAATTCAGAGTAGAATTGGTTTACAGTTAAGAGCGCTCCAGACGATCCAATTTGGTTTCATCGAATTGGATGGTGTGTGGCCAAGTTGTTCGACAAAGTTAAGTTGATCGTGTTGGATGGAAATGCCAACCGACCAGCCAGCAACCAATTTGGAGAATGTCATTCAAGTAAAAAATTGTATTGAAAACCAAAACAGATTAGAGAGAAGAAACGAAAGCTAAAACAACGGTTGAACCAACAGTAGTTGATCCGACAAGTTGGGTCGTCTGTAGCGATCTTTACAGATTTACGATCTAAAACCGTTTTATAATGATCGGGGCTATAGAGGTTTTTCAATCGGCGATTTTTAAAAGGAACCCCGAGTGTTTGTGTTCAGATGCCTCAGAAAAATCTTTCAGTTTGCCAACCTTGTTAAGCACAGTGTCGAAATTTAGCAGAATTGAACAACAGAGTTGTTGAAATACGATTAACTAAACATTTAGAAAAGCGATTAGTCAATGGGCATTTGTCAGATTTTTTTGTTTAAAAATTATGAACTACCAAGGATCGTTAACGTATTCACCAAATGTGCAGTTCAATGCCCTTGATTGGTTCGTCATTATATTTAAGCAGCTGAGCCGTCTCGTATCTCTGGAATCGCTGGAATTTAGTTCCCAAGTACTTTTAGACCATTCAGAATTCTCGATCAAATAAGCTCATTTTAGTAATCCGTGATAATTATGTACGTAGAAGGGTAGACACGGTCCAATATAATATTGAACATTTATGGTTCCACCAAGTTCAAAATAAATAAAAATTTATATTGCTTAATGATTAATAACAAAACATTAAATTACGAAATGCAAACCCAATATACTACTACTTATTCTAAATGTCAAGTGCCCTTGTCCGAGTTTCCAGTCTAAATCTAAATATACATAAAATTTAACCTCAATCAACCTCTTCTAAAATATCGATAAATTAAAATGTTACCAAACGTAATTCGGATCAGGCCATATATATATAATACCCGAGTGTACTAATCAACCAAATCGAATTATTTCAATTATTCATCCATCCATCCATCCAATTGACTGTCAATTTTAATGTGCACGCTTAAGTCTTAAAATTGTTTAACTTCCCATGTGAATGAGCAACAGCATAAAACACAAATCGAAAATTCTCAAAATTTGATTGATCCGCAATCATTTTGGGTCTCGACTAATTAATTTGTCTGATATATAAATATACGGGATTTATGCTGTCTCCATTGTTTGGTCGTTTATACAAAAATATTTGTAATACTCATTAAATCGGTATTAAGTCTCCACCCTGGTCTAGATGCGGAGAGAAACCTTTCGATTTGTATACATTCACTACATCACAAATATTGTTATATACTTATGACGTGTGTAGGGAAATTTATTTTGACATTTGAGCTCTGGGTAATCGTACGACATCGTCGTATTTCATTTGCAGTACACAGTACACACTACACTACAGTTTTTGGTTCAATGGAATTCAATTTATCATTTTTTGTGTACGGGGCGCGTTCATACTTCTCAATATCTAAAAACAACGAAGTTTAGTTTGATTGTATCAATTCAATTGCGTGGGATAGTTACATGCATTTAATATAATTTACAACAATAACAAACCATTTTATTATTATTATTATTATTACTATTATTAAAAACTATTACTATTGTGCAATTGAATGAGTATACGAAGTGAAATCAGGTGAATTTAATTAGAGAATTGTTATTGAGTTCATTTTAATGTATAATGTATGTAGTATGTACACTTTTAAATATAATACGATGGGGGTGGGAGTTGAATTTAATTTTAAGAATATAGACTTTAAAATCTTATATCTATTATGATTTAATAAGGTGTGATATAGAATATTCGAATGTAATAATATTCCAAACCTCTGTAAATTTATACTTTCACATTTCGTTTTACGTCTGTCGCGCGTATATTTGCTGTCGCTGTAATGTCTATCAACTATCACATTCATTGCTATACATTACAACATAAACTATATCAATGCTAATTAGCATTTAATTTATGCTAATTACCATCAAAAATACAACAAAAAAAAAACATTTAACATAACAAAAGACGTGGTTATTATTGAGTTGTTTAACTATTTGGTAATTTGTACTTAAGAAATGTTTTAATTTTTATAAAGACTTTGTTTAAGGTATATGTATACCTTACTGACATATGTAACATGTTGGTGGCGTTGTCCTCCACCTGGTCAAATTGATATTTTACTTAATTTTATTTTTGTTTAAATTTTCATTCATAAAGTACAAACGTGTAGACAGCGGAATGATTTACCTTGTCTTAAGATTGACACTCGTTAGATCAACAAATTAATTATGTAAGTCATGATTGGTCAATATTGTGACGATATTATCTTCTAAACTAAAATGGATTTGTAACCAAATGTTACAACACTAATGTATTGCTATAATAAACCACAGAAATTGTTGCTGATATAGAAGAATAAACTGGTTTTAAAGTTTACTTGGAACTGTTACTACAAAGTCATTCTTATATATGTAGTGTCGCTCACCGACATAACCAAGCCCAACAGTAAAGGTGACAGAATTTCTATTTTACGTTCTTCAATACCAATCTTTCAGTACTGACACAATGAAATAAAATTACATAATATTCTCATGTTGATAAAGGGCTCGTTTAATTAAAAACAATCACTAGAGACTAGTCAAACTGGAAAATTCGACTATCGCTTGTACCAAAACTAGCTGAGATAATTAAGTTTGAATGTCAGGTATAGATAGGTTGACCGTTCCGAGAAACTTGAATTCTTAGTATGCGACTTAATTTGCTGATTTGATATCAGAAGCAGAATATATGGGGAAGCCAAGGCACCAAAATAATTTAATTAATTAATTTTAAAAAAATTTAATTTATTTAGTGCGGCAAAAACCTGAATTCAAAACAAATTTTTAAATCAATTTTGCTTTAAACAATTTTGAAAAATTATTAAATTTACCTTCCTTTAAAATCAACTTTTACTATAAAGTAACATTTCGCACGCAGAACAGAAAAGCAATATCGGGCTACTTTAAAGCAATTTTTGTTATTAAAATATAATTAAACCTTACAGCTAGAACAAAACCTATAATCAAATAATTGAAAAAAAATTAACGACAATTAATTTATCCTAAAATCGATTCATTCAAAAACAATTCATGTAAGTCTATATTAGCCATTGTGCTTAAGGAACCTTTGATGATATGGATATCCAAAACATAAAGGTTGTCCCAACATTTGGCAACGTTAACTACGTTAGACATTACTTAAAAGAAAATTTATTTCACTTTGGAGTTAGCTACCTCACGAGGGCACAGAATATATCAGAAACGACAGTTAGAAACTATTTTTTTTGACAATACTCATAAATTAGTTTCCACGTTCGCCAATAGATGGCTCTAAATTTGAAAAAAAACATGTTGTAAACATAAAAAGATTTTAGTAGTGTAAAAATAAAAAATAAAAATTTAAAATGTTAAAAATTTATACTGTATTCTTTGGCACGGGATTTTTGATCGAATATGCCCAGATCGAGTAAAACATATTGTCTCCACGGATAATGTGATCAGAATCTATCACACCGGCAGTACATCGTGGTTCAATTCAGCCGCGAGGTAACCCAAATATTTGAATTCGTCATCAAGCTATATCAGAATGAGTTTAATTTATTCGACATCGGCATAGTTGCCTCTTACAGTCAACAGTGTCACGTTCGAGGAATCTGACATGGGAGCCCCAAAAGCTGCGTGTCGAAAAATTCCAGGGACAAGACACATTATACTCATTTCAATCGTACGCTTAACGAAACAATGGCAATTAAAGACGGGCAAAACGCTATTGGATTTGTCGATGATGTAAAGCGAATCAATGTAGACAACTGTTGATTAATGAAAATTTCCGGCTTTTTATTAAAAAATTAATTTTCATAAATTCGGATTATTCTGGATTCTCAATTTTATCGTGTAACAAAGAAAAATGTTTAGGTTCCTCAAATTGTTTAATAGTACTTTCAATTATTTTCACCACTTTCTTGTGCTTTAGCTTGGGTTTCTTTCTACAGTACCAGTGAGAGGTTCCGAACAGATGGGATCAATTACTTATTTCAAATAGATGTTGATATGGTGACAAAGGTTGCGTTCCCATTATAACATGTCCCAATTTCTATTCAATTTTAGCATTGAGCCCAGCATTACGAATTAAAGTCTCAATCCAGCATTCTGCTTCCTCTGATTACATGTTTAATTTGTCATCCGACATACTTTACCATAAGTATTGATGGATTCTGCAAAATGTTCCTCCAAAAATCATTAAACGGGCGTTTTCAACAAATTCATCTAAACAACCGATTATAAATAAATCGTTGATGATTACTTAACTTTAATCAAATCGTTTAGTACATTACGCCGTCCTCGATTAATTATAACCATTGTGGCCAAATACCGTAAAATGGGAGAACACATTGTATGAATGGCATGTGTATCAATCAGGTAAGTCGCTGAAGAGCGGGAATATCATTGAAATAGCTGTTGTCGATATACTAACCCTCCCGTAGGTGATTTAAATTTTCCAATGCTGAACCCCCAGTTAAGGACTAAGATTTCTGATGCCAAATATCCTCATAATATATTTAAATATTTTTTGTCGGATGGTAACATGACTAAAAGGCAAAAATATACGGTATTGAATCCTGATACGCATTGGCATTGAATCCTGATAGTTACCTGTCATACAAATATTTGGCCAGTTTGTAAACGCTATCGATCATTTCAATTTTGAAATCGAATTCCTGATATTAACGTTTTTGGATCTTTCACACTAACCGTATTCACTTCACCGTATCTTCACTCATATTTAACCTTTGGCGAATATCCGCCGTATAATCCACCATACCCGTTTTATTCAAGGTTTCCAAAATTTTCTCGTTTTGTTCTTTTTTGACGACTATCTATTCAATGCATAATTTGTAGGTTATGAATATGATACATACATACATCCATTCTTGTAGCACAAAATTTCCAACAACGGAAAAATTAAATGCCAATCCAGATATTAATATTAGGAAAGTTTATCCTTTAAGTCGAATTTTACCATTTTAGTTTAATTCTTTTAGTTTAACTCTTCACAGTTTACATCTTTAGTTAGTTTAGAGATGTTTTAGATTTTACGAATAACAGCAATACAGTCGGTGCAGTCAAAATCAAAGTGACATTAAATTGAGAGAGCCAATATAGAGGAAATTTTAGATGTACACTGCGAAGATTTTATAATCGATTTAAATTTTTTGAAAACTACTAGCGCTATCTATTATCTACCATTTAAACCAATTTACCACTCCTATTTTGATGTAGAAGGTCAAATATTCGAGTCGAAAGAAATTCATATAAAAATGGAGCTATGTTGCCTCTGTATATATTCTGTGACGACGGTAACAAGACTGTGGTCTAAACTATTAAAGCTTACCAACTCTTTGACGTCCAGATAGACGTTATCAGCAGAAACATCCTAAAACTATTTTTTTATATTTATTTGTCAAGATGACATTATGAAATATGGATCTATAATTATAATTTTTGATTAACAGAAGTTAGATTTTTCTCAAAGACCCTGAAATTCGGTATTATCCATACCGGTAATTTTGTGCACGTACTGGGTAATTGTGTCTAAGTAAGAAACACAATTGTTTTAAGTAGATTTATAAAAAATTTCAAAATAAAATAAAATTAAGGTAAAATTACACAAGGCCCAGTAACCGTACTCTCAACAGTAATCGTTATACCTAAGGACTAAAGAGTTAAGCACAATCTGTACAAAAATCGCACTTGTAGTTTACTGCACCATCAAAGTCCGAACAATTAGCGGAATACCATATGCACCACACTTCATACCATACATACCACATTTCATTGTCCTTTCCAAATTCTGAAAAGACGGCATGGTATATCTCATAAGTGCTTAAAGGAATAATATCATCCACGTCATCATCGTTTTATAAGATGGATTCAGCGACATCACTCTCGGAATCAAAGGTAGAAAATTAAATTATCACCGAACTGATCTTTGTTTTATGTTTGTTTCTGTTAGTTAAGTCTTATTGTTATTAGCAAGTATGTTTCCTTTAAGTTTTCTCTTTTCCTTTCTTCTAGTTTCGGCAATTTTAAGGTCTTCCTTTGCTGGAATTGCTGTATATATAATAAAATTCTTTTTGGCGGGTCGCTCTTTTTCACTAAGGTTTGCTTCCTAATTTGGAGCTTGACTGAAGAAAGTTCGTCAATGTTCATAAAAGAAATAGTGGGTATTGTTGTTTGGGAAAAAACTTCCAAGAATTTAAAGAATAATTGTTAGGTAGGCATAAATTATTGAACTGAAGCTTCTTGTTTTGCTACTACCTATCGTAATGGAAAGACCTTATTAAAGTTAGCCGAAAGTTTCCAGCCGAAAGATAAAAAGTCGATAATGCGATATTTGCTAAAATAATTCCACCCCTGTATCCCCTTCAGAATGTCTCCACAATTTAGCCGAAGTTGACTAACATAGTGGCCTATCAAATGACCATAGTGGCATCAATGACACGGCATGTTATCCTAGAACGACATGCCATTCAATGCATTTTCGATATATTGAAATAGCGAAATTTTGCTAAAATAATTCCACCCCTGTATCCCCTTCAGAATGTCTCCACAATTTAGCCAAAGTTGACTAACATAGTGGCCTATCAAATGACCATAGTGGCATCAATGACACGGCATGTTATCCTAGAACGACATGCCATTCAATGCATTTTCGATATATTGAAATAGCGAAATTTTGCTAAAATAATTCCACCCCTGTATCCCCTTTAGGATTTCTGCACAATTAGGCAAAAGTTGACTAACATAGTGGAATATCAAATGACCATAGTGGTTTCAATGACACGGCATGTTAACCTAGAACGACAGGCCATTCAATGCTTTTTCTATATATTGAATTAGCGAAATTTTGCTAAAATACACTCCTGTATCCCCTTCAGAATTTCTTCACAATTAGGCCGAAGTTTACCAACGTAGTGACCTTTCAAATGACCATAGTGGCATCAATGACACGGCATGTTAACCTAGAACGACATGCAATTCAATCCACCCCTGTATCCCCTTCAGAATGTCTCCACAATTAGGCCGAAGTTGACCAACATAGTGGCCTATCAAATGACCATAGTGGCATCAATGACATGGCATGTTAACCTAGAACCTCAGGCTATTCAATGCATATAATGCGATATATTGAGTTAGCGAAGTTTTGCTAATTACACTACGGTATCCCCTTCGGAATTTCTCCACAATTAAAAGTTTCCAGCCGATAGATAATGCAGATAGTGTCTTGAATACAGCAAAAATCAGTCATGAACTCGAATTTAGGTGAATTTACGATCGAATTACATCATTCGGGTGAAGGAGAAATTATTTCAGTTTATAGGAATTTAAAAATCGATAGGGGCGAGAGTATAGAGAGAGTTTAAAAATAGTCAAGACACTATCTGCATTATCTTTCGGCTGGAATCTTTCGGCTAACTTTAACAAGGTGAAGTTAACCAACATTATGATATAATAAATGGAAATAGTGGAATCCGCACCATAATTTATATTCATTTGAAGCAATTTTAACAATATTGCTTTTTAAATTATGAATGATTGAATTAAACATTTGTATTTTACAAGTTTAAATACAATTAGATTTCACAACAAACTTCGCATAACAATATTTACATTCAAATTGGTTTCAGTTGATGTGTTGTTGAAATAAATTTTTCGGCCGATGACTTTCGGCCGAAGAATGTTGATCAACGGTGACGTATTTATACACTTTCGGTTGAGAAAGCGAGGACACTATCTGCATTATCGACTTTTCTTATCTTTCTGCTGGCTAACTTTAACAGTATAATGGAAAGAGATGTCACTTCTTCAGTTGATGTTGCACTATGCATGGACGATTCATTGAAATTATTGATGGATTGATTTGTAAAGTAAATAAAAATAAAACACAACAACAACACAAGTTTTTAAAATTTTAATTTTTTTATTTTTCAACGTAATCTCCTACGATCGCTACACTTTTCCCAACGTTTCCGCCATTTCATTAACCCATCCAAAAATTACGATTTGTCAAATTCTTCAAAATATGCTTCTGTCTCGGTAATAAAACCGCCTCGTTTGAGCTAATTTTTTCCCCTCCAAGCCATGTTTTCATGTTGGAGAACAGAAAGAAATCGCAGGAACCAGATCGGGCGAGTACGATGGGTTCGCGGCAGTAATTCGTAGTACAGTTCTTGCAATTTGGCCGCGACAATTCCGAATCGCAATTTCAGCAACCGCGGCAGCCTTTCTCACACTCATCTTATCATTTAAAACAATAATTACCGTTCCGTATACGACACGCATACGGCATCCATTACTTCGCGCACTTTTCGAAAAAATATCTCACGGTTGTCATAGATGATGAAGGGTCTCCATAGACAACATCCAACTCCGTTTTTACTCCTTCGCATATTTTTCCATCCAAAAATAAAAAACGAATTACGAATCGTTATTGCACTTTTTTTTATTTTATTGAGCACTATGAAACACGAGTGATACAACTGGCTGCCAAATAAAAACTAAAATGTGAACTAGACTGAAATGGTGTCGTTTGACAGTTGACCGTACACAATGGTAATGTCAACTGCCCTCTCCTGAAGTTCCGAAATATTAAGAGCGTGATTTAGACTGGAAGTAGAAAATCTTCGTCCTTAAATTTATTAGGATAAAAAACATAAACCATTTTTTTTAAAATCTACAAAATTACATTTCTAACGTAGCGACACGAAATCGTGTCGCTACGTTAGAAAAGTAATTTTGTAGATTTTTAAATTTAAGCTTGCGGTACTATTTTTCTTTCCGTTTGAACCTACGATTTTTTCTGGTTTTTATATAGTACTAATGCTCACTTTCAGCCATGTTAAATATTCTCGAAGGTTTGAAATGCTATTTTACAGACCCATTGATTAAATCGATATGGTATGAAATTTTGTTCAGTGTAATCATAAACTATATACGACAAAACTAACTGCGTGATGTCGTAAAATTGAGATTCACCCAGTTCAACAAAGCGACTTTCATTCCGTTTCCCGATCAACTACATGGCACTTTTTCATAATGTATGTTCGGAGCTTCTAATACATTTTTATTAAGTTAAATTAAAATATATAATATTTCGTTTTGGGAAATTTCAGTCATTGAACGGAATTCCCCTACAAAAAAACATATTTCATCACATTGTTGAAATTTTTAAAGCTTAAAAAATTTTGTTCGAACTAATATCACGTGCATTACACTCACAAATAAAATATAGCAATAACCTTTGTTTTATTTTACTAAAATATTATAAAATAGTGGACCGATTACTGTTTTGGCATCCACTCACGCCAACTAATAACTCTCAACTGATGAGGTTCTGATGAACGAAAGAAGTTATGAAACACAAGAGAACACAATTCAATTCAATAGAGGTGAGTTACTCACATGCGCGGGATTACAAAACTCTTCCCTTTACGATCTCCTGGATTCTAAACTTATGATGATCGACCCAGAAAAGCAGCAATTTTAATTTATTTTAATGCAATGGTTGTTTCGAACATATCCGTTCGCCTAAAACTTATGTAATTGGTAATACATGAACATTAATAAATATTTGAATCCAGCTACAGTTTGACATTCGGTGTCAAACGAAGTGTTTATTTCAGGAAATCGTTAATTTTTTTAAACTTATTTAACGCTGATAACGAGTATTAGAAAAAAATTAATTTAAGAGTTAGACATGGTATACACTTGAATCTCGATTATCCGGGATCCGATTGTCCGTGAACCTCGATTATCCGGAATTATTTAGTTTCTTGGTTCATCTGAATTTCATCTGATTAACCGGGATTTTTTTTTTAGTTCTAATAAAAATAGTTCGATTAATCGGGATTTTTGATTATCCGGAAAGTCCCACTCATCCCGGATAATCGAGAGTCATATGTAATATAATTAAAATTATATCACGGTAAATATAAATAAAATAGATTATTCGGAGTTAATTTTTTTTTTTTTCTTATTTGTGTGAAGTTCCGCTACCTCTGTTTTCAAAATCTAGGTTTTCAAAATCTCGGTTTTCAAAATCTCGGTTTTCAAAATCTCGGTTTTCAAGATCCCGGTTTTCAAAATCCCGGTTTTCAAAATCTCGGTTTTCTTTACTTTTAATTCAAATTGCACAAAATAATTAATAAAGTTTTTTAGTTGCAAGATTTGGAACTTGCAACATTTTGTAGTTGCAAGATTGATAAAAAATAGCAATATTTTGTTAATGCAACATTCTGAAATGCAATAATTGTAGAAGCTAACGGCTTCGATAACTCAGTCCTTAAGAGATTATGACCTCAAAGTTTACTCGATCAGGCACGAGCGGCCGTAGTTGCTTTTTCCGGGTCAGTAGAAGAATTTACTAAGCTAGGATTTAATAAGAGATACTAAGATATAAGATTACTAAGCTATTATCGAGATTGTATAAGTGCGTACGTACTGTCAATTCAATCGAGCGCAATAACAAAACGAAGCAAGTATCGCTATAAACGACGAGCCTTCAGAAATTACGACTCGATGTAGCTCAATTAACGAGGACATTTGAGAAATTATGGCCCAGAACGGAACGACCTCGCAGCCGAAGGGTATCTCGCCCTACATTACGTACACGAAATGTTACATCAAGCGGCCGTCGTATCTCCTGTCGTTATCAGATGATGAACCGAGTCGACTGTTGACACTAGTTTAGTCGAAACTTCCATAGTGGAGAAAAAATCGGCAACTAATGTCCTCAGTGAAGCGAGTGCAGATGTATCCATAGTACCGCCAACTCCAAGTGAAAAAAAAAGAATCCAATCGAGTATATACTCTTTGCAGCAAATGAAACGGCAAAAGATTAACTAATCTAGATCTAATAAATTTACGATTAGAGTTTGGATTTTTTATTGCTGGCTTCAAAATACTAACCATTGGAGCACATTTTATTCACAATTTTGACCTGTTGATTGAATTGAAAGAGAATGGTTTGGTAGATGCTTTAACTAAATTTTCGATTTCAGCGTTCCAAATAGCGAAATTAAAATCTTAAATGCATAATCACGTTGTGCTGCACTATTAAATGAATTCGCAGACACCACCAAAATGTTTTCTTCATCGACAATCGGAAATTCAGACATCCAGTGCAAGAGACGAGTGCGAATATTTAATGAGAAGGGGTATTTGGCGTCCATCGACCAATAACTGGGCAACTCCCTTACACATAGTAAGGATATCCGATGGAACATGGTGTCCATGCGGGGACTACCGCACTTTAAATACTCATACGGTGCCTGCTATGCACTCAATTCATTCAATTCACGAGTGCAGGAGTACTCTTACTGGAAAAATATTATTAAAAAAAAATAGATTTACGCAAAGCATTTCATCAGGTTTCAATTCATCCGAACGGCATTCCAGTTCCAAAACAGCCTACTCCATATTTGGTCGGTACGAGTTATGGTTATGAAGATTGTTTCACGTAACGCTACCTAAACTTTCCAACGATTAGTACGTGAGGCATTAAGACTTAAATTCGTTTTTCCACATTTGATAATATTTTAATCCCATTATAAAACACTACCGATCACGAGAGTCACCTACGGTTAATATTCGAGTGCCTAATGAAATATACACTAACTACACTGCGTTACATATAACTGACACAATTGACAGATACCACCATATTGAGTGAAATAATAAAAACCATAAGAGATTGAAAAATATGAGTGAAAAGATAAAAAATATGAATGAGTCTAAATTTATCTTAGATGTCACGTTCAAATAAGACAATCTGCACAGCTAGGCCTAGAATGGTCCAAATATATTCTAGTAGCCAGGCCGGTCCCAGATATTTTCACGCCTGGTTCAATTCATCTTGTCCTACCTTAAGCCACTTCACATTTTACGATGCATTTTTCATTTTCTTTTGAAAAATAGGAAAAAGGATTGTAATCATGAAAATTTTCATACTTGACATTTTTCCAGATTTTTCGCCGAAAGAGATTTCGACAGACGTCTGCACACAACCAGAAATATTTTAAAATTATTTTTTTCTATCCTTCGACGTCGAATTTGTCCAACATTTTTGCGAAATGTATTGAAATTGCTCTTTCTCCTCAAGTGTGAAGTTATCCCAGTATTTCATCCCAGATAAATTAAAAATGTTCATCAGGCAATACTGTAGTTATATCCCATCCCCGAATTTTTAAATTCATCCCAAAAAATTGTATGACCCTCAAAAATCAAAATGGCAGGAGAATTTTTTACAAATTAATTCCAAATTTGTTACACAGTTAGAAAAAATTTTCACGCCCCGTTATGCTGCAATTTGTTGGAGGTCTGGCATTAAACAAAGCTATAGTTCACATTTTTCATGTTTTTGTTAATATTTATAGTGGTACTCGAATTTTTTACAAATTAACTACAAGATATCGGAATAGTTCAACCCCCCCAAAAAACTACCCCAAGAGGTGCCATTCTTTAAAAACCATATTTTTGTCACACCATTCTTTATGCATTTCTGTTAAGTTATGTTGTATAGTGCTGGGGTGCTACGGTAATTTGGTTTGCAAATTAATTACAATAATATGTCATAGCTGAACTCCTAGAAAACTACCCCCAAATAGCAGCAACCGCTTAAAATCATTGTATCGTACTGAGCTGGGGGCGATACAAGAAGATTTTACAAAATATATTACAATATATTGGAATTGTTCAATCCACAAATATAAAATTTTGATTGGTTTGTGCTACAAGTGCTGATGCAGCAATAGGGTCATGAAAATTTTGTAATGACACAAAATATGATAATACTTCATCTAGAATGTTTATTCTTCAAATATTTATGCTAAAATGAGATAACCTATATGTCGGGATTGGCGAATTGACCCATACCTTTATGGCCCATACAGTTAATGCATGAATTATTAATTTAAATTAATTGTTTCCGGGGACCGCGACATATCTCCATCTATTTTGCTTTCAATGCGACATCAAGTCCGCTAACCAAAATAAGATTCACATGACGATCCGTATGTTGATATTGGCGCAAAAACATGATGGAATGGCCCTTTTTAAATAAAATATACATTTTAGATTTAAACAAATGGTCTCTGGAATCTAAAGTGTCGTAACCGAACTCATTTGACATCGATTGGACATAATGTGTACCACCTTCGACTAAAAGTCGAAGACTATCCCTATCAATTTTACAAACAAAATTCGAATTAAAATTAATGGTTCCAGGAACCTGAAATGTCGTCGTCTCTAGATCTACAAAAAAAGTCACAAGACAACAATATGTTAAGATTGGCACAATAGGTCTTTATGTGGATTTGAAATGTGGATTTGATTTATCAAATTATTGAGTTAAATTAATTGTCCAATCGATATCAAATCTGAACGGTTACGGCACTTTAGGTTCCAGGACACCAGCCTTTTAAATCTAAAATGTATATGTTATTTAAAACGGGCCATTCCAGGATGCTTTAGCGCCAATCTCAATATAAGGATCGTCATCTGATTTTTATTTTGGGTATCGGACGTGGATTCGATTACGACATTTCAAATTCCTGGGAACCAATAATTTTAATCCGATGTTTTTTCTCTTAAAAATAATTCGTTAAAAATAATTAAAAATAATTTACACATATAGTGCCAATAATAATATCCGGCCACATAGCGCCAATCCTAATATATGGATGGTCTTGGACTTTTATTCTATGGTAGCATACATTACGGTCACTCGATATTAAGTCTGATCGAATACGACACTTAAGATTCCAACGAACGGTGTTCGCTTAAATCTATAATGTAAAATTTATTTGAAATGCGCCATCCCAGGATGGTTTATCGCCAATCTCATTCAACATACAGTTCGTCTTGTGAATGTAATTCTGAATAGCGTACTTAATGTCGTATGACTTATGCTCGGTTGCACAGAAAAATGACTAATGGCCGGTTAGTTGTGCGCCAGTTAAATATTTTATATATGAAATCGGTTGAGACTAGGGAAAGTATAGAAAACGCTACCAGTGGAAAAAATGAAACTTCTTGCTTCAGATACACTCGAGACTCTTTTTCGATTTTTAAATTGATAAATTTAAATTTATAGTTTTTATATTTTAATGCAATACAAAAATATTATTAAACTTTCCAAGATCACTTTTCATAGATAATTCATAGAAAAGCATGACTAAACTCTTTTTCGTAGTAATACATTTTTCCGCGAGAGCACAGTGGTACAAGTCTCAATCATGCATTTTCGATAGAATAACGGTATTTTGGAAGTAAACATATATTTTCTTTCATGTAAATTTTTAAATTTTCATCAAAGTAGCATGGTTTTTTCGTCGAAGCGAAAATAGTGATAGTTACAACATGTCGGCCCAGCTGAAAAAAGTCAATGCAAACTTGATTAAATATATTTTATTCCGTGGAAATATTCCGCTTGCGTATAAATATTTAAATGGCCAATTTTGATTGAATAACTTTTTAACTATAGTCGTTAAACATTTCCATGGAATTAAATATATTTAATGAAGTTTGTGTTGATTTTTTCTGATTGCGAAAACAGATTTGATATAAAACATTTAACTGGCGCACAACTAACCCGTCGTTAGTAATTTTTCTGTGCAACCGGGCATTAGTGTTAAATTAAATTTATATTATTTTTGACGAATAAGGAAAATGGTCGAGTACACAGTCAATTTTCCGATAATTTATAAATTTGTTAAAAGATGGCGCCTTTATAAAAAAATAAGTGTATACATTTTACATGTATAAAAACCATGTAAATTACATTTCGCAATTTACGCGCCAACTGTGCTATGGCTAATTGGAACACTCAAAAAATGTCCACGAGTCATAACCTAAAAATAGTGATTTATCTTATCTCTCAAATCAATTAAACCATTTTTGTGAATTATTTTGTAGGGTTACTAAATGCCTCAACCATGTTGCGGCTAAATTATGCATAACTGCTTCTAACCACTCATGAAAAAATATCAAAAGCAATTGCGAGCAGGTTATTTAGCAAAAGATTAAAACCTTTTTATTAGAGGTTTGCTACCGAGTGCTAGCGTGTGGTAAACTAGAAAGCATATCGATAAAAATTTAACATTTAATAAATTGTGACAACATTAACCTCGGAACCTCGGAAACTAGTTGGCAAGTATTATTTGGAAATTGTTATGTGATCAGAATTAATGGCCTCAATATTTTAAGTACCAACTGGATTAAACCATTTAGAATTTGAGAACGTTAGTTGAACATTTAAAAATTCGACAGGATTATTTGTTATGAATAATCTAATTCGAATGTGCAATAATTATTATTTTACGTGTAACAACGCCAACATAGAAACAAATATCTAATCCACTATACAAAATTAGCTCTTCGAATAAAATTATAGTCAATTCGAGAAAACGGATTTAAAAGTATGGATGAAGGACTTGTATGGATGAAGGATTACGCTGGCCACAGACCATAAAGATGTTTAGCCATCTTGGATACAAATGCTGTATTCTAGTGTGCTTGGCCAGTTGTCTGCAGTTGTGGGGTCAATATTATTGTCCTACAATCATGTTCAATATTATGGCACAGTCGACGCTGGAAATGCAAACATCCTTGTCTGAGTTGGCTTCAACTAAAAGCAAGAGAAAGGAGAACTGCATTGGTCAGGTATAACCTACCTATATCCATTTCTATCGCGATTTTCACGTTTGTGAAAATAAATTTTGTTTTATATAAACGGCCGAAGGGAAAGTTCATCATTCATATGCGTACACGGTTCGTGCATCGCACCACCGTCACAACATAAAATTACATCGCGCAGCCGAGAAAACCTTAAAGAAAACATAACACTGATTACAAATCTTATGGATGGTTAAGCTAATTACAGTTTCACGTTTCAACAAACGACAAGAAAGTTATTACTTATGTTTATACCAATGCTTTTGTCTTAAGCTCTTAATAACAAAAAAAAAGGTTTTCATTCAGCCGCGTACACAAAAACATTTTCTTTCTTCCATGCTACCACATACTCGCGTATAACTAATGTGTGAATGTTTTCAAATGATACATGAATGCGCAAGTAATAATTACCGATCATAAAGAAATAAAAAAAATAAAAATGATTGTAGATCAGTAAAAGTGTAGTACACGCTAATCACAGACATTTCTTTTATATTTAAAAAAATACTAAGAAAGAAGTGAAATTCGTTTTAAATTCGGTCGTAGACAGGTATACGCTAGTTTTTTGTGAACGCAAATTAAGAACACACGTGGTGCTTAAATATCATGACGCAAATAGAACACACCCACTCTGTATATATAACGTATATAACGTATAGCGAATCTATTTATTTTGGTAGTCAATACCAATTCTAAAGAACTCTGAAAATGGTTTATAGAGTTTGTATACACAATTTCAGTGAAATCCTTGGCCTTTTAAAAATATTATATATTAACGTTAAAATTCTACGAAATATCATCTTCATCTCGATCGTTCGTATATATAGTTCCATAAAAAAAAGCTAACCTTTTCAACAAATTTTCGTATAGGACAGGAGTGGCATCTTTTTCTATACATGGTATTTTCGTCTTCATCATAATGTCTTAATATAATATGTATAATATGTATAACATACAAAATATTATAAAGATCTTGTCGTTCACGGGGAAAATAACTAAAAAATCGCGATTTAATTTCTATTTAATCGTGATAATCAAATTATCGTTATATATGAGCGAACAATAACAACAAAATAATTTTTTTTTCACTTTCACCTACTATACAAATCAGAATATATATATCTACGAGTATGTATACGAGTACCTACATTTTTACAGATACCGTTAATAGAAAAACGATAAAAAAAAATCCAAAAGAAAATCGTTTAAATTGTACCGGTGTAATTTCATGCGCGATTATCGCGCGATTACCCTACAACAACAAAAAACGAAATAATTTTAATACTTGCGGTATTTATTTATATATCATACCGATGTTGTTGTTGTTGTAGGAGTTAGTAATCTCAATGGAATATAATTGTTTTATAACCATGGTGTTGTGTTATATGGAAAACAGTTTTTGCACGATATGTAACTGTGTGATATAAACTTTATAAAGTCGTGAATTTAAAAAATCGATCGCGCAAAATATAAACCGCGTTTATACACCACCGCACCGCGCGCTTTTGTGATCGCAATTGATCTAACATAGGCGGGGATTTTCTTTGATTGGATACCGCTCGTACTATGCTGATCCGCTTTTGTGAGTTGTTGTTCGCCCTAATTTATGACATTTATGACATTAATTAATTTGTTTAGTTATTTAAGAAAGAATAGATAATTTTAAACACCATTTTAAAATAGTAAAACTAACATTTATAGGTTATGTTATTAATTTATTAATGAAATTTACGGTTCAATACTAAATTATGGAAAATAATTCTTTCTAGTTTCTAGATAATTTGGCTAGGGAACTTCAAAATTCACCCGATGCAAAAATGCAAGTTGAAGCTGTATGGAGTGAAGCCATTAAAAAATTTATTTTATGTGGGCCGCCAATATATGATGTGTTGGGCTGGCAACCTGTAAGAACCTTATAGTTTTGATTTATGTTTATACGTAGTATAATATTTCAATTTTTAGGTTTGGAAAAACTGGAAATACAAAATAAGGATGCTGTATAAGATAGCGGAATTTTGACAGCGGAAAATAAGAGATTACGCTACTCGCCGCAAGTGGCAGCACTATCACTAAAGAGATTATTTTTTTTAATGTAATTACCAGCGGAAATTTTTTATTCATTATGTATATATTTTTTCACGGGTCTTTCTCTGTTTAGTATAAAATTAAAATTAAATTTTAATTTAATGTAATGTATGTTATAATAAATAAATAAATAAAATATGTAATATAATAACGTGCTAATAATTTAATTTAATTACAAGTGAATTTAATAAAAAGTGAAATTAATATAAATATTAATAAATAAATAAATAAAATTAAAAATAGTGTGTAGTGCGCAGCAATGGATGGAGATTATGTGTCGTGCGAGCAAATGCATCACACTTATTTCTTTCTATGCACGAGTTTGTCTACTTTGTGGTGATAATCCCAAAGGATTTACAAGATAATTGTTTTAATTATTTTAATTCTTGACTATTTTTTCAATATAAATTTTGATTTTGATTTTATTTGTATGAATATGTTTTAGTGGCTGTTGTGCTTCTGTAGTAAATACGCATTTTGAATGTGTCGCCATATTGTGGTGTGGTACGGTTTTCGTGTGTGTGTGTGTGGAAGATATTTATCCGCCTGTCAGCCATGCTACACGATAGTTTGGTTTCTGGATTCAAGCTGGGTCGCAGTGGATTTTAATTTTTAATTTGAACCCTTATTTTATGTTAAAGCACCAATTTTTTTTGTCTTGTTTTGTTCTGTTCTCTTGAAAATGAAATTTGAACGGGGATCTACATCTCAAAAATGTCCTTAAATTGTTTTATTTTCATTTCAGGTTTTTCCATTTCGAATTCACGGACAAAAATTTTATGTTGCAGCTGCGTAATAAAGTTTTTGTCCGTGAATCCGAAGTGAAAAAAGTTGAAGTTGAAGTATAGGAATTTAGGGACATTTTTGAGATGTACATTTTTGTTTGAATTTTATTTTCGAGAGAGCCCAATAAGACAGGACAAGGGGAATTAGTGTTTTAATGTAAAATAAGGGTTTAAATTGGGAATGGAAATCTGTTGCGACTTGGTTTGAGTCCGGAAGCCAAGTTGTCGTGTGGCATGGCTGGTTTACACGAGAGTTGAATTCAACACAAATTTCTTCGTTCCTTTCCCCCTTGCCTATAATCTAAAATTTTTTTTTGCGAACTTTTTCAACTCGAATTTTAGGTGTTGAACGAATTGTATTTTACTAACACCGAGTTCATACGACGGATAAAAATATATGTCAGTATACTGCAGAAGATGCATATAATAATTTTTCGGTACGAATTAGGCTGAATTGGAATTACTGTAAATTTTAGTTTTGGTGAAGCTGAATTTGATTGGGTCATCTCTTGGTTGGTTGAGGCCAGGTTCACTTTAGCTGTAGTGAGTGAAAAATCCAGAACTTCATCCAGGATTTATGTTGGAATCCCAGTTCAGCTTAACATACCAGATTCAAGTTAAGAAATTTCCGAGCACGGTTGAATTCCAGAACTTCTTTAAAATCTATTTTTAAATCCCCACCATAGTACTTCATCAATTAGAAACGTTAAAATCCCTATACCAATGGACCTTAGTTTATTAGAATCCTAGCCCAGCTCTACAAACTAAGTTGAAAGATTATCGGTTGGGAAATGGCCTGGTTCCATTCGTAACAGCAGAATCTCAAAATTACGTCAAATCCGGCCTTGTACACCGAACGTGGGGTTCATTTGTTGGGGGATCGCCTAGTTCCATTGAGTATTATGTTAGAATGATAATCCAATTCTGCGTTCCATATTTGACAGTAATTGGTTGAGGAATGGTAGAGTTCCATTGAGCATGGCCTAAACATATCATGTGCAGTATATTTATACTTGGTAATTAAACGAATATTCTTTCAAAATTAATAAAATATTTGAAATATCCAATCTGGTATTTAATATGGCTTTGAATAGGAACCATTGCCTTTGAGATGCCCCACATATTTTTTGTATATTTTTTTTTTTTTTTTTTTGCTTTTTTGTCGCCCCAATTCAAAGGTTAAATACTAGTGATGGATTTTAGTGTAAATTTTATTGTAAGTTGTGGAGTTGCAGGAGGATTAAATTAATAAAATTCCGGAAGCCAGAAATTATTAATTTATTAATTTTTGATTATTTAATCTACAGATGCTTGTGAATAATATTTCTTTGAAAGATTAATTGCTGATTATGTAGACTAGAATTATTTTGTCATTGTGTTACTAACTATCGACTTTATATAGGTGTCTGTAACTGGGCCGATTCAATCAACCATTTTTGTAAAGGAAGCCGAAAAGTATTAATTTAGAATTAAATTTCGGGAAATTTCCAGTTGCATGTGAAATAATAATATTTTTTCTTAGGTTGCGGATTTAAAGATGCAATTGTTGAAGACCAATACCATCGTTATCCATTAAACCTTTATCCTTCCTCTAGTAGATTAGTATTGTGCTGTCTTTGTGTTACTAACTATCCGCTATACCTAGGTGTCTGTAACCAGGCCGATTCTGTCCCACTTAACTAACCTATCCAATCCTTCGGTTTTGTTAGTAAAAAAGAGTGTACGGTGGGCCCGGCGTCAACCGGGAGCTCCTGTGTAAGAACTTGGTCGTACATTCAGAATCAATCAATCAATCAATCAATTATGTATATATTTTTTCACGAAATAAAACATCTCAGCGGAATAAAATATTAAAAGTGATCCTTAAAATGGCAAATAGATTGATCTCCGAAGTAAAGGAACTCGGTATATGAAATGTTGAAATTCAACATTCCGTCTTTCCGGCGTTTCTTCCACTAGTAACTAATATTTTCGATTGTTTTTCTAATAGCTTAGGCTATACTGAGACTATATGGAAAATTTGAAGAAAATTTATCGACTAGAATTTTCACTAGAATTTTTTGATTTTCTGCGGCCATATAAGTTATTTTCAGTTTTTGGCCAATATTTCAAAAACTTCCACTAGTAACCAATACTTTCGGTTGTTTTTCTAGTAGCTTAGGTTATACTCAGACTATATGGAAAATTTGGGGAAAATTCATAGACTAAAATTTTCACTAGAATTTTTTGTTTTTCTGCGACCATATAAGTTATTTTCAGTTTTTGGCCAATATCTCAAAAATTTCCACTAGTAACCAATAGTTAATAGTGGAAGTTTTTGAGATAGTTTTTGAGGCCAAAAACTGAAAATAATTTATATGGCCGCAGAAAATCAAAAAATTCTAATGAAAACTCTAGTCCATGAATTTTCCCCAAATTTTCCATATAGTCTCAGTAAGACCTAAGCTATTAGAAAAATAACCGAAAATATTGGTTACTAGTGGAAGTTTTTGAGATATTGGTCAAAAACTGAAAATAACTTATAGGGCGGCAGAAAATCAAAAAATTTTTGTGAAAATTCTAGTCCATGAATTTTCCCCAAATTTTTCATATAATCTCAGTATGAGCTAAGCTATTAGAAAACCAACCGAAAGTATTGGTTACTAGTGGAAGAAATGAGGATTATTGTTAAATTTCAACATTTCATATACCGAGTTCCTTTACTTCGGAGATCAATTAATTTGCCATTTTAAGGATCACTTCTAATATTTTATTCCGCTGAGATGTTTTATTTCGTGAAAAAATATATACATAATGAATAAAAAATTTCCACTAGTAATTACATTAAAAAAAAATCTCTTTAGTGATAGTGCTACTTGCGGCGCGTAGCGTAATCTCTTATTTTCCGCTGTCAAAATTCCACTATCTTAAAGTAAGGCTGAACGAACTGGAACCGGTGGTAGTCCCTGCAAGTTATATTATTTTACCAAAACAGAGGAAAGAATTATTGAGCTGTTAGACTTAAATAAATGTATAGGTGCGGGTCGCGTTAAGAGTATGAAACATCAAAATCTCTGAATTTTAGGCAAATAGAGACAGATAAAGTGCAAATTGGAAAGTATGAACTAGCCGAAGCGACTTGCATTGATTTAGATATGTCTTTATCAGACACTACAGAACGGCGCTCAACAAAAAAAAACAACGAGCAAAAGCTGTTAAAACAAAATGTCTTCTAGAAACTCAAATGTCCAAAGAACAAAGTTTCTATGAAAATTTGTCTTCACATTTTAAAATTGTAATTACGGAGTTAAAAGAAATTTCAAGGTTTCAAAGAAAACGGTTGTACCAGGATGAGGAAAAGCTAAAATTGAAAAAGCGTTACAAAATAAAAAGCAGTATCGGCTAAAACTTAAGTTGAGAAAATCTCAATTAGAGAAAGTAGGGCTCTAAATCTAGCTTTCAACAGTCTAATGCATCTTTCAACTGGATTACGCGCTTTTGAATGAAAGGCATTAAACCTTGCTTCTGGTGAACCGTTATAACAACAAATTTTAGCTTGTATATAAAATATTCACTTTGAAAATCTTTACCTATCATGGCTAATTTGTATCGCCAGCTCGCCACTGACACTGTAAATATTCTCGGGTGCGCTCCAAATCATTGAGTCATGGCAGGACCCACCATAACGGGCATTAATTGCTTTGATCCGCTGTTTATGGTCACAAATCTTAAAATTAAGTAAACATATTGGTACAAAAACAAACCAAATATGTATAATAAAAATTGAAGTATTAAATCTTACCAACATAATATTTAAGCTTAATATGACTTCCACCGATGCACCCGATTACAACGGGGTACCCAGTTTTTTCATAAAATCCTCCAGTGATATCCATTTAGAACATAACTTTTTTCTATTATTTCGACCCCGAAAAATTTACTTACAGATTGGTGTGCCAGCCCAATACTGTGGTCTTCCTCTACCCCCCGTTGATATAGGAAGAAGACGAAGTGCTGCAGGCAATTTTGTAATTGGTGGTGGAATCCATATGCTGTTGTTTATTTTAAAATCTCCCGATTTTTCTGTCATTACATGTGCCTTACACTATTATTATAAATGTTCAGTAAAAAAATGTAAAATATCAGTAATTTTATACTAACGTGTTTCTGGAAGAGTAAGAGGAGACAAAGTGACTCGTACGCTTCTCCGATCAATTTCATCTTCGCTGCTGTTTTCCATAAAATAATGGGCAATTGAACCCATGTTATGAATTTTAATGTTTACTTTTTCATAACCTCAAACTTCATATATTTGACAGGTATTGCATAATAAGTTCAGAGCACAAAATTTCGCTTATAGCGTTACATTGTTTGTGGTGTGGTATCATTAGGCGAAGCAAAAATGAAAAAGCGAAGAATAACGAACGCCGGCGGAGTCGGTGGAAAGGCCCCAGAGGTGCCCTACCCAATACTTAATAATTCCTAAGGTTATGAAAAATTTAATGCTTAAACTAAAACCAGTTCAATTATTATAAATCATCAAATTCCAACACACCACAAAACAAAATTCGTGACACCACAGAGACAGCCGAAGCCCTCTGGGTACACCCTAGGCTGAGGAATTTTTTTATTTTTATTTTTTTAATTTATTTTTTAAGGAAACAATTAAATTTCAGTTCGACAATTAAAGATTTATGAAAGGTACAAAAAGAACGTATTATTGATTTGTGTGTATGTTTAGGTTTTCACATTTGAAAAGTTCAAAGCAATCTTAGCAGCATGTGGATAAAGATAAGGCTTTAATATTGAATATTTGGGAATAGATAATTGCGGTTAGTTTGGAACACCAAGAATTCTCACTTTTAGGCCCAAATTCCTAATGAGGATATCGCAAATATAAGGATTCCGCAAATAAATTTTCAATTTAACCCATTTTAGATATGAAACCTATGCTGAGATTTTGCTTTAAATCAGACCTTTATATCCGCCATTCAGACTTGAACCATCGGCGTTATATCTGAGATGGATGTACCTAACTGTTGAGCAAATAATCTCGAGGGGGATATCTCCTGGATTCCAGCAATTAAATTTTTAGTATAAATTTTTGTATTGATGCTTAACTATTGTCACATTGCGAATGAGGTAATTTTTTTCGTTGTCAAATAAATATTTAACCATTTTTTGTTAAAAGTTTATATTGCTTTTGTAAGCGATCTCGTAAATAGAAGAAAAAATTATTTCGGGATTAAATATGACTTTTCCATACAATTATTATATTTTTTCGGGATGGTATTGAATTTAGCAAAGAAACACACCAAAATTGAAAAGTTGTTTTTCGGGCTAGACTTAAAGTGGATTACATCGACGATTGTGTAGTATCGATAATACAAATAAGCGAATCGTGTGAAACAAAAAGTTAGAGGATCATGTGCAACCGTAATAGATCATTACTCTATTACGAACAATACCCCTCTCCCCCCCGTTGTTTTTATCCTGACCCCATTACCCTCGGCCCATTACTCCCAAGCCTTTACCCCCGGATATTACCACTTTGGACATTACCCCCCGGAAAATATCACCTCCCCCCATCATCAACCACGGTCATTTTCCTCTGTCATTCGCCCCGATCGATGATTAAGTGATCGTCTGATACCGTAATTTCGTGAGTTTTTATATCAAATTCCACTAGAAACATGATGATTGACAATAATAAATCCAAAAAAAAAAGTTCAAAACATGAAAAGTTAGCACACAATTAGCTGATTATACAGCAATATACCATTTCTTCAGGAGTAAAATTTTGTTTTTTAATTATTTATTATGACGGACTCAAGTTCAGCTTTTGAAAAGTATAGTTTAAAACTATAAATCTCTATAAATTCAAATTTTCTATCATGTGTCTGTTCGATCGACCATTTAAAAAAAATAAGTGTGAATTCCACGTAATTCACATACATATGTTATTTCAAATAGTCATGCTATGATCCTTCCTTGCTCTATCGAAAACCGTAAGCCTTGATATTTTAACAAGGATTCTCGTTAAGTGATGCTCCAAAATCGAAAAGTACTCTTGAACAATAAATTTTCCCATACAGTGAGTCACAAAAGTCTGCATACACCACTACTATTTGCAAAATCGAGATAAATGAAACAAACTAAATACTGGAAATTAATTAAATAATATATTTAAACAAAGAAAATTATTATTGGACAAAAAAAAAATTAAAAATTCAAAAAATTTATAAAATTTATATCACAAAAGTCTACTTTGGACGTTTCTATTTCTTCTCGAATTATTGCAAAGTACCGTTAGCTTTTTTTTACATAAATACCTAGGCACGTCGATCGACACTTTCAGTAATAACTTTGCAATCTTCTTTGAAGAGTGATAATAAAGCTACGGGAACAGAATAAGAGTTATATGCCCCTATTATGGTTCTCACCTCACCGGGTGAGTCACTTCACCAATCCAAGTCGTGTGAGTTAAATTTTTGTATTATGGTGCTCGTTTTTATTTTGGTGAGATGTGTTTGTTTATTATGACAATCTCCATTAGCTGTTAAGTTGGAAATATTGTAATTTTTTGCGTTTTGGATATACATTTTTCACAGTATTGACGTTTCGTGCGTTTTTCATTAGAAATTCTTATTTTATGCATAGAATTTTTTTTTTATTATGCAATAATTTTATAAAACGAAATCTTATAAAAAAATTATTATGAAAAAAATCTGACGTTTTCTGCTATCCATCGTGATTACTTACGTTTTCGTTTTTTGCTATCCATCTTGAAAAATTACTATGAACTCACCAGTATATTGTTGGTGAGTATATTTGACACTAGAGTCACCTCACCGCAACTTGTATAATATCAAATATTTCAAAACGGTGAGTTCAAGTCACCTTTATGACGTATTTCTCGGTGAGTTGAGGTGAGGTGAGTACCATAATAGGGGCAATAATGAAATATCTAAAATTATTCGTAAAAGTCGAGCAACCGTACAAAAAATGGTACCTTCTGTTCATCAGGAGACAATGGGCGCTTTCAGATCCCTAACCATGGTTAGTGAAATCATTGCCAATTTGATTTGAAAATTGGATATAGCTATACATTTTTATAAGTTGGTTGCGATTTTACTCAACGTGTTCTCAACTGTTGGATTGCATAATGGTCAGTATTTGTACCGAACGTCGGAATATGATACTCGAAACTATTGGCCGATCGATTTACAGTGGAAGCTCCCTTGAGCTAAAGAAAGCACATGCGAAATGAATGAGTCCAAATTCGGAAAAACACTATAAATGCAAACACAGGAGCTCTCGTAAAATCTTTTCCTGGAGGAAAAGAGTGTTTGATCAAATTTTTGGACAGTTTGGCAAAATAACTTTCCCATTATGTCGAACGTCCCATTATGAAGAACAAATTAAATCTTGATCAAGATTACATGGATTTAAATTAATTATATATGGATTTATGAAGAAATGTGCAATGAAAACCAGAAGGTCTTGGAATTACGCTTTCACAGAATTTTGCAAAGACAAAAATCTGAGTCTATTCACTCCTAAGAAGGTTCGATACTAAACTTCGCTAACATGCAATCCATTCCAATAACACAAATATGTGTTACAAGAGAGCAAACTCAAATTGAATGCAGATCCGTACATAGTTGTAATGAAAGGAACTTTAAAATAGAGTTATTGAATTTTCAAGCGATTATGTTATAAACCATCCAAGGAAGCCAGATCCATTTGAAGTAATTCAGTGAGTTTTTCAAAGATTTCACTGGCTTGAGATTCTGAGCTTACCACAATCCGACCAAGCAGAGATTTTCATGTGACAGATATAAGTGCAATTTTGTAAAATCCATACGGGGTTCAATTAACTTTTAATGATTCATTTCAATACGTCCCAGCGAGTTGCAAAACCGAGGCCTCTTTGTTAAATTATCCACAGTAGATTACTCCAAAAATATAACCATCAGAAATAATTCTAGAATAATTATGTTATAGTTTTTAGTAAGCTTTTATGTATTCTTAATTTTAAAATTTTCATTTTGCTTTTTCTTGGCAACAAATTTTTTTTTGAACAAAGAACCAACTAAAATTGGTTTATTTTCCATAAATAAACCAATCGTTATTCTAGGGCCGGGTAAACTAAATTTGATCGGTTTTTTGGTTCTCCTGAAATGTTCTGTTGTCAGATCGATGGTGATCTAATCTCACTTATTTGATTTGTAAAAATTAAATTATAACCTTCAAAATATTCGAAATTCGCAATTTGCATAGGAAAACTGTGAGTTGACATGGCAAAGACGTACAGAAAAAATGGAAAAGCAACAAAAAAGCATTGTCTACGAATATTCTACATACTCGAATTATCGACATTGTGTACGCCAAAATGAATTATCTACACTATTTTTGACATCAACAGGTCGATAATTCCGAATTACGCGTAGATGCACAACACTGCTGGTAAGGATGTTGATTCCGAAAGTAAATTCAATATATTCGGATCCGATGGAGGGGGAAACATTTGGCGAAAAATTAACCAAGATATGGCTCCAAAAAATTGCCACCGTTAAACATGGCGGTGGCAATGTATAGGTTTGGGGATCTATAGCTGAATGTATTTGAACATATTGCGTAGCAATTTACAACCGTCCGTCGAATGCTTAGGAGTAGGCAACCAGTGGATCTTATATCAAGATGATAATCCAAAACATACGGCGATGGCAGTAAAACAATGGCTTTTATATAATCTGTCGAAACAACTTCATCTGCCTCCCCAGTCAACACGTCTGACCGCAATAGGATTACCAATAGAGATTCATTAAAAGTGTCCTTTCGAGTGCATGGGAAGAAATTTCGTTGGCTAATGGTGGCCCAACTAAATATTAATTTTAGATCTTAAGTGTGTTTGAACATGAGCCTCTTCGTTTTATTTACTGTATGTATAGACTTTTGTGATATAAATTTTATAAATTTTATAAATTTTTTGAAAATTATTTGTTTTTGTCCAATAATAATTTTCTAATTTTAAGTGTATTATTTAATTAATATTCCAGTATTTAGTTCGTTTCATTTGTCTCAATTTTGCTAAGTTTAATGGTGTAAGTTGACTTTGGTTACTAACTGTACATACTCCAATCGTAATGGTAATTCATATGGGTATTCTCTATGACATGCTGAGTAATTACGTAGGACATCATTTTTACCTATAAAAATTACAGGAATCTACCCAAATCTGAGCCATCAATTAGGGTGTATTACTAATTATGAGTATTTCCTGAGAATACCTATTTGAATTTTCATGACAATTAGAGCATTTTTAGAAAATGGTAATATTAATTGGAAAATGTATTATTCAATAGTACTTTTCGATTTTGGAGCTTCGCTTGGAGAAAAACCATGCGAGAATTAAAATCGAAGGTAATGACCGGGAGGATAATTTCCGATGGGGTATTAACCGGGAGGAGGAGGGAGTTAATGGCGAGGAAGAGTTGTATCCAGGGGAAGAGCTGGGGTATTGGACCTATAAGGCGTCGGTTACTTCGGCTTCGGTTAATCAAAGTGCGGTCGAGACCTGAGAACATAATTCAATTAACGATAAACTTGGGAAACTGCACCTACTTTAGAACCATTAGAAATTGATCCTGACCAGCGAGAAGTATACTAATATATCTAGATATAATTTTAATCACATCGACGGTGATCATTTGAGCTTGTTGAAGGTGAATTTTAATGGGACGAAACAAATTTTGGTTCACAGTTGTTTATGAAAAGTTTACCGATAATTTTACCGCAAAAATTTAAGGTTTTGATTTGACCTACCGGAAGCAGATGAAGCTGGTGGTTTTTGATCAACCAGTATTTGTGTTTTTTACAGGTGGCGTTGACATTTTCATATAATAAACTTTTTAAAAGTTTTGTTTAGTTCGAGAATTTTCTCGAAATTATTATGCTTTCTAAAAGAAATGTTCTAATGGGTGACAACTACAAGGTGGTAAAAAAATTAAATTTCACTGATAAGAGAAAAAAGTTACCCATTTATCCAGTAATGCAATGTAATATGAGCGCTAGAGTTTGTTGTTGAAAAAACCCTACGGCATTACAAATAAAAACATTTAAAATTGGAACAGAATAACTTGAATTATTTTCAATATCTTATATATTTGATTTGTAACAATTGAATTATAATTTTCATAATATTGGAAATTCGCAATTTCAACTGTAAAAGTGTTAGTTCCAGTTGGCAACCTGCTACTGAAAAAACAATGAGGAAAACAACAAAACAAGCAATAATCTACATTGTCTACGAATATTCTCCATACTTTACGTATTTTCGACATTGTCTACGCAAAACTGAATTGTCTACACTATTTTCGACGACAACATGTGGACAATTCCGAATTACACATCTAAGGTCTGCAAATGCAATGCATCCGATAAGGTTCTTGTGCTGCACAGATTGAAATTTTTACTTGACGACAATGATCCGGATTTCATGCGGAATTTAATGTTTGTTAATTTAATTTTTATTTTTTTGCGTTTCGTGGTCCGCTACCGGTGGTGAGAGACAAAAAGTAAGGACTAGGTATTTTTAAAGTTTCATGTGTTTCATGTATGCTTACCATACATGAAACCATAGTTATCATTTCTCCATGAGTGTTTTTTTTTGTAAATTTTTTTAATGTATTTACATTTTGGCAGCTTCAAACACATTATTATAAATTCATTCCTTGTTTCGTTAAAATTTCACTTAAATGTTTTTTGAGTGATTGTACGCAAACGCAACCGCAAAACAAACGCAAAACAAATTCTATGAATTATGAATTGTTAAAATTAAACACATAATATTTTAACAATTTTCACTTATTTTTAAATTTCACTCAAATTAACAATATTTTAAATATTCCGAATTCTTTATTTAATAGTTTTGGGTGAATTTTGAATGACATTTATGTCTAAAATACAAACATGAAAATTTGGGAGAAATTTATAATATTTCAGGAGACACACGAATAGGATTGAGCAAATACACGAAATATAACGAGTGAAATAAAAATTTCATTCAAATAATGTATTCGACTCCAACTTTTACGACCAACTTAATATCAAGCTAATTTCACCCAAACCATGTTAAACGAATAATTTCGTGGGTGGATTAATCGTTAAAGTTTGAGCGCAACCAAAGCAAACACATTAATCAAAATTCTCTCAAAAAAATCACTCAATTTTGTTGAGTGGAATTGTGTTTTTGATTTAAACCTTATTATAACTGAATGAATTTTGATTGTTTTTTATAACATAGAAATTATCAACTTATAGTGAAAATTAAATAATTATTTGTAATATTTTGAGTGAAATTTTATTTTTATGTTTAACTGTAATTTTTCAAATTGTTTCATCTGAATAGGTAAATCTAAGACAATATGATTTCGCTCAAATAATTTAAACAAAAATAATTCCTCAATTTTCGCAATGTACATGAATTTCACTCAAACAATTTATCACATAATTAAATCTCATTTTGAGTTAACTAGTTGAGTCATGAACACATTATTAAATTTAGGAAAGTTTGAGTGAAATTTTGGAAAATAAACCTTAAATTTTGTGAGTAGAATTTTAATTTTTGTTTAAAACTTTTGTTATTTAAACGATTTTTTGTTAAATTTAATTTTTAAATGCCTTGATTAAAAAATATCTCCAGTGGTGGTTACAGATTGAGTGAAATATAATTTGTAGTGTAACAAACCTTTTTCCAATTTTCATTAGTGACTATCTGACAAAACTAACTAATCGATACTTGATCGTCCTATTTAAATTTTTAAAACTACTCAGATCTGACTGAAAACGTAAAGAATTAATTTATTTAACGTTTTATAATTAGAAGTGTGCCGTTCTACCTAACTAGTTAGTTCCCAAAGTTTTAGGAAAATGTTCTTCAAATTCTGAGCTTCATGAAGTTTACATCACCAAAAGTAAATTTAAAGAAATGATAGTTTTGCCCTAACGAGAGAAAATTTGCCCATCTTTAAAACCGCTTATACACATGAGTGAAATTTGAGCCGCACTGCCAAAAGAAACAGCCACATGTGAATAAATGTTCTAGTAATCGGTTTTGCGTAAAAAGATCAAATGCATTGTGTTTTACAAATAATCTGCATTTCCGATCTAACACCCATAGAATTATTCAACTTTAACACCTGTCGAGATTTTTGTATAAAAAAATGTCGTAATGGCTTCTATTAAATTACGCGAATTTTGAAGGGTGACCTAATACCATTTCGCAATATGCTGTCATGGCTCTCACATAGAATTGTTGTGGCCTTAAGTCACTCACTAATGACGTCCTTTCATATAAAAATCGAGGAAAGCGTTAATGATCAAAAATATTCTATGTACGAGTCCTACGGCTTATTTCTGAATGGCTTTAGGTTTGAAAGTAGACCAAAGCCATTTTTCCCAATGTTTTGATTCCACTGATCCCAAAAATGCAAGCCAAAATTGTTTGTTCGTCTGAAGTAGCATAGTATTCCAATATATACTATTGTGACACTGAAAGTAGAGGCATATTATTTGATCTTGGTAATTACCAAAACCTGAGTTCAAATTTCCACCGTTTTAACGCTAGAAGCTAATTATACATTATTAAATAATAGCCGTGCTGGTCCATTGAGGTTAGCAAAGCACTTGAAAATTGTCATTTAGAAGTAAAATATACGAAAACCAAATGCTTGATTGATTAGTTGCCGGTTATTGTCAGCTGATTTGACTCACAGGGAGATATGGTTCAGTATCGCTAATTATATTTAGGAAATATTTTCTTTATATATTATATTTTTTTGTAAAACGAAATGAACTGTTAAAAAAAATCAGTTTACAATGGCAAGTTAATTTAGCGATAACTATGAGCCATAATCTTTGAATGTGTCTTCTAGAAGCCAACATATGCAGTGGAGCAGTCATATATTTTTAAAAAATTTTAAATTTTGCTATAGTAAAGTGTAGTGGCGGTTCGATGGTAAATGAGAAGGCATCGTATTTGAAAGTAAAAAATCTATGACCCACCGCAAAAATATGTTGGCTTCTAGAAAGCATTAAGAATAGTCTATATAACAATATTTCATATACCTTTACGCGTAGACATCTCCACCATGCCTTGTCATTGACCATCTACACTTTTACTTGCCACTACACTTTTTTCTGTAACAAAATTTTAAAATTAATTAAAAATTATGTCTGTTCCAACTCATAAATATGTTGGATTCTAGAAAACATTAAAAATGGTGTAAATAACTTCATTTCATATATCTTTACGCATAGACTTCTCTACGATACCTTGTCATTGATCATTGAGCCGCCACTACAATTTTTTCTAAAGCAAAATTATAAAATTACAAAAAATCTATGACTGCCTCACCGCATACATATGTTGGCTTCTAGAAAACATTAAGAAGTGTTAAGGTAACCTGGTTTCATATTTTAAGCGTAGACATCTCTACAATGCCTTGTTATTGGCCTACGAACCGCCACTAAACTTTTTACGATAGCAAAATTTTAAAATTATAAAAAATCTATGACTGCCTCAACGCATAAATATGTTGGCTTCTAGAGCACATTAATAATATTCTAAATAACATAATTTCATATACAACAGGCGTAGACTTCTGCACGATGCCTTAATCCTCAATACACAAGCTTAGTGTAGGTTACATTTAATCAAGATATTTACGTACATACAATATATACTATTTTAAGCTTTTGTAAGGTTTTTTGTCAATTCGACGAACACTTCACGCTACCTATTTTCGCTACTAAATAGTTTAGTAACTTCAGGAGCTGAAACTTCAGAGCTTCGGTCTGGAAATTAATTAACCCAAAAAATTCACTGTACATTGGAAAACATCGCAAATTTTTAAAGTGCTGGTAATAAAATTTTTGCTTTTCCAACACCATTCAACTATGATTTACAACCATATTTACTTGGAATGAACTAAATATAACTTCTTCCAGCGCCACAGCGGTAGATTTGAGTACTAACGTGCTTCGACTTGTTTTGGCATGACACTCTTCAAGACCTTTTCAATGATATCAGATACTTATAAATTCTATACTAAAGGAATAATTGGCCACTAGCGCCAGAACGGTGGCTTTATCAACTAATGCGTTAATAACAAACTTTTTGTTTTTTTTCAAGAGCTTTCAAATGATATGCTGCAAGATTATATAGGAGCGATAAAATTTGTAACTGCTTCGAGTGCTGCAATTATATGTTATATGATAATTGAATAAAGAGCTACCAGCGCCAGAACGGTGAATTTGTAAACTAAAGCGCTGATTACAAAATTATTACTGTTTGCAAAACCTTTGAAATAATAGCCACATGATTATATGGTAATAATAAACATTGTAACTGCTTACAGCGCCATAACGGAAGTTTTGACTATTAAGCTGTTCAGAAAAATAGTTGGCCTTCTTCAAGACGCTTTCAACGATATACGATAAAGTTTGTTCCTTGTGAAGTTAGCTCAGAATTTCATCCCTGAAAATTAAAAATAAAATTAATCGTTCAATCTCGATAGTTTATTCTAGCCCAAAAATTTAATTAAAATTTTAAATAATAATAATTAAAAAACCAATATTAAAAATTATGTAAAAAATGGAGAGGTGTAATTGTTGTGGAAACTACCTGACTTTTTTTTACGACAAATATACATAAATCTCGAATACACCAGCGGATTTGTGAAAAAAATTTCTTGTATAATAAAAAATCTTTATTCGACAAGCCCCTCGGAAGCTGATACTTCCGAAACACAGATGTCCACCACATTTCAACAAATGTTTACCACAAAGGCACAAACATAAATGTTTACTGGAAAATGTTTTTTTTGACAAAACTTAATCAAAATAACTCGCGGTGAAATGCCCGCTTAAATTTTGAAAAAAAGTCTGAACAGGTATGGTTCAAAATTTAATTTAGAACTGTTAGTCGATAATCGTTTTTCTCGTAAATGATTTATTTTTCAAAATACCGGCAAAAAACGAAAACAGAAGCTTGTCACGTCCGGTAGACTGGTATCGACCAAAAATCACTGGGTATGAAGTTTCACTCTGATGAAACAAGCCATCTGGGCTGGTAACAGAGATTTTTTAAAAAGGCCTTTTTGACTTCGATGATACTCGTTTAGCGAATGGACTAACCATTTTCTACTTAACATAACGTAGACTGGGTGTGTCACAAATATCAAAACAATTTCCGTTTTTGAACGTTTTGAGAGTTTGCCATACCACTATTGATTTTTTATAACAACGAACGGCTGTTCGTCAAGCTCTTTAATCCCATTGAGTATTACATAAACTCGATACCACACTGACATAAACCGTCATAACTCTTCACAACATGCGAATCGATTTGAAATTACACCTAGAGTGCGAGCCCGTGCTGAAAATATACAGTCTGTTACTGGCCTCCGAAACATCTGAACAGACCAGGCCGAATCACTTTGATCCCCATACTAAACTATAAAGCTTATCAATACGACTTTGCTACACAGTACACACAAACTTTTATTATATTTTTAGAATAAAATATCGAGATTGAACGATATTGTTGTGTTCAATTCTGGATGGGATGGAATTCTGGTCTAATCCATGTACGAATTATTAATTTCCAATTTGAGCTAAATTATATGAATGTTTAAATTGGCAATTACTGGTGGTTTACGAACCTGTTTTTACTTTAACCCAAAAGTATAGAAATTTTGTGGGGTGTACAAAACCAAATTTAACAACAAACAATTTTAAACATAACTAATTTATTTCGTGCTTGATATTTTCAAATATGGAACTCCAACTATAGTATTTTATTGCAGGTCTGTAAGGATTTGTGACAGAACTCTGTAATTATATTTTTTTTGTATTACACAATATGCTATTCGATTAATTAATCATGATTAAATGCTTTCATTACTAAAAATAATATATTGGAATGTGATAATGTCTCACCATGGTGCCTCTAAAATAATCCTATTTTTACACTATACCTTCACAAAAGCCCTACAGCAATTTTCATTTGGCTATTATGTACCAAGAGATCACAATTAAAAACTGTTTGATCGCGATCACTATATATACATAATATAGTGAACTAGATATTATATTAATTTATCATCCCATTGTGATCGCAAATTAATTTGATGATCGGTCGATTAAATTGCGCGCTCGATCTTATTAACGCTTCATGTATCAATCGTTTAATTATAATTACCTGTGCGTATAACGATCAAAACGCAATAATGTAGGTTACCTCAAACTGAGAGAAAGAGAACACAACAAATTAACTGCATCGCGCGCATACTAAATTTTGTTTTTTTTATATATAGATCTCCACTTCACCAGAACTGATCAGTGATCATGTTTTTTTTTTTTTGTTTTATTATGTGTTTTAAATCATAAGGAATCGTAATGCTTTTATGATCATAATATTTTTTACGATTTTTAAGAGAAAGTTATGTTTAGTTTTGGTTTTTAATAAAAAAATTTATTTTGATCAATTAAATGATCGCATCAAATATGGGATTGTTGTATAGAGCGCCGCGCAGTTCGATCAATATCGATCGTATTAAAATAAAATGTATTATTAAAAAAAATTGGATTGTATTTTTTGTGAGCGTTAACTGTATTTTTGTGTGCTCTGCAGGTATACTATACACAAAAGTATGAGCACATATTTTATTATAAATAATTTGCTCTATTTAATGTTTCATACAAAATTATATTACATAAAATTGTGTTTTTTTAAACAATACAGAAAAATAACTAAACCAAATTATGAGAGATCATCCAACCGTAAAGATGTAAAAGTGTTTGCGTTATTTCCAGATGTCTATGGAAATTTTGCTTTAAAACTATGTAGGCCATAATGCCTAAATTCATTTTATGTGTACGAGAATCGAAGTATAAGGAACTGTAATTGATTTTGAGACAAATGAGGTTTGCGATCGGTTACGGTGTGTCCACTATAAATAATTAAAACTGTAAGTAATTTTTGGATTGAATGTGGATTGAAAGCTGAAAGTGTGTCATTGTTTTATTTATTATAGGACTTGAGTTAAAATTCAAGTTTGGCATACCAAAGTTCGACCCTTGAAAGTCAAGAGCATTTGCGAGGGTTAAAATCTGAAAGTTCAATTGAGTAAGTTCAGTTGTAAAAAGAACAGACCATTATCAATACTAACCTACAAAATGTCTAAAGCCTAGCCTCGGCCATCTCTAATTAAAATAAATGGAAGTCAAATATTTACTTAATATTTGACTTTTAAATAATTACAAATACTCGGGCGGCAAAAAATAGAACTTTATATATCAATAAGGGATCCATCTCGTGCCATTTTAACAACAGATAAAAAACAATTACCAGGAATATTTTGGAGAGAACAACACCAACAATACATCGGAGTGAAGTTTATGCCAAAATAACGAAATAAGGACACAGTGTCCTATAAGAACTAAGAATTGAAAAATCACTCAAATATCAAATATTGAACTTTCAGAATAATATCTGAATTTTTTTAATAAATACAAATATTTATTACACTATAAGTAGCCAACATTTAATTTTTGTGAAAAATTTTGAGTGAATTTTATAAAACAAAATTTTTTTACAACAAAACACACTACGAATCGCATAGCGATGATGGGAGTGGTTCTGAACTTGTATTTGATGTAACAATCAAATCTTATTTGTCCGAGCATGTGGGATATCGCTGAGTTTTTTTCTATTTGAGAGAGAACATCATTGAGTGTAATTCGAAAATTCTTAAACATTTGGAATTTTTGTTATTTGAGAGAGAACATCATTGAGAGAAATTCGAAAATTTTTAAACATTTGAAATTATTTAACTCGGCCCCTACCGATCGCACAGAGGTGATGGAATTCGTTCTGAACTACTTAGTATTTAATGTGTGAAACAAATCTTATTTATCCACATGCTCGGAAATCTCCGAAAAATAATTTCGAAAAGAAGCATTTCGATTGACCGCAACGTTCCCCAGATTTTATCATTTCCGACTATTTTCTTTAAGCTTCTTTTATAGAAAGAGACGTCAATAAAGCAGCGACCACACTATAGAACTAAAAACAATATTCGAAATGAAATCGGAAAGTGTGTTTCGAGAGAAGTTACGGAGAAACGAATGTGTGAATCAGAAAATTGCCATCCCTATTGTGAGATTTTCACATTTTCAACGGTTGTGAAGTTTGTCCCAAAAAAAATCCCGTGTACATATACAAATTCAATAAGAAATTTTTAATGCAGAAGATGTATTAGTAATTACACTTTTAAATTGAAATTTTGGCGAAATAACTATATTATAATAGAAAGAGATGAAAATAGGCGACACATTTTTTTCATATTCGATTTATTTTGCAAAAATGATAGCAAGAGAAATAGTAAAAAATAATATTGAGAAAACAAAATAAAACCATTGTCATTTAATTGAGGTCAATAAATTAATTTAAAACTATATACAATTTAAACATTATGTTTAAACTAAACAGTATTTACTATATAGCTATTTTTAAAAAATTAATTAAAAATGAAATATTAAAAAGTAAACAAAATGAATTCTTGTAAGAATACAAAGTATGACTCAGAACAGAAGCTGACGTGTGTGGATTTCAATGATATAAATATTTTAGAAAATAAATCGTAGTCTGTCGGAAAATTCGACTACGATAAAATGATACCCTAAGGGTAACAGTCAAGCTCCCTTTCCAAACGGTAGTAGTGATGTTATTTTCGATTACGTAATTCAAATCGATTTTTATGGTTTGATTAGTTTTAATTTTGATAAATTCTGGATATCGTAGAGCTTGTCAAAAAATTTCACTATGTCCAAATGTTAGCCTTAGATTAGCACAATCAAAAAAATTAAAAGCCATTTCCATATCTAAGGGATAAGTATCATTTTTTGCTCTCGCAAATCTAATCGATTTTATAGCTTTGAGTGGTTTAAATTTAGATAAATCCCGGATATCGTAGAGTTTGTCGGGAAATTTCACTATGTCCAAATGTTAGCCTTAGATTAGCACAATCAAAAAAATTAAAAGCCATTTCCATATCTAGGGGATAAGTATCATTTTTTGCTCTCGCAAATCTAATCGATTTTAGAGCTTTGAGTGGTTTAAATTTAGATAAATACTGGGTATCGCAGAAATTGTCGGAAAGATTCACTATGTCCAACTGTTAGCCTTAGATTAGCACAATCAAAAAAATTAAAAGCCATTTTCATATCTAGGGGATAAGTATCATTTTTCTCTCTCGCAAATCTAATCGATTTTATAGCTTTGAGTGGTTTAAATTTAGATAAATCCTGGATATCGTAGAGTTTGTCGGGAAATTTCACTATGTCCAACTGTTAGCCTTAGGTTAGCACAATCAAAAAAATTAAAAGCCATTTCCATATCTAGGGGATAAGTATCATTTTTTGCTCTCGCAAATCTAATCGATTTTATAGCTTTGAGTGGTTTAAATTTAGATAAATCCTGGATATCGTAGAGTTTGTCGGGAAAATTTCACTATGTCCAACTGTTAGCCTTAGATTAGCACAATCAAAAAAATTAAAAGCCATTTCCATATCTAGGGGATAAGTATCATTTTTTGCTCTCGCAAATCTAATCGATTTTATAGCTTTGAGTGGTTTAAATTTAGATAAATCCTGGATATCGTAGAGTTTGTCGGGAAATTTCACTATGTCCAAATGTTAGCCTTAGGTTAGCACAATCAAAAAAATTGAAAGCCATTTCCATATCTTTAGGGGATAAGTATCATTTTTTGCAATCGCAAATCTAATCGTTTTTATAGCTTTGAGTGGTTTAAATTTAGATAAATTCTGGATATCGTAGAGTTTGTCGGAAAATTTCACTATGTCCAAATGTTAGCCTTAGGTTAGCACAATAAAAAAAAATTAAAAGCCATTTCCATATCTAGGGGATAAGTATCATTTTTTGCTCTCGCAAATCTAATCGATTTTATAGCTTTGAGTGGTTTAAATTTAGATAAATCCTGGATATCGTAGAGTTTGTCGGGAAAATTTCACTATGTCCAACTGTTAGCCTTAGATTAGCACAATCAAAAAAATTAAAAGCCATTTCCATATCTAGGGGATAAGTATCATTTTTTGCTCTCGCAAATCTAATCGATTTTATAGCTTTGAGTGGTTTAAATTTAGATAAATCCTGGATATCGTAGAGTTTGTCGGAAAATTTCACTATGTCCAAATGTTAGCCTTAGGTTAGCACAATCAAAAAAATTGAAAGCCATTTCCATATCTTTAGGGGATAAGTATCATTTTTTGCAATCGCAAATCTAATCGTTTTTATAGCTTTGAGTGGTTTAAATTTAGATAAATTCTGGATATCGTAGAGTTTGTCGGAAAATTTCACTATGTCCAAATGTTAGCCTTAGGTTAGCACAATAAAAAAAAATTAAAAGCCATTTCCATATCTAGGGGATAAGTATCATTTTTTGCTCTCGCAAATCTAATCGATTTTATAGCTTTGAGTGGTTTAAATTTAGATAAATCCTGGATATCGTAGAGTTTGTCGGAAAATTTCACTATGTCCAAATGTTAGCCTTAGGTTAGCACAATCAAAAAAATTGAAAGCCATTTCCATATCTTTAGGGGATAAGTATCATTTTTTGCAATCGCAAATCTAATCGTTTTTATAGCTTTGAGTGGTTTAAATTTAGATAAATTCTGGATATCGTAGAGTTTGTCGGAAAATTTCACTATGTCCAAATGTTAGCCTTAGGTTAGCACAATAAAAAAAAATTAAAAGCCATTTCCATATCTAGGGGATAAGTATCATTTTTTGCTCTCGCAAATCTAATCGATTTTATAGCTTTGAGTGGTTTAAATTTAGATAAATCCTGGATATCGTAGAGTTTGTCGGGAAAATTTCACTATGTCCAACTGTTAGCCTTAGATTAGCACAATCAAAAAAATTAAAAGCCATTTCCATATCTAGGGGATAAGTATCATTTTTTGCTCTCGCAAATCTAATCGATTTTATAGCTTTGAGTGGTTTAAATTTAGATAAATCCTGGATATCGTAGAGTTTGTCGGAAAATTTCACTATGTCCAAATGTTAGCCTTAGGTTAGCACAATCAAAAAAATTGAAAGCCATTTCCATATCTTTAGGGGATAAGTATCATTTTTTGCAATCGCAAATCTAATCGTTTTTATAGCTTTGAGTGGTTTAAATTTAGATAAATTCTGGATATCGTAGAGTTTGTCGGAAAATTTCACTATGTCCAAATGTTAGCCTTAGGTTAGCACAATAAAAAAAAATTAAAAGCCATTTCCATATCTAGGGGATAAGTATCATTTTTTGCTCTCGGAAATCTAATCGATTTTATAGCTTTGAGTGGTTTAAATTTAGATAAATCCTGGATATCGTAGAGTTTGTCGGGAAAATTTCACTATGTCCAACTGTTAGCCTTAGATTAGCACAATCAAAAAAATTAAAAGCCATTTCCATATCTAGGGGATAAGTATCATTTTTTGCTCTCGCAAATCTAATCGATTTTATAGCTTTGAGTGGTTTAAATTTAGATAAATCCTGGATATCGTAGAGTTTGTCGGAAAATTTCACTATGTCCAAATGTTAGCCTTAGGTTAGCACAATCAAAAAAATTGAAAGCCATTTCCATATCTTTAGGGGATAAGTATCATTTTTTGCAATCGCAAATCTAATCGTTTTTATAGCTTTGAGTGGTTTAAATTTAGATAAATTCTGGATATCGTAGAGTTTGTCGGAAAATTTCACTATGTCCAAATGTTAGCCTTAGGTTAGCACAATAAAAAAAAATTAAAAGCCATTTCCATATCTAGGGGATAAGTATCATTTTTTGCTCTCGCAAATCTAATCGATTTTATAGCTTTGAGTGGTTTAAATTTAGATAAATCCTGGATATCGTAGAGTTTGTCGGGAAAATTTCACTATGTCCAACTGTTAGCCTTAGATTAGCACAATCAAAAAAATTAAAAGCCATTTCCATATCTAGGGGATAAGTATCATTTTTTGCTCTCGCAAATCTAATCGATTTTATAGCTTTGAGTGGTTTAAATTTAGATAAATCCTGGATATCGTAGAGTTTGTCGGGAAATTTCACTATGTCCAACTGTTAGCCTTAGGTTAGCACAATCAAAAAAATTAAAAGCCATTTCCATATCTAGGAAATAAGTATCATTTTTTGCAATCGCAAATCTAATCGTTTTTATAGCTTTGAGTGGTTTAAATTTAGATAAATTCTGGATATCGTAGAGTTTGTCGGAAAATTTCACTATGTCCAAATGTTAGCCTTAGGTTAGCACAATAAAAAAAAATTAAAAGCCATTTCCATATCTAGGGGATAAGTATCATTTTTTGCTCTCGCAAATCTAATCGATTTTATAGCTTTGAGTGGTTTAAATTTAGATAAATCCTGGATATCGTAGAGTTTGTCGGGAAAATTTCACTATGTCCAACTGTTAGCCTTAGATTAGCACAATCAAAAAAATTAAAAGCCATTTTCATATCTAGGGGATAAGTATCATTTTTTGCTCTCGCAAATCTAATCGATTTTATAGCTTTGAGTGGTTTAAATTTAGATAAATCCTGGATATCGTAGAGTTTGTCGGGAAATTTCACTATGTCCAACTGTTAGCCTTAGGTTAGCACAATCAAAAAAATTAAAAGCCATTTCCATATCTAGGAGATAAGTATCATTTTTTGCAATCGCAAATCTAATCGTTTTTATAGCTTTGGGTGGTTTAAATTTAGATAAATCCTGGATATCGTAGAGTTTGTCGGGAAATTTCACTATGTCCAAATGTTAGCCTTAGCTTAGCACAATCAAAAAAATTAAAAGCCATTTCCATATCTAGGGGATAAGTATCATTTTTTGCTCTCGCAAATCTAATCGATTTTATAGCTTTGAGTGGTTTAAATTTAGATAAATCCTGGATATCGTAAAGTTTGTCGGAAAATTTCACTATGTCCAAATGTTAGCCTTAGTTTAGCACAACCAAAAAAATTAAAAGCCATTTCCATATCTAAGGGATAAGTATCATTTTTTGCTCTCGCAATTCTAATCGATTTTATAGCTTTGAGTGGTTTAAATTTAGATAAATTCTGGATATCGTAGAGTTTGTCGGAAAATTTCACTATGTCCAAATGTTAGCCTTAGGTTAGCACAATAAAAAAAAATTAAAAGCCATTTCCATATCTAGGGGATAAGTATCATTTTTTGCTCTCGCAAATCTAATCGATTTTATAGCTTTGAGTGGTTTAAATTTAGATAAATCCTGGATATCGTAGAGTTTGTCGGGAAAATTTCACTATGTCCAACTGTTAGCCTTAGATTAGCACAATCAAAAAAATTAAAAGCCATTTCCATATCTAGGGGATAAGTATCATTTTTTGCTCTCGCAAATCTAATCGATTTTATAGCTTTGAGTGGTTTAAATTTAGATAAATCCTGGATATCGTAGAGTTTGTCGGGAAATTTCACTATGTCCAACTGTTAGCCTTAGGTTAGCACAATCAAAAAAATTAAAAGCCATTTCCATATCTAGGAGATAAGTATCATTTTTTGCAATCGCAAATCTAATCGTTTTTATAGCTTTGGGTGGTTTAAATTTAGATAAATCCTGGATATCGTAGAGTTTGTCGGAAAATTTCCCTATGTCCAAATGTTAGATTTAGGTTAGCACAATCAAAAAAATTAAGAGTCATTTCCATATCTAGGGGATAAGTATCATTTTTTGCTCTCGCAAATCTAATCGATTTTATAAGCTTTGAGTGGTTTAAATTTAGATAAATCCTGGATATCGTAGTTTGTCGGAAAATTTCACTATGTCCAAATGTTAGCCTTAGGTTAGCACAATCAAAAAATTAAAAGCCATTTCCATATCTAGGGGATAAGTATCATTTTTTGCTCTCGCAAATCTAATCGATTTTATAGCTTTGAGTGGTTTAAATTTAGATAAATCCTGGATATCGTAGAGTTTGTCGGGAAATTTCACTATGTCCAAATGTTAGATTTAGGTTAGCACAATCAAAAAAATTAAAAGCCATTTCCATATCTCGAGGATAAGTATCATTTTTCGCTGTTGCAAATCTAATCGATTTTATAGCTTTGAGTGGTTTAAAGTTAGATAAATTCTGGATGATATCGTAGAATTTGACGGAAAATTTCACTATGTCCAAATGTTAGCTTTAGGTTAACGCAATCAAATAAATCAAGAGAAATTTCCATATCTAGGGGATAGGTATCATTTTAGATTTGCGTCGATCAGATTTGCGAGAACGAAAAATGACAACTATTTCCTAGATATGGAAATGGCTTTTGATTTTTTGATTGTGCTAACCTAAAGGTATATTGATCATCTTTGCCTAAAGCTAACATTTGGACGAACTAAAATTTTCAGACAAACTCTGCGATATTCAGAATTTAGTAAATATTTAAACTAAAGCTACTTATACCTAATGAATTGACTTAATTTATTAGAACAAATTTCAAAAGTATCCCGTTTTTTTGGAAATGTCCTTTACCTCACTTGATTGTATTCTTTGTATCGATATTCTCTTATCGTGTAATTTCCACATAATGGCTTTGTACACAAATTTTGTATACCCAGCATTTATATTAAAATATATTAAAATATTATCTTCTGTAAAACTACTTACAAATGAGGAAAAATGGAAATGATTTTCCGGGATATTATCAAGAATGAAAAATAATTTTTTGAGTTTATTTTCTAGTTTCCACTCTAAATTCTGATAAGAATTTATTTTACAGTGTATTTACTAATACATGTTTATTTTTGTTATTTGGGACATACTTCACTGTCATCATTTTCATCATTAATTTTGTTTCACGTTTTCACGTCAAAACAAAATTTATGAAATATTCCTTATTTGAAAAGAAAAAAGTAATCAAATAATAACGCTGATGACATATGCGCCCATTAGCACAAAAACGCGCCAACATGCAACAGTACGGAAGTTATCCGATCTAACGAAGGAGGTTGGCCTCAAAATAACATCAGGAAAACTAAGACGATGATCATTAGACCATTATCCACAATGATATGCCTAGTAATCACCCTATGCTCCCAAATTGGAGATAAACGAAGAAAAAAATCCTCTGTGTATAATCGTAATAAATGCTAAAATCATCATTTGTATACTCGTTCAAAAAAATATTAATTACATCTCTCAGAATTTTTTAATCTAGTAAAATAACACAAAATAATCGGTTGGACACGAACTCGTAGAAGGCCACCACATCCGTACGCTGCATATTTTTGGATTTTTGCTTAATTTGGGTCGAAACACAACCAAAAACGCTAAAATTCATCAAAACACCCCATCAGTTTTATCCAATTTTTTTTTAGAGCATATCCTTTTCGACCGACCCTCTATGTCAAACCCAAAGTAAACCAGTGCTAATGGAATCAACCCGTTTAACCGAAAAATAATATCGATTGACTAAACCGTTAAATTTTTGTTTTTTATAAAAATGATTACCCGAAAATAAAACGATCGAAAATACATATACCGTTTAAAGGGCAAGCCGTATCCGAGGGGTATAAAAGTATTCGCGCTCTGTGGGATAATTGCGCTTATAATTTATAATTTTCCTAAATAAAACACATTGGGATTTTGCTTAGCAGCTATGCTAGCTAGCTAAGTGGGTACTACAAAGCGGCCATTCACTTTTCTTTCATAACTACTTCAAATAATTGATATTGACGGACTAAAACCATTAAAAATTATTGCAACTGGTACGATAACAGTTAATCCGTTTGCGCAACATACCAGTTAAAATTAAAAGGACGAGGTTCTTATGATGAGCTTAGATGGTAGCATATGTATTGTGAAGTTCAAGTAGATAGCGTATCCCTCACCAAACGCAAGACTCACTATTATGGCCAACGAATCCATGGTAGCAATAAGCACGATGTTACAGTGACCGACGCCGAAACTCGATCACAAACCACTAACTTTGTCTTATAACAAAATCCCGATTTCCTTCATCGAAAATATTGTGGCAGATGCTCTTTAGCGCATCACCGTACTAAATGTCAATAACGGTGTCGACTACGACGAGATTGCAATCATTTTATGTCCATCAACGAATGAATACGAGGAAAGAGACCTACAAAAACATATATCACCGTGTTTTTTTTGAAGTTACAGCCCTCCACTTCGAGTTGGTATCGGATCTCACAACAGCTTCGTTCATTGGAGCACTAAAGCGTTTTATTGCGACCAGTGAAATATGCAAACATTAACAAAACAACACCAATAAAATTTTATTTTTATAAGATTAGATATACTGTGAAAGTTAGCCGAAAGTTTCCAACCAAATGGTAATGCAGATAGTGCCTTTGCTATTCCAGCCGAAAACATATTTTATAGCCGAAAGATATTTTATTAGATATACCTAGTTCTACTATCACCTCCAAATAATCAGACAACAGCAAAATCTGTCAGGAGCTATATAATTCTACCAGATTTACAATTTTCGAAACTAAATTAGTAAAATGTTCTGAATTTCGGGGAAAGATCGGGGAAAGCGGGTAATACAAAAGTTTATTAATTTAGTTTCAAAAATGTCGGCATTACACCCTATCCCCTTCAGATTTACCCCAATTGTCGCCTGGGCTTACCTAAGAATATGACCTATCTAATGGTTAGGGGATAGTAGGATTGATGGGAAAGTGGAGGAACTCAAGAATTGCAGAACATTTTATTAATTTAGTTTCGAAAATTTCTAAATTTATTGTAATTTGAAAATGTTATAGGGTTTAGACCAATCTGGTAAAATGATATAACTCGTAGTTTGATTATTTGGTGATGGTAGAACTAGGTACATCGAGTAATATATCTTTCGCCTATAAACGAAATTTCTGCTGGAATAGCAAAGACGCTAACTGCATTACCATCTTTCGGCTGCAAACTTTTAGGGTCAAATAGCTTATATAAACGTTCTATTAACAAGCCGCTGTCGATGTCAAAACTCCACTGATTTATTTTTTTTTTTCATACATATTTTCTATTTAAAATTGAATGCGGCTTTGTGCGACAGTAATTGAAAATTAACGTTACTAACTCAGATATGCAACAAAGAGACGAAATATTTAGCGTTCAATTTCAGTAAAAAAATAGTTATATTTAATAGTTAATATTTAATTTATTACTTAACAAGATTTATTTTAACATTTTAATTAATTACTGATACTACTTAAAAATGAAATTCCACTCAAAATGTTTGCAATCATAATTCAATTTTCACTAAAACTAATAAAATGTTTACAATTTGGTACGCCATTATGGTATAATGTTACCCAAAATTCATTCAGTTTGCATATGCTATAAATCCAAACTGAAATTCCACTCAATTTTTAATTAAATAATACTTTAAAAATTAAATTCATCATAAAATTCATCATAAAACTATACGATAAAAATATCATTAATATAACTTGACTAATATAGATTAAAAAATTTATGTTTTTTTAAAGTTCAAATTTCACTCAAATTTTAAAATGGAGTACAAAATACAAAAGTTACCAATTGTTAGCTTTCATAGTGAAATTTTCACTCGAAGTACTTAAAATGTTTATTAGCTGTTTGCTATACACGCTATAAATCCAATTTAAAATTTCACTCAAGTACATTTTTTAATTGAATATTATTGATATGATTAGAGTGTTCTCTTGTATCTTCTTCGATTTCAAATATCACTCAAATTATAAAATGACGAAAACTAACATTTATATTTAGTTCACTTTTGACAAAATTTCTGTTACAGTTTTAGAATTAGCATTACGTTACAATTGTAGAAAATGGTAGTGATACATGAACATAAATTCCCACTCAAAACATTAACATTCATTATTCAGTTTTCACAACTTTAAATATTTATAATTCGGTACAATATAATGTTTCTAAAAATTCATAAGTTTTCGTACGCTTTAAATAAAAAATAATATTTCACTCAAGATAATTGAGTGAAATTTTTAATTTTTATTTGAAGTTTACTAAAACTTTTTGTGAGTTTGATTAATCTATTAGACGTTTAATTAGAATTTTTATATTAGAAGTTGAAACTTTTACAATTCTCTATATCAGTCAAAATTCGTCCTACCATTTAAATAAAAATTTCACTCAAAAAATTGGGTACAAAAATTTTGTAATTTGTTTCTAACGTTTTAAGTTAAGTTTCGTTTTCCAGAATGCCACGCGAAATGGGTGTTCGTGTTCACACACATTTGCTCGAAGGTCGGTATTGTTTCATTAAAATTTTAATTATTTTATTTCTGTATTTGGCTAAATAAAATATTATATTTGTATATCAATATCTAAATATTCAATTTCGCCTACCTTAAGTGGCTCACATCAGAGATAGATAACTAGATAATTGGAAAAATTGTCTAATAGAGTCAGCCCAGGTGATCCCAGGTGAGAGAAAGTCTTAACGCATTTAAAACCTTTCTTGAGAATTTTAAATGTTAAAAATCCGACAGACTATTAATTAAACTCAGGGACTTCTCCACACCATGGCTTAAGGTATTTGAAACAACTTTAACACAAATTTTGTATGGTTCGAATCTGGAGGAAGGCTTAAGCCTTCCTCCAGATTCGAACCATACAAAAAATTGTTGAGAAGTTTTTTTGTTCACAATCCAAGATTCGTTGGCCGGTAGGAAAGCTTATGTTATGTAGAATATTTTTATTTTGAATTTTCAGAGTTCAAGAGTGACATTTGAAATATTTTTTGAGAATTTTGAGAAGATCCCCTTGGCTGGAATAGAGAGTTCCATCACGTGATAAAGGCAAACTTATAGACATTTAAAAATGTTTTTTAAAATCTATAAGAGATACAGCCACTTAAACTTAGGAACTCTGCTTATCCGGACTTGTGGGTTTCATCAGGTGATAGCAGAAGTATATTTCGAATCTGAATATAGGTTACATTAAGTGACTCTTAAAATAGGTTACATTAAGTGACTCTTAATGACTTAACGCATTTGAAATAATTTTATGAGAATTTTTTAATATTTTGCTCGGTCGGAATATTTAGTCTCGTCAAAGATAGCGGAGGATTTAAAGCAATTCAACCCATTTTTGAAAAATTTTACAAGTTCAAAATTCGAGATAAAATATTTATAACACGTGAACTCTTCTTGTCCGAATTTGTGGGAGTCATATTCGAAACAATCTTTTAAGAAATTTCGTATGTTTAAAATCTGAGAGTAGGTCACATCAGATGACAGAGAAAGGCTAAGCGCATTTGAAACAGTTCTTCAGATAGAGGCTAGGCTTAAAGTATTTCGAACATCGATCCATGAGACGGCAGGCAACCATTGATAATCATTCATGTCTTCTACATTCAACAGTACGACTGATAAATGTTTTTTTTGCTTTCAAAGATGCGTCTGGAGATCACAAATTGAGCTTTATACCAATGAGAGCCATTTTTCTATGAGGTCACTCAAAACTTCTAAATAAAATAAACTTTTGTCTTAGAGACACAGTGGCAATGTCGATGGAAAGTTCTAGGAAAGTTCATCTAAAATTTAAGTTTTAATTACCACTCTTATTCAAAATTCATTGCCTTAAGCACGTAGCCGGTATATAAAATTTTTGATTTTTATTTATTTATCGGTGGTGAAGAATCGTCCAGCAATCGTTAAAAAGCTTGGTTATAATATCACTCAAGATTTCCGATTTAAATACAGGAAATTTAAGCTTCTCACAAAGGTTGAATTTTATTCACCACGCTTATTTCGTATAACTTTTTAAATAATTAGCGTCAATTAAAAGGAGCTTCCCGTCAATAAATGCAGGACCTTATATATAAACTTTTTATATGAGGTGCTAAGTTTACAGTATGATTTTGGTTTATTAATAATAAAGAAACTATAGGATCCGACAAATACTGTTAACTGCCGGTCACTGGTCGTCAATCAACTGTGAAACATTTTCAAAACAAAAAATATCAGTTTTCCCAAAAGTGGGATGCTTAACATGGGAGCTTATTTTCCATATTTGTGGATCCATTTTCTGTAAGGCAATGTGCATAGTCCAAGGAACTCATCTCTCCGCTGGTTGATTGACCTAGCTTAAGGACCGCTCATTAAATCACGAATGCGTTATTTAAGGTTGAAGCTATACACCAATGAATTGGTGGATCTAAAACTCATAAAATTATCGCCATTCCTTAAAGTTGGCAGAAAATTATGAAGTACTCAACTTCCTTAAAATCTTTGTATAATTGATTTGTTTAAAATATTAAATATAGTCCCGTAAACTCGGGAACGAAGGGAGGAAGGTTTAAATCTTCTAGGCCGCCGGACTACACTCACAGTGACCACTAGATAGTTGAATAAATGGTTTGCTTTGTATCGTACATATTCAAATATTCCATATGTTCAGAATTTCACAATTCTCATTGGATGATTTTACGATTTTGTAAAATTTAGTAATACACATAGTTTATGCAACGTAAAATCAAACTGGGCTGTAACATTCCTCAACCTACACATATACAATATAAGATGGATGCATATGATCTTGATCATAACATATCACAGCAACATAAAATATTACGACAAAACGTACATTTTTGGTGGTACATAAAAAATGATCAAGATCGTTTACGAAATACATATCGCATAGTCTATTATGTTTCTGTTATGAATGTGCATGCGTCAATCAAAAACCATTATCTAATCTATCAAAAACACAAAATTTCTTAACTTCTTAAAATTTCACACACAATACAAACATTTTTGTAATTTAACATAATTTCTTAATTTTTTATTTATTTTTTTTTTTTTTTTTGTTAATTTATTTATCATAAAAATTCTTTTTCAGGAAATTATAGGCGCGAAAAATTTCTTGTCTCTGCTGCGCGCGTTTGCGACACCGTCACGAGAAAGGTGGAAATTCATGATCTCTTAAAAATTAAAAAATCGTTGTAATTATTCTAATTGACTGGTTATTATGGTCGACCGAGTATATTCTGTGTCGATTGAGTTGTGATTAAATAGGTTTTATTGTTGTTATTTAATGGTCGATAATTATTAGAGTAACTGAATTTTATGTGTACGCCGTATAATTACCAAGAAAATGATTGACGCCACACCTCTATACGTACAATTCTGGTTTCATACCAAAAAAAAAATATTTGGTTAATTAATTGAGACAAAGAAAGAAGAGAAATTATTTTGTACGATCACACTAAGAAAGTAATAAGACCTTCCAATCGCACATTATAACTAGTTTTTTTTTTAGTAGTTTGTATGTTGCAATGAAGCCAAACAAATTTAATATGTGGTCGTTAAAATTTAATATTTTTAAATGAAGAATTTTTTTTTTGTATTTTAAAGAGAGTTCATTAACATTATGTTGTGGTGTGAAAATCGAGCCGGGTCTCTTACAATTTTCAATACATATTTGCGGCCATGAAATATTAGTAATACAATAAATTACTCACGTTCATTTAGGGCATGCGGTATTTTTGCTGCCCACATTTGTGAAATGTGATGACTTACCTGAAATGAAAAAAAAAAAAATAAGAAAGTTAATAATCAAATAGAATATCAATTACGTTTCATATAGCCGCTGATAAGCTTACGCAGATCAGGCCTTTGTTTATTATAAATACTCGATAGCACACTGACTCAAATCGTGCTAAAAAATGTATTATTAATTTATTAATTTAAAACATCAGTTTCTCGATAATAGAATAATTTCTCAATTTGAGAAAATATCCTCAATAGAAGAAACTATTATTATTTATATAACTGAACAGCCCTTAAACTTTAATAGCCGAGTTTACGCCAGAATAATTTTTTAATTTAAAACATCAGTTTCTCGATAGTAGAATAATTTCTCAAATTGAGAAAATATTCTCAATAGAAGAAACTATTATTATTTATATAACTGAACAGACATTAAACTTTAATGGCCGAGTTTACGCCAGAATTCCAATTAGGCCTAAAGTCAAACTGCTTTCCTTTTTAAGTGAGACCTGTTAAATAAATCAAATATTCAAAGAAGGGGGGGGGGGGGTTACATACACTGCAAGCTTTTAAAGATTGTAAACACTTACGCTACGCGTTGGGTTGTTTAATGCTTAAGAGAGGTCACATTTGGATTGTTGGTTCGATGGTTGCAGCTGGAAGGTTTTCCGGGTGGGTTGTAAAAGCTCCACGTTTAAGGTGTTATGCCTAAAAGTGATCTCGAATCGAATTCACTCCTAGACCTTCTAAACTCTTGAAATGAATGAAATTATTTCTAAAGCATTTTTGCCATTATCAGGACCTACTGCCCAGTTAGGCTATCCAATAAAGGTGGCAATCTCCGAATATCTTAAACATCTTTACGATCGACTGTTATCGGAATCCCGAGCTTCCCACATGAAACTTTAGCTGATAGTTTTTCCTGTGCTAGTCATTCTTGATCCGCTTCGGGTGAGATTATTTTCAGACATAATACAGGGTGCGCCATCTTTTATATCGGTATGTAAACATTGAGTATCTGTGACATTTGTCACGCGCCGAAATATTGACGCTGTACATTGAAAATAGTCATTCAGTGTCGGATTTTGTTCAGCACGGTACAGTGAGAGCTCGTCAACATGCCGTTCATCAACGATCAAGACGTTTCAATGATCTGGTTGAAGTGGTCAGAGAGAGAGCGTTTCCCCCTGAACCCAAAAGTGTCGTATCGTCAGTATTTTGGCGTCAGTGGAACCACTTTGCGGCATATTTTGAAGGATGATTTGCATTTGTTTCCGTATAAAGTGCAATTAACACAAAGAATATTACCGACAGACCGTCCATCTCATTTCATGACCAAAAAGTGGCTGTTTGATTTTTCACAGAAAACGAAACAGTCAATGGGAATCGATATCGGTGGATGTTGGCTCATTATGTCTGCCCTGTACGCTTTGAAAAAAAGGCGACATTGACTGGCCATCCGGATCTCCAGATTTGACCCCTCCGGACTTCTTTTTGTGGGGTTATTTCAAAAAGAAAATGTACGCTAGCAAGCCTAGCCCATTGGCGAGCTCAAGGCAAACATATGTGCCGAAATCATCGCTATACCGCCCGAGATGCTCGAAAAGGTACTGGAAAACGCAGCAAAAAACTTGGCGTGCCCGTTACTTTACACGTGGGGTTTTTACAAATTTTTAAAGTTTGCATGCGTATTTCACTCCCCCCGTTTTCCCGAACTGCTAAGAAGCTTGACCTGAAGGATTTTCCAGTGATAGCAATCGAGGAACAGATTCGGATGACACCTTTTTCAGATTTAACAGTTTGTACGTGAATTACACACTCCTTACATGAGGCTTGATCTGGAAAATTTGTGGTAAGCTAATAAATTGTGTTGAAGAAGTTCTTCCAAAAATCATTTAAGAATCTCATTTCCATCCAGCATACCCAATCCATCATAATCGGTTAAGAATTGAACGAGTTCGATTCGCGAAAGTTTTTCTAATAAGCCAACCAGGAAACTCAACACTTTACAAAAATTTAAACTTTAAAATATATTAGGAAAAATATTATATTTTTATACAGAAACGGATTTTTGTGTCCTTAAGACTATATTTCATTTGTTTGTGAAATACCCAATCTGTGTTATAGACAGTTCAATTTTCAGCTAACATTCTTTGACTAACCTTGTCACCTTATTGAACTTACTTGAAACATAAAATCAAAAATGGCAATTATCGATCAACCATTTAGCTGTTTTTCGCTGTTATTGTAATTACCGATATTCTTTAACTGGCTAACTGCGTTACCGGCGTTTTTCGGCTGATGTATTTTTTTAAGCTGCATTAACGGTATTTCCGGTTATCGGAGAAATCTGGATTACCGATATTTCCCTTCGGCCAGCTTTAACAGTATAAATCGAGGCCTACCCTAATGAATCATAATAATGGAAGATAGAAATTTGAAACCACCTTCATAATGCGGAAATTGTATTTTAATAATCTTAGAACATATAACGTCAGTAGCAGTGTCGTTCTCTTAATTTTAGTTAATAAACCAAATAAATTTATTTATAACATTTAAAAGTTAATGTGGTCACGCTTAGATGGCGTGCGATTACGCTTGAAAATATTTTCGATTTTAATTATTTCGACCAGTTTGCCATTGACTAATTTTTGACAAGTAGTAGATAAAACAAAATAAAAAATTTAATAAATAATTGTGTCGATTCCATGTGAACCTTCTATTTTTCTTTTCTTCTATGTTGCTATTTTTACTAGGAAAACTTTACTAGGAAAAATTTTGAAATAAATATCGAGTGTCTTTTGAAATAATAGAAGAATAGAAGAAAAGATAAATAGAAGGTGTGCAAGGAATCGATAGGGTTACCAGATACAATTTATTAAAAATTCGTACACCTCATGAAAACTTGTAATTAAAATTTACTCGTGGAGCAGAAATATTTTTGCCGGATTATTTTGTTGTTTCAAAGATCCTTACAGATTTGTTCGACTAGTGTAGGGGCTGAACAGGTCAGTTTGTGAGAGTTTATAAGTTGCGCTAAATTTTCATTTACATTGCAATTAGTGGCCATTGAAACTTCAGGATCAATTCATTGACCTTAGGATATATCAAACTTTCGTTGCTTTGGAATAGTAAATGATTTACTCGACTATAGCCTCAACCAGCGAACACGTTTAATCAGTTTGGACAATTTAAATGATCGGGTACAACCTCCAAAATTTTAAAGGCTAGTTGTTTAGTTCTGACGTGAAGCCTACACGATTTTCTTGGTAGTAGCACTAACCGAGTTGTTTCAACCATCGTGCAATTTGAGCTACTTGCTGGTTGACGCATAGTTTGGTACACAGCTACTGTGGAATTCTCCAGTACAAATATTTCTCGTTGATGAGACAGAGGATGGATAAAACAGGAGTCGGGATTTAGCCAAACAATTAAGTGTTGCTGTTGAATATTTCTGATTTTTTCTAGATTTTTCTTGCTTCCTTTTTAGATGTACCTAAAATTTCTGACGAACCCTGAGACTTGGGCATTATCTCTCTAATAAACTAACAGTCAGCGCTAGAACTTCCTGAGTTTATGAAAAAGCATTTTGACGTGGTTTCACGTTTCCAAATTTGATAACTTGCAGCAAACGAGGGGATATTCATCTGAATTTAGTTTGCTTAGAATTTCAAAGTCAATCGAATTGCTGATCGGAGCTATGATCGGACATCGGTTTAATTGTTGATTTAGCGAGTAACAGTCTCCTACCGCTGTTGAGGAAAATTAAGGCTATACCTACATATTAAAAATAACCCGCAGCTTACTGGTGAACAATGGAGTACCTACCTTAGTACCAGAGTACGAATGCTTGAATAGAATGCTGGAAACACTAGGCTCTTCGGTTGGTTAGTCTGGAGGCACCACTTACTAATTTGTGAATCGCATATTCTTTCTCTACGAAAAAAAACACCACTGATAACAACATACAAATAGTTTTCTAAACTGGCAACCCAACGAGTTGGCTCTTGGTGGCCGAAATCGTGTTCGATGCAAACAAAATTACAACCGAAAAATAAAATTTTGGTTAACCGGTTTTCTTCGCATCATCAGCACATGCGGAGAAAATCTCAGGGGTACTCACAGAACGCAACCCATACTCGCACGTCCATAATTAACTTTTAGAAGAGCACAATCGTTATAATGAGCACAATCTCCATAAACACAGCGAAGGCAAACTAACACTCGTATAACAAGATACCAAAACAAAACAATATAGTTTCCATGAAAGATTTGGTACCAGCACTCAACGTTGCATCAAAGCGGTCGGAGCTGATTGAGACATCCTGCTAGAAATCAGCGCAGACTGAAGCGTAATCACGTACCACAGATATAGAAACTTCAAAACAATCTCGATTTAGTCTTGTCAGCAGCCGGCACCGTAGTAAATGCTTACGACACCAAATTATTTTAACGTTTATATTGGGTTAAGGAGATCATTTAAAAATATTTTCATCCTTGCCAACGTCAATCGTCCAATAATTGGTGCTGATATTTTAATAAAGTTCGGTTTGCTAGTGGGTCTTTAAAGTCGTATATTGATTAATTCATCCAGGGTGTTAACCTCGGGGTTGGCGTAAACCACATCACCGATTTATTTGAAAATTCGCAGAAATACTTGCCCTAATTTCTATGCAATTGACAACACTCCTTAAGAAACCAAAAACGCCCAACAGTTGCTCAAGGGAATTTAAATTTTTCGAAAAGGTCGAAATTTTACTATCTTCGACTATTTCACAATCACTGTACGAGAAATTAGACCAAAACTCGTCATTTAAGATAATTTTGCATTTCACCAGTAGATATGAGAATATTCATCTAGATATTGTTGAGCACTAAGAAACTAAAAAATTTAAAAATGAGTTTGCCAATATACAATGGTCTGGCCCGTTGCATTTCGATTGCGCTATTCAATTCCGTGCATAGAAAACTTCACCCAAACTCGAAAGTGACTGAATTATTATTGGAAATTTTGACTTTTATGACATTATTAATTTGAAAAAATCAATCTTCTCATCAGAGAGTCCTACCAATGTGCGAGACAAGCACAATAAATAATTTTTTTAAATAAAATAAATTAACAAAGTAAAATAAAAAAATGAATTATTATAACTACTAAAACTTAAATGTAGATGTCACTAATTTGGTTTGGTGACATCTAGCATGTTCATGCAAGAGTCTGTGAAGACGCGGTGCAGTTAATTAGTGGTGAATAAACTGTGTATTTTAAAATTCTGGGAAGTTGTGTAAATTAAATTCATAGTTAATTGTGAAAACTGTCGTCGTTGAGATTAAGTGTTAGTGAATATTTGGAAAATGATTGCGAGAATATTTCAATTTTCGGGAATATTCCGGTAATTGAGAGTAAAATACAAATTTTCTACTCATTTTGTCTCAGTGTCATGACAAAAACCATGACGAAATTAGGCGAGTGTAGGCAGAGTATAAAGCCTCCAACATTCAAATTGAAACGGCGGCCATCAGAAAAACAAGTTACGATCCGGAATTAAGAATAGCCCTTAAAAGTGGAGCAGTCGAGACATTGTAAGCAATTTCCAAAAAAGACCGCAAAATTACAGTGACAAAATGAAGCCACTGAATTGGGAGTTCGGAAGTGAACAAAATAAAGGGTTGTTATAACTTAAGGTGGGAAAGGCTCTTCAAGAATACAATTCCGCTGAAACCATTGTTTGTGCTTTAATGCATGAGACTGCTCAAGCTATCATCAAACCATCAATTAAAATACCTCGGCTAAATGAAAAACACCGAGAGGAATATGAAGTGGTTGGCACCTAGGCTGTAAAATTACTTAATATTTATGACACTATTAACTGGGTCGATCACCATTTTCAATCCAGTGAAAATCAAGCGAAGGTAGTTGACAAAGGACGAACAGCCAAGTAAAGGGTCGCTTACTAATAGAAGAGATGTTCATGGAAAAAGTAGTGTATTGCATTAAACCCAGAAATGAGATACTCAACGTGGGTCGCTCAAGGGGTGATCGGAAATGTAAAATGGCATGTACAACACAGGACAAAGGCGAAGAACAGAATAACTTTAGAACAGTAAAATTAAGTGCAACAATGGGCGGTTTCAGGTTCAGAAACCGGAGGGATAGATGAGGCGTGAGATTAAACATCTGCAAGGCTTTGATTTTAACATTAAGCATCGGAAAGAAGCGCACTTTAATTTTTAGTTCAATGTAAACCATAACAAATTAAAATTGAGGACGACTGACAGGAACGGAGAACATAATCAATTTACGACTTATGAAAACGCTACTCGATGAAAAATGAACAGATGATTCAATTCGGAAAGAATTATAACTGCATTATAAGGAAGTGGAGCGTTGGTCAACATGGAGTGATATTTTAGGCAGGGCACCCTCTTAGTGAGTGGTAAAGTCGTATTTTAGAGAATGATTGTTTAAAATATGAAATATCATGCAAATGCAAGAGGAGACCATCTCGGAAATAGAAAATCTCTTACAAATATTCGTCAACGATTTTATTGGTTCAGATGGAGTTAGCGGTTTGTGGAATTGGCACCTTTCAAGAATTGCGATGAATGATGAAAAATTACGAGGACCTTTAATTGAGTTTAATGAACGAAAAACATTTATTTCACAAATTCTTTTTGTTTGTATTTAAATGTACAAACAATATACAAATAGCTTGTCACTTTTCAAAATTTTATAGGCCTGGAATATTTATGCCCGAATGGTCTTTCGAAATCTGTAGTATCTATAAATGATACCTGCCTCTCGTCATTAGGCAAGATATCTTCATTTTCACTGCAAAGAAATCCAAACTTCCCATCGGTGCCTGTTGTACATCTTGAACCACCACGGCCCACATAATTAGGGCTATATTCATCGAATTGTTCAGTTTTGTATGCTAAATGGCAAATTATAAATAATTTCGGCGTCCCATCCCGCATTAAAATCATGGCACATCCAATGTGCGTTTGTTTTTGGTGCGTAAATTTGTAATACACTTTAGTTAAAAAATATTTGGTATAAACTTTGGCCCATTGATCTATAATCGCTTCTAACCAGAAAACATACGATCTTGCATCTGCCACTGCCTCAATGCGATCAGGATTCCGGAACATTTTAGTATTAAAACAGTAAAGCTGTGTATCTTTTGGGGTACAACTTTTGATAGCCAATTGTGACAAATATTCTAAATCACTATCCCATTTTATTAATCCGCAGCGGGCACATGGTGGTCGATCAGTAGGCGTTGATTCATAGTTTGGATATCCTTTTTTATAATCTTGGTAACCAAACTTGTATTTGTAATACGGATTCGCCATTAAATTTCCAGCATTACGATTTCTAATACTATTAATCTTATCTACGACAATCGACCTAAATTGACTGGTAAATTCAATTACTGTTACGCCACTACAATTTTTACCCCAAACTGGTGGCTTACAACCAATATGAGTAACATTTGGTGTGCATAAAGATGGTTTGCACCATTTATTTTCTCCCATAGCGTAATAGACTATACCACAAATGATTAGTATTAACAAGATTGGGAATAACACGACTATAATTAGACCACGCCCGGAGAGCGATCGGCAAAAAAACTGTAAACGTCTGCATACTGTACAATCTTCTATCCACATGGTTGATGGTTCGATAGATTTTACTAAACTATAAATGAATAAAATAAGAAACAAGTTATGACCGTACGTTACTTTGTTAAGTAAATTTCAATAAATAATTTTCTACTTTGCCTTAATAATATACCATTTTTTAATTCAACCCGAGCAAACAGGTTGTGCAGTGCCAAATGATCCGGATATGAATGCCGTATACTTTTTACACTATTTGCCGTAGGCACTTGGCGAACACACTTATACTTAAAAAACACATTTTATTAAACACTTGGTTTTGTATTTCGCAAAAATTACATTTTTGAATATTTTAATTAAAAAAATTTTTGTCAAAAAGTTTAAAAAATATAATAAATAATAGAAAAAAGGCAAAAAAAAAAGAAAGCAGAGACAAAAAATATGCAATAAAACTTAATCATTGATCGTCCCAGCCTACTGTTGTTTATACGGAAAAATTAATAACAAAAAAGGCGGAGGAGTATTACAGGTAAGCGAATAGTCATCGGCTGCGTAACAAAATTCAAGTTATATTGAAGTACATTTAATTACTCGACGTATTAGTCATACGATTACGAACGTGAGAATATAACAGGACAGAATCCGTAAGTGGTGAGAAACGGTTTTCCCTCTGTTCGTTGAGCACACCAGTTCGTTGAGCACACCAGTAGCAGTTGCCCTATCAACCCGAACTTATGGAGCCATTTAAAAGAAAATTATAAGCCAAAATAATTGAACTTGGGTCGGTCTCTAAACCAAATTTATAATGCAGATGAAACAGGCGTGTACTGGAAACTTTTACCAGAAAAAATTTTTGTTTCGTCATTAAAAAAGAACGCGCCTGGAAGGAAAACCCGAAAAACAACGCATAGTGCAAATGGACTCCAAAAATTACAACCATTGATAATTGGAAAAGCTAACAATCTACGATCATTTAAAAATCGTAACTGTCCTGTGTACTATAAGCATTCAGAAACTGCGTGAATGACTTTGTTTAACTGCGGCTTGGAAAAGACTTCGGGGTATATCCTCTATCCAGTCCCAAGTTAATTATTTGCGATCAGAAATATGGTTACTAGATTTATTTTGTCATGCGATTGTAAAGTAGAAATCCACGAAAAGAGTGCTACGCGTTTTCCAAGGTCGCAGTCTTTTTATGTATTTCTACTTAACAATCGCAAAACAAAGTTAAATTTAAAAAAGGTGTAAGAATTGGCATGGCATAATAAATCTAGTAACCATATTTCTACCGGATAGAGGATATACCCCTTAATAGAATAAGTGTACTGTTGTTGCAAAAGTTAATGAATGGAATGCAGATATGCAAAATGAAATAACTGATGAAAATATCGGCGACAGCGATACCGACAGGGACCTAAACATTATTCCCGAGCCAAAATCAAAAATTTGACCGAAGCAATTGGAATTTTCAATAAGGCTTTACAATGGGCTGAAGAATACACGGTGAATTTATATGAAATAACAGTTTTACGAAATTTGAGAGACAGAGCAGTTTTAAGAAGCTTGGAAACAAAAAAAAAACGACAAACAAGAAATACTGATTTATAGGTCGTCGGTTAATATGTTAATTTTTTTAGAATTATTCACTTTAACCGGTGATTGGAGATAATTCCAAACCCCTTTGGTTAAAGTGATAAATATGAATTTATAATAATAATAATAATAATGGCGTAATTTTACTTTACGTATACATCGAGAAAATCAGGTAAAGAGAAAAAATTTTGAAATTTTTAAATGTGGGATTATTTATTAAGGAGGACGTTTTTAGAAGGGCGAAGCTGATTTTTTTTCTGAAAATTTTACACTTTTTTATTTTTTCAAAATAAGGTAAGATGTTAATTTTTTTGATAAATTTTGACGTTTGGATTGTGTATCTTTAATTTTTTGAAAGTACAAGCCAAATTTTCTGAGAAAATGTATCTCAATTTCCTCGATAATTTTACTTATCCAATTTTTTTTTTTTTTTATCATGTTTACTCAATTTTCGAGTTGTATATTGTTTTTGTGTTTGTATGTTCTGCGATTCGGTTCATTACATCACCTCTGTTTGACTCGTAGATTGTTTTCGGAATAGTTGGAATGATATTTTTGGTTGTTAGATGGGGGCCGTGCGTGATTCGGGATTTATTTTGGTTTCGTCTTTTACATGTTCTAGTAGTCTCTTTTTGGGGAATCTTCCCGTTTGGCCTATGTAGGGTGCTGAAGGGTAGGACAATGGGGTTTTGTGGATTACTGTTTCAGTGTCTGTGTGAGTTTTTTCTTTGAGTTTTGGCCAATTTTATGGTGTGGATTTTGGTGTTTTGTGTGGTGATTTGAGCTATGAAGTGTGGTTTGACTGGTTTGTATTGGTTTTCTCATATTTTGTGGTTGGGTCTGGAAAGTTAGTTGGTTTTTTTGTGCGGCCTTTAAGGTGAATTTTAAATTTGTATGTATGTTTCCTGTGTACCCGTGTGACGGGTCGGGTTGTCTATTTGTGCTATTGAGTGATTTAGTCGCGTTGTTTACATGATCCATAATTCTAATAAATGGATCTGGTGTTCGTGATAATCAATATTCACCATCAATCCTCGTTATTTTCGAACGGGCGCCTGAATATAAGCGCTATGCACATTGACACACCTAACTCCATATGCCAAGGTAGGGGGTCATCTCTGTGTTCGCCACAAGGAAATTTGGTAATGAACATATTTTCAACTGAAGAATGTATAAAAAGTGGTTTTCGTGATAATAAGTATTCACCATCAACCCTCGTTATTTTCAAACGGACATCTGAATATAAGTTCTATGCACATTGGCACACCTAACTCCAAGTGCCAAGGTAAGGGGAAGGGCTCATCTCTGTGTTCGCCACAAGGAAATTTGGTAATGAACATTTTTTCAACTGAAGAATGTATAAAAAGTGGTTTTTGGGATAATCAATATTCACCATCAATCCACGTTATTTTCGAACTGACACCTGAATATAAGTTCTACACACTTAAAAAAATTAATCATATGCGATGCAAATAGTATCGCATATGACTCCGTCTCAACTTTGTATCGTTTTATGATGCAAACTTTGCATCGAACGTAACCAAATTTAAGATGTATCAAAAGCCGATGCTACTTACATTAATTTGTGAACGAAGCAACCTGTATCGGAATTAAGAGTTACTTCCTCTATTGTATTTTTGATGTAGTCTATATTAAATTTCAACATAAGATACACCTAATTTAACAATGATGCATTTTGTATCAAATTTGTTAGTGGTTTGCAATTTAGCATATATTCAATTAGACGGAAGTTGCATTAAAAACCGAAACTCTTATTAGTGTTTAATTTTTTAACAACGCAACATGCATCTAAGCTACCTGCATCATTTTTTATGTAAATTGACTAAAAGAAATTTATGAATTTTGTTATAAATAAAACCCGTTAGTTTTATTTTATAAATTATAACCTTCATGCGATTTCAAAAATCTTTGTATAAAAATTTAATTGTCATAGTCACGTCAGACCAGCCTACGCTCACCAAACTGCAAATATATGAAAAACACTTTAAGCTTATATTAAAAATATACCCAATGCCTTAGCGAATTATTATAAATTCACTAAAAAATAATTATCCCCAGATTATATAGAAATTTTCTTTCGACACACTACTGCATTAGTTTTAGACGCAATTGCATCGTAAATATTTTCAATGCATGCTTTGCATCAAAATTTGATGCACGATTGCATCGTATATGCCCCGATGCAAGGGTTGCATCATAAATCGCAGCAAAATTTTTAAGTGTGTATGCACATTGGCACACCTAACTCCATATGCCAAGGTAGGGCGTCATGTCTGTGTTCTATTTTAAAATAGATTTATTAATTAGTTGTGCAGCTTTTTTACTGCAAAAAGTGGTAAAATTTTAAAAAAAATTCGGGCTGTTAATTTTTTTCTTTAATTTACCAATACAACTTTCGGGATGAAATTATTTTTATGTGATTTAGCAAAGACACACACTTTATGAAAAAAAAACCTTTTCGGGATGGAAATTTTGAGCCAACTTCTTATACATGTTAATTCGTGTGTTAATTAACAGATGTCATTTTTAATAGTGAAGATCTTGCTAATAGTTCCCAATACGTAATTGGAAAGAAAATATGATTTAATGTTAATATTGGAGTAATTATTACTTTGAATTATTTTATATTTATTTATTTTATTATTTATATTATTTTATTAAAATAACATATCAGAATCCTAGGGAAGAGCGTAGTTATAACATTTTGTTCAAGAGGTCTCGTTTTTTACTATTTATATCTATTAAACGAACTCATCCTAACGGCTTCTTGCATGGAAGTGTTGATAACTTGACTCTTTCTTATTAGATTCAAGTGTGTTATCTATGTAATTTAGGAGCATTGAATGTTGTATAGTGAATGATTGAAATGATTGACATAAGGTAGTTAAATATATGACAATACTAAATTGAATTTTAACAAGCGACCATAGACTAAGAATTATAAGGTCATCATATGTATAAACATGCTGTCGGCGTTGTTTTTTTTTATTGAGGCCTGTCTGGCCATATATGCCGCTTGGTGGTTTTATCTTCAGGTATTGTGGTGTAGAATTTAATGTGGACCCATAGTAACTACACAAATTATTCGGGTTAGATAAATTTAAAAAAAAATTGTTTACCAGTAATTTTTTTTACAATAATATTATTTTTCTATATTCTTTGTTTTTCTCACGTATAAATCATTTTTCGGGATGGTGCTAATTTTTTATGTATTTACACTTTTTCGGGATAGCTACACTTATCCAAGAAATCCACCAAAAAATTCGGGCTCGGATTAACTTCATTGACTTGTTATTTGTACCTTACTGGAAAGCTTCTACCTGTTTGTCCGATGTAAAATTTTGGGCATTCGTCACATGTTAATTTGTATACTCCCATGTCTATTTTTCGGGGTGTTTTAAATTTGAGTTTCTGTTCTAATCTATTACTATTTTTCATAGGTGGTTGTGTTTTCGAAAGAGGTTCATATTTGTTTATTGTTTTCTGTTTCTAAGGGAAATTTTTTAGTGAGTTGTAAGTTATTTATGGGGGTTGTAAGTTATCTTTATATTTGTTGTTTTTGCTATTAATGTGTCGTTTTTCAAATGGGTCATATATATTTCTGCTATTGCACCTGATAGTGGACTTCCTCCCCCAAGACAAAAAAAGGGAGTTATGTTATGTACATGTTATGTACAGATTAAAAAAAATATGAATTCCAAATAGAATATCATGGTATATTTTCCGGTACTAGAAGTCAAATATGGTATCAGTGGTACTTTATTTGTGATGGTATTATAATACGCACTATACGGTAAGTGAAATGCACAAATGTGTATGTTGGTCAAAAATACACCCAAAAATAAATTTTTGACATGATTCGTTTTCGTTACACACACAATTGTGATGGCAGGCAGGAAATGGGATATAACCATGTCCCGACCCGTATACACAATTCTGTATGTAAATTTCGATTACGAGAAACGAATGTGTGAAACATAGAATTTTGTGTAAATTAAAGACCACAATACACATTCGTGCATATTACTTGATTTTATTTTCGTCAGAAAAACAACACTAACTATAATAATAATAAAATAATTGATGTTATCAAAAACAAATAATTAATATGTTATATAATTTATGTGTTATCAAATTATCGTTTTTTTTCAAGAATTCCCATTTAACTAACATCCGTTAAAATACGGAAGAAATTACAACTAGTCATTATTTACATACACATTTGTGTATGTTGAACTTAAAAAGAAGCAAACAAAAAATGTTTTGAAAAGTAAGCTAGATGCCGCTTACTTTTCAAAACATTTTTTCATTGTATAACAGTACTAAATGCCATTATCCTATTAATAAACTTTAACCTTCATTGTTAGATGGCGCGCTTGCTAAACCCGTTTTTATGCGATAAACTTCAAAATATTGAGAGATTTGTGCGCTTAACCGGCTTAGTTACTAAACCTAAACGAAAACTCGTTTAGTTAATCTCGAAGTTGACACATTAAGAGACTCGAAATAATGATTAAACGCGTTTAGCTAATCCTAATCTGTCAAGGGTATAAGTTTGAAAGGAATACACAAATATGTAATTGGTGCAAAACATATACAAAAATAAATTGTTGACATGCTACTTTTGCCGTACCCACACAATTGTGATAGTAAAACACAAAAGGGATATCACAAAAAAAATTGTTCATTCTTTCAAAACAAAAAATATTTGGAAATACAATTCACACAGTAACAAACACACACACGCGCGAATACACATCGCAACCTCAATGATCATTTTTATTTTTTCGTCTTGTTGGCCGAATAGCGAGCGGACGGTTATTACGACTATAAAATGGCAAAAGCGCACGAAAAGTTGGAATTGGAGAACGATTATTTTGATAATAAAGCTGAATAATTTGTAAACGTTGTTCTTGCGTATATCTCACCATGATGAAATTGTAAACATTACTGAATGCAATGAAACAAAAAATGACAGATCATGACATATTACAAATGGCCGAAACGTCACTTAAAAATCATATCATTCCTATTGGAAAACCCTATATATGGAAGTGGCTTGTTATTGGCCTAGATGATAAAATACTTAAAACTTACCGTGGAAAATTGCTAAAATAAAATCTTACATTTTAAAATTTTGGGTTTTAATTATTTATCCCCCAGTTGCATATGAAATATGTTTTTGCAGTCAGAAAAAAAAATTATCGGAAACTTGATTAAATAATCGTTAAATATTCCCATTGAATAAAATATATTTAATCAAGTTTGCGATGATTTTTTTTCTGACTGCGAAAACATATTTCATATAAGAACATTTAACTGGCGCACAATTAGCCGGCCACTTTATTTTCACTATATTTTGATGAAATGCTAAAATACGTCAACAAAATAGTCGTCGGATATTTTCTAGTGTACTCGGAAAAATCCGATTCGATTTTATTTATTAAGGTTCAAACAGAATGTATCCGTTCCGTCCGCTCCATTTAACAAAAATATGAACACAACGAACGGAGGAGCCCAATTTCAAATTTTTGCGGACGACATAACCTCACAATTCTTGAATTTTTTATTCATATTCGTATTCAGGGGCCGTATTAAACAATTAAAAATAAATCTTTAACGAAACACGTCAAATCCCTTTGAATTATGTGAGAAAATATACATTTCTACTGCACGACAAGAATAAAAGTTTATAGTTTTCACTTTTAACAAAAATGACAATTTATAAATGCTGTATAAGATAGCGGGATTTTGACAGCGGAAAATAAGAGATTACGCTACTCGCCGCAGATGGCAGCACTATCACTAAAGAGAATTTATTTTGTAATGTAATTACCAGCGGAATTTTTTTATTCATTATGTATATATTTTTTCACTAAATAAAACATCTCAGCGGAATAATTAAATCAGCGGATTAATTGATCTCCGAAGTAGAGGAACTCGGTATATGAAATGTTGAAATTTAACAATATTCCGTCTTTCCGGCATTTCTTCAACTAGTAACCAATAATTTTGGTTGTTTTTCTAATAGCTTAGGATATCCTAAGACTATATGGCTATATGGAAAATTTGCGGAAAATTCATGGACTAGAATTTTTTGATTTTCTGCGGCCATATAAGTTATTTTCAGTTCATGGACTAGAATTTTCACAAAAAATTTTGATTTTCTGCGGCCATATAACTTATTTTCAGTTTTGGCCAATATCTCAAAAACTTTCACTAGTAACCAATCGGTTGTTTTTCTAATAGCTTAAGTCGTACAGAGACTAATTGGAAAATTTGGGGGAAATTCATGGACTAGAATTTTCATTAGAATTTTTTGATTTTCTGCGGCCATATAAGTTATTTTCAGTTTTTGGCCAATATCTCAAAAACTTCCACTAATAACAAATAGTTTTGGTTGTTTTTCTAATAGCTTAGATCATACTGAGACTATATGGAAAATTTGGGGAAAATTCATGGACTAGAATTTTCACTATAGTCTAAATATAGTCTCAGTATGACCTAAGCTATTGGAAAATTAACCGAAAGTATTGGTTACTAGTGGAAGTGTTTGAGATATTGGCCAAAACTGAAAATAACTTAGATGGCCGCAGAAAATCAAAAATTTTTTGTGAAAATTCTAGTCCATGAATTTCCCCCAAATTTTCCATATAGTCTCAGTATGACCTAAGCTATTAGAAAATTAATCGAAAGTATTGGTAACTAGTGGAAGTTTTTGAGATATTGGCCAGAAACTGAAAATAACTTATATGACCGTAGAAAGTTCCTTTACTTCGGAGATCAATTAATTTGCTATTTTAAGGATCACTTCTAATATTTTATTCCGCTGAGATGTTTTATTTAGTGAAAAAATATATACATAATGAATAAAAAATTTTCGCTGGTAATTATATTACAAAATAAATTCTCTTTAGTGATAGTGCTGCCACTTGCGGCGAGTACCGTAATCTATTATTTTCCGCTGTCAAAATTCCGCTATCTTATGCAGCATAATTTATAATACCTTTATATTTAAAATATTTAAAAAAAAATAAAAGTTTATTACGTATGTGTAAATAATGCGATATCCGACTGCTATTGATCATTCGCATTTGAAAAATAGTGTCGCAAAAATGCGCCGTACCATTTTATAATATGACGTTTGCATCCGACCTTGAGCGCATTTTTGCGAAAATATTAGTCTATAAAACTGATAACTCATGGATACGGTATACATAAAAAACTGTGGTATAAAAACAAAACTAAAAATCGTATCTAATGTGCAATAGAGAAAGCAAAAATGTATCTTCCTTGTCTAGAATTCCGAATTTTCGGAAATCAAATTCAAATTAGTATAGTAGACTTCAAAAAAAACAGTTGACATACACTTGATAAAATGGATGCAATGCGATATTTATTTATTTTTATTTACGTTTGATCTATGTGGAATTTTAAATTTGTTTTTGGCTTTGGCATGTTGTTCATTACAGATATGTACTTCATATTTCAAGGGAAAAATACGAAAAAAATATTTAAATATTTTTTTAAAATAGGCAGCAGTGTTTTATTTATTAAATTATGATTTAACAAACTAACAATTTTGAATATTTTTCTGTCTATCCTATGTTTATTAGGAAAAAGAAAACGACTTCGAATAATATTCGGAATTGTCTTGGTTGTAGTGCGGCTCTTACTTTACATTTTCGTTAATACGATTTTCGAGTAAGAGGTGTATATAATAGAAGCGCGTGGAATATAAAAAAAGTACCATATTTTGTTGTCGTTTGCTATGGTAATTTATAGGTCTATTATGAATCTCACTTACTCGTCACCGGGTGAAGAGTCGTCACTATAATTCTATTTTGGTATTATGATTGTCGCAGTGAGCGAGTGATCGTCACATGCGTGTCGCTTGGCGACTCGAAATCACCGCATATAATTGTTGGTATTATAATTCTCACAGTGAGCGAGTCCAATGTCATATATGCTCACCTAAAATATGATGGTGAGAGTCAAGTGACAAAGTATTTTTGGTATTAGAAATATAATATTTTATTAATATTTTAACATTGAAATAGTAAATTTATATTGAAATGGAAAAAACCGGGATATTGCCAGTGGATTTCCAGATGTTGGAAAAATCAAACTAACCATTAATGAATTTTGGAAAAATTTGTCAGTAGTGCGGAATAGCTTAGGGCCGCCAATTAGAGAAAGCATGGAATGGAGAAAGGCAAAAATTCGAGCACAATTTTTTTATATAGTATACACAATTTTTTATATAATATATTTTATATTTTTTTATAATTATTTTGTATTACGATACGATGAAAATATCGTATCCTTATAAATTTTGTCATACAAAGACATACAAAAATATCTTTATATGAAAACTATTTGTAAACAACTAAAATTGTTTGACATTACTATATGGTTTCCATAACGACAAATAACAAACTCTAAAAAATACAAGAATCCACATACGACGCCGCAAACAACGGCTCGCCAAAATAAAAGGGAGACTCATAATACCAATTTTGAACTCGGGTGACTTAGATAGTCACGGCGAGTGGTGTGGTGAGGCGAGAATCATAATAGGGCAGTTAGTTTTATACCGTACCCATGAGTTATATATCGGTGGTCTATAACCAAAATGCGATATTGTATGAAAATGCGAAATCGTATTTTTTTCATAATAGGGCCCCTGAATAAAATATAAAAAAAAATCGACAAATACAGAAAGTCATCTAATAGGTAATTAATGCCTATAAGTTTTATCCTTTCATTCATAAGTTTTGTGTTCAAAATCTAAATTTACGACTTAAATATACGATTTAGGACATTTTGTAGAATTCAACCCCTTTCAAGTCCTAAATTTTCCGGTCATCTCTGACACAATTTCATTCAATTTTTATTTGGGGTTACTGGAATTTTACGAAGCAATATAAATAAAAAACTATCTCAGGACTGCATTTGATTTAATAAATAAAAATAAATATGTAAATAATAGCTTGTAAAAAATATTATTTCATGGGTACTAGTCTTGTTTTGTAATGACAGGAGTCAGTTTCCCGTATGGTCTTTCTGCTTCGGTAGCCTTTACGTATGATATCACTCTCTCGTCATTATGTAAAATTTCTTCATTTTCACTGCAAAGAAATCCAAACTTCCCATCCGTACCCGTTGTACATCTTGAACCACCGCGGCCCGCATAATAAGGCGCAATTTTTACATCATAATAATGTTCAATTTTGTACGCTAAATGACAAATTATAAAAATTTTCGGTATCCCACCCCGCATTAAAATCATGGCACATCCAATATGCGTTTGTTTTGGATGTATAAACTTGTAATATGTTTTTGGAACCGAGTCTGACCTCTCTATAAATGTCCATTTCTCTATCATAACTTCTAACCAGTATACATATGATCTAGCATCTGCCACTGCCTCGATTCGTTCAGGATTCCGAAACATTACAGTATTAAAACAATAAGGCGTTTCATTGCCTGGGGTGCAATGTCTAATAGCCAATTGCGCTGATAGTTCTAAATCATTATCCCATTTTATTAATCCGCAGCGGGCACATGGCGCTACACCATACAACCCTCTAATTGCTTCCACATAATCATATGCATACGGGTAATACGGTCTCTCCATTAAATTTCCAGCATTGCGATTCCTAATACAATTAATCTTATCTACGACAATCGACTTAAGTTCACTGATAAATTCAATTGCTGTGACGTTTGTACAGTTTGTACCCCAAGCTGGCGGTTTGCATGCAATATGAGTAACATTTGGTGCACATAAAGATGAATCACACCATTTACTTTCTGCTACAGCGTAATTAAAGATTATAGCAGAAACGATTAGTATTAACAGGACTATGAACACCACGACTATAATTAACCCACGTTTGGAGAGCGATCGGTAAAAAAATTGTGCGCGTTTGCGTATTTCTAAATTTCGATGCCCCATGGTTCGATAGATTTTATAAAACTATCAAATAAAACATAAAAAACAAGTAATACTCGTACGTTACTTTGTTAAGTGAACTTATTTTCACTAAATATTTTATACTTTGTGCAACGTATTCTCTATATACAGTGGGTCACAGCCAAAATGATGCAAGCAATTTTTATTTTTTTTAAACTAATGGCATTTTCTTTTACTCAAAAACCCGGCAAAAAAATTTGATATACATACATCAAAAAACGAAAATTTGGAATTTTTTGTTCCATTTTAACTAACACATACACATATTTGTATATATACATCCATAAATGTCAATCGTACGTTGTCAAATACGTCAAACGTGTCATTTAAAATTGTTTCTTGTATTTTTTCGTATGCTAGAAAAATTTAAATATTATATGGTGAAAAATTCGTGAAATCAAAAATTTTTGCAAGTCATGTTTTAATTTTGTTATTTTTATGTTTTGAATGTGTAGTTCTGGGTAAAAAAAAATATTGTAGAACTCGATTTTTTGTTGTTGTTGTTGCATAAGATACAGCAGGTCAAAAATTTAAGAATTTGTTGAAAATGGTGATGCATTTATACAAATATAAAGAAAAGTATTTATCCGAAAAATATAAAATAGAGCTCATTTTAAAGGTTAAAAAATGAGGATTAAGAAAATATTACAAAAATAGTATCATATTTAAGTTTTCATTTTCAAAATGGCCACCAAACTGGTTTCCTCAATTTTCTGGAAAACTTATTTTTTAATTTTTTTTATTTTTAAATTCTATAAAACATACCAAAAAAAAATTGGGTGATATTTTTTGTTTTCTTGCAAAACACGGTTTAATATTAATTTTCAACTTTTTTAAATTTTATTTTATTTTCACTCCAACATACCATTTTCTTACAAAATACAACTAAATAAGACCACCGTGGTAGACCGATATATAGATAAATTAAAATTTAAAACAAAATTTATTGGTAAAATTTTTTTTATTAAAAATTAATTTAACTAGTAATTAATTACATTTTAAATCTAATATAATCTTCACTATTTGAATATTTCTTAAAATTAATGCAACCTTCTCTTAAAGGAATAACTACATGGAAATCGCGAGTTTCTTTTAAAGTTTTCAATTTTTCGAACCTACGGGCAAGTTGAATTTTTTTCGAATTATATTTAATATCAGAACACAAGTCAAAAACCATATTAGCCTTTAAAGTATTGGCCCATTTGAATAATTGTGTTGCATTCGTAGTGATACCGTCAAATTCATCATTGAGACTGGCTCTGTACGCCATTCTCTTGATAGTATCTCCTACTCCATCGCATGGTCCCTTTCCATGTGCTGTGGCATGAAAATGCCATTCACAATCGACCCCGAAATCCTCTTTGTGTTTCATTATATTCATAAAATTATTTTTATTTTTATAATGTGTTACAGCACCATCAGTAATATAATAAATTTTGGTTAAACTCGTCATTTTAGTTTTCAACTGCCGTAGTGACATGACTAAGACAATCCGATATAACAATGAAAATGTAGTGCTACAATTTCCAATCTACGAATTTTTTTGACTCGTCGTTCTGATGGAGAATCTTGTAGCGTTCTTTTAATGTACTCATCATTAGACGTTTCTGAACTATAACTTTTTCAACAGATAAGCATTTGTTTTTTCCAGGCATTATCCGACTGACTTCATCATCGTTATAATAATCTATCACTGATTGCTTTAGATCATCGCTTATTCGTTTCCCAGTTTTAGGTACAGGAGGACCAAGTGGGCCATTCGTTTTCTGAATATATTTAGCTTTATGCACCAAGTATTGTGTTGTGTTGAACTACATTTGAATTTGACGTATGGTTAGTGACTTCGTTGCTGTAGCTAGCAGCAGTATCTTATCACAATTTTTCTCCAATTGTTTCAGCTTACTTTTCGTCATATAAATTAGCCTTCATTACGTTATCCATTGATTGATTCACAAGAGGCTCGATTCCAGGAATCAAAGATGATTATGTTGATGGTTCTATTGCAGCTAAATTGGTTAATTTTTAATGTTGATGCTGTTCCCTAGCTCCTAGTTTACTGGCATGTATTGGCGACATTACAATATCTGGTAAAATCGCATTGATTTTTTGAAGAATGCTCGGTTTTTGTATTTGGCGTTTTTCACTATCTATACTCCTAATGGGATTTATTTCAGATTCTAAGAGGGTGATGTATCTGTTTCAATTTTTCGACGTTTAAAAGAAATGTTCACATAACAAGTTGTACAAATGAATAAATTATACCTGAAAAATGTACCTGGACAACGTCTTTTAAAAGTAGGAACAAAACGTCAAATAATTAGTTTTATTATTCATTAGAAGTAATTTTTACCTTTATTTGGAAAAGCAACAGTTAAAAACAAAAGATTATTTTTGGTATAAAAAGGGTAGGTCATGATATTAAAACGAGTTTTGCAAGAAAACAAACAATGGGTGCGATTCTGACAATTTGAAATTTTATTTTATTTTTTTATGTTAAATAAATTTTTTTAAATGAAAAATAAAATTTTTATTTTTGTCAAATTCCATTTGGCTCATTTTATTTCGTATTTTATAATAAAATGTTTTAGTACATTTTTGTTTATATTACTAAAAATTTATATGAAGGGTATACAAATCTAGTAGGCACAATTGTGATTTTGTTATTATTTTTATGAAAAGTCAAAGCTTCATAATGTGTGGTGTGAAAGGTAAATATATATTTTAAAACAATATTCATTAATTCCATATAAAATATAACTCTTTTTGGATACTGTAGCAAAGCGTCAACCGAAGACCTCCAAAGCACAATACGAGCTATACGTGCAATTTATTGAGGCAAATATTGAAATGGTAACGAAAAAGGAGACCAACCAACCAATTCAACATTTACGGGATCGTTTAACCAACATGTTAAATGCCATAGCGGGTCCACAACGGTCTAAAGAAAATTGGAAAAAGGTATACATTTTATGTTTACATAACGAAACTTTGAGTGATTTTTTTAAAATTATCATTGCAATCGCGTTTTTTTAGATATTTGAAAATTGGCGCAATAGTTTGCGGCACAAAAAAAGAAAACTTGTTATAAGTATCAACGCGACAGGTGGGGGACCAGAAAGCGCCGAAAGATTAAAGCAAATTGAGGAAAGGGCAGTGAGTGCTTGGGGAGCAATTGTGTTTGAAGATGTTTCCCAAACCGAAGCCGGGTTCACGGATACATCTATTGCCAACGGAACTCAACAGTTGCTGAGGCTGGGCCAAGTCATTCAAAAGAGAGTCAATCATTAACACAGCCCACGGGTACCCCGAAACGTAAAACTGTATCGAATGGTAACCAAAATTGTATAAATATGTTATATTTATGATTTCATATTCTTTTAGGTGACGAAATTCTAAAAAAATTGGTTTCAATTGAAGAAGAAAGGGCGACCGGGATAGAGGAAGGCTTACATGCTATAGCTGATAGCATAAGTTGTGCATGCTGCTTTAGTCGGTGTTGCTCTACGAAAAAATTAAATATTTTATACTTTAATTACATTTTTAGATGTACCTGAATTAAAAAATGTGATGTGATTTAAATAAAAATATAAAATATATGGAGGGATTTTTTTAGTTTTTTTTATTTGCAACAATACACTACAATATATAAATTATATGATCAAATTATGTGTTTTATTATATTATTAATTTATTGAATTCTCGAAATATCTTCTCGTGTACAAATCTCGAACTCTGCTTCCTAATAAGTACCAAGAATCATTTTCTAATTCTGTGTTACTTAAAGGATCTACATTTGACTCAATAACTTGAGCGGTCATCAATTTCACATTCACTCTGAATCATCATCTTCATCGTAGATGATTTAGATGATTTTACATGCCATATTAGGATTGTAATGAAGCGTTCTGTGCCTAAGCAAACAGCGAAAACGGGATTTCAAAACCCAAAACATTTCTCGATTATGTTTCGAGCCCGAAAAAATTTTTCATTGTAACGAAAATTGTTCGTTTCTCTTTTCGTGTTTGAATAAGGCGTTAGAAGCCAAGGTTCAAGTGGAAAACCAGAGTCACCTAACAAAAAATTGGTTTGGTTTTCAACAGAACTGAAATTGCTCACGCAATAAGACCTTAATTTGGATGCCAACCAAATAGCCAAATCATGAACCAGGAAATCGAGAATTAGCATATAAAATTTTCATGTTGGAGTCACAACAAACTAAAGCGTTGATGATGTGATACCCCTTACGGTTGCGAAATAAATTGCCTCTATAAAACTCATCGTTCTCTGGTGGTGCAACTATTGATATATGGCATCCATCTATAGCTCAAACAATTTCATGCATTTAGAATTTTTGATTGAATCTTGAATTGAGGAAACTTAATAAATTCATCCATCAAGTAATCGACGATCAGTGTTGTGACTTCCCTAATCGCCCGAGATACGCTTGGTTGTGAAAATGCAATAACTTGGCAGCTTCCTATCGATACTTGATACGAGCCGTGTCCATAAAAGTGAAGCGCACATAACAGTTTCAGTAGAAACGAGATACTCGTTTTTCGAGAGTTTATTTTCAATTTTTTAAAAATTGAGCGCATGGTTTAGAAATCCTGAATAATTTTTTAAATTTTGCTCCCGGTAATTCATAGGGGTTACTCACATCTCTAAGATGAATCAATTCAAGAGTGTGACTTGTATTTCCGCCTAAAAAATTAATTTATATTAACATTTGCTCCTTGTTTTTAGAAACAGTATGTAACCTTCTACTTCTCTCTTCTCGAGTCAACAAAATTATATGTAAATAATTTGGCATTTTGACTGTACATAAAATTCGATAAAATGACTTAATTTGGCAATTTTATTTTTGACGTATATAACATAAAAAATAAGATAACATAAAAAAGTGTTTAGTCGTCAAAATACGAAATCAGGATTTTATTAAAATAACATAAAATGATAAAAAGTGTGTCCGAAAATCGGCCCCAATATCACCCATTTTTTTTTATATATTTTAAAGAATTAAATTGCGAACAAAAAAAAATAATAAATTTTTCAGAAAATTGAGAGAAACCAGTTTGATGGCCATTTTGAAAATGAAAAACTTAAATATGATACTATTTTTGTAATATTTTCTTAACCCTCATTCTTTTACCTTTAAAACGAACTCTATTTTATATTTTTCGGATAAATATTTTTCTTTATAATTGTATAAATGCATCACCATTTTCAACAAATTTTTAAATTTTTGACCGACAGTATCTTATGCAACAAGAACAACAAAAAAAAATCGAGTTCTACAATATTTTTATTTTACCCAGTACTACACATTCAAAACATAAAAATAAAAAAATTAAAACATGACTTCCGGTCCCATATGTTGATTTTTTGATTTCACGAATTTTTCACCATATATTATATTTAAACAAATTTTTAAAATGATATTATCGTCGTCATCATCATTTTCGCCATCAAATAAAGTAAATTTTTTGTTTATGTGCTTTCCCTCCTTTTCTCGTACTCGCACACTATGACAGAAACACATCAATTTTTTTTCGTATTCTTTGATAGCATTGAAAATTTGACGTACATCAAAAAAGTAAAAGAATTCGCCATAAATATCCAAAAAACAAAAATAAATATCTATTTTTAATTTACATTTTTTGTTAAACCAAAACAGGGGCGGTATGTTGTACCATCACTTCGAATCGAAAAAAGTCGAATTCGAAAAAAGTCGAATCGAAAAAGTGAAAGTTGTATCATTTTTGCTTTTCGAAAATGATACAACATACCGCCATTCGATTTTTTTCGAATTTCGATTCGAAGTGATGGTACAACATACCGCCCCAGATAAAAATTTTCAATTTATTAACCTTTTAATCACCGCCTAGTTAGCGCCACATCCTATGCTATGAGCGAAAGGTGATACTTGTTTATACGAGAAAAAACCTCATTCCATTTTATTATTATTATTTCATCATTTGTTACAATAATTGTAAACTAATTGAACATTTTGCATAATATCCAGTCGTATTATAGTCATCTATGTAGTTTATATTACAATAAAACTAGTTTTTTGGGAAGTCGATCACTTTTCGCTCTAGTTTCAAAATATTCCGTCAGATGTCAGCCACTTTGCGTTAAAGTCGTATTCATACTACGGTTAAAAATCTGAAATTATTCTATCCCAGTGATTTTTTTTTCAATTTTTTCAACTTTCTTGTATGAAAAGAGACGCGTCTGTTGTATAATTTACGTGATGTAATTGGTTAAAACGATGGGATAGAAAAATCCCGGATTTTTATCCGTCGTATGAATACGTCTTAAAAGGCGAATAGACAACTAAATATAAGTGGATCTGACGACCCGTGCTAAAATTACATGGAAAAAAACTCTTACAGGTGCTGTTTACACGAGTAGCAACTGCAACACAACATTTTCTCAGTTTGCTTATAAATTAATTGGAGAGGACGAGTTGCAATTCACAAATACAATGACAAAACAATAACAAAATTTATTGTGATACGATTTTTGTTTCAAAATTCAATACGAAATGAAAATAATTTTACACATACGTAGATAAATAACAACAATTTTCGCATTTCTTCTAAACGTGAGAAGTTGTAGTGTTTTTTTGGATCGGAAAGTTTTCTTTTGTTTTTTGCTATTCATTTGAAATATGATTATTGAGCGGACCACACCAAACCACTAAACATAAGTTTCAATGTAGTTTTGGGTGTATTTTTAAACGGGTTTTATACATGCAACGTATAAGTATTTCATTTTAATTGATATATGGTTACCTTTGGAAAGGGAAAGTTATGTGAATTTTATAGGCGTTCAGTTTGGTTTTCGTTCTGTACTAAAAATGGCGTCAGAAAATTTAAAAATTAGTGATAAATGGAACCGGCAACAAACTCTGACACTAATTCAAGTATTCCGCAACTTTTCATGCGCGCTCGATCGTCTGTCTTGCCCTACTTAATTCCCTTGCCCTGCTTCCCATCTAGAAGTCAAATCCTCTTCGAAAACTGAAAAACAAACTTTTCATTAGTTTAACTTACCCCCCGATTCTGACGATAAGACTACTAAGACTATCTTAGCTAAGACTTTCTTGTTAAGACTTTTTTTTAAAGACTAAAGTCTTCATTGAAATTCTGAAGACAGTAGTCTTAAATAATATATTAGAAACTCTCCAAAGACTTTTGTAGAGCTGTCGAAACCAAATTTTTACGATATTGTTTCAAATTTATGAACGAAAGCGACAGTTCAATTCGAAATTGGTAAAAAACTCAAATTTATGTTATATACATATATGCTGAGAGAGTACATAATATTTTATTTTGAATAATTTTTCCGGTTTTCATAGTCAAATACATATAAATTATTGTTTTTGTTTAAATGTCAAAATTATGATTCCTAATACCCCCATTACACGGTCAGTAATAATGTCATTACCAGTAATGTCATTACTTGCATCATTCCTCTCTTCAGTTTTGTTACCATTACACGGTCATTCCTACGCGTCAATATTATCGTCATTACTTGAGTTCTATTAATCGATTTGTATACAAATTTAGTTTTACTCTAAATATATAAAATTGTTTTTCAAGAGTTGCCAACGGCAAAAAAAATGTCATCGGCTAAATTTTTTTTTAACAAGTATAGATAGCTAATATGTATATCAAAATGTTGATAGAATATTTACATATTAATATTTATGTTAAAATTATATTTTTTTATGACGACTGAATTAAAATATAATATAGTATTTATATGCATAATCCTGAACTTGTCCAAAAAATTATTTAAGAATCCCATTTCAACCCAACTTACCCAATCCCATCATAATCGGTAATCGAAAAATGGAAAATAAAAAATTGTCCATTAAATCGAGGGTCCATTAGATGTCCGTTAAATCGAGCTTCCGTTAAATTGGGGTCCATAAAATTGGTGGTTTACCGTACCGAAATAAATACTACATTATATTTCCATTTATTTGTGATAAAACAAATATAATTTTAATATAACTATTGATATATCAACATTTTGATATAATATGTATACTCGTTAAAAAAATAATTTAGCCAACGACATTTTTTTTTTGCCGTCGATAATCTTGAAAAACAATTTTATATGCATATTTAAATAGTGTAGAACTAAAGAAAAGTATGTAATGATGTTCAATAGTAATGACGAAAACCCTACACTATCATTAATAATGACAGTATTGACGTCACACACAAGTAATGATGTCTCGAAATCAGAAAATCCGGATTTCCATCATTACTAAGCATCATTCTTCAATATCACACATTACATGATCATTATTAATGTCATTCCCAGCAAGTAATGACATTATTACTGACCGTGTAATGGGGGTATAAGACAACCTATTTCGCTAATATTAACGAAGACAATTTTTTAAGACTACTGACAGATAAGACTAAGTGCAGAATACGAATTTAAAGTATCTAGTCTTCGTTAAGACAAAAGTTTTCGCTAAGACTGAGAATACGTCTGTGACTGAACGTTAGAATCGGGGGGTTAATTAATGCACATTAAATATTATTTCTATTTGTAATTTCAGAGTAAGAAGGCCAAACCATAAAACGAGCTACGGAATGACGCAATGAAAATGTAAATGACTATCTAGACAATTATTACAACAGCAGCAACGCAGACAACCAGCAATAAAAGAATAAGTTTTGTCGATATCTCTGCAGTGAACTGAAGCGGATAAAATCAAAAACAACGTTTCAAGTGGTAAAATCGATAATTTTGGAATTAGTGAGTTGCAAATTCTAGAGGAACAAACCATTTTTCACCAAAACCAAGAATTCACAAAAGTTCAGATAAATTTTATTACGATACATATAAATTTTTATAAGATACATTTAAATACCGAAAGCGTAAAATTTCAGACTCGACAAAATCATCGTTGAACTTATGGGGTAGTGTTATGGTGTTGCAATTCACAAATTCTTGCACCAGCCGCCGAAACGCTAACTACAGAAAAATTGTCGGAATTGGCAGATCGAATAGTAGAAACTAGCTCACAAAATAATTTAATATCTTTGCCACGAACTTCCATTCCACCAGAGAGCTCAAACAAATCAGAATCTCTCTTGGCGAATCAAATTTTAGAAATTATCAAACGGTTGGACAAAATAGATCAAAACAGTCAAGATAGGAGCAGGAATTTTTCCTCAAATCGATCATCATCACCTAATTCTCGACGAAAACCGGAGGACGAGTCGTCCGATGCACCAAAGCCCTGTTATTATCATTCACGCTTTAAAGATGCCGCAAAGAATTGCAAACCTGGCTGTTCCAGATGGTCAGAGTTCAAAGCAAAAAAATTAAATCATCCGGCGCCACCGGCGACAAGCTCCGGAACCGTTAGTATTTGTCGCCTCCATGATATATGATGTATTGTCGAAACGAGATTACCTAATTGACACTGGAGCAGATGTGTCCGTTCTGCACCCGTCTGCTATAGTGATCGTAAAAATTTAGATCCAGAATTTGAGTTGCACGCCGCCAACGGTTCTTTAATTAAAACCTATGGTAAAAAACTTGATTTCGTCGATCTAGGCCTTCGCAGAAAATTACCCTGGACTTTTATAATAGCCGATGTTACGAAACCAATAATTGGATCAGATTTCTTAAACCACACCGGGTTATTAGTCGATATTGATCGACAACGTTTGACCGATCCTCTTACATCGTTATCGTCTCCGGCCTCTTTAACACGTGGTAATTTTCCCTCAATCAAAATTATTGATCATGAAACAATACATCCTTCAGTTCTACCACTATTAGTTAAATTTAAGGAAATTACAGTTGACTGCTTAACGGCAAAATCAACAAACTCGCAGACTGAGCTCTGAAAAGTTAGAAATCGCCAAACGCGAATTTCAGTTTATGATCGACCAGGGAATCTGTCGACGCTCAGATAGTCCGTGAGCTAGCCCTCTGCATTTGGCCCCCAAAAAAAATGGTGAGTGGAGGCCGTGTGGTGATTATCGCGCTTTAAACAAAATTACCGTACCAGACCGGTATGCGATACCATTTTTGCATGATTTTGTTCATCAATTACACGGTACAACCCATTTTTCTACGATTGATCTAGTTCGCGCATACCACCAGATACCAATTGAAGAAGCTGATATACCAAAAACGGCTATTTCAACTCCGTTCGGATTATTCGAATTTTGTAAAATGACGTTCGGATTGAGAAACGCTGGTAACAGTTTCCAACGGTTCATGCATTCAATTTTCCAAAGTTTTCTGTTCTGTTTCGTTTATCTGGACGATATTTTAATTGCTTCAAAATCCATGACCGAACATGTAGTTCATCTATACAGATAGTTTTTGCCAAATTAAGCGAATGTGGACTTGTCATTAATCCCAATAAATGTATGTTCGCAAAGGAACAAATAAAATTTTTGGGACACGAAATAACCGCCGCAGGAATTAAGACACTACAGGAACGTATCGAAACTATCGCAAAAATTCCATTACCACAAAATATTAATCAGCTCAGAAGATATTTGCGGGGATGATCAATTTGTACCGGAATTTTATACCTCAAGCAGCCCGTAACCAATCGTTGCTGAGCGATTATCTCAAAGGCAGTAAGAAAAACGACAAGCGACCCATCGAATGGACTACAGCTTCTGAAGAAGCATTTTTCGATTCACAAAAGCAGCTTTGTGATGCCACAATGCTTAGCTATCCGTCATTAACATCTCATTTAGCATTGATGGTGGACGCCTCCGACACAGCCATTGGTGCTGTTATCCAACAATCTACTGCGCTCGATACGAATGATACAAAGTGGGAACCTTAACAATTCTTTTCCTCAAAATTAAATGCAGCTCAACAGCGTTACAGCGCTTATGATAGGGAGTTGCTTGCTGCGTATGCAGCCGTTAAAAGATTTCGATATCTGGTTGAACGTCGAAAATTTATACTTTTCACAGACCATAAAGTTTCGATATTTGGACTTCATCGCGCAGCTTACTACGGACATTCGTCATATTTCCGGTGCTGATAACGTTGTCGCTGACACACTGTCACGCATCGATGCAATAAATATCCCTCCGACCGTTGATTATCATACAATTGCCAGTGCCTAGCGAAACGATAATTCATTTGCTGCATTTAGAGAGGCGGAGACAAGTCTCAAATTTGAAGAGTTTCCTGTAGCTTTTGGTTCTGAAGAAACAATCACATGCGATACATCGACCGGCAAAATTCGCCCATATATACCTGCCGAATTCAGACGAATAGTGTTCCAATCCGTTCACAATCTATCTCATCCGGGAGTCCAAGCTTCAATCCACAACATCTCGCTACAGTTTGTTTGGCCAGACATGAAGAGAGAAATCAAAGAAATGGTCCAACAGTGTATAGCTTGTCAGAAATCGAAAGTTAGTCGTCACACAAATAGTCCTTTAGGTCATTATCCGCCTGTTTCACAAAGATTCGCTGAAATTCACCTCGATCGCTTTACTCGATGGACTGAAGTAATTCCGATCCCCGATATCACCGCAGAAACCGTCGCTTTCTCGGTTTACGAAAATTGGATAGCTTGATTTGGAGTACCGGATTTCATTGTAACAGACCAAGGATCCCAATTTGAATCCGAATTATTTGCCGAATTTTCCAAATTGATCGGATTCCATCATAGACGAACTACCGCGTATAATCCCAAGTCAAATGGATTCATCGAGAGATCACACCGCACATTGAAGGCCGCTATTATGTGTCATCAAAATTTGCGATGGACACGTATCTTACCTACAATCTTACTGGGCCTAAGATCTACTTACCGCGAGGATTTTCAAACATCATCGGCCGAATTAGTATTTGGTACCCAAATTAAGCTGCCTAGCCAATTTTTGTCCGATATCAATCCAACAACAAATCAAAATGAATTCGCGAAAGAACTACAGAATCATTTCAAATCGATTCGACCAACACCACCAACACGTCATTGTACGAACAAAACATTCGTTTTTAAGGAGTTAAATCACTGTTCTCATGTCTTCGTCAGAACTGACGCTTTGAGAAAGTCATTACAACCTCCTTACGAAGGACCTTTTCCGGTCATCTCACGCAGTGAGAAAACATTCTTGATTACGATAAAAGGGAAACAATGTAATGTTTCAATCGATCGCCTCAAACCATGTTTCATTGAAGAAAAACAAAACGCGGAAACATCACTGGCGAATCAACCAAGTACAAATACAACACACGATTCGTCACAAATTTCAACAAATCGATCTTTAACGAACAGGATCGTACCAACTAAACATGTTCGTATGCATATCGAAGATAAAAATACGAACAACAATAATGTGTGCGATAATCGCGAACCCGCTTCACATATTCCTCCATCGAACAAAAAAACACCCACACGTTACAAGGTATCGTGCATTTCTTTTCAATCAAAGCACTAAGGAGGGGGTAATTGTGGCGATTGTATCACATCACTATCACATCACTATGTATCACATTATTATAATTATTATTTCTGTTCATTGTTTAATAAATAATGTCCGAAATAATACTTACATTTCTTTTAATCCTAAATTCCAAAAACGAAATGTCCATTTTTGATTTCTGACATTTCGTGTTTATTGACAAATAATTCGGCAGGTTTTTCCAACCTCATACTTATTTTTGGTTGACCTTTTACTATTCGTCGCGTCATCTATTGACAAATTGATTTTTAGCATAAAAAAACTGATTAAGGGGAATTAGAGCTATTTGTTATTTTCTCGATCGCAGCGACCGTTTTAAATAAAGGAATTAAATCTATAAAAAGCCGATTGTTTTGCAGTAAAATAATAATAGTCTGGCGAAAATCTAATGGCATACAATGTCATATAATATAAAATATAATATAAAACTATAAAAATTAAATAAATTTAATATATAAAAAAAATATAATAAAATTAAAACAAAAAAAAATTAAATTAATTAAATCAAATCAGTTTTGTGTATTGATTTATTTATTTGTCAGTACACTCAATATTTCACCTCGAAGTTGTGGTTGTTCGAGTTCCGGATTGAGGTTTATGAAAGTGAATCGACCAGTTCCTCTGATTGAGTATTGTTGCTCGAGTGTATCATATGTGCTGAGGGTGATAGCTGTGCAAATTGGATTGCAACCCATTGATCATCTAATTTACAACCACGCACTACACCATAACACTACCCCATAATTGGTGACCACCGACCAGTGTAATTCCAGGCTGCACGTTAAATTCCCGGCCGCACGTTAAATTCCCGGCCGTACGTTAAATTCCCGGCCGTACGTTAAAATTCCAGCCGTACATAAATTTTCGGCTGCATCAAGAAAATTCAAGAAAGAAAAAACCAGAACATAAGAAAACATTCTAGAACATAAGAAAATTTTCCAGAACATAAGAAGTTCTAGAACATAAATCCACCAGATATATATTTTTGTTTTTTTGCCACGCCCAATTGAAAAATCGTATATCAGATCCGAGGTCAAAGCCGCCACCAGCGTCAAGCGCTCGGGTCTAAAATAAAGATAAGCTGATCATCTTTAATCGCGGTTAACTGGAGCATCTTCGATCCGATCGGTCCGATCTATCCGGATTTCAACATAAAAAAACGTAAGCTAGACTATTTATAACTCAAAATAATTGGCTTTTTAATTATTAAAAATTCACTATTTACATTTAATTATCAATTAACAAATAATAGCAAATTCTAATTCCTCGATTTTTTTTTCTCGCTCGTCATCAATTGTCCCATTAAATTCAAATTGGTTATTTGCATTTGTTCTATCAGGCAAAAATTTTTATAATTTTCTTTTGAGATTATTCAATATTCAGTGTAAATCGCTATGACTACGTCAAGCACTTTGTCATTTGACGAGGATCTGTACGGAGATGTTATGCCTCCAGTCGATCCATCGTTAGGTATAAATATTGAACCTAACATCTGGCAAAATCCAGCAGCGCTTACAACTTCAAATGATAGAGTTGAATACACTAGAAATTTAGGCATTTCTCGCGTGGCAGTCAAGATAGCACCGCTTAACACACAGAATCCGCGTCTGTGGCTCCAGATTTTGGAGGCTCAGTTCGCGTTGGTAACAATTACAGATGAAAAAACACGTTATTATCATCTGTTAAGCGCCCTTAGCGATCACGTCACAAATGATCTAAGTGACATTATTTTTGCACCGTTGTCTAGAACGCCGTACTCAGATATTAAAAAAGCTAGGTGATTCCAAGAACAAGCGATTGCATCAACTTCTACAGAATATAGAAATCGGCGATATGAAACCTTCTCAGCTATTTCGTAAATATTAAGTACACGCCGGTTCTGATGTAACCGATGAACTGCTGAAAACGATTTGGTTAAAACGCTTACCGGTTCACACGATGTGATAGTGATGTGATACCATCGCCACAAACTCACCTTTACCATTTCCCTTTAAACATTCAACTTCTGATGAAGATTCCTATATATGAGAACTGCCTAATTTTTATACCTATCCCATTCCGATCCTCAATACATTCACCAGCCATTTGGGAATTTCATACCTATGAACAACCAATTATTTATAAAGAGCCTAAACAATCTTCATTATTCATTCCATTCCGAATAATGTCGACACATAATATTTCCACCTCTACCCCATCCCACCTTAAAAATAAATGAACCATCTGCCTCAAACTTCTCTCATCCTAACCTCAAATACTTATCTTCTTATAACAAAAACATTTAATACAAATAAAGTGTAATCGATAGTTTTTCCGCTCTAATTATCGCATTCCTCATAATTGTATCTTTTTTTGTGATGTGGGATTTATTTAAATGATAAAACTAAATTAAAGCAACCCTCATCCTTTCTTATAAAATTTTTAAAATCGATTTTATTAAGTGTAATTTCCTTCATGAGATTCTGGGTATTTCCAAATACGTTTCTGGTTTTTCTATAGGGCTTTACCCACCAACAAGTGGCAGCTATAAATTGGCAAGCCATCACCCGACCACCAGTCTCTAAACTGTCAAATTATTCATTTTATGTTTTTCAATTGTTAGACTGAAATTGTTTGTAATACACGCACAGAATTAAAAAAAAAAATATTTTTTCACATTTATGTATCCGAATCTAAAATCTTGATGCTCTTTCTTCAGTATGGAGAACAAAATGCTGTACTCAAACAACTATGTCGGCGGCAAAAACAAGGAATCTATTATAAATGTTTACTCGAGCACAAAAATTACAAAATTATCCATAAACTATTTATTTATTTGTTTTAGGACGTTTTATTTAAAGTTCACAAAGCTAGATCAACCAAAAAGCCAGAAAATATTACATCAACTCACAACGAAGAGGCGCGAAGTGTCCCTCTCCGATTTCGCTGAAATTTGAATATGTGAAAGTAGGCTGAAAAATAAGGGATATGTATTTTTTTATCGGCGGAAAAACACTCTGAGGGGGTGAAACACCCCTCGGAAGTTGGGGGTAAAAAACGGACTTTTGATAATTTCGCCTAGAAAAATCAGTGAAATTTCGAAGAAACTTATTTAGGAATGTGTATTTTAATGAACTAAATAATATACTATTTTTGAAAAAAATTCGGAACGATCCAGGGGTGAAACAACCCCTAACAGGGGTAAAAAAATCAACTAATTGATGTAAAATTCTTACATTAACGCGGAAAAATCTGAAAAAATATATGTTACTTAATAAGAGAAATCAAGGTTGACGTGTTCGAGGATTTTTTGAAACTACCCCCCGTATGGGGTAAACTACCCCTACCCTGAATCTTTGAATTATGGAAAGGAGAAAAAAATTTTCTCGACGCAAGTTTCTTATTATCCTTATAAATGGTTAATACTAACCTATCTCATCAATATTAATAATTTTTAGGGTTCGAAACATCCCCTAATCGGCGTATAAATTTGAAAAATTACGAAATATTCAGAAAAAAGTTCAAAATTTTCTAGAAAAAATCTAGAAAAATTGTATAATGTTGCGTTTTTAACAATACCCTTGGTTTGTCCCAGAATATATCGTAATGCCCCTACCTCTACTGACAGGAAGTTAACCACCCCTTTAACGAAACGTTGAATTTTTCGATTGAGAAACATTTGTTCCGGCAAGAAATCTTTTATTCTCCTTGAACATTATTATTACTATCATCCCTTATCAACAACAATGACCTTCAGAGTTTGAGGCTCCTACCCCCCCCCCCCCCTCCCTCTCCCATGGTGGGTGAAAGTAGGAAAAATTCCGAAAATATATTTGAAACGTTCTGAAAAAACGTACGGTTTTGGTTTATAAGAAGTGACTTTTTATTCTCAAGGAATTTTCGGAACCTCAGTAGTGAGTGTGAGGGAGATTTTTTTCTATCCAGATGTTTTTCCCTGCCTCCTTCCATTATTATTTCTTATTACTGTTAAGATAATTAATTAATAATTAATTATTAAATACACATTCCTAAATAAGTTTCTTCGAAATTTCACTGATTTTTCTAGGCGAAATTATCAAAAGTCCATTTTTTACCCCCAACTTCCGAGGGGTGTTTCACCCCCTCAGAGTGTTTTTCCACCGATAAAAAAAATACGTATCCCTTATTTTTCAGTCTACTTTCACATATTCAAATTTCAGCGAAATCGGAGAGGGACACTTCGCGCCCCTTCCTTGTCAGAAAAATGTTTGTATTTCCTGTTTTGTTTATATTTTTTGTTTAGGTGAGTACCTTTCTTCTCAAAGCAACATAATGGCTGTGAACCAATTGTCAGATAAATCGTTTAGTACGATAAAATAAAATGTTAGTACAAATTACTTTTAAAATCGTACCAAGTCTGTAGTAAATAAAATTAGGTAAATGCGGCGTGCCAATCCTAGAGATAAATCTAAGTGGTGGCGTATACCTGCAGATAGGGCTTGGATATTTCGATCTACCCTGGGCAGCCAAAGTTCAGATCATGAACAGAAAACAATTTTTTTAATTATTTTTGTGAGCGTTTTGGTGATTTTACCAGGTAAACTTTAATTTCTCTGGTGCCAATCCTAGAGATAAATTTAAGTGGTGGCGTATACCGGCAGATAGGCCTTGGTCTATTTCGATTTATCCTGAGCAGCTCAGGCCCACAACATGAACACAAAATACTTTTTTGAACTATTTTTGAGAGAGATTTTGTGATTTTACCAGGTAAACTTTAATTTCTCTGGTGCCAATCCTAGAGATAAATCTAAGTGGTGTCGTATACTGGCAGATAGGTTTTGGGTATTTCGATCAACCCTGAGCAGAACAGGTTCATATCATGAACAGAAAACAATTTTTTTGAATTATTTTTGGGAGCGATTTGGTGATTTTACCAGGTAGACTTTAATTTCTCTGGTGCCAATCTTAGAGATAAATCTAAGTGGTGTCGTATATCGTTAGATAGGCCTTGGTTATACCGATCTATCCCGAGCAGCCCCATGAACAGAAAACACTTTTTTTAAATTTTTTTTTGTGAGAGATTTTGAGATTTTACCAGGTAGACTTTAATTTTTCTGGTGCTGGGCAGAAAGGCCTTGGTTATACCGATCTATCTTGAGCATCCCAGGTTCATATCATAAACAAAAAACAATTTTTTTGAATTATTTTTGTTAGAGATTTGGTGATTTTACCAGGTAAACTTTAATTTCTCTGGTGCCAATCCTAGAGATAAATCTAAGTGGAGTCGTATATCGTTAGATAGGCCTTGGTTATACCGATCTACCCTCAGCAGCCCAGGTCCATATCATGAGCTGAAAACATTTTTTTTAAATTTTTTTTGTTAGAAATTTGGTGATTTTACCAGGTAGACTTTAATTTCTCTGGTGCCAATCCTAGAGATAAATCTAAGTGGTGTCGTATATCGTTAGATAGGCCTTGGTTATACCGATCTATTCTGAGCAGCCCAGGTTCATATCATAAACAAAAAACAATTTTTTTGAATTATTTTTGTGAGCGATTTGGTGATTTTACCAAGTTGACTTTAATTTCTCTGTTACCAATCCTAGAGATAAATCAATGTGGTGTCGTATACCTGCAGATAGGCTTTGGTTACTCCGATCTATTTTGAGTAGCCCAGGTTCATATCATGAACAGAAAACCATTTTTTAATTATTTTTGTGAGCGTTTTGGTGATTTTACCAGGTAGACTTTAATTTCTCTGGTGCCAATCCTAGAGATAAATTTAAGTGGTGGCGTATACCGGCAGATAGGCCTTGGTCTATTTCGATTTACCCTGAGCAGCCCAGGTTCATATCATGAACACAAAATACTTTGTTGAACTATTTTTGTGAGAGGTTTTGTGATTTTACCAGGTAGACTTTAATTTCTGTGGTGCCAATTAATTTTTTTGTATAAATAAACTATTTTTTAATAATAAAGGCTAGAATGAAGTTGACCACAATCAACTCAGTTTTGTATTCTCGCATCTAATTAAACCTCACCCATAGTAATTTAATTAGATTACAGCGCTAGTCTAACAAAGCTTAGTCTTATGAACTAAAGAGTACTTTGCTAGACTAACAATGGGATTAGAGAGTTCCATCCCAGAAATAGTATCGACTCACTAAAATGACGCGTCTAGCACAACTCAACAACAGATAAAAGGAAAGAAACGAAAACATCCCAAACAAAACCGATCATCCGCCTCATAACAGTCGGCAGTATTGGAAAAATTTCCGTGAACAAGAAAACAGAATGCCTAACAATTGTTCGTTGATTTAATATAATTCGCCAAATTATAAAACTAACGATACAATAGTATCAGAATGAAAATTTGGCCCAAACATATTAAAACCTAAAAAAAATTTTAAAAATCTTCGATCGATCATCGAATGATGAACATTATTTTGGGGAGTGACAGTAATTTTCTCACTTTGTAGGTTAAGTATTTTTTTATATCATTAGCTCTAAATTTTAATAATGCAAAATATTTAATCGGTTTTAAGTCCTAAAATATATCAGTTTACAATTTTAATATGGTAATGGACGGATTTGCAATCTTACATACAGTAGTTTGATCGCGTCATCGTCTTTAATTCTAATTCAGTTCAAATTAGTCTGTCTTACTGAAACGCCCTGTACCTGTATGGAAGATAATTCTTAAAAAGAGCTGGCAAGTAATGCTTTTTGTCGTATAAGTCTTGTGATATTTAATTACACTGTGCTTGAATTTCAAACTTTTTTTGCGTGACAAGCTGGGCACCCGGGGGGTAAACCTAATTCGACTATGCTGAATTCATTGGTGCTAGTCGCATTTCAAAGTTAGTCCCCATTTTTGAGATATCGCTTTCGACATATTTTGCCTCTGAGACAAATATTTGTCAAAATATACACTCATATTCACGTTGATAGCTCCTGAACCATTAAGATTTTTGTTATGCTTTCTTCAGCAAAGTTGTTGCGCAAGCCAAGACCATCAACTTTGCTGAACATATCAAGGCCGAAAAACGACATCTACAATCACATTTTTGTGTTATTTTATTTTTTGAAACGCAAAGCTTGTCACATTTTTCAACTAGCACAGTGTTATTAGTGTTCTTCATTATAGACAAAAATAACTCTACGAATGCTTTTATCGGTGATGTAATTTTCAAAATGAAATGGGCTAGAAATAAAACCACTTAAATAACCTTATAATTATATCAAACCATTGCAGTTGGATAGGGAGATTAATTACATATAATTATTTACCATTAGGAATGGTCTTCGAAATTGCTCGGCTTTCATTTAAATAAATCATTCTATCTAATTGCGCGGATCATACATAGAGCGATCCGTGCGCGCACTAAAATTTTCGTTCATATATATTCTGTAACAAACCACATATAGAGATCGTATATCGCTCGAAGCGCACAAAATCAAAATTTTTAAATAGATAAACCGATATGTCAAATATCCACTTATATACCGACATGTGTAATTAAAAGCTATTCGAAGCCACACATGACATGCAATCAAAAAAAAAATTTAATTATAAAAACTTTCAAAAATTTACGATCGCATTTTCACTTTCAATATGTAAACAAAATTACACGGTTGATCTTTTTTTTTTTTGTTTTGTTTTCAGACAACGCCACCGTGTCGTGGTCATCGTGGTACATTTGATTCTGTATTACACACAGTGGTAATGTTTATGGAATCCCCTCAAAGACAATCGAAATCGAAACAAGTTGAATGGCTCCGACCACAACGGATTTTACAAAATTAAGAATTTCTAATTTTATTAATAATTTTGGAGACATGACACGATAATAATTACACTCGACCACCAACAAAAAAAAAATTAAAATTAAAAGTGAAATGCGCGTTCATTAGCATGCGGTAAAATGTGAATGTAATAAATTGATCGCGCATAGTCATCTCATTTAGATTTAGATTTCAACATGGAAAGTGATTTAATGCGGTTAAGATCATTGTCACCCTCATCTTTTACTGTTTTTCTTATATTTTAGAAAATTGGTTTTGGGTTCAATGAGCGCTCGTCCGTTTATTTATTCTTAAAATGAGCGCTCATCGAACTTTGTTTATATTTGTTCAGTGAAAGTGCTAATCGCTCATCATCGCGGTAAACATATATTGATGGGTTCTTCCAAAATGGAAATCGTTTATAATATTTTCGAGAGATAAGTGTGATCTTTAATTTATAAACACATATGGTGTATGATTGATGTGCATCGAAATTGCTTACGAGTATTATCCAAAATGTGAATGTTTGCACTTGTCGAGTAGTTAGTTAGACATTTCTATGAGTAATTCATCAGAAAGGTGAAAGATCAAAATTACGCGCGATCATTTATTAGAAATTTTTTTTTGGTTTTCGATGAGCTCATCATTTTTAATGATCTCGTAATGATAGTTTATAATGATCGTGAACCTTAAGTAATTTAAATTAACTTGAGAATCTTGATATAATGGTAATGACAGTGTGTGTCGCGACGGTGTCCTTGAAATACTATTTATTATGGTCATGATCACATTGCAATTTGATAATGACACACAGTCTCAAGCTAATATAGGACAGAGATGAAATGTTTGAATTTCGTGGCACGTGTTTATTGTTAAAAAAATCTCTTTTTAATTCTAATAATGATGTTTTCAAACTTCATTCCAATTTCACTCAAATTTCAGAATACACTCAAACAAAACTTTTTCCTCAACAAATTTATATTAAATTCTTAATCAGAATTAAACCCGACTCCATTAATATTAGGACGATTTCAAACAGAAAAATAAAATCCATCCGAAATATATATTTAATAACACTCAAAATTTAAAAACCAAATTTTATAAACTTAATCGAATTATCACTCAAAATAAATTAATAGTTTATTTTAATTAATGTTTAGTATTTCGTTGAGTGCAATTTAGGTCTATATATTACACTCAAAATTGAATTTTGTAAAATTTCCAAAAAATCTAAATTTCACTCAAAGCTAATCTACAGCTAATTTTCACTCAAAATAGATTCAAATTTTTTTGATTGAGTGAACTCTAAGCTTATAAGATAATACTGAAAATTGGATTAAGCAAATTTCCAAACAATTCCAAATCAATTTTCACTCGAAAAAATTATTAATTTATTTTTAACTAAAGTTATTCAGAATATATTATAGTATTTTGAGTTTCACTCAAAATTGAATTATAAAAATTTTTGTAAACTTACTTGAATTGTTCTCAAATAAATTAATAATTTGTTCTAACCGAAGTATTAAGAAACTTAATATTGGGGGTACAAATTGAAAATGCGGGATTTTTTTCTATTTTTGAACGTTTATTCTGAAAAAATGGTAAAAAATGAATTATTCAAAATATTGTCCATCGCTAGCCACAACTTTTTCCCATCTTTCTGGCAATTTACGGATACCGTCGCGAAAAAATTCGGCCGGCTTGGCTGTTATCCAGTCATCGACCCATTTTTGGGCTTCTTCGTAAGAATGGAAGCGCTGGTCAGCTAGGTCATGTGTCATCGATCGGAAAAGGTGGTAATCGGAAGGAGCAATATCTGGGCTATACGGCGGGTGGGGTAAGACTTCATATTTCAGCGTTTGTAGGTATGTTTTGACCGGCGCTGCAACATGTGGCCGAGCGTTGTCATGTTGCAAAATTACTTTGTCGTGTCTTTGCTCGTATTGTGGCCGTTTTTCTTTGAGTGCGCGGCTCAAACGCATCAATTGAGTTCGGTATAGTGCTCCTATGATGGTTTCGTTCGATTTCAATAGCTCATAATACACCACACCCAGCTGGTCCCACCAAATACAGAGCATGAGCTTGGCGCCGTGAATATTTGGTTTGGCCGTCGATGATGATGCATGGCCGGGGTAACCATATGATTTTTTGCGCTTCGGGTTATCGTGATGGACCCACTTTTCATCACCAGTGACAATGCCATGCAAAAAACCCTTCCGTTTTTGCCGTTCGAGCAGCAGTTCGCATGCAAAAAAACGGCGCTCGACGTCTCTCGGCTTCAGCTCATACGGCACCCAATGTCCTTGCTTTTGGATCATTCCGAGGGCTTTTATACGATGGGAAATGGCTTGTTGTATCACTCCCAATGAATCTGCGAGCTCTTGTTGAGTTTGACACGAGTCTTCATTGAGTATTGCCTCCAATTCAGCATTCTCAAACTTTTTCACTTGGCCCGGCCGCTCTTTGTCCTCAACGTCAAAATCACCACTTCTAAACCGCACAAACCACCTCTCGCACGTTGAAACCGATGGAACATGACTCGGATAAGCCTCGGAGACCAATCGATGTGCTTCAGCAGCACTTTTCTTCAAATTAAAGAAGTAAATTAAAACTTCCCGCAAATGCTGTTTTGTTGGCACGAAACTCGACATATTGAGAGCTCAAAAAAACTATGAATTTGACACTGCGACAAATTGACACATACTGAAAATTAAAGCTATAAGACGTAGCTTTGACATGAACATAGTCACAGTACTGCCTGATGCGTATAGCGTTAGTAACGCCATCTGTTATCAAACCCGCATTTTCAATTTGTACCCCCAATATTATATCACTTGGGATAAAAAATAATTTTCGTTATTTAAAGGTATTAAAAATTGGTTGTTACGTATTTGATTGAGTAAAATTCAAGGTAAATTAGATTGAAGTTAAAATTTATTAAAATATGCAAAATATAAAAACTAAATTAAAATGTCACTCAAAATGAATTAACTTTTTTTTGTTGCTGAAGTTGCTAAGTAGTTATAGTTAAATTACACTCAAAGTTGAGTTTTGCAAAGTTAAATGTAATTTTCAAACAATCATTTATTTTTGTCTAAAATTAGTCAAAAACCGTTGTTTAGGTTTTATTAAGTGGATTTTAAATTTGAGTGAAATAATTTTCACTTATAAAATATATTATTTTTACCTAAAATTACTCAAATCTTAATTTTTTTATTGAGAGAAATATAATTTTAATTTACACTTAAAATTGTATGGTGCGGATTATCAGTCAAAACAAATGAGAATTTTTACTAAAATTAGTTAAAATTTCATGATAAGTATTTTAGTGAGTAAAATTGAAGTTTAATTAGATTACACACAAAATTTATTAATGCAAAATGAACTGTTCAATTTTAACTTGAAAAATTGAATTATGCAATTAGAGACTTAATTCAATTTCCACTCAAAACAAATTAATACTTTATTTTAACTCAAGTTACTCAAAATTCGTTTAGTATTTAAATGAGTGAAACGAAAGATTATTAAGGTTTTACTCAAAATTGAAATATGTATTTCGATATATCAAAATGTAACTCAAAATAAGCTATTAATTTATTTTTAACTAAATTTACTAAATATTTGATGTGCTTAGTGTTTTATTTAATGAAATTTAGGTCTAAAGAGATTACAAAGTGAATTATTTTATGCAAAATTCTATCTAATTCTCACTCAAAACATATTAACAATTTATTTTAAATACAAATTACTCAAAATTTGTTTTACAAGTATTTAGTGAAAATTAAGCCTATTAGATTAGAATCGCTCGAATCATACCAAGTTTAGCTCCAATTTTCACTTAAATTAAATCAATTAATTATTTTTATCAAAAATTGCTCAAACTTGGTTGTTAATTATTTTAAAAAGTGAAATTTAAGTTTAATTACACTCAAAATTGATTTTAAAAATTTTCGCCTCGAAAGTCGTTGTTTAATATTTTATTCAGTGAAATTTAAACATTATTATATTACACCCAAAATAGAATTTGCAATTTTTACAAAATAAATTAATAGTATTTTTTTTGCCAAATCTACTTAAATTCATTGTTTAGTATTTTACTGAAAGAAATTTAAGTTTAAGAAGTATGTAAACATTAGAAATATCAAAATTTTATTGAGTGGAATTTCCATGTAATTATAAAGGGAAATTTCATAACCATAACCCAATTTCCACTCAAAATAATTTAATAAAATGAATAATTTAATTTTAGCAAAATATGCTCAAAATTCGACAATAAATATTTTAGTAAGATTTAGGTCTACTCTCATAGAATGTGATGAGGTTACACTCAAAATTGAGTTATGCGAATTTTCGAAATGATTTTTAATGTTGAGTAGAATGGAAATCAGTTACACTCAGCATTGAATTAGGAAAATGTATAAGGAATATTTATAATCTAGCTTCTAACTTAATCTAATTTTTATTCACAATAAATTAAAAATGTGTTTTATTTAAAGTATTTAGAATTCATTGTTTCGTATTTGATTGAGTGAAATCTAAGTTTAATTCAATTACACTCAAAATTTAATTACTTAATCGGAATCACACACAAAATAAATTTTTAACTAAATTTAGTCAATATTTGTTGTTTAGTATTTTACACTAAAAGTTGATTTTTAAAATTAAAACCAATTTGTATTGAGTGAAATTCAAATTTAATTTTATTACACTCAAAAATGATTTATTGAATTTTCAATTTACTTAAAATTCTATGGTTTGGGTGAAATTTAATTCTATTTAGATTACACAAAAAATTTGCGAATCCAAAATGAAACTTGATTTTAAATCTAATTAAAAAATTTAAATATGCCAATTTTTGAATCTTTATCCAATTTCCACTCGAGATAAATTAATAAATCATTTTTGACTAAAGCTACTCAATACCTAGTCGTTTTTTAGTATTTTATTAAGTGAAATTTAATCATTTAGAATTTTAGATGACAATCCAAATATAACCATGCAAAATACAATTATCAAAATAAATGAATAATTTATTTTTATTTAATGGTTTTTAAAATTGATTATTTTATTGAGTGAAATTTCAATTTTTTTTTTTTTTTTTACTTAGAAAGTATACCACCTGCACATTGTAAGCTTCATGTCAACTTGCACACTTCCATGGACGGTCGGTCGGCGCTAAAGTCTGCACTCCAACAGAGGGTCATAGTTGTGTTTATTATCACCACCGAACATATTCGATGACGATAATTTGCTTTGCATCCTGCATCTGGCGGTATTCGAACCCAGTGCCTCCCGGTCCAAGTGCCAAAGCTTTAACCACTGCGCCACTTCTCCGGTAATTTTAGTATTTTATTGAGTAGGATTGGAATCTAAATTAAGTTACACTCAGTGTTGAGCTAGGCAAACTTATATGGAACATTTATAATCTAAGCTTCTAACTTAATCTAATTTTCATTCATAATTAATTAAAAATATATTTTTATTTAAAGTATTTAAAAATGGTTGTTTCGTATTTTTATTGAGTGAAATCGAAGTTTAATTAAATTCCACTCAAAATTTTATTACTTAATTTTAATCTTACTCAAAATAAATTCTTAACTAAATTTAGTCAATATTTGTTATTTAGTATTTTATTGAATGAAATTTTAATTCTAATTAAATTATACTCAAAGAAGTGTTTTGCAAAATTAAATCCAATTTACAAAAAATATAAAATATTTTAACCTAAAATTAAAATTCGCTGTTAAGGTTTGTGTTGAATGAAATTCAAGTTAAATTAGATGGCACTCAAAATTGATTTATGCGAATTTACAAAATCAAAATAAAAATTGAATTTTAAATCTAATTAAAATATTAAAGTATGCCAATTTTATAAACTAAGTCCAATTCCCGCTCGAAATAAATTTATAAATCATTTTTGACTAGAGCTACCCAGCAGGCGTTGTTTAGTATTTTATTGAGTGCAATAAGATGAGTCATTAATCAAACTTTATATTACAAATTCAAATCTAAATAGGTAAGTTTTATAAACTCAATCCAATTTCCACTCAAAATAGATAAAAACAATTTTAACTAAAATTACTCAAAATTTAGTTTTAATAAATGAAATTCAATTTTAATTAAATTGCACTCAATATTTGAATACGCCATTTTTAAAACTTAATAGCTCACTCAAAATAAATTTTTAAATATTTTTTAACTTTAATTTATTGATTTGGTGAGTGAAATTTAAGTCTATTTAAAGAACAATTAAAGATTGAATATTATGTAAATTATAATATTTTTCTATTTTATTATTTATAACCCAAAAATGCAAATATAATTAAAAAATTGAATTTTGCAAAGTTAACTCAAAATTACAATTAAAAACTATTTTTAAAAAAATTTTACTATAAAATTATTTTTAAGTAAAACTACCCAACAGTTTTAACCACTCAAATTAATTATTAATATTTATTTCGCTCGTTTGCTGCAAGAGTGACCCAATCAAAAAATTTTAATTTTTCAGTAGAGCGATTTGAAAATATCACTCAAAATGGTTTGTAAAAACGGCGTTTTTCAATCCAATCAATTGGATCGAAATTTTTTAAATTCTTTAATATTTTGCTAATTTTCTTAGAATAGTTTCCAATTATGTTTTGATACAAATTGATGAAAATATGAACTATGTATTGGGAATCGTTTGGTTCGTATATATTAGATTTAACAAAATTGATTCTCTCGTATTTTATTGAGTGAAATTTCAGTTCAAATAGATTTCACTTATGATTGAGATAACCATGCTTAGAAATTTAAACAAATTTTCTAGCAAAAAGTAATAAAAAAAATGTTTAGTTCATTATTAAACAAAATCTGAGTATTTTATTGAGTGAACTTTAAGATTTAAAATACACTCAAAACTTGGATGAAAATTTTAAAAATTTCACAAATTTTTTATTTTTTGTGTTGGGATCGGCGCTCTGTGTACTGCGTGTATCGATATGGGTGCGTTCCGAAATACGTAAGTCAAAACCACTATATAAACGCACGGCCGATTATTGAATTTCTATTTTCGCTTCTTGTATTTTACATATTTTTGTACTTTAAAATTATTTTCATTGATTTTAACCTCTAGAAAAGTATGAATTGATCAAATCAGGAAAACTAGTGCCGATGTATGTAACTTAACGAAATTTTAATTTGACCGAAGTGACCTTTATAATGAAAAGTGAAAGTATTACGAATTAGGATTAAATATTTTAGAATTATCTTCCAACATTTTGTTAGAAATTCTAAACAGTATAAATTTTTAGTATTGATGTGTTGCCTGATGAAATTTCTTTATTTTCTTGGATAGAATATTGGAATGAAGCAATCTCGTTATTATCCTATGTTACCGGGGTGTTGGCCACAATGCACGTAAACCCTAAATTTTAAAAATAAAAATATCGTTTGTCACACAAAAACCACTGTAATCGAGGGTTATATTCTTATAAAAATATCGTATAAGTATATATATTCAATTTTATACAAGTACAAAATACGTTGTGTTTACCATTTATAGTTATTTTTCGCGCGATTTTAAAACAAAACAAAAAATATTTTTATTATTTGACATTTTACATTATACATGCAGCAGTGAACAAGCAATTACCATTATTATTATTACAACATTTTAAAAATGCAATACGAAAATAATATAAAAATATGTATAGGAGGTATATAGATGCAAGAAAGATGCCAAGTATTTTTATTATGTACATAACTTAGTTTGATTACAGACAGTACGCGATGGCATAGTTGTTAGTAAATACAATAAAATGCTATGTACCTACCTACAAGTACTATGTCAAAAGATTTTCGAAATGTGTGTCGTGTAACAACCTCAAAATTTCTCGTAATAAACTTGTACAGTTTTGTGGTTCATCTTACAAAATTTCTTGAGTTTCGTACAAAATGATTTATGTTTCTTAAATTATATTGCCTCAAACCTCATGATCAATAAATCATCCAAATTTTTTGAAATATTGACATATCGATACAAAGTTTTGTTTTCTATTTAGACTAAAGAGATTGGTCTAATTGATTAATTAAAATTGTTTGATGGAATCGTTTTTATGCCAAAATATCTTTACACAAAAAAAAACTGAAATATGTGTGCACTGTGTGCAGTGTTTTTGAAACTAAGTGATCATTACGGAAATATCATACTTGAGGATTCACAAAATTTTGCACACCAAGGTCAACTAATTATACCTAAACGCACGACACAAGAATTATAAATGAGTCTGCGACGCCCAAAAGAATATACGTGACCTGCATACAAAATTTATTATTTGGTGTGATCGCGACCACCAAAAAATTTACATAAAAATATTTTATTTTCTCATAGAGATCCAGTGAATGGTAAACCAGTAAATAATTTCTTCCACGCCAGTGAATATGTTTGGCAATTATACAGAATTTGCAATATTATTACAAAATGCAATAATAATAATAAATTGTTTAATTGTTTTCAATTGTCCGCGATTTAACGTCTTCCCGATGTATATACACAAGAAAACACAATAACCGTTAAATTTTTATTTAACTCCTGTACTAAAGAAAATCCCCGCTCAGTACTTGAGTTAAGTTCTTTGGTATTATTACTATTATTATTACCTTTCACTTTATGTTTATGTACTGAATATACATAAAAAAAACAACAACAAAACAGATTTATTACGATCATTTTGTAATAATAACTTTATTCGAAATATTCATAAGTTGGGTAAATAAATTGTCTTAAAAATAATTAGGCTGTGTTTTTTATTCGATTGTTTTACATGAAATATAAAATGCGCTCAACATAAATTTTATGTTGATCAAGTGATCAACATTATTAGCTTAGCACCATCATATAATTACGAAATATTGATTAGTGCGCGCGCGATCGCGCACCGTAAACAAATTTTGCGATCGCACTTTTTTGGTGTATACGATCGAGCGATCTTAATTTACTTTCACTGAATAAATGTGAAATTCTAAATTTTTACCTTTCATACATAAATTTAAAATTATTGTTTGGCCAATTAATAATAAATTAATAAACAAAACGATCAATAATCTTCTTTATAAAATAATAATTTTAACATCCTTTCACCGTGTGATGATCGCGCGAGCAAATGACAAAAAAAATTATTACGAAACTGATTTATATTAAGGGATTACTTTATTTAATATGAAAGTCGACGTGCACGATCTCAAAATATAAGAAAATCGCGCAAATTCCGATATGACAAAAAATATGATCGATAATTAATAAGAACGCGATCGTATATACGGTACACACAAAAAAATATTTATATAATTTAACTTGATTGAAGATTGCACAAATTCGAAGTAAATCGTGATCGCGTGCTGATCGTATAATTAAATTTTGAAAAAAAATTGTTGCGTTCGAAAATGTCACATGCTGACTCAAAATAGCGCCCCGATCGATTAATTTTGAAAACTAGATATACTTTTTTGGAAATGTATGATAAATAACCGTTTTTTATCCGATTAACGTATTTGATATGCACATGATCGTGTAGGAGTACCCCCCTTCATTATAACACATGAAGAGTTAATCTTCCGTATGTACTCATGAAATTTGATATGTCGTGATTCAAGAATTTAACATAGTATCACATTACATATATGGCGATTTATATTCTACAAGGGTAAAGCTAGGGCATACATTGGTACATGTGTTTAAGAATGAATAATATGTTAACATCCACGCAAAATACCAAAACAACATTTAATTTATATAATCAAAATGGTAAAAAATATGAAACTGCATGATCCGAAAACTATTTTTACTCGTTTATGGCTGTGGACATGATAAATTGGTCTGTTTTCTTAAAATTTTGAGTGAGACGTTATTTTCAATTTGATTAAAATTTATCAAGTGAGAGAGTAAACGAGTGGCATTAATTTTTTATTAGTTTAACAAATATCACTCAAATCTGTTTATTAACAGAAAAATTTAATGATAATGTAACCTAAAATTAGTCAAGTCACAAAAATTAGATAACTTTCAATTTAAATTATTTCAAATTTTGTGTTTCACTCACCAAAACAATATTCAACGAATTTAGAGTAATTTTAGTAAATGCATGACTTAAACATTTATTTTTAATGGAAAGTTTCGAAAACTAATTTAATTCGATTAAATTTTAAGTGAATCTGATTATACTAAAAATTGCACTCAATAAATTAATTTCACTCAATTATTAAAAAATAAGCAAGGTATAAAGGCAATAAATTGGAGTAAGTTACTAAATACTTAGAATGAGATTAAAGTTAAATTTCACTCAAAAAATATACTCAATCAAATACTAACCAGAGAATATTGATCGATTTTAGTTACATAGGATTTTTCATATGTTTGAGTGAAAATTGATTAAACTCCAAATTTTGTCTAATTCGATTGTAATCTATATTAAACCCAAAATTTAAGTAAACAACTTAACATCGAATTTTGAATAAGTTTATTTAAAATGAATTATTGAGTGAAAATTGGATTAATATTCGAAATTTAAAGTTTGGGTAATTCAATATTGCGGCACAGTGAAGGCATTGAAACAAATAATGAACTCCGAATAAATTTAGTTAAAACTGAATTAATAATTTATTTTGAGTGAAAATTAGATTCAATTTTGAAAATTTTGGTAATTCATTCATTTAATAAGGTTTGACTTAAATTTCACTTAAACAAATGCAAATAGAGAATTTTTAGGAATTTTAGTTAAAAATAAACTATTAACCCATTTGAGTGAAATTTTTCATAGTTCAATTATTTTTTGACAAAAAAAATTAATCATTCAATAGATTTAATGCTCTTGCTCAAACCACTCATTCACCTAATCACAATTACAGTATACCGCCTATAGCCTGTGGGTCGGCGCTGAACCCTGCACTCTTTGAGGGTCAAAGTAGTGTTTTTTAGCATCACCGATAGTAATCGATGAGGAGTATTTTTAGTACCTCCTGATGCAAGCGTCCAAGCATTAACTACTGCACCATTTGTCTGGTAAAAATAAATTTAATTAAATTTCAATCAAAAAATACTAAACGATAAGTAACTTAAGTTAAAAATAAACTAATTATTCATTTTTATTTTATTCATTTTTCATATTTTTAGTGAAAATTAAAAAATGTTTCTAAATACTAAAATTAAGATAAGATTTAACATTAGACATCAATTTCACTCAATAAAATACTAAATAAAAAATACTGAATTGAGTGAAAATTGGGTTTAATTCGAAATTCTGAATTCTGAAAATTGAACTTTAAATTGTTTTGAGTGAAAATTGTAATTTCTAATATTTGCTAAATTCGAGTGTCTTAATGAAACTTAATGAAATACTGAACAATGAACTCTGGATAACTTTAGTTAAGAATAATTCAATTTTGAGTGTAATCTAATTAGACTTAAATTATTTAGTCACTTAATTACTGGAAATTACTTAATCAAATACTAATTTGCGAATGCTAAATAACTTTGGTAAGAAATAATTATTAACTTGTTTTGAGTGAAAATTCAATGAAAATTCGGTGAAATTCGAAGTTTCTATAATTTATCCAACTTAAATCTAGTTTTGAGTGTAATTTTATTAATCCGAAATTTCACTCAATAAATTAAGAAAACAAAAACAACCTACTTTAAATACCTTTAATCAAAAATAATATTTTTGAGTAAAAATTAAATTAAGTTACTAAATACTTAGAATGATATTAGATTTAAATTCTTCTCAATAAAATACTGAACAATGAATACTGAACTTTAATTTAGAGAATTAAGAACTTAATTTGAGTGAAAATATGATAAAATTTCGAGAATTTAAAATTTGTTTGAGTGAGATTTGAATAATCTCCAAATTTTGCTTAATTCGAATGTAAACCCAAATTTTAAATAAAAATGAAAATTAGATTAATTTTTGCAATTTAAAATTTGGATAGTTCAATTTTGAGTGTAATCTAATTAAACTCAAATTTCACTCTATCAAATATTACTTGCGAGTTGAGTAACGTAAATTAAAAATAAATCAACAATTTGCTTAATTTGAGCATAATTTAATTTGACCTAAATTTCAGTCAACAAAATACCGAACAATGATATGGCACAGTACATTGAAATAAATAATGAATTCCGAATAAATTTAATTAAAACTTAATTAATAATTTATTTTGAGTAAAAATTGGATCCAGTTTTGAAAATTTAGATAACTAAATTTAGATTAGGCTTAAATGTCGCAAATCAGTGAAAATTGGATTAATTTCAAATATTTGCTTAATTCAAGTATAATCTAATTAAATAATAAAATAAAATAGTTTCACTTAATAAAATACTAAACAATGAATGCTGAATAAAAGGCATAATTTCACTCAATACTAACCAAAGAATAATGAGTAACTTTAGTTAAAAATAACTTATTAATTTGTTTGAGTGAAAATTGATTAGTCTTTAGTTTGCTTAATTCGAGTGTAATATAATTAAACCTAAATTTCACTCAATCAAATAGTAAACATTAAATTCTGAAATTTTTGTCTTAAAAATGAATAACTTATTTAGATTGAAAATTGTCATATGTTTCGGAAATTGGAATAATTTAATTTTGAGTGTAATATAATTAGGCTTAAATTATTTAATCAAATACCACCTTGTTCATTTATTTTGAGCGAAAATTGGATGAAGTTTATAATTACACATAGATTAAGATAAATTTTAACTAGGTTTATAATTCACTCAATAAATAACTAAACAATGAGTTATGAATAAATTTAGTGAATGAGTAACTTTAGTTAAAGAAAAAATATTTATTCATTTTGAGCGAAAATTTGATAAATGTTAAAAAATTTAATATTGTGTTGTTCAATTCATAGTTAATTTTGAGAGTAATATGTATATAAACCGAAATTTCACTCAATAAATTACAAAACAAACCAATACCATTAACTAAAAATTCTTCATTAATTTTGAGTGAAAATTGGATTAAGTATCTGAATACTTAGATTAAGGTCAGATTTAAAATTAGCTTAAATTTTACTCAATATAATACCAAATAATTAATATTGAATAACTTAAGTAAGCTACAAATTAATAATTTATTTTGAGTGAAAATTGGGTTTTGTGTCGAAATTTTGAGTGCAATATCATAAAACTTAAACTTCTCTCAATTAAATACCATCCGATTGTGTAGTAACTGCACTTAAAAATAAACCATTAATTTATTTTGAGTGAAAATTGGATTCTTTTCTAACATTAGCTTAATTCGAGTGTATTTCTCCAATAAAATACTAAACAATGAAATTTGGATAACTTTAGTTACACTTAAACTATTAATTTTCATTTTCATTTACTTTTGAGTAAATATTCGGTTCAATTTTTGTTAAATTAAAGAGCAATTTTAAAGGTAAATTAATTAAAATGAAATTCTACTGGTTTATTTAAAAACAAAATTTTTTAAATGCGCACTGATGTAAAATAAATTGATGTTAAGTAAAAATTGCATAAAGTTTCGAAAATTTAGATAATTCATATTTGAGTGTATTCTAATTATACCTAAATTACACCCAATCCAAATTTACTGCAAATGATGAGTGTAATCTAATAAAACTGAAATTACACTCAATTTAATAAAAATTAATACTTTTAAATTGAGTGGAAATTGGGTTAGGTTTCTAAACACTAAGGCTGAAATTAGAGTGAAGATTAGAATTAAATTTCATTCAATAAAATACTAAAAAATGAAAACTCAGTAACTTAAGTTAAGAATGAGTAAATAATTTATTTTGAGTGAAAATTTTGATAAGTTTCCAAAATTTGAATTAATCAATTTTGAATGCAATCTGATCAAACTTAAATTCATCAACCAGTATTTTATAGACAAGAGATTGTTTAGTAACTGTAGTTAAAAATAAATCATTAATTTTTTTGAGTGAAAATTGGGTTACCTTCTATATAATTAATTCGCGTGTAATCAGTTTAAACTTGAATACTAAATATCGAAAACTTCAACTTGAAACTCAATTATTTTAAAACAATTATTGTAAATTTCGATTAAGCTTCGAAAATTTAGGTAATTCAATTTTGAGTGCATTCTAATAAGACCAAAACTTCACTCAATCCAAAATTTACTGCGAATGTTGAGTAACTTTAGTTAAAAATAAAGTTTTAGTACATTTTAAGTGAAAATACGATTAATGTTCTTTAGTTTGCTTAGTTCAATTGGAAGTTGATTCTGAATGTGATCTAATTAAACTGAAATTGGGGTAGATACTCGATCAGATAGTAAGCAACCAATCTGCTAGCCAAAATCCTGGCTACTCAATCACTTTTACCAAGGAAATTTGATTTTAAAATTATGTTCTTTTCTTCTTGTACTTTGATGGTCTCTGAACACCTTTCATTCAAATTCAAGCGAAAATTTAATGATCCAGGAGCCAGCTAGATTTCAACCCAATTGGACACCTCCGACTTTGAGGTATCCACTAAATTTCACTAATTTTATTTGACTTAGAAAATATCTCTACATCTTTTTTGACGAAAGCGCCTCTGTACGAATTTAACAATTTCAGCCATCCACTATACAAAAATCTAATTGATGATTTACAGGGTGTTAAAATTTCATGAAAATGATTTTGATCGAAGACATGAAAATATATTAACGAGAACGAAATGATGTCATCCATTTAACCATTTCTGTTCAATCAACGTTTGTTTGTTGGGGATTCCAATTAATTATATGCATCCAGTTAACCTTGACGTCATCTATTAATTTATTTCTTGAATTAAATTAATTAATTACTGCTATTTGTTTCGAGGCGTTGGAAATATTAAGTTTAGTGATGACTTCTACCGCGTTGTAGATTCGAACGAAACGAATGAAAATTTCTCACAATCCAAACAGTATTTAAAAATTAATTTTTTGTACTTACACCAATAATAATTCTCAGAATTAACCGTTTTAGCTTACCTGTAAATTAAAACAAAACATTAGTTATTGAATACAGAAACATAATTTAAAAATATAAAATTTTTGTAACGCGCTTTTCAAGAATGTGTCCACAAATAACCCTTCCGAGTCAGCAGAAAACATAAGTCTAATCGGAACAGCACTACGTTTCAGAATACCATCCCAAATACATACCATACTTGAAAATGTGAATTTTCTTCAATTACAATTTCGGCCTGCCAACCAAATGTAAACTATAAAATTGAATAAGTTTAGTTAAAATTTTGATTCACTTTTCACTCAAAATTAAAAACAAGCAGATTTAAAAATTATTAATCTTACTTCAATATTTTGATTTACACTGAAATCATTTGATTCACGTTTCTAGAATTTTATATAGCAAATTTGATTTAAGCGAAATTTGAGTGAAATTTTATTTTTATTTCTTAAATATGAAATTTGACATATTTTACACAAATTATCTCAGACTGTTTTTCTCAAGACTCTAATATTGCGAAATTTATGTTTAAAATTCGACCCTAATTTTTCACTGAAATTCCAGAACAAAATCAAATTTTCACTCAAATTTTTTATCTTTTATGCTTAAATTCTGATTCCAATTCCAACCATATATATGAGTGAAATATGGATTAATCATTTTTAGTTGATTTAAATTTTTCGATTCAAATTTCACACTACGAAACCTTGAATTATAATTCATCCAAATCTTGTTCGTCGTAGATTAGAAACGATAATCAATAATAACTACTCATTTTGAGTTATTTTTTTAATATGTGGAATCTAAAGTCGTTTTGTTTAGACGAAGAATTAGTTTACAGATCAATAAAAATTAGAATATTCATTAGACATATTAATAAAGCACAATTTTTAAGCCCCTGATTTAAATTCCAAATGAGATGGAGAATTGCTATGACTAACAGTTTGAAAACTGGAATCAAATTTTTAGCAATCGCTTGATCAATACAAACCGATAATATTTTATGATGTATTGAAAATAATTCTTTTGCGATCATGAATATATAGACCTCCCAAACGAAATATCATGAAAAATTCTTCGCATTTTTTTTAAATCGAATATTCAGATTTTAGTTAGCTCACACCCACGCATTAATAACAATACTTATTTTAACCTAGAAATAATTTACATGTAGAATAAACATATTACTTATATCTGTTACCAAATAGCAATCAAACCATTTCCTCGTTCACATAAAAACCATAAATCACTTACAACAACTTATTATGTCTTCATATTTATATAGTTAAGCAATGTCGCACCTTTTCTGCGCGATCCATCTCTCATTTAACATAGGTACGTATACACAGGCGATACGATCGTCTTGCTTGTATACTATTATAATACTTAATGTAAATACAAATCTTAATATTAAAAAATATATAAAAACATGTCATAATACCATTTTATTTGTCACACATACAACATTTTATTTATCTCGATTTAAGATCGCGATCGCGATCTTTTGTTTTCATATTTTATTTTTTCTCGAGAATACCAAAAAACCACTTTCTGTCCTTCGTAACATACAAAATAGGTTAAATCAACCATCAACATACATACATACGTTGTGACGCGATCGCGATGAAAACAAAAGTCGTTGGCGGATAATTTTTTTGTTTTGTACTTTGTGTATGATTGATTTCATTACACTACTGCGCGCGATCATTTGAATAAATAATATTGTATAGTGTCTGGAACGTATAATGACGTCGATTGTGTACTTACAACTATTTATTAAATAAAAATATTGCAGAGGTGTGCATTATTATTTTGGTGTATATAAGTAATATTTGCTTAGCTGACATATTTTTTTGTTTTTGGTATATAATATTAAGATCGCGTATATTTTGTTGATCGCGTATTATATTCTGTTTTGGGAAATTCTATTGACCTTAAAAACATGAAAAAATTTAGTGCACGAGATCAGCAGGAATTTATCAAGAAATGGCGTACTCGATCTATATATGAGATCGCACGATCATACTATATTAGTACTAGGTACACAAAAAAATATGTGAAGGTGATCCTCATTCTGTGCGTGATGTACAAGTTTCTTTTCAGTGTTGTGTAATAAGGAAACTTAAGAAAATGTCTCTGTGTCCTTGATGAAGATGCTGTATATTATATTATAAAATTGAATATTTGTGGAGATCGACCTACCCAAGAAATACAAGTTTTTTTTTCATACGCGATTTTATACATACATACATAAAATTGATTGTAGGTGAGTATAAATAATATGGTATCGAGCGTGATCGTAAATAAAGAAAATATTTTTTTATTTTAAAAAAGAGAAAGTTTCTGTGTTTTTAACTGATAATGAGTTCATTGAATGTTAAGCAGAGTAGAGTATCGTACAATGATCGTAAACTCATCATGTGTAATATGCTTTGTTTATACGATTTGGTACACTGAGTATGATGGGGTTTTTGCATATGCATTTGGTTTTTATGGATTTGTTGTTATTTAAACAAATTTTTGATGTATGGTACGATCACGATCATTTTATTATTATTGCTAGTTTGAAGATCACATAATTATTTGGAATTTATTGTTTGTTATGTTTTGTGTTCGCGGTTATGTGGGTGTATTGGATATGGATGAGATAGTTGCTTATGGACTTTGCGTTTAGAGATACGATTTACGATCTTGTATAACTGCGCGATCAATATGTATGAATCATCTTCAGAAGATTTACGCTACTTGATGCTATTGAGGCAAAAAATTTGTTTGCTAATTTTTGACCACTAAAAATTTTTATTAAAATGCCACTCACTCCAAGTTTATTTATGAGAATTAATAAACTAAAAACATTTTAATTAACAATTTACTGTGATAATTAATCTAAACAATCTTTTTATTGGTAAGTGGAAAATTTCTAAATGATTAGCAATTTGAAATAATTTAAATGTAATTTTCTGATTTACCCATTATGTAATATACATATTTCACTCAAACTAAATCATACCGTCCATCGAGCTTGGGAAAATTTACATTTTTTAGTAAAACTAAAGTTTAAATATAAAAATAATCATTCGAAAGTTACTTTAATGTTTGAAAAATGTAGCTGAGACGATTTTTGTAAATGAATCAAATCTTAAAATATTCTGGTCATAGAAATATCATAAATTGGGATTTACAATTTGAGTGGAATTTCTTTGATAAGTGGAAACTTGCATTTATTTTTCTTTACAGCAACTACAATATATCTCTATACTGCTCATGTTTCATTTAATTTGTCTTAAAAATTGATAAAGACAAAATTTGAGTGAAATTTTAATTTTTATTGGAATGGATTGAAATTTACAATTTGTCTAGTAAAATTAGGTTTTGATTAATCAAAAAATTACATGCAAGTTGTGATACGTTAATTACACTTTAAGTGAATTTAGAACTATTATTATAAAATTCTATTATAAAATGATTTTATAATTTTAGTGAAATTTTAATGAGTTGAATTAATATCATCAACGTGACGAATAATCTTGAATTCTCAATCGACTAGTTGAACAAAATATTTACAATTGCATTACAATTCAAATCTTTTCTTAACCAACTCTTATTTTTAAAGAATTTGTACAGCCGACTTAATTTAAATTTTTTTTGGAACTAATTGAAAATGGGAGGAAAAGTTTTTATCGTGCGAGAAACTAATAAAATCGTATTTTATAATTTGAGTGGAATTTTAATTGGAAAAATAAAAAATCACTCGTGATGTTTGTTTATTTTAACAGAAACAAATTCTCATTATTGTAAATATTTTACTCAAACGCTGATGAAAAATATGTTTTTTTTAGTACATTCAACACTATTTTAATTAATTTGTAAAACGAGAGATGAATTTTGATTGAAATTTTAATTTTTATTCGGACGTGAAAATTTGTAGACTATTTTGAGGGAAATTTGAATTTATTGGAAAAATTATATTTTCATGGCATTTTCAAAACTAAGGCGAACTTTTTTTTATTACTTTTTAATCCCTGTAATCTGTTCTGGGGCCGAAGCACGTCCAACTAATTCGAGAACGTACGATTATTGGTTCGATTTTATCACCATTTGCACATTGCATAGCTCCATGCCAACCAATAGTATACTGACATGGAAGATAGGTCGGCCCATGAATTCCGCTGTCCGACAGGAGGGGGGGGGGGGTGTCATAGTGGTATTTATTTTCATAACAGATCGTAATCTGATGGTGAAAATTCCTTTTGTTTTAGTACGGCATTGTTTTTGGCATTAGACTGTGCCATTTTCTCGGTAGACTTTTAATAAGTTGAGTGCAATTTTATTGACAAATGGAAAATTTGAAAAATTACGCACAATCTTTGTTCGTCTCGACAGAAACTAAAAATAAATTTTTAAAAATGTTCATATTCCACTCAAAACTAAATCTCCTTCCTATAGAATTGATATAATAATTTTGAGTGAAATGTAAATATTTTAAAAAATATGTCAAAATAGGATTTACAATTTAAGTTAAATTTTACTGAAAAATGAAAACTTTTCATTGAGTCTTTATCTAAATCTTATTTCCATGAACATAAAATAAATCATACAAATCTGTGATATACACAGATGAAATTTTTCAATTTGATTCGACAATAAAAAATCATGTCAAATGGAAAAATTAAAATTGACTTAACTTGAAATTCGTTTATAGTTCATATTTCACTCAAATTTTGGTGACAATTTTCAATTTATTTAGCATAATCGAGTTCGAAAATCTTATGGCCTAAAAATTTCTAAAACCGACTCCAATTTTGAGTGGAATTTGAATTTTTATTGAAACTACTAAAAACACACTTTTAAACTTTGGTGAACTTACTATAATGACTAGAAATATATATTTTTTTTCTATTGTTCATGTTTCACTCAAATTGTCCTGAAAATTTACAATTTGTTTAGTGTACATAACTGAATTTTATTTTCATCGAATTTGTAATACTGATCGACAATTTTGTGTGAAATTAATTTTTTTATGAAATTTGAATTTCTGTTAGGCTCATTGCAAATTATACATAGGTAAAGTTCATTGGTACACAAAAGAGAATCAGAATTAGAATTTTAGAATTTCTTTATAATTTCAGTAATCTTTGTTAATCTTTACATTAACATATTTTACCCAAACCTTACACTTGGAGTGTAATTATTTTTATTGGAACACATTGAAAATACTGGAAAGGAGCATTTCACAACAAAAGTATTAAAAAAGGAATTTAAAATTTGAGTGAAATTTTCCTGATAAGTTTACAATTTGAAAGATCTTGACAATAGCTAGAGAAATATATTTTTCTGTGTTTTTCGGTGTTTAGTGAAATCAATTTTTATTCCTCTTCAATTTGTAAAACAAGGAGACGAATATCAGTGAAAAATGTATTTGAATGTACAAAATTTAATTTTTTTATTGTGTCCATAATTTATTCAAACTTTGATCAAAATATACACTTTGTTTACTAAAATCACATGACTTTAAGTAATTTTTAAATTTTTAGTCGAATTTGGAGTGAAATTTGAAATTGTTTTCGAATTAATTAAAAATAAGCTTCTCTATCTTACAAAAAATACCTTAAATGAGATTTTTCATTTTTTACATTGCCCGTATTTCACTCAAATTACCAATTGGTTTATATCTAAATATGTACAGATTTTACGATTTTAGAGAATTTTTTTGGGGAATAATGGGAAATATAAAAAATTACTCTAAATCTGTGTTTATCTTGAGAGTACATAGAAAAGTATTTAACTTTATTGTACATATTTTGCTCAAATTGCGTCACATTTACAATTTTGTTTCAGTATAATATTTTTAACTGAATGCAATTTTCATGGAATTTGTACAAACGAGACGGAAATATTGAGTGAAATTATTTTTTTGATTGAAGTTTTGTGGAAAACTTCAAAAGTATCACAAACTGGGTTTAACAATTTGAGTTAAATTTTATTGGCCAGAGATTTGTTTATTTAATTAGTAAAATCAAGTTTTAAAATTATATGATCTGGAGATTTGTAAAACCGAGAGCTCAATTTTGAGAAAAAATTTTATGGATTTTACAATTTGAGTGATACTTTATTGGCAAGCGGAATATTTAAAAATTACTCGTAAAATTCGTTCACCTTGGTAGCAAATAGTTAAAATATGTTTTCTGTATAGTCATATTTCATTAAAATTTTAATGAAAATTTAGAACTATACCTTATTTCCAATGAAAAGGGCCGATTTTGAGTGAAATTTGATTTTTTGATGAAGCAGATTGCTAATTAAGTTTTAAAATTTCTTATCGAACGAAAAGTAAAAAATCGTGTTGCAACTGGAAGTATTTCATTTTATTGTAAATATTTCACTCAAAAATTTTTTAAAACCGATAGACAGATTTCGTTGGAAATTTGATTATTTATTTCAACAGAATGAAAATTACAGCCAAATTTTTTAGTCGTATAAAAAAGTGTCACAAATTAAATTTTACACTTATTTATGAGTGAAAATTAAAAAAAATATCACTCATAATCTTTGTTGGGTATTTTCCACAGTTAGATGTAAATTTCAAAATTGTTTAGTAAAAAAGGAATTTTATCTAAATTTTATTACCATGAAATTTGAAAAACCAATGTTGAGTGAAATTTAAATATTTATTAGAACGAACACTGACAAAAAAGGATCAGTACGTTCAAAAAGCTAAAAACAAGTATAATTATATGAAGCAGCGGTTGTTGGCTTATCTACACTAAATGAAGATGAGCAAACGATTGACAATGTTCGTAGCCGTTTACTTGAAAAAGAAATTAAGAAGAATGACGATAAAAATTTATCAATCCATCGATATCAACTGCATTTAAGACGCCCGTCAGACATGATCAGAAACACTCCGTAAAAATTCGCTGTTGCAACTGTAATCAGATTAGACAAAAGGTCAATAAGCACTCCGGTGTACACGTCAAAAAAACTTTCTAGTTGAATCGTTGTTCTCAAATCGGAAAAAAGAACTGGTAAGTATCCTGTGATATTACATGGTCGAGAGCACTATGCTAATATCATAATTGGTAAGAAAGGAGTAAGCTTTTTATGGCACTGTCTGAAAGTTAGCATCAACAACAATAGGGCTTCGGCCCATTCACCGAATTGACGGCATGAACGATATTCGTATGGTTTTAATTCCTGCACAAGTTGAATCTTGTAAGCATGAAAACCAAAATCCATACGCAAAATTTTCCATAACGATGTTGGATCGAGTCCCAATTGTTATGCACGATGACGAATCGATTCATTTAGATTCTCTTCAATACTATGTACTGCATAGTTGCCACCACCTGCTCGGTGCGCGCCATATGAGGTCTTAACCATGAAAGTAATCCATAGCTAATTGAAATAACTGCTCTGATAGACGGTTATATTGACCATAAAATGGACGAAGCACGCGATGAGTTTCACGAACTGAAACACTCAAAAACCAACTGTCATCTGCCAAATCAGGGAAGAGGGAAGTATGTGCGCAGGAATAAAAAACATACAATGGTAGAAGGGGAATCCACCTGGTCTGAACGCATTTACCGATTTCGCTTTTCCTTTTTTTTCTATGTTCGGCGGACAATAATGCTCTTAACCGTAGCCAGTCGTACAATACTTTTCACTTTGATTTATGTAAGCCAAATCTTTTTTTATTTTTCAACCAACCTGCAATGCGCTGTTCCGCGATACTTTTTCTCTTTTCTGTTGTTGAACCGAACAGAGATGCTATTTTTCTTTTTTGTATTTATTTATAATTTTTTACATTACAAATTTTAAACCATACGACCGATATCCATTTTTAATACTCGCTTCGTTCCAATTTTTCGCTCCCAGCTGTGATTCACAAATTCTAATTTTTATTTTCCTTTTTTCACTTTTTTTATCAATACGAGAAAAAATAATTCAGTGACATCTTTACTCTAGCATTTAATCTACATGCCGTCTGGTGTAATCCTCATTGTGTTTTTAGTACTGCGGTTTACTGTTAAACTCGTTGTAAGTTTGTAAAACCAAAAAACGACACCTGCCAAATTTTACAAGAATAAAAACAGAAGTATGTTTGTTTTGATTCTCTCCTTTCTGAATTTCTAATGCTTTTGAAACCACTATCAATTTAGTCCAGACATTTCTGATATCGGAGCTAGAAAACTACAAATTTACTGAAATTCATAATAATTCATAGTACGCAAGTGGTAGAATAATTCAATAAATTATTTCTACCAGTATTCCTCACGATATCGAAATGAGATTTTGTTGCCGTGTTATCTAATGATTCAGAACCCTGAAACCTCTATCCATTTGGTCCAGACATTTCTGAGATCGGAGCTAGAAAATTACAAATTTACTGAAATTCATAATAATTCATAGTACGCAAGTGGTAGAATGGTTCAATAAATGATTTCTACCAGTATTCCCCAAGATATCGTAATGAGATTTTGTTGCCGTGTTATCTAAACATTCAGAACCTTGAAACCACTACCCATTTGGTCCAAACATTTCTGAGATCGGAGCTGGAAAATTTCAAATTTAATGAAATTCATAATAATTCATAGTACGCAAGTGGTAGGTAGAATGATTCAATAAATTATTTCTACCAGTATTCGCCATGATATCGTAATGAGATTTTACATTTTACTTATTTTAAATTTCTGATAGTTAAAATAGCATTCAACTCCTCAGCTGTATTTTTACGAATTTCAATCTGCTAGATTACTGTATTCGATTATGCAACATTAGCATACAGTTGTTCGGCCGATTCATCACAAATCAAACTGTCATCTAAATAAATAAAACATGCAACCGCAAATACCCATATAGCAAATATACAAAACCGCAAAAAGTATTACAAAAACCGTAAAGTAGTATAAAGTTCCCATACACACGATTATATAATCCGCGATTGTGAAGTGAAGGTGCAGTTATAATAAATTGTACAACCTTTTGCACTCATACTGTCATTATAATTTTATATTTTACGCAATTTTACAATTAGCACACAATAAGAATTTTTTATTGTTGTTGTGATACGAAAAGTCAATCAAATATTAGATTTACATGTCATCGCGTGTATTTCATATACTGCTACATGACATTATGAATTCAAAAATCTAACAACTATAAAATTAACGAATCTAAATTAAATGTAACGCCCTGTAGAGGTGGATAGATCGCATCAATAAAACAAATAAACAAATAGACATGTTATGTAATGGCAAAAGACTCGCCTCGCCGTCTTCGTCATGTACTACTGACAAAATATGTAAGAGACGTGAAAAGAGAAATTTCGCCATGTCAATATTTAATCCAATTCATTCAATATTTGTATTAGAAAGTCTCTATGTGTAATAATTTAAGTGACTATATTAGTATAAAGTACCTAGTTCAACATACATCGCATACACGCACACACACACACAAATTATATAAATACCAATCCCCAAATTAATGTGTCATTGTTTTATTCATTTTTGCAAAATGCCATCGACCCCATCCATTACTAATTATATTATATTCTAATCACATTCGATTAACAAATCAATAAACGACTTTATGTTGACAGTAACACCAACAACAACAACGTTACAAAACAATACACAATTTACAATACAATAGTCATTTGTTTTAGCTTTAAATTTTATATATTTACAATATAATGGCGTCATTATTTTAGAAATTGCCGCCATTTTGTTACAACGAGTATAGTTTATATTCCCTCCGGTAGTTTCCTTAAATGGCCCGTTCAACTTTTTGTTTTGTCCAAAATTTGCAACACAATCGTGATCGAATTAAAAATGTAATTATCAACAAATCTATAAAATGTGTAACATTTTCTGTTCTCACCAATTTTCGCATCAAGATCAAAAACGATCGTAAATGGTATAAATTGTCGTGGTTTAATTAATGATGTTAGCCATGGTTAACTGGATGATCCTGATTAAAATATAATGCATATTGTTGGTATACACGGTGATTGATTTTGAACAATCAAATCGAAATGAGATCACATAAATTGAGACCGTATATATATATATATATATATATATATATATATATATATATATATATAATTTTATATAAAATGTCGTTAAATGTGATTTCCTATATACATCACACATCCGTTTAATACTCGACTAAATATACAGTGAGATCACCACCATTTTGATTAAATCGCCGATTAATTAAAAACAAAACAAAAAATAGTATTCGACGTACCACCCATCATCCATAATTTCATCATTTACACAAAAAAAAGCAAGTATTTTTGCTATTTAACTAAATAATACAACAACACTTTTATTATTATAATAACCATCGATCGTGCAAATTGTTTAGTCTTTTGTTTATTATTTCTAGTATGTAAAAAAAAAAAAGATCAAAATTCTCTCACGCCGCTCGTATCGATCAAATGGCTTTTGTGTACATATTTAGCTTTAGCCTAATCGTGAAAAACAATATTGATCTTTATACATAATTTTATTAGTACAGTCGCGATCGCGATCATCGAATTTGATCTCGCGTATATATGGTACGGATCAGTATATATATTAAAACCGGAAATGCACTTTGAAATTAAAAAAATTTAAATGGAAAAAAATTTACGCGATCGAGTTACTTCAACCAGAAAAAAAAATTATAAATTAAATTAAATTAATTTCGAAATGACCGCTATTTTCAATAAATGTAGTAATGTATTTAATAAATAAATTGTAAACAAATGAATTTACCGGAAGTTAAATTTTATTATTAACAAATCATAACGGATTTTAATTTATATACAGTTATAATTAAGTATTTGTCATTATTGTTTTTTATTTAGCGTACACGATCAACGAACTTTATTTGATCATCCCTTAAGCCAATTAAGCAATTTGACGCTTTTGTATATGTATATAGTGAAAGTTGGATGTGATATTTTTATTGCCGCCTCGTGCAGGTCTTGTACATGAGAGGATGTTGTGTTTGTATATTATAGTTTTCTTAAAGGAAATATGGTTGATGATCGCGTGTGATCGCTTTCATTTGGTGTTCAAATTTTGATAATGTTAACAAACTTAGCACTGGTTTTTTATAAATGTTGACCGCGGCGGAAGAAATGATTAAGTTAATTTGCCTATAAACACTTTCACATTGTTTGATAATTCTCACAGATCATGTTTATGCCGTTAGATCAAATTTCATGAAATTTATTCTTGACTGTCTTTTGTGAAGGTTATAGATATCGTGACATGGTCATAACGTGTGAAGCGGGCGAGTAATATAGAAACATATTGGTTTGAATGAACTTTAGGAGAATTTACGAAATTTGGTCGTGCTGGAGAAAGGTTAGACTTGTTTGATGGAACTCGACCATTCCTTAACCGATTCTGGGGATGTTAAATGATGATGTGATGTGATGTGATTTTAAAGCCAAATGGCACTGTAGATAGATTGTGGATATGTATTTTGGGCAATATTCTGAAATTGGGCAATATTCTGGTGAAACTCAAATGAACCCAGCCATTTCTTAACCAAATGCCGTCACAATCGGTTTACAGCATGGAACTGTGATTTCGAAAACAAAAATTTTGAATGAAAGCTGACAATGCGATTATATGACTTCCCGAATTTTTCGACATTTTTACACTTTCGAATTTGGACTATGACATATATTTTGGACGGTATTCTAAACCTGGAGCTGTTATAACACAGTAGTTATAACACAGTAGTTTTGAACAGAATACTGGAGGTTGTGCTGAATATAACTCAGCCACACTTAACCGAGTTATCGGTTTTTGTAGAACGGTTTAACTATTTCATAGTTTCAAATATATTGAGATTTAGACGTGTATTTTAACCTATGTTCTGGAATCTGGTGACACTTAACGAACTTAGTCGATCAACTCGGTTTAAAGAATGGTTTCGTTAACATTTCGTATTTTGCGACATTTAAATTTATATGATATGTTTGAGTGAAATTTGGTTTCAATAAATAACTATATTCACAGTAAATTCATTACCTAAATATTACTTAAAATACTTTTCGAAAGTTAGAATAATATTAATTCAGTCCTTAGAATTTTTTGTAAGTGTTATTAGCTTTAACTATATAAGTGAATTCTGAGTGAAAATTCATTAGGAATTCTTTTATATTTTCAAGTAAACAGTTTTAGATAAATTGAATAAAATATAATTTTAAGGAAAAATTATATCGAGATTTGAGTGAAAAATTATCACTCAAAAATTTCACTCAAACTATACTATTAATGTATGTAATAACAATAGCAACAACTTTAGAATATCATTTGATGCAAATAACGAACATGTGTACATTGTCAAAATAGTTACGAGTCAAAATGAAATTCCACTCAAACATTATAAATTATGCATATCGACTCGAAACAAAATATTAATTCATATCCAAATCTCATACTAAAAATTATGGAAATTTGAATCATGCGATTAATCCTGTCCTTTAATTTTGAGTGAAATTGGAATCGAAATTTTAACATCTTCACATCTTAATTTTGTATTTTGTACGAAAACATGAAGTAAAATATGAAATTTTTGTGAAAATTTTTAGTGAAGCTCGAAATTTATTTAAATATTAGAGTTTTGCCAATTTAACTGTCTATATCAAATTTCACTCAACCTATTTATACCACTAAACTTTAACAAAATGAAAAGTGAATAAAAAAAAATTACGACCCAATGTTAGACTAATATTGTCCTTCAAATTAGGTACATTAATTCTGAAAATTGATAACTCATAAATTTAATAAAATATTAGGAATTCGAGGATTTACTTTAATTAAATTTCATCAAAACTTGTTCGATGAGTTGATTTTAATAAAAATCCTGTCATGTGTGTATTATACATATAGTTGTTAATCAATGTGAAATTCTACTCAAATATAATTTATAGTGCCGACTCAAAACAAAATATTAATTCTTTGCGTAATCTTATGTTCAAAATTATAGAGATGTGAATTTAATCGAATTAAGTATAAATCAAAAGTTTAAATTTAGATTAATAATCTTTGTAAATCGCGTGTCTTTCAATTAAATTGTTAATGCTAATACCACTTACTGAAAATTATATATGAATAGTAATTAATCAAAATCAAATTCCACTCAAACAATTTATAATGGCGACACAAAACAAAATATTAATTCATATCCAAATTTTATACATAGAATAATGAAAATGAGAATCAAGCGGTTCATGTCATTTTGAGTGAAATTAAAGTCAATATTTTAACATAAATTACTCAATTTTATATTTTTAAGAAAACATCAAGCAAAATAGGAAATTTGAGTGAAAAATTTTACAAACTTGGTATAAGTAAAATAAAAATTACAACTACAGCTGAAGTTTGAGGAGCCACTTTTATATGAGTATTTCTCTCAATTTATTGAGCTTCCAGATTCAAACCAATTATTCAAATCCAATGCTCCATTTTCCGCAGTCGGAATTTGTGCATAAATTACTAAAATTTTGTGCATGAAAAAATCAGGTTAAAATAATTGTGGTGAAATATATAATTTCCAATCGCCAAATTTTGAATAATAATTGGATCGAGTTCTGAGTTACCTGTCAAATTACGTATTAGAAATTTTTAGATTTACCTTAATCAGATTTCACTCAAACTTCACTTTTTCAAATGTTCGAGGAGGCACTTCAAATCAAAATCCGTCCATGTGTGTATAGTGAATACAGCTATTAATCGAAGTAAAATTCCACTCAAATATAACTTATAAGGTCGACTCAAACCAAAATATTAATTCATTAAAAAAATCGTATACAAAAATGATAGTAAGTAATGTGAATCAAACGATTTCGGTTTAAATCAAATGTTTAATTTTAGATTAGTTTGAGATTTAAGCTCAATTTTGTTAATTCAAAAAACCATGTGTAGATAAATGAGTGAAATATGATATTTTGTAAAAGGCAAAAATTTGAGTGAAAAATTTATAAAATTGGCGTGAAAAATTACTAAGAAAGAAAGTGAGTGAAAAATGAATCGAAGTTTGAGTAAAAAAGTTTTACGAAATGTTTGGCTTTTCCGCCTAATACTAAGATTTTACAAAAATATTAGAGTTTTGTTAGTTTACCCAAATTCATATACTCAAATCAAATTTCACTCATACAAATACTCCAAAAAAATGATAAAATTTTAAGTAAAAATCAATATTTGGGTTAAAATGTATTTTTATAAATAGATTTCGAAATGAATGACTCTAAAAATTGGGCATTATTGAGTGAAATATCTGTACTAATTTGAATGTAAAACTACAATACTGTTATTTAAATTTCGCTCAAATAGTCCAGCAAATTCTTAATTTTGAGTGAACGCATGATTTCAGATATCGAGTGAAATATTTTGATAAAATTTTCACTCCAATTTAAGTAACAAACGTACATATACAAATTACTTATTTGCAAATTTCAAAGGGTTAAGGTTTTGAAACAAATATTACATTGGGGTTCGATTACTCAAAAGCTAGATCGAATCCAAATGATATTTAATACAACAAAAACTGGTTATAACTTACCCTGATATAATTTATTCGATTTTGAACTAAAATTTAATGAAATTTTACTTTATTTTGTACCTTATTCATTTGAGTGGAAAATCAACCAAATAAATATTTTTGATTCAAATTGAGCATGATTGAGTGAAATATTTTTTTATATACAAATCAATTTTCACTTCAATAAACCTCGATTATTTTCTTAAAAATCTTGAATAAAAAATTGGAGTGAAAATGAATTTTGATAAATATATTTCACTCCAAATTTGAATAATTATCCTAAAAGATTTTTCCTTATAAATTGTTAAATTTATTTTTGAGTGATATTGGAGACGGGATTGATAAGAACATAAATTATTTAATTTTGTATTTTCACAAAAATAGTCCTAGTCAAATGGAGTGAAATGTGCAATTTAAAATTAACAACTTTTGAGTGAGAAACTATCAGCTTTTACCAAAATAGTATTGTTGTGTGAGTTATTCAATTATTCGTGGGGGTTACTAAAAGATCCGTTTATATATGAATTGGCCCACATTTATTTATTAACCGTTTGAGTCTCAAACAGTGCAATCGCGCTGTTGAAATTTTATGTCGAGAAAGTAAAATAAATAAATGTGACGGAGCGATGAGAAAAAGACGAGAATCGCGTTACCTAACAAATACAAGAAGCGATTGTGATCTGCGTTGTAGTTTATTTTTGTTGTTTGCGTTTGCACCACAAATGGTTTTACGTTGTTTGTAGTGCGTTTGCATTACCTCCTGAGACTCAAACGGTTAAAATCAAATTTCACTCAAACATAACTTATTTCAGTAAGTATTTATTAAAAGTTTAAATCCAAATTTTAAATAAAAATTCGAGGGGTTGCTTTAATATTCAAATTTCACTCAAATTAGATTTCATTGATTACATTACAATTGTAAAGTTAAATCAAATTTAATGAATATTTATAAAAATAAAAAAAATAGAACATCAATTTATAAGCTTATAATTCCATTTCCTACATAAATTAAGTATTTTTCTATACCATAAAAATTTGAGTGGAAATTTTTTAAATATTTTTGATTCACACTTCAATCAAATGTAAAAGTTAAGCACTGTTAAGTGAAATAACTGACAATTTAAGTGTAAAACCAAAATACTTTGCTAAAAATTTCACTCAAACAATGTCAATATTTTAAGTGTAAGATATGAAACACGATTTGAGTGAAAACGTTGTTTAATCAATATTTTGCTCTAAATTTAGATAATCATTAGCTATCAGATTTTCCTCAAATTTCACCTGAGGTTAGGATTGCTTGGTTCACTTCAAAACCTATATCAGATTCAAATTTTTTATTCAAAATTTAGTGAATAAAATATCACTAAATAATACTCATTTGTGTAGAAAATTTGCAAAATAAATATTTTCGATTCTTATTGAGTGAAATATACATGACAATGTAAGCGTAACACTATAATATTTTGATTCAAATTTCACTTAAATAAAAGTCCATAATATTTCAAAAGTTTAAGTAAAAATCGTGAAACAAAATTTGAGTGAAAATGAATGATGAAGTAAATAAATATTTCACTTCAAATTAAGATAATTCACATATCTAGGGTTTTTCTCTTCTTTTAATTAAGACCGTTCTTTACAAAATTAAATTTGTTGTTGAACCTAACCTAAAAATTAAATTTCAATGTGTCTATTTATACATTTTTTCTTTATCATTCGAATCTACCTAAAAGAAATTTGCATATCAAACAAACCTTCGCCCTCTATCGACAATTTTATGAGATAGTTTTCATAATTTTTTTTGAAATTATGGGCAGTCTGTTTTTAATTAAATTTTTTCTATAATACAAAATTAAAATATTTTAAAACAAACAAAACTAAGCACGAGATTATGGATTTAACCTTATTAATGAGAAAAAATTTGAGTGTATTGTTGTAGATTCCGATCGAACTTGCACAACTTCTCTAAGTTTGAGAGCTAATAACAAAATATTAAAAGAAAATTTCGAGAAAAGGAAAAAACTAAGCATGAGTTTTCCGTAATAGCTATTGATTATCAAAAAACTCTAGAAGAAAATGTTCCCACAAATGCTTATCGAGCCTGCACAACTTACCCTTACTTTAGTAAAGAACACTCTTAAAGATTAATAAATATTTGGTTGGAACATAAACCACTAAATTTTGTATTTTCAAGAAAGTAGTTTTAGATAAATGATTGTAAAATGAAATTTAAAATTACCAAATTTTGAGTGAAAAATTATCAGATATTAACATGAGGTTTTGTGAGTTTGACTAAATCAAATTTCACTCAATAATATAAAAATCTAATCTAATTTCTCACTAATATTATAAAAATATAGTTATAATACAATTATTTATCAAATTCAAATTTCACTCAACTTACATTTCAGTGAAAATTAAAAGTTATCGTTTATATTCTTGGTAAATCTACAATTTTCCAATTGAGAGTGAAATGTAAGTCGAAATTTAAACATAAATTAACAAATTTTGCAGTTACAAGTAAACAGTTGTAAATAAGCTAGTGAATTATTTGAATGAATAATTACTACTCATTAAATTAACCACGAAATATAATAACTCAGATTTTATTAAAATATTAGAATTTTGTAAGTCACTTGAATAAATTTTCACTCTTATTTTGGTAGTATTATTGACTCAAAAGTTAATAAAATTTACGCACGCTTGTGGTTACATTTTATTTTGTGCTACAAATATTTGAGTGGAAAATTTTGTCAATTTTTCACTCAAATTGTTCTCAAATTTGAATGTAAAACTGCAATACTTTGAATCGAATTTTACTCAAATATGTAGTTTAAAAAATTCTAAATTTTAAGTGATATTTCATTTAAATTTAGATATTTAATATACATAAGATATCGCTTTCGACAAAAGTATTATCTTATTCAAAAACTGGATTAGATTCAAATAATATTTAATAAAATAAAAACTACACATAACTTAAATTGATTTGAGTTATTCCATTGTTAATGTACATTTAGTGATATTTTATTTTAAACCACAAACATTTGAGTGTAAAATCAACCAAATAAATATTTATGATCCTTAACTGATCATTATTGAGTGAAATATGTATATTAAGTTTAGTGCAAATCTATGTATAATACTTTGATTCAAATTTCAATCAAGTAAATGTTCATTACACATTTCAAAATTTTGAGGGAAAATCGTGAATCAAAATGAGTGAAAGTGAATTTTGATAAACGTTTCACTTAGATAATTGTCGTATATAAAATGTTCCTCAAATTGTACTTAATGTTGGAATTTAGAAGCATTACAGTTAACATATTTATACTGAGTCCTTTTTGATGTTGATTAAGCTAGGCGCTTACCAAGCCACAGAACGAGTTCGAAACTACTACTAACCAAAATGGTAGTAAAATATTACATTTAGCATCATTCTCGGTATAAAGTGTTTACGGTTTGCGGAAAATGTGTCTGCGTCAGCATTATTTACATACTACTTACGAAATCTGAGTGAAAAATTATTTGCTACTCATAAACAAAAACCCAGCTCCACCGCAGGGTATAATCAAAGTTCATTCAAATTTCATTTTCACTTAAATTCTAAATTAATATCCTATACCATTACGTTTTGTTCGAGTGAAATTTGATTACTAAATTAGCGGTTTAGATAAGCTTGACAGTATATTTTAGAGGTTAAGTAAAATTTGATATTCATGATTAATTCACCGGTACGCTAAACGTACGAATCCAATTAACTTTCTTCTGTCAAATATCGAAAATATTTCACTTTCTGCACATCATGCAAATAATCATCCAAAACATAGAATTTTTGATTAAAAATTCACCGCAACAAAAAAATTATTATTGCTGCGCGCTTCCATGATTTTCGCGATCGTTTGCTTTCTTCCACATTTTTTCACACACAAAATTAGTCAATTCTGTATATAATAAAATAGTCTGCAGTTCTTTGACTTACAGAATGTTACGCATGATCGTATAAATTTTATCGGTATCTTGAAGCGATCGATACAGTAAATAATCGATCATGCTATCATATTCGGCTACCGAGCGCACATACACAATAAATTTCACTTTTGACATTTAATTTGTTTATTTTACATTTAGCAGCAACTGCGATCGCGTAAACAGAGAGGTACAATGAAAGAGATCATCATAAAGATCACGATCTCGCTATACAAAACAAAACCATTATTAAAAGCCAATTTGATCTTGTCATACATTTATGATCTTGATCATAATGTGATATCCAGCCAAAAATAAACAAATGAAAATTAAAAGTGAAATCGGAAGTTTATATTTTATATTTTATTAATGTCTATCTCAGCTGCCTGTTAATTTATGATATCAACACAAAACTTTTTCAAAAATAAAAATAAAAGTAAAATGATCACTTTTACTTTTATTTTGACTTCGAAAAAAGTTATAAAACGATATCGATTAAATGTCATTTGTTTGGATTAGATTTGACAATCTCACGATTTCAGAAGTTATATTAAATTGTGTGTATGCACACACAACGCACACAACGGTGTACACTCGTATATTGATTTTCGAGTCGAAACGAATTTCGTTTTTCGATTTTCAAATTTTAATTAATTTTTATTCGTATTTAATCTAAATTTTAATCGTTTCTATATTTAGTATTTTGTCGTAGTCATGCTCATGAATGAAATCAAGATATGCATGTGTGATCGTGATTTAGAAAATATGTATATATTTTAAATATTTTGATTTATGATCGGAGCGGGAATATGGTTGTACGGTGTACATATAGCGTGGATTTATGCCGGAAACCACTCCAAAATAATGATCTTGTAAATTAGATATGAAGATCATTTTGAATTATAAAATTATACGATCGCAATAAAATCAAATTTAATGTACTAAGAAATTGTTAAGTTAGTCGTGTGATTGTCTAAAGTAAATAATATGTGTGATCTCGGACAAGGTTTGTTCATTGAAGAACGATGTCGATGATTTTATGTGATGATATATGATGACAATGAAAATGAATAATTTTAGTTAGAAATGGATTAGTATGCATGGAACGACAAATTATGATGCTTTTTCGAAGCACGCAAAATTTCATCGGGCGTATATTCTTCTATATTCCCTCCGTTATTGTTATCGTAAACCATACAAAAGCAATTAGAACAGCGTAACGCATACAAAAACATTTTATATAAAAACTTTAACATCAAATTTGTTACAAAATAATTCATCCAAAAAAGTATAACCAAAAATTCGACCCAAACGAATTTTGTATGAATTCAAAGTACCTGATACGTATAAAAACCTTCAGATTACGATCTGTGATGAAAATAAACACAACTATGACCCCATGTCGTAGTGCAGTACTCATGGACTGACCCATCATCAATTATGGTTCTTCGAAAATCGGACGTATAGCCGTACGTTTCGGAAAACGGAGAAGAAGTTAGGACGGGAATTCGAACCGAGAAAGATTTGGGAGTACCTATAGGGCCCCAGAACAGATTAAAGATTAATAAAAAAAAATAAGAAATGTAATAAACATTACAAATTCGAGAACATTATCAAGAGGGTTTATTTAGGCCACACATTTTGTTTTAAGCAATATAAGATGTGGCATGCATATTTAGTGACGAGTAATTCCAAACCATGTCACTATAGATGCAATATAGAGATCTTAATTCCTCAAACATTAATACATCAACTAGAAAAATTTGGCTTGGTATTTCCATTTTAAATTTTTCAGTTAAAAATTTTTCATTTGAATATTTTTAGCGGATTTTTAGCAACATTTTTATCTGCATTATCGGCATTTTTGGACTGGGTATTTCGGTGGATATTTTAACCGATCATTGTTTGCTGTTATTTTCGGTTGATTAGTTCGGATCTACATTATCGACGCTTGCCACCTGCGTATCTCGGTGGATCAATTTAACCTATGGGTAATTCAAATTATAAATGACTGAATTATAACTGCAATTTTGCCACTTTAAACGATCAATTTTTAGAAATTTTCGGACATTTGGTAAAATAAGTTTTCCCTCAAAATTTTTTATTTGATTTTCAGAAACAATTAAATAAAGTTTTGTGATAAAAAAAAATTACTATTCGATGCAAAAATTTGTATCTGCATTATCGGCGTTTTTCGATTGGGTATTTCGGTGAATCTTTTATACCGACGTTCGGCTAGAAATTTTCGGCTATTTTTAAGAGGGATACGAATCGTCGTTTTATAAGATAAGAGGTAAGATTGCTAAGTTTAAAAAAAAATTAGGATTACTAAGTTTTTAAAAATAATTAAATTTAAATTGAAACCTAGTTACCATAACGGTAGAGCCACCATAATATTTTGTTACGACACTTTAAGGGTCCTTACATAATTTAATTTATATATGTATATATTTTTTTAATTTTTCATTGTCAAAAAAAAGCAAAATATATAAATTTCGTTAAAATTGAATTGGTACTGCCATCTGTGTTATGTCATTTGGTATTACATTATTTTGTGAATTGGGCATTAATGCTTTGTTTTATTTTGGGCAATAATATTCTGTGTGACGTAAACGTCTATTGATTTTTGGAGCGAGACCAATGTGTACTCTGCGTGTGCGCGAGCTGCTAAGATATAGAAGAGTATTTCTGTTGTGTTTTCTTGTTTTGGTGCGCACAGCTGATGCGGGTGTGAGAGTGTACAAGTGACGCGCGCAACCCAAAAAAAATATTCTAGTGTGGTGCGAGAATTTTTTTTGTTGAAGTTAGTCTCGTTTTGAGTTTGTAGGAAAACGTATCAGTCGAGTTTTGATTGTTGGGAAATACACGGTCAAGTAAAATTTTTTTTTGTATAATTGACGAGGTGTGATACAATAATTTTTCAATGAAAAATACATTTTATTCAGTTTGTAATTCTATCATAATGGGTGTTCATTTTGTGTCTCGGGGGTTCATCCTTAAATTCTGAGTGAATTTTTATGGTACGATTGAGTGGAGTTCGATGTATCATTGAACGTATATCTAAAAATGAAACTTATAAATATTTTAATTTGTGTTGTGGATACAACATTTTCGTTGAAGTCGCCAATAATAAAACCAAAGAGTACAAGATACTCAACGGGTGTCGTCACATTTTTGCTGGCACCGTATATCTGCGGTTGTCGCAAGTTTACGGTTACCTGTCACATGAGTAACAGAATACTGCGTTTTCCAAGGGTAGCCTGTTGAGGCTAAAGACAACGCCCAAAACTTAACGGGTGGCTAGGTGAGGCCATTCAAGGTTGCGGATTTTGGCGAGAAGAATTCCAACAGTTATCTTCGGTTGAGGCGAAGAATGCCCAAAATTATTTGCCGGCTAAGGCGAGGCAACGCCCAACCAATCATTTACATATGGACAGATGACGCTACTACAACGTTTCTACGGTAGAATTTACGAATTTTTGGTGAGACAATACACAACCAAACTATTTTACGGGTGGCCAACAATGTGGCCATTCACATTTAAATAACGGCGAATATATCGCAACAGGTGCTATATTTAATCAAGGCACATTTTTATTCGGAGTAACAAATCAACGAGTGGCCAGGTGAGACCACTTCAACGGTTTTAGCGAAACAACGTCCAACGGTAAATTTTTATTATTACGGCGGGAAGACGCCCAACTGTCAGAAAAGCCGCAACCCGTTTCGACAGGGACGCTGCAACCCTACAGGATGACTTTATCGAAGGTTCAAGGTACCACTTTTTAATTTAATTTTTTGTAATTTGCTTTAAAATTAATTTTTAATTAATTTCCTAATTTTTTTTTTCATTTTTTATTTTTTATATTTTAAATTCTCAATTTCAATTTTTAGTTTATACCCAATTTTCAATATTGTAATCGAGCGCCGAATAACGGTTGCTTGTCACGCGCTCGTTGCGCGTTGGTTTCGCCCCGTAATTTTGAAAGCGTTCAGTTTATTTTTGGGTTATTTTGATTTCTACTTCCATTTCCATTTATTCTTATTTTTTTTCTGCTTTATTTCACTTTTGACAAAAAATTTTGTGTAAAAATTAAAAATCATAAAGAATCGCGCGACGTTTGAATCACGGCATTTGGTTTATTTCTTCACTCGGTCGATCTATTTCTTTCCTCCAATTTTTTCCACTTTGGTAGTAGTTTTATAAATAAAATGAATTTTTATAAATAAAACTAATTACCACTCCCCTTTATCCTCTTGGCAGGAAATCCACAGGGTCGAAATGGTGAGTGAAGCGGATGTGTCGTCCATTCGGGGGCGGCCGTAAAATCGACGCTGTCTCCCCGTGGCACATCGGCGGACTCATGTTGTCGAAGTGTGAATTGTGAGAGATTAATTGGAGGCCACTCCAGGTGAAGAGAAGCCTGGTCTGTTGAGGACACGTCCCTACCCTCTTATGCTGCTTCCTTGTGGCTGGGCATCGGCCTTTCGAGGTCGATGGGTCATTCGGGGGGTCTCTACTGGGTACTTGTCTCTCGGGGAGATCCGGTCACCACAGGATGGGCACACCTGGTTATAATTAATTTCTATCAGTTCCTCAAGTTTCAATCGATAAATTCTTGTCGACGTAATTTAATTTCAGTTTTTTATTATTTGCTTTGATTTTGACTTTTCTGTTCCACGGTGTAGGCCAGGAGCATGCAACCCTTAAATTACCCCACGACCCATACCATTACTCTGAGATCTATTAAGAGAGGCCTCTGCGTACTTTGCCAGCAACAATTTTGACATTAAATCGATACCCAATAAGCAAAAAATTGTAAGTTAACCCTGTCAACCAAAATTTCAAAACGCAATACGGTCACAAAAATTGTCGACAAATGTTCGACAATAAATTTTTGAGTTATGTTTGTTTTTTATTTTTGTAATAATGTCCGTGAAACGATATTTTTCAACGATTCCTCAGAGCGCTAAGAGCAAAGAATATAAAAGTTATCAGATATTCCTTACATGGATCGTGTAAAATAATTAAAGCTGATATCTGATTTTATTTTAAAAGGAAAGGTTTTCCATTTTTATTTTTGGCTTTAATTTTTTCATTCGAGTTAGTCAATTCCGCACTTGTAATAAAATGCCAATGGCCGCTTTCAAGGTTTCTATCATGATTAGTGAAATCATCGCCAATTTCATTTGAAAATTTCATAGTGCGAAACATTTTCATAACGTTGGCCGCGATTTTACTCAACATATTCCTAACTGAGATGATTTTGAAGTCTAAAATTAAGATTTGAACAAGTTCAAATATTTTCACAGAGGAGTAACTCCGTTCATTTCCCTTAGCTTCACTGAACTTGAAATTTGTGTGCTGTGTCGCCTGCTATGGGAGCTGCTCTTTTTTATAAAGAAAGTAATAATTGTCCAGTAGATTTAATGTCTTCAACGGAACCCCTTTCCATTCACGCACACACCACCTATTCACACAATTGCAGTATACCTGCACATTGCAAACTCCATGTCAACCTGTACACTGACATGGACGGTCAGTCTTTTCCTTCCACAGTGGCAATACGTTAGTATAAGGAAAACCTTAACAAGCACCTTCAAGAAAATTACAATATTTCAGGAATTTAGGGACGAACTGTTCAGATTACTAATTAGCTAGCCTTTGTCCCGCCTTCGGTATCTACTGCCGGTAGCTTATCTTTGTGTATCCGAGTTCCGAAACTTGTTAATTAATTCTAAGTTCACCAGATAGTTTTTAGATATATTTCATATATCTCTGCGCTCTTTGTGAAAATGGCGGCTCCAGTTTCCAGATTCGAGGTATTGTAGGGCGAAACAATTGAACGATTTTCATGAAAATTTCGGAAACTGGGTTGATGTTGCACAATACTTCATGATGCTGCATAGTACTGCATTATGTTGCATGCAGAAGCATTATCCAACATGTTGCACAAGCTTGTTGCGCAATGTTTTGTTATGTTGCATATTGTCGCGATGTTTGTAATTAAATTGTAACACTCCAAATTGCGTAGGGCGGATGAAAACAGGTTTCTAAAATTATTTTCGAAGGAAGTTCTGAAATATTTTTCACTATGTCAAAACTAGCAATTTGGTGAGGGAGTTAGAAATAAGATTCTAAAATGATTGTTAGTAAAGTGTTGGATATGACCAACTGGGGCGAAACTTCGCCATTTTTAAACGATCATGATCAAATCTACATACACGGGTACGTAAATGGAAATGGGATTTTGAAATAATTTTTGGAGGAAATTCTGAAATATAGCCAACTGGGACGGAACTAGGCCATTTAATATTCGAGCTGATCAAGAAACTGAGCAAATTTAGAGACGACTGTGTACTGACTGCAGCGCTGTTCTTAATGCGTTGTTTATACCTCAATTAATTCTAAGGTCATCAGAGAGTTTCACCATTGTAGTTATAACGTATGTAGAGCGAAACAATTGAACAAATTTCGTGAAAACTGTTGCAATTCGAGTACCAGAAACCGATTGCGAGGGACCAATGGGGTCCATCCGTAGGGCCCGGGTCTCTTTATAATTCTTCTTGTTGAAGTTTTTCAAGTATCAGGAACCGAATGCGGACGGACTTAAGGAAAAATGGTTTAGTGTGCACCATGATGCAACATGTTGCACCATGTTGCGAAATGTTGCACAATACTTCGTGATGCCGCATCTTGTCACATTAAAGATGCGTTGTGCAACATGTTGCACTAACTTGATGCATCTAGACGCCATGTTTATTATTCATTTGTAGCACTCCAAATTGGATATAAGACGGATGAAAATAGGAATCTAAAAAATGTTTCGGAGGAAGTTCTGAAATATTATTCACTGGGTCAAAATTAGCAATTTGATGAGGGAGATAGAAATAGAATTCTAAAATAATTGTTAATGATGTGTTGGATATCACCAACTGGGTCGAAACTAGGCCATTTTGAAACACTCGAGATGAAATTGGGTACGTGGATGGAAATGGGATTTCGAAATAAGTTTTGGAGAAAGCTTTGAAATATAGTTAACTGGGATAGAATTAGTACACCTATTGTGTGGCAAGTTGGTTTTCAATTAGGGCCTAAGTCCATTTTTTTATTATGTTCTTCTCCAACGATTTGATAATAAATGGTGAGATGGGATATTCTCAGGAGTCGATTGCGGAGAGTTCGGATTTATAAAAAGTGTTAGTTTAGTGTGTCCCGTGAGGTCCGGGTTGGTTTTTTTCTGCTCGTGAGATGTTGATAAAAATTGATGACGATAGTTTTCCGAGTTCGAAGAGCAATTGCAAGATGTAATAAATTACGGAAATTCGATAAGATAATACAATACCCTCATGGTGGGTAATGTTTCCGCATGTTGCGTGATGTTGCATCATGTTGCGTATTGTTGCACAATACTTCGTGAAGCGGCATCTTACTACATTATGTTACGTGATTCTGCATGAAGTTGCATTATACAACATGCTGGACTGGCTTGTTGCGCAATACTGTGCTATGTTGCATCATTTCGCGGATTTTAAAATGATTATTATTGTTATGTTGGATATGAAGAACCGGGACGGAACTAGGTCATTTCTAAATAATCGAATTGGAATTGGGTAAATGGATAGAAATATACGTACAGGAAGTTATCTCACGATTCTATCCCAGAATATAAAAAAAAAATCTCAGATAACACTAAAATAAAGAATAATTGGTGAAGTTAGCCCAGCCCAGAATTTATTAAAAATCACGTTAAACAAAAAAATAAAATTCGTTACTTTTAAATTATGAGCATTCAATCCAAGGTAAACGTTATATCAATAGAACATGCAGTTGTACAAAATAAAAATGTAATTTGATATGATGATGACATGATCTGGTTCTCAGATCGTCCCACTCCTGCCTCACTATTAGAAAAGTTAGAAAAAAATCGTTCAGTGGCAACTTTGTGAAATTGGTCCCTGGGCCGGATATATCCATACAACTCGTATTTGTACAAAAAATAATTAATCCGACAAGAGCAATTGGGGTTTTTATTGATTAGTGTTGCATGATGATTTTTTTTTATTTTCTGGGATAGACTCGTGGGACAACTTCACATACGTCATAGAAATGAGATTTCGAAACAGTTTTTGGAGGAAATTCTGAGATACATCAAACTGGGACGGAAGTAGGCCGTTTAGTAGCCGAAGAGAACGAATTTTTGCATGGTCAACAACAACTAGTTTAAAAAATAAACGATCATGTTAAATTTGAATAAGTGGACTTGAAAATGGACATACGCATAATGTAACTGCATAGAAGATGAAACTCCATTTCCTGACTGTGCTAAATGAAAATTTCGACTAGAACCCATTACAATTAATAAAATCTTCTAAATCATATACACTAATGTCGTGGTATCTAATCCCGGTACGAGCAGCGGGGAACAACTTTTTACTGATCTCATCATTTTTATATTTCTCTTCAATCTGACATTCAATTTACAATTCTATCTAAAAAAAAACGAATGCTACAATTTACTATTGTAAAATTTGCAAGGTTCAACGACTCTTCTATAATTATGTTCCAAAGTTTAATTCCCCCTCCTCGCAAATACAATAACATAATATACTTGGCTTTATACCTGATTCTATTGAAATTACATTCAACATCGCAAAAAATTCAACTCCAATTAATCTCGCATAGCAAAAAATTATATAAAACAAAAACAAAGTTATTTCGGTCACCGACCCACTTGCTATACAACCGTCAGTAGCTCTAAAAAGCTGATGACCTCAACCACACTCTTTTTCTATTACACGATATAAAAATATATCGATCATCTCTCTGATCATTGCGGCGCAGTGACACAGAATTTTAATTGGAGTGGAATCTCAAAATCAATTAAACCAGTCTTTTATGTATAGACAGCGTCTCATCTTCAGACTTCTATTTATATACATAACGAGCACAGGTAAATAAAATAAACAAGAACTGGTTCATCGAACTATTAGCATACTATAAGCAAAAAAATAGGCGACTTACCATTAAGATTTGATGCATTCACTGTTCCATTTGTATTCCCATTGATAACATGTAGATTCATTAAAACGATGATTAACACTATCACTGTCACGGTTTTATTATAATTATTGTAGAACGACATTTTTGTTGTAAAATTTTCTGCATAAGTTCGAATCCCTTTTTTTTATCCCATTTTACAAATTTCAAGATTTTATTTTTTGTTAAATTTGGCTTGGTGATGCGTAGTGTGGGCTTTGGTTCTCGCGAATTATTAAAAAAAAAATGTTTGATCAAATCTCGTGGTTCACATTTTTGTGTGTGTAGTATGTTATGTGTTGACCAAAACAAAACACCAACCTGCCGTAATAAATTCACGTTTTTGGAACTTTCAATGTCAATTTGTTTATATATTTTTTGGTGCGACGTTGTAAAACACAAAATTTGTTTACACACAAACCGTATGGTATTTTGACGTCAACGCTAGTTTTTTTTTTATTGTCGTCGCGTCGCGTCGCTGCAAAAATACCCTGAAATGGAAGAAGCAAAATAAAAAAAATTTAGTATTTAAATTTATTTATGCAAATTTTTTGATGTGCAAAATAATAAGGTTGAAGGAAGTTTGAGACAATAAAATATGCCACCGCCTATATATGTACGTGCCTTCTGTACAAAGGAATTTTTATCACTTATTCACGTCCATGGCTCGCGATTTTACCTTCGAGTCACAAACTCAAAACATTAATAAATTTCTCTTATGACCTCTACACTACTTATATAAACACAGCTGAATGGATTCAAAATGCGACATGGCTGAATGGACAGAATTTTATTTATTATATTCATCAAATTCCGTGGACGAATGATTTCGATGAGTTAAATTTTTTTTTGTGTGCCTGCTTAACGAATTTCTGTATATTTTAAAAACGTAAATAGAATATCAAGCCAAGTGGAACACGGTTTGTCACATCGAACACGATCAATTTGGTAAGGTGGATTATGATCGTTAAAAATTACATAATAATTTTTTTTTTTATAATCCACTTGTTTATAGTAAAGAACACTTTCTTATCGTATACTTATTCAAATCTGTTTATATAAAGTTCATAAGTTAAGTATGAAGTAGCTTGCAAGTAAATCCGTTAAGCACACTTTCCAATCATTTTAAAAATCTGCACATCAAATGGATTAGCAACGAAGCTTTACACAAAAACTAAATTGATCGAGGTTACAAAAAGTCAGCAACTCGTCATTGCATTAATATTTGGTTAACAATGGGTTTACGGTAATCTTAAGATTTGGGTTGATTTATTATTTATTAAGTGAGAGTGAAAGTTTACAATATGAATGCAACTGTTGTGGATTAAGACACACCCGCACTCTCGATTCAATGGAAGCTATAATCTCTCTCCGTTAGTTTTCCCGTAAAAGTCGAATTTTTTAATGGTTTTGCTCCGGCTTTCATACGAGAGATTGTAGACTGTTAGCCAGATATCAAGGTTATTGACTCTCCTCTTTGAGGCTTCGGTTTCCTATTATTTTAAAACTGGCTGTATAAAAAGAACTTAGATACTTTTGTCCCATCTTCAGTACTTTTGAGAAAATTCACAAATTATCACTCGTAATCCGTTTATGGGACAACTTTTGTAGAAGAGAAGAATAACAAAATGCATGAGGTAGTCCCCATCATCACCAATTTGGCCCCTCAAATTAGTTTAAAGTTTGAAATTTACGAAATGCTTTACGCATGAACAAAATTGGGAAACTATTGAAAAGTTACTTTCAAAGTGATGGATTGTTATTGGATAAACCAACAAGTACACGTGCATTTATAACAAGTACACGTACATTGCAGCCCAGAATGTGTCTGAGCATTCATCAACATTAACCCGCCATCGTGCTCAACGATTTAACATTCCAACGCAGTTCTGTGATGGGAATTTTGCATCGGTATAAAGGCCTACAAAGTTTAATTAGTGCAGGAGCTGAATCAAAATTACCATTAGCATCGTTTTCGGTTCGCTGATTGGGCTGTGAAACGCTTGGAAAAAAATGTCGCATTTGGGACTCAAAAAATCCAAACGTATAACCATAGAGAAGCCGATGCATCCACAGCGACTGACTGTTCCGTGTGGATTTGGTAAGCAGCAGCCCTTACAGTCAATGGGGAGCGTTTCCGAGAACTAGAACCAAATTAAATTGCAAAAGTTAAATGGGCCACCCTGTTCTAGATTGAGCTTAATATATAGAGCCAAAGTTCAAAAAACTAAATCATTTCAAGAGTAACTGATCACGTGAATCACGTGAAGGGTTTAAGTATCGATAAGTTAATCCATTTTGCTAAAAGGTGGGGGTGACATTTGCCAAAATGGGCCAATAAAAATCCTTATCTCATGAAATGTTAATTATTTAAATTCACATTTGAGTCTTTTGAATTGAACCCGAAGCCCCGGTACTCTGGTCTGTACGATCACCGAATTTAGTGATTATTAAGGTTATTCTTGTTGCGACACAGAGCTTGCATTTAAGCGTGACGAAATTATACATGGAAATATCGACAATTTTCTACTTTTTCAGTTATCGCTAAAGTCAAATTTATGTTACGTGCGTCCGAATTCTCCGGAAAAGTTTATCGCATTTTGAAGTGAAATTGGCTGTGAATTGTCCTAACAATCACAAAGGATTTACAATTCTTGTTTTGTGAATTGGCATCTTTGCGACAAAATTTGTCGAACGAAACATATTTTAATTCAAAGGGGATCAAAGGAAATATAAAGCGAAAGTTCGTTTCCTAATAAAATATTTTTTTTTTATTGTTAACTATGCGATCTGTTTTGGGGCTCAAGGCTCACCCTGCTTTTCCGCGGTTATGCTTTTTACGTCCTGACTTTACGCTTCCCGGCCAACTCGAGGACTTACGGCTATAGGACCAATTTAAGGCCATCTGCACATTGCAAGCTCCATGCCAGCCTATACTGGCATGGAAGATAGGGTATTTTGATCCACCTTGAAGTTGTCAAAACTTTCACCCCACTTTTTTTCATCTCATACATTTTTTTTCTCATTTTTTATTTAAAGGAATATTTTGGAGAGTAAACTTGTGTGCTGTACCTTTCTGGCTGTCTCGAGTCCAAGTAATAAATTCCGTAGATCATGTGAATCATCACAATTCAAATAAAATTTACACGGGAAAAATGTATCGGTTCCGATGAAAAATAGAGAAATTCTCCAGCCATACGGTTTAAAAGGTCCGTAAATTAGTTAATTTAGGTAATTTCTAGACTCCTATAGCAATCGAACGACCGAGTATGTGGACTCGCTTAACAAGGGAGTCTTCGCTATTTAAATTTGAGTAACAGTTCTACGATACTGTACGAGTTTGAGGAACGAAAATTTGTCCGGGATGGGTTTTCACGTTCTACTAAAAAGTCCAAAGATTTATCATTACCAATAATTTTTGTACAGCCAGTCAAATTTGTCCGGAAAAATTGGACGCATTTTATATTAATCTGCGTCAAATTTAAAAAAAAAACTTGACGGAGAATATTACCAAATCGTTTTATTTGGTAAACAAACTTCATCTTAATATTTTTTGTTCCTCTTTTTCATCATTGACTGAAAGATTTTTTTTAGAATGAACGACGACTGACTTCATTTGGGGATGCGGTGATTTTTTCGTGAAAATTTTGACGTACTTTACGGTTTATAACAAACACGAAGTTCACAATATTTTTTATTCCTATTTCAAAAGCACCACGGGTTGAGATCCGTAACGTGAAGCAATCTGCTTAATTTCAATTACTATCTAATAAACAGATGCAGTTCACGTTCTCAAATAAAATTGAGCGTTAGGATTGGCGCAATTTTAATGCTCTTGTTGGAACTAATTAAGACCACGAAGGGCACTCAGCCATTAATACCAAGTATATGCTGGTTAATTACCACTTTTCAAAAAAGGTTACTAGTAATAAATAAATGGCATTCTTCCAATAAAATAAAATCACCCACAAATGCGAGAGAATTGCAAAATTTCTGCCAAATCGAGGGTGTATGGCTATAAATCCGTTTTTATCACCATCTGCACATTGCATAGCTCCATACCAGCCTATACTAGCATGAATATGGGTCGGCCCGTGAGTTTTACACTCCGATAATGGTCATAGTCGTTACCTTCCCTAAAATTCCCTTTTGCATCCAGCCCCTATATTGATTCTTTTATCTATACAATAAACTTGTCATACTAGCGAATTAGATTAATACAAGTGGAGAATTATTTTTGTTTAATTAATTCAATTAGCGGTATTCAGGTACCAATCGAACTTCATATGTAACACTTTTTCTCTCGTGCTTGCATACCTCTTGACGCAGTTTATGAAGTATGAAATTGGCTAATTTAAGTTTTTATGCCGTTTTTTACACAAGCCAGTTTGTCCAGCTGCACGATTAATCAATCCGTCCAGCTTTATAAAATTGTGAATAATTATTAAAGCGTATAGGTCTCTATCGCCAGCCAAAGATCTAGTCTGTAACTCTAAATGAATCAGGCGGTGTAATGGAGACGAGCCGAGGAAATTACGTTAGTAATTATGGACACTGCATATCACGACGAGCCATTGGCGCCCTAAAACCAATATCAAATCTGCACCTGTTCTCCAGGTTAGGAGCAGCTTAAGTGGATGTCTGTCTTGTATCAAGCGGTTCGATGTACTAGCATAAACGTCTTCAAGGTAAGACTGCATGTCTAAAAATCCTTCATAATTCTCTCTCACAAAAACAACGATATTATGAACGCTAAACAAAGACCTCGCTCGGATTACCATATCGTGTTCATCAAAAATACGAACTAGGAAACTGCTTGAAAAATGGATGGAACGTTATTAGTCTTTTAAGACCTGGAATTCTCACAGATGTATGCTCATGACAAGAATTTCGATGGCCTGGAAGTGACATACATAACACCAAGAATGGGTGCACTCTCCATTACAGCGGCTCATCCATCGGAAATCCAATCGAAGAAGATGGCTGCACCGCGTTGCAACGACTCCACAACAACGAATGATAAAAAAAGTATTCCAGCAAGAACCAGCCGTTGTACGCCGTAGTGGAACCGTTATACCTACGTATAAAAGGATGTATAAATTGGAGGACGCGAGTGATTTATCGAGACGGATCACCGTACGAACAAAATCCCATCAATCCCGTCGTTTAAAATTTATGCGATTGAGTGGTGATAGCGATACGGGTTTCTAGCGATTCTCTAATCAGTTTGTCAATTTATTCAGAGTAGCAGAATTTAACTCTTCAGGTGAAATGAATTCTGCATCTTTCGAGCCTCCTATCAGCTCTCAAGATCGCTCATCGTACATACGTAGAGGGAGGTTCGGGTAAACGAGTTCTGAAGAAATGATGATGACAAAATAGTTAAGAGCTGACAAAATTAGAACTAGAGCAATCGAGGTATTCACTTAATTTGACAGTAAGATTAATGTTCCACAAACCAGATGAATTTGCAGTCACGATGTTAACGAGTAAGTTACATGCACGGCGTGCAGCTCTAAATCTTTGTTTTTGAAATTTGTGATTGATTAGACTCACGGTAGCTACCAGCTTTAAATTGACGAACAAACACTATCGTCCGTTATGGGAGCCATCCTGTTGATTTAATTTTATTTTTAGGGCAACGAGATGTCCCTCATTTTACTAAAATGTTGTTTGGTTGCTGGACTCTATCCATTCAAAGACAGTGAGTTATGACCATTTTAGAACACAGTAGCAGAAAATTGGCCATTTTACTATTAATCTTCTTTCTTGCTTGGCTGCAGTTACGGGTTTTAACTGTTAAGTGAACTTTTGAAGTCCACTATAAAAACGACAATTCACCGAATGCGACAGTTTATCGAAAATATTGAGCAAACCGTGTATTAAGAAATGTTTATAGTCCTGAAGACCACCTATTTAAAATGGAACAAAGGACAGCTTCAGAGCTAGTAATTCTAGATCTTCAAGGTGTAGAAAATATTTTTCTCTATGCCCTGAGTTCTAACCAGCTTAGCCAGATACCAAAAAATACCAGGTAAAATTGCAATCAAATCTAGTCAAAATCGAAATAACTTAAACAACACTTTTGTTTTAGCAGTTTTTTAACTTTTAAAGGAAAAAGACTTTATTAAATTTTAAGTTTTTAATTTTAATTTTATTTATTTATAATTAGATTTATCTTGATGGCACAAGAATGAATGACTAAAAAATTTTTACCATTCGACCATTTCTTCAATATGTCATGTTGGTACGCATGTTCAACAACATTACGAGCTCATCATGACACATAAAGAATAAATATACGCAACCCAATTTTAGTACATTTTTGTTTTATTGTGTCACTGCAAATGTGACGTTTCGTCAAAATGGTGGAATGTTTACCTTATTTTGAAAAATTATAAATTATATAAACTAAATAACTCCAATTGAATGATGACAAAGTAATTGTATAAATTGTTTGATTTTAGGAGTACATTTAGGATCTAATACAATTGGTTACGCCGATTTTTTGATTATTTGATGTGTTACAGGGTGAGGGTGAGATCCAGCAGAATACAGGTAAGTACTTTCTTTTGTACAGAATCTCGAACACCGTCCATCATGGCATTGCTTTCTAGAATCCCAAGTAAAATTTTTATACGCTAGACCCAATTTCGGGCCGTGTGGAGGTTAACAACTTCAATAGTTTAAAGAAAACTTTTGGATTTACTTAATTCTGCTCTAACCATTTTGTTTGAGAAAATGATTTGAGAAAGTACGTAAAACAATTCGCGTTTGCGATAGTGCTGCATCTGTGGTGAGTAAAGGAAACTATTGTTTTCACTGATAAATTTCGTTATCCTATAAAACATGAACAACAACATTTGTAAGCTAGCTGTAAGCATTCAAACGACAGTTTGTCATGGAACAAGGATTATTTATAAAATTATTACGATTGAAAATTAAAAAGTTATAGTTTTCGAAAGTTACTCGAAAATTTTCTCCTAAAAGTTGGTTACACAAAGTGTTAAAAGAAAAATAAACTTACCCCCCCCCCCCCTCCTCCCCATTATTAGACGTAACACTAAACTAAACTATTTTAACGCTGGACATGTAACGTGGGACCTGCGCTTTAAGGGGTCCAGTACTATGGCAGGTACTATTGGAAATTACCTAAACAAATCAAATACTGCGATGTTCCTTCACATATGCTCGTGTGGTATCGTGTCGTGTGAAACGTATTGTAGCAGATACCAATTTTGACAATACAACTTTATTTCATAATTTCACCGTTATGGCGCTGTTGGCAAATTATTGTTTATTATGGAATAGAAATATATCGCATGTCATTGAAAGGTTTGAAAATGTCACAAATTTGGTTGATGTATAATAATACTTAAAACTGCTGTTGTGACGCTGAAAGTATACATTTTGCTCATTGCAATATAATCAAATGCCTTGTGACCAAATGGTATGACATATCATTGAATAGGTCTTGACGAAAATCACAAATTTAACTAAAGCACCTTAGTAATCAAAACTACCGCTGTGCGCTCGAAGCAGTTACATTTTGTTCATTTCAATATAATCATTTCGCATATCATTTAAAAGGTCTTGATGAAGCAACAATTTTGTTATCAGCGGTTTAGTTGATGAATCTACCGTTTTGGTACTGGTAGCTATTTAAACTACCTAGCTAGGAATATATAAGTGTGACATATCATTGAACAATTTTTGAAGAGTGTCACAAATTTAGGTGAAGCACTTTAGTACACCAAACTACCACTGTTACGCTGACAGCAGATAAATATTTTCTCAGTTTAATATAATTCTGTGGCATATTTTTTACAAAATTTTAACCGAAGCAAACATTTTGTTATCAGAAATTTAATTTGGTATCAATCATTGTGGCACAGGAAGCGGTTACATTTTGCTCATTCCAATATAATCATTATCGTTTGAATTAATTTTGTAATCATTACTTTAGTGCACAAATCCACAGCCTACAGGTTTGGCATTGGTGACAAGTTATTCCTTTGGTATATCATATACGTATGTATACTTGAAAAATATCAAACCTCGTCCCAACGTTGTTCCAAAAATATTCCTCTTTTATAGCGTGCAGCGGATAAGGCATCTCTGCCTCATTCATCTCTATTAGTTAGAAATAGTCTGAAATCAAATTGTCTAAGATCTGATCATTTTGTGCGGCTATATTTTTTCGACGTAACCCTTTCAAATTTCTCATAAACGAAATAAACAACTAAAAAATTAATTTTGAATTCTTCTTAATCGAAAAGCTAGAATTTCATAATTCGTTGCGGTTTACCCTCAAATCATTGAAGGACACCTTAAAATCCGATTTTCATACAAATGGTTTTCGTTACAGGTGTAGCTCATTTGCAAGATGCTTTATCATGTAACCACTCATGTATTGCCTTTCACAAATTTTGCATTGGCCACCTATTTTACCTAAATTTATGTCGCCATAACACCCTCTAAATCAGATTTTCATGCAAATGGTTTTTCTACAGGTGTAGCTCATTTTTAAGATATTTTATCATATAACTACCCACGTAATGCATATTGAAAATTATGCATTGGCCACCTATTTAACCGAAATTTGTCTTGGTTAAAATAGCACCCTCAAAATCCGATTTTCCACAGGTCTAGTTCATTTTTAAGATATTTGAACATGTGTCATGTTATTTTAGATAAACCTCAGATTGAACTCCAAAAAATTTTCGTTGATTTTCGCAAAACATCGAAATTAGAAAAAAACAAAATTTCATCACAATATAAAATTTAGGCAAGAACCTAGGACCAACCTACGAGTTTTATAAAAATAAAGCTTCAAAATGCACCTTAACAATTTTCGCTGATTTTCTTTAGCATAGATCTTTACCCCACCTATTATTCCTCACCCAAATTAATATCAGGACTATACTAAAAAATTTGGTTTTCTATTAACAAAATATCCTTGGCACCAATTTGCTTACATTACCTAGGATTAAATTGAAAATGTCATCATAAAGTATCCTATAAATCAATGAAGTTGGCACTTCTGATTGCACTTCATAGGTTGTCAGAACACTTTATGTCACAAAATTCTTCATACAACGGTCGTTGTTGTTCAATGGAATTGAGCCAATTCCGGATTAGCACAAATTTGGCCATTATACGGAATATGCAATAAGAAGTGCCAACTTCTTTGGTTTCTAGAACACTTTATGTCAGAAAATTGTTCATTCGGCCACTACATTTTTCCGAAGGCAATGAATGCTTATTCTTGGATTTGAGAACATTTTATTTATATAGTTCAATTTTATTGTTCAACCCAAATATTATTGAACGGTATACCGCTGTATTTTGTTTTTGTTTTTTTGGTAAAGTATCTTTTAGGGGCTAGTTTCTTTTTCCTTAATATATGAATGAAAATTTGTGAAAATTATAATTCTATGATATGTACAAATTTCATCGGATTAGCCGCCTTTGGATAGTTTAAAAATAAGGCTTAAACTGTTTTTGGTTAAAAAGAGTTGGTGGTGTGGTTAAAAAGAGGTTAGATAGATGCCTTGGATGGTTTGTGCCGGTGGTTTGTGGTAAAACAAGAGTAGCACCTATAAAATCTATAGCAGAGTCTTACATTCCATTATGAATGCTTTTGAGTTAACGATTGCTCATGTTTTTTGTGGTCCGATTCACAAATAACCCTCACCTGGATTAAAACCGAACCATATAAACTTAAAGTCTTACTGCCAGCTTTACCTTTTACAGGAATCATATTCCATCTGATCAAAATTCAGTAGATGTCATTACTATAGGCATCTTGCCTAGTGAATTACAAAACTATAAACTCTGGTGGAACGGGCCGGAAATATTACATTCAACTGTCGATTTCGCAACGAACTTTGTCAGTATCAACTCAAATTTTGACATAAGAACTCCTGAATTAAAGATGGAATACACAACTCTTACTACAATAGCAAGAGCGATAATTACAGATAAAACTGATCTGATAAATCGCTACAGTTCATATATGAAACTCATTCGAATTTCCACATACTGCATAAGATTTGCAAACAATCTAAATAGAAAGAATGCTCGAGTTAATGGACCTTTGTCTAAACAAGAAATTCAACATGTTTTACAAGAATATTTTAAAGACGAGATAACAACATTGATGAAAAATCGTCTACTTCCTCGAAAAAGTTAAATGCTTTCACCAAACATTTTTATCGATTTTTTTATTACCATCAAAGGGCAACTTAACAAAACTAATATTTCGATTTTATCATATACAAAATCTACATGCCGGTACTCAGATGCTTGTGTCTTTAGTAAGGCAAACGTTCTGGCCTATTTCTGTTAAAAATACAGCTAAACAATGCGTTAGATCTTGCACAATTTGTTTTCGGGCAAAACCGCACGAATGTCAACACATAATGGGTGATTAATCATAGAACGTATAAAGTCAGCACGTGCATTTCATACACCAGGGAATGATTTTTGTGGCCCATTTCTAATGAAAAACAAGTTACAGCGAAATTCCTCAGCTCACAAAGTACTTATATGTTTGTGTTTTTGTATTTTTTGTCACGAAAGCCGTTCATTTTGAACTAGTCACAGATCATTTCGCCGGGGTAAACCACATACTTTATGGAGCGATAATGCCACCAATTTTCATGGAGCGAGAAATGATTTAAGAGAAATGTACCAGTTACTTAGGAGTATTATTGAACAAATTATTTGGAAATGTTTACCTCCAAGATCACCAAATGTCGGAGGTCGAATTTCCAGAAATATGGTTTTTTTCCTACGAAGAATTAAATAATTTTATTATTCAAATAGAAGGGATGCTGCGTATTCAGGTCCTCTGACTGTATTATCAGACGATCCGAATGATCCAAGTTCCTTTAAGACTGGCACATTTTCTATGTGGTGGTTTAATAATTGCTCCCGCAGAGCCAGGTCCAACTGGTATTCATACTAATAGAATAACAAACTGGCAAAAAATAACACAAGCAATTCAGAGATTTTGGAAGAGGTATTCCATAACGTCCCTTAAGCTAGCAGAACCCATACGGCAGAACATTACAAGATAGTATGGATAATTATAGGCTAATCAACGACCCAAGCCAATAAAAAAAAAAATTATAGGCTAATTAAATTCTCTATTAAAAATTTTTGGACTCCATCCCTCCCATCTAAAACGCGGGTTCTGCTAGCTTACGAAAAAGTTAGCAGAACCCATATCAATAAACGATTTAAAAACAATTGGAAAATTTAAGGTTAATTTTAGGCTAATCAAATGCCCTATTTAAATTTTTTTATTATGCTCGCTCTAGCAGAAACCAAATCGAAAATCGAACCAAAACCGAAATTAGAACGCAAAACAAGATCAATTGATAAACAAATAATTTTAGGCTCATTATAGCCTAATCAAATGCCCTATTAAAAAAATTTGGGCTCCACTCGTTCTTCACCAAACTTCAGGACATTTAATCTAAAGATAGCAGAACCCAAATCGAAAATCAGACCAACACCGAAATCAGAACGCAATACAAGATCAATTGACAAACAAATAATTTTTGGCTTATTGTGGTCAAATTAAATGTCCTATTAAAAAATTTTGGGCTCCACTCATTTTTGACCAAATTTCAGTTCATTTAATCTAAAAGCTAGCAGAACCCAAATCGAAAATCGGACCAAAACCTAAATTAGAACGCATGAAATGATCAATTGACAAACAAATAATTTTAGGCTCATTATGGCCTAATCAAATGCCTTATTAAAAAAATTTGGGCTCCACTCGTTCTTCGCCAAATTTCAGATCATTTAATATAAAGCTAGCAGAACCCAAATCGAATATCGGACCAAAACCGAAATTAGAACGCAAAACAAGATCAATTGATAAACAAATAATTTTAGGCTCATTGTGGCCAAATCAAATGTCCTATTAAAAAATTTTGGGCTCCACTCGTTTTTGACCAAATTTCAGTTCATTTAATCTAAAAGCTAGCAGAACTCAAATCGAAAATCGGACCAAAACCTAAATTAGAACGCATGAAATGATCAATTGACAAACAAATAATTTTAGGCTCATTATGGCCTAATCAAATGCCTTATTTAAAAAATTTGGGCTCCACTCATTTTTGATCAAATTTCAGTTCATTTAATCTAAAAGCTAGCAGAACCCAAATCGAAAATCGGACCAAAACCTAAATTAGAACGCATGAAATGATCAATTGACAAACAAATAATTTTAGGCTCATTGTGGCCAAATCAAATGTCCTATTAAAAAATTTTGGGCTCCACTCGTTTTTGACCAAATTTCAGTTCATTTAATCTAAAAGCTGGCAGAGCCCAAATCGAAAATCGGACCAAAACCTAAATTAGAACGCATGAAATGATCAATTGACAAACAAATAATTTTAGGCTCATTATGGCCTAATCAAATGCCTTGTTAAAAAAATTTGGGCTCCACTCGTTCTTCATCAAACTTCAGGACATTTAATCTAAAGATAGCAGAACCCAAATCGAAAATCAGATCAAAACCGAAATCAGAACGCAATACAAGATCAATTGATAAACAAATAATTTTAGGCTCATTGTGGTCAAATCAAATGTCCTATTAAAAAATTTTGGGCTCCACTCGTTTTTGACCAAATTTCAGTTCATTTAATCTAAAAGCTAGCAGAACCCAAATCGAAAATCGGACCAAAACCTAAATTAGAACGCATGAAATGATCAATTGACAAACAAATAATTTTAGGCTCATTATAGCCTAATCAAATGCCCTATTAAAAAAATTTGGGCTCCACTCGTTCTTCACCAAACTTCAGGACATTTAATCTAAAGATAGCAGAACCCAAATCGAAAATCAGATCAAAACCGAAATCAGAACGCAATACAAGATCAATTGATAAACAAATAATTTTAGGCTCATTGTGGCCAAATCAAATGTCCTATTAAAAATTTTTGGGCTCCACTCGTTTTTGACCAAATTTCAGTTCATTTAATCTAAAAGCTGGTAGAACCCAAATCGAAAGCTATAGCTTTTAGATTGAATGTTTAAATATGGCATTTGATTTGGCCATAATGCGCCTAAAATTATTTGTATTTCAACTGTTCTTGTTTTGCGTTCTAATTTCAGTGTTGTCCGATCTTCAATTTCGGTTCTGTTAGCTTTTAAGTGATAAAGCCTTACTTTTTCCTAGAGCGAGCATAATAAAACAATTCAAATAGGGCATTCAATTAGCCTAAAATTAACCTTAAATTTTCCAATTGTTTTTAAATCGTTTTTTGATATGGGTTCTGCTAACTTTTTCTAAAGCTGGCAGAACCCGCGTTTTAATTAGAAAGGATGGAACCCAAAATTGTTTAATAGAGCCTATAATTAGCGTATAATTATCCATTCTATCTTTGCCGTATGGGTTCTGCTAGCTTAAGGGACGTCTAGGTCAATTTTATTGGACATTCATCTGCGGCAAAAACACACCGGTCTTTCGCCACTCAAACAAATCGCTCGGCAGACATTCTGGATACCGAAACTAAGGAATAAAGCAAAGAGTCTCTTTCGAAAGATGACAAAACAATTACCAAGGTTATATGTGCTTATTCGTATATTTGACAGTTAAGGCGGTGCACATTGAGTTTGCGACGGATTTGACCAGTGAGTGTTACATATTTAGCGATAACGATTGTAATTTTGTTGGAGTTGAAGCCAAGCTAACAAAATGGCGATCGAAATGGCCATTCGCAACTCACATTAAATGAAATCTCAACCCACCCCAAGCTACTCATTTTGGGGGAGTCGGCAGTCAAATCTACTAAATTCCATCTGAAACGCGTGACCGAAGATACAACCCTCACTGTGAAGGAAATGATTAGTCACCCCCTCTGCGCGACAATGGAACCAAACATCGAAATGTTAACACCATCGCACGTCTTGCATGGTTCTGAACGACTGCTTGAAAAAGGAGGATTTTCATAAGTAAAACAACAATTGGGTTGAGCAAGAAATTTGTCACAAGTGGCATTTTTACTTTCTCTAAACATTGAAAATTTTAAATTCTTCAAATTATTTCTGGTTTACTATACGCACCTACCGATATGACATTTCAAATGATTAAAATACCGATCCAAATATAGTTCTACATAATAAACGAATCCGTCACACACGATCGCATTTTATACCATGGTTAATTCGAAAGTCACGATTACTCATTACACGTACGTTATATATTCTTCTATCGGCCTCTTTAATGTACACCAATCAACACACATTAAATCCCCACACTTTTAATTACACCTCTAACCACATGCACTTTTAACCTACATAAAATTTGACAGAATCGTTTGTTAACAATGCAACAAACACAAAAATTTATTACCCAACTAACCTTTAAAATAAAATATGTCAAAATTTTTAGGTGCCAAACACACTAAAAACTGCGGAGGACATTTCTATTGTCTTATAACACGGAATATTATTTATGTACAAAATCTTAATTAAAATTATTAATTAAAAATTTTTAATTTTTTGGCAAACAAAACGCACGATGAGTGATTTGAGTCAAGGGTACCTGGCCACACACTTGTCGTGTATTCCGTTACATGAATTAAGAAGTGTGCGCGATCTTAAAAGGGATTTATGTGCTTTTCTTAATGTTACTCGAGTAGGTAACGAGAACAAGGACACGATTAACATGATTATATGAATAATTTACTGTTAGTTATAAATCAGCGTATATAGATGGCAGGAAGTTATTTTACCAAAAATTAAAAAAAAAACGAAAATTGAATTAAGTAAATGTATAAAGATAGTTTGCGGCACCTGTGATGTGATTTGCACACCGGAAAATAATTAATTCTTGCACACATTAAAATATGTTTTGTAATTTAATTAAATAAATATCGAATCGATATATTTTTTTTTTAAAAAAACACTATTTGTTAATTTATATAAATTAACATGTGGATTAGAAATGTATATGTGCATGGCATATGCGCGGCTTGAGATCGTGTGCATAACCAAATCGAACAGATGCGATCGATTTTTTTATAACGAGTTTGAAATCAATCAGATTTATGAAAGAATAAATCGCTGATTAACCCAGTAAATTCGAACGGAAAAGTGAAAGAATGGCGTGGACCCGGCGCGCATCTTACTAAAATACCGATTTGCATTTTAATAAAAAAAAAATCGAACGTGGTATGCAGAAGCTTGACGATTTTTATGTTTATAAAATAGCAATAAATTATGTAAATCAAATCGCGCCAAATTATTATTATTTTATACTACTTTTTTAAGATTTTGCAAACTTTCTTTAAAAACTCCAAAAAAAAGCGCAAACACGATGAAAGTGTAAAAGATGAACCAGTTTATATTTATACATGTGTGTATGTGCAAATTTCGCCCCAATATTAATAATATGGAAATCAACTGAATGTTTGACGCGTACTCGTATGCGCATGATAGATTACCTGATGATATAAGTAAATTGATCGATCTCACACATAACCACAGGTTGTGTATTAAGTGTAATGTTTTGTGTTCATATTTGTGTGCGCAGCTGTGAATGGCTCCACGATGCGATCGATGAGAAATGTTTAGTCGTGATTTTCTAATTGGGTATATAAATTTGGTGACTGACATCGTGTGAAACAACGTAATAGAGATGTTTGTTATACAACGAATGTTTAACAAACTATTTAAATTTTCAGGTGGTTTGAAAATTAGAAAAACAGTTTTACTTTCTTTTAATGGAACTATATTTCAAGATGGAGAGCTTCATTTTTTACTCAGCATTTTAAAAATGACGTACATCATTGGTGATATGAGCAAGAAATCAAAAGTATACTGAATTTTTGAGGTACAGAGTACGGAACCCAACTTGAAAGTACTATATGCACCTTTACCGACTCCATACCAATATTTCAGCAACTCTACAAGCAAATTCCAAGGCTAATTGAAGTACGTCAGTTTGGACCCACTTCAAAATTGCATTTTTCAGGAGTGAAGTGGCAATTTCATGTACGCAATGGGGTGTTCCTCATCTCTATTTTTCTGGAACAGCACACTGCCAATGCCGGGGGTACTCGCATCACACTGAATATAAAAATGTTTACTAAAATCAGGGTTTACTAATGCTGGTGCTGAAATTAGAGATTGCTTCAATAGATCGAGTACATCTTGTGCTTGTTGTTTCCATTTTGGTTTAACGCCTTTTTTTACAAATCTTTAATTGGAGCAGCTAAGAATAATTCGGAATGAACCTTCTATACTATCCAGTCGTCCCCAGGAATATTCAGATCTGTTGAGTCGTTCGAGCTACGGGAATTCGGCAACTGCCTGGACTTTCGATGCGTTCACTCTGAGGCATTCATTACCAATCACAAAACCAAGGTACCTCGTCTCTCTGAGCATGAATTTGCTCTTATCTGCATTTATAGTGAGATTAATAGAAGATACAAATATGATCTTCAAACGTAGCTGAAACAACGAGAAGATCATCAAGGTAGACGAAAATCCGGTCATGCAACTGGTGAGTGATAACCTTATGCATAAGTCGACACATCGTGTGGGCTGCATTGCACAAGACCCCGCATTTATCTTGCGAGCATCCAGACAGAGTCGAACCTTTCCGCTAGCCTTATTTACGATGCTCTCTGGGGATGACCAAGAACTTTGGCTTTCTTCGATTACACCGAAGCTTAGCATTCTGTCCAATTCCTTATACAATTCTGCTTGTTTGCAATTCGTGCTTATTGGTATCGGTTGATAGTGGTTCATAAGAATTTTCAATATCACTCACAATCATATTAACTAAGTAATCCAAATTAGCGGCTGTTAGCTTAAGCCGGGTGCTATGTGGTTTTTCAACCATAGGAGACTTTTACCACGATGTGTCCTATCACGCGTTGCATTTGACCACTTGCTGTCCATAAAGTAGACAATCCGTTAATAAGCACTATAACATAGGGCCTCTGATCAATTGTATTAATGACTGTCTCGTTTACCATCTGTTTAACTAATTTTCTGAATTTAAAGTGTTTTATTGAACGATCATGTCTTGGTTGTTAAACAATTTTTGTTTAGGTTGATTTATCTTGAAACGTCTGATTTATTATTCCTCCTTTTGATTGGAATTCCTCTTTAAAATATAGCGGTATAATTTTGGATTCGTATTTGTCGCGGCTTCTTCTTGGAGTGGTCTGGGTGAAATTGGTGGAGTTCGGGAAATCAGAATCCCAGGATTTCTGAAGTTCCCCTTCATGTTTCCCTGTTTATAATTTTTACAGTAGGTACACTGCGCTTTTAGAACGTTAGGAGTGCCACAACCAAAGCAGAATCTATGTCTAATCGTAAGACCACAATCTTTAAAAGTATACCCAGCGGGACAACAGTAGAAATAGCACACACAGAATTGGGGTGAGTAAACTGCTCAGTATATTTAGACCCAAAGGCACCATCACATCCATTTTCAACGACAACATCCAACTTACTGATTTGACACGGTTCGACCTGATGATAAATTTCCGAAGTCCAGCCTAAACGCTTCAATGTATCCTCTACTATAATACACACTGCCTTACCATTTCAGTAATGTTTGTAAACTGACGACCCGCAAAATTTGCCTGCAGTCCTCCACGCATGTTAACAACCTAATAAATTCGCTGTCAGACATTGGCTTTAGTAAGGAAAGTACCAAGCTTCTAATAACTTGGTAGAAATTAAGGAAGGGTTCTCTAAATGTTTGCATAGGTCGTTCCATTTCTTGCTTTACATCGTCATCGATCCTCCTTGTTTTAAAACGCTCGATCACAGCCTCCTTTAAAACTTCCTAAGTCACTACCCCATATGTCTTCAAATACTCCCAGTACCAATTGAGTGCTCCTCCCTGTAGTAATACGCTAAAGTTAGCTACCAGTCTCTCTTTTGCTAAACCATTCTCAGATGCCATCCGTTGAACACGTTATATAAATCTTTCTATCGGTAGTTCATCTTTTTAAACGGGTAATCTTCGTATCTGGTTTGGAGAACAGTATTGTTTGGCGGCGCAACGTTAGTAAGGCTTAGTTTCCTAGATATTCGATCAGCAATCAAATGTAACCATTACTCTTCTGTTAGTTTAGGAACTGACTGACATACTAGTTTTGGGTTGGGAACACTAATTGGCTTCGATTTAAGGCGGTGATACATGTACAAATTTTGCCTTTAAGCCAAAAAAATTTGACTTATACAAAATTGAGAAATGTTCAATTTAAAATTTTTGCCTATAAGGCGATTCAAGATGGCCGACTTTTAACCAATCAGCGCGCATAATTTTTATGCCTTAAAGGCAAAATCTGTACATGTATCACCGCCTTTATACGATTTATTTTGACATGACGTTATAAAGAAGAACCCATCTTGCTGCGTTTTTAACTTTTATTGTAAGATTAATGGCGTTTTCTTTTTACAAAAAACCGGCAAAAAATTTTGAAGTAAATCACATTTTCGCATTCTTTTAGCGGAAAAATAGCAAAAAAAATTTGATGTACATCATAAAATGAAAATGTAGATTTTTACTTCCATTTTAACTACCACATACACAACTACCACATAATCGTAAATATTGTCAAATATGTCAAACGCGTCATTTGAATTTTTTTCAAAATGGTTTGTTATCGTTATCAGCATCCCTTTCGAGTTTAGGCACACTACGATAAAACACATCAAATTTTTTTCGTTTTCTTTTTAACTATCGGAAATTTGATTTACATCAAAACCGTAAAAGAATTCGTTATAAGTGTCAGGGGTTTACATAAACGGCCTTTCAAATTTCCCATTGAAATGGATAGCGCTCCCGATAACCTCTCCCGAAAAATAGGTGGAGCAAAATATTTTTATATCGATTTTTAACTTAAAAAATTGAATGAAAAATCTTAGTTTAAGCCTAGTACTCAATTTGATTTCACGTGAAATTTCCATACGATTTTACCAAACTGAAATTAGAAATGAAAAATTTCATTTCTGTTTTCGTTTTGTAGTACTCAGTTCTCCAACGAAAAAAACCAAGTGTGTTCAATACATCAAAGATGGCGCGCATAAACTCTCCAAATTATTTTCATGTGAAAATAATGTGCCGAGACATTATTTTCACGCGAAATTTTGACATTTGTTTATTTTTGGCAAAAAACAAATTTTTTAATACCACAAATTCATAAATTTTAATTAAAGTTAATTTAATTTAAATTATTTACGTAAAATAAAGAAATTAATTTATGCATGTCTACAAATTTATACGTTCAAATTAAAAATTCTCCAAATAAAATTTCATTTCTATTTCACGCGAAAATAAATAGAGTTTTGGAGACCGCGTTAAAATTTCATTTCACTTTGAACTGAGTACTAAGCTTTAGATATAAGTTTTGACATAAAAAATTGGGTGCTCCGGATAAATGTATCGGGCGCTAATAAAAAAAATACGGCTAATAAATATTTTGGGTTTTGAACCAAATCCTAACAGTACCATCAAAACACGAAAGTGGAAAATATAGCGCGGCAATTCAAAACTCCTAACAGACATCAATTAAATTATTAAAAATTACCAAAAATAAAAAAATAATAAGTTAATTATTCTAGAACCAAAATTAAATTATCAATGTGAATATAATGCCTTAATTTTCATGGATGTAAAAAAAATTAGGTCTGAGTCTAATTAGACTGTGAAACTTTAGTTCTAATTACCGATGTTTGGGCGCCACTGTAACGATTCAGGTTATTAGCAAGTTAAGTTAATATTAAAAATCTCGATCATGTTCATATGTCAAAAAGTTCTTGCAAATCTATCGTAATTTTGGATAATTTGGATCCTACCGGTTTAATCGTAACGCTCGATTTTACTTGAGGTATTAAACTGCATTATTCGGTTTCCTGCTCGTCACCTAGCACTGCAATCATTTAATTAGATGCGTTTGCTGTTGTAGATCTGCATTGCTCGCTTGGTAATAAAACATTTTTATGTTTCACGTTAAAGATCTTATCGTAATTTCAGTAATTATTATCACTAATGCTGAAACTTGGGACTGCGGCGCTTTAATTCCATACTAAATTCCGTACTACAAAATATCAAAGACACAATACTTAAATTATATTTTGGAGAAAGATAATTATCTTTCTCTTTCTGTTTCGCGGTAATATTATTTATATTTTTTTAGTTTTTTTTGTATATTGAATCTTTTATTTTCCCCATCTCAGTTGCATGTGACAAGTCGAAGGGTGAATACGCACACGATTAGACATTCGTGTGTTTTTGTTTATTTTATTTTCTCGTGTTGTTTTAATTTAATAGTTTTTAATTATTACAGTAACATTAATTTTATTTAGTTTAATTATAGTTTAAAATCGTTGCGATCGGATTGGGCTAAAGTGGTAATAAAAATGAGTTATGCAACGACGTCGCCATTTACATATCTATGCAGTTTTTTTACGTAAAATGTTTTTGTTTTATTTTTTTTTAAGATGCTGTGTGAAAATCTAACATATGGATTGGATAGCGCGTGAATATGTGAACCAATACCCTACATAGGCGGATTTTTAAAATTTAAACAAAAAAGGAAATAAGTATGTATTAAATATGTGAATAAAAATATTAAAATTACAACAAATATTTCTTTTTAATTTCAATAGAAAATTATTAAAATTCCCATGTAAAAGTGCTATGGAAAGGTGCTCTATTTGCCTGCGATAAAGTGTGTTAAATTAGTACGGAAATGTATATGGAATATACCCGAGTTTAACCCCCCCCCCCCCCCCCCTTTTTTGTCGGGATTCACACCCACACTGGAATTTTTGTGACACTTTTGTTTGACGAGTAGTACGGATTACCGTCTACATAACATGGTTCTTTCCACAGAAAGTGTGGTTTTTGAATGCGAATGTAAACGGAATTCCGTCGGCAATGCAAATTGGGATAAAATGGCGGAAATTTGCCAGCGGAAAATAAGGGATTACGCTACTTACAAGTGGCAGTAGCATCACAAAAGATAATTTATTTTGTTATATAAATAATAAATAAATCATCCCAGCGGAATAAAATATTAAAAGTGATCAACAATCATTGATTGTTTAATCTAAATAAAAAAAAAATTTAGTGATTCGAGCAAAATTTATTGATTAAAATTTTCACTGAAATTTTTTGATTTTCTGCGGCAATATGAGTTTTTCAGTTTTTGTTAATATCTCAAAAACTGTCACAAAGTAACCAATACTTTCGGTTGTTTTTCTAATAGCTAAGGTCATACTGAGATTACATGGAAAATTTGGAGGAAATTTATGGGTTAGAATTTTCACTATAATTTTTTGATTTTCGGCGACCAAATAATGATTTTCGGCGGGTTTCTGAGGTTATCTAAGGTCATACTGAGGCTATACTTGAAACCGAGAAGAATTTATTTGGCTGCCGAAAATCAAAAAATTATAATGAATCCATAAATTTTTCGCAAATTTTCAGGCGGATTGATGTGTGCTGGAAGAGGCAGCTTCCAAGCGGCTTTTCAATATTTGCAATGGTGTTAAAAAGTTTAGCAAATACTAAAAACGACAATGAATTAAAAGAGATTCAAACAAATTTAAAGATTAAATTTTCAACAAGGGTTGATCTTGTTGGTTTTCTGAAATTTAAGCAGGAATAATAATTTTTGATTCTACAAGACCGTTATATCAAGAGTCCAGTAAGTTAATTTTTTTTTTTTATTATCACTGCAATCTGTTCTTTTACGCCGTTATAGTTCCGATTTTATCACCATCTGCCAGGTTATACTGGCATGGAAGATAGGTCGGCCCATGAGTATTGCATTCCGACAGTGGGTCACAGATGTGTTCTATTTTATCACAGATCGTTATATGTTGATGAAAATCCCTTTTGCAGTCTGCCTCTATACTGCGTAAGTCAAAATAAAATTAAAAACTTCCAGAAGAATTTTTCAGAAATCAGGACCAAGCCAATCGCAATCAATTCCTGGTACTCGAGAACCCGATGTAGACAATTTTCATGAAAATCGTTCGTAGGTAGATAAGATTAGATAGACTGGGGGGAATAGATTATATACGTCGGTGGAGAAGTATGATATAAAACCCTTTTCCACTTGTAGATTAATCAAGAGCAGAATGAATTTTCAACCTTACGAATCAATCCAATAAAAGTTTTTCTATTTTTGAAAAAAAAAATATCTTGCTGATTACTCCTCAGCGCGTCATTTATTCTCTTGGACTTGTGAAACAATTTTCGGGTTTGTCTCTTCTTGATCTCAGTAATTGCTACAAATTAGATGGTCGTCTTTGTTGTGAAGTAGATGAGTGCTTTCGGAAGAATCTTCTCGTTATTGCTCCTGATCCCAGACTGCAAAACGATTAAATGCCAGAAGTAGACCACCTTGTTTTAACATGCCTACAGAAATTCAGTTGAGACCAAGCTCATTACCATTCTATACCCTTAAAAATTCAGCATCTACTTCTTCTTCTGTTGGATATGGAACAAACCGGTGGTCCAATTTAAACAATTTTGAAAGTGCGATTGTAGCATTGAGAGAACATCGTCAAAAATTATTCTCAATTCTGAGATTTTCAATTCCCGTATCTAAGAGCTATGGATCCTTTTCCCCAGGTTATGAGCTGCCGAAACGGACGTCTGACTTGTGTAAATCGGTGTACTCACTGGAAATTGGCACTCATCGGATGAACAGTCTTCTATAAGCTATAAGCGGGCTCTCATAAAAACCACCAAGTTATGAACTCAATATAAGAGCCTCAGATTACTTCATCTTATTCATTCACAGATATTTTGCTTAAGCAAAGCATAGCACGCATTAGAATTTATAGAGCAGCCGATATCAACACGCTGCAACGTAGGTTAGCTGGGAAAGTATAATTTCAAATCTTCTCAATTTTTAATAACAAGATTTCTCCAGTTGATCATCAATCAAACAATGACTATTCGATGTAGCATGGATGTACAACAAATTTCGTAGTATGATTGAAGGAGGCCTGAGGAGGTTTAATCTAGGAGTGTAAGTTAGAATTTTCTGATGTACACAAAATTTTGTGCAGGTTTAGTAAAATACTTATATATCGCTCATTTGCCGCAAGAGTGACACAATCCAAAAATTTTAATTTTTAACTAGAGCGATATGAAAATATCACTTAAAATTGTTTATAAAAATAATTGTAAAAATATAGTAAAGTATTTTTTTCTATTTCTACGTCCTCAGTCGGATCTTAATTTTTATAGTTCTTTAATATTTTGTAAATTTGATTAGGATAGTTTCCAATATCTTAAAAAGTTAATTTCTTTCGCGATTTGAGTGATTTTTTATGTGAAATTTTACCTAATTTACTACAAATAATTACATAAGAGAGTACGTTTTGATACAAAATAATAACAATATGAATTATTGGAGATCGTTTGGTTTGAATATCAGAGAAATGAAAGAATTTTGGTTTTTGAAGATTTTTGAATCCATTATTTTGACTATACAATCATTCGTTTTGACTGAGTGATGCTCCGTTTTCTCGATAACGCATTGCCATTTAGAAGGCAATTTGGATTTTATCGACATTTTCGACGATAGGCCTTCCAGTGTATCGTGCATCTTTGATGTCGAAATTACAGGAACAGAATCGGCAAGAACCATAAATACCAATGATCACTCACAACTGAATGAATCAATCACAACAATCGCAAAACAATTTTTTTAGTACATGAATACCCCTTTCCAACGAGTATAAATATGGCCTACTGCGAGAAATACATCTCGAGATATATGTCACTAAAGCGATCTATTGAAAAAATAGTGGACTTCTTTTTCCCCAACCTACCATAAAACTAGTGCCAAATAGTTGCTCCACACATGAAAATTGGCTGACGTTTTTTACAATCATAGTCATTCATAAGGCAGTCCATTTGAATTATTTTCCAATCATGACAGATCCAAACATTAAATTCTCGCTAAAAATGCATCGGGATTCTTTCGGGATATTATTGGAATAGATGAGGTTTGTAAAATTTTTTGAACCTGCATTACCGACAATTCGATATTTTAACTGGCTCTGCGTTATCGACATTTATCGGCTGCAGATTTTCGACTTACTTTAACAGTATTTAAAGATATTATTTTTGTTTTGAGCACGTTGTAATCGCGACCTTACTGAAGTCAGCAGAAATTTCAGCCGAAATCTGCATTACCAACCAATTTTAAGGAGACAAATTAAATAATTATTTAACAAAATGTTTAAAAATAAATAAGTAAATCGGATCAATAAAATTATGTAAATTTATTTAAATGTGCATATAAATTAAAATGTACTAGTAAATTCTTAAGGTTATGTTATTATATATGAAAATATTGTATATGAAAATTCGCAAAATTAACGTAATTCTTTTGTCATGTAAGCGTACTACAATTTAAAAGTTCAGGCCTTAGTAGGCAATAACCATCCATGTAAAATTTCAGTTCAAAGTTTATGTGGGATCATAGATAGATTTCCGAACATCTTCCACCATGTCAAAATCACTTTTTCTCATTAAATGTTTCACATTCAAAAATTTGTGTAGCCCGCATTATCCATTTGTCGTGTAAGCGGGATTTATTATTAGCCTCGGGGGAATCAATAGTTTACCTACGAGGATAAAAACGATCGTCCAATCAAAGTTATGGCTAGAGGTCTTCTCCCAATCTGCACACAAGAGGTAATTATTGAGGATCTCAAACAAAAAGGCAAATAGAAAATGATGTAAATGTCATTAAGAAAGAAGAAATCGAAATTGAACAAGAAGTTCAAATCAACAACCAAAATGTGGCTTCCATTATTAATTAAGATGAGTATGTACGCCCAAGAATTCCCGGTCAGTAAAGACATTGCTGCAAAATGTCTTAATAAATAAAACGCGAAAACAAAGTACAGGAATACCGAAAAAATTTGCCAAACTTTCACAAAAGAGGAACTTAAACCTGATGAAGGTAAAACGGGAGGACCACAACTATACTCATCGAGAAAGTGCCACAGTGATTAAAGCTTTGATGGTCTTAAATCGGCCTATAGCCGTACGTCCTCGAGTTGGCTCAATAGGCGTAAAGTAAGGACGGAATAAGCAAAACCACGAAAAAGTAGGGAGAACCTTGTGCCCCAAAATAGCTTGAATTAATAAAAAATAAATATAAAAAAAAAATTATTAACTAAAAAAAGCTATACCCGCAAAGGGCAATGGGAAAGCCAGTTATTTCGAAGGACGCTGCTAAAATACTACACTGCTCCGAAAGATACTATGAAGCATGAAAGCAATTAACATTCGGCTAGCTAAACAAAGTTATCCTTCAGTGGTTGACACTTATGCAATTTTTGGCCCATTGTGATACCACGCATTCACGTCACATCATTAACCCAATCACATATTCACCTACTCACACAACTACAGTATACCAGTACCTCCTGGCCCAAGTGCCGAAACTTTAACCACTGTACCACTTGCCCGGTAGCTAAGCAAAATGCCTTAAAGCAACAGGTTTGATAAGCAAGACCCTCTAAATGTAATGGCATCCAGAGGCATTTAACCAAGAGAGAAGTGAATTGACTGATAAAGCAAGCGAGAGTATCAGCAAAATTTAGACTGAAATTAAAAAGCACTTCATTTAAAGCCGGAAACCCGCACTAAAAGCACCATCAAATAGAACGCAGTTTGGAAGTGCCTTAAACTGGAAGGAAAAAATATTGAGCCATATGAGGTTGTTCAAGCTAAAGAAATCGACCGATACGGGATAAAGAAACCAGGGGAATTTAAATGAACTAATTAAAACTTCGAATAGTGCTGGAAATCTCTTTACTTTTTTGATATAATTTTTAAATTCTGGCTACAAATTCATGATCAACAATCCCTAAAACACCGTAGATCAAATTTTGCTCGATTTTCATGAACCCATTATGGAGGACATCTTGTACAAGAACGCCGTAAAATTGTTCCTTTTCCTGTCACATCCGATCCGCCATTTTAATTTTTTTTAGGGCATGTTCGTCTTTAAAGAAATTTGTAATCAATGACTCCAAAACCACTTTTAAGTAAATTAAAAGAGTTAAAATTACATTTCAGAATATAATTCCAGGTAACCTATACTTGTGTCTCACATTGATTTTCTCGACTAAATTATAAACTAAACCAAATTACCGTTAGTTTATACTAGTAAATTGCATACTAAATTGTTAATTTTCCATCAATGATAGGAAATATTTCTACAATTGATAAATCTCGAATTAAATTTGCAAATTTGAATAAAATTTTAGTGTAATGCGTTTACCGCCATCTATTATCTGGTATTAACCAAGATTAAATTAGTTTAGTTACCAATTTAAACCAAAAAATTAGTAACAGGCAGGGTTAGACTTTTAAAAATTTCCGACTAACTAAGTTGATCATTAGTTCACCCAGACATTGTTAGATGTCTCTGATATTTATAAACCAAAATCTACCCGATATTTAGTTCTAATATGCAAACTTAGTTTCGATTTATCAATTACAGATTAGAAATGTTTCGTACAATGTTAAATTTAAGTTTATATAGCAGATTTTAACTAAACATCAGATGCGGTTTGTTTTGTGACATCTTTGAACAATTGGTATGAACTAACCATCAATTTAGTTATGCTGTGTGCCTCAGGTCGATTTTTTCGACTAAATCATGATTTAAACTAAATTGCTCAGTAATTCACAATAAACATTCATAGGGGGCAGAAACATCAACAAAACAAGCTGTGCCTGACTATTCGAAATACTAAATTGTCGACTTTTCGTGGATAAAGGAAATATTAAATTAAATTAAAATAATGGAAGATGATATGAAAGTTGCATTACTTGCAAATGTTATTATAAACTACGAAATGTTTAAAAATAAAAAAAAGTGACATGTAAAAATTTGTACTCAACAGATTTGCATTTAATTCCAAATAATGACATTTGACAACTAAATTGCAAAGTTACCTTGCGAGGGGACTTTTCGTTTATAACATGCCGGCGAATAGCGTAATTTCACCTCAAAAAGTTTAGTTCATAATTTCACCAAAAAAATCAACCTGAGGAAATTTAGACAAAAAAATTGTCGTTTGAAAACACTAATTAAGAATTCAGAGAGCCATCTCTATAAAAAATGGTAAAAAAATTCGAACCATTTATATTTTGCTGACATCTACTGACATTTTGCCAAACTAAAACAAATATAACGTTCAAAATTGAACTATAAGTATTTTTCATTCATAATTTAATTTAACAGTGTAGTTAAATGTCAAAACATTCACAGAAAAAATAAATTTTGTGATGTATTTCTTCCTTAAATAGGGCGAGCTAATTAAACGTGAACCAGGTAAATTAGGACTAGAATAAGAATAATATGGAGCGTGTTGAAACTACTGGAATATTTTGCCAATAAGTTCCATGCTAAATATAATTTACTATTTCTTAACGAATTCAAGATTCTCACTTGACTTTTTATGAAGTTCTCGAACATTACTAATTTAGACTATGTAACTTAATAATTTCTTAACCGGCTTTGTATAAATTCTGATTGTTTGATGTCAATTAGGACGGTTCTGCTCATCCAGAGAGTTTGTGTTCTACGAATATCGTGTAGAATATCTAAAAATGCAAATAAAAATTGCAAATTATACAAAATATGAAAGAAAGTTTAGGAAAGAAATCCAAAGTAAAATATTAGATTACTGACTAACAAAGGGGGGCTTTGCAGGAGTGATGAGTCTAAAATAACTCGGCTTTTTATCTCCCTCTTTAGTAGAGTAAATATGGAGTGCTCGTACTGCGGAACTGGACTTACGTATTACGCAACCAGTGGTACGCTGTACCACTCACTTTAGAATAATGAATATTACTGAGCATGTTTAATAAAAACGAGACGCCTCATATTTTATGGTTCTGATGAAATTAAAATTTTTAAAAATAAAAAAAGCGCAAAATGTGACAAAGGACACAAAAAAGAGTACAATATACATATTTAAGGAGTTAAGTTTTTCGGATACTGAAAGAAGTACATCTGATCACCTTAACTCTTCATTTTTTTTCTATTTTACTAGTAGTAGGATTTTTGCTCCTCCTCCACTGTAGTATGTTTGCTCCATCGAAACGATTAAACCATCGTAATGTTCTCGCCAAGGTCAATGCTTTTCATTCACGGAAGCAATATTCTGTAATTTACAACAGTCTTAGCTTACCACAGGAATTCTTCAACTGATTTCGAGATGTCACTCAAAAATTAGATAAATTTGCAAAAGTTTGAGAAAAATTATATTTTAATTGCCACCAAATGTCCATTGGCATTGGATACCAGCGACTTCTTCCTAGAATCGGCCAGATATGTTGTAACAAAATCATCGTATACATCCGTCTATCATCAATAAAACTACACAAAGTGAAAAATTTTAAGACGCGCGCACATCATGATTTGGCAATTAATCAGCCAAAAATCATTAGTACAACGCCCTTTATCTAATTGTTTTCGTTTATCTTTATAATTGAAAATGACTTGGCAAATAATCAAATTTCATAGAATCATCCATCCTGAGAATATATAGGAATGGTAAACAAACATTCGTTCTTTGCGTGCACTTCATCCCGGATATTGCTCGTCTTGATTAATTTCAACGATGATTTTCAATTAACCAACTGTCCTATTTGCCCTCTGTTTTGTATATAAATCATAAGTGAATGTAACTTATCAGCACAATTTGTAATCAGCGAATAATAAAACTCATCAATATATTCAAGAAATTGGTACGTTCTCTTGAACGCATAGTTACGGACATAAATTTCCTCATTTCAAATCAAATCAAATCAAAATCCCCCTTCAACTGTATAACCGAGTATAAGCAAATCCAATTAACACTTTAAAAAATATTTAAATAAAACTCATCAATTCCAATCAATATAATATTTACGTAAAATGCCAATAAATTATGACATATTTCTACGATCAAGAGCAACGTGACTCGAATTGCTGTCAATCGCGCGAACTTAACAAATATTTTTTTCGCAATTGAAATTTAAAAAATTAAAAAAAAAAAAAAAAATTACCCCAGGCACCCAATTTGTAGAAAAATCAATTATAAAAATAATTTTTCGGATATCACTAGTGTGTAATTTTCAATCGCAACGGTAAAATTAGTAAATATTTTTTTTAATGATCACTCGGCACTACTTAAAGCGCAAACACACGATCACGAAATAAATAATTATATATAGGTACGATGGCGCGCGAGTACAATCATTTTAAATAGAATTTGATTTGTGCGACAAATTTACGGTCACGATTTGATTTTTTTATGAAGGTCGTGGCACACAAAAAAAAAATATTGAAGATTTAATTTGATGAGATGTATTCCGGTCCTTCACCGTCTGGTGGCAATGTACACTCGAATGCATAATCGATAATATCGTGATCAAACGCGATCGCGATACAAAAACGATTCTCTATATTGACGGGTCACGTCTTTATTTGTAAGAACTGTAAATTATTTTTCTATTGTGGTTGGTCACGTGCGCATGTTCTATTAAATATTATTGATTTGATCTATTTTCGATCGATGGTTTAGAAATATAATGTGATCGTAAACGTAATCGTTGATGCGGTGTCAATTGAAAATAAATCAGATCAGCCTTGGTATTAGAGACAACCGCGTCTAGAGCCGATTTGATGATATTTGGGTTGCATTAAGCACGTGACCATTATTGAAACATCATATCAATTCTGGACTTAAGTTTTTTTTTCGAATTAGTCGGCCGCCAGCCTTATAAAGATTTTACAATGGAATTGACTTGAACTAAATACATGTAAAACAATTAAAGCGGTACTTGAAACAATTTTTTTTTTTTTTTGCAAACCTAGAGAATTTTGTTAGCATTCAAACATCACTCAAAATAACGTAAATTATCACCAAAGACGTATCAAAGACGACCTAACTACATTAAAAAAGGCAAATTTAATTTTAGTTTGGTTTGAATACTAATTTAAAGGAACTTGAAACTATTTGAAGTCAAATTGCAATTTTAAAATTTACCTTAGGTAATAAACAATTTCTAATTTAGGTTTAAGTCCTTTTTTGGTAGAAATTTATTAGGCTTGTATCCTTCTGTCAGTAAGAAATTCCATATTTAATGTTTTTTCTGGCTTAAGTCACGTAAAAATAATAAGTATCACATACATACCAATCTCAGTGCGTACTTAAGCCATTGGCTCATCTTCCACACATTAGCTTAAGACACGTATCATTCTTAATTATTACGTTAGCTTAAGTAGCTTAACGTGTTATAAATTTTTCTCCTAAGCGTCATTATTTTTATATTTTCGTTAATTTTCCTTAATTTTTGTAGCGCACTTAAGACATAGTAGGGTTAAATTTTTTTAGGTTAGATTACGTTTTGCGGACTAAAGTTTCTTACATAACATAAAATTGTATATTAAGTCACATTATATTTACTTAAATTCCTTATGTAGTTGCACGTGGAACTTTGAGGTTAGAAAGTAAAAATGGAGCTTAAGTTATTTTTTGGCTTAAGTCACATACATACATATCCCGTTAAATTAGTAATCAAGTGAACAAAGAAACATTATTACAGTTTACTATAAATGTTAATTTGCTCTAATCATAAAAAATTTTAAAGTTTGAGACTTAAGTCAAATTTAAACTTCAGGTGAGTTTTGAGTCACATTACCTTTTCTAATGTGCTAACTTATTTTTTACGGTTAAGTCAAATTGTTCTTAGTTAAGAATTATTACACTGACTTAAGTTACATTATTCTTATGTACTAAATTTTAAATATTATCACTAATCAAATTTAGCTTGCTTCAGTAACTTGTTCCATACGTTTCGCTCAATTGATATTATTTTTACCAAACTTAAGTCATTATTTTATGACTGAACTTAAGTCATTTTTTTATTGTTAGTATAGCCATTGTGTTAAATTAAGTCAAATCATACTTTTCTAGCTCACACTCATTCACACTCAAGTTTTATCAAAATTATACATTCTTCTTCGTTCCCGGATTTTCTGTGACATTGTTCGAAAGACTGAGTTTAAGCGATCAACAGTGCGATTAGCTGCGCTTGTTCGCATCCGCTACATAATAAAGAGTAAGGACCTCACAGTTACAAACTTGCTTTCCCATTAATTGATTCGGAAACGTCAGAAAAAACCAGTTTCCATTTTCTGGCCTCCGACATTGTCTAAGAAAATACAAATTGAGCTTAAGTTATTTTCTGGCTTAAGTCATATACAAATACAGCTTAAACATGCTCAACTGTAACTACTATGCTCAACTGTAATTAACTTACTATATTAATCCTTAAAATAAGTTGATCTTAGTTTGTGCCCATCATTTATAGATGTCTCTAGTATATATAGCTTGACACTTTTATATTAATATCGGAATCCTGAGCTAAGTCTGTTTTACTTAAGTTACATTCCTCAAACCGAAGTCAGCCTATAACAGAAGTCATACTTATTTTATCCTTAACTAGTCATTTAACAATCTCCATAGTGACGTCATTTAAGTCACATTAAGTCGTAATACCATAAGTGAAGTTTCCTTATGCCGACTTAGGAATATTATTATTTAAGTCAAAAGTATTATCAAATGAATATTAAATGTTGCTCAAGCTAATAGCTAAAGTTTTTATGTTGTAACATAAGGTAACATATAATGAATGACAGCTTAAATCATATGGTCAATTTGCTTAAGCCATAAAATGCTTCCTCGTCGCAGGGACGAGTATGGAACGTATTGCGAATAACTTCATTGCAAATAATTTCTTTATTTTCAATTGATAAATTAAAATTATTTATTATACTTAAGTAGTCTAAACCAATCAATTTCGGTAAATCGGTTAATCTTGTGACTTAGTTAGTCAAATAAATTAGGCGTGTTTAAATTTCATTAACTAACAATAATTTCAATTTTCACGGATCATATAAAGTTTTAAGTACGTAAGCCCCTTCCATCGTTTGTAGTGTGAAGTTACATGATTTTACCTTCCTTATGTCATATTGCTCTAAGCAAAGTGACTGTATGCCGACTTAAGTTACATTATTTAAGTCAAAACATTAGCTTTACTTCTATCCATATAAGTTAGTTCAACCCTGAAATTGTTGGTAATACACATTTCGGTGCATCACCGACGTCCGAAACGACAGTTTTTAAAAGGTTCTATACGCATGGTTCCTTGTTAGCCTGCTAAGTTTGTGACCTCTACAACCCAGACGAAACGATTTATCTTGTAGAGAAACAAACTTAAGCTTCTTCGATAAATGTGACGGTCTTACAAATATTTGGTCGAATGTAGTCTATCATAAAAACACCTAAGTTCAGCCTCTTAGACCAATTTGGATTGGAGAACTCAGTCTAATTTGACCTTGATTTTATTGAAATAAGAAATAGATTGGATTTGCTTTATGAAAAGTTTGGAAAATATTTTACAAAAGCAAAACTGGTAACTAAGCAAAAATTTGCTCAATAGTTAGACTACTTAAAATTCAGGAAGAGCTGTAAGTAATTTATCAATATTTGACAAAATATTGGAACAAATACTAACTAATCAAGATAAAATATGATTTACTTATTAATATTGAGTGTACAAATAAGTCTCCGCCGTTCGACAAAAGATGGCGCCACCAGAAAGTTATGGTTAAAATTGCTCGATGTAAAACGACATAAGGTTGAACATCTGTCAACAACATAACCTTAAAATATTTGCCATTTTGTATCAGCGTTATATATTTCTTTTCTTGTGAAAATATACAGTTTTGAGTCGAATAAGCATCTTTTGCTGGAACTTTTAATTTACTTCTTTAATTTGAAGAAATCTGCAACTGAAGCAAATCGTTTGCTGTTAGAACCTGCCTTAAGTGAGGGAAGTTGTCGTAGCAAATCACCATGAATGTCTGGCTTAAATCACTTATCTATGTTCAGTTAAAACGACAGTTATGCCCAGAACAGATTGCAGGGATAATAAAAATAAAAATTTAAAAAAAATAATAATTAGCCATACATTAAAAATCTGTGCATAGTTAAGCTAATATTTTTAAGTTAAGCCATATAACGAAAATTAATTTAATTTAAGTTTGTATAAAGCTTTCGGTAAGGGTTAAATCTTTACCACATAGTGAGAGTTTAACAACATAGTTTAATCTATATAAGAGGTACTTAAGTTCTAGATGAATAGGTTTCTAGAAATGATTTAATTATTAATCACTAATAACATTTCTTACCGTCTTTTACAACAAATATTTACTCCAAACCGATATTCCAGGCGTTTATAATAATCCGAACGTCATGGGCAGGCGCACCAAAATAAATAATCCACTTTACCACTTACCGAGTCAAAAATAAATTATACCAAAATTAAAACACTTGACTCGTTGTTAACACTTTTTACCATAAATAAATATTTTCCAAAAAACAAAAACCAAACACCAAAAATTTCTTATATATTTTCACTCCATATAGCTACATATGTATATTCCAAACTATGTATTATTATATTCACTGTTAAAACAAAACAAAAAAAAAATAGTAAATAAAATTACACACCACACTGTATAGTAATTAAAATCCTCTATAAATCATAAAACAAGTGAAAACCACTGTAATAGCAAAAAAAAAATGGCGACCGCACATTAAAAAAAATTACTAATCGTTTTATAGGCAAAATAAATTTCTTTTGCACCGATCGATTAATTTACTCTATCGATAATTTATTTAAAAAGAAAAAACCATCGCGTATAAAAAGTGAAAAAAAAACAAAATCGCGTTAATCCATACCCTACGATCGTAAAGTTATGCTAAGACTAAATTAAGTTCGAACAAAAAGCTACAAAGAAAACACAAAAATAACAGATTGAGAGAGAATTTATAATAAAATTTACTACTCAAAACAAAAGCAAAACTTGTACAATCGAAGAGAATATTAAGCTTTTTGTGTAAAATTAATGGAATGTACGCGCTCTGCTTATTTTGATTTTGTAAAGAATGAGACGTAAATTAAAATATGAAGCGATAAAGAGAGGCAACGAAAGAGAGTAAAAGAGTTGCGCGATCAGTTAGCTAGCGGGGCATGGAATTTAAAATTGGAATTTTTGACTACAAAACAATAACATAAACAATGTACACACAAGCAAAATTATGTACAAAAACGAATCAAAACTATTATACGATACACAACAAGAGTAAGAAAAATTGTTAAAAAATCGTGCAATGAATAAAACTAATAAACTATAATGCAACAGGTAAATCAGTACTTTTTCGGTTGTTTTTTTTCTCGTAAAGGTAAGCTCGTTGGATAATTTTCTTTATGAGTTATAGGTAAATTTTAAACTGTTGTACTATTTATTCCGTTTAGACTTAAGCCAACTACACTGTTGTAAACGTCAACTAGTTTAAGCTAGCTTAACTTTTATATTCCTATGAATATTTATAAAACACTTTTAAATGAAACCGTCATTGTGGTATAATTTAATTTTATTAAGGTTTAAATTGTTGTACTAGGTTCTATCTATACCTATTACCATCTCGTCTAATGGTTTTGTAAAGCCGAAAGTGAAAAAAGTGATAAAAAAATGGATTGTTGGTTTGACAGTTGTATAAACAAATCGTACAATATTGATCAATATTCGACATGTTCAGCCTTGTTGTTAAATTATGAACGCACCCCATATTCTCATCTGTCAACACTATGATATTGAAATATAGTTTTTTATTTAGTATCACTGCTAATAGGTTATGGGCCCAGGTGCCACGTTAATTAAATTTGTAATCATCGTGATTATTTTAAATCGAAAATACATTTGTTGTATAAAATTAAATTGTTAATTGTTTAAGCAAGAAATTGGACTTTGAATTTAATCGCGTTTCATATTGATTTTACATTTGTTGTAAATTTTTTATTGTCATCAACACGTTTTATGAGAAGTAGATGTGGTCTTTTGCTATGCAGAATTATTTCGTTATAAAAAAAATGGCATAAGTGTATTAAGAAGTCTCGAGATGATGATAAAATGCCAGAGGAAAAAAATGAGGACATGTTACGTGAATCAAAATCGACGTTCTGAGTGTGGAAATATAACTTTTTATTCACATTCTCAATTGTAATTCAGCTCTTGAAATATGGGAAAAATTCAAAAATTTGTACGAAGACCGTGGTATATTAAGAAAAATTACGTTATTGCAAAACATGCAAAATTACATCGACGAGATAACCTCAATTTCGTCCAAATTGTTTAGCTTTGGATACAAAATAGATGATGACTGGTTGGCTGCAATTATGTTGGCAGGTTTGACAAATGAATTTAAACTTCTTGTTCTGAGTTTTGAGGCAAGTGAAACCATCAACGCAGATCACATTAAAATGAAATTACTTGACACACAGTACGTATCAAAGTCAAACGAAAGCAGTAAAAATTCATCGAAACATAAAAATCGTCACACTGGTATAGTATAATTTTTTATGAATGTGGTGGTAAAAATCACAAGAGTTTTGAATGCAATAAGATCAAATAGAAGCAGAAGTCATCGTCGAATGTTAAAAGCAATAAAAGTGAATCAGCTAAAAGAGCATTTGGTGTATCTTTATTCTCACAATCAAAATCATCCGAATGGTTTTTAGACGGTGATGCGTCGAGTCACATGACGCCTGATGCAAATTTATTGAAAAATCAAAGATCAACTGAAGCTGGTGAAATAGTGGCAGCAAATGATATGAAGATGCCAGTGAAATGTGTCGGTGAATCTGTTCTATTAATGCAAAATGAAATAATACCATGTAGAAGAAGTCCTACATGTTCCCGATCTGTCTCCTAATCTTTTATCGGTCAGTAAAATTGTCGAAAAAGGAAATAAAATAGTGATGGTGGTAAAATTTATGACAAAAATGGTGATATATTTGCACAATGTCAGTCACAGGATGGTGTATAGAAGATTTCAACCTTCACTGATAAATGTATGTCGTCAAAATTAAAAGAAAGTAGTGCACAGACGTTTCGGTCATGTAAATTACAAAACACTTTGTGACATGCATAATATAGTAGATGGAATGATGTTCGAAAATGATGAAATCATGAAATGTGAAGTTTGCGCAATGAGCAAGCAATCGCGCCTCCCTTTCAAGCTTAGTGGTAAGCGTTCAGATGACGTGCAAACTACTCACAAGTACTTGTATCTACTCGCAGCTACCCATGCTCAAATGGTGGTGTAGATGTTGAAAGTAGTTACGCATAAAATTAACGGTAGGTATTTTGGTTCAAAAAATTCTAATAGATGGCTTTGTGAGGGGTAAGCTATGTTGAAATGTCAGGACAAACAATATTTTTTGTTTACTTCTGTGAAATACCAAGCGATTTTTGACATATTCTTCTTTTCGGCCGGCGTGTATCATAATCAAACCGTTGCCTTCATTATAAGACCAGTTCTTACTCTTTTTTGAGATTTTATTGTGAATTTTAGTTAAAAAAAATAATTTTCCAAAATAAGACGACAGCAAAATTATACACATAGCTAACTTTGTACACAAAAAAGGTTATGTTTTACTTCTGTCATAGTTTTAGCTCGTTCCATTGGTTATCTACTTGCAAGTACTTGTGAGTAGCAAATTTGTCCCATTGGAACGCAGCTAATGAAACTTGTTTGTCTGTAAGATAAGATTTTTGATGACTTTGGCAGTTGAAAATGATTTGAAAATACATCAAATGGACGCTGTTACTGCTTTCTTACAAGGTGACATTCATGCAGATGTGTATATTGAGCAACCGGAATGTTTTAATGATGGAACGAATAGAGCATGCAAACTGAATCGAGATAACTTGATGTTATTCAGTTTGCCACTGTACTGCATTATCATTTCTTTAAATTGAGAATAAAACAGATACACTTCTCATCAGAATATCATTCGATACCCTCCAGTTGAGAACAAAATCGATAATTGACAAGAAACACAAACTTCCCCAAATGAGGAATTTTCTTATTCTTACAAAAGTGGAAAATTCCTCCAAAGGAGGAGAGTTGCATCTAAGTTAGTGGCCATCAAAAATTCAGGGTCAATTCGTTGAATTTGGACAAAAACATACCAAATCCCGTACCTCATTAACTAGGTTCACTAACTTACGCCTGACAACCCTAATTTGTGTTCGATTAGTATGAAATTCTGGGGCGGTATGTTGTACCATCACTTCAAATCGAAAAAAGTCGCAATTCGAAAAAAGTCGAATCGAAGAAGTGAAAGTTGTATTATTTATGCTTTTCGAAAATGATACAACATACCGCCATTCGACTTTTTTCGAATTTCGATTCGAAGTAATGGTACAACATACCGCCCCTGATGAGGTTACGGGAGTGTAATTTGACAAGATTTCCATATGTGTATTAATTAATGACAATCCTTATAACAATAAGCATCCTTAGGCAGGATTACGACAGTGGTGACGAATATTAGAAAATTTCTAGCGTAAAACTAATAATTGTTTTTTTTACAAATAAGAAATACAAATCGAAAATGGATGTCAAAATTAAAGAATTCATTAAGATGATGATTGAAAGACGGGCAAAAGCCGACTAAAGACAAGCTAAAACTAATCCGATGACGATTGAAAGCCGTGCTAAAGCCGAGGTAAGAGCAAATGTTCAAATAATATTGCTGCATACAAATGTATCAGACCGCTCTGAGAAATTTGTATGCTGCACTGCGACGTTCTGACGTTCGAATTGTGGTACCAGCGATCCGAAACTACATATCGTTATTATCGAGGCAGCCACGACGAGAGCACCCCAGTAAGAGGATTTACTGACCGAGAAAATCTCTAAAGCCGACTATCAAAAGTTTGCCATTACGATTTTGCCATTCAGAAAAGACTCCCCTTTTTAGTCAAAATCAAGATTCGGGATACTAGATATGGACAGCATGAGAATAATTGACTTCGTATGGGATGCTGGAAGAGGGGTCCTGAGCTAAAGTAATGTCCAGATGCAGGCGTCTAATAATTGACCACCGAGAAAAGCTATCACCGAATGCACAAACAATTACCCGGGTTACCCAAGTTTTGAATTTTGGAACCTAAAGAACCGGAACAGGGACTTAGAGCTCTAAATCTCTCGGATAAGTCAAGAGCAATCAAGAAAGGGGCAATCATTGAAAAATGTAATGAAGTTAGTACGACAATAAGAATGAAAACAATAAGAGTGAGAAAACTGGATTTAGCGTAGGCAACGGATTATGGAAATTTAATGAGACAACACTTAACATTCTATTGGTGACCAACCGGTCATTTCTATTTTTTTTTATTGGTATCGGTGAAAGGCACCGCAACCTACGGTTGTCCAGTTGAGGCCATTCAAATTCTTTGGTCAAAGGCGGGAAGACACCCAACGTTTTTTTATTTTCGGTCAAAGGCGGGAAGACACCCAATGATTTTTATTTTCGGCTAAAGGCGGGAAGACGCCCAACCCAGTTATAACAGGTGGCAGGTCATTAGTAAAATTATATAACGGCGGGAAGACGCCCAACATTCATTTTAGTTAACGGACGCCCAACATTTACGGACCGGCGGGCAAGGATGCCGCAACATTACAGGGTGACCTAACCAAAGATCTAAAGGTACAATTTTGTTTTTATTATTATTTTTTTTTTATTTAAAGTAAACTTCATTTCAATTCATATTTTCCATTTTCAAACATTCAATTTATTTTTCCAATTTTGTTCAATTTTTTCAATTTGTTTTTTTTATGTGTAATCGAGCGCCATAACGGTTGTTTGGCACGAATAGGAAGGGAGGCACATTGGTTTCGCCCTCAAAATTATTCACATTCGGTGACCATATTTTAGTTTGATTTTTTTCGACCATTTATAGCTTGATTTATTTACTTTTGCTCCGGCATTTTTCATGGTTTACCCTTTTAGTTTGATTATTATTATTTTTTTTCATTTTTATCCCTCCTTCCGTCTCTAATTTTTTTCCGTTGGACAATTTTTTTTTGTATTTGCATAAAAAAACAGCACTGCGTATGATTCCTGGCATTCGGTTTTATTTTTTGTTTCTCATCGCTCTCACTTTATTTTTGTTCCGTTACTAACCTGGTTCTTTTACCTACTTTTGTTTTGTTTTTTTTTTGTAATAAGATGTAGTACTAAACTTTTCCCCGATCGGTATGTTGGGAGAGGAATCCTCATTTCGTGTAGGTTCCATAGTAGGTTCCATAGTTGCAGGTTCTTCAGCAGACATTGTACTTGTCATTCGGAGAGATCCGGGGAGATCCTGAGTGGACGCACCCGGTTATTATTATTGCATTTATTTCGCTTCCTCAAATTTTGGCCTACACAATTTCGGCGTAATTCCAGTTTTTAGTTTGCTTTTTTTTTATTCTGTCCCATGGTGTAGGCCAGAAGCACGCAAGCCTCAATTTCATCACGACCCAAAACCCTGAAATCTAGTAGGCAAAATCGACGTGAGGGAGGCCTCTGCGTGCTTAGGTAAATCTTCAGATTGGCGCCGTGCCACCCGTAACAAAATTTTAAAAGATTATTGGAGCGCTTACTAGAAAGATTATATTGGAGAATGTGTCTTGTTTATTTAGATGATATTATTATGAATATTATGCGACGATATCATTGTGATATTGTTGAGAAAAACCTTCGAAGAGCACGTGAGAAACCAAAAGTTTCCGAACGAGTCCAATACGCAGGGTTCAAATTAAGACCTAAGAAATCTTCACTCTTCAGAACAGAGGTAAAGCATTTGGGCCACAAAGTAACGGTCAATGAGATTCATACAGACGAAGCAAACATATCAACAGTATTTGAATGGCGAAGATCCTTGGATTACATGTACCTATATTATTCTAGCCAGAATTTATGAAGAAGAACAAGCCATTTGAATGGAAGGAAGAACAAGAGAAATCATTCGTTGAATTATGGAAACGATGAAAGTGCTACCCATGAGGAAACGATTTTGCTGTTTAAAACATCCTAGTAAAGTTACCCGACTCCAGCCGAAAAAAATTGATATTGCAGATTCAAACTAATCAAACGAAAATGACAGCCGAGTTTTGTCGATAGCATCCTAGCCGAAAAATGTCGATAATGCAGATACAAATTTTATGCCGGAAAGTAATTATTTATATCGGAAATTGTTATTTTGTTCTTCCTAAAAACCAACTAAAAAGTTTAAAATAAGAAATGTTCATTCGAAAGAATTAAAACATGTTTGGGGAAATAAGATGTGAAATGTATCAATAGTTACGAACCAATAGTTAATAATTTTAAATCTAATCTAATAATTATCATTTAAAGGTCAATTTTCATGTGGATGAATCCGGGAAAACTCGATTGAATAAATATATCGCACACATAAAATTTGAAAATTTCTAAAAATTTACCGTTTCAAATGTCATGGCTGGAAATAGATTCAAATGAAAGGTCTAAAAAACATTTTCGACATAAAATTTGTGCCTGCATTATCGACATTATTCGGCTTTTGTTTAATCTTTTGTCATATTGAATCTACATTATCGACATTTTTCGGCTGGGTATTTCTGTGCATTTTTTAACAATTTTATATGTTTTATTCAACCGAATTTTTGCGGTTCCCAACAAGAAAATTGACCTGAATTTTTATTAAGGTGTGAGCATCAGTAAGATCTTCCATTTGAATCTATTTTCAGTCATGACACTTTAAACAATCATTTTTAAAAAATTTCAAATTTTGTGTGTGCGATATATTCAATCGAGTTTTCCCAAACTTCCAACTTTTAAATTGGCCTGAAATAATTTCCAGGTGTAAGCATCATTAAGTCCTTTCATTCGACGGACTTTTCATTAAACGGTAAATTTTTAGAAGTTTTGTGTGTGCGATCAATCTATACAAATTTGGCCTGAAATTTTTGACGCAATAGAAGACAATAGAAAATTAAGTGGAGGCTATGCCGGAATTAATAAAACGTTTTCAATGTGTAGCAGTGAAAGGACCTACACAAAAAGCCGAGGCACATTGCAACTTTAGAACATCGGTACAGCAGCTATAGTAGATGTCATAATTAACAACTGGATTAGTCGCTATTGAGTTCCGATGGAAAATCACTCGCACCAATCCTCAATCAGATTGTATGGTGTGAAAGTTTAATAGTACACTGGAGAAATATTTCACAAAGGTTGTGAATAAAAATTTGTGCGATACACAATTGCTCCTCACCTAATGGCTTATCGATCAGCAGTACAAGATTCGGAAGTTGTATGGTCAATATTACTTCGATAAAATGCAAGAAGAACTTGATGGCATGCACAAATTTGTAGAAGAAAAAATTCGGTTAGCAAGCGATCGAATGACGGCATGAAGTAGTAGCATTAAACGTAGTTTTATAACAGTTTGGCGGTATTGCAGATTATAACAGAATAAGCCTGAGACAGGCTGTATATAGATACGGATGCAATGAACACTAGAGTTATGTCATTCTGCCATACCACACTTTGATTCTTTCGTCGTGATTCTTTCCTCGTTTCCTTCCCCTTTCCCAACAAACTCTTTTTAGTTTGTGGGTAAAAGGGAAAGAAACGAGGAAAGAATCATGACGAAAGAATCAAAGTGTGGACTGGCGGATTCGCGAGATACAGTACGCGAAAGTGACCCGTACGAAAAATTATTAGGGACGTTTTAAGTGAGATAAAAATGTGTGGTTTAGTGTAAATTGTGGAAAGTGAGTTAATAGTAAAAATTATTTGTTGTTTTGGTTTTAAGTGTTAAGTAATTACTTGGAAAACTATTCTAAGATTATTTTCAGTATTATCAGGAATATTCCGGAAGAGGTGTCAATTAATAGTGTTTTTGTACACTGCCAAATTTATAACTGTATTTACAATTCAGTAATACGAAATTATGCAATGAAATGTAATAAAGAAATAAACAAGTAAATAAAGCAATTCATATCTAGGTAATATTTTTTAAGGGAAATAATTTAAAGATCGAATTTAACTAACCTTGAATATTAGGCGTTAGCAAAAAGTTAAAGTATACTTACACAGTGCGACGTTAAATAAGTTGAATAACAATATGATGAAGAACATCATATATGCAATACCATTACGTCCGTCTTACACATTTTTTTCCAAACACATTCTTGTACATTTTAATTTTAAGTTTCATTCCATTTTAACTCTCAAAATATATTTACTTACATGTTTATTTGGATTTTAATTTTCTACGTAAAATAACATCTCAACCGTATACAAAATACGCCAACAACTATCTATAAATAAATAGAGAAATTCAACAGATCTTAGTTAATAGAAAAATATGATCGATCGCGAACAGATCGAGAGAAATTACTTAGCACGCGTAATTGATGAAATTTATTGGTCGAGACTCGAGAGGCATATTGAAGAGTTTCAGGTGGATGATAATTTTTAAAAATTATACAAGAGATTTAAAGCTATATATAGAATTTAAAACGCGGCTATATGTATGTTAAGCGTCACTGAAGTATATTCTTATTAATTTAATTAAGCTTAAGTGTAATGACTTTAATATTTTTTATTATACTTTTTTCTAAGAAAGTAAATCTTTTATGGATCAAAAGTTTAAGTGGAATTCTTGGTTTAGAGAAAATATATGGACACGATGAAAGCGAATTCGTAAAATGTTTAATGATTTCCTCTGTACACACACAAGTAAGACGCCCAACTTCCCTTTCATATATAAATAAACGAGGTGCGGTACCCAACAAAATCAATTTATATTCTGGTCGTTCGATGCGGTTGAAATATTTGTTGAAAATTCATATAATTGGGTTTTTAGTTCTCGCCCACTCTCGATGCAACTATATAAAGTATAAAAACCTAAAAGATGCAACACAGAAATTTATCGAAACGTGCAGTTGAATTTATAGCACGTACTCATTGATTATACACAACATCACTATTATAATCTTATTATGCTCATTATAGAGATGAATTATTTTTACAATTAATAGATTTCCTGTATAATTATTGGATTCGAACTAGTTTAATGTACTCGTAAACATAAAAAAGAAAAATTTTCATACTGGTATGAGTTTGCCTTGGACTGTTCAACTGAAATGACAGAATTCCGCACTCCACATTTTGTCCAGCTATATAAAATTTGGATAATATAGAAGCATGTTTACAATCAGATATGAGATATTCATTATCATTGTCCATATGTTGATCAATTCTGCTCACTAATTAATTTGTTTTGTCCACCTAGCTAATGTTTTATATCCTTAACGGTACGATTTTTATTCAATATCTTGGGTTGAATTATAAAATTATACGTAAAACAACTTCAAATACAAGGAGGAAAACCACTTAACTTTGTTTAATACCACTTGAAGTTTCTCGTTAAACCATAGATTTGCAATGTGCTATCTTCTTCCAACTCTTTAACCCTCATCGGCCTACGAACTGGTTAAGTGTCAATTGTACTCCTCTTTGATATAAGCTTTGATTGTTATTAAAACCTTTCGGGGCCTTCTACATTACCTTCCGTTAATAGCACCAAGAATATAAATCCTGATACAAATGACAAGAAATAGTGTCCTCCATTCGGGACCATTAATTTGACGCTTGCACAATAATCTCAGCGTAATTTGGATGGCTATGCAACTGAATGATCAGCAGATATTCCGCCACTTCAAAGGGTTCAAAACAAATGGTATGCTATTTCTCCAGGCGGGTCAAGGACGAAGTCAGAAATTGTAAATCAACTTACTCCCAATGGAGTGAATTCAAAACAAAAACTAAAAAAGGCGAATCTATTTAGATCTTGGCCTTAAAAGCCCTCGTTGCCGGTCAAAGAGACAGATTTTCTCAAATACTCAGGTTTGTTACTTGATGTCCAGAACAATCGTTTAGTGGAACCACTATCCTCGGGTACATGGTTACACAGGGTATTTGCAGACAGTCAAAAGTCCTTGATCCTTATTGCACCCACTCAGAGCACAATGTTGCTTCACCAAAAGCAAAGCAAAATTTAATTTAGATCTTCAAAATTAATCAAAGGAATCACGCATCCCAACTAGACCTCTAAAGTCAACAAGAACTGGTCTAATCATCAACCTACTCAATCGTTTCATGACCAATTCGTTATCTCGGAAATCACTAGGAAGAGGGTGCTGTTGGTAAAGGAGAAGCCATACAAAAAATCAAAAAAAAAATCAACGTAACTTTAAAAAAATTATGTTTGCGATAAATGCCGTTTCTGTGCTTTCACAAATGGAAAAATTAATTTAAATTAAAAAATTTAACGAAGCTTCGTGATGAATACTCGCTTAATAAAAATTATTGGACCGGAATTTTTCGTTCGGTGAGTTCACGGAACGGGATTATTTTTTATCCAACTCTTCAGCCAATCAAATCTTTCATATTCAACTAAACCCCGCCCAATTTAATCCAGCTTTAGTTAAAATATTTCCATCTTTTGAGCAATAATCTTAGTCGTACCAACATAGTAACAAAAAATAACCGGAAGTATGAGCAATAATTTTGCTCAAATATTTGTTGTTATTGTTTATTTTTGACTTTTTTGAATGAATTTGTTAGGTTATCGCCTTAGATAATTTTATTTAAAGTTATTATATAAAATAAATGAAATAAATATGCGAGATGCATTTAAGTGAAACAATTAGGATGAGAACCAAAAATTTTATTTTGTTACAAACTGTTGGGCTATAAATTATTTGATAATTTATAAATTGTGATGTGTGTATAAAACCGAATATTGTGTATTTGTAATCCACAGACATACGTTTATTCGATTAATTTAAAATAAAGCTCCATCTAATCGTAAACAAAGCAGAAATTGCAAACAAAAAATACAAAACAACAGTAAACATATCGCACATCCTCTTAAATACTGTCAACACAAAAAAACAGTTTTGAGATAAATGCATTTTATTTTTTTTTAATTGCTAACGTTACTGTGATGATGCTGGTATTATTCATTATTAGCTTTATAAAACAAATAATCAAGTATAGCAATTTAAAATGCATTTATCACAAAATTGTTTTTTGTGTTATGACATTTTTTTAAAGGATGTGCGATAGACAACCGTAGACAAATTTTTTGAGCAAAAGTTGGTAAAAAAAGCCAGCTTTTTTTTTATCTCATTCCGTGAACCCACACTCAAACTTAAAAAAAATTCTATCGTTCTATCTAAAAATAAACCGCAAACAATAAATAACTTCATTATAACAAATAGCTGTCATTCAATGTCCGACAATATTTACGACATAAGTCGGAACCAGTCAAGAATAAAAACTTAACTTAATAAAAAAAATAAGAATGCCATATTTATCATTTCAATGTTACTCTACCAACATTGAGCCTCGCCACACTTTGATTCTTTGATCGTGATTCAATAATTTCAAAAAATCAATCGCCGTCCACATTTGCTTTCTTTGCGCATTTCTTTTTTATCTATAGCCTAGTACTCAGTTCGATTTCACGTGAAATTTCCATACGATTTTACCAAAGTGAAATTAGAAATAGTTTTCGTTTTGTAGTACTCAGTTCTCCAACGAAAAAACCAAGTGTGTTCAATACATCAAAGATGGCGCGCATAAACTCTCCAAATTATTTTCATGTGAAAATAATGCCTCGGCACATTATTTTCACGCGAAATTTTGACATTTGTTTGTTTTTGGCAAAAAGCAAATTTTTTAATACCACAAATTCATAAATTTTAATTAAAGTCAATTTAATTTAAATTATTTACGTAAAATAAAGAAATTAATTTATGCATGTCTACAAATTTATACGTTAAAATTAAAAATTCTCCAAATAAAATTTCATTTCTATTTCACGCGAAAATAAATAGATTTTTGGAGACCGCGTTAAAATTTCATTTCACTTTGAACTGAGTACTAAGCTTATAGCTAGGTATTCAGCTCGCGCTAATGGTGTTATGATACTGGCTAGTTTTCAAGTGCTGTAATGTGCTGTAAAACTATTAAGGCGAAAAAGAGAAAGAAGTAATTTATTTCGTAGAGAACACTATGCGCATTTATTTTGACGTTCTGAAAATAAAATAAAATATCTGTGCAGCGTGCGCTGCAATATTTTGTTTTGAAATATGTTCGTGCTATACACGTATACACAAAATCACACTACTAAAAAATGACTATACGTCAAAAATAATAATTAAAGTTGATTTATTTTTTATAGATTTGCCCAATTTAAACTGCTGTAAAAGTAAGCTATATCATTTGTTGCTGAATTTATTTCTATTTTTTGTTTATATGTTGTATTCACTTATTCTTTTAAGTGATTTGTACTTACATTACTTGTCCTACTCTACATTCATTTTTAATCACATGAACAATGTGATAAACTAGTCAGTGTCATAACACCATAAGCTAAAAAGTTTGTGTAGAGATAAATTTTAACCGTTGTTTTATTTCTTCTACAACAAACAAAAATATTGTTCGATCGACTATTTAATAAGTATTTTTATAAACATTTAAAATTAACAGTTAAAATTCCCGTTTTGGCTTCCTTTTTCCACTTTCTAAAATTTCTGTATCCACTTTTTCGTAGTCAATCAAGTATTCTTCTTGATATTCGAAACTTTCATAATCTATAGAATTATTTAGTTCATCCATTTAAAAAAAATAGTTTTCACGTTCTGCTGTCAAAATTTATCTCAATTTTATCGTTCTAGGCAGATAAATTGCTGCGAAAACGTTTGTAGAGTTTTCACTAGCGCAGTCTATATGCGAATGAGATAACTTCAAACTTTTCGTTTCAGCTGCGTACCGCATCTGCGAAATCGCGAGCTAAATAGTTTTTTGTTATTTCGCTAGCTAAATTTTACGTCAAATTTGCATGTAAAATTTATCTTAGCGCGAGCTGGATTACGCACCTTATGTGCGTAAAATTATGTTTTTTGATTTATTCGTATTGTAAAAAATGTTTATTATTTGCTGCGAAAACTGCTTCCTTGGTTGAAAAAATATATTTTTTGCACTCGAAGCAAAAATTAAACTAAATTTAACCCAAAAATGACAAATAAACAAGGAGGTGTCCTTGAAAAAATTATTTTTGTTGTTGTGCGAGAATCAGTTGAATTAAAAAAAATTTTGCTGAAAAAAGAATCAAGAATTTCCCCGCCAAAAAATTAGTTTGTTGTTGAAGGGGAAGGGAACGAGGAAAGAATCACGACTAAAGAATCAAAGTGTGGAACCACGGATTGCGTATCAGAAACGTACAGTTTACGAAGACTTGCTATTTCTCGCTCGAAAATAAGAAAAACTTTGTTGATGTGTTGAGATTTGTTGTTGTGTTTTATATACAGCAGAAGAAGATAAATTTTTGATGCTGTAGGCAGCCATATTTATTTTGCGTACATTTTTTTGTTTACTATTTTATTTATTAAATACAATTATTTTTATATTTTTTCAGATTCTGTGATTAGTTTTAATAATGTGTGATAGGACATTTCACAATAAAACAGCTGTTTGTACACGAATAGCTGTCACTTAAGATTACTATTTTTGGATGGGTGGAATGTCAAAATAAAAGAAAAACAATTGATTTCGTCAAAAATGCTTATTTTTTTTATTAGGTTTTTATTCCTGACTGGTTGAGGCTATACTCCTTACGACAACTTATGACCCAATCAGTCAGGAATAAAAACCTAATAAGAAAATAAGAATTTTTGACGAAATCAATTGTTTTTCTTTTATTTTGACATTCCACCCATCCAAAAATAGTAATCTTAAGTGACAGCTGTTCGTTTACAAACAGCTGTTTTTTAATGTGAAATGTCTTTTAGAGAAATTTCATATTTGTTCATGTTGTTATCTAATTTTATATAAATGTTTCATATTTGTAAATGTACACATACATAAAATGCGTTTACATCACAATGGAAAAAGGAAATAATCTAAACTAAATTAAAGTATTTTAGTAGTAAAATAGCGTTTACACCAATAGCATGCAATTAACAAACTAATTTTTAACAAAATTCACCAAAACACTATTGTTACTTTACCACAAATTATTAAAACTTATCACAGAATCAGAAAAAAATTGAAATAATTTTATTTTATAAATAAAATAGTAAACAAAAAAATGTATAAAATTAATATCAAACCGCATCAAAAATTTGTCTTCTTCTGCTGTATATAAAACACAACAACAAATCGTATTTTTAAGTTTTTCTTATTTTCGAGTGAGAAACAGCGCGCACTATTTTTTTTTTAAGTGACAGCTATTTAACGAAGGGTTCGTTGGGTTTCTTACATGAAAATTTAGATTGACTGGGAAATGCTATACAACAATGAAATGCTATTTATCATATTCTTATTTTTTTATTAAGTTAAGATTTGTTCCTGACTGGTTCCACTTTTAATATGGCTGGAATGCCATTAAAAATTAGTGTCGCCTTAATTTTTAATTATTTTAAATTGTATATATAATTTTTTATGGCCCATAAAACGAAGTCAAAATGACAATTCTCAAATTCAACATACTAGATGACAAAATAATTTATGTATATGTATTTTTTTTTTATTTTAATTCGGAGATATCTAGTGTTCAGCACTGGTTTCAGAATGTTATTTTAAAATTTTAGTTTTCACGTCTAAACAGTCTAAAAACAGATCACGATATAATATAAAGAATAATTAACTCATATCAAGCATTAGCATATCGCTTTCTGTGGTTGGTAATGTCGACTGGGGGGACTGGCAGCCCTGACATGACGGCGGGAAATTGGCTTTGCCTCCGTTTTAATTTTCAAATACACATATGTATATCGATTTTTAAAACGAAAATTACCACTCATTGAGTTTCATTAGGTTTGCACTTACCATTTTAACCGTTCATTAGCCTTTATGTTTACAACCACATACCCGGGTATGTTTTTAATTTTAAAAATTAAAAATTTCTACGATTTAGAGGTCGTATCGTCTTGAAATTTTCAGTAGCTTTCTAATTATTTATCCTTAACTAGTTTTTATTTTTTTTTTTGAGAAAAATCAATCGGAAAATGTGTTTGGAATTTTTTTTTAGAAATAACCCTTACCTTTGACAACCAACATACCCAGGTATACAAGTACAATTTAAAGTAATATATAAAGAAAAAAGGAATCATTAAGGCAAAATTGAGCATTTATTTAGTAATTATTTATTTTAAAAAAGGAAATATAAATATAATAAATTCATTCGAGAAAAGTACAAAATTAAATTAATTCTGACATTGAACGCAACTGGTGACATTCAAAGAATGCTGCACACAGACTGGGTTTTTACAGTTTCCACAGAGTTTACGTGTCGGTCTTCTTTTAGAGCACAGGTAACAATTCCCTTTATGTGTAATTCGACCAGTAGCATCACGTTCTTGTAGAGCGGAGGACGAACTACCTAAAAGATGGCTAGATATAAATTTCAATGTATGGCCCAACATAGCTTCTATTCCATTTTTTGTGGAAAAATGACGGGTAATTTGAACATTATTGGAACGTTCCAGTTTTTAAAAACGTATTGTTTTCTTTATAAATTATAAATGCCGCTAATGCTGCTATATCCAATATGTTGTAAAAAAATGCTTGCGGCCATCGGTTAGTTCTTCTTTTACACGAATATTCGCGAAGCATTTTATCCATATTGTCGACTCCGCCCTTAGTCCTATTATAATCCAATATCATAGTCGGTTTATTTGCCGAGCCTTGAATTTCTTTGTCGTAATGCATAGTTGATAAGAGAACAACAGCTTTGTTCTTCTTTGGAAAGTAGGAACACAATGTGATATTGTTGCTGAATCCAAATACAGATGCTTGAACAGGTCGAGGTTGGCCTTTCACAATAAGGAAATTTGGAGGTATAAAACGACGTCTTTTATTAACCGTGCCTAGTATTGATAGGTTAAAATCAAGCATCAAACTAGAAGCTAGATTATAAGTGGTAAAAAAATTGTCGCAGGTTATGTTTCGACCACTTCCACGAAATAGATTGCAGCATAAATCCTTTACTACTCTTTCGCCCTGATTTGTCTCTCTTTGTCCTGATGCGTCCATTCCGGTATATATTTGCCCTTTTATTGGGTATGAAGTACTCGAATCACACACCCACCACACTTTGATTCCATATCTGGCGGGTTTGGACGGGATATATTGGGTAAAGCGTGTACCGCCACGATATGGAAACAACTGTTCATCCACAGTAATATTTGCCCCAGCTACGAAACACTCTTGAAGATTTCTGTTTAGCATAAGCCATATGTCTGAGATGGCAGCGGCTTTATCGCGTAGTAAGCGCTGGCTACGAGTGTTGCCGTTATCAAAACGAATATATCGGTTTATTGTATAAAACCGCTGAAGGCCAATTGTAGCACGATAAAGAGGATGAGCACAAGAACTCCATAAATCTTGTGTATGTTCGTTCCCTGATCTGCTTACACCAGCAAATAAAATGATACCGAGATAGGCGTCAAACTCAGTGGCGGTTATTGTCTTCCAAATACGTTGCGTTTTGTTTAGGTGTTCGGCATTCCATGCTTGGTCACTTTGAGTACCTTTCCGATTTGTCTCACGAATAATAATATCAAAAATTTAGTTTGTTAGTAACAGTTTAAACGTTTCTAAAATATTTAACCCCGAAGTTTTTTTTGTTGGTCCAGCCGTGGCCGATTTTAAAATATTATGAGACAGATTCCTTCGAGGTAGTGGGGGAACTTCACTCCATACTGTTCCGTCTCTTGCTTTATATTCAACAGGTGCAGGTTGTTCAACACTTTCATTTCCCAATTCTTCCGCTAGATCATCATCATTATCTGAGTCGTCATCTTCTGGGTTGTATTCTGGTAGAATCGGTTCCTCGGCATCGGAAGCTAAATCATCTATAGCTGGTTCCAGTTCTACATTTGCTCCGTGTTCAGCTGATTCAAGGGGTACTTCTTCACTCTAGCAAAAATAATAAATTTACTAGTATATATAATAGGTTACAAGCATTACAATCAAAAATATTTACGTCACTTTCTGCTTCAGAAAATTCTTGTAATTTTCTTCTCAAATAAGCTTCCTTTTCTTCATAAGACAGTCTTGTCAGTTGCTTAACGGTTAACCATTCACCATCCATTTTAAATAAATTAAAGATATAAATTTAGTTTTATATTAATTTTACAATGTTGTGTATTACTTTTCAAACGAAACCAATCGTAATATTCAGTTATAACAAAACAAATTTTACTACATATGTATCTATTTCATGAGAATGAGAATGAAAACAAAATACATAAAATCGTAAAAACGATAAAATACGGTACAAATAAACGATGGTTTCCCTAAATAAATATCAAAACTAAAACTCTCTGTTTCACTAGTTTATCAGTTTAGTATATTTAAAAACGTATGGAACTTTTCATGCTTACCCGGGTATGTTGGTTGTAAAGAAGAAGGTTAAGTAATTGGTTGTAAACATAAAGGTTAGATATAAATACGATAGCAATTAAGCACTATTTCACACAGAAAGTGCATTAAAATCGTGTGCTAATATTTTTTTCGTCCACCGTATAATATTGTGAATTTCTCTCCAAAATAAAATGCAATTCTCCAGTTTGTAAACTCAAAATCTACAAAACCACTAGCCCCATCTTAAAATATATAGCGAAAACACAGAGAAATATTCCAAAAATGTTAAATTCATTCCAGTACGAGAATCTCACCTCCATTGTGTTTATATAATTCTCCATTTTTATTTTGTCGTGCAGCATTGCATTTTTTGCGTGTGTGCGACATGTCCTCCTGAAAAAGGCATAAAAACGCGAGTTCTAAACAAGTAAAATTCTAGTTGGGAATAATTATTTTATTAAATATTTTATACTTCGCGGAAAATGTGTGCTAAATAGAAATTGTTTAAGTAAGTTATTGTGATAATATTTTAATTGTAATTCAGTGTCGTGTTAAATTGAAACTCGAGAACTTCTACAAGTCAAGCCATGTTCAAAATGTCATAGCAGCAGCATTAAATTCGGCTGTCGTGTGTGTTTTGTCGTGCGGTGTGCCCAGTGGTGCGTGAAAAACGTCAAAAAAACGGGAGTCGTCCGTGATTTTTATTATATACACATTAGTTTATAGTGCTTTAGCAAATAAAGCGTTTTTCTGTACTATTTGTTCCTTCTGAGTGCGTGTGTGCGGCGTGAGATGAAAATGGAAAAAATAAACGAGCAAGAAGTCGACGGGATTGAGAAAATGTTAAATGGAGGTGGGGTTGGCGGCGGCAACATGAAAACAATGTTAAAACCATCAACAAAATCATCATCGTCTGGTACGATGATCAATGGGACGATTCATGAAGGGCTTGAGGCTCATATGAATCCGTGCAATTATTTAATGGTCGATGAGTTGGGAGTCACTGGAAATCCTGTAATGCCGACTGGGGGTGATGTAGACGGTGGCGGTAGCGGCGGACTATTTTCTACCAAACAAAAACTTCAAAGTGGCTCCACTCAAAATGGAACTGGAAATCTTATACAAATACCAATTCCAATGCATCATCGTAGTTCGCGGTCGATAAGAAGTTTGAAACGGCCACAACCACAGCCGCATATATGCATACTCGATAAAACCGTCGACAATCTAGATGTATATATAAACGTACTAAGTTGGACCCGTATCGTAAAACCGGAAAAGACAAATGACCCGATACCACTATACGGTGGAATGCGCGTTATATCGGGAAGTGCAATCTATAAACCTCTCCTCATTTATGCCGTAACTGTAAATCCAATCGTTCTGGAAAATACGAAACGCCTGTGCGGAAATTCAACGGCGCAACAATCTCTGATGACGTTAATGGTAGATTTTGTAGAGGCAATGAACCCAGATCTAAAACTAAAGCGTCAACCGAAAATCCTAAACGACCGTGATCTAACTGGCGAACTTAAAGAAATCTGGTTGGCATTGCATTCGAAACGGGAACGTGATAAATTCCGTGTACTTGAGGAATCATATTATTTGTACGAAGAGTTTGGACCACCCGCTCCAGGGGCGACAACAACATCACCAACAACATGTACGATGAACGAGTGTGATGAACAGGCAGATGAAAATGAGGCCGCAGGTGAAGGACAGGTTCCAACGACGGATAATTTAGGGGCACAAAGTGATATTAGCAAATCGAGTTCTAGTCAGGATAAAATCGATCATAAAGGGATGAATAGCGATAGTTGTTCAACATCATCTGGTAAGTTTTCGAATTCTTAATAAACTAACATAATTTTAGGCAGTAGTATAGTCGTCATTTTTATGTAAGACGTTAACCTCATAAATTTGTGCGTTGTTCCTTCTCATATCAAATCCTGTTTTGTATTAGAACTTCATTTTTTTTTTAAACCAATGAGAACTACCTAGATCATTTTTTAAATCTTAACTCGTATATTCTCAATTGAATACATCTTTATTTCGAGCAACAATTCGAATGTTAATTCCCACATTGGAGATATTATGTTGGTCAATGAACGAAATATTCAGGAACCTACTTTTTCCGGAAGTCTTCGATGTTCCGATACCGCCTCATAGAGTACCAGCTTACGAATTTAGGGTAATTTAGTGCTTAATAAGTTATTCGCCTTTTCTCCTACAAAATAACCTTGTTCGTGACAGGTTCGAATGACATTTATGTACTCATGCTATGCGAAACCATAGATAGGCCTGTCTAGTTGAAAACCCGATCAATAGTTTTTTAAGCAAGCCTATTCTGTTTATATATCATTGTTAAAGAGCGCTACAGAAGACCTAATTTGGACGGACGGTCAGTCCAATTTGGTTGGTCCGAGTGCGAACTCGGATGATGTGTGGTCAAGTTTGTCGACAAAATTAAGTAGGACAAGTTGGATGGAAATTCAAACCAAATTTGATGGTGTGTTGATGTTGGACGATATTTCGTCATTTATGTGGGAATTTGTATAAAAAATAAATTAAGCCGAAACAAAACAAAAAGAACCGTAAATAAAAACAAAAAAAAAGTTGGATCGTCTTTTGCGCTCTCAATCATTAATGCATGCATCCATTTAACGCCATCCATTTATGCATGCATCCATTTAACGCCTCCTTGCAGCGAACAATATTCAATATTAAATTTCTGAGATCTTTGTATCACCCTTCCCAGAACAACATGATGGTTCGTATGCTCCTACAGTGTCATTAGCCTGGGGCGGTATGTTGTACCATCACTTCGAATCGAAAAAAGTCGAATTCGAAAAAAGTCGAATCGAAAAAGTGAAAGTTGTATCATTTTGCTTTTCGAAAATGATACAACATACCACCATTCGACTTTTTTCGAATTTCGATTCGAAGTGATGGTACAACATACCGCCCCTGGGTCCCATTTGAAACGCGATATTCCAAAATGTGATACGGTATAAAACGCGATATGGTACAATACGCCATATTTCAAAACGCGATATTTCAAACCGTGATATGGTACAAAAGGCAATATTTTAAAAATTTAAAAAGCGATAGAAGCGGGTGTTTAAGAAAGGGTTATGTCAGGCGGGTGAAGGGGAAATTTAATTTCAGTTTGTAGGAATTTAAAAATCGATAGGACCGGGTTATATCAGGCGCTCCCGTCGCTTCGCAATGCACATTCTGTACCATATCTCGTTTTGTACCATATCGCGTTTTGAAATATCTCGTTTCGAGCGGATCCCCATTAGCCTTAATCTACTATTTTGCCGATGTGGAAGTGTATACAGATGCTAGTGTGAATGATGATCGAGTAGGTGTAGGAATTTTTATTCCGTCAATAAGAAAAGAGAAAATACTACGGTTGAATGCAAGCATCTGTATAATGAATGCAGAGTTGATTGGAATTAAGGAAGGGATCAAGTTGGCAATGACCCAAGGGAGGAGGAGAGTAGTATTATTCTCCGACTCCCGGAGTGGATTGGAATTAATTAGTAGGGGTGGGGGAACTCATGGTAATGTGTATGTGGAAATGTTGTATGAGTACCTTCAATCGTGTGGGAGTGAGGTCATTCTTCAATGGATACCTTCACACCTACAGATTGAAGGTAATGAAAGAGCCGATATACTTGCAAAAAGGGGTTGTTTGGTTGAGGAGGTAAATGAATATGAATTCATGGATGGAAGAGATGTACTTCGCATGCTTCAGGTGAATCTGTGGAGAAAATGGGAGAGAGAGTTTGTTGAAAAATGTCAGGTGAAAGGTAAGAAGTACTTTGAGTTGGTTAGTGCTCCTTTGAGGCAACCTTTCTTTAAGGTGCTCAAGGGAGATACTAGAATGACAAGAAAAATGGAACGAGTGAGACTGAATCATGGAAATTGGAAAGCATGCTTGAAGAAACGCAATTTGATTGAGTGTGAATTATGTGACAGCTGCTTGGTTGTGGAGGACATCAAACATTTGATTTTAAAATGCTCTGCCTTTAATCAGAGCAGACAAATGTTCGATGTTCTCTTGAGTGCAAGGAATTTGACAGAATTATTACGAATGGGAATGAACATTTATAAGAATGTGTATAATTTTATTAGAATGAATCAGATAGAAGTATGAAAGGGGATCGATGAGCGAAAGGAGAATGATTGAAAAAAAAAAAAAAATGTTAAAATTGTAAAATAAAATTGTAATTTGTAACTGGGCCAAATGGCACCAAATTTGGAGCTAGAGCCAATTAAATAAATAAAAAAAAAAAAAAAAAATATAGCCTTAATCCAAACCTTAACTTTATTCTCCTTTGATTTTGATTTGGCCTCGTGAGTAGTATAATTGCAACGTTCCATACCGTGAAATATTCCCCTTTTAGTTATTTATTATTGGGGCCGGTGTGTTCTGTCAAACTAAACCGGACGCTTAACTTGAATGAATATTATCGTGGTATCTTCGTTCCTACTTTAAAGTTGATTGTAGTTTTTTTATGGCGGTGTTACATTTGCGTCTGACAGTCATCTGACAATAGTGTGTTTAAATTATTAAACATTATTAATTTCATTTCTTTGGGGCACCTTTTGCGCGGGTGTGTAACGAAATCCTGATTTTCAAAATTCCGTTTTTTTTAAATGTCGGTTTTCAAAATGCCGGTTTTCAAAACCCCGATTTTTAAAATCCTGTTTTTCAAAATTCCGGTTTTCTAAATCCGGGTTTTGTATAAAAAAAAATCCCGATTTTTAGGAAATCCTGGTTTGAGCTTTTAATATAATGTCAAAAAATGGGACTCTTAAATGATTTTTTGATAAAATTCAGAAATGAGTTTGCGATAATGTTCTAGAAAATGGCTAATGGAATGTTATTTGGCCATTTTTTAACCGATTTAGTTGAAATTCGACATGTGGTCCTAATGCGTTTTTGATAAAGTTCTGGAATAAGGCGGATATGAATGAAACTTGGTTTTTCTAAACCGATTATGTTGAAAATCGACATGTGGATCTAAATGAGATTTTAAAATGATATTTGATAAAGTTCTGGAATATTGTCATTAGGAATGGAACTAGGCCATTTCTTAACCGATTGTGTTGAAATTCGTCACGTGCGATGGAAATGGGGTTCTTAAATGATTTTTTGATAAAGCTCTGGACTATGGTCTATAGGGATGGGATTTGGCCATTTGTTAACAGATTATGCTTAATTTGACACGATCTAAATGGGATTATTAAAGAAATGGCGTTATATTTCAAAACTTAGTCAAAAAATCATTTTAGAATCTTATTTCCATCACACATGTCGAATTTTATCATAATCTGATAAGAAATAGCCAAGTTCTGTCGCTAATGGCCATATTCTAGAGCTTTAGCAAAAAATTATTTTAGAAACCCATTTACTTAGACCTTACTTGAAGAGTTTTAACATAATCAGTAAAGAAATGGTCAAGTTCCATCCCTATCGACCGTACTCTAGAACTGTATCAAAAAATCAGTTTTGAATTCGAATCATTCACTTAGAATAAAATTAGTAAAACTGCTCCTTTATTCCCGACATGTTTTTGAACCCCGCTCCTAGATTTTTTTCTAAAAGCTATTGGAGGGCCAAACGGAGGGGGAGGAGCGATGCGACTTCCCGCGTGCCCGCGAGAGTTATCGAAGTCTCTACAATTCGATATGATATCAAAGGGCTGAATGTCGAAGGGCCGAATGTGTCGAAGGACCAATTGTGTCAAAGGGGTTACTTTTCGTTTTTGGAAATATAATTTTTCGTAATTTTTTTTAAACTAATTTAAATGAATTTGCTTGATAAAATTTTCCTTCAAAAAAATGAATTACTGATTGGCTGCGTGGAATTTTGACATTCGGTTTCCGCCCCTATAATCAATTATATTCGAAAACAAATAGCACCGACTCCACAAAACCGACTCCCGCCTCTGACTTCGCAGCCTTATTTTTTTCTAGTAAATTATTGTGAAGGATATCTTATTTTTATGTTAAAATAATACTAGTCCGGCCGGGCCGAATTAATAAAAAATATTATTTTTAAAATCAAGATTTTAGAACTAGAAGAAACAAAAACCGAGATTTTGAAAACCAGGATTTTGAAAACCGGAATTTTGAAAACCGGTATTTCTACACCTCTTTTGCGCATGTATCAAACGACATGTTTCTTTTTGGTAAGACTTGTTTAATTGTTAAATTATGGTAAGTTTACCACACCAAACTATCTTTAAATATTTTCGAATAATGGTGGATAAATATTTCGGGTGGTATATATTTATCCCTCCCAGGGTTATGAATTTGTCAGGGTAGGAAGCTTGGACTATTTTAAATTTATAACATCCTAGCTATAAAGAAGACTAGTATATCGTTTATTTTGTTGATGCCTGGTGGTGACAGTTGGTTTTCCAGTAGAGTACTAATTATACCCTCACTGCTCGAAGAGAAGCTCTTTGCCTTTTTAGTAGACTGGTTTGATTTCCGTTTTCTTTGGTTATGGCTTTTACTATTTCCAGACTGTCGCTTTCGAGATGTCCCCACAGTTTACGCACGTTGATACTTTTCTGGATTTTTTTACAATTCTTTGATTTTCTTACGTATTGAATCTCTATCTTCATATGTAAGAAATTTTATTTGTTTTCTTCACTATTTCAGTTGCTTCTTTTATATTTAGTTTTTGCAAAAGTATGTTTTCGTTTATCTCTTCTGGCTAGCAGGATCGATGCAGCTTTTTGGCTATTACTTATTGGTCGAGACTGTTTGTTCTCATACGCGTACCATGTATCAGCGTTCCCATTAGGAGAGGGCGTAAGTCTCCACTGCCCACCTACGTTGTTTTTTTTAAACTCGAACTTTCTTATATTCCGAAAATTTTCAATTTTATTTAAAATTAATGATGGCGGTTTTGTTTGTTGCGCCTTTTCACTTTCATTAGTGTATTGATGAGTTTTGTTAGTGTTGTGATTCCTGTTCTGTTTGGGTGTTTTCTGGACACACAATTAGTGATTCGGTTTTTGCGCTTTTTTGTTTATTTTTCTGTAATACTTAACTCATCTGATTATATATTTTGTCTGATGCAGTCACTTATGTTTTTTGTCTCTTTACCGGTTCGGCAATATTGATATTAGGTTTCTAGTGAGCATTCTACGAGTTCATCCTACTTTAAAGTAGTGATCCCTGTTTTTAATGTTTTAATCCTGTAATATAGCAACGGTTTACTCCCACAAAATCCATGTAGCCGGCCTTCTTTGATTGAGTGAATTTTCAGAATAAATCCTGGTTTTCCAACTGGGGTAATATTTATTTTCGCTGTGCCCAGGCATGCGTCTTTGAGCTGGTCCGTTGTGGAAACTGGCGAGCTTTTCCCGATCAACCATCTTAGGGACGCGCTCCTAGCGGTTAGACGCTCTGCCCAAATCCGTTAGAGATTTCTAATGTCTTAATAATTTATTATTTTAAATATTTAGTACTTTTTCAAAGAATTGTTTTACGACGAAATATTTTTCGAGAATACATATTCCAGATACACAATAAAATTTGTAGTTGTGTAGCTTCCACCATATAGCAGTTTGCAAATTTTTTGTTTATCCCGATTCACTCATAGCAAAAATGACCTCCGTTTAGAAATCGTGCGTGGCATAATGTCCACGAACGTAACAAGGAGTCTGTATCTAGTAAACTGACTGCGCCATCATATGTTGTCGTTTTGATATAATGTTAGCAGTGGCATAATGGGAGTGGGTCAATTTACGATTTAAACTTGTAATCTTATTATATCTCAGATTACATCTCAGGTTTAATGTCCCCATTTGTTTGGAGTGTCGTGATGAATAGATTGCTGTTGGAACTGGAGAGAGAGGGAACAGGGGTTGTAGCGTATGCAGATGATGTAGCGATTGCTGTCTCAGGCAAATATCTGGGCACGATTAGTGAGGTTATACAGAATGCAGTCGTGATCGTTACGAAATGGGCCAGCAAATGTGGATTAGGGATCAACCCTTTCAAGACAGAGCTGTTACTATTTACTAAGAAATATAAAACTCCGGTAGTTAGCCCTCCTACCGTGAACGGCATTAAACTGGTTTTTTCTGACAGAGCGAGATTTTTGGGCATAATCTTGAACAGTAAGCTCAACTGGAAGCCTAACATTGTGGAAAGGGTGAATAAGGCTAATTTAGCCATTTTCTCATATAGGAATGCCATAGGTAAGAGATGGTGTTTGAAACCAGAGCTGGTACACTGGCTCTATACGGCAGTCGTAAGACCTGTGCTGATGTACGGGGTGGGCGTGTGGTGGCCAGCTCTGGAGAAGGTAACATATATAAGGATGACGAAGAACGTGCAAAGAACGGCCTGTATTCTTATAAGCGGGGAGCTTAGGACAATACCTACACGCGCTTTAGAGGTTATGTTTCACCTTATTCCAATCGAATTGTTTGGTAAGTAGATGACAGCCAATGGGGCTACGAGGCTCTCACTTGTCTCTCAGTGGAAGTGTTCAGGCGGGACACTCGACGATAGTTAGATTGCTAAGGGAAGAACTGGCGAATCTAGATTATATTAAACCAACGTTGTGCTTCGATTAAGGTTTCTGGACCAACTGTCCTTCGAGAGAATCCTGGATGAACGGATAAATACTGGAAAACGAGGCAGTGTAATTTTTCACGGACGGCTCTAAGCTAGACGGCAAGGTAGGAGCCGGAGTCTTCTCTGAGAAGCTTAATGTTAATTTTTGAAGCATAACGTGGTATCTGTGAGGGATATCGCAATCTATGCGGACAGTCATACGGCGGTCAGGCCACTAGAGGCGGTTTGTCTGAAGTCACGGGTGGCGCTGGATTATGAGATCTTAATGAGATGAGCGAGTGTTTCAGCATTCAGATAATATGGATCCCTGGTCACTCGGACGTCACGAGAAATTGCAGGGCTGACGAACTAGCTAGGTATGGTACGACTCTCCAGATGCAGCCGGAAAGGGCAGCTCTGGGAGGACCTATAGCAGCGCTAAAATTGGCGCTCAGTAAAAAGGCAATCGCCTTGGTAACGAGAGGTGGACCAATACTCTTACATGAAGTGTAGCGAAACAGGTATGGCCAAACTGGACTTGCGGCGCTCCAAAGCACTTGTATTTCTGGGAAAACGAGAGGTCGGATTGGTTGTAGTGATACTGACAGGACACTGACTTTTTGGGGATCATGCGAGAAGGTTAAGTGACGAATGACTTTTGTAGAAGACTTTTGTAGAAGTTGTATGGACGAAGAGGAGGAAGAGACTTTAGATCACTTCCTATGCCCGTGTCCGGAACTGGCATTCAAAAGACATAAGTACTTGGGTGTGTACGATATGGACAGCCTTTCTAAACTCGGGACTGATATTAGATAGATATAAGATATTGATATCTGATATAAGATATTGGATTTTTAAATGTAAATAAAACAAGTTGTGTGTGAGATATCCACTCAATATTTTTTTATTCGAAAGAATATTTTAAGCATTAAATATGGAATATAACGTCGTTCACATGTTCACCACGGCTTTCATTGGAGGCACGTATTCGGGAGCAGAAGATGTCTAAAGGCGTTAAATCGAGCGCGTGCGAGGTAAACATGCTCCCAATTCGCTCGTGTCTAATATACATTAGTGGCGTGCGCTGTGTGGCACTTAGCGCCATTCTGTTGGAACCACATGTCATTAACCATATCATCCAGTTTAGACCACAAGAAGTTACTTATCATCGATAATGGCGGGTAACGGTCGATAACGGCATTGCCCGTTTCGTTTTGGATGAACTATGGACCGATGATTGCGCCAAACCAAAATCGGCACCAAATAGTGACTTTCTCGGGATGCATATGGTACAGGCGAACCTCGCGTGGATTGGCATCGCCCTAAATCCGACAATTTTGCTTGTTCACATATCCATTCATTCAAAAATAGGCCTAGCCTCTAAAGATGATTTTTTTGGCGAGATTTGGGTCAAATTTCAACTGCTCCATAGCCCAATCAGCGAACACACGGCGTTGTATAGGTGCAAACCCAAGTTTCTCCCTTTCTCTTTCTCTATCTCTCTAGCTTCATATCCAGTATCGACATCCTAGTATATGTAGATTTTATTCGACGTCGTCACGCCAGCGTAGTCGGGGTCTTCCTCTACGACGCACTCCGGCTAGTTGTTGGTGAAACATTTTATTAATCATCCGTTGTTGTGGGGACCTTGTAACGTGCTCGAGCGATCTCATTCGATTGGATTTGATGAAACCGATGATATCGTTGCCTTCGAGGAGTTGTTTTATTTCGTGGTTCATACGAATACGATATTCGTTATTCGCAATTTTAATTGGACCAAAGATTGGGCGAATGACCTTCCTTTCGAAGGTAGATAATAATCTACAATTGTTAGAGGTCATGGTTCAGCTCTCGCTTCTGCGAAAGCCAGCATAGGACCTATGAGTGCTTTATAAAGTGCGAGCTTGAACGACTGCGATAAAAGTTTAGATCGCAGTAATTTTGATTAGACGTAGAAAACTCGTTGCATGTCATTCGGCGATGTTATAACTGACCCGAGGTAGTTTTCGGCAAAGTTATGCTCGCGAATTCCAAGATTTAGGAGATGTTCCTGGGTGTTGATAAAAATTTTGTTTTGCTACTGTTCACCTTCAAACCAAGTTTTCTTGCGCAGCGATCGAGCGGTATGAAACTGTCCTTGATATCGTTAGATCTTCGGCCAAGAAGCACGATATCATCTGCATATTCAAATATTTGACCTGATTTATTAAATATACAGCGCGAAGTTTCGATGTTGCTTTTCATCACTACGTACTCAAGCGCCAAATTGAACAGCACATGCGTGAGTGCATCTCCCTGTCGAACACCAGTTTTTCTGGAATTTCTAGACATATGAGCTCGGCCCATAGGTTGTCGCGGTTTATACTGTCATATGCCTGTCGGAAGTCTATATATAATTGATGTATGGTTATATTGTACTCCCAACATGGTGAAATACTGGCCAGTGGTCGATCGGTTGGGACGAAAACCATATTGATAGTCGCCAATGATGTTTTTGTCGAGAGAGATGGGTCTGGCAAGTACAACATTAGCCAACACTTTGTAAGTAGTGTTCAATAGAGATATACCACTATAGTTTCCACATTTAAGACGGTCGCCTTTTTTATGCAACGAACATATGAGCGCGGTCTTTCAATTCTCCGGCAGCTCTTCTTGGTCCCAAATACAGACGATGAGATCGTATAGACTTGTTGCAAGAGTAGCGCCTCCCAGCTTAATTAATTCTGCGGGGATTCCATCGAGACCGGGTGCCTTTCCATTTTTCACGTCTACTTACTTAGTTGTTAGACTTAGTTTGCACTTGTGAACGGCGAAAAATTTACTACCTCGGGTTTTCCCGTACACTTTTACGCGCAGCATCGATGTTTTCAACGAACCCTGCGTTTCGGTGACGTACGCGTCAACACCCGCTGATTTTTTTTATCGAACTGGTTGTTTCGAATTTGGCCACCAAACGTCGAATAGTCGACCTGGCGGGACAGTTGTGGCGGGGATAAAAATCACGTAATGTGCTCTTGTACAGAGTACTGATTTTGAAAATAAAATTTGATGATCTGCACTTGTTGACCTATTGAACAATTCACAACAAATTTAACATATGTGGCTAACAGATTTCGAGCGTCCCTATTGAAAGACACTTTAGCGTTTATTTGTCTTGCACACTAGACTAGAGTGCATGTTCTGTTATTCGGGGGTCCCAGGTTCGATTCCTGGTGTTGATCAGTAAAAAAAAAGTCGCAACGATGTTCGTCCATTTTCAGATTTTCAAGCCATAGTAGTTACGGTTTTGTCATTAATATTTTATAGCGTGTGTTCATCCTCAACTAACTTTTATTTTTATTTATATTTACTTTCAGTGCCATTTACAAAAAAGCCAACAACAAAAGGGAATGAATGTGATAATAAACCGCAATTTACGAAAAAATCTCCGCTAGGAGAATCGTCAGCTTCTTGTGCTTCGCTAAAAGGCTCATCTTCGTCATCATCGAGCACTAAAATAAAGTCTCCTTCAGACGATGTGCCACCATCACCTCAAACAACTGTAATACAAAATACTAAAAACCGTACTAGCCATATACCGATCCTAGGTATTAAGGATAATAAAGAACATAATAAGGAAAGCAGAGAGAAAAGGGATAAAAGTGGTGGCGACCAATCACCCATTCAGCGTAGTATTGATTTTTTGGCAGGCATCTCATTTTTTAAATCGAAAAATCATGAAGCTGGTGGAAGCGGCGGAAGCTCCGGTAATGGCGCTTCTGCGGGAAGTGCTAATAGTAATAATACAAATAATAGTGCTGATAATAATAAATCGAATAGTGCTAATAGTAAGAAAAAGGATAAACATAATAATAACAGTAGTAGCAATAGTAAAACATCATCGAAGCAACAACATGGTGTTCGCAATAGTAATAGTAATGAAAATAGTAATACAGGTCGGAGCGATAAAACTAATAATAGTAGTAGTAACAATAGTAATAGTAATGATGATGGTGGCGAATAAAGAGAAGCGATCGCGCGGGACGTTTTTTCGAATAATTTAATTTTTTTTTTTTTTACAGATTTTTTAATTTTAGAATATTGACGACAATAAAAATATTTAATTAAATGTTACAATGTACACTCACGGTTTCATCGATTTGATGAATTTAATTCGTTTATTATAACATTATTTTGCTTCGATTGCCTGCATCATCATTACGATTTTTTTTTTTAAATAATCATTTTGTACTTAAGTGTTCCCTCACCGTACTTAATTTACATAGAAAGTTATGTAAATGTGAAATTACAATGAATTTGCAAAAGGAAGTTAAATCCTAGGTCTAAACATGATGTTAATTTCTGTGGTAATACAGAAATAATTTGGCTGCAAAGTAAGTAGTTAATATTTAATATAAAATTTAGTTTAAGAAGTCGCGAAGCAGTGGTTCCAAGTAGTGTAAAAATCACACTTTATTAGAAATTGTTTATTGGAAGTTTTTAATTTGTCTTTTGTGCGGATTAAAGTTTGGGAAGATCATTACAAAGTTTCCTCGTTGTCTTTCTTACAATTTTTTTTTCAGTTCAGTCTTGTTCTTTACTTTAAAAATGATATTAAAGTACTCACTATACATTTTTGTTAGCTGGCCACAGAGTAGTCTTTCAGAAGATCTGTGTGAGCCTTGCTTTCTACATTTTCAATTTTATTAACGTATCATTTTGGAAATTATAACCAAATTATTTGCTTGTGTGTTAATATTTATTTTATTTATTATTCCTTTAAATATATAATTATTATTACAAGACTAACAATGTTCTTGTTGTAGGTTTTTGTAGAAGCATTTTGGAACAAATAGATGGATCCCACGAAATAAATTTTTCTACAATGATATCAATACTGCTGTTGTTCCATTCGTACTCTCAATAGATGAACGTTTGTTTAGCTCATAATTCTTGTTATAATAAATCTCAGGTTTGAGTTGGAAGATCGCAGAAAATAACATAATTTTATGTTATTTTCTACGATATTATACAGAAATTTGTTCACTAATAATAATTTAGAATACATGCACATATTGTGTAAGCATATATTTTGTTGATTAATCAAAATTATTCTAATTAAAGTCAAATTACGCAAACAACAAAATTTGCGATTTAGTAAGCGTAGTTTATGCTATTTACTGATCCGACTACCTTATATCATCTACAAATGTTGGGTTTGCTTAATAACTGAGTTTTTTTTCCACTGGATCGGATCAAACGTTGATTTTATTTATCATGGGCTTATTTTCGTTTCCGTAAATTGTCTTATAAGTTCTTTAAGAAATTGGACCTTCTTTTAACATGCACTTCCAATTGATCTGGTGCTACAACCGCATCCTAAGCTATAAGTTAATTATTTGCTTTAGAAATTGATCAAAAAAAAAACAATCAAAGCTTTATTTCATTTAACGTGTTGTTCAATTTACAAATGGATTACAACTAAAAACTTATTCTACTTGAAAATCTTATCTTATAGAAACGTTTTCAGCGTGAAATTGTTTTGTCAACAAATTTGTTGAGTTTAACTGCAATTTCCACGTTTTCGCTTGCAACATGATTGAGGTGTTGCTTTATGTTGCAATATGATATTGACTGTGGAATGTGAGTTAACTTATGTATGTGCTTGTCGTTTCTGCTGTACCCAATTATTGTTCTTTATGTTAATGCTGATCGTTCTACTGATGTCAAATAGAGTTCACAAATGGATTTATTGTAAATAGAGGAATGGATTGGATGTAGTTATGGGAAAATATATTCATAGTTGCTACGTTTACAGTGACCAAACAATGGTCTGACGAAGGCGCCTTCAGTTGTGTGGAAAGATATGAGTTTAAATACCTGATATTTCGCCATGTTTATCAATAGAACTGTTAGATCCCGCCTCAGGTTGAATCTATTTTTATTTTACCTTGTTCTGAGCTTGCCGCGGTTGGGGGGCTATTACCAGAAAGAGAATTAACCCTTCGTTACTTGACTTTTTATTTTAGCCCTTTGAGAGCCCTTTATCCTGTCCGTTTATCAATGCTATATCACCATTACGACTGGTCAACTGCTCAGAAGATCCTCGTCCCTTTTTTTCATAGCCGCGTCAGAACTAAAATTTGGTTTATTGAATCGATTTATTCTAACTGTCCCTGATGCGTTTATTTGTTTAGTAGTTAATATTTTAAACAACTGGTATGTCGAGAACAAACTATCGAAGTATAGGTAGTGACCTGATGTGGGCAAGCGTCTATTTCGCTTGAACTACCCTGATACAAAATTAAGCCATATGGGTAACCCGACTTGTCACATATCATGAACACATTTAATCCCCATGGGTTAGGTTTACCTTTGCTATACTGTTTTATCGCCAAATGACCTTTAAACGGTATCATTTGTTCGTCAATGGAAACCTCCGGTTGTTCGACTGGCATCTCATCCGCATGGTTTACGAGCCGCTTCAATGAAGGGGGGTTTTTACAAAATGTATCGGTACCTTTAGTTGTCATGCGATTATAATTAACCAAATGTAAATTCAATCGTAGCCAAAAAAATCGTTTCTTTGACATTACTGATAATATTGCTTTTTATTCGAGATGGTGACTCCAAAATACATTCTTACTTGTGGAAATCCTACCAATCCCATAATCAAGTGCATACCAAAGAGTTTCATAATTTCATCAGAAGTGGCGTGTTTGAATTTGTGTTTTGCTGTCTGCATTGCATACGAATTCGTGAATTGTGCCATATCTTCAAAGAGTTCGTGTGGAATATAACGACTAAATATTTGGAAAGGAGTTTCGATGGCGTCCGCAGAATTTATTTCGGATGGTTCAAACGGAACTGGACATTGATCAAATTTCCGAGATCTCCATTGTACATCAATTTTTTAGTCAGATTTAATGATTTTTATCAATAATTTCTATGGCCACTTCGCAGTCAACATAGGAAGCATTTGAATCCGCTATATCCAAAGGAGAATCAAGATCATCCATCCATTACCATATCTAATGAATTTGTTTGAATTTTTGACTTATAGATGGCTAATGTGTAAGAATCACAACAATCAGTTTCGAACAAATGAGACTATTGATTTGAAAAAATCAGTCTTCTCATCAGGTCGCGACGACTGATGTTGTATTATTACATTGGAATATTGTCTATATATATATAGAACATACCATGTAGTTGTACTACTAGCGAATTACTGCTTAGCGTACGAAATTTGATTCTTTCACATTTCCATCTATATTCTATTTTATTTCGCATTCACGAATTTTATTATATTGCAAAAACCAAAGTAAAATATATAATAAATTTGTGTTTTTGAGTGGAACTGCTGCTCGATCAGTAAGGAAAAAAAGCTCATGGGTAAAATCTTGAGGCTTATCATAATCACAATTCGGCTCAGTTGTCCATTCATCATCCTCGAACTCAGAATCTTCCGCACATATTAAATCAGCTGCGTCTCGCAAAGAAAAATATTACTACTAAAGATTATTGAACGAGTTTACATTTCACCTATTACAAAAAAGCGCACCAATTTACGTTATTTTAAATATAAATATCATGGCAACAATCGTTACCAAATAGTTGTATAACACGTTCCTTAACAGAAAATCGAAAATTTCATTACTTGCGTATATGCAAGATCAAGCGCAGATTCATCCATAAATATAATTTTAGAATCCATATCACATAATGAAATAAAATAGTTCAGTCATCTAGTATCACAACGGTAATTGGATAAGTATTCGAAACTTCAAATACTAAATTTACAAATGAAATTGGTTAAAGCAATTTCGGTTTTTATTCAAGCGCAGTGCAGTTGCGAATTTCAAGTAGTCAAATCTAAATTGTCAATCGTTCTGGTGAATTCAACTGAGGTACTTCTGTTGAACCCCTTCATATCCTTATCAGTGGGGAGTTTTGAATTAGGAATACGATTTCGACGTATGGTTCCTAGGCATAAAAGTCCCCATTTCGACAACTAGACTATTTATTATATCCTCTATTAACTGCAACATTATTTTGATGGTTATTGTAATTCACTCTGCTTTGTTTTATGTTTCTGCATTCTCTCGCATAATGCCCTATTTTTCCACATCCATAACATGCACCTTTCTGTGGTATAAATCTTGTATTTTGGTGAAATTGCTTCTTGAATTGTTGATTATTATTATTAGTATTATACCTATAACTTCTATTATTCTTCACATAACAAATCTTACTGTCATTTTCTTGATTATTTATACTGTATTCCAGAGCAACTTTATAAGCTTCTGATAAATTTTGAGGTCTTGAAGCATATACCGTTGTTTTAATCCGTTCCCTTAAACCATTTGTGAAAATTCGTAAGGCTGTCTTGTCATTCAAACTTTTTATCACTTGAGTGTTATCTTGCCCTTCTTGCTGGATTTGTATGGCATTTAGAGATGCTAATAGTTCCTCTATTTGTGCCATATATTGTGCTACCGTTTTATTGTCCTGAACCTTGTTGCTCATTTCAGATTGAACCGAAATTGCTGTTTTTACACCCCTATAGTTATCCTTCAGCTTTGTTTTTAGATCTGTTATAGAGTTCGCACTCCCTATTCTGTTCCTAACCCTATCATCTATTTTTACTTTTACTATAAAATCTGTTAATTTCATTCGCTGGTCTGCTTTTAAAGACTCAGCATAAATGTCAATTAAGCTTAAGAAATTATTTAGTTCTTTGTAATCTCCTTTATATTGAGGAATTATTTTCATAGCTTCTGCCAAATTGAAATCTGCCATCTTGATTACCTTAATGCCCGAATTACTTTAATTATTATCTTGTTCTAATTTATCTGAAGATGTGGGTTTTGAATTCTGTTCTAATTTAATTTCTTTTTCTCTTAATTTTTTTTCGAATTTTTTATTTAATTCGTCAACTTCCTCTTTTAATATAGTATCTTTTATTAATATTTTTTTTTTTCATTTATTTTATAACTACCTTAAAATCATATCTATATTTCATTGTTTATTACTTATCTAAATTAATCTATAATCAATTTTTATTAAGTATTTGCTCTTTAATCAATTTCCTTTGCATAAACGATATCTGCTTGATTGTGTAGGCAGGCTCCATTACCTCTTTGTGTGGGCCTACATTGAAATAATTTTTCCTATCATATTTAACTTCCTAGTTTTTGCACTTCATTTGTTTCAACTAGTGCTTCTGTTTTTCTTTTCACAGCTTTACTTTTCATAAATTGTTCTAGTCTAATTTTATCTTGCTTAATTCGTTCTTCTAGAAACTCTAAAATATTTAATTTATTCATTTTATATTAAAAGACTTAATTTTTAATCTATAATTTTGCTTTTCGTTTCATTTATATATATATTTCTCATCTTCTAGTCTTAATTAACATTTTTATTTTTTCTTGTTATGTTTGCGTATTTCGTTTTCCATTTTGCGTAGGTGTTTTCTCTTTTTAATTAGTATTCTTTTGTCCTCCTATCTTCAATATCCTTCTTATATCCAGAATTTCTTTTTTTATAGACGATGCTGTTCTGGTCGGTTTGTGTTATTCTTCAATTCCTTCTTTGTTCGTTCCTTGGCTTTATGTTGCTTCTTCACCTCATCTATATGTCTCAGCTTTGGTCCAGCCTCTGGTCTCGTTATCTTTTGAACATATAGGTCCTCTTTCTGCACCTGGTTATTTATGCTGATTCCTTAACATTATTCGATGTTTAGCAAGATCGCCATGTGGTGTTTATTGTTGCGCCAAGTTATTATATAGCAAGATTAAGAACTGACTATCTAAAAAATGGAGGATGGGATTCTTAATTACCTTTTTGGGGTAACTCTTGTAATCCGTTCCATGTTCTTAGTGCCAGACGTAATGAAGAAATAAACACTTCTATCTGATAATTAAAACTTAATCATTTAATCATCATGGGTGTGGCTTCTTAATCATTTTACTTTATTATTTTCATAAAAAAAATCATCATTAAATTTTTATTGTCAAGAGCACGATCGAATTTCTTGTTATCGCTACATATTTTTCATGGTCAATGTAATTCCATAGTAAACAAAATTCATTCAACTTTAAATTGGAAAATAGATCTCTAATTTCCACCGGATTTTAAAGTCGTTGTTGTATCGTACATTATTGAAAATTATGCGCGATCATTTTTCATTCGTTCACATGAATTTTGCTAATTTTAAAAATTTACAAAAAAATCATTTCATTAACTCATGTGCAAAGCTCTATGGTGAAATTTTAATTCTTTTCGCACGTTGACCTCATATTATGTTTTGCATATTAAACGTAATACAAATGCTCTACATCCTTGACTAGATTGATTTTTATAGAGATTAATCATAAATTCATTTCCTAATTCGGCGGTACCAAATTGTTCCTCAAGATAAAAATTAAATTTATTTAAAGATTCATTTAGACTCCAATACTTATCAAAAAAATTCTTTTTAAAAGCTTTAAAAATAAATTTTTTGTTTACAAAAATTGTATCATATAAATCTACTATATTAAAATGCTGTAAATATCTTTTGTACCAACTAATTGCAGCTTTAAAACTATCATGTTTTTCATCAATATTACATAATTGCGGAGTATTAATACAATCTTCGGGAGGAGATATAACATTGTTTAATAAAAAGGTAACGATTTGGTTTTCAAGCGGTCTTGACGGACCGATGGATTTGTAGATGGATCTGCTTCTTTCTGTAATTCCAAAATCAACGTCCTCAATGCCTTGGCTACTGCAAGATTGTGATTCCGCACACAGATTTTGTATGTCTCGGATCTGCTCATCCATACTAGATTTGGTTCCTTCTTTTTCGCCTCGCTGTAAGGATGAAGCGTCATCATCAGATAGGTCGAACAATCCACGACCGGCCACGTAAACGAATGTGTCTCCCCTTTTCCATTCGCTACTGGATAAAACGAAATATTTTGTGATATTGGTCCAGTACTGTGCACCACATTGAGCAATGGGGATTCTACAAAACTTTCCTATAAGTAACAATAAATTTAAATTAAATTAAAATATTGAAATTCATTATTACTTACCATATTCCGTCTGTCGCCTCTTGATTGGCAATCCAGCCATTGCACTACACTTGCAGTTTGATCCGCTGAAGGTGCATTCATGTACGATGTGTAGGTGTGTAAAGCCAATCTTTTTGTGGACATGGACAAAGAAGACTGCCCCTTGGTATCCACGGTTGGCTTCATTTTCTTCAATTTTTTACCGAAGTCTTCTGATATAATGCTTAATTTCCGCTTCTTCTGTATAATCGTCGTGGGATCTATCATACTTTGTTCCTTTAAGTAGGCGACATTCTCCAGTTTTTCTTCCAATGGGTAGGATATCGTGGAGTATATAGTTTCGTGACAACTTTCGAGGAATTTCGGCCAATAAATTAAATATTCGCTCTTTAAATCTTGTGGAATTTGTCCGTTCGAATTTGGCTAGGGATTGTCGAAAATCGATTTCATTATCACCTAGACTTTTTTGCTTGTTGTTCTCTGGATATTTTGCCATTACACCTTTTAATATTAATTTATTTTGGTTTTGAGTATTTCGCAAGCAATTGTAGAAACTTGCCAGGAAAATCGGGTTTGTTCGTCATAGGGGGTTACCAGCCTCTCTTTAGACGGGTTGAAGGTTGATGTTGAACACTTTTCATCTAAACTTGCCTCGTCGCTTGGTTCAGGCTCTAATAATTAAATTTTTAGAATCATAAAGAATTATATTTTAAAAATTTACTTACGTTCCACAATGATGCGAGTGGTGGCTCTAATAATTAAATTTTTAAGTATATACATCTGTGGTAAAAATAAACTTAATTAAAATAAACTTACTACACTTTATAGCTTTTTGCATGCTTTTCATCTGCTTCCCGATAATAATTTTCAATTTAGAACAATATAAAACTATTAAGTTTTTTCAACTGTATTTAGACACCGATGTCTTTTTGAAATTTTTTAGGCGTATTTTTGCAACTTTTCACAATACACTTCATTTCAATGTTTCAATGTTCAAAGTTTTCAATGTTTATTACCAAACGATGCAATGAGAGCTTTAAATTTATAATTCTACTAATCTTTGTATTATTTTCTAATGCACTCAGAGCAATTACCATACGAAGACGTTTGAAACAAGTAAATATTTTATAAATTGAATGTATTGGCAAATATAATTTCGTTGTTTCTGCGCCTCGTAAATTACATTTTAGAAATATCCCCTTCTTCCAAAAATATACAAATCGTTTCTGAACACATTTATATTTACCAATTTTCACAGAGTCATATATTGGATGGCAATTTTAGTCGCCATTTCCATTGTCTAACTAAAACTCACTTTAAAAAATTTAAAATTGAGAAGAAAATTCACTTTAAAAAAATTATAACTGAGAAGATTCGCACAAGGTTTCAATAATTTTGATCATGGCAAAAATCGTCATGTTGGTCCATGCCCACTAACTCACATCACTATCAGTAGCTTAATTTACTGGTTCATTATTATCATTACTTTAATGAGGGTTTGAATAATAAAATCAAGGATGATATGGTAAGGATGATGTAAACCGAACCTGATCATTTACATAAAAAAATAATTACGTTATTAGGAATTAATTAGGAAGAACTCAAATTCAAAAAAAAAAAACTATAGCTAACATTTGAATCTCGCCTGCCTATCCCAACACTGCTCGTGCTCCTCACGCTTGTCGTGGCTTCGGGACCGAGATTTGCATATCCATAAATTTTATCTAGTAAGTCCATAAATAGAGCGACTGAAGGTGCGATTATTATTATCGACCGCCATTTTATATGCCATCTTTAACGCTTTGAGCTTATTATAAAATATTGATAACTGGAATTCATAAGAAGGAAGAATTGTAAAATCTAAACTATTATAGTCGAAATAGGAACTCATCTCCTGATGGCTGGGCCACTTTCGAACCAATCAAAATCTGTAGAAAATTAAATTCTAAGAACTTTTCTAGTACGCCACTTTTCTCTACGACTGATAATGAAAACGTTACATAAGGAAGAATAACCGAAAATTTGTATAACGCTAAATCAAGCTATCGAATGGATTGTGTAGTATAAACATGTAAGTGGGTGTTCCACAAAGATTTCTCCAGGTAACTTGATAGTTTGACCGTACACCAGTTCTGCTTGGTGAACATTTTAGGTCATCTTTAACTGAAAAAAATATTTTCAGCCAACGATGGTTTTTGATCACCAATCTCGATTTTGCTCAGAATTGTCTCCAATTTCCGTTCTTCGGAGATGGAGTAACGATCAACTAAGACTTTTTAATTGTTTCGTACTTTTTAACGCCTGTGCTGCCGTTAGAGAAAGTACTATATGCGCAAACTCCTGTTTGTCGCTTATAATTTTGTTCCCGTCGAACATTATTTCGGTCGTCAAGAACCAACTTTTAAGATTAGTCTCCCAGAACGCTTGAAACTTTGTCTGATGAGGCTCTTTCAGGTTCAGCATGTTGCGTTTGGGAAGTTGCTCTTTGTCGTCTCCGTTATTTGCCATGTCGGCGTATGAGCAAATAATATGCTTTTGCTTTTATATTCTGTTATTTTCACTCACTTAAAAATTATTTAATAGCACTTTAAAAAAAAAAAAATTGTATGATAAGTCGACCAGAGAAAAATATATATTTTTTAAATTTTTGAAATAGTGTCGGAATGGGCACGTATTACTAAAAAGCGACCAGGGATTTTTTGACTATTTATGCAAATAATGTGGAGTCCACTGGTGCGGGCTTGGGCCACGGCACATAACTATTATTACCTCGTACTGAACCAGCATCAACTCCTTGGCCCGTTTGATTCTGCCAATCGCTAGCTTTAATATAAAGATATCTTAAATTTCTCATTTTATTTTTTAACTGAATCGTCGACACATTTTGCAGTTTCATTTCTTTAATCATTTTATCGTAGAATACTGTAGCGCTTGGTTTCTAAAACAAAAATGTATTCCATATTAATTTTAATCCATTTAAATACCACCAATAAACTAACCTCTATTTCCAAATTATTTTGAATAATTTTTAGAATGTAACTCAATATTTCAGTTTCTTCCTCTTCTTGCCATTTTTTGTTGTTATTCTACCCCTCTTTATTATCATTTTACTAGAATTATTTTCATATTTTTATTTCCAAATTTAAAATACTTTTAATTTTAATATCACAACCAAATCTCACCTCAATAAAATTTACGCAACTAATCAACTTGTGAGCTTGTTTATTTTTGACGTTTCTTGATTATTGTGTATTGCTGTGGTTAAAAAATTTTAACCAATCAGAAGATACGTCAAAACTATACAATATTCAAATACGCAAATACGCTTTGTTCGTGACGAGCCCTAATGTATTTCAAAATAAACTAAAGATTCTCAACTCTAGTTTTTTTATGTGCAATATTGTAAGCTTCCTCCTGTGGACTTCTTGGTTCTGCAAATGGTGTCATTAGCCACGTTTGTTAACCATATCCGCTATTCGAAATTCGCGAATGGAGTTTTTCTAATCCTTTCTTTGATTTAATTGGAAATTCAATTTCAAAATCTCTTTTTGGCTCCATTAAATTCTACAATTTGGTTACGTCCATTTTTATTGATTTTAATTGTCTGCTAATATAGCGCAATTCAGGAGTTACTAAAAAAAATATAAAAATATATCCATTAATTTTGTTAATATCTTTTTCTCGCTAATGTAATTTTATTAGTTTATTTTGATTAAAAATGGGAAAATAATCATCAGAATCGATATCCATTTCGTGATACTCAGACACATTTTCTGCGTTATTTATATGACAATTTTATTCAGCCCATGTGATCTTTCGCTAACATCACTAATCAGCAACATTTATGCTTTACAAAGCCGTGATGAATCCATGAGATATTATAAACGAATCGTGGTCAAAATTTTATCGTATGACTCAAAATTTCATCGTATGACTGATCATCCTAAAATTTCAAAAATTATTCCACTCCAGCGAAATTAACGGCAAACCTCAACAAAAACACATACAATATTTAGCAGAGACTAATTTGGACATACAAATCTAAACCTCAGACAAGGGTTCTATGTAAAACTGCAAATTTGCCTTCTTATAGTAATAATTGATAACTGCATCAACTCCTAATCAAACAAAACAATTTGAAATAGCCAAAAATAGCTTATAAATATAGGTAACGCAAGAGCATATTATATGAATACAACCTTCCGTAAGTTGAGAAACATAATGTTCATTATGAACGAAACCAATTCAAATACTCTACCATAAATATCAAAGAAAATTTATTGCAATACCGGTCCACCACATCCTCGCCGCCCATGTGTAAATTGACCACACAAAATAAAACAATGAAAAAGCCTAAAATGCGTATTATTTAGAATAGAATAGCGCATTCAGTTGAAAAACAACAACAAAAATCCATGTTTCAATCGTTTTTTCATAAATAAAAACATTTACACACCCAAGCACAAAAAGAAAATATATAACACCTATGTAATGATATAAATTATGGGTTTCGTATGGCTTCTCCCGTTGTGATATAAAGAGCACAGTTTCACTTTATAAACTTCTTTATTATAATTATTATTAATTCATACAATTTTTAATTATTTTATAATTTTCACCACCGTATTAAATTAAGATTAATTTATATAAATATATGTAACCGGACTCGTTGACGTTTCTCAAACAAAAATTAATTTTTGTTTTTCTTATTTTTCATTTTTGTTTTTGTTTTGTAAGTTGGTAACAAACAGGGGTGCGCGCCCAGATAAAAAGGTAACCTAGCGAAATCGTGTTTTGTTGTTGTACGGATACAATTATTTCGATTTCAAATAATTGAACCGCTACAAAATAAAACAAAATGAAAACAAAAACTCCCCTGATCTTGTATTTTGTTCGTATGTAATCAATGCATACATACCCAATCTTAGTAGCCAGCCAAAAGCGAATAACAAGCTACATATGTATATACATCACAAAACCACATTTTCGGTGATTATTGAAATGTATATCCCGCTATACATCTCCAATACTAATCTCTATGCAAAATATAATGTACAAAATGTACAAGTAAATATGTATATAAAAGAAAACAAAAGGTTACAAAATTATTCCATATTCAGAAAAAACGAAAAAATAATCATCGGTCATCAAACATGCTTACTCGCAAAAACAACAACAAAAATTGAGTGTAGCAAAACAGAATTGAAAAAAACCCTTTCTCGCCCAAACAATACTCGTAATAAACCACTACATGAAAATACTAGTATTTTACACCTTTATGTGTTATAAAATACAGTTACCTAGCGCTTATATACTTAAATTTTTTAGAATAAAAATTATATTTTAATATGATTGTAATAACAGAATATGTATTAAAACAATGAAAAAATGAAAAAAAGTTATCTTGAGCATCCTTTGGAATAAAAAAGTTCTATACATATTGGAAAATTACACACAATGCGTATGATGCGTTATTCAAACAACGGTATCAATATACATATAAACGAAATTGTTATATACATATTCTGTGCAATTGTAAGCGCATCACACACAAACTATTACAACTATTCAATATTTCTAACTTTTCACTTTACTTAAAACACACAAATTATTATTAATATAATTATTATTTTTTATTTATTTATGTGCATATATATTAGTAATTAATTATTTAATTTAAACACATTTTAAATTTTTTACTTATTTATATAGAGGAGAGACAAAAACACGTCTTTCCTCTACGACGTTCAATCGCCAACCGTATCAATTTTCTGTTTGCAAAAAGATGTACAAAAAACAAAACAATCTCCGAAATGTCATGGTTAACTCTCGCAACGTTTCTTTTAGAGTTATTGATAATTAATTAATTTATGTATTTAACTAACTTGCTATCCTTAAAGGTAGGGATATCTTTGATAATTTTTGTGTTTTGATCGATTTTTCTAGGCGCTCTTGTGCCATCTTAAAACCGTGTTTATCTTTTCGATTTTTTTTTTATATTGAATAAAAGTTCACTTCAAATTTTCCACGTTGGATGTACAACAATGTTTGTGGACTACTTAATCGGAATTATTTACGAGAAGGGGAATCAGTATATTTAAAAATCACTTACCAAATAATTAGTATGTAAATGTATGGGCGACAAACAAGTTTTATTTTTATTTTCCTTTTCCTTTTTTTATATATATTTTTCACTGTCGTCAATTTTTATTATGTCGAGAAAAAGGTTACTTTGGGTAAGGCCGATTACTCTTCTCGAAAAAAAAATATTATATTTAATCTATTATTTTCACTAATATGTTTCTTCTTTTTCTATTTACACTTCACATTTATCTCATTGATATTCTTTCCCTGAAATAACTGTCGTGGCACTATAATCCTATAAACCGTTGAATTAGTTTTAGGATTACTCAAATCGATACACAATCGGTTTTGTCACTAAAACTTCACCACTTTTGCGTAAAAATTTGTTTATTAAGTTGTAGTTTCACTTTAATATATTTTATTCACTGTGGTGCGGGTAGATATTGATATATCGATTTACTGCATCCTACCAACTGCTAAAACTGATAAATAAAACTGATTGATAATTAATTATTTTTATTATTTAACTCAACTCGAGAGTTGAGTCTTTTCTTTATTATGTGATTTTAAAAATGCAAATTCCAATTATTTTCGGTTTACTTTACTTTATATAAGTTTCAAAATTAATGAAAAATAAAATGACATCCGTTCTGGTTATTTTTCATCGCGCGTGTTATTTATGCAAAAACGGCAGTTTTTGCTGTAAATTTCCATTTGGTGGTTTAAGAATGAATTACAACATGGCCGACCCGCACATTTCATCTAAGCACACGTAGAGGCCTCACACGGTGATTTTTGCCGGCTACATCTCAGGGGGAAGTGCGAAGGGTCTTGGGGTTTAAGGCTTGCATGGCTCCTGGCCTACACCGTGATTACAGAAACTCGAACAAAATTAAAATAACGCAAATAATAAATAATCAACCCGGAGTTCCGCCGAAATTCGTCGGCCGAAACTTGAGGAACAAACAAAATAATTATAACTGAAAGAGGTGCCCTGGTGCGCGCATCCGTTCGAACTCAATCGGCGCCGAGCGCTGGTTTCGAACTCGGATGCGGGCACCAGAGGACCGCAAAAACTACTCCGACACGGAACGGAATCTCCGCTCCCATCACACTACCCGAAAATTAGCAATTCATTTTATATTTTTTTATTCACCGCAGAGGAGATGAAAAACACAAACCCGTACGAAATAAAATTAAAAAAAAATAAAGAACCTGTAACGAAAAAAGTTTACTGTCTTACGACAGTATACCCTATTGTTAAAGAAATTGTCCCCATTTCATGCCCTAACCCCATGTGCGGCTTGGTTTCCCGCAGCTCAGCCTGGTAGGGGATGTGGTCGTGGGTTTTTGGGGTTAGGTGAAATAAGGGACCTAGATTACCGCACAATCATATTAACTTAGGGAAGATGGCCTAAAATTTACCATCTAAAATTTTGATCAAAAAAAAGAAAAGAGGTCATCGGACCCAACACTGGCGGATCCTAAACATATTCAGGGAATGGGTTTTCACCCATGGTTGTTATTTCTGACTTCTTAGGGTAACATAATTACCTTAAGAAGCACAGACACGTAGTATTAACAAAAAAACTAAGAGTTAGTTGCCTATTGAAAGTGGAGGAGGTCCTTAGCAGAAAGAGGGTGTCCAGCCTATGGGCCGGGTTACTCTCGATGCCCTCGCTCCTAGCAAGACTCAGCTTTGCTAGAAGCAACTAAGGTACCTCGCCACTGTTGTGATTGTTAGTATTCACTCATCAACATCATACTCACCAAAATACACATGCAGCCAAATCCAAAATTACGCACGTAACAAAAAAATTCTTACTACTGACTGTTCTTCACTGAGTTCTACACAATCCAATTATGTGACTTAGTATAAAGTTTTTACATCAACAGATAAATATTTCACTATTATTTACAAAAGCTCAAACTCCTCTTTCGGGTTTGACACAATCCCCCAAATCGACAAGACCATTTTTATGCTTATTACGGGTATAATTGATTCACTTAGTCCAACAAATTTCACTGCTGACAACCAAAAAAAAAACGCACAAAATTTCTGAGTTGAATTATTATATTCCGTTATAAAAAAACTTAAATTTACACAAAAATATAAAAACCACCAACTGACCACTTCTTGGTCTATCTAATCACTCATCCCTCACCAAAATCTTCTTGCACATTTTATATCCAATTCATTGGGAAAATATTGTACATTCATCAAAAATGTACGCAAGCAAAAAAATGTACAAAAACGTGACATTGGTTTTAATTTCCCAATGCACTCCAAAAATTTACTTATATTTAAAAATATTAATTGATCGAAATGTGCAATTATAGGTATTTTTCAATAGCAAAGTCCATTCTCATGCTATTTACCTCAACACAAATCGATGTAAAAACAAATTGGTAGTGTTGCATTATATTATTATGGTTTACGTTTATTCACCTACTGCATGGATATATGCAGTAATCTGAGTAACATAAACAAACAATAACAATGCGAAATACGGCATGGTTTTTTCTTTTGGTGAAATTTGAGGTATCACCTCGAAGGTTATGCCGAGTGTTAAAATTTGATGATGAAATTTGGGTTGATAACGGAAGTGAATAAAATTCCGTTACAAACCGCAAAAAAAAATGTTTTGGGGCGAAACCAATGTACATCCCCGGTCGCGCGCACTTCAGTGCGAGATTACAATAACAAATTTAATACTATATATAAAAATGAAATTAAATTTAAAAAAAAGATTGAAATTAAAAATGGCATTTCAATACCATTTATATACAGGGTGTCCCAAAAGTCTAGGGCCAAACGAAGCAGGGTGATAGAGGAGATCTTTTCCAACAAAAAAAACCAAATAAATTTTTTTCGATTTGTTGATGGTTAAAAAGTTATTCCACTTTTAGTGTTTTTTGGTGAAATCTTATACGTATGCACTAAAAAATTAATTTAAAAAAGCTAACAGTTCTATTGTTTATCTTACTTTTTCAAAATGATCTTGGAACGTGTGCCTCTCAAATAAGTCATTTTTGTTAACTTTGATATCTTTAGTCAAATTAAAACCATGGTTTTGTGAAGCCATTTCGTTTCAAACAAAATATTTACGAATATTTAAGTAACTCTGGTGGGAGAAAAATTTACTATGGAAAGTTGGCCAACTATCAAAAAAACTTGCAGCATTAATGCAGATTCTAAAACGGTATCACACATATGAAACACACTGGCTTTTATCAATTGTTTTATAAAACAAGTCATGTTTATTAAAGAATGCAATTTACAAAATTTCGAGTGCTGAAATAGCTGCTTTGGGAGAAAAAAAAACAAAATTACATCTACATTTTACTTTTTTTTATTCTAAATGTTATAACAAGTGTTCAAAGTGTCCACGATTTGCCATAATACATAAGGTAAGTGGCTATAATACTGACATACGCCGCGACAATTTCAAGTTTGACCTTCCATATTTAATATAAAACATTATGTATTCCAAGTGATTTAATACTTTTTAAAATACTTGTTTATCTTAGAGTCAGATAGTAATAGAAAATATTGAGTGAGTAACAATTTTCATTCATTAATCTTTAATTTTCTGAAAAAAGTTATGTTGTACATAATATTGAGCTATTGGAAAATACGCGTTTCTATTATTGACATTTTTAGGGCTCATTAGTGACATAGTTTTGAGTTTAACGAAAACTTACCAAATAAGTAAGTACCTATTGTTATTTTGAAAAGTAATAAATAAAACATCTAGCTGTTCCGAAAATAATGTTTATTATTTTATTCAGCATTTTATAACATAAATGTACATACATTTTATATACATATGAAAACGAAAATAATATTAAATTGTTTGATAGGTACTTCAGTGTTCATTAATCTAAAAATTCTTACTACATAACATAAATTATATAAAAATAAAACTATAATTATGGTTAAGTGTCACAAATTCACAGTTCACAGTGATTTATTATTATCAATTTTAATTTAAGATCGGAAGTTATGAATCTCCGATACACAATAAATTCCTCGAGCGTTAAGTAATTCTGGCTCAGGAATTATTTTTATAATATCTTGAGATGAATAGAATAGAATGTCATCCTTCTCTGACCATTTCCAATTGGGGCCACTCATTCCCATTGTTAGCGACTGTACCCAGTCATACCTACCTCGAAATAAATTCTCATCCTGAAACACATCATCATTCATCAAGCTGAAATACATCATATAAACATAAATTAAACATTAGAAATTATTAATTATGTATTTACCTGTATTATTATATCGAATCATCAATTAGTCACCTAGAAAATTAGATTAAATATTATTAATACCAACTAGATCAAAATCATATGTATACAATAATATACTTAACATAATTTGACCTTGAACTTGATCTTGAATTTGGTAATCAAAACAAATTATGTTAGGTACATTAACACAGATATTCACGTAAAATTACACATTATATTTATTAACGCGTATAGATACTTACCTATAAATCACCAGGAATGTAATCATTTACCTAAAACAATAATATTAATTTAATATAAATTGAATTTGTATTATGTAATTAGTTTCTTACCAGTTTATTATTTTTGACACTTGTGTATCACACTAATGTAAATTAATTCAAATTGTACTACTACCAATGTAATTCCTATTTATTATAAAGTGCGTTTAATACCTAATATGTAATGTGTAATGCCATCTAGTGGCAATTATCAGCTAAGCGATTGATAGCCCTCTATTGTAAAATAGATAAACCTTTTTGTTAACATTTATAAAATAATAATAAAAATTGTTCTCTTTATCATCAACCACCAAACCGACAAGTTGTCATTCAGCAAAAAAATAAAAATTAAAATAAAATCAAGCCGGAATTTGTGAAACTGTGTTTAACCAACCAAAATTACCAAGACCAAATTATAATTATATTGTTAACCTTCATGAATTGGGTGGTAATTGTATCCAGTTCATAACACCCATTACTTTTACCGATGCTTCATTAGGCCTTATATCTAGGACGACACCGGGGAAATATTCTCATTCGTATCGATGATCGATATTTATAAACGTATCGACTGTGGGCGAGTTACCTTCAATTTTTGTTTTTTTTACGACAGTTGTGTCTTTGGTTGTCTTCTTGGCTTCTCTTTTTAATTTCGGTTCCAATTTCATTTTAATTTCGCGCTCTTTGTCAAGTTTTTTTTTGTGTTGTATGCAATGTACTCATCGGAGGATACAATCACATTTGGGATTCGTTTTTTGACTTTTTTAATCGAAGCCTCGTTAGGTCTATTTTCTGGCCAAAAGAAACTTGTTTTATAAGGCGTTTCCACATCTAGTAAATTTTTTTTTCATCCATCAGATGTTGTTCTGCTTCAGAATTATCACATTTTGATACATTGTCGGGAATTTGGTTGCGCTCAGGGGATCCTTCTATAGAAACAGTTATCATTTCGCCCACCCCTTCAATATTAGCCCAGGATTGATCAGCACCATAATAGGAAAATGTTGTATTCAGATCAAAATGTTGAAGACTGTGATCACCTAACGCGTGAATTATTTCCTTCGGTAGTTCAGCATCTATAGCGTAATCGGTATTGGCCTCAATAACAGATAAATTTAATAGTTTCGGATGCTGCTCACATTTTTGCGTTATATTAACCCAAACATTATAAAGGTTTTCATCCTCTTTCGTGTCATTCCATATACCACGTGTAGAATTGAATGATTGCAATTGGTTTTTTGTTAAAAATGACTCGAATTTAGCAGAAAACGAATCTTGCTCTCCTGAGATACTAGTATTAGTTGTCGTAGGTGTTGCAGTTTGCGGATTTTTTAACATTTTATTATAATTTACCGCGTCAGGACAAAATGGATAAATCCCACACGTTTTGAAAGCATTTTGAATGGTGATTGGGTTTACTGCCGTTGATAAAACTGTGGCTAATAAAGGGGCAAAATCCTCGTTTTTTAAGCGTTTCCCGTTATTTTGGAGTCTCCAATTATGGTCAGCCTTTCTCCACTCTGTTTTAAGCGGACGAAAAACACCGACATATAAAGGCTGTAAGAGGTGAGTTGCATTTGGATAAAGCGCTATTAAAACAATTTTGTTATCTTTACAAAATTCGCTTAAAGTCAAAGATAAATGTGAGGCGTGCCCATCTAGGAACAAAATAACTGGAAACTCCACACAACTATGCTTTAACCATGGGAGAAATACATTTGCGATGTACTCGAAGAAAACCTCTCCCGTCATCCACCCGGAATCGGAGCAGCCCATACCCCAGCCTCTTGGCATTTTCCGTCCTAGTGCAAAGGGAATTCTTTTATATTTATACACCACTATCGGTGGAGGAATATCCCCTGAAGCACTCACCATTACTAATGTAGTAAGGCACTCTTTTTCGTCGTTATTTATTACGTTATATACTGCTTTCTCGTCTTTTGCTGTTAAAACGCACTTTTCCTTAGGTGCCAGTAAAAAAGCGCTCTCGTCACAGTTGAAAATCCGCTTCGGGTCCTTTATGATATCCTTATAGTTATTTTGCAACAAATACATATTAATTTGCTGAAACCATTCCCTTATATTTTGTTCTGTAATTATACCTCTACTTTTAATTAAATGTTGGGAGACTCGTTGCGAAATATCTGGATTTCTCTTTAAAAAACCTTCGTACCATCGTCGACCCGGTCTACCTTCTTTAAAATTATTTTCTCTTTTGATATTTTTTAATAGAAGCTGAACACTGTCGAGCAGCTGGTCTTTCGTAACTGGAAATCCTGTTTTACTTATATGAAAGATCCATTCTTTAATTTTTTGCTCTTCTGCCATTGTTAATACTGTTGGGTGGCCTATGTGCGCATTTAAAGCATATACGCCTCTCTGTTTGTAAAGTAGAGTTGTTCAGGGTATTTTAAATTGCTTACTAGCAGCGTATATGCTCATACCATTTGTCATATGTTCGAGCGCGTTATTAAGATCACCCCGACTATATTGAAGGCACTTCATCTTCGTTGCCATTCTAAAAAAAATATTACAGAGCTCCTTTACTTACATGTAAGTCTATAATGTTGACTTACAAATTTAATGAGACAATTACAATTAAATTATCCAAAAAGTGTGAGTCAGTTTTAAGATTACTTATATTTAATTAATTTTAAAATAATTAAAATATTGTAAAACGATTTAAAACGGGAATAAATAGTTCAAATAACCATAAATATAATTTAGAATTTCGAGGTTATACTGACACATTTTGAATCTTTTAGTGAGCTAAATATGGATTCAATACTGATCGTTGTCTTTTTGATTTTTCCGTGCTTAAACTATTATACTTTTTTTGGGTCATAATTAGGACATTAAAACGATACACACTATTAAAACCGAAATCTAAAAACAATTGATATAATAAATAAACGTAGAGCTCAGAATAATAAATTTAAAAAAAATGTATCTTAATCTAATACTGACATATGCATCAGTAAAAGGGACAAGCTATTTATTCACTGTTTCTAATATTGACAAAACTATTTTAACTAAAATTTATATTTATTTCCGTTTTTCTCGTATGAATATACTCAATTAATAATTAGGTAAAAAGACCCGTATCATCCATAAAACAAAATTTTAAAATATAATTACAAATTACCTGGAAATTATTATTAAAACAAAAATTTGTAAAATTTAAGACAAAATGCTAAGCATTCGTTGCATAATGATGCGTTCTCGTTGTCTGTGAGATTATAACTGATTTTTATTGTTTTTAGTAAGAGAGTTTGAGAATGTTTAAGCATGCGCAGAAACTAGAATGTTTGTATTAGTGTTTTAAAGAAAAAAAAATTTAGTATGTTGAGTTATATTCTTAAAATCGGACAAAATCGCAAAACATGTCAGTAATGCCGCCTATATCAGTATTATAGCCGTTTACCTTACGTATAAGATTTCACCAAAAAACACTAAAAGTGGAATAACTTTTTAACCATCAACAAATCGAAAAAAATTTATTTGGCTTTTTTTGTTGGAAAAGATCTTCTCTATCACCCTGCTTCGTTTGGCCCTAGACTTTTGGGGCACCCTGTATATAAAGGGGGAAAAATGATACCTGAAAACCTCATGGAGGTCCCATGGCCTCACTTAATTTAATTTTAATATATTTGTTTGGTTCAAGTGTCGCCGTTCACATCACCATGGCCTCACTTGGCCACACGTTGTTTTATAATATTTTATTTATTTCTATCAAAGAAATGTTTTATATGTATATTGTTTTATATTTAAAATGATTTTAATTTAAGTTACGCATTTGGTAAGCGTATGTTAGTAATTTGTTTTAATATTATACTATCCTTATATAATTAATTGATTTGACTCAATTAATTATAATTTACGTTAATCTTTCCCTGAAGCAATAACCACTATGTATCGGGTCATGTATCAGCTGTGCACATCTATTGCAGCTGGGATAGATTAGCGGGATAATTTTATGGTTTCTGTGTATTTTGTTATTATTAATATATGTCGTTGTTCGTTTCGGTTGGACTTATGGTGATTGAACACCTTTGTTAATAAGTTAAATTTTCAGCTGGTTATGCCTGCTTCAACTCACTACCCTTGGCTTGGGTAGACGGACTTAAAGGTCTAGTCCGGTGAGTACAGACGCGTATGTCGTGATAATATTATACTTACACTTAATACCCTTTCCCTGCTCCACTGTATTTATTATATAAGGAAATTGTTCGGTTATGATTTTAATTATAACGATTTATTTAATCTCTGATTTACAATTATTGACAAGCTTATTGACTAAACTGATTTTAACACTTTAATTTAAACTTTTAAACCACTTTTGTTTTAACTCTGATTTTTATTTTTTGCACTTGGTTTACGATTAAAAATTGTTTCACAACTTTTTATCAACTGACTATAACCGCGATTTTAAATTTCTCTTTTTTTCTATTTAACAACTCTTACAATAATTCTGACAACAACTTTAATAATTTTAACGACTTGGGCAATAATCCTAACAACTTTGACAATAATAATTTAATGTAATGATTTCGCGGTTTATATAGTATTTGGTTTTCGTTGATAATTAGTTTCAGTTTTATAAAAGGCGGGACTACAAGATCCTTATTTTTGTGTAATTCTAATTAAACTTATTTCTGATTGGTCCGATTTTGCGATTCCTATATTTTAATCGGGGCCTTCATTTATTAGGAGACTATTTATTTTTTATGTGACCATGATATCTTGCATATGGCTTTCTAGTGGTCTCATGGATCTTTGTTTACATTCGGATTTTTGTAGTTATAATTTTATAACTCGAGACGAAGTGTCTCTTGTAATTGAAATTTTATAGCTTATCCCGATGCGTTGACCTCATTAACAGTTCATATGTTTATTTTATGTCAAAATATTTATTTTACTTTGTTTTTGTTAGAGTATTTATGATTCGGGATCTTCATTATGGTTTTTGTTGCTATCTTGTGATCTATATAATTTTTTAGTTGTAATAAATTCTGTCTGTGTTTTTTTTTTATACATTATATTTGTTGTTGTGTCGAAAATATGTTTCGGGATCTGAATTGAATATTTATTTTTTGCTATCTTATGTGCTATATACTTAATTATATAATTTATATGTAATCAATTTCTTATCTTTAATGATTTATGCTATTATTGTATTTTGTGTGACCTGGACGGTGCTGTAGCGCGTTTTGTATACGGGGCACTGTCCTGGAAACACAACAACGTGAATAATCGGTTGGGCTCGGGCTCGCCAAAACCCGGTTATAGATGTTCACTGGGGCGACCTTTTTGTCTTTGGTAAATTTTGTCCGGTTGGGAAACCAATATTGGAGCGTTCTTCCGCCTATATTAAACAGGGTGTTTGATTATTTCGCGAGCGTTTACAGTTAACCATTCGATTAACAATTTTATTTATCATATACTTTATACATACCATATTTAATTACATATATTTAATCATGTTATATATTATATTAATAAGTAACGAAAAGTATCACGCACCACTCTATATGTGTTTTAAAACCAAATCTGACCGATGTGTTCAAGATCAATAACACAACAAAAAGCAACGTTGAGAAGAAAAAAAAACTTTTATATATACTTTTTTTGACTGACGTTGATAAATATGGCGTCGCCTATTTTGAGTTCGAAAATGTGTGGAGCAGGGTAGTGCAAATCTATCGCTACAAGGGCGTTGGGTCACCATCCGGTAAATTGAATGGCCTCAACTGGCCACCCAAAAAACAAACCTCATTGGGCGTTCTTCCGCCTTTCGTAAACAGTGCGTTGTCTCACCAAACCGAAAACAATACACTGTTGGAATTGAAGAAAACCCGAGTTTTTGGTCAAGTAACCATTTGACCAAAAACTCGGGTTTTCTTACATATCAGATCAACTAAAACTCGACCGTTACCAAATCAAAATCAAAAACTTGACAATTTTTAATGAAATTCAAAACTAGACTGCCCGACAACAAAAACTCTCGCACCAAAACAAACGTTCTAGAAGAATCTTTTTCCTTCTCTCTTTTCGTTTGTACCAATATTCCACAAAACAATATTCCTCTAGAGCGCATTGCCTCGCACACACTCGATGCACATTTTTCTCGCTCTCATTTACTCGACGATCGCGAATTACGTTCTCGGCAGTTGTGGACTTATAAAAAAAACACTTATATTAAATATTTTTATTAATTGGAACGTTTTAATTTATTTTAGATAGTTTGATGTTATAGGTTTCAAGTCTTACAATAATCTGATTTTCTAAATTGTAGATTTCATGTGACTGGAATCCAGGTGGTCCAGTAGGTTGAAAATATGTAATTTCTGTTTTAATGATATGGTTGTTGCTGCAATCGAGTAGGTTGAGAACCCCTATTTTTAATAGATGAGGTATCCATTGGTTCAAATTTCCTGTTATCTGGTTTATTGTACTGAATTGGGGGTTTTTGTTGAATAGTTGGGAAAAGTTATTTCGATTTGGAGAGTTAAAATTTGGGTTTGGACTCCGAAAATTCCGAATAGGTAAAGGTGGTTTAAACGGTTTTTTAGAAATTACCATTTGATGAACTATTATTCAATCTATTGATATTTGTTTCTGGGACTCTTGGCCCTTCTTCATCGTACTCAGACATTATTGTATTTATTTGTATATTTTGAAAATTATTAATTAAATTATCAATATTTGTTTCATATACCGTGCAACAGATATTATTTTTACTAGAACTATTCTCAGAAACCGTGAATTTACTTTTGAGATTATTGTATTTAGGTGTTTTTTTGGGAAATTTAAAATATTTATTGAACATAAATTATTAAACTTGACTTACCAAAGCACTATGATGTGATAAATCATCCCTCTAGACTTGAGTAGCACGAAATTGATTGATTGCTGCCCTTCTTTATATATGTATGTATATATATATAATTTTTCACTTAATTGGTTCACTTTTTTATTAAACTTTATTTTTTAATAATTTTATTTTTTTTATTACACTTTTTATTATTAATTAACTTTAATTTTTTTATTAGGCTTTACATTAACTTTGGCACCTTCACTAAATACTGATATGCTGTCAGTATGGAAATTTATTTTCTCGAATGGCACACTATTTGTTAAATGTTCAATCAATGTTCACTTAAATCACACTTTTAATTGTTAATGTACCGTTAACAATTACCGTGAATTTACTTTCGAATATACTTTCGTGTGGATTTATAAAAATAAATCTTACTACCCACTGCGCCAATTACGTTCTCGGCAGTTGTGGACTTATCAAAAAACACTTTTATATTAAATATTTTTATTAATTGGAACGTTTTAATTTATTTTAGATAGTTTGATGTTATAGGTTTCAAGTCTTACAATAATCTGATATAATAAGCTGATATAATTTGAATAATTATAAAGACACAATGAATATACAATGTATGATTATTTATGAGTCGCCGGACGTATAAATAATGGATATTCGCCAGATATTATGTTGTTGTTGTAGATGGTGAAGTCGCTGGACGTCACCCACTGAGTCTTGGTTACCACGAGAATCTTTTTTCAAGGTTATTCGTTTGAAATTTGCCAAACATTATGTACTCGACATCAGAAGTATTCACTATTTCTAGCAAAACAGTCACAGTTTGATCGATTGCGTTGAAGGTACTTTTAGTCAATCCTCTGCCAAATATGTCGGTTTCCTTCCATCTTTCTAGCTAAGTTAAAAATGTTCGTAAAAATAAAAATCCGGGATCATCTAATCTATAAATCGAAAATCTATCAGGTTCGCGTTTCTTAATACCTTCAGTCACTGATTTACAGTTTACCTCGTTCCGCCAACGTTTAATTATTTTTAGAAACTCTCCAGTACCCTCGGCTTCTTTTAACTCGTTACTTGTTTCGAGAGCAGCGATTGTTGACTGGTGAAAAACATTAGCAGCAAACTGAACATTTTGCCGTTCTGTAACGCTGAAGTAAACACATTTTTTATTCAAGTTATACGCTTTTTTATGTGCTGGGTCGCTTCGCTAACATATAGATTACGGATGTATTTGAAGCAAGCCAACTTAAGGGTCGGCGGCCCTTCAAAACCCGTATAATAAAATGAAATGTCTTTATCTTTTTTATTAATCCAGTTGTTCCGAATGTTTTTAAAACTATGAACTGGATCATACATTAATAAAATGAATGAATGATATTAACTGTTTTTGCTATATTAGAATTATTTTCCGAAAAATCCGATGATTTTAACAACCTTCCGCTACATTTGTTTAAAATGTTGAGCCTGCTTTAAAAAATAATTTCTGTTGCCTTCAAACTTTGTAGGATTAACATTTTGAAGGCACTATAGCCGCTGTAAAGTTCTTTTGCTTGGTAGGATTAGTATTTGTTGGTCCCTTATTAACTGGTAAGTCACCGGTGACTGAAGCTAAATCAAATATGAATTTATTATTATTGATTTTTTCAGATATCGCGCTTTATTTGAACGCATAATTTTGAATTGATCCCTAATTACTTGTAGTGTATGGTAGTAATTAAAATCAATACTCTCCGCAAGATTCCGATAATTCGTTTAAAATGTCATTTAATTTATCGCTCGCGGGTCACGAAAACATAAAATTATTGAACTGTTGATTTAATTTTGAAATATAGCAACGAATTTCGAAAAAAGTTTCCATTTGATATTTTAATATAACGCGTAATTGAAAAATCTGGAATATTAATTAAATACAGCTAAACAATCTGTTCGTCGAATTTTACTACAACGTTACAGCCGATTAATCTGACAGACAAATTTAATTTAAAATCTTCAAATGAACCGATCAAATCATTTTTCATCAAAGAAATCTCACGTTCTCTTTCAGAAGGACCTTCAGAAGGAAGGATACCATGTTGCTTAGTAAAAATAATGTCTTTAATAAAATGTTTAATACATACGTGCGAGTATTTTGTATTATTTTGTAGTATTTTGTATTTTGTATTAAGCCTGTCTTAAATGATCCGATGTAGGAAACCGGAGACATGAAACTTTTCCATCAGTTTTTACGGTGCACGGATAATTTTATTTGCATTATGGTACACAGTAACTATTGACTAACTGAAATAATAAATTGCTAAATTGTGTGTGTGTAAATTGTATATTAAAAAAAAGTAAATTAGGTTTACTTTTGGTTTCTGATGCCAGTGGCCCATTTTGGTGATTCCCTGCGAATAGGGAAATATCATAATTCATATGACTAACTATCGCCCAATTTATTTTGTGTATTTGGTGATATTTTTCCGGCTACGTTCTCAGCGAGAAGTGCGAACGGTCGTAGGGTTTGAGGCATGCATGGCTCCTGGCATACACCGTGATTACTACAGATAATTATAAAAAAGGAGGAAAAAACGCAAATAATACTAATACCCGAAGTTCCGCCGAAATTCGTCAGCCGGAACCTGAGGAACGAACAGCAGAAAATTTTAAATAAAAAAAAATCATAACGGTAGAGAGGTGCCCTGGTGCGCGCATCCGCTCGAACTCGCACGGTGGTAAACACCGGTTTCGAATCCGGATGCGGGCACCAAGGGACCGCTCACTCTACGCCGACACAGGATTGGAATTCCCCCCTCATCACACCCAACCCGGAAAAATTAATAATTCATTTTATTTATTATTTAGACCCAACAACAAAAAAAAACAACTTCCCACGCGAAACCAAAAAAAGAAAAAGAGCGAGAGAGAGAAACGAGAGAGAGAGAGAGCAATGCGCACCGAGCGTGCACCCGCTGTGCGGCGCTCGATCACAAAAAATTTTGAAAATTACATATATATATAATAAATATAATAAAAAAAATATATAAAAATAAAATCCAAAAATTAAAATAAAATAAGAAAAATTGTACCTTAATTATTATTTATACAAATTACTGGTGCGGCCTTGCGCGGCCGTCATGCCATAGGTGGTACCACACCCGGACCGTTGCGGCCTTGGTGCCGTTGTGGTTGCGGGGCCTCTGCCCGATATAAATTTTGGCCTGGTTAGGCAATTAATAAAATGTGGGGCGTCCTTTCGCCTTACCCTGTAAACTGCAGGCCGTTGCTTTTCCAAACCGCTTAATATGAGGATGTGCGTCTTCACCTTATTCGTAAGATGCGGATGGGGCGTTGACTTCACGCACAACCGTTAATTGTTGAGTTGGCCTCAACTGGCCACCCGTAATTAACTGGTTCGGCGTTCTTCGCCTTAATATCGCCGCCGCTGTGCCGCCCGGCACAGGTGCTAAGCCTTTACGTTGTCTCGCCACACGATAAACTATACACTGTTGGAATTGGTGTACCATAAAAACCATATAAATTGCTGTTTGACGATCATTTGCCTCACGCATCTCCAAAGTCCTTAGTTGAATTACTCCATTACGAAAATATTGGGCATTTATACCAATAACATTTCTACCTAAACGCGATGCTGAATTTATTTTGATCGATATTAGTTTATTTGCCATTTCATTTTTTATGGTATTTTTTGTCTCGTTTGCCTTCTCATTTACCAAATCTTTAATGTTTTCTGCATTTATAGTTACTCTTAGGTTCCTCATTATTGGCTCGATGATGTCTCGCATTCCAGAGCCTTTAAAAATTGAAAACGGGCGCCCATTAATTGTAACTAACTTGACGCAAGCATCAGCATAACATTTTGGTGACATATTACTTTTAATTACGTTAAAGTAGCTTTCAATAGAACTCGAATTTTCACACTGTAGTTTAGGACGCTTTTCAAGAGATTTTGATGTGGCTGATTCAGTCGACGGTTTTATTTTATTATTCATTTCCTCAGTGTCATTTTTACACTCGCTAGGGTGTTTTCTTTGAATATGTCGACCTAGATTAGAAGTATGTTGCCTGTCATAATAAACGAGCATATTGTACAAGTCGATTGATCTTTGTTAAAATCATAAACAAAAAACTGCTTAACGAAGTTTCCCGACATCTGAAGAGTTAAACAAACAAAATTTTAATAATAATATAAAATATATTGAACATTTTAGAACAACCGGAAAGAAAATGAAAAATCACACGTTTCCTGCACCAATCTCCCGTTATATTTATTTTCGCACTCACCATTAAATTTTTGTTGATACGTATTTTAATTTTCCCTTGAATCAGTTACTCAAAAACTTACACGAACTTTTATTAAATTACACAAACACAATCAATTAATTAGTTACAGAATGTGACTAATTATCAACCAATTTGTAACGAATGAAATCTAAAACTGAAACCATATCATTAACAAAAACAATTATTCTAAAATCATACGGTATAAAATATGTATCTCGTTCATTCATGTATCACCATAAAACATGCCTTTTCTGTTTACTTTGGAAAGTGAAAAGGGCAAGCAAACCATTTTTGAACGAAATAATAAAATACGAAATGTATAAAAATTCGTATTTACGTAGATTTATCGTTTTTCACCTGCACCTGCAACATTTAAAAATTAAAAAAACAAATGAAAAGCGAATTTTGAAAAGAGACGTAAAAAGAGAGCAATATATGTACTACACTACAATTATCATTTTTTTGTTATTTTGTTTATTTTTTTCAGGTTCGGGTTCGGTTCGAAACCCTGGTTAAAACAATGAAAAACAAAAAATTAAAAAACACTTATCTTATGCATCTTTTGGAATAAAAAAAAGTCCTACATATTAAATAATTACATACATACAAAATGTATAAGATGCATTCAAGCAACGGTATCAAAATACATATTATTGCGCGAAAGTTGTGTTGTGATGCTAATTTTATTTCAAATTTTATTTCCATTTAATTTTATTTCAATATTCAAATATCAAAATTTTATTTCAATAATTCATTTATTTGTTTTTTTTGTAACAATTTTAATTATGTAATTGGCGGTTTGGCCCGTATAATTTTTGGAAGGCACACGGCTTGGTGCATTTTGTAGCCTTATTTGCAAATCGACCGTGGAACCAACAAATTGTGTAGCTGGTTGTTGTCGGTGAAGATCCTGCGGCTGATGTTTGTTGTTGTGGTGCATCGGGAGATACTGATCTTGCCTGCCCACGACGTAGTAGCCGATGTGCCACCAATGATCTTCGTGGTTGGCTGGGTCGCCGTATTTTAAGTACTTGCTCCAGCCGCTCAACTCTCCTTTCCAATGTGGTCCCCGCCGAAAAACCTTTTATGGTTTGATTGGCTTGGTTTTTGACCGATTTTCTTGGAATCCGCCATTCCTGTTTTGCTGATGTTTGGGGTGCGGTTACTGTCACCGGTCCGGCTGTTTGATCCGGTTGTGGTGGTTGTTGAGTAACCACACGTGCTGATTGCATGGCCCCTTGTAGAGCCATCTCTATATCAAAGAGAAGCCCCTCATCATTTTTCTGTGACATCCTGGGAAAATAAATTATATTTTGTTAGTGTTTAGTTTTTGTTTTATGGGAGTAAAAAAAAAACGTCTGACGAATGTGCATTATCCATTAATGCGGACAACTTTCTTCACTCCTGATATTTGATCAGGTGAAGTTAGTATTCCATAGACTGGTTTGAGTCTATCAATAGAGACAGATTGTTGCTTATCTCTGATTTGTAAAACAAAGTGCTTACGAAGTCGTCGTATCACTTTGTATGGGCCTTCATATGGGGGTGTGAGGCCAGTGCGAACTTTGTCTATTCGTACGAAAACGTAGTCACAAGTTTGCAGTGACTTTGGTACGAATATGTCGCTTTGATTGGTTTTGCGCGTGTCCGTTGGGATGAGTTTGTTCATCGTGGAGCGCAATTGATCAATCACTGTGTCAGTGGTTACCTGGGATGTAAGTGGATGTTCCACAAAGAATTCTCCAGGGAGTTTGATCGTTTGACCATACACCAGTTCTGCTGGTGTACATTTTAGGTCATCTTTAACTGTTGCTCGGATTCCCAACAATATGATTGGGATTTCTGAACTCCAGTTGACGGTATTTGCGCGAGCTTTTATAGCTGTTTTAAGTTGGCGGTGAAAGCACTCAACCATACCGTTTGCTTGTGGGTGATAGGCAGTTGTTCGTATTCGATGTGAGCCTCAGAGTTGCATAAGCTCAGCGAATAGTTTTGATTCGAACTGTGTGCCTTGGTCGGTCGTTATGTTGACCGGAACGCCGAATCTAGAGATATAGTTCTCGACGAGCGTTTTTGCTATTGTTGTTGCGGAGATGTCCTTTATGCAGTAGGCTTCAGGCCACCACGTAAAACGATCAACGCAAGTTAAAATGTATGAAAAACCATTAGATGGTGGAAGTGGTCCAACAATATCTATATGGATGTGCTCAAATCTACCTGGTGGAATTTGGAAATTCCCGTAAGGTGATTTGGTGTGACGTTGCACTTTACATTTTTGGCAGGGTAAACAAGATTTCGCCCATTGGGTTACGTCTTTGTTCATACTAGGCCAAAAGTATTTTGCAGTGACAAGTTTACGAGGGGCTCGTACACTTGGATGAGAAATATTATGCAGAGTGTCGAAAATAGTTCGACGTAATGTCTCTGGAATGTACGGGCGATTATTGCCTGTAGATATTTCACAATAAACTGTTAAATCGGCTAATGGAAATTTGTCTAATTTCCATTTGGAAGTGCGCCGATTTGTAGAACTAGAGAATAACTTATGTAGTTCTTGATCGCTAGCTTGTGCTTTTGCGATTGTTGTAATGTCGTAGCGAGTTGCTACGGAGGCAAGTTCGTGGTCAGAAGTCCGAGAAAGTGTGTCGGCGACCACATTGTCTTTGCTTTGTATGTGCTGTATGTCTGTCGTAAACTGAGAGACATAATCTAAGTGGCGTGCTTGCCTTGGGTTTCGGTCCGCTTTCGAGGTAATTGCTCTAGTAAGGGGTTTGTGGTCGGTGAAAATAGTGAATTCCCGACCCTTGACAAAATAGCAAAAGTGCTTAATTGCTTGGAAAATTGCAAGCAATTCGCGGTCAAATGCCGATTATTTTCTTTCGGCATCTGATAATTTCTTGGAGAAAAATCCAAGAGGTTCCCAAGTGCCTTTATTCAATTGCTGTAAGACTCCGCCTATTGCTGTGCCAGAAGCATCAGTAGTGATGCTGTATTTTGTTGCATTTAGCCGATGCGCTAAAAGAGCAATATTTTCTAAGCACTTCTTGAGCTGAAGGAATGCATTTTGACATTCTTCAGGCCACGAAAAATTTTGAGGCGTTTTAGGTTTCTTGAGAAGTGTTGCCAATTGTGAGTGAATTGGGGCAAGTATCTCAGCGAGTTTTGGAATAAATCGGTGGTAGTAGTTTACCATATCGACAAATTGTTGTATTTGCTTAATGTTTTGTGGTGCAGGGAATTCCTTAATTGCATTAATTCGTCCTTCGGACGGCAGAATACCATTAGGAGTAATTTTATGACTGAGGAAGTCAAGATTGCTTGTCCCAAACACACATTTTGCTGTGTTAATATTGACGCCGTACTTTGATAACTTTTGGAAGAGCTGTTCCAAATGGAGTAAGTGTTGCTTCTCGTCTCTAGATGCTACGAGAATATCGTCAATATAAACAAAAACGAAATCGAGATCTCACGATTTCGTTGATGAAACGCTGGAATGTTTGCGCAGTATTTCTGAGACCAAATGGCATTCGAGTGAATTCGAATAAGCCAAATGGTGTGGTAATTGCGGTTTTATGTATGTCCTCAGGAGCAATCGGAATTAAATAATATGCTCTGACGAGATCAATTTTTGTAAAAATTGAACAGCCATGTAATTGCATGGAAAAATTTTGAATGTGGGGAATAGGGTAACGGTCAGGAATTGTGACTGCGTTAAGCCTTCTGTAGTCCCCACATGGTCTCCAGTCATTGTCCTTCTTCTTCACCATGTGCAATGGACATGATATTACTGAAGAAGAAGGTCGGCAGATCCCTAGTTCCACCATGTGTTGGAATTCTAGGAATGCTGCTTTGTGCCGAATTGAATCAAGTCTACGTGGTCTCGCAAATGGTAAATGGCCCGTAGTCACAATGTGGTGTACTACATTATGCCTTACCGGAGAGTTGTAGTTTGGTGGAGCTGTTAAAGAAGAAAATTTCTTCAACAATGCTCCATAGCCATTGTTGATTATGTAGAACAATGGTGATGGTGTATCAACGAGTGCTGTTGTAGCGTTGATAGTAAGCTTAGTGGATGGATCAATCAATTTGCGATTTTTCAGATCCACTAATAAACCGAATTTCGTTATGAAATCAGCGCCGATGATGGGGCGGTTGACATTGGCAAAAATAAATGCGTGTTTAAAAGAACGCCTTAAACCAATGTCAACGTTAAGTAATTTGGTACCAAAAGTATTTATTATGGTACCATTTGCTGCTGACAGAACTAAATCGGGATTGCGATTACGCTGAGGTTGTACACCAACACTTACAACATTTTCAATCATTGTATCGGTCATTGTCACTTACCTATAATGCACACGTGTAAAAAAAGTACATTTCGACCATGTGCATAAACATCATTCTTGAATTACATTTAAAATTAAAACATGGCGGACTTATTACATTAGGAATAGGTGAAGATATTATCTTCGAGGTCATGCCGATTTAGATTGGGGTATTGCAAGATTCCGTTAAAAATGTTCAATTCAATTTTCTGATTTTTTAGTTACACAGCTGTTTTGGAGCTGAATTCACATGCGTCACATAACTCGCCACCGAATTGATACAAACCAAAACACAAAAAACTCAATTAACTTTTTCAATTAATGATTAATTAAAACAAATATTAAAAAAAATTATATTGAACAAGAGTTAAAATCTTATAAATGTTTAATTAATACTTAAAACCCGTTAATTTTAAATTAAATGGCACACAAATTATATTTGCACTTAATTTATTTAAAACTTAGCACATTTTATAAATTATTTTATTTTTTGCGCCATAAAACTGTATTCTAGTTATAAAATAGTATCAAACAATTTTTTAATTTCACTTGTTTGAAATATTACACTTATTAAACCTATTAAACCTTTTACACCTATTAAAAAAATGAATTTTTTAAAACTTCCTTCTTGGACTTGAAGTCTTCTCTGATGTTTTCATATGAGCTGATGCGGTTGGTGTTTCCGTTGGTTTTTAAAATAAATTCCGGGGATAATATTTTCGTCTGTCGACCGAGATTCGGACTATTTTGGTTTAACGTTGTCCGTAGTCTTTATAATATGTATTTCCTTCCTCTTCCTGTATCTAACAATTGATACTATTACCATTGAAGCCAGAATAAATATGATTAGGCCCCAGCTGATGATTTGTTCAATAGTTTTTTCAGCTTGCAGTGTTTCGATGTAGTTTGTATTATTGATAAGGATATCCTTCATCATATTGAGTGATACTATTTCCTTAAAATTGCCTTCTTGTGGTGTTGGTTGAAAGATAGCTGGTATAACCTTTACAGATGCTTTCTCTCTTGAAATAAAGATATTATTATCAACTGATATGGTTGTATCACTAAATTTTATTAGGTAAGTTCCGTTGAGGCTTTATGTTTCACTAATTAATTCCCAATTTCCACGAAAGCCATTTTCTGCTCCCTTAAGTTTGCCTACCTAACGAAAGGTAGACTTTGGCATCGTGCTTGATTTCGTTTAGACTCTTCTGTTTCGCTTCCTTTACCTCGGCCTCCGTGGTTAAGCAGTCGAGGTCTCTGATTTCGAGCGTGGTTTTCGGCTCCAGACTCCTCACCGTAGTACTGTCTCCAAGAGCACCTCCAAGCGCCTCACATAAACCGTCCTTGTTTTCCGCTTCGTGGCCAAGCTCTAACACTACATCTCAGATGTAGATCAGATTAACTCTCACATTAATTAAAAAAAAGATCCGTTACGTAAGCAATCTAGTATTGTAATGGACATAAAAAAGAACTTATGTAACTTCGCGAATTTACCACAAAATACAGAAACTTACCCTTTGAAAGGATGTTATATAAAAAAAAATATTTCACACTAACAAAATATTATAACACCAATATTTTGCTTTATTTCACTAATAGCGCTTTCACTGGCGCTTAAATTTTGATCCAAATTTTTGGATCAATTATTTTTTGCCAGAGAAAACAATTTTGGATTTTTTTGTTGACGTTTTTACTCACACATAAAAAAACTAAACGTCATGTGAAATTGTCAAAAAAGACGTCGCGCCATTTCTATTTCATTATATTTGTGATATTTTTAAGAGCAAGTGGTGTTTAATAAAATAAAAATTGTGTTTTATTCAAAGTGTTGTTTTAAAAGATTATTGTGCACCGAAAACGAAATAAAAACATTATCGAAAACGATATACTATAATTTGATTTCTTTTTATTTCCCCCAGCTCCTTACAAAAACCTTCCGACATGTTTTCAATGTGACCTGCCGTTGTACTGGCCTCTCCACTAGTTTCTTCAATTATTGGGTCATCCTATGTATATTGATTTGTAAGCAACAAAAAATTTACATTAGTACAAAGAAAAAATAAATGAATTTCATACTTACATTTTCATCGGAATATTTATGAACTACGTCCTCCACAAAGTTTTCAACTCGAGGTTTTTTGTTATTATGATTAGATAAACCAATCAATTTAATTACTTCGTCATCTGACGATAGAAAATTTAGAATCGAGTCATCGGAACTTTTTAATGGCGATGAAGATTATTATTAAACACAACTTGCACTTTAAACAATCGCAAATATAATAAAATAGAAATGGCGCGAAGTCTTTTTGACAATTTCACATGACGTTTAGTATATGTGTGAGTAAACGTAAAAAAAATATCGAACAAATTTTTTGGATTTTATTTTTGATCCAAAATAAAAAAAAAAGACAAAAAATGTAAAAAAATACAATTTTGGATCAAAAATGGATCAAAATTTAATTGCCAGTGAAAACGCTATAAGGCTTTATTCCACTAACTTCCGGTTTAAATTTAACGAACATAAAATAATGGAATTTTTGGATGGAAATATTTCTGTTATATACTCAACAAATAAAAGTAGTACAGCAATCGTTTGTCTATGCCGTTTCACGCCGGTGTTCCTCCGAATGTCTCCACTTAGGTGTCGATGCACAAACACGAATTTATTTTTATTTGTCTTTAACAACATGGTTTTGGCAATTCACGAACAAAAAATATGTTTTGTAATTATCTTCACTTATTTTCACTTTAAGATCGATTTTAATTATTTTTACTTTGATATTTTTCACTTATATATTATTTACTTTATATTATTTTAGGGATCCTATAAAAATAGAATCCTACCAACTGCGTCAGTTTTGTGATTAATTAAACACATTAAATATATTTTGTTGTTGTTAATGAACACTTTTAATAACCTTTATTTATTTTTAAACTAAAACCAATTTCTTAACGATATGCTCTCGTTAAGTTACAAGTATTTTCTGAATCTTTTTAGTTAAAATTATTTTTAACGAATTTACGTTAACAAAAATTTATTTTAATAAAAATGTTTAATCATTGATTTTTTATTTAGCACGGCAAAAGCTCGCACGTTTGGTATTGTAACGTGCCTTGAGTGTTGGTTTTATGTTGCAATATGAATCCAACAAAAACCGCGTGTTAACTTACTTAACAGACAGTTTATCGAAACATTAAAACGAAATATATCCCGTTATAAATATTTCAACTCGGTTTTATACACGTCACGTTTTTCAATTAATCACTTTACTGTTTATTTGAAACCTACTATGTATATTTTGTATTCCTAGTAATTTACGCATTCATGAAATGGTATCAGAACATATACGGAAATAATTATATATATTACGTATATACGTTCTACACAATTTCACGCGCAACATATTCACAAATTAATATTTAAAACACTTGGTATACGTCATATCGTTTAATCACTTATTTTATAATGTAAAACAACACATTCATTATTATTATTTATTATTTACACATTTACTGAATATTAGTTTTAATATAATTTTTTCACTTAAGAACAACGTCATTAAATTTAATTAAATAAATAAAACAAGAAATTTAATTACTTATTTTTTCAGTGCATAATCGAATACTGCCATTGTAACACATCCACTTCGTTAAAATATTTACAAAATTGGTCCCTGATTTCAATTGCACTTCTGCCCGAGTTATTCGATCCTACACGCGCTGCACACCCTGCAAGCCACGACTATGTTCATCATCACTACCGACTAAATAGGAATTAACGTATTTTTTCTCCCGCAACCAATTGTGTAGAACTACAGGTGCCTTTATTACGCCTAAAACTGTTGTTTTACTAGCTATAATCGGCCGTCGATAGGTACGCCATCTACTGGCCAATATACCAATCGCGTTCTCAACAACCATCCAGGTTCAAGATAACCTATAATTGAACACGGTTTTTTCTAGTAGTAGTACTGACGTATATTGACCAGGATATGGGCGCATTAAATTTGGAAGTAGCGGAAATGTTTCGTCACCAACAAATACGAATGGATATTCATTATCCTCCTCCAGGTTTTTCGTTGGTGGTAGTTTCAGTTGAGTACCACCGCATATCATAGCTCTGCCGAAAGAACTACGCTGAAATCGACGACTATAAATTTATAACAAATGAAAATATGATTTTGCATGAATAAAATAAAATTGTAAAGTTTTATTTAAATGTATTTACTTGTATCACCCAAACATCTTGGTTGGCTTATATGAGATCTAAAACTACTCTTTAAGTTACTTATTGATTAATCAGTCATCTTATGGTTATGTGTGCTATTTTCAAGTACATGACTGTACGGCTTTACATGGGAATTAAATCACACTCCGTTCGTTTTCTTTTTGTTTTATCAACACCGTATTTATTTACAAATATGTTATGTATCAAGTATACAATCGAAAATTTATATTATGATAATTTCACCCACGATCAAATTAATGAATTAGATTTTTATTTTAGTTTAATTTTTCTACTCACGACGCGTGTCGTTTTACTCAATGACACCTTGTTTTTTCCATGTTCGTTTTTTCTTGTTGTCACTATGGTACGGTCAATGCCAGTATTTCGTACGGCCGATTTTGCATGCGCTCGTGCGCGGTCGATTTATGCAAGTTGTTTTTATTTTATGTTTATTAATTAAATTAATTTTCAAATAATTAATTGTCGAATTGTTTTTATGTCGCACGGTTGTTTGTCGAATTGTAGTATCAATTATTTTATGAATAATTGAGTTGCTACAATCTTTTTCTGCACATGCGAAAAAAAATTGTTTAATGAAACTCCAGACTAAAATAGATGGCGATGTAACATCTAAATTTAAAAAATATTTCTATAGCACGAATTATAGAATATATTTGGTATTTTATTCCGTCAAAATACACAAATATTTCTTCGGGGTTTTCGCTGGAACCTTTGATTACTATAAGAGGTTGTATTCATACACCCTCGTCCAATTTTTCCTGCAAAAGTTCATCTACATTTTGAGCTGTTGCACCAACTAACATGAATGATTGTTGGGAGTCTTTTATGGAATTTTTGCTGCATACCTTTACTCCATCTACAGTTTTCGCTAGTCGATTAGTTGGCACAAGCACGTAATGTAGCAGATGCAGAATTGATGCATGTAACCCATCGGGAAATCGTACAAATGTTAGTTTCGTACAATATAAATTGAATGTAATAAAAGTACTTACTCTCAGATATATTTTTGTTTTGTTTAACATGTTCCACAATATGCTTTTGGCTTTATTATTAATAATGGCTAAGAATTCGCAATAAAGAACGACTTTAAATTATTAACATTCGGATTCAACTTTAAAGAAAATTAATTATTTTATGTAGTACATTCTTTTATGCTTTGTTAAACTAAAAAATAAAGAAATACCAGATAGTTTTCGAGAATACCTTTATCAAAGATGATAAGTTTCCAATGCTCCTCCCAGTCCAAAGTTAATACACCTCCCTTGATCGGGAAGCGATGATCCAACCTGATATGCATCAGAAAGCAGAATAATATGCAAGAACGTTGGTTATTATTTTTCACTGACATTTAGGGCCTAATTATTCGCATAATATTACATTATTCGCACAGTATTTTATTGTCAGCACAGTATTCAAATATTAAATATCGTTAGCAAAGGAAACGAATAACATTCTCGTCATGGGCGCGAATGCAACGTTACACCCCAATGTTGCTAGAAAGAATTTTTGGTATACATTATTTGCTTCTCCATTTTCGACGTGTAAAGAATTCACAGTTTTTTGTGCTAAGATTTTTTCGAGGTCATGTTTTCAAAAAGTTGCTGCGTTCGTAAAAATTCATTATCCAAAAATTGTCATTTTTTTTCGCGTTGAGCAGTTGTGATTTTAATAGTATGTATAAAGTTTTCTGTAATTTCTCAAACACGTTGGTTTTAATTTATGATTATTTCGTCGTTTAGCTTTTAAGTTATTGATACGTTCCCTTTTTTTATGACTAGTTTTGTTTTTGATTTCGTGCCTCGCCTATCTACCAAAATTATAAATAAATGCAAACTGGTATGACAAACATAAAATTAAATTTACTTACCATTTGAATCAGTATTTTCTAATAAATTTGACTAAAAAATAAAAATAAAAGAATAACGAGCGCGTGACATGCACCCGCTATGCGGCGCTCCATTACAATCCCAAATTTTAAAATTAAAAATATATAAAAACTAGAAAATAAGAATAATAAAAAATAAAACAAAAATCGTACCTTAACTAACAAATAAACGGTTGCGACCTTGGGCGGTCGTCATGCCTCGGGCAACTTCCGTACTCGGATCGTGGCGGTGCCTTTCACCGATACCAAAATAGCCGGTTGGCTACCCGTACGTTGCGGGGCTTCTCCCCGATACCAATAAATTAGGCCTTGATCGACCGCCAAAACCACTATCCAAAATATAGGGCGTTGTTTCGCCAAAATCCGCAAAATTTTGCCCGGTTGGGCCTCAAAATGTGGGGCGTCCTTTCGCCTTATCCGTTAAAACGTTGCGGCACACCCGCCCGTAATCTCCCAAATAATGCGGCTGGCCTCAACTGGTCACCGACTCCGTCGACTGTGATGTCGCTTCAATCGGCCACCCGCACACTAAATTCACCGTAACTGCACACCAGCCGATATATCCACCGCCAATTCCCGTTGGGTATACATTCCCTGGCCAAATTATTAGACGCACTATAGTTTCTATGAGAAATCTTTGTTAACAGCTATTTTAATTTGGTTTTCGAATATTTAACTACTGTTAATTTAATCTGCCTGTACACTATACTTTATTACCTAATTATTATCACAAAAAAACACTGTATTTATTGACAAATTCCAGATATTTATTAATATTTTAACAATATTCAAATTATATCATAAAATTTTAATATTTCGTAGTGCCACCTTTTGCCGCTATGACGGCTTTAATTCTTTGCGGCATGCTGTCAATGCAAGACTGTACTGTCTCCTGCATTTGTGGATGATGATTCCAAACAGAAATAATTTTTTCTATGAGCTGGGTTTTGTTTGTGATCATTGTTTTTGCCACTTCCCTTTTCATCAGTTCCCACACATTCTCGATAGGTTTCATGTCGGGGCTATTACCCGGCCAATCCAAAAGAGGGATATTTTGTTCCCGCAAACACGTTTTTGCAGAGCGGGCTGTGTAGCAGGGAGCTCCATCTTGAATAAAAATAAAAGGTTCCCCATTTCTCTGACCTGCGGCAGCAACCGAGGTTGCAAGAATTCCTTATACTGGTCTTGTCTCATTATGCCATTGACGACATACAGGCGCCCTGTGCCTTTGCCACTGATGATCATCACTTTCGTAGGGTGCTTAACAGTTTGGAGGACGCAGTCGGGATGGTATTTTTCATCAAGGCGACGACGGACAAATTGAGATTTGTGCTTCAAAATCTCAAATGTGCTTTCATCGCTGAAGCAGACCTGTGAAAAACCCAAAAAAGAGTATTAATACTACGAAACATTCTACGAATCAATGCTGAATATTCATTATTTCATCGTAAATTATAAATTTAATATCAAATTACCGATCTCCAGAAATGCACATCTCTATCACGCCACTGTTTGGCCCACGTCAGGCGCTTCGCTTTCATTGCAGCTGTTAGCTTAGGCTTCCTAGCGGGTCGGCACGCCTTGAATCCCAAATCTTTTAATTTTCTGCGTATTGTGCGCTCAGAAGCATTCACATTGGCATCGTCCAGTTTTGATTTTACTTCTTTGGTGGTAGCAAATCTGTTTCCAAGACAAATTTTCGTTAGGCATTTTTCTACTCTTGGAGTAAAAATGGGCTTTCTTCCGCATCTCTCCTTTTTGGGCTCAATTCGTGCACTAATTTAATTTGTGCCTTTATTCGGCGCACGCTAGCTTCAGACACCTTCAATCTCCGAGATATTTCGCGGTTAGAAAATATTTTGGTGTTAATGAGCGCCTTTACTTCAGCTTTTATGCTTGGTGAAAGGTCCCGTTTTTTACCCATGATTAAAGGATCACAATCAACAATTTTTGGTTGGCAAAAATGTTTCACACAAAGTAAATACAGGTTTGTAGTCCAATACTTTGAAATTATAAATCACAAAATCAAAAAAAAACCACAAAAATCACAAAATCACGTTTGCACCTGTGTATCACGCGAGAATACGACTGATACAAAACAGCATATCAAAAGAGAATATAAAAAGACACGTGCAATACATTTCCTAAATAACAGTTATTTTCAATGTTCAAGGTTAAAAATCAAAAATAGTGCATTTATTGTCATGTACACTCGCTCTCTCAGAATTTAATATAAAACTGGCAACCCCGCATCTGAGCATACTTGTACTAAAACCACAGACACAAACCACTCGGGGGACGAACACGAGAATTAATAAAAAACATGTCCACATGATAATAATATTTTAGTACATAAACATTACCACATGTTCCTACCTAGATGGCAGTGCTTTCCCTTACAACGTAAAGTTCGCCATAGAAGTAAACTAACAAGAATGACCGTATGAGAGACCGTATGACTAACAAGAATGGCCGTATAAGGACAAAAAAAAGTCGTAACACCTAATCGTAACCTCCTTTAGAAGGGCTCGTTGAAAAATTTAATACAAAAACGATACGAAAAAAATATAAAATGAATTACCAAATTTGTACTTATGCTCGTCTAATACATATATCATAAAAGTCTGAGAAGTTATCGTCATTGCCAATGGCAGCTAATAGAGGTTGTAACCGTTCTTGATTTATTTTATGTTTTTCTCGAATTAAATTAAATTTTTTATTTAAATCTTTCGTGTCTTCCGTTTTTATTATTAAATTAATTTGAGAATCCGCGATAGTGCGCTTTTTATAAATTAGTTTCATTTTTATTTTTTGAAGGACTGGTGGAACGACCATGGGAAGCATGAAAATTATATGCAGATTATATGTCTCTGAAAAAATAATTTTTTGTTTTTATAAACTAGAAATTTTATGGTTCGATCAACAATTCTTAAGGCATACCAACTGTTAATTGCTGCTTTTTTATTGTACCACTTCAAATATATTTCTGTTTTGCCGATCTTTTATATTGCACTTGTATATATCCACGATATTGTTCAAAAATTGATCCCATTTCTCGTAGATATCACACTATTGGGGTTTCTAATTTGAAAGTCATTTGATATCTGTAAGCAGAATACAATTAATTTGGAGAATATTTTTATTTAAATTTGTTTCCTACAAGTTCTGGAGCCTGCGCGTGTTTCAACAAGGGCCTTTCTTCAAATATATTTGTCATATTTTTATCCTGGTTGGATATAATTTCCTTAATTCTTTGTTTGGATGTCTCATTTCAAAATTCACAACATCCTCTCGTATCTGCATATGTTTTAATTGGTTTTTTCCTAGCTGGAACGCTGTGTTGCTCGTCAAAGCTGTAGCATCTAGTAATAGTTATAAAAGATACACAAATAATTAAAATACAAATGCTTTATACTAATAAATTTCAATATTGATGATGATTCATAAAATTTATTAGTACTGAATAATTCTGACTAACTAAATGAATGGGAAATTAATAAAATAAATAATGAAGTATACGATTTTCATTCCATACAATAATTTTGGGACGTTTATTAATGAATTTTAATAAAAAAATTAATATTAAATAAATTATTCAAATTTTTTAATTAGTAATGTATTATACCTAAATCATTTGATGAAATAACAGACCTTTCCCTATTTACCAATCTGGCCACTCTTTTCCTTCGATTTTGGAACCTATCGTATAGTTTTCATTTGGACGGCAAATGTCCCCGTGATATGAAATATGTTCTCTGTAATTTAAATCAAAAAATTAACAAAATTTAAAATTAATGATTTCATTTAGAGGTAATCTCCTACCTGTTTCTCCGCTTCCTTGGTTCAAGAAAATATATTCACGCATAAACTTCACACACTGGAGAGCAACATTGTGCTCAACAAAAAATATACTTAATTTTATTTCAAAATTGGATACGTCACGTTCATCTTTTTGTCGTTTTTGCTTGCTGAAAAACCCTGATACAGGGTTACTTATATTAATCGACTTTATATTAATCTTGTGTATTTTGGTTTTTGAATGCTTTCCTAAATTCGACTTTTGTGCAACTTAAAATTTGTATTGCAAGCTAAACACTTACACTTAAACTTGTTTGCTTCTATTTTAGCTAACCAACCTTTGAATTTTTCAATCTTTAACCATTTCAGGTTAAATTTTTCTTTCATGTACTTTTTTTTAGGTGGTTTGGGCGATGCTTATTCGTTATGGTCAGATGAGTACGACTCTTCAGTGGATTTTTCCTTTTCCATTCTAAAATATTTTATCAATTTGAAAATGTATCAATTTAACAAACATTAGGCTAATTTAAAAAAAACGTTCAATATTTATTAAAAATTCCTACGCTTTCATAGATTTGCTCTAAATTTCGAAAATTTATCGTTTTTCGCTACGCAAAAATTTTACTCATAAATTCCCTACAAGTAGGGAATTGTCCCTACGTGTACCATCACTGGCTATGCAGTGGAATGACCCAATCTTTATTAATTTATTATATTTTGGTTTATTTTTTATGCATGCGAAAACTTTGCAGTCCACCATTAGCGGTACTATCCACACAGCACTCAACAGTCCTTTTTTTATTTTCTTGTTTTTATCACACGATTCTTATTATAATTACATACGCGGTTATTATTTATTTTATTATTTTATTCACAATCCCAAATTTAAGTTAATATAATTTAGAAAACAGACTATCACAATTGGCGTTTTATTATGCTTCCAAACCAATCAATTTACTTTACACGAGCTCGATAATTTTTTTATTTTTTTAATTATTTCCGATGTGTACCATCGTTCGTTTCTTGATTGACTACCTGTACCCGTTCTTTAAAAGAAAAGCAAAAATAGATTTTTTTTTTGATGCCAATTAGCATCATAAGCACAGTGTGACCATAAACATTGAGAATTAAATTACCAATGGAACCGCTGTAATTACACTCTGTTAATATTATATAATTTATCAAGCTTAAATATTTATATAAAAAAACTTGGAACGATTGTAAGTCGTAACAGTATTGGTAAATCGTAACCAGCAGAAAATAAATCCGCGTGCTGACGCACTTGCGCGATTTCCGCTTCTGATGATGCAGCTGGTAGACCCTTTACCAATTGGGCGTTCTTGGTTAGTATGTTGATTTTATGGTTATCATACTCACCGATTATCGATATTAATCCATTATAGGGTTTCTACGATGTATACACTCACTCCCGATTCGCAAAAAAAAAACACAAAAAAACCATATCTTTTATTTTATTTTAACGAAAGCAATTTATTAATAAAAAAAAACACAATCAAAACAACTAACACTTATTACAATGTTATTTCTAATTTTCTATTATACCGACTTAATTACTGTTTAGCATGTACCAACATTTTCTAGTTTTTTAAACTCAATTTGCTTATTTTTTTAATTAAATAATTTATTTATTTATTTTATTTTATTTTATTTGAATTGGTGCAGCTGTCACAAATGTTATTTTTACACTGACTGTTTTCTTTTCTGGATATAAAAAAAAACTTAATCACAATGTACTAGATTAGTCAAGATAATGATTTTAAATCGTAATAGATTTTCTGCCCTAAAATGTTATGCATACATTGTTTGTAGAAAAAGAAAAATGTTGAATTATTTCTCCAGTTATAAATATGAATATCCAAGATGGTGAAGTGAAAATGATGTATTGATGAATTGAATTTTAAGATGATCAGAAAGGAAATTCCTGATGATCTGTTACAGGTTGGCTACTGCAAACCTGCAGATTTCACTAAGCGCATGCAGAGGCCTCCACGGTGATATTTTGCCGGCTACGTTCTCAGGGAGAAGTGCGAAGGGTCGTGGGGTTTGAGGCATGCATGGCTCCTGGCTTACACCGTGATGATACAGAAATTTATATATAGATAAAAATGTAGAAAAAAATTTAGAAAAATAAAAATTTAAATTTAACGAAAAAGAAAAAAAATCGTACCTTAAAAATTATTATATTTTTTTTTCAAAAAAAAAAAAATTTTACTGTTGCGGGGCCTCTCTCTGATACCAAAAGGGTTGCGGCCTTGGTGCCGTTGGCGTTGCGGGGCCTATTCCCGATACCAAATAAACGAGGTGCCGGTTGGCAACCCGTTACGTTGCGGAGCTTTTCCCCGATACCAATTTAAAGAAGTAGTCTTGCCTGGCCACCCGAAACTAGTTGGGCGTTGGCTCGCCTAAGTACCGTACATTTGTCACCGTAAATGAAGTGGCCTCACTTGGCCATAAAAAATTTTTGATTGGGCGTTGTCCCGCCTTACCGCATGCACAAAAAGAATGTTGACCTTGATCGGCCACCAGAACTGCTGCGGTATTTTTCATCAGTAAATCAAAGTGACCACCGTTAGACAACGGTGAATATAACACTCTCCTGTCAGTTAAACGTAACGAACTATGAGTCGTCAACTATAAAATATTCACTACGTCCTAGCCTGTGATATATAAAATTTAGGAGTGGTCGCGTTAGACCGCCCTTACGTGTAGCGGCCTTCGTAATATCGTTTTGAGTTTTTTTTTTCTTTCGAACGTTCACTTTTCTTTGAACACTAAAAATTTTCCGCTTCCCTCTTACAACGAAACACCCAGGAATATAACACACTCCCCGTTACTTTTCTTAAGTATTTGGGTTTCATACCACAGACTGTTCACTAGACCAACTATCGTTTTCTCAACATTGGTATTATTTTTTTTTCCTAAATTCCACCAAATAAAACTTAATAAACTTATTTGTCTTTTTTTTTTATTTCTTTAAATTATTATATAATTTATATAAGTTTAATCAAATACAAAAACACTTGGAAGGTAACAAAACTTATTTTTCCATTCCAAAACTTGATTATTTTAACCCAAAAAAATTTTCTTTTTCAACAATCGTAACATACGACACTACCTTTTATCATTCCAAAAACCAGACTCAACTAATTAAAAAAAAACTCTTACGCCGACTAACGCGCAAAACATTCCAGAAGAATTGTCTTTCTTCTCTGTTTCTCGTTTACATCAATTCGCATTGATGTAAACGAGAGGCAGATAAGAAAAACATTTTTATGGAATGTTTTGCTTTACACACACTCGATGCGCATTGTTCTCGCTCTCTCCCATTTTCGTTCAGTTGCACCAACAAAACAAAAGGAATGATGGATGATCAGAAAGGACACTATTGAACACTACGTTATTTTATTAAATAAAACCAAGTTTTTAATTTATTTTTAATTAAACGAACACACTGTATATATTTTAATTTTGATCTTAATTTGTCGCTTGTATTAACTGTTCCGGTGTTGGATGTTCGATTAGATATGGAAAGAAAAATCCTAAACGATTTTCTCTTTTACGAACACGATACAAAAAGGACCCACCTAGGTATCCTATACTCGCCGACATCTTAACAGGCGATTTACTAACAAAATCAAAACTTCCAATATCTATTGGTAATCTTCCTCTTCCCGCTACAGGATTCGGAATTTGAATTAACAACTGGCCCAACGAACCAGTGATACTAGCTGGTAATGGTATGGTCTCTAAACCTGGTACCTCGGTTAAATATTTTTGTACATTATTTAATAATCTAATATTAATCGTTAAACCTTGACAATCAGAAGGAAACTCCTCATCGGTAATTCCACAGACATCAAATATTTGTTGTTCCATGTGGCTTAAATTCACACTTGGCGCATAACCAATACAACGTGTGTTCCATACTTGATCAATATCATTAGGTAACCAATTCTCATCAACATCTTCATTGTTGGAAAAATCCATATCACGCATAATTCGTTGTGCGAATATTGAAATACATGGATATTTTGCACAGAGAAAATTCTCTTGCATATTTTGAAAAAAACCTTCGTCATCATAGGTGTAATCCTTTAAATCAAATTTTGATTCAGGTCCTTCGGGTAAAGTGATGTTCCCTAAACCAGCTAAATATATGCCTACTGCTTTTGGTAGAACATAATTTCCTTGATCAAAAATGACTTCAACAAAGTCACGTTCGAAATTCGTTAATGCATAACGATTTAGCTGTTTTAATTTTAGGGCGCGCGCTCATGCCATTACAGATATGTAATATGCATATCCCGATGCTGGTACTGATCTTTTATAATTAAGAGAATGAGCACAAAATTGTTCATGTGACTCATTCACTAATGTGGTTAAACCATCAAACCCCGGGTAATGGTTTAACTCTTCCGCTCTAGCCGTCAATGCTTCAGACGGACTAGGAATAAAAGCTTCTAAATGAAGCGGGTCGTTCTTTAACTCAGACGACGTTTTCGATAAATATTGTCCACCTGGTGGACCGTCTGGCTTAACATCCTTAGTTAAATCTCTTGTTTCTAAGGGTTTTTGAGTTGGTTTCTTGTTTTGTGAAAAACCTCCTCTCGCTCGACCTCCTCGCCCTCTCGGGGCATGATACATTGGTACAAAGTTTTGTTCTTCAAAACTAGGACCTGGACGTTGTCCATAATTGGGTCGGTCATAGCCGCCTCTGGGGTTCTGGTTTCTATGAAATCCATAATTTCCCCGATAATTCATATTATTATTCATTTTATACGCTTTATTAAATTGCCTCTCCGCGGTCTTACTTTACTGTGTATATCAGGTAGTTCTTAGCTACTTCACTAGTTATTAAAAATCGCAGAGTCCTAAAATCTCTTACTCTATTTTATTGTAAATTTACTGAATCAATTTGGACTTTCTATAATAACTGCTTTGTGTTCTGTCCAATTATTTTTATAACTGTTTTCTTAACGTAACCTTAATTATTTCTTTTTTCAATAGAGATTATTTTATTTTTAAAACACTTTTAACTTTCACACGATAATAGATTATAATTTTGCAACTCAGATTATCAACTTTACCTTCCTAACAAATAATTATATTATGAACAATTGAATGATAATTTTAATATTGAACAACTGACTGTTACTTTTAATATTGAACGACTGAATCCACTTACTGATAACAACTAACTCGATCTTATATTTTCGCGGTTTATATTTGATTAAATTCTTATTGGTAATTGATTTAAACTTTGAAATGGGCCGGATTAAAGATCCTGATTTTCTGTAATTTTTATTAAACTTAATTTTGATTGGCCCGATTTATTCAATTTAATCGGGGCCTTAATTTAATTCGAGACTATTCGTTATTTATTTTTTATGTATAGGTTTAAATTTTTCATTGGCTGACACTTCTAATTTTGTAATCGTTTAATAGCTGATTTATGTCAAAATCAGCACCAATTTGACTGTTAATTGCTGTCAATACACTTTCAACTTCATCTTTTATAGGCATTTTCCACTATTTGTGTATTGTTTAATCACTTTAGATAAAATGTTATTTTTAACTTTGTCGTTTTAAGTTCGTTGGTTAATCTTGTATCTGCAGCTAATGCAACTGAACCATTTGATTCATTTAAATTCTAAATGATGCCCCATAGGAGAACAAGATGCATTAAACATTGTAACCGATTCTTTTACTGGAACAGTATTTGCAAGTGAATAAACTCTCATCGGTACTGAAAATTGCTGCTGTTAATGGTGTTAACATTACTTTGTCATCGGCTGCAACAATTTCTGCTGCTTCATTAAATATTTCTATTTGCAAGAAGGTTAGCTTTCTGTGCAAATCTCATTGTACAGACAGAGAATGCAGAGGATGATATTTCCGGTTCTGGAGGGTCAATTGCATTATTTAAAGACTTGGCGAAAATCCATTTTTTATCTCTAATTATTTTTAATTTCATAAATCAGAGGGAGTTTTGTTTTAATAAAAAATGACTTTATAGTTGAAAGAAAAATCAAAACTAATAACGGAAAATTTCTTTAAAAAAATCATGCTGAACATTGCAAAATGAAATATTCATGCTAACCATACATAACGTAGTCAAAACCAATTAACAGGAAACGAAACATATACGCATGAATAGTATTCTTTGCATGCTCGTTGTAGATTTTATAATGGCTCGCTTGGTTCCGGATGGTGTGGCTGGTCGCGACTGGGTTCTAATTTCTGAAACATTATTTAACGTATTAAGCCGATTACGATTACCTGATATGAATTAACATGAGCACGCGATTGTTCTAAGTTACACATCAGTACACTGAGAGAAATCTATTCGCATATAATGCTGTATACTCATAATATTATGCCTAATTCCTGATCAAATGTGCGCTTAGCGGATCTATTCATAAAAGCTGTAAAAAATAATAATAAACAATAGATTAAATCTCTATTTCAATAAAACGAGATTCTTCATTCGTGAATATTATTCTAAACGCATGAAATTTATCTTTCACAAATTGTTAAAGTTTTTTGTTATGTAGTCTTTATTCAAGAATACAATGTTGCAAGTTTGAGTAAATAAGGTATCATTTGAGAATATAACTCATTAAGTTTTAAATTATAATTCTCGTTTTGAGACTAATTTTGATAAAAATTTATACAAAAAAGGTTTCATTTGTGAAGGAAGATTGTTACAGGCTGGCTACTGCCAACCTGCAGATTTCACTAAGCCCATGCAGAGGCCTCCACGGTGATTTTTGCCGGCTACGTTCTCAGGGAGAAGTGCTAAGGTCGTGGGGTTTGAGGCTTGTATGTGCTTCTGGCTTACACCGTGATGATTACAGAAAGTTGGGGGAACGCAAATAATAATAGTAACCCGAGTTCCGCCGAAATTCGTCGGCCGGAACCTGAGGAACGAAACGAATAATCAAAATAAATCATAAGAAAAATAATAATAACGGAAGAGGTGCCTTGGTGCACGCATCCATTCGAATTCAAACGGTTACGCAAGCCCTGGTTACGAAATTGGATGCGGGCACCAAGGGACCGCAAACACTATGCCGACACAGGATGGGAATTCCCCCCCTCATCACACCAACCCAAAAATTTTAATAATTTATTGTATTTATTTAGACAAACAAGCAATACCACAAGCAATACCACTTCCCACGCGAAACGAAAAAAGAAAGGGAGAGAATGATAGAGAGAAGCGAGAAACGAGAAATGAGAGAGAGAGAAACGAGAAAGCACACCGAGCGCGCGACTTTCGACCGTTATTTCGGCACTCGATTACAATTCAAAAAATTTCTTATATATATATAAATGTAAAAAAAAATTTAAAAATAAATTTAGAGAAAAATTTTAAAACATCAAAAAAAATGAAATAAAAATAAAATAAATGTACCTTAATGTGAAAATTAAATTTATTGTTGCGGCCTTTCTGCCGTCATGCCACAGGTGATGTGCCACACCCGAACCGTTGCGGTGCCTTTCACCGTTACCAAAAATTATGAAACGAGGTGCCGGTTGGCCACCCGTTACGTTGCGGGGCCTCTCCCCGATACCAAAAATTATGAAACGAGGTGCCGGTTGGCCACCCGTTACGTTGCGGGGCCTCTCCCCGATACCAAAAATTATGAAACGAGGTGCCGGTTGGCCACCCGTTACGTTGCGGGGCCTCTCCCCGATACCAAAAATTATGAAACGAGGTGCCGGTTGGCCACCCGTTACGTTGCGGGGCCTTTCCCCGATACCAATAAAATAAGGGTCGAACGTTCGATCAAAAAAAACTCGTGAATGACCACGTTGCTGGCCCTCGTACGTTTCGGTACTCGCTTGAACTGCGATGTTTTCGTAAATCAACAGTTGAAATCACCACTTAAATATCGCTGCACTTGACACAAATGTAACGGTGAGTGGGCCTCGTGTCACCCGCCCGTAAACATGAGACGTCTTCGGCGAAACCCGACCACTCGCTGTACTCAACAAAATTTTCAATTTCTAATAATAATGTACCTTTATAGAAAGGAATTAATTCGAAATCACCATACACCAAATAAATCAACTATGTATATCAACCTCAGCCAAAAATCCCATCAACAAATCAATCAATAAAACACTCGCACAGCACTATTTTTCTTGGTATTGTTGTGCATATTTCAAATCGCACAATTTTAATTTATTGGCTTTATTTAAAACCATACAATAAAAGTTGTTTTTTATTTAATATAAGTTTTTAACATATTTTCAACCAAATTTAATTAACTCCACATGAGGCCAAAGGCCTACAAGAACTTGTATTTTAATTATTTTTTCCAAATTTTATTGCATGAAAATATAAACTCGAGAACTAAAAATTATCCCTCAACTTTATTAATGTAAAAAACCAAACTCGACTTTTTGACAACCAAAACTCTACTAAAAAATTAAATAAAAATTCTCACGCCGAAATACGACGCGCAAAACATTCCAGAAGAATTGTCTTTCTTCTCTGTTTCTCGTTTACATCAATTCGCATTGATGTAAACGAGAGGCATATAAGAAAAGCATTCTTATGGAATGTTTTGCTTTGCACTCTCTCTCCCATTTCGTTTGGTTACCATCACCAACAAAACAAAAACGTCGCGGGTGCGTTCAGCGCACAATTAACAAACAACTACCGAGGTGAATATAATTTGTGGTTGCGACCACACAGTCGTAACAAGATGAAACGGGAACCTAAACCAAAGGTAGAGGTTACCCGATTTCATAATTATAATTGCTTCATTTGTTCCTACATCCCCAGTGGCCTTAAGCCGCTAGCTCAAAAGGGAGGTTAATTGGTCGTGGGTCAGGGAATGCCAAATGATAGCCTGGTTTATCACTACATTTGAAAAATAATTTTAAATGGACAAAGACTTGATGGGGATTCGGACTCACAGGTAGAGATTACTTACAATCAACTCTCTAAGTGAGTTCAATCCACCATTGCTATTACGTGTCGCTTACTCACACATCCTTATAATCGTGACGGTGAGTAAGCCATATGAAAATAAAAAAAATTAGTAAAAACTGTAATGTTCCTCGTACGTTTCTATTTAGTTTCTATTCACAATTAATAAAACGACACGGGAATTTTGACTTTATTTATAATTCACTTTATTGGTTACATTTTTATTCTTTACACTTTTCCTGCTTTAATCACAATGAATCTTTTTCGATATAATTTTGACCAACGTTCGATTTGTATAAATAAACCCGTCGGCGTTCTTCCGTACATTGTCCCTCGTACGTTTACCTTTTTGTCATCAATTTTGTTAATTTAAATATTGAGCAGTTTAAGCTATTTTAATTTATTGGGAAATGTTATTTTATGCAAAGTGTTGTATATGGCATACAGGGTGATATTTATGTAGCACAAAACGAACACAAAACAAAAACTTACCTGTCTCCGTATGGAGCCTTCAAAAATCGAATTTGCAAAACAAAGGGAATTCCAAAAATCTCCCTCGAACACCAACAGCATTAAAACAATCAAAACACCACACTCAAATTGTCTATATATATATGTATAATGTTTTAATATATTAATGTTTACTATATAAAAAAACACAACACTCAGATTGTCTATAAATCAACAATTCAAATAATAATTAATCTACTCAAATTTTTCTAGAATCACACAAAAAAAACACGAAATACAAACTTAAAACTTAACGCGATAAACGCAAGACTACTCAAAAAAACACGAAACAAAAAATCAACCCGAAAACTTAAGAACACTCGAAAACAAAAAAAAACTCCTCGCCACTTAGTTAAAACTTCCAAAACCACACTTTGGTCTATCTAAACACTAACTGTCTCTCCCAAAAAAAAAAAAAAATAATTGTACATTCTTTACTTAATTTCGCAGAAAATTTTTGTGGACTCATCACAAAAATTTATAAAGAAAAATTTATCAAGAAAATTGTAACATAAGCAAAAAAAATTTGAATTAACTGACAATTGCAGTTTTTAACTATTTTCCATAGCCGAGTTTTCCATAGCCCATGCTATTTGCCTTGAAAAGTTTATCGATTTAAACATAGAGATCGTGTTACATTTATTTAAGGTCTACGTTCATTCAACCACATGCCCAAAAGCAATGTGAAATATCGGCATGGTGGAGTTATGATATAATTTGACGTGTTACCTCGAAGGGTATGCCGATAGAGAATTTTAGATTATGTAGGGGTTGTTAACGGAATTAACTAGAATTCCGTTACACTTCCTACTTTATATATTGCTCGCCAGATCGGGTCATCTTCGTGGGCTAGTGCTTCTGCGTCGTCGTTGTTCAACTTGGTTGTTTTTTCCTTTCTTAGTTGTCTGATTTCCTCGTGGATTTTGTCTACCTTTAACTGGAAGAATCTTATGTCGTTTTGGCGGTGACATAAGGAGAGGATTCTTTTTGCCTCCTTTAATTGCTGTTTCTTTGTTTTCATTTGGCCTGAGATGCCTTTTGGTGTTGTTGTGGTTGGTGGGGGGAGGGGGGGGGGGAGTAGGTCCGTTGTTTCGGTTGACATTTCTCTCTCTGTATTCTTGGAATGTGATTTTTATTGGTTTTGATTCCATGTTTATCTGTGGATGGTAACATAGAAACTTCTCTATTGAGTTGTTTTGTGTATGTTAGTAAATTTGAGTTAATGGCTGGATTTTATCCTTTTTTCGATAGTATTATTTTTTTTTTGTTCTTTTTGTGAATCTTGCTTGTTTTTTCGATTTTTATTTTTTTTTTATTTTTTATTTTTAAAGTATAGCATGGGAGAAGAATTAAACGTTTCTTTTTTGTTTATGTTTATTCCATGTCGTTTATTCTGTAGTTTTGTATGTCGTTTGATTTGATTTGGAATTTATGTGTTTATAGGGGATAAGCGGGTTGTGCTTATTGCAACACCACCCTTTCTTCGCGAAAAAATAAAATTCCTGTAAGGGATTTTATTTTTATTATGAAATATGTAATTGTTGAATTTTCATTTAGTAGTATAGTTAGGTTAGTTGGTAGTTTTACTTAACATCTAGGTTTTGAAGAAATATTTGGGTGTATTATTGAATCGATTTGTTAAAATATAATTTTTTTGTAATATCTAATTTGTGGATTTTTCTTATTTAATTAGGGTAATGATTTCTTTATTTCATGTAATGTGTATTTAAAAATTGTAAATTACTATTTTTCTTAAAGTTATTGATTTTCTTGGAATTATTATTTATGAAAATTATTTTTCTTTACATTTCTTATTTGAAATATTTGTGCGATTGCCGTCTGTGTTTTTGGCCTTTTGGCCACTGGGGCTTGAGTGCCTCTTGGTTTTCATCGAAATATTGGTTCGCCTCTTTTATCATGGGAGGGATTTTCCATGTGGTGTCTGGCAGGTTGGCACATTTTTTGAGCTGCATTTCGGCCCAGGCGTCTGCGTCGAAACTTCCTACTTTATATATTGCTCGCCAGATCGGGTCATCTTCGTGGGCTAGTGCTTCTGCGCCGTCGTTGTTCAACTTGGTTGTTTTTTCCTTTCTTAGTTGTCTGATTTCCTCGTGGATTTTGTCTACCTTTAACTGGAACAATCTTATGTCGTTTTGGCGGTGACATAAGGAGAGGATTCTTTTTGTCTCCTTTAATTCCTGTTTCTTTGTTTTCATTTGGCCTGAGATGCGTTTTGGTGTTGTTGTGGTTATTGGGAGGGGGGGGGGGAGGGGGTAGGTACGTTGTTTCGGTTGGCATTTCTCTCTGTACTCTTGTATTCTTGGAGGGTGATTTTTATTGATTTTGATTCCATGTTTATCTGTGGATGGTAACATGGGAACTTCTCTATTGAGTTAAAGGAGGAGATTTTATCCTTTTTTCGATAGTATTTTTTTTTGTTCTTTTTGTGAATCTTGCTTGTTTTTCGATTTTTATTTTTTTTTTATTTTTTATTTTTAAAGTATAGCATGGGGGAAGAATGAAACGTTTGTTTTTTGTTTATGTTTATTCCATGTCGTTTATTCTGTAGTTTTGTATGTCGTTTGATTTGATTTGGAATTTATGTGTTTATAGGGGATAACCGGGTTGTGCGTATCGCAACACCTCCCTTTCTTCGCGAAAAAATAAAATTCCTGTAAGGGATTTTATTTTTATTATGAAATATGTAATTGTTGAATTTTCATTTAGTAGTATAGTTAGGTTAGTTGGTAGTTTTACTTAACATCTAGGGTTTGAAGAAATATTTGGGTTTATTATTGAATCGATTTGTTAAAATATATTTTTTTGTAATATCTAATTTGTGGATTTTCCTTATTTAATTAGGGTAATGATTTTTTTATTTCTTGTAATGGATATTATGAATTGATATTAATATTTATATATGTAATTGGAATTGTACTTGAAAAAAGTTTTTTTTTTTGCTTATATTTATGTGTATTTAAAAATTGCAAATTACTATTTTCTTTAAAGTTGTTGATTTTCTTAGAATTATTATTTATGAAAATTATTTTTCTTTAAATTTAGTATTGCTATTTTCCGTAAATTTATTGATTTTCTTAGAATTATTATTTATGGAAATTATTTTTCTTTAAATTTCTTATTTGAAATATTTGTTCGATTGCCGTTTGTGTTTTTGGCCTTCGGGTTTTCATCGAAATATTGGTTCGCCTCTTATATCGTGGGAGGGATTTCCCATGTGGTGTCTGGCAGGTCGGCACATTTTTGAAAAACTTTACTTCGACATAATTAACACTAATAATAATAACAGTGGAAAAGAAGAAAAGGTAGCAGCGCTCGAGTCGTATTCACAATGTTTATATGCATTATAATACAAAATTATCCTTTTTTTTCTAAAATTACATTCACACCAAATTCAAATCAATGAAAGTTTACCTTAAAAATTATGTATCCCAAGTATCCGGAGTAGGTACCACACCTGTACTCATTCCCTCTCGTCACTTCCTGATCTTCAAATAGTTTTGACGTTGTTTCCCGTTGTAACTGCATGGTTAAACTTCCTTAGCTGCACGGCATCCAATACGTCGAAGAAGTTTTATTAAGCCCAACAAAACATTTGGGATTGGCCAATTTACGTTAATTTATTTAGCGTCTTCTATACCCAACCGTAATATATTCGGCGAACCAAGGATGAGTTATCTTGATACCGACGATCTAATCAAGTTGTCTGTTGTACGCTTATAAGGTTTGCACGTACAAAAAAATCGGTTGGGGGTGTTAAATTAAATGACCCGCTATATATTTTCGGTCTTATATAGTCAAATTTTTCAGCGTGGAACAAATAAAATAATTTCACATCTGAATATGAATTTTCTCCTTAACCCTAGATCGACCGGTAGCAATTTTGTTCGGATATGTTATGATATGTTATGATTTGCCGCTGAAAGTTGAAAATTTGGATCGGGTGTTGCATGCTTTTGGGTGCTGTCTTTCTGGTACGGCAATACAGAAAAATCAGCACTTGTGTCGATTAGAAAATTTAAATTTGTTTTTTTTATCTGTGGTGGTTGGTGTGTCGAATTTGCAAAGTTTATTGTATTTCTTCGCTCGCACTCCGTACTTCCAGTGAAAGTAGCAGTAAGGTTTCTCGCGGTCATTACTATTATGTCTGGAATAATTTTTTTTGTTGTGAGAGAGACTGCTTCTAGATCGATCTCTCTCATAGCTGTGAACCGATAATCTTCCTAACATATCTTCTATTTTTGCCAGTCTATTTTCTAGATCGGCATTACTGTTGGATTTAATTTCATTTAAGGCTATATTCTGTGTTCTATGTACCTCGTATATTTTGTCTGCGATGGCTGAAAGTTCATCGACTTTCTTATCTTCCATCGCGACGGGTGGAATCTGTACCGATTTTGGTAGACGATGTAGCCACAAGGACCGAATGATGTCGTCGGTGACTTGGAGTTGTCCTGTGGCGAATGTCCTCATGTGCCTCAAGACTTCAGAAGAACTCCTTTCACCCATTTCCATTTTTTTCAATAACATCTCTAATCTCTCTTTTTGAGATGTCGACAGCCGTTTTATTATATTATTTTTAGGATACGTGCATCTGTTGTTATCTGGAATACTATATCCAGTAAATCTATTATTTTACCAAACGCCGCGGATTGGTTCATAATGGCTTGTAACAGAAATCCAGTCTTCCGAATGTCGCTTTTTTACTGAAAAACACTCTTAGGCACGGATCTCAGGCACTCGGATTATTTATTGAAAATGGTGAGATTCTCATCTCAATTTTATTGTTTTCAGCGGAAGGCGCATTTTAATATCACACTGGTGGGACTATCATGACTTTTACCACTACTATGGTTCGTGGCACTAGCAAGGTTGGTCGTTCTCTGTTTTTCTTGCTCTTGTCTTGATGACCCCGATGTACCTTCCTTTTGTGTTGATATTTGCAGTTTCATTGTTACATCACGTTTAAAGTTTGTGTAGACTTGTTTTACCTTATCCCACTCGAACCAGTAAGCGTGAGTTGAATCGTTATCGAATGAATCAACAGTCATCCAGCTTTTGTTATTTATTTTCCACGTAGACGACTGTTCGTCCACTTTCACCATCCTTGTTGTAGTTGGTTTTCATCCGTTGTAGTTGCTCGAGGCGCAAACATAGTTTTTTGTACAACGCCCCCATGTTTATGTTGTTGTTGTTGTCTAGTTGTTTATTGGCTCGATTAAGGTGTTGACATCACCAGTGGATATAGTTAGGTGCCAGTTGTATAGGTTGGCTCGAGCGGACAATGTTAAATCCAGCAGTTGTATTCAGGTTGTAAGTCCAGGTAAACTGGGATTTAATATGGCAATTGATAAGATTACCACTGGTGAGGTCTTATCAATTGAAGAGAAACTATTCTGTTTTATAGTTAAATTGATTCTACCTTAATCCGACACTTACTAACCTAAATAAAACTACTAATAACTTGAAATTTAGGAAGTTCATCTCTTTTACTGTTTTTATTGGACCTGTTGGATATACAAAATCGACATGTTTTGTAATCTTCTTTAGCTTATCAAACCCTCTATTGCAGCGTTACTTCGAACAAACTGATCTTGTATGTTTCCGATTGCCGTATTCTGTTGCTCAGTTAATGTATTTGGAGATTTTAAAGATTTTTTTATTTTTTGGTGAAATACATGAATATTTTCCAATTTTTTTAATATTTTATGTTTTAACTCTTCTAATGCATACTGCCTGCGGCAATGATAAATTAATTTGTGTTATTTCTCGATGGTAAATAGGTGCCGTGCCGGTGGACAAAAAGGTGATTACACGTTGGTTGCTCTTTTATATTGTCGCGCATAATTATTTCTAATTTCGTTGTTGAATTCATCATTGAAATTTGTCATTGGTTTTGCACGAGCGCTCCCTCTTCTGCTTCAGAACATGAATATTCGGGAAAAAATTTCTTTTGCTTTTGCATCGGCATATGTAGCTGCGAATAACGTGTTAATTATTAGAAAAAATATATTTATAACAAATAATTTAAAAACGAACCAATATTGTCCTTTAATATAGTACAGGGGTATTACACCCAATCAGATTCCGGATTCATCAGCTTTTTGAATACTTAGCATATTACTTAGATTTCTGAGTGCATGAATGGAAAAGAATATGTGCTCCTTCTACCTCGTCGATTCCCAGTTTCTTTCCAAAAAACGTGCACAAATTACTAATTCTAGTTGTTTTAGTTGCTCCGACATCCCAAAATCCTAGTTCTTAAATTTAAAGCCAAATAAACATATCTCGGTATATTTTAACGTCGCATATTCAAATTCAATGGTTTCTCAAGCATTTGGCACTGTTCATGTAACTTTCAAGTTCAAATGCCGATCACATTCACTAAATGAGTAACTCAATGCATGTTATAGGTTAAATTGTGTCTACTATAAATCTGCCATCATTCGTTTTTTCAAATGCCCTTTGAAAATTATCTTCACAAAACTGCTCCTCGTGAGATAGTAGTTTGGTGGTGCTGGAAATTGACTCGATCTCCCAAAATTGCCTTAATGTATGGTCAATATCAACAAGTGAATTTCCGTTTGAAGAGACCGACAATGAAACTGCTTGGCCATTCAGCTTGATTTGGTCTTGTTCTAGGAGGCCAAAGAAATAATCGGCACCAATTAGGATGTCGATATTGCTGGAGATAATTCGGATCCTTTGATTTGATTTCTCTTTCTTTACTCTAACGATTACAACTCTTTTTGTAAATCCTCCTTTAGATTCTCCTAATCCGCAAACGGATTGGCGAGCATTTCGCCTCTTCAAATTTAAACGCTGTGTGCTTGCTTCCGTGATGAAGCTCACTTGGGACCCTGAGTCTAGAGGGCTCTGACTGTTTTCATTTGACCGTGTGAATCAATTATAACCATGATAGCAGTAGGTAGGATTAGTTGAGATAGTGAACTTGATGAACAGACAGCGAATACGTGGTTTTGCTGAAACCAATATTTATTCTGTACATGTATGTTGAGCATTTCGCCTTTGATTTATCTTCGATTTGTCGGTTGAATCAATGTGTTCCACAAAGCTTACGTTTTCGCCATTCTTGCTTTATTAAATGCACGTTGTTTCTTAAGGCCTGCTAGTTCCATATCGATTAATCAAGCAAACTGGTTTTGCACAATTCACGGTTTATCGCACCGCACACAGAATTTAATAATGTAAAATTATCACGTAATGTAAAATATCAGGGACCTAGCTCACTATTAATTATTACTCGTATTATAAAGATGGCTACGTATTGTGACTGATGGCGCCTCTGAATTATCCGGAAATTGTAGAAAATGAGCTGATTTCTGTCTGATCAACCGCGTGGTTGTTGATTCAAAACTGATTTGCATTCGAAGCAAAACCCGGCTCGAGGGACCACATTGCACTACCGGAGTCCACAGTCCACTACCGGACAACAAACGTCGATCGACAAATTTTGGCGATACTGGCGAACTGGTGGACGTCGGAGGCGCGCGATCTTGTACGGTTGAAATCGGGATGTCTTGTGAGAACAGGTTATTTCCGACGATTTGAGTCTGGAGGTTGGTTTGCCGTTGATCCAACTTGACCAGCTGCTGTGATACCAATTCGAAGTTGCGCATCATGGATTCCAAAAGTGTGGTCTGTGCATTTGATTGTTGTACCGCCGTGTGGTTCGTTTGAATCTGATCAAGAAGATCCTCCAAAGTACATCTTCGCCCCTGCGGCTGTGGGTTGTCGGAATCATCCTCGCTACCGAGGTTTTGCACTTGAATCTCGTCCTTTTGTTCCTCCGGAGGAGGTATTTCCAACGTGAGATGTACGCCCTTCGCACTTTGTATGGAATCATTCAATTTTTCCTGATCATCCAGGTATATCTGCAGACTGGTCAATAATTCGGAACATGCCTGATGTCCCTTACGCGCGGACTGCTCGTAGGTCGGTGATTTAAATGCGCGGCTAAGCCGACCTGCCAAATGTAATAAACGAGAATGGTACTGTTGCACCAATAGTATGAGATCTTTTGTCGCCGGATCCAAAACTGTGATCGCTCCCCGAATCTCCTCCAACTTCTTGAGACACGTTGAGATCTCGATATCCGGTCTTTTCGATGCGCTTGTATGCATTTTTCCGGGCGTTGGTTTAGTATCGGCCTGCTCACTTCGGACCGCTTCCTCGAGTTGATGAATTGCATCGGGCGTGTCGAAGCGAATATCACGAAGGAGACACTCCACCTCCACTTCGTCTCGTTGCAGTAGGTTTACATCCATTTTAGAATTAGGTAAGGTAGGGAGTAAGTTCGATTAATTCGACAAAAGAAACGTAGTCTTTATTAATTTATAAAAGATACAAAAATATTTTATTTCAAAATGACTTTACTCGAAACTGAAGGTTTCAGAATAAAGTGAACTTAGAATTATTTCCACACCCACTATAACTAGATAATAAAAACGTAAAAAAAAAATTTAATTAATGATAAGAGGAATGGTTACCTTATAGTGTTTTGTGGGGCCCGGATTCTCACGATTGCTTAACCCGGCTACGACGAGATACCCTCCAAAGTGGCGCTTTTCGACGAGAACCTAATTTGGAGGGGCTCGTTGAAATTTTAAATACAATAATAATTCAAGGTATGACTCAAATCGCGATAAATAGCCAGAAAGTTACCCCATGCGTTGGATAAGATCTAGTTCGAATTTGAGTTCGGTTATCTTCCACTCGATCCCACGGAAAAATACGTTGGATACGAGGTTCTACGTCCGAGTTATCCCACACTGTACGTCTTTGAGGTCTTTCTGGCGTATCCCACGGATTTCGGTTCATACCACAATAATAATAAATAAAATTTAATAATAATAATAACGTAGATAATGAAGCTACCAACACACCCAAATAAGAAGGCAAAGTGGCAACAGAAAATACAACTAAGATAATAATAAACGAAGAAAGGAATGGATACCTTGTAGTAGTTTGTGGGGCCCGTACTCCCACGATTGTTTAACTACGGATTGGACGAGATACCCCCCAAAGTGGCGCTTTTCAATGAGAACCTAATTTGGAGGGGCTCGTTGAAATTTGAAATGATACGAAAACCAAAAAAAAATAACGATATAAACAAAATCCAAAACTACCAACACACCCAGCGGTATGCAGGCAGAATAATAATTCAATAGAAAAACGATACAAAAAGCAAAAATGAAGTACTAATCGGACCGGGGTTCAACTACAACCCATAGATCGACAAAATCAAAATCAAAAAAAACAATATCAAAATATCATCAATATCAAAATATCAAAAAAAAATCAAATAAACATATCAAAACAAATTTTTATCAAAAAAAATTAAATCAATATAACCATGCGGTGGTATGATGAGAGTGGAAATCCCACTCCGTGTCGGCTAAATAATAAAAAAATAAAAATAATAATAATAATAAAATGTTCTGTTCCTCAAATTTCGGCCAAGAAATTTCGGGGACAAGACAAAATGAAGCTACACTAAACTCCAGACAAATGACATCCGAGCTCCACCACAATCGAACACCACATAGTGGAAATGGGAAAGAGCTCGGAAATCGGATGTCTGAAGAATAGGGGTATGACACCCCCATCTACGCGCAATCAAACAGCCCGTGCTGGTTGCGATCGCAGATGGGGAATGTCCACCGGGAGACTGGCTTTGGGGTGCGCGTCCAGGCGAAGTCAAACAGAGCAGAACACTGGTTTCGGCGCTGGACACACACGCCAAAGGGAGTGAAGCTACAAATCATTAAAAATCAAAAAAAATCAAAATTCGCGATAGTCTTGGGCGCCACTGTTACAGGCTGGCTACTGCCAACCTGCAGATTTCACTTAAACACATGCAGAGGCCTCCACGGTGATATTTTGCCGGCTAAGTTCTCAGCGAGAATTGCTAGGGTCGTGGGGTTTGAGGCTTACATGGTTCCTGGCTTACACCGTGATTAACAGAAAGTTGGGGGGAACGCAAATAATAATAAACCGAGTTCCGCCGAAACTCGTCGGCCGGAACCTGAGGAACGACACGAATAATCAAAATAAATTAAAATAATAATAATAATAATAACGGTAGAGGTGCCTTGGTGCGCATCCATCCGAATTCAAACGGGATCAAGCCCCGGTTACGGAATTGGATGCGGGCACCAAGGGACCGCAAACACTAAACCGACACAGAGGGAGTCTCCGCTCCCATCACACCACACCGAAAAATTAAGTATTCATTTTATTAAAAAAAAAAAACAGAGAAAAAAGAAACAACTTCCCCCTCCACCCGCACCACGATACGGAGAGAATGAGAGAGAGAGAGAGGAACAATGCGTACCGAGCGTGCACCCGCTGTGCGGCGCTCGATTACAAAATATTTTGAAAATTATATCGACAAAAAAAAATTTTAAAATATATATAAAAATAAAATCAAAAAAAATTTAAAATATGTATGTAAAAAAAATTTTAAGAATAAAAAAAAATAAAAAGATCGTACCTGACCTTCACCAAGGTCACCCAGTAAGGTGTTGATGCGTCCTTGTCCGGTTGGCTACCCGAACGTTGCGGCAGACCACCGATAACCAAAATCGAATAGCCGGTTGGCTACCCGAACGTTGCGGCAGACCACCGATAACCAAAATCGAATAGCCGGTTGGCTACCCGAACGTTGCGGCAGACCATCGATAACCAAAATCGAATAGCCGGTTGGCTACCGTAATGTTGCTGCCTCGTATTGCCGACGTTAATAATTTTATTGGGCGTCTTTTCGCCGATATACCGTATTATATACTAAGGCGTTAGCTCGCCAAACCGTAAATAAAGTTGTCTCAACTAGTCACCTGGCCACCCGTTAGTTGCGGGGCCTCTCCCCGATACAAATATCATGAAACAAACGAGATGCCGGTTGGCCACCCGATATATTTGCGGCGTCCTCGCCGATGATATCCAAAACTTTAATCGCAGATGCCAGAATTTTTTCTTTATATAATTTGCCGTAAAACAACGCCCCGTAAACAAATTAAATACGCAGACCTTGTACCATAAATACAACTTGCATCCTCAAGAATTTGCAATTCCAAAACTACCGTTTCACTCCAATGATTTCGGGTGGTTCACCCACTTATCACCCTCACCGGCATACACTATATTGGAATTTATCGGACTCGCACACTCGTAAACAAAATCAAATCACCAAACTGTATAAACACCGTTTAGAATTTCCACAGTATTTTTAATAAATTATTAGACGACTTTATTTATTTTCTTCCATTTTATTATAAAAATCTTCTTATTAATTTTATCATGCAAGTACACAACGAAAGTTTTATTTATTCTTATCAATTTGTCACACTAAACAATGATTAGCAAAATCATAAAAAAACTCAACTTTATTTGTTCACATTCCAAACTCGAATGAATTTACTCAAAAAAAATTCGAGCGTCGCACATACGACGCGCAAAACATTCCAGAAGAATTGTCTTTCTTCTCTGTTTCTCGTTTACATCAATTCGCATTGGTGTAAACGAGAGGCATATAAGAAAAACATTCTTATGGAATGTTTTGCTTGACACACACTCGATACGCATTGTTCTCTCTTTTCCAACATCTTTCTCACCCTCGCGCCACCTTACAAAAGGTACGTACAACACAACTTCCACAAAAGTGGGGACAACAACCAACACTGAGAAAACATAGCAAGTGGAGGCACAAACCCGAGAAAATACCATACAAACAGTGCTTGTTACGATCATGTAATCGTAACAAAACACTCGTGAAACGTTATAAATTCTTAATTATTTATTTTACTGTTGTGTGTGCAAAGGAATTACTTATAATTTTTATGTATTTCCAGGCGAGGTTTTTATGTATTTTAGGTTGAGAAATAATATTATGTTTTATGTACGAAACACTAAGTTTCTTAAATGTTTCTGGTTTTTCTTCTAATATAATTTTAGAACTAACGCTATCACTAATTTTCGCTGTTAATATTGTCGCGATCAATCTTGGGTTGATCTACTTTTACGTCGTCGTAGAACAAATTGATCAAATTCAAAAAAAAAATTTAAATCTCTGTGTTCACCTGTAAAGATCGGTAACAGTTTGATAATCTCACTGATTTTTAGATCCATTTGCTTTTAAAATTAAAAAAAAAAAATAATTTCTCGAGTGATTGTTGTATTAGTTATTTTTCACTTATTATTTTATTGTTAAATTTTTGCACTAATTCTATTTTTCACTAAACGTACCTTATCCTATTTAAAATTATCGATGCGGCCTTAGATAGCCGTCATGCCACAGGGTTCGCCGCTCCGGACCGTTGGGCGTCTTCCGCCGTAAATCAAATAACTAGATGGGTTGCGGCCTTGGTGCCGTCATGCCACAGGCAACTCCAGTTACCCGGACCGCCCGGCGTCTTCTCGCCGTGAACTGTATACGTTACAGCTCACCCGCCGTACCTTATACTATATAAAATTATCGTTGCGGCAACCCAGTTTCACAGATTTGCCACTATCTGTTCGGTACCCCACGCGGCATTGATTCCCACAGCTCAGTCGGGTAGAGGGAATGATGTGGGCTTAGGGGTATCTCAGACACATATTGGGGAGCAATAAATGAGGAAAAAAACACAGGAACGGGAGTTTCGGACCTTGAAATACTGAAAACGGACACTCATCAACCCATCACGCATGTTGAGCTAACCGCTGTTGTATTATTTGGGGCCTATTCTAACATTCTAAGCCCTATCTAACATTTGTTAATAAAACAAAACTAAATTTAAAAAAAATGTGGTTAGTATAGAGTAATAGTGGTATGCCACCGAGGTCAATAGAGTAGGAAAAAGAGTCGCTAATGCGTCACCAGTTTCCCACTACTGGCGGTCAGTCGCAACCCACTATCTATTTATTAACTGTACCCTCGTTCCTACTCGGCGTGGCCTCGGCTGTTAGCTTTTAACGTCTCTAACAATAAAGACTTTGAATAATAATATATATTAAATCTTAATATTAATTGAACAAACCTTCTTAATTCGGAGGTCAGGTTTGAACGTAACATTTTCATAATGATAAATCCCTTGATATATGGGACTCCATCCGACATTTAAATCATCCAATACTACTAACTGTTCCGGTGTTGGATGTTCGATTAGATATGGAAAGAAAAATCCCAAACGATTTTCTCTTTTACGAACACGATACAAAAAGGACCCACCTAGGTATCCTATACTCGCCGACATCTTAACAGGCGATTTATTAACAAAATCAAAACTTCCAATATCTATTGGTAATCTTCTTCTTCCCGCTACAGGATTCGGAAGTTGAATTAACAACTGGCCCAACGAACCAGTGATACTAGCTGGTAATGGTACGGTCTCTAAACCTGGTACCTCGGTTAAATATTTTTGTACATTATTTAATAATCTAATATTAATCGTTAAACCTTGACAATCAGAAGGAAACTCCTCATCGGTAATTCCACAGACATCAAATATTTGTTGTTCCATGTGGCTTAAATTCACACTTGGCGCATAACCAATACAACGTGTGTTCCATACTTGATCAATATCATTAGGTAACCAATTCTCATCAACATCTTCATTGTTGGAAAAATCCATATCACGCATAATTCGTTGCGCGAATATTGAAATACATGGATATTTTGCACAGAGAAAATTCTCTTGCATATTTTGAAAAAAAACTTCGTCATCATAGGTGTAATCCTTTAAAATTAAAAATGACTTCAACAAAGTCACGTTCGAAATTCGTTAATGCATAACGATTTAGCTGTTTTAATTTTAGGGCGCGCGCCCATGCCATTACAGATATGTAATATGCATATCCCGATGCTGGTACTGACCTTTTATAATTAAGAGAATGAGCACAAAATTGTTCATGTGATTCACTAATGTGGTTAAACCATCAAACCCCGGGTAATGGTTTAACTCTTCTGCTCTAGCCGTCAACGCTTCAGACGGACTAGGAATAAAAGCTTCTAAATGAAGCGGGTCGTTCTTTAACTCAGACGACGTTTTCGATAAATATTGTCCACCTGGTGGACCGTCTGGCTTAACATCCTTAGTTAAATCTCTTGTTTCTAAGGGTTTTTGAGTTGGTTTCTTGTTTTGTGAAAAACCTCCTCTCGCTCGACCTCCTCGCCCTCTCGGGGCATGATACATTGGTACAAAGTTTTGTTCTTCAAAACTAGGACCTGGACGTTGTCCATAATTGGGTCGGTCATAGCCGCCTCTGGGGTTCTGGTTTCTATGAAATCCATAATTTCCCCGATAATTCATATTATTATTCATTTTATACGCTTTATTAAATTGCCTCTCCGAGGTCTTACTTTACTGTGTATATCAGGTAGTTCTTAGCTACTTCACTAGTTATTAAAAATCGCAGAGTCCTAAAATCTCTTACTCTATTATAATATTATTTTCTTTTTAACTTTAGCTTTTAAAAAAGGGCTCATTAAATATCGTTATTTAATATGTTAGTTAATAACGCCTGCCCTTCTTACTTACCAAATCAAAGATTTTCGCAAAAATTTACACACAAAATTTTGTTACAGGCTGGCTACTGCCATCCTGCAGATTTCACTAAGCGCATGCAGAGGCCTCCACGGTGATATTTTGCCGGCTTCGTTCTCAGCGAGAAGTGCGAAGGGTCGTGGGGTTTGAGGCATGCATGGCTCCTGGCTTACACCGTGATGATACAGATATTTATAAAAAATGGAAAAAACGCAAATAATAAAAACCCAATGTTCCGCCGAGATTCGTCGGCCGGAACCTGAGGAACGAACAGCAGAAAAAAAATAAACAATAAAAAAATCATAACGGTAGAGAGGTGCCCTGGTGCGCACATCCGTCCGAACTCACACGGTGGTAAACACCGGTTTCGAATCCGGATGCGGGCACCAAAAGACCGCTCACCCCACACCGACACAGGATGGGAATTCCCCCCTCATCATACCACACCGAAAAATTAGTAATTCATTTTTTATTCAATTTACAAACAAAAAAAAAATAAAGGAACACACCTTCCCACGAGGAAAACAAGAAAAGGAGAGAAAGAGAGAAGCGAGAACAAGAGAGAGAGAGAGGGAGAACAATGAGCACCGAGCGCGCGACCTACGACCGTTATTTCGGCGCTCGATTACAAATTATAATTTTTTTAAAAAAAAAAAATTTAAGAAAAATAAAATAAATTTAAAAATAACAAAAAAAAATGAAATAAAAATGAAAAAAATAAAATAAATGTACCTTAATGTAAAAATTTATTGTTGCGGCCTTGTGCGGCCGTCATGCCTCAGGTGATGCCACACCCGGACCGTTGCGGTGCCTTTCACCGTTACCAAAAACAATCACGGCTGGCCTCAACTGGCCGCCAAAATAAATTGGGCGTTGCGGGGCCTTTCCCCGATACCAAGGTCGAATAGCCGGTTGGCTATCCGTTACGTTGGCCGTGGTTCGCCTTCGCGCTCGAGCGCATGCCTGGTTAGGCACTATTGTGTTGCGGGGTCTCTCCCCGATACCAAAATAACAGATAGTGGGCTCAGCTGGCCACCCGAAACTCGTTGGGCATTAGCTCGCCTAAATACCGTATAACCTTTTTTTTTTACTTGCTTTTTGGCGGCGGTTTTCTGCCGTTGTCCACCACTCGTTGGGTATTTTCTCTCCGAACCGTAAAGTGGCCTCAACTGGCCACCTGCAAATATCTGGGTTAGCGTCCTTCGCCACGACCCGTATAATTATATCGGGCGTTGTCTCGCCGTTATGCGGTACTAATTAAACTTTATATTCACAAGAAATATATTTTCCTTTTAAAATTACACTTAACTTTTCGAAATTATCAAGCGAACTTTTCTCTCCCACAAAAATAACCTCGACTTCTTTTAAAGAAAATAACAACGAACTCTTTATTTTTAATTTTTGTATTTACATAACAAAATGGGCGTTTATTTCATATACAAAAATTTCTCATTACACCCAACAACATATGCTCATCATTATAATGTTTATAATTATCATACCAAAACATAACATTTCTTATAATTTCTTACAAAGTTTATAGTTTAAACAAAATGAGGAAAAGCACTAATTAAATTTTTTTTTCCACCAAATTTACTTATTACTTTTTTTGTTTTTTGCTGTTTTCCTCAACAAAGTTTCAAAACAAGACTCTAATTTTTACCAAATTCCAAACTCGAATGACTCAATAAAAAAAAACTCTTACGCCGCACAAACGACGCGCAAAACATTCCAGAAGAATGTCTTTCTTCTCTGTTTCTCGTTTACATCAATTCACGCATTGATGTAAACGAGAGGCATATAAGAAAAACATTCTTATGGAATGTTTTGCTTTACACACACACTCGATGCGCATTGGTCTCGCTCTCTCGTAATTCTTCTCACCCCTACGCCACCTTGCGATGAGGTACAAAGCAAAACGTCGCGGGTGCGTTCAGCGCACAATCAACAAACAACTACGAAAGCGAAGACAACAACCGAGGTGAATATAAAATACCAACATTGAGCAATCATAGAAAGTAGAGACACTAACCAGTGGCAAATACAAAACATAAAATCGTGGTTGCGTCCGCACAGTCGTAACAATTTTTCTTTTAAACACAAAGATTTACCCGACACCATTTTTTTTTTTTTTATTAGCACAACAATTTACTTAAACACCAAAAAAACGATTTTTTACCTTAAATTTACTTAACACCAAAAATTGATTTTTTTTATTGATACAATAATTTATTTAATACAAACTCAAAAAATAAAAATAAGATAAAACCACAATAGATTTAGATATTAAATAAATTCGTATTATAGATAATTTTATTTAATAGTCCAACTTTAAAATATTTATTTTTATTTTACTAATTTTTTTGTAATGAAGAATATTATTAATTAATTAAACTCTTTAATTATTATTTATTCGTTGAACTCAAAATACCGACTCACACACTCCAACCCAATTTTAACAGAAATTTCGACATGAGTAGTAGCTAAAATTTAAAAGGAAAAATAATTTAAATAAAGTACATACTCCTTATTACATAAATTGGTTGTTAAATCTGCATAATATGCCGCTGTATCTTGAGAAATTTAATTGATCGTATCTTCAATACTACTAATAATCCGATCTTCGATTAAACTCTCTGCAATCAAAGAAAATTTCCATTTGAAATAAAAAATGTGATTAAATATTAATAAGACATTATTTTTTAATTTACCATTTTCCATATTTAGAGTGCTGTTGTTAGCCGGCTGTAATTTCGTTAGCCGATTGTAATTTTCGTTGTAATACGCTTAGGTTTATAATTTGTTTGACTTATCTTGGTTTGGGAAGGACTTCTGATTTTTTTTTTCAAAGGTTTTTGTTTTTTGGCAATTTCTCTAGTCTAATTGCTTTGCGGTTTTTCTTTTGCAACAGTTGTTGGTGTTTTGCTAACTTTTTGTTTTTTTCTGCTTTTATCCATAATGGAGAAGTTATTACAAAAGTATTTTTTTATTTTTGTGGGTGCTCCATTTTTTTACCGGTGTAATAGGCCACTCAATATAGTTTTCAACATATTCAGTTGGAGCTTCAATTATGGCATTGTAAATTTGTGGCGGCTGACTCTTACTGATTTCATTAGTGACTATTTTGTCACCGATTGCCAACTGTTCTTAAGTTGAAATGCATTAAACGCTAATAACATTCGATTACAAGAAGTATTTTGATGGTTCGTTAATTTGAGTTGAATACATATTAAAAAAAAAAAATAATAATAATATTAAAAATTATAGAAAAGAAACAGATATTTATGAGTAAAATTTACACACGACACGACTACAACAAGAAATAATTCTGAGATATCCCCTCATCTCAGAATATTGTATTTATAGTAGGAGTTTGACTACATATTTGAAAAGCACGACAATAAAATATATGATCGTAAAAAAAAACTTTGAGAAAATAGAGTAGAGCAAAACAGAATCAAATGCGACACCAAACACACACAATCAAACTTGTTTTTCTACGATATTATGTATTATGTATACTCAAACACAAACGCATCTACATGGAACATACAATAAAATACATTAATTATTATAAAATAAACTTCTCTTTTAATTAAATCCAAAAGTTGCAGGTACACACTTTGTTTATATTCATTGTTCATACATGTTACATAATGAGTCAAACATTAATGTATTGTATTACGCATATAATCTACACAGTTGCACGTACATCTTATACACAAATCAATATTTAAAAGATTATGCACATGTCACATCAATTAATTACATATTATGTAGTGTGTTATATCAACAATAAACTACAATCCATATTTATTATTAATTGATTTATTTATTTATTATTTATACACAAAAAAATTCAATAAATTCAATGTAATTTATAATTGTAGAGCAATGGACTCACGTTCTTTTAAAATCAGCTCCCGTTCTCTAAGTTCTAATTCCTTTTTCCGTAAGTGTAGGTGTTCTGTCTCAAACTTTTCGTGTAATAAAATTTTTTTTTTTGTTGCTAACAAATCTTGTAAAACTTTCTTATCCGGAGTGCCTCTTCCATAAAGTCTTTTTCTTGCGCCTTTCATGCTTTGCTGATTTTCGATGGGAATTTTTTTCAGATATTATACTTGGGTTCCGGTTACTAAAATGGGTTCGAGTATTGATTGTTGGAGTGGCACAGTATCACCCGCTCCCAACTCCGGTGTGACGTGATCGCCGCCTACGAAGAATTCGCCTACGCGAAATTATTTAAGTTATTTTTTGTTTTATCTCATTCAAATCGGATGGTCCTCCATCATTCATCCCACTTTGATTTTTAATTTTCTTAATTTTAATATATTTTGCTTTTGTTCGAATTCTACAATTCATAAATAATTAAATTTTAATTTACGAGATATGTTTTAATTTAGCTACCGAAAATCTTTCCAACATTTCTTCCATTGGTCTCCGTTTTTTTTAGATCACCCAATTGCATTTAACGTAACGGCTATGGATTCCCATTTTTATTATTGGGTTGTCGACTATTTACAGCTGACAATCTATAACTGATTGTGCGCCAAGCATAAATCATTTTCTAAATAGTTGATTAGGTAGGTTTGTTGTTCTTAATGCTAGCTTTTTTTCTTATTTCAATACTCGCCATCTAAGAAACAAATTGTGCATGTGTATGTAATTACCAAATTCGTATGTATAATATAACGAAAACAGTTTTATTACTTACCATTGTCATTTTTTATATTATAAAATACGAATTTTAAATTAAATAATTGAAAACTATTCTATTTTAAACGATTCCCATGACCAAAATTCTTATGGTGTTTTTTGACATTAATTATCAGCTTTTTTTCTCATTCTTTTGTCAGGAATCGCTTTTCGGAATTTGGGTGCAGGAAGAAGAATAAATAACAAACTCAAACTGAAAAGTCTAACTAACTTATAACATGATTAGGGTTGCCCTTTGCATAAAATGCCCTATGAACCATAGACAACCTTTCTGCTACGCATGTAATATTCAGCGTTAACCCTGAATATTGAATAGATTTTGATAACGTATCTTTAAAACTACTTTTGTTACTATGTTACAGGCTGGCTACTGCCAACCTGCAGATTTCACTAAGCGCATGCAGAGGCCGCCACGGTGATATTTTGCCGGCTACGTTCTCAGGGAGAAATGCGAAGGGTCGTGGGGTTTGAGGCATGCATGGCTCCTGGCTTACATCGTGATTATACAGAAATTTAGGGAGAACGCAAATAATAATAATACCCGAGTTCCGCCGAAATTCGTTGGACGAAACCTGAGGAACGAACAACACAAATAATCATAAGAGAGAGAGAGAGAGGTGCCTTGGTGCGCGCATCCCTTCGAATTCAAACAGGGCTAAGCCCTGGTTAAGAAATTGGATGCGGGCACCAAGAGACCGCAATCAACACTACACTGACACAGAGGGAGTCCCCGCTCCCATCACAACATTTCCGATAATTAATACAATAGTTCATTTTATTTACGAAAAAAAAACAAAAAAAACGAAAGGAAACAACTTCCCCCTCCACGTAAACTTATATTTTTAATTTGTCAACGCCTTTCGACGTACCTTATACTATATAAAATTATCGTTGCGGCAACCCAGTTTCACAGATTTGCCACTATCTGTTCGGTACCCCACGCGGCATTGATTCCCACAGCTCAGTCGGGTAGAGGGAATGATGTGGGCTTAGGGGTATCTCAGACACATATTGGGGAGCAATAAATGAGGAAAAAAACACAGGAACGGGAGTTTCGGACCTTGAAATACTGAAAACGGACACTCATCAACCCATCACGCATGTTGAGCTAACCGCTGTTGTATTATTTGGGGCCTATTCTAACATTCTAAGCCCTATCTAACATTTGTTAATAAAACAAAACTAAATTTAAAAAAAATGTGGTTAGTATAGAGTAATAGTGGTATGCCACCGAGGTCAATAGAGTAGGAAAAAGAGTCGCTAATGCGTCACCAGTTTCCCACTACTGGCGGTCAGTCGCAACCCACTATCTATTTATTAACTGTACCCTCGTTCCTACTCGGCGTGGCCTCGGCTGTTAGCTTTTAACGTCTCTAACAATAAAGACTTTGAATAATAATATATATTAAATCTTAATATTAATTGAACAAACCTTCTTAATTCGGAGGTCAGGTTTGAACGTAACATTTTCATAATGATAAATCCCTTGATATATGGGACTCCATCCGACATTTAAATCATCCAATACTACTAACTGTTCCGGTGTTGGATGTTCGATTAGATATGGAAAGAAAAATCCCAAACGATTTTCTCTTTTACGAACACGATACAAAAAGGACCCACCTAGGTATCCTATACTCGCCGACATCTTAACAGGCGATTTATTAACAAAATCAAAACTTCCAATATCTATTGGTAATCTTCTTCTTCCCGCTACAGGATTCGGAAGTTGAATTAACAACTGGCCCAACGAACCAGTGATACTAGCTGGTAATGGTACGGTCTCTAAACCTGGTACCTCGGTTAAATATTTTTGTACATTATTTAATAATCTAATATTAATCGTTAAACCTTGACAATCAGAAGGAAACTCCTCATCGGTAATTCCACAGACATCAAATATTTGTTGTTCCATGTGGCTTAAATTCACACTTGGCGCATAACCAATACAACGTGTGTTCCATACTTGATCAATATCATTAGGTAACCAATTCTCATCAACATCTTCATTGTTGGAAAAATCCATATCACGCATAATTCGTTGCGCGAATATTGAAATACATGGATATTTTGCACAGAGAAAATTCTCTTGCATATTTTGAAAAAAAACTTCGTCATCATAGGTGTAATCCTTTAAAATTAAAAATGACTTCAACAAAGTCACGTTCGAAATTCGTTAATGCATAACGATTTAGCTGTTTTAATTTTAGGGCGCGCGCCCATGCCATTACAGATATGTAATATGCATATCCCGATGCTGGTACTGACCTTTTATAATTAAGAGAATGAGCACAAAATTGTTCATGTGATTCACTAATGTGGTTAAACCATCAAACCCCGGGTAATGGTTTAACTCTTCTGCTCTAGCCGTCAACGCTTCAGACGGACTAGGAATAAAAGCTTCTAAATGAAGCGGGTCGTTCTTTAACTCAGACGACGTTTTCGATAAATATTGTCCACCTGGTGGACCGTCTGGCTTAACATCCTTAGTTAAATCTCTTGTTTCTAAGGGTTTTTGAGTTGGTTTCTTGTTTTGTGAAAAACCTCCTCTCGCTCGACCTCCTCGCCCTCTCGGGGCATGATACATTGGTACAAAGTTTTGTTCTTCAAAACTAGGACCTGGACGTTGTCCATAATTGGGTCGGTCATAGCCGCCTCTGGGGTTCTGGTTTCTATGAAATCCATAATTTCCCCGATAATTCATATTATTATTCATTTTATACGCTTTATTAAATTGCCTCTCCGAGGTCTTACTTTACTGTGTATATCAGGTAGTTCTTAGCTACTTCACTAGTTATTAAAAATCGCAGAGTCCTAAAATCTCTTACTCTATTATAATATTATTTTCTTTTTAACTTTAGCTTTTAAAAAAGGGCTCATTAAATATCGTTATTTAATATGTTAGTTAATAACGCCTGCCCTTCTTACTTACCAAATCAAAGATTTTCGCAAAAATTTACACACAAAATTTTGTTACAGGCTGGCTACTGCCATCCTGCAGATTTCACTAAGCGCATGCAGAGGCCTCCACGGTGATATTTTGCCGGCTTCGTTCTCAGCGAGAAGTGCGAAGGGTCGTGGGGTTTGAGGCATGCATGGCTCCTGGCTTACACCGTGATGATACAGATATTTATAAAAAATGGAAAAAACGCAAATAATAAAAACCCAATGTTCCGCCGAGATTCGTCGGCCGGAACCTGAGGAACGAACAGCAGAAAAAAAATAAACAATAAAAAAATCATAACGGTAGAGAGGTGCCCTGGTGCGCACATCCGTCCGAACTCGCACGGTGGTAAACACCGGTTTCGAATCCGGATGCGGGCACCAAAAGACCGCTCACCCCACACCGACACAGGATGGGAATTCCCCCCTCATCATACCACACCGAAAAATTAGTAATTCATTTTTTATTCAATTTACAAACAAAAAAAAAATAAAGGAACACACCTTCCCACGAGGAAAACAAGAAAAGGAGAGAAAGAGAGAAGCGAGAACAAGAGAGAGAGAGAGGGAGAACAATGAGCACCGAGCGCGCGACCTACGACCGTTATTTCGGCGCTCGATTACAAATTATAATTTTTTTTAAAAAAAAAAATTTAAGAAAAATAAAATAAATTTAAAAATAACAAAAAAAAATGAAATAAAAATGAAAAAAATAAAATAAATGTACCTTAATGTAAAAATTTATTGTTGCGGCCTTGTGCGGCCGTCATGCCTCAGGTGATGCCACACCCGGACCGTTGCGGTGCCTTTCACCGTTACCAAAAACAATCACGGCTGGCCTCAACTGGCCGCCAAAATAAATTGGGCGTTGCGGGGCCTTTCCCCGATACCAAGGTCGAATAGCCGGTTGGCTATCCGTTACGTTGGCCGTGGTTCGCCTTCGCGCTCGAGCGCATGCCTGGTTAGGCACTATTGTGTTGCGGGGTCTCTCCCCGATACCAAAATAACAGATAGTGGGCTCAGCTGGCCACCCGAAACTCGTTGGGCATTAGCTCGCCTAAATACCGTATAACCTTTTTTTTTTACTTGCTTTTTGGCGGCGGTTTTCTGCCGTTGTCCACCACTCGTTGGGTATTTTCTCTCCGAACCGTAAAGTGGCCTCAACTGGCCACCTGCAAATATCTGGGTTAGCGTCCTTCGCCACGACCCGTATAATTATATCGGGCGTTGTCTCGCCGTTATGCGGTACTAATTAAACTTTATATTCACAAGAAATATATTTTCCTTTTAAAATTACACTTAACTTTTCGAAATTATCAAGCGAACTTTTCTCTCCCACAAAAATAACCTCGACTTCTTTTAAAGAAAATAACAACGAACTCTTTATTTTTAATTTTTGTATTTACATAACAAAATGGGCGTTTATTTCATATACAAAAATTTCTCATTACACCCAACAACATATGCTCATCATTATAATGTTTATAATTATCATACCAAAACATAACATTTCTTATAATTTCTTTTGCTTTTAAAATGAAAGCCGTGAGTACGTCTAACGGATCCAAGCATTCATAAATGTTGGTTTGCCAAGAGTAGACTACGTTTATCCACGCGTTTAAATCAGCCGTGCTGGACAAAAACAATGTGTCGTTCAGCATTCCAATGTATGGCCAGTGCAGTATTGTTGTAGGACCGGTCACATCGAAAAGTGTGTGCTTACGTAGACCTCCAACGGGGTCAACCAACCTCACTACGTTGTGCATTCCAAACATCTTCAGAGTCGTTATTAAACTTCTCTTGGTTTCTCCTTCATGAATCTCATCATCAAATACAGGCTCATTTTTGCCTATCCAGTTTGCAATAAAGTCGGGCAACAAACCCATTATTAACTCCCTGATGGTGCTTCTAACAACTGATCCAGCCGCTTGTTTAGTTTTCTCAAACAACCTTGAGACACTGCCAATGGTCTTGTCATACACGAAACACAAAACTCTAGTTATCCAATTTAAAGGTAACATATCTTTGAACTTGTTCCATATTTCTAAAGTTGACTCCACCATCCTTTTGAATACTTCTTGTATTTTAGTCCACACCTCAGTTGTGCTATTCAACATTTTTTCCCACTTAGACTCATCTGAGTTAAAAGTTTCACAAACTTGGACAGCAGTTGAGTAAAATTCCCATGCAATTGACACCATCACTACTATTGGGCTAGTCACTACCGTGTGTGAAGCTAACATTGCGTAATTGATGTTGTCATCTGTTGGGTTAGCCAATCTTGTTGTGACTAACTTGATAATTGTTGGTACAATAGCTACAGGATTCAGCGCTGCCCCAACTAGTGTAATTGCACAGTGATACACCAATCTTAATTGAGCTTCTGTTGTCTGGTCACTAGAAAGCATGCTGTCCACTACTTTATCATTCCTAATGGTTCCTTTAGCAAAGCTGGACATGTTTTGCCAGGAAGCCATCAAGGCCTGGAAACACAGTTCTGCAGAAACAGTTATGCCTACTGTAATCAACGCACCAAATGTCATGTCTTTTATCTTTATTGCTTGGAAAAGAGTGGACACCATAGTGGGTATGTCTCTACATTCCCCCCTTTGTATCATGTCTATAATGTTTCTAGCCAATGCAAATCCTGTGTCATGGGAACCTACGCCTCCTACAGCCATTGCCATAAAGTCGGAATATAACCCCGCTTGACCTGGAATTATGCTAGGAGAGTTTAACACGACATTAACATTTGTTGTTAGTGGTCTTGTGATTATTGGTAAGACGTATTTAGCAGCTATAGGTATCGCAGCTACTGCTGTTATCCATTCTGCTCCTCTTTGCACAAAGTCCATTCTCTCACCTTCTAGTCCACACTTTATCATATAACCCACCATTGACGTTACTGTTATGCCCACATAGATTAGAGTCGGTGTGTTCATAAATGTAAAGGTAGAAACCGCGCCTACCATTATTATAGCCAACGCTGAACCGAAATGACGACACAAGAAGTCCATACTGAATCCAGCGAAAGCCACTCCCGCTAGAGAACCTGACAGACCGATGGCAGAGTCTTTTCCAAGTGAAACACCTTCCACCAACCCTTCTATGAATGTCATTACTGTTGTTTCGTAATTCATATTGTCGTTGTTACACCATCCTATTATCTTTTCATACAACCCTTTCTTTCTGCTATCATCTAAATTAAGAGTTAGGAGCAATCTTCTAATCATAACTTTTACTTTTCTTTTTAGTGCCGAAAGATTGTCGGTTATAAAAGACATCATTTTGGATCTAGATACTTCGAAGTCTATTTCTCTCATCGGTTGGAGACCTCCTAACAGTTGTTTAACGTCTCCTTTTGGAACTGCATAGATCTCTGCTGATTTCCTACTTTCAAACGTTACATCGAACTCATGTTTGATGAAATAGCCTACTACTGCAATAGCACAAGTAGCCAGAGCGCCTCCTGCTATGATGTCACTAGATAGCTCTGTTTTGCCTTCATCAAATGTCGGAGGAGTCGTGATCGGTTCGTCTTCAGTCTCTATGGTCCAAGAATCTGTTGTTAAGAATCCGATTTCAGCGTTTTTTTCCCTTACAATTTCTTCTGACTCTTCACTTGTTGAGTCATACAGTCTTCTAATCTCTTCAAAGGTTACAAAAGGTTTCCTTTCATCGAAATTCGTATCCACCAGCCCGTTTATCATTTTATCGCTAGCGAAACAAGAGAGGTATACCGACACTTTATTTCTCTGCACATGTGATACCACTTTTAGTCTGTTTTCCATTATTGCTTTCTTGTCACGACTATCACCGGTCCCACTTTGTGTTGAAAACTTAACTACCGCTGAAGGTTCCAGTTCGGCAACTCTCGTTAATACCACATGTTCATCTTCAATGCCAGTTTTTATTAAATCGTACATTCCTGTTGTCAATATCAGTAAACTCGCATCCAATACAGCTCCCATCGGATATGTATTGGTTGGCATTAGTGCTGTACTCGGGAAGTGATAATAATTACCATCTGCCGTTCTACCTGTTCTACCTTTACGTTGTATGACACTGTTTGCATCACATTTTGTTATCAAAAAGTTGCTGCTGCAAATTATCTCCTCACCATCATTACAATACTCTGTGACTTTTACATTTTCAGTCTGGCTGTCGAATACATTTTTAATACCTGGTATTGTTATAGACGATTCTATTGCGTTAGTTGCCACATAAACTATATTCTCAGATGCTGTGTCAGGATCATATGGTGATTTACTTGTCACTGTAGTCGAGTTAATTCCATGTGCCTTAATCATCTGCACCATTTTGTTGCACATTCCAATTGTTGGACAAAAAATGATGCTTCTAGTGCCCTTTATTAAACTCAAAGGTATGGCACAGTCTTCCCCGTTTTGGATTCCATCCCTGTATCTTATTTGGTCTGAGTCTCTTTCAAACTTTGATAGAGCAATAGAAGTGATGTTATGTTTGCTATCACCCACAATTTCGTGATCTTCATAAAAGCTACTCTTAAACACAGTAGCTGTCATTGCTATGGCTTTGTTGGTATAAAGTTGAGACACAATCGCCTCCACAGCCAATACTTCTGGACTATTTCTACTATGTATTTCATCCATTATTAACAAATTTGCATTTGCCAACATGTCCGGGTTTTGACACACATGGCCGTAAGTACAGTAGTATATCGTCAATTTGTTAATTTTGCGAGAGCTGGAACTTTGTTTCTCTCCGCCTGCTCTCAATTCTATAATTACCCTATTGCTCAAGCTGGGGTGAGTGGAAATGACTGACGCCATGTATTGATACACATTGGTCACTGGGTTTATGTTCGGAATCAAAACCACGGTTGAAAAGGCTTTACCTTCTTGCTTGAAACTCAGCGATAAATGTAGCGCTAACATTGTCGACTTTCCAAATCCTGTAGGCGCTCTAATTCTCAGAATCTTCCCTGAAGCTTTGCAATCAACAATTCTCTTTCTAATTTTAGAACACTCCTCAACTAGATGCTTTTGACTAGATACATTGTGTGCAACACTTAATACTGTTTCCACTCCCGCTTTGCTACTTGTCGTAATTATTCTTGACAATCCAAAAACACCTACAGGCCTTGCTTGGAAGTCCAAAATAGGTAAACCCGACCATCCTTTAACATTGTGCATCCTTGGTATGATCTTTAATGTCTCCGGGTCTAGTGCAATAAATGTAGCACTTGGACAAGTTCTATCTTTGAATGATGCGTGTACTACTTGACAATATAATACCATGTACCTTTTCTTGTGTGGGTTTATTACGAAGTATAAACTCCACTCTTTTGGATTGTTGTATACGTATGGTTCCGTACTACCCATCGAATGTTCCACATAATCACCTTTTGTGGTTTCGACGCTCAGTTGTGCATCAGATTTGACCATCGACGGGGTCTCTGTCTTTTCCCTACTTAGTGACCCTTGGTTCGCGAAATCTGGGTACCAAGTTATTGTAGCTACAGCTTTGTTCATCATGTGTGCAACTGACATCAGTCTACCTGAGTCTACAAAATAGAATCCCTTCACTATTCCATCTACCCTGATAATGTGTAGTATATTCCTATTGAAAAACCAAAATCCAGGGGCGCCTTTTGTTACTGCATTGAAAGGACCTTTAGACGGACTAGGGAACTCTGTAATCATTGAACCTATCACAGTGTCTTTATTTTCTATGATGAACTCTTTAAATTGTTCCAGCTGTTCTTGATCAAACATCAAATCGTTCTCTATCGTCACATTTGTATTCATTTCTACAGAATCGACTTCACTAACCTTATCGTATTCTAAGGCACGCATTTTGTTGTCAAATACTTCTGTACTCAAGTGAGGTTTGACCAATTCCAAGAGCTCTGCCATTCTTAAGTCTCCTCTTAATTCTGGATTCGGAGTGTACTCTTTCGGCAATATTTCATTTATCCCCCTTATTAGAATGTCCTTCTCTTCATCTGATGCAATGGACCAGCAATCAAGATCTATGAGTTGTTCTCGCAAATCCTCAATGCTGGCAATTTTCCCTAATAATCCATGCACACCCAATTGCCAGTGTGTTCCTGATAAGTACAACTTCGCATGAGCTATTGCATCTCTGTGTTCGTGTTTTTCTATTTTTTAAGTTTATAGTTTAAACAAAATGAGGAAAAGCACTAATTAAATTTTTTTTTCCACCAAATTTACTTATTACTTTTTTTGTTTTTTGCTGTTTTCCTCAACAAAGTTTCAAAACAAGACTCTAATTTTTACCAAATTCCAAACTCGAATGACTCAATAAAAAAAAACTCTTACGCCGCACAAACGACGCGCAAAACATTCCAGAAGAATGTCTTTCTTCTCTGTTTCTCGTTTACATCAATTCACGCATTGATGTAAACGAGAGGCATATAAGAAAAACATTCTTATGGAATGTTTTGCTTTACACACACACTCGATGCGCATTGTTCTCGCTCTCTCGTAATTCTTCTCACCCCTACGCCACCTTGCGATGAGGTACAAAGCAAAACGTCGCGGGTGCGTTCAGCGCACAATCAACAAACAACTACGAAAGCGAAGACAACAACCGAGGTGAATATAAAATACCAACATTGAGCAATCATAGAAAGTAGAGACACTAACCAGTGGCAAATACAAAACATAAAATCGTGGTTGCGTCCGCACAGTCGTAACAATTTTTCTTTTAAACACAAAGATTTACCCGACACCATTTTTTTTTTTTTTATTAGCACAACAATTTACTTAAACACCAAAAAAACGATTTTTTACCTTAAATTTACTTAACACCAAAAATTGATTTTTTTTATTGATACAATAATTTATTTAATACAAACTCAAAAAATAAAAATAAGATAAAACCACAATAGATTTAGATATTAAATAAATTCGTATTATAGATAATTTTATTTAATAGTCCAACTTTAAAATATTTATTTTTATTTTACTAATTTTTTTGTAATGAAGAATATTATTAATTAATTAAACTCTTTAATTATTATTTATTCGTTGAACTCAAAATACCGACTCACACACTCCAACCCAATTTTAACAGAAATTTCGACATGAGTAGTAGCTAAAATTTAAAAGGAAAAATAATTTAAATAAAGTACATACTCCTTATTACATAAATTGGTTGTTAAATCTGCATAATATGCCGCTGTATCTTGAGAAATTTAATTGATCGTATCTTCAATACTACTAATAATCCGATCTTCGATTAAACTCTCTGCAATCAAAGAAAATTTCCATTTGAAATAAAAAATGTGATTAAATATTAATAAGACATTATTTTTTAATTTACCATTTTCCATATTTAGAGTGCTGTTGTTAGCCGGCTGTAATTTCGTTAGCCGATTGTAATTTTCGTTGTAATACGCTTAGGTTTATAATTTGTTTGACTTATCTTGGTTTGGGAAGGACTTCTGATTTTTTTTTTCAAAGGTTTTTGTTTTTTGGCAATTTCTCTAGTCTAATTGCTTTGCGGTTTTTCTTTTGCAACAGTTGTTGGTGTTTTGCTAACTTTTTGTTTTTTTCTGCTTTTATCCATAATGGAGAAGTTATTACAAAAGTATTTTTTTATTTTTGTGGGTGCTCCATTTTTTTACCGGTGTAATAGGCCACTCAATATAGTTTTCAACATATTCAGTTGGAGCTTCAATTATGGCATTGTAAATTTGTGGCGGCTGACTCTTACTGATTTCATTAGTGACTATTTTGTCACCGATTGCCAACTGTTCTTAAGTTGAAATGCATTAAACGCTAATAACATTCGATTACAAGAAGTATTTTGATGGTTCGTTAATTTGAGTTGAATACATATTAAAAAAAAAAAATAATAATAATATTAAAAATTATAGAAAAGAAACAGATATTTATGAGTAAAATTTACACACGACACGACTACAACAAGAAATAATTCTGAGATATCCCCTCATCTCAGAATATTGTATTTATAGTAGGAGTTTGACTACATATTTGAAAAGCACGACAATAAAATATATGATCGTAAAAAAAAACTTTGAGAAAATAGAGTAGAGCAAAACAGAATCAAATGCGACACCAAACACACACAATCAAACTTGTTTTTCTACGATATTATGTATTATGTATACTCAAACACAAACGCATCTACATGGAACATACAATAAAATACATTAATTATTATAAAATAAACTTCTCTTTTAATTAAATCCAAAAGTTGCAGGTACACACTTTGTTTATATTCATTGTTCATACATGTTACATAATGAGTCAAACATTAATGTATTGTATTACGCATATAATCTACACAGTTGCACGTACATCTTATACACAAATCAATATTTAAAAGATTATGCACATGTCACATCAATTAATTACATATTATGTAGTGTGTTATATCAACAATAAACTACAATCCATATTTATTATTAATTGATTTATTTATTTATTATTTATACACAAAAAAATTCAATAAATTCAATGTAATTTATAATTGTAGAGCAATTGTAGAGCAATGGACTCACGTTCTTTTAAAATCAGCTCCCGTTCTCTAAGTTCTAATTCCTTTTTCCGTAAGTGTAGGTGTTCTGTCTCAAACTTTTCGTGTAATAAAATTTTTTTTTTTGTTTCTAACAAATCTTGTAAAACTTTCTTATCCGGAGTGCCTCTTCCATAAAGTCTTTTTCTTGCACCTTTCATGCTTTGCTGATTTTCGATGGGAATTTTTTTCAGATATTATACTTGGGTTCCGGTTACTAACATGGGTTCGAGTATTGATTGTTGGAGTGGCACAGTATCACCCGCTCCCAACTCCGGTGTGACGTGATCGCCGCCTACGAAGAATTCGCCTACGCGAAATTATTTAAGTTATTTTTTGTTTTATCTCATTCAAATCGGATGGTCCTCCATCATTCATCCCACTTTGATTTTTAATTTTCTTAATTTTAATATATTTTGCTTTTGTTCGAATTCTACAATTCATAAATAATTAAATTTTAATTTACGAGATATGTTTTAATTTAGCTACCGAAAATCTTTCCAACATTTCTTCCATTGGTCTCCGTTTTTTTTAGATCACCCAATTGCATTTAACGTAACGGCTATGGATTCCCATTTTTTATTATTGGGTTGTCGACTATTTACAGCTGACAATCTATAACTGATTGTGCGCCAAGCATAAATCATTTTCTAAATAGTTGATTAGGTAGGTTTGTTGTTCTTAATGCTAGCTTTTTTTCTTATTTCAATACTCGCCATCTAAGAAACAAATTGTGCATGTGTATGTAATTACCAAATTCGTATGTATAATATAACGAAAACAGTTTTATTACTTACCATTGTCATTTTTTATATTATAAAATACGAATTTTAAATTAAATAATTGAAAACTATTCTATTTTAAACGATTCCCATGACCAAAATTCTTATGGTGTTTTTTGACATTAATTATCAGCTTTTTTTCTCATTCTTTTGTCAGGAATCGCTTTTCGGAATTTGGGTGCAGGAAGAAGAATAAATAACAAACTCAAACTGAAAAGTCTAACTAACTTATAATATAACATGATTAGGGTTGCCCTTTGCATAAAATGCCCTATGAACCATAGACAACCTTTCTGCTACGCATGTAATATTCAGCGTTAACCCTGAATATTGAATAGATTTTGATAACGTATCTTTAAAACTACTTTTGTTACTATGTTACAGGCTGGCTACTGCCAACCTGCAGATTTCACTAAGCGCATGCAGAGGCCGCCACGGTGATATTTTGCCGGCTACGTTCTCAGGGAGAAGTGCGAAGGGTCGTGGGGTTTGAGGCATGCATGGCTCCTGGCTTACATTGTGATTATACAGAAATTTAGGGAGAACGCAAATAATAATAATACCCGAGTTCCGCCGAAATTCGTTGGACGAAACCTGAGGAACGAACAACACAAATAATCATAAGAGAGAGAGAGAGAGGTGCCTTGGTGCGCGCATCCCTTCGAATTCAAACAGGGCTAAGCCCTGGTTAAGAAATTGGATGCGGGCACCAAGAGACCGCAATCAACACTACACTGACACAGAGGGAGTCCCCGCTCCCATCACAACATTTCCGATAATTAATACAATAGTTCATTTTATTTACGAAAAAAAAACAAAAAAAACGAAAGGAAACAACTTCCCCCTCCACGTAAACTTATATTTTTAATTTGTCAACGCCTTTCGACGTATCACTTCAAAAAAAACTTTTTTTTGAACCACAAAAAAAAGAACGAGACTTATATTTCTCAATCTCAAAATTTTTTATTCGCCTTTAACAAAATGCCAAACCAGTCTAAAAAAAATCAAAACTCTCAACCAAAATTCTTACGCCGCACAAACGACGTGCAAGACATTCCAGAAGAATTGTCTTCCTTCTCTGTTTCTCGTTTACATCAATTCGCATTGATGTAAACGAGAGGCATATAAGAAAAACATTCTTATGGAATGTTTTGCTTTACAAACACACTCGATGCGCATTGTTCTCGCTCTCCCCCATTTTCGTTCAGTTACCAACAAAACGAAAAAAAACACACAGGAATCCATCCACCACTAACCGCGTTTAGGCATCGAAAAACCCGGGCGCAAAAAACCGAAGAGAATAGAAACACAAAAATTTACAAAAAATGGGGATGTAAATGTAATCCATAAAATGAAATTTGTATTGTTGACGACAACACAGTCGTAACAACTATTTTCACTATGTTATGAACTGGATACAATTACCACCCAATTCATGAAGGTTAACAATAAAATTATAATTTGGTCTTGGTAATTTTGGTTGGTTAAACACAGTTTCACAAATTCCGGCTTGATTTTATTTTAATTTTTATTTTTTCACTGAATGACAACTTGTCGGTTTGGTGGTTGATGATGTGTTTCAGGATGAGAATTTATTTCGAGGTAGGTATGACTGGGTACAGTCGCTAACACACTAAGATTATTGATTATTTATATAGAGTTGTAATATTCATTTTTTATTATGTTTACTTAAAAAGAAATTAAAAGCGTTAATGTTGAACTGCATTTTCGTTCCTATTATTCACTCGATTCTAATTTGTAAGTATAAGTACTTATTTATCACTAAATTCTTTTCTTCGGAGGATAATCCTACCAACTGCGCCAGTTTTATATTTAATTTCGGTTGAAATTATAAAAAAAAATATTTTTATTCATATTTCTTTACACTTTAATTTTTTACATTTATTACGTATTACACTAACAATTAAAACTAATTAATCTTTAGATTAATTTACAAATGAAATAATTCAAACTCTTCAGATATGGAATGAATTATAATGCTTATAAGTATACTCTTCAGAGTCACGACTACAATTAACAATCGCATTGCGTTTTAAAAAATTTTCCGGATTTTAGCGCTTTTCTGGCCTCCACTAATAGCTGTTTATTTTTTACAGTAAGCCCACGATTGACATCGGAATTATCGGGAATAATGAGAAGTTTGTTTTCGATTGCAACAAAATCCTAAAAATATTCCTCGATCTTCGATGAACGAACTTCGATAACTTCGAGTGTTGTATCATCATCGATTACGACCGCAAAAGTATTAAGTTTGGTCAAGGTCGCGACTATGCGACCACGTTTTTGCACTAACTCACTTGCCATATCGATGCACTTATCACTCAATAGTTAGCTTAGATTCACTGTTATATGCACCGTTTACAAATATATAAATAAGTTGCACGAAATTAAATTTAAATTTATATAAAAATTTGCTCGATGTTATCCTATAATTTTATTGCTTATATTGTGAAATAAAGAATTTGTAGAAATTATAAGAATAGAGAGAGAGAGATGCACTGTTATTTATTCACCGTTTGCAAATATGTAAAAAATATGCATGAAATTGATTTTAAGTTTCACCGAAATTTGCTCAATATTATCTTGTATTGCTTATCAATTATAAAATAAGCAATTTTCAGAAATTATAGGAACGATCCAGAAGAATCGGCGAGCAAACCGGTCCGAGTACCACTATCCAATGTGACTCCAACAAACTGCAATCGTTGTAAATATAATTTGCCAGAAATCAACCAATGATTTCAACGATAAGTTTACAGATGCCCAGTGATGTGAGATTGACAAATAACAACGATCGGTTGGGTCTTCACGGAGACCAAACGAACTAGTCCGTCAGTGCCGGGGTGAAGGTTAACTATACGTCCTAAAGGCTAGGAACCGGGTGGTAGATTTTCATCTTTGGCGAACACCATGTCATTTCTTGCGATATCCGGAAATTTGGATTTCCATTTCGTCCGCTCCTGCGCAACGTGGTTAAATAGTCAATTTTCCAAATCTTCCAAAAACCATTCATAATGTTCTGTAGCAGCTGTCAAAGATTAGTGTACGATTTGGCTCCATCAGAAGGGACCTCAGGTAACATGGTTGGTGAGCAACCCATGAGAAATTGTCCTGGAGTCAATACTTCACAATTCTCGGAAAAATTTGTATCCATAGGTGCAATGGGTCGCGAATTTAAGAGGCATTCGATCTGACATAGAACGGTACAGTATTCCTCGAAAGTTAGCGCAGATTCTCCTATTGTACAAATTAGGTGTCTTTTTATCGATTTAACACCAGCTCCCAATATGCCGCAAAAATGTGGTGATGATACAGCTACATAGTCCTTATAAATCTTCGCACTTCTTTCATGGTAAACTTGATGATGATCAATGGTCCACTAGTTTTCGTATCGCCTTTCGACTTAATGCAGAAAGCAGTACGAATCACAGTCGAATTTGATCGCATTTCCAATTTTATAAATAATTTCGGGCAGGTTTTCGATATTAGAAATTGGAACATGTGATACGAAAATATCCATTGTCCATTTCAAGGGTATCAATTCTTTCATTAAGCTGCACAATTTCTTTGTTCATCTTGTTGATATATTACGACGCAGATTTTAGGATGAGAAAGAAAAACCGTCGAAGTAATACACAGTTATTTGGCTTAGGTTCTTTACAATACAGTCGTGAAGAAACTTATAATTTTATTTATTTCATATATTCCACATATTCCAGCTACCTCTGATGATTGGAAAAAAAATATCCAACGAATTTGAAAGAAAATCTGGTTTTCCTCATTGTATATGTGCCATTGATGGCAAACATATAAATATTAGAAAACCAGCGAAATCTGGGTCCTACTATTTTAATTATAAAAAACAGTTTAGTATTGTTCTTATGGCTATTGTCAATGCCGATAGCGAATTTATAATGATTGATGTAGGAGCAAATGGTAGGATATCAGACGGTGGTGTATTTAATAATACAAAATTTTACCAAAAATTACTAAACCAAGAATTAAATATTCCTGAACCTGAAACTGGATTCTACGGGCCGGAAGTTACCTTACGTTCTAATAGGCGATGATGCTTTTGCCCTGGGAGAAAACTTATTGAAACCATTCAGTGGTAATCATCTGATAAAAGAACAGGAACTTTTTAACAAAAAATTGAGTTCTGCGAGAGTAAAAGTAGAGAATGCATTTTTCATTTTGGCTGCTAGATTTAGAGTTTTTTTTAACAACTATTGCTCTTTCTCCTGAAAAAGTTATGAAGATTGTGATAGCTTGTTGCTATTTACATAATTTTTTAAAAAAGAGTAGAGGCGTTTTATACTCTAGAAATGAATTGGGAGGAACGTTTCGGCTTTCAAAAACATTATTGCAAATGCAACCAGCAGCATCAAGAAACTCATCATTACAAGCTAAGCTCGTGAGAAACGATTTCTGCGAATTTGTCAATCGTTGGCATAGCACCGAATAAATGTTTGTAATTATTTGTACTTTTTTTATATTCATAAAAATAAACAGTTTTAAACATAGAAAAAGCAATAATATTTTTATTAAAATTTTTTATGAGTATTGGTTGTCATTAAAAAGATCATTAAAAGTTATATGATTTGGATTTTGTGATGACTTCGAAATATTAAAATTAACAGGAACAATTTCCTCAACAACGATATGATTTGATGTATAAGGTTTTACACATCTAGAGTCATCAGCTCGTGAAGAATTACTGGTACTTGGTAGTGGGTTTGATGCATAAATTGTTGAGCATCTAGGATCAGCATGTGAAAAACTACTGGTACTAGGCAATTGATTTGATGTGTAAGGTGTTGAGCATCTAGAATCAGCGCGTGATGAACTACTGGAACTGGGCAATGGAGAAATTGTGTTAAGTGTCAGCTCGTTTAATTGCCCCACTATTAAAATTTCATCTATGGCTTTTTTGGCATAAATTGTCTGTCTATCATTCAGTTTTTTAAAAGATGTTGTCCATCCTTCAGCAAATATTTCTGACTCATCTTTTGGGACGTATACATCATCCTCACCAGCTCCAGATTTCTCACTTTTTATAACCTCATTAAGTTCGCGGCGATATCAGCTTCTTATGTTGTTTATTTTATTCTTTAAACTTGAAATTGTAGCCGCACTATCTAAGTTTTTATATATGGTTAACAATTTCTCCCATGCTTTTTGCTTTTTATCTTTATTTTTGTACACAGAACTTTTAACTTTCCATAATTCTGGACATTGTTCGAATTCTTCGAAAAAGTCTCTCCACAACTGATTATTAACTACAGCCATTTCAATTAAAGAAACTTATTCTTTTTTAATAAAATATTTAGCTCGTTTTATGTGGTTTAGTTATAATCTTCGTCAATAACGGTATTAAAATTCCCAATAAACATAAAATGTCATTTAAGTTGTACAACTTTGTTACAGGCTGGCTACTGCCAACCTGCAGATTTCACTTAAGCCCATGCAGAGGCCTCCACGGTGATTTTTGCCGGCTACGTTCTCAGCGAGAAGTGCGAGCGAGGGTCGTGGGGTTTGAGGCATGCATGGCTCCTGGCCTACACCGTGATTAACAGAAAGTTGGGGGAACGCAAATAATAAGAATAACCCGAGTTCCGCCGAAATTCGTCAAGCATGGCTCCTGGCCTACACCGTGATTAACAGAAAGTTGGGGGAACGCAAATAATAAGAATAACCCGAGTTCCGCCGAAATTCGTCGGCCGAAACCTGAGGAACGAAACGAATAATCAAAATAAATAATAATAAAAATAATAATAACGGAAGAGGTGCCTTGGTGCACGCATCCATTCGAATTCAAACGGGGCAAGCCCTGGTTACGAAATTGGATGCGGACACCAAGGGACCGCAAACACTATGCCGACACAGGATGGGAATTCCCCCTCATCACACCAACCCCAAAAAATTTAATAAATCATTTTATTTAATAAATCATTTTATTTTCTGATACCAAAAGTCGGGCCACCGGTTGGTTGGCTACCCGTCGTTGCGGCAGACCACCGATAATCAAATAAACACAATAGCCGGTTGGCAACCCGTTACGTTGCGGCAGACCACCGATAAAATAAACACAATAGCCGGTTGGCTACCGTTACGCTGCGAACTATTACGGCTGGCCTCAACTGGCCGCCGAATCCGCACCCGCCGTGTGACCTCACCTGGTCCCCCAAAATGTGTGGGGCGTTGGCTCGCCGAAAACCGTTTATAATGTGGCCTTAACGGGCCATCCGTTAATTGCACCACCGTTTTATATCTCGTAGGCAGAAATATTCCGTCTCTTCTCGTTGTATATAATATTCAGTTAAATTTTACCATGTAAATAACAGCAATCCAAGCGGAAGGCAATTTTAGAAAAAATTGGCACAATTCGTATATCTGGGTAAATCACTTTAATCGGCTATCCTCAAATAAAACAAAATTCGGTATTTTGGTAGCGTACTTATGATGCACACGCAAGACAATAAAAAAAATATTTTTATGATTTCGATTTTTATTGTTAAAACACACCATCAAATTTGTACACGTTTTTTTTTCTTAATTAATTTTTGTTTCATAATACGTCTCTTCACGTTTTAGAATTCACAAAACTTGGTTTAACAACAAATTACAATCCGGTACAAATAAAAAAAAAATCATCAGATATTAAGAAAATGGAATTTGGTCAAACCCAAAAACCCAAACAAAAATTACCGAAGAAAATTACAACTTTTTATTCTTCCAATTTAAAACACTCGACTCGACTTATCAAAAATCAAAACTCGACTTCACTTATCAAAAATCAAAACTCGACTTTTTCTATTCATATCACACACCAGACTTTACTTTATCAAAATCAAAAACTCGAATTATCAAAAATCAAAACTCGACTTGTCCAAAAAATTCTTACGCCGCACAAACGACGCGCAAAACATTCCAGAAGAATGTCTTTTTTCTCTGTTTCTCGTTTACATCAATTCGCATTGATGTAAACGAGAGGCATATAAGAAAAACATTCTTATGGAATGTTTTGTTATACACACGCTCGATACACATTGTCCTCTCTCTCTCCCATTCGCATTCGCATTACCACCAACACGAAAAGTTTACATAGGGAAAAATGAGACAATAAGACAAAATACTTTAGTTTACAAAAATACAAATCGTTGAAAACAAACGAAATTATACCAATTAAAAGTGTACAGGGTGGCGTGGTTTGGGAATAAAAGGCAATACCGAAAAATTTATGTTAGTACCTTTTATTTATGTGTAACTCCCGCCTAAATTCCCTCTGGACGGAAATGATGGACTGCAAAGCATGGTAGCGCTGCACTATCCAAATCCTCGTTTCGGTATTCCAAGCATCCATTTTAGTAAATTTAAATAATAATCTGCAAAATAAAAAAAATAAAAAACAGATTAGTCACACAGAAAAATAGTTATTACGTTTTGTTTTTGTAGCACGATTCGTGCGCCACCCTGTACATCTATTATACGGTAGATGGGAATGCCATCAGCAAAACAGTTTAATTTTAAAATTTTAAAAGAATTTTGGCATATTACGCCAGGTTATGACCCCAGTGAGTCGTAACAACTTGTCCGCACACATTGCAACTTGGTCGTACAACCACTGACTCCGCCTATAAAAATCAAAATTTTTTGATTTTCTTGCAACCTAGCTTCGAACCTTCAAAATGGTTGTACAACTGCCCTACAAACGATACAACTTGACTAGTCTGCAGACCAGTTGTACAACCAAGTTGCACCGTGTATGGGCAGCTTAACGTGATGTGCAAGGCGGATGAGTTGACACAATGCGGAGCACTTGTTAAATTAATAATAACAATGATAAAAAAATAAAAACAACAAAATTTAATTTAAGATTTTAAAAATTAATAAAAAATTTTATTTTTCGAAAAATAATTTTAGTTTGTGAGTTGAGAGTTACACTCCAGATTCTTTAAACTGACTGAAAAAATTCTAAAATTTTGTGTGGCTTAAATACAAAATTTGAATGCAAGCTGGATCAGTGCTTTCGCTTTTGGTAAACAAGCTAATAAAATATTGAATTGCAGCAATAAAGCCTGGTCTCTTGCCCTTGATCCAATATTGTTGCGTTTTGGTAGACAAGGCCATAAAAATTGGTTGGTTACCAATTTGTTTGGATAATAGACGTACGTACGCCTATGAACGGTATTGCAATGTTAAATTTGCTTTTGTTCTAACTGCCCCGCCATCATGTTAAGTGGTATTAAATAATTGTGTCTTCGGGTATCACAATCATTTAATGATGATGGGGGGCATCTATAATAAGATTTTAATAACTACCGTGCCATCGTTTAATTTGTATATTTCGAGTCTTGGTTGTCACGATAATGATAGTGGCATTTATGAGTCAATTGCAATATCGTTCGTTTCAATCATAAATGATTTATTGGTAACGATTTTGATTGATATGAAAATCGGTATGATAATGAAACTTGGTAATTTTGTAATGTGTACAAAATTGTTTTGTTGTATGTACCGATTTTCTATGGAAAGACTGTTGTTCCATATTCTTATGGAATATGCTTATTTATACGGAGAATTGTCCGTTAATAAATAATTCAGTCTATGGAGAATTGTTCGTTTGTGATTAAGTATATTGTACGGTGTTTCTTGTAATTGAAGAAACAACCGCTACAGAATCAATGTTGAGTCTTTGTTATTGATTTTGCTTCTTGTGTTTTGCTAATGCAAGCATGGCTTTTTCTATATCCGTACTTCTAGATACTTTTAGATGATCATTACTTTTATTGTGATAATGTTGCTTTATGTAATTTTGGGAATAATGGTGGTGTAGCATGGCGTAACTGCATTCATACGTGACCATTGTAAAATAAACTACAGATGACGCAATTTCCCTTAACAGAAAAATCTAGTATGTGTCTCCAAACAGCAGCCATTGGCCCGCTAGCTCGAGTCGGTATTGCACGTGGGCCTTTGTAAAACAATTAATATAATCAACTCTTTGAAAAAAAACCGTCAAATAAAAACTGGAACACGATTATCCGTTATTGATTATTCAACCAATTTTCTCCAAATTAATAGAATTTAATTCATGATATTATCACTAACGTTTTTATTAAAAGAAAGAAAAAAATGTACGCTACACGAAACAAAAAAACTTGCTTCCCGCACTGTATTTATTCCCAACATAAATAATTTGGAAAAAAACACAAGAAAACGAAGAACAATATGGAATGAACAAAATCCATTCACAAAAGAATTTAACAGAATCTGTTAATGTTTAGCTATACTACAAACTTAAAAAGCTCAATTTAAAGGGGTAATACAACTCAACCAAACAATAACTAAATTTAAAGTAATTGAAGCAAATAAAAATAATATTAATAAATCGTCACCAAATTTTCATACTGTTGTTTACTGATGGGGTCCTTCTGCTTAGCCGCATTCACTTTCACTTTCTTTGTTAAGTTCACAGGATTCGGATTATTCATTGAACATTGAAGTGCCGTTAACACAGTTTCAAATAGTCAATTTTGTTTCACAAGTTGGCGGCCATGACTATGAAACGTCAAATTTGTGTTTGTTTACAAAAATTTAATTAAATTGATTAAATTTGTGTTTATGTTTTAATCGCTTAAAGTTTTAATTGTGTATCGTGAATCGTAATCGTTTAAAGTGTTGAATGTGGAAATATTCAGCGATAACACGGTCTTGGTTTCGATATTTGAAACGAATGGATTGAATCAGTTTAAGGCTAAGTATTTCCACATTTCACGTAAACTTAATTAATTTACAATTATCTTAATTTTTGTTTGTTGTGAATTCGAAAGGGAATGCAAAGTCATGCGGTAAGTAACATGTATTTCAACCGACATGCAAATGGAACTATTTGTTTGACTTTGATTTGATCTTGACACACAAGTATGAATTTCGGGTCATATTTGACCTTGACCGTGAAAATGACTACATGGAAATAATTCTATTTGGTGTAATTTTGCATTGTATGCGCGTTCATGCGTTGATGCATGCGTGAACAGTTTTTAAAAAATAAAGGATATTTTGATATTCTAATTCTAACTTCGCAAGAGGGATGCCCAACTTTTAGCTAGTTTAGTACCAAAAAAAACTGACTGTCTTGACCAAACTGATTGATGGGGAAAGAGGGGAAATTAATCTTTTAGTACAAACATGACTCCACCAGATTAGTTGATATCAATCAATAATTTGGGTGCAGGAATCGTATTTGGGTGCAGGAATCCATCTTTTATTTGTTCTTCCGATTCTTTGTGGTTTTCTTCTTATTTTCAGGAGCATATCATGAATAGTGATGATAATATCTTGAAGGTTGTGGCGTGATTGTTTATGATTAGGTCCTTTGGGTGTTTAAATTGATAATGGAATAAAATTCCGTTACAATTTCTATACTTATATAAATTTTTATTAATCACAGTATCAACATTTGAATTTTTCACTTGTTCCACTAATATAATTTTAGGATTTTAGATTATTTATTTGACATAATATGTACATAGATATAAAAAGCACAGTTTAACAGAACTTGAATTTATGAATTTAATTTAAAATTTAGATAATTATATTTAACAACTTTTAAGGTTTCATTTGTGCTAATTTAACTTATTATTTTGTTTTTACTTTTGAACTTATCGAAAAAACAAATTTTAAAACCAGTTGTATCCTATGGATCTTGTTTTTTTTATTCCTTAATTACATGCATTCACGGACATTAAAGTAATTTAATTCGTATATTTTTTTCGACTACTGATCCCCGTGCACATTTTATGCCGGTCTATATATATTTTGGGTTTCCCGCAAAATCCCCACCATCAAACAAACAATAGAATCAATTATTTTGCGAATAATTGAGTTGCTACAGATTATTCTGTATATTTTATAGATGAAACTAAACAAGAAACGATTTAAATTACGGTACACTATGACTATGTTTCCATTATCGAGATACCATTGGAGATATTATCTCCGAGATCATGCCAGTATAGGAGTTTCGGGTATCATTGGGATGGGTTGATAAGGGAATTAGATAAAATTCCGTTACAAGTATTGACAATTTTTACACTCTTAATTTCCTTTCATTAGTTAGTTCAATTTTATAGTCTTTATTCAATTTTGCCTGTGCAATATTTTTTAACTTATTAACTGACTCAGTCTTAAAACACGAAACTATTACCGCGCCATTTTTTACTTTTGCAACACTTGAATTCACCCATTAAACCATCTTGTGTTTGATCACCGCACTAGGTAATTTTTTTTACCACCTCAGCAAAAGATTAACTCAACTTTTTTAATTTCCTTCACTATACTATTTTCGTTGGTTTTTAGATTTTCAACCAACTGATCAACTGCAGATTTCTGCTGATAAAATTTTGAGTTTAATTCCATCTTAGCTTTTTTTAAATTGCAGTCATTGACTTCAATTTGTTCACACCTCGATTTTTCTATAGCTTCACATAATATATGTAATGAGAGCACCGCTACTTGCGTAGAAGCACCCCTATCACATAGAATTTGCCGTAACCTGCCTTGTACCTTATGCGGCGTTGGTTCCCGTAGCTCAAGCCGGTGGAGGGAACGGCGTGGGTTTTGGGTACACAGATCACGGCCTAGATTACAGCATATATAAATAAAAAAGGAAAGAAAGATGGTATGCCATCAAATGGGGAGTTCGAAAATGTGAGGATGGTGAAAGACTGCATCGGTGGGTCTCATGCCTCACATCAAGCAAGTCCACCGTGGTTGTGAAATATAAAAATTTAGAGTAACATAGTTACTCTAAATCAACCATAAAAAAAATTATTTTTTACCATGGGCGAAAGCCCCAAATGTTAGTAAGTAAATATGTTGTAATATGTTGTAAATGTTTGTTGTTGGATTGTTGTTAGAAAATGTTGTAATATATTGTTATAAGAATAAATGTTGTACGATGTGTATATATATATTGTGTATGAGGATAGTATCGTAGAGAGTTAATATTGTGGAATAGTTTATGAAAATGTTATAAATATTTGTATGTAGTTGATAATGGTTTGAATTATACTTATTTAGTAGATGATAATTTTAGTTGGTAACTGGATTAAATATATTGTGAAATGGTATAATATAATTTGATATAATATAATAAAATGTAATGGAAATTAAATTGTAGTGTTAAGTTCTTACCTGATTATACTTGTATTTGAAGAGTTGACGAATGTTATACGTTAAATAAAATTGAATGCACTGTATTTCACTATTTTAAATCAAAACACAATTAATTTATTAGATTGATTACTTTTGTGATTTATAGTTTTATTAACAATTAAATTTCGATACAATAATTCACATATAATAACAATTTTGCTTATGAATTTTACGTATAATATTTTGGTAACTTTTATAGGTTTGTCTATTTAGACTTTTAACTTGAACTTCTTGAACTTATTAAATTTTGATTTTGGTATATGAAGCTTTCATTGATAGACTTTTCAATTCGATTACACACAGAGTAGATATAAATTTCACATATAGATTTTAAAATATTTGGTTCACACTACTTAGACTTTTGCTTGAACTAATTAAATTTGTTTATTGATGAGACACTATTTTGTGGTTGACCACTTCTTCTGATTGACTAAAAAAATGTGTTTTACTTTTTTGGCTTATATACTATTTTAGTTTCCTAATTTTTTGTTTTTGTTTTGGAAATGGTGTCGAGTGGAAGTTTTCCACTCGTAAAATTATTAAAAAAATGCTTATCAATAGTAATTTTTGGGTTGAAAATATTTAATTGGATTTTGGGTCATAACATTTATTTTAATTTTTATTTTAATTTCCGTGAAATTGCATTTTGGTTTTAATTTAGTTGTTCTAATTAATTTTGTAGTTTTGTTTTTTTTTGATGTGCACGTGTTTTTGGTGAGAACATTTTAGATTTTTGTGTGGGAAAGTTTTCCATGTTGTTCTTTATGTTTTTAATGGGATGTATTTTATATTTTATGATTCTACAACAAATATAATTTGGTAAAGCGTTCCAGCTGAAGGAAACCCGCGTGCTAACGCACATGCGAGATCTCCGCTTCTAATGAAGCAGCTGGTGGACCCTTTATCAAATGGGCCCGAATAATTAGTAGTTGATTTATTTAGTAAGCATACTTACCAATTTCTCTACAGACTGGTATCCCGAGGAACCACTCACAATTTACAAAAAAAACAACAAAACGAGATATAAAACTAAAACAAATTTATTTTTCACACAAGTTTACTAAAAAAAATATTCACAAAACTGTCGAGCAAGTTACTAATTAATTCTAAACTCCTCACTGACCACTCGTTGGTCTCACAAAAACTGACTGCCCGTTGGTCTCACAAAAACTGACTACCACGACCAAAACAATGTCGCGGTATTTATACAAAATTAACTGACTGACAGAGAAGGAGGGGGAAAATTTGTTGTGGGAAATGTTCTTCTCTCTCAACCAGAAAGTTCAAAATCAGCGAAATTTTAGTACAAACACCGCACATTACTGATAACGTGACATAAATCTAATTTATGTTCACTCATGGGAAACTATATTATATGTGCCACGAAAATTGCAACGTTTTAAAAAGTCCATATATAGATCATTTAAATAAACTATATTCAGAACGTTTGCTTTTTTCGTGTGCACAACACAACACTATGGATACATCATCCAATTACAAATCTTATCTTTACGTACATTCATTAGTATTTATAATGACTACATTATAAAGACCTTGGAACCACATAAAGCTGCAACTGGATAACGTAAACTCGAAATAATTTTATGTTTGTCGTATTGCATCTTATACCATTTTCGTGTATATGAATGCAACAACAAACATAAAGAAAAATAAATAATTCCAGCATGACTAAGTGTTTGAGAAAATGTTGTGAAGGAAAAATTACTTCAAAGTCATGCTGAAATTATTCTGATCAACGAACAGATAATTGGGAATGAGTTGGTAACGGAATATGATAACATTCCGTTACATATATTTTGTAATAAGAATATTGAAGCAAAATTACACTCCATTTTTTGTCTATATTTATAATGGTAGAGTTATTAACTTGCACTTGTCGTAAAAAATTCTTATATTTTCAAAATTACTTTTGCATTCTACGCATAAAAAATTCACATTTTGGTTTTTAAGCATAAGCCCCATCTCATAATCCGATAAATTACACATTTTTTATGCCACTTCCTACTACAGCAGAATCCACTACAACACACTTCCAACCTCCCCTGTTATACTTTGCACTCTTATCATATTCCATAGCTAACACCAATCTTGAACGTATTCTAATTTAACTGTTAATTTTTTTTTTTTTGATTTTTACAAAACATTCAAAAACACGTCTGCTCTCTTTGAATGTTTTCGTTTTGTGTTTTTTAAATTGCATAACACTACTTGGTACAAAAGTTTTATATTTATTAATCAATTAATTACAATTATGAATAAGGACGATATCGTCGTCAATACTGAAACGAGGTTGGACTTTAGCTACCGCTAAAGCCAACCCAGTTTCCTATCAACCCATCACTCGGGCGAAACTGCCAGTGGTTGTATCGTTAGGGGCCTACTCTAGCATTCTAAGCCCTAACTAACATTTGTTAACAAAATACAACAAAAAAATAAAAAAAAAATACGGCACTAATATAAATGTCGTTAGTATTAAGTAATAGTGGTATGCCACCGAGGTCAATAGAATAGGAAAAAGAGCCGCTAACACGACACCGGTTTCCCACTACTGGCGGTCAGTTGCAACCCACTATTGTTATATAATTGGTTAATAAAATTACTTACTCTAATATACTCACCAAAAAAAAAGTATCTCCCGGCCGCACACTCTGATACACCAAACATAAAAAATCGGGAGCCCACAAATGTCTTTACACTCACAATTCTAACTTTATTTACCCAAATTGATATTTGTATACAACAAAAAAAAAACAAAACAAAAAAAAACACTAACTCAAATTTGAGTATTAGCTATCTAGACAAATTACATCAAACAAAAAAAAAACTTAAAAACTTAACACCACTAAAACAATACCTCCTCGCCACTGAGGTAAAACTCCAAGACCACTCGTTGGTCTATCTCAACACTGACTAAAAATATTCGTAAAAAAATACATACAAAAAAGATTACAGCAAAAAAAAACAACACACAAGGATCAATTGGTAATAATTTTACTAATTTATACTGTTTTATTAAATTTTGACAAAAAACTAAAAAAAATTACAAAAACAAAAACAACTTATATGTATTAACTTTGCACAACTCAAAAAAAAAACTTAATACTTAAACTAAATATGACCACTCGTTGGCCTCACTCAAAACTGACTACCTAAAAACCTCCATACCAAAAAAAAAAATTAGCAAAATTTTGTGAAATCATCACAAAATGCCCTGGTAATAACAAAACCAACGTGCCATGAATTTTGCTTTTTGGTGGCCACGCGCAAAATTTGAAACCAAAAAAAATATTCATTCAGCAAAATCGATAAATATAATTTCCATCGGTAAATACATAGTTCATTATCCATGTCGTTTACTTCAAGAAAACAAACATTTATTGCAAACAAAGTGATCGAATTACATTTAAGTTCATACCGTAATTTGATCGCCATATCACAGAAATGTGGAAATTTAACATGACGGTGAATTTTGTTAAATATATTTAGAAATGTTAGTCTCGAAAAGGTCATGCTAATATGTAAATATGTAGAATATTGGGATAGGTTAGCAATAGTACCGGAATTAGATGACATTCCGTTACAATACGTCAAATTCGCTATCTTATTTTTTTGCTTTGTTTTTCGTTTTGTCATTTCGTTGTTTTCGTTCTAAGTAGGTGTTACAGGCTGGCTACTGCCGCCCTGCAGATTTCACTAAGCGCATGCAGAGGCCTCCACGGTGATATTTTGCCGGCTACGTTCTCAGGGAGAAGTGCGAAGCGTCATGGGGTTTGAGGCATGCATGGCTCCTGGCTTACACCGTGATTAACAGATATTTATGAAAAGGGAAAAAAACCGTAAATAATAATAATACCCGAGTTCCGCCGAAATTCGTCGGCCGGAACCTGAGGAACGAACAGCAGAAATTTTTAAATAAACAATAAAAAAAATCATAACGGTAGAGAGGTGCCCTGGCGCGCGAATTACGATTTTAGGTTCTATTTTTTACAGTCGTGTAATAAAACTATTTATTTTTTATTTTTTAATCGGTAACAATTTTATTTTAGATGTTTATAACTTGAATTCCCCCCCCCCCCCATCATACCCAACCCGCAAAAATTAATAATTCATTTTTTTTATTTAATTAAACACCAAAATTAAACCCAACTTCCCACAAAGAAAAGGAGGGGAGAAAACGAGAGAGAGAGAGAGCGCGAGAGCAATGCGCATCGAGCGCGCGACCGCTATTCGGCGCTCGATTACAAAAATGTTTATATAATAAATTTAAAAATTTAGAACAAAAAAAAAAATTAAATAAAAAATATCAAAAAATAAATCAAAAAAAAAATTGTACCTTAATAAGAAAAAACGTTGCGGCCTTGCGCGGCCGTTACCGTGGCGGGGCCTCTCCCCGATACGAAAATGGATTGCGGTCTTGGTGCCGTTATGTTGCGGGGCCTCTCCCCGATACCAAAAATTAAAAAAATGGGTTGCGGCCTTGCGCCAATCCGGTATGTACACACAATTATTTTTCTAAAACCCGTAAAAGTGTTGCGGGACGTCCTGCCGCCTTTAACCGTAAATTCACAAAAGGCCGGCTGGCTACCTACTCGTTGAGGTGCCGTTCGCCAATAACCAAACTAAAACGACTGGCTTCAGTTAGCCACCCGAATGTTGCTGCACTTTCGCCGTTATAACAATTATCCGTTATTGAGCGAGCCTTCTGTTTGTTGTTCATAAAACCCTGAGAATGGCCACCTTGTTTGCCACTCGTCAAATATTATTAGCGACCCTTTGCCAGCCGCCCGTAACCGTTTTGGTGTCTTCACACCGATACACACGCTTTGGGATGCGTTATGTCAGTTATCTTATTTAACGGTGAACGATATTTTGATCACCAGATTTCACCGAATATACTCAAAGAAGTATGCACTCACAGCTAAAATCGTATTACACGTAGAACGCACCAATTAATACACCAAATATAAATTTTCCGAACAACTTTTGTTTTATTTAACAAAATTTTAATTATATCGATAAATATGTTTTCGGCTTTTATCAATTAGCAAGCGTCATAACACCAAACATTATCAGTTTTTAGAATTTCATAACAACTGTATACATATACAATTATACATCAACTTTATACTTAATATAATTGAGTTTTTACACAAAACAAACTCATTCACATTTGCATTTTGTACCAAAAAAAAACTTTTTAATATTAGTATTTTATACAAAACAAAAAAAAACTTCGATCTGATTTGTTCACATTTCAATCCAGACTCTTCAAATTATAAACAAGACTCTATTAGTTTGGAATTCCTAACAAGACTCCAAGAAAATCAAAACTCGAATCTAAAATTTTGACAAGAACTGTTTGTTTAAAAAAACCAAAACTCGAATGAATTAAAAAAAAAACTCTTACGCCGACGCGCAAAACATTCCAGAAGAATTGTCTTTATTCTCTGTTTCTCGTTTACATCAATTCGCATTGATGTAAACGAGAGGCATATAAGAAAAACATTCTTATGGAATGTTTTGCTTTCACACACACACTCGATGCGCATCGCTCTCGCTCTCCCCTATTTTCGTTCAGTTATCAACAAAACGAAAAAAAACACACAGGAATTCATCCACCACTAACCGCGTTTAGACATCAAAAAACCCGGACGCAAAAAACCGAGGAGAATAGAAACACAAAAATTTACAAAAAATGGGGATGTACTCCATAAAATGAACATTTGGTCTTGTTAAAGACAACACAGTCGTAACATAGGCATCAAAGTCATTACATGTGTGCTGGACAATCGATCAATCATTAAATAAAAAAAAAAATTTACTATCGTTTGTATAGAAAATTATTTCGATAATTTATCTACTATAAGGTAAATAAACATGGCAACATTTTGTAAACATTTTTTTTTTTTTTTTGCAAATTTATAAATCACATGCACTATGTGATTCCACTGGAAAAATTATTTAATAAGTACGATTATTGTTGCAAATTGATAAAATTTCCTATAAATTCTGGATAAAGTCATAAAGACCGTTTTTATTCTCCTTTACTTCTCCAGGGCGTTCTTCTTCTCTTTCTACTAAGAAAAGTTGTTCAGATTGTAACTTCCGATGCTCGCCAATTTGCCAAAATACTGCTATCAAAACTCTTTGATATACTCTCATCGTATATCCTTCTTGGGTATACGCTCATCGGATTTGTTGATGCGTATAGCTTAATATCTAGCTGATTGTGATTTGTTTCTTTCACAAAATCTTATTGACGGTTTATTTACTTATGACACTATCTTAATTATTCTATCGACATTCGCTTATAATCTATGAGTTCATATTCCTTCAACTTTTTTTTGTAATACACTAATTTATCTTTAAGTGATAGAGCAAGTAGTATTAGGGGGACCTGGGTTGACCTCATTAACGTTGGTACACCCTAGTTGACCTCATTATGGTGCACCGCAGTTGACCTTTAACCGCTGACTTTAACGTTGTAGAATTATTAATTGAATTGCAGAATTATTAATTGCGCAGGCGAATGGGCAGTGTCGAAATTACATTTTGTGGTGCGATGCTAATCTGGAGATGGTGCAAACCTTTGTAACGAACTTAGGTGACATGAATGGGTCCAGAGATAATAAATCCAAATTAAATACCGTCCGCTACCGAAATAAATTAATCACTTATTAAGAGCTTCAATGTGGTCTGCGGTGCTAGCTTGACCACATAAAATATGAACAGGATACTAAAGAAGCTAAAACACTGGATTGGAATACCGACAGGGCCTACTTACCTCACTTACCTATACCACATCCTTAATCACAATTCACTTAGCGTCTCATTCTGAAATTCAGTCAAATGCCGCTCACTAAATGTTGTAAACTTCAATTCAAAGTTTGTATTTAACAAATTAAGAAAAATCATAATCAACCAAACAGAAAATCTAAATATAAAAAGCATGTACTTATCAATTACTAACAACTAATCTAGATGGCATCATGCAACGACTATCCCGACAAACATTTAATTACCGTTTACCGTGTCGGACAATTACTGACACTTTACCTGAAATATGCCGTAATTTGGTAAACATACTGCAAAATATCAGTATTTATTTTGTATACATATGCCATTATGGAAATTTTACTTGCTGAATTAACTTACACAATTGGTTATTTTGTGGTTCTAGTTACTGTAAATATTACTGAATGTATACGTACATATTTCTAGGATTTTGACTGGTTAGTTTTCATTAATTACTTCGGTAACTTTTAGGTCTACTATTACTGCAAAATATCAGTTTATATTACTTAACATATCAGTCTATATTACCGCTAAATATTACAGAATGTACAGCACAGACTAGGTGTTTGACTAGTTAATTTTCATTAATTGCATCGGTAGCTTTAAGATGTAATATTACTGCAATGTATCAGTTTATATTACTGTGTGTTTGTATAATATGCCGGGAATTTTACGGTCAAATTTTTGGTTTTAAATTAGATTAAGTTGAAAAAATGTGTATGTTTTATTGTAGGCAAAATTTTGTTTTATTTATATACGTTATGTAATAAATTCCCACGGATACTAAAATATTTAGACTAGCACATTTATCTTATTAAATAAATAAATATATAAACTGCTTAACATTTATATGTGTATATTATATGTGTATATTAGTTTAATATGTATAATAAATTGACTAGATGAAGTTTATTACGTACCTTCTGCATTTCAATTGAATGCGACTTGGCCTGTGACATTTTCAAAAAATTAAAGGTCTGCAAAAATCAAATATTGTAAAACTTGCAATACCATCATTATACAAAATAGCCTCTAATTCCGTATTATAATTTTTTTTGTAAATTATTTTTTTTTGTCGGATGTTTCCAGTTTAAAATTTTCTGTTTTTGCATTTCACTTTCCGATTGAGAATCGTGAAACGCAATATATTTTGCTAACGCGGCTTTCGCTTCCTCCATTGTTGCTGTCAAAAATAAAGAAAAGTCTGTGATCTTTTCGAACTTAAATACAATAATAAATTATCTTACCAATATTGTTTTTTAAAACGAAACATTTGTATTTTTTCCACTGTCTAAAAGCTTCGTCTTTAACATTAATATACAAACGGGTTTTGCTCGGTGGTGAAAAATAGATGTCTTCTAAGTTTTCAATCCACTGCGATTGTACCACTTCTATTATTGGGAGTTCGTTTTCTTTTTCTTTTGGAAATTCCACGATTGCAAACATGCTACAGTAAATAAATAATTAAATCTTTAAAAAAATCAAAATAAAAAAAATAATAGAAATATATTATTGGGTTTCAAATTCGGAAAGTGGAAAAAGTATAATTTGATTTGGATTAGTTTTCAAAAATATTGGACAAAGTTTTCTTAGAAAATTTTTTACTAGGAACATTTCCGGCTGGCCAAAATCAAAATCGGTTTTCAACTTGAGAAACCATTCCAATTCACAATTCGTCCGACCTTTGCTTTGTTTTTAAAAACTCGTGGAGTTCATCGAATAGTTCCCACTGTGTAGGAAGCAACTCCCCGTCCTCAGTCGAAACGCCAGATTGCGGCTGTGTCATCCTCTGTTAAGAATTATTTTAGGTAAGACGTATTATTTTGAATTGGTCACAACACACATATTTACCTTATACTTTTTCAAGATGTTTTGCCATTTTGAGTCACGTCTTTAATTTTGACTCCATTATAACTTTCCTACAACGAAAAAAAAAATCAAACGTTTAACATATTGTTACAGGCTGGCTACTGCCAACCTGCAGATTTCACTAAGCGCACGCAGAGGCGTCCATGGTGATTTTTGCTGGCTACATTCTCAGGGAGAAGTGCGAAGGGTCGTGGGGATTGAGGCATGCGTGAGCTCCTGGTTTACACCGTGATTACAGAAACTTGAAACTTGAAAATAAAACCGCAAATAATAATAAAACCCGGAGTTCCGCCGAAATTCGTCGGACGGAACTTGAGGAACGAACAACACAATAATTATAAAAGAGAGAGGTGCCTTGGTGCGCGCATCCATTCGAACTCAAACAAGGCCAAGCCCTGGTTACGAAATTGGACGCGGGCACCAAGGAACCGCAATCAACGCGCCGACATGAAACGGAAGTTCTTACCTCCCCCCCCCCATCATACCAACCCAAAAAAAATTAGTAATTCATTTTACAAAGCAACAATCAGACAAAAATAAAAGAGTAATCGCCGGAACAAATGGAGGAAAAGCGAGATGCGAGACCAATGTGCATCGAGCGCGCGACACGCGATCGCTGTGCGACGCTCGATTACAATAAATTTTTGAAAATTATAATATATTTAACAAAAGAATTTTAAAATATATAAAAGAGGAAAATAAAAAAATTGTAGCTTAATATATAAGAGAAATTAATGTTGCGGTCTTGCGCGGCCGCTCGAGAATGCCGTGCTCCGCTCCACTGATGCGGCCCATCTGCCGGTACGCCCCAAAACGTTGGGCGATAATTCCGCTTTAACTGTCAAATGTTACTTATGCGTTGGGCTTTGTATGCCTTCGTTGGGCTTTTTATGCCTTCGTCCACAAAAAAATTGGGCGTCTTCGTTTCGAATATCAAGAATGAGTGACCTCAACTGGCCACTCTGTACAGTACCGTTGCGATACACCCTGTTCGGTAAATATTTTGGCCTCGACTGGCCGCCAAAATAAGTTGAGCGTTGTCTCGCTGATCCACAAACAAAAAAATGGAGTAGCCTTACCTGGCCACCCGTTATGTTGCGGCATCCCAGTGCCGTTATACCATGTGAAAGACCGCGTTAGGCCGCCAAAATGCTAGACGTCTTCCCGCCGTAGACCGATTAGATATGACACCTGTTAGGCAACCGGTATTGGGTTGTACTTGACAGTTATTAAAACACGCGCAACACATGTACCGGTGCGGCACCACACACCACAACAATTCAATAATCAACGGTTTGATTGATACCGCTTCGGAAATTTACCACGTAATCACAACGCACTCTTCAACAACAAAAAATATGGGTTATCCCGATGGGACAACTACATGAATTAAAATAGTTTTTCTTTTACTTTCCCAACACAACAAAATTTCAACTCACAACATCTGTACTGAAACTTTTAATTTTCTTTTAAAAATAAATCAATTTTATTTATTCAAGTACCATTTTAATTTTTACAAATATCCACAAGCTGGGGCTTAAACCCACCAAAAGAAATATCTCTTTACTTAATTTTAATATTAAAATTCGACCAAAAACTAGAAACTTTTTTATATAAAAAAACTATATTATTCTTAAAGTCGAACCCAACTTATCACCAAAATCGAAACTAGACTCCTTTTTTTTTTGTTTTTTTTCTTGTTTTGTACCATTTTATTTTATAACTTTTTATTATAATCACACACAAAGGAAAACGCTTCATATCAGCGTTGCAATTATCACTCTCCAATTTTATATAATAAAAAAAATATATATTTATTTGATATACAAACAAAAAAAAAATTGGACCAAAAATCAAGTCCAAAACCAAAACTTGATTGTTCTAATCAAAAATCAAAACTCGAATGTCATATAAGAAAAAAAAACTCTTACGCCGCACAGCGACGCGCAAAACATTCCAGAAGAATTGTCTTTCTTCTCTGTTTCTCGTTTACATCAATTCTCATTGATGTAAAAAAAACGCATATAAGAAAAACATTCTTATAAAATGTTTTGGTTTTACGCACACCCGATGTATATTGGTCTCGCTCCATCTCAATCTCGAAAAATGCAAGACTGGCAACCTTGAATGAAAACAAACTGCGAAAGAAAAAAAATACATACACACTTAGCCAAGACAAAACAGAGGTGATTATAAAACAAAAAGCGCTGGTTACGATCATTTAATCGTAACAATATAAACTACATAACCTATAAAATCGTTGATATTCTTCCTAACACAGGCGCGGTTTGCAGTTTTTGGACTGAAATAGTTTGTCGCGTACTATCCTCGCTCTGATAAGTTCTCGCTCTACCTTTAATGTCCCTAAAATAAAAAAATCGGCCTTTCGACCCATTCGGTCCTTTGACACATTCGGCCCTTCAACATTCGGCCCTTCGACACATTCGGCCCTTCGACACATTCGCTCCTTTCAAATTCGGCCGTTCGACATTCGGCCCTTTGATACCATACCATATTTTTGTAGTGGAATACACTAAAACTTCGTATTACGTTATCTAAATACGCGCATTTCTTTAAATTCGCACTAAATATGTTTTAGTATTTTTTTTTAGTATGGATATGAAAAATTCAAATATATATTAGAAAAATCAATTAAATGACGTATTTTGTTCATAATTTATTAATTTATTTTATAATAATTTAGATTTTTGTTAAGTTTGTGAAATTTTATTACCGTCGGACGTAATAAGGAGGCAAGGTGTATTATTTTTACTTCATCACGCTGACATCTTTTTATCGACTTATGTTGACGTCATCAGCAAAAAATGAAGTCACAGGCCAGTACTATAGAAGGCACTGACAGCTCCCACTCACACACACACGCAAACCGTATCACATCACTACTACGACGACATTATAAATGCGTTTTTCTTATTTCAACAATTAATAAAACACATTTGAATAAATAACACTAAAATTAAAATTATATAAAACATGGAAAAAAACACTTCCCTTATAAATCCTTTGGAATCGCATAGCAAACACCACGTTGTTGTAACTATATATCAATGAGACTGTTTGATTAGATTACTAGTCTTCTTAAGCTAAATTACTAGTCTTCTTGATTAGATTACTAGTCTTCTTAGCTGTGATGCATTGATTCGAATTATTTGAAAATGAGGCACCGTCGTTCTTCGTATTGGTACTTGCAATATTTTGAGAAAATATATTTTCAGATGATAAGCGGCAGTTGTGGAAAAAAAATATTCACTTCACTTTTTCTTTTACTCTAAACCAAAACACAATCTGAATATTTAATTTACATTTAGGTAATTTTATGTTGTGCAAAATGTGCATTTTGCATAAAAATCTACTTATTATATTTTTTGTTAGTAATTTTTTTTTTATAGAATTGCAATTTTGCTGAAAAATGAACTTATTAAATTTTTTGTTAACATTTCTTTTTATAAACTAAAAAATGCGAAATGTGCTAAATAAACTTATTTATTACTGTTGACAGGAAATTGTTATCTTCATTATATTTTATGAGGTTGGCATTTGGGTTGTGACGTCGTTGGATGACGTAAGCGTCGCGTGAAATTTGCAACATAGAATACAAGAAAAAGAAAAATGTACTTCCAATTTTCTTTCAATCGTCACTGGTAAAGATTGGTTGTTACTGCAACTGGATGTTGATGCACCTTAAGTTGAAAGCGGCCTTATGATATAAGCGGCCGAATGATAAAAGCGGCCGAAGCAGAAAAGCGGCCGTATGTTGATAGCGGCGGTATGTAGGTAAAAACGTGTATGGGTGTATCCTCCACTATTAATCGCGTCAATTTCTCAAGTAGTTTTTATGAATAATTATGACACTAACAATTTTAATGATTACTACACATAACTTTATTTTTAGTATTTGATAATATATAAATCAATTTAATTTTTAATGAAACAAAATAAAAAGATGGCTACTTTGCCTAACACGTTTTTTTATTTTTTTATATTCAATTTTTTACGACCACACGCTATATAGTTACTCGATCTAATGGCGGTGAAAGTACGACTTTTTCCTTTTTCTTTTTCTATGTTTTGGACGCGTCGTAATTCCGCGCAATGTCGCCCCGCAAACCACAAACCGTGGTTACAATACATCTAGCGTTCTGGACGCCACAGGTTCATATTATAAAAATAATTCTACCAACTGCGCCAGTTATATTTTTCATTTAGTTATTTGCTATTATCAATACTCTCGTAATCCGATAAATGGTACAAATTTTAATAAATGTTATATTGGTATATTAGGTGCAATAAAAAGTCTCGTTGGAGACCAAGAAACTTTCTTTCGTTAAATGTTTGTTTCTGAACATACATATAAATTATAGTTTAGGAATTTACGATTTATATTTTATTTTATTTATTTGTAATTTGTAATTAACTGTTAAATTAGTTATAACTTATTTCCACTATACAGTATAATCGATCAGAATCTAAAAATTCAATTAATCTTAAACAAACTATCTATGAGCATAAAATTTACTATATACTATACTAATTTACTATTTACTACACACCACCAACAATATTGTTCGTACCATCATCTTCACGAATGTTCGCATTCTCAAATTAGTGTATAGTATTATAAATCAGGCCCCCGTTATTGAACCTCGAAGTCGCCAAAATGTACATCAATATGTATCTCCATAAAGCGCCGCCGCGTATTCACACTGAAGATACACAACAACAAAAACTCCGATGGAAAGTACTGGGTAGCATTTATTTACTATCCTTGAAACTTGAAAATTTTTATTAATTTGTTTTGTTTCTTTTTCAATCAAACACAAGCCATCCATGGCATAACTTAACTTTTATATTTTTATTTTTTTTATTTATAAAAGGTACGTAAGCTTACACCACAACAATAGAACTTATTCAAAAGACTTAACTAGTGCATCAATTACTTCAATACAATGTAAAAATAAAACTCGACTTCCGTCAAATGAAAAAACTAAAACTCTACTGACTCAAAAAAAAAATTTCCGCATTCCCAATTTTTCCCAGGCACACAAATATTTCGTATTGTTTCATTTTCGTCCCAAACATCGCTTCGTATGGCGTTTTATTAATTCCTGAATGATGGACGCGATTTTTCATCATTTGGACAATTTGTAAACCACGAGACCAATCAGTACATTTATTTGTGGCCATCTACGTTGCCAACATTTTTCGAACGACCTGGTTGGTCCGTTTGTTTATTAAAAAATTCGCGTCCATTATCACTTTGAAGAATTGAAGGTGGACGACACGTTAAACTAAAAATGCCAAACATATTTTCCGCTACTTCTTTCCCCGTTTTAGTTTTGAGTGGCTTCAATATAACGAACGTTGATGGCTTTGATATTTCAAGATGAAATTAAAACCGTCGCCTGGTTTTTCCTTCACAAGTTGTACGTAAGCTTAAATATAATTTAATTGCTTCGAACGTTATATTTTTAAATTTCACATTCAGCTCATCAAATAAACGATTTCTTCCGCCATGGTTAAGCGAAAGATGGGTATTGTGTATTGCGTCAAAAATATCATCTGTTGTCATCACAAAATATTTAATTTTGCCACTTCCAGTGAGTGGAGAAACTAATTTAGTTCCCTTTTCCAAGGTGATTAGGTCGTATCTTTGTAGACGTCGATAACCTTGCGCTGTATTGTGATGTTGCTTCGATTTCGCTTCAGTCACATCTTTAATAAGATTGCGATACAAATCTTGGCTTATGTAAACGTTTGTAACATTTTTTTTTTATTAATTCGTTGAGTAACTGATTAAATGTATCCTTCATTTCAAAAATCTGATAAAAAATATATTCAATTGATTCGAAAAAATATTTTTGGGGAAATTTATAAACAACTTCCCATTTGTAAGAGAGCTCTATTTTATTTAATAAGGTATATAATCAAGTTATATTTCCTCAAAACAACAATGCCAATCCAATTAAAGAAGCAAAAACATCTCAAATAGAACCAAAGTTAATATCGAATTGTGTTAACGTGCGGCAACGTTCGTATTGACGTAGCGATTTTGTATTTAATTGATTGGGTTTTTCTTTGATTAATGATGATGTGGTAGATTCGCGGTATTTGAGGTGGAAGAGATTGTGAATATCACAACATATCTCTCTACCGGTGGGAAAATAAAAATTCCTGAAGGGGATTTTATTTTTGTTGTGAACATATGTAACCTCGTCTGTATTGTTGTTAACAGTAAATAAGATCACGGATGACCAGCAATTTTATTTTTATTTTAACGTTTTTAATTTTTTTTCTTAAATATTTCGTCGATTTTTGGCATTTCAATTATGTATTCTAAAAATGGTCGACAACAGTTGCGAAAAACGTAAATTTTCTGAAATGAAAAACTTTAATTCTGTATTTCATTTTATTTTTATTACCCAATTATAATTTTGTTTAACTTAGAATCTGTTTCACAGATTTCTTTGAATTCGCATGGTTTAGTACACTTTGTCGCATGGTGCGTGAACCTGGCTGGCATGAAACAAGTAAAACATGGGTCCTGGTTGCGCTGTGTTCCTCGGTTTGAATGGCCCCGTGGCTTCGTATTTATTGTTACGCGTTGAGCTACCCCTGTCGGACACGGTTGGCCTCTTCTTTTTAGGTAGGATGTGTAGTAACGAACCGACCACAATATTGTTTGTCTTTCCGTCACAGAAATTACTTGGTAAGCGGTTCCAATTCGGTTGTTATAAGCCAGCTCAACCTAAGGGTCGGCGTGGGGTTTATTTTGTTCCCCGTCAACATCCATTCGATTCTACTTACCCCTTCCGGATTGGTACTCTAATCATCGCATACTAATGAAATATGATTATATCCCCACCAAACGAAAAGAAAATACAGCTAATAAATTTGAGATTACCAAAAAAAAAACTTAAAACTAAATTTACAATAAAAATTCTTATTGCTAAAAATTACAATAGCTAACCTATTTAACGTCAAATTGTGTCTTTAGTTTAACCCTGTCGAACACCCGATGATATTGCAATAAATATGATGATATAAATACAGTTGCTCAACTATTTGATTTCGAATTTTTATCATCAACGGATTTTTTTCTTTGTGAGCACATGTACACATGATATCGACGCAGGATCGGAGCGTTTAGGGAAAATATATGCAATTGCACTACGTACAACGCGTGATTATTACGACTATCAGTATTATTTATGCCATTCCTTAATATTAATATTATATTTTTTTTTTGTTGCTACGGTTATTATAATTTTATTAGTTATTATTAACGTTATTATTATTATGTTATGTGGCACGCACTTTTTGTAACATTGTTCATACAAATACAAATCGGTGAGCACTTGTAAATTTTTCGTATAGAGGTATCTATCACAATATTGTAATTTATGTTGATACGACTGTTTGCTAGATATTATTAGCTTTCTCAACACAAAATTTACAACATTTAAGTTGATGTTGAATCAACTATGAACTGATAGGTAAATTGATCACAAATTATATGAATTTGAATGATGTTTCTGAGTTATAATTCTGAGGTGAAGGTTGTACTGAAGTGGAAATATAACAAGGTGGAGATTAATTACAAAGTGGAAATGGGCCAGAAGTGGAATAACGACGGTAGTAGATAAAGATTTCCGATTTTGACTTAAATTGTTAATTTTATGGAGTGCACCTCAAAGGGTGGATCTATTTCTTTCTGTTAGCAACGTAAGTTCTAGTTAAGCGTAACTTACACGAGTGTGGATACTGCAACAAAGTCGCTTCTTCCGCTCACCCTCTCGCTTTGCCGTGCTAGATTAAGAAATTACGAATGACTAGAACGGTGCCCAGTGGTTAGTTGTTGAAATACTTACCATATCCTTTCACTGAATTAGCAATACGCACCGATTTTGTTGGTTAGATGTACTATCTGGATGCAGCTCTCTCGTAGATTATTTTTTAGAATGGAAAACACACTGCAGCTAATTTTCGTAATAAAATTTGTTTGTTTATTATTTACTTTGGAATATTGGCACTAATAATTTTCTAACTTAGATAAAACTGCGTATACGCGTGGCGAACTCGTCGGTATTTAAATTTGAACTATGTTTAAAATTAAAAATCCAAATCTTATATACTAAAATTGTTGTATTGATTCTACCAACAATTCGAATTCTGAAAACTCGTCAATATTAACACGCGTAAAATTCAATCGATGGTTCATTGCATTTTCTTGGGCATGAATTTGCTTATTTTACCGAAATTTGATAATATATTAACATGCGTGGAATTTAGTTGATATATGTAAAATCGATATGCATAAAATTGGGGAATATATGTATTTATCGAATTCCCGAATCATCAAAAAAATCATAGGTCGTTGTTTTGTTTGTGATTTGATCGATAAATGATTTTCAACGATGACACGTGTTACAGGCTGGCTACTGCCAACCTGCAGATTTCACTTAAGCCCCTGCAGAGGCCTCCACGGTGATTTTTGCCGGCTACGTTCTCAACGGAGAAGTGCTAAGGTCGTGGGGTTTGAGGCATGCAGGGTTCCTGGCTTACACCGTGATGATACTACAGACAATTTGAAAAAAAATAAAAAAAAACGCAAATAATAATAATAACCGATGTTCCGCCGAAACTCGTCGGCCGGAACCTGAGGAATGAACCGAATAATCAAAATAAATTATAAAAATAATAATAATAACGGTAGAGGTGCCTTGGTGCGCGCATCCATCCGAATTCAAACGGGGTCGAGCCCTGATTACGGAACTGGATGCGGGCACCAAGGGACCGCAAACACTAAACCGACACAGAGGGAGTCTCCGCTCCCATCATACCACACTGAAAGAAAAATTTAATAATTCATTTTATTAAATAGATAACAGAAAAACAACTTCCCCCCTCCACCGCACAACGATGAGAGAGAACGAGAGAGAGGAAGAACAATGCGTACCGAGCGTGCACCCGCTGTGCGGCGCTCGATTACAAAATATTTGAAAATTTAATATTAATAAAAAAATATATAAAAAAAATAAAATCAAAAAAAGTAAAAAATATAAATAAAAATGGTACCTTAATAGATATATACAATATTAATGTTGCGGCCTTGTACGGCCGTCATGCCACAGTGTCGCCGCCCCGGACCGTTGCGGCTTTGGTGCCGTTAACACACTGGTGCTGGTGCGACCTTGAGCGGTCGTCCGTTGCGGGGCCTCTCCCCGATACCAAATAAAAATCCGAATAATCCACGTAATAAAAACCGAACAGCCGGTTGGCTACCCGTTCCAGATGCGGGGTCCTTCCCCGATACCGAATACAAATTGCCGGCGTTGTTTCGCCTTAAATTGTTGATAATGCTGTTGGCGTCCTTTCGCCTTTATCGTAAACAACACGTTGGGCGTTGTTCGCCACAACGAAAAAAAAAAGGTGAATGACCTCCACTGGCCACCCGTATGTTGCGACACTTTCGCCGTTATTCACGAAAATAAGTTTTAATGACCTCAACTGATCACTCCTACGTTGCGGCACCCCCGCTGAAATTTTTTTTCCTTACTGGGGAACCGTTAAACAATACGGTCTCTGTCACTCAATTTCAATTGAATTTTATTATTGATTTCTACCCTGTTATTTTCCGATAGAATATTGACACAATATTTGATTATCACCAATGGTATATTCTCCGCATATATAATGCAATACACAATTTAAAAAAATCAATCATAAGTCGATAGCATTTATTTATCGCAAAAATAAAAAAAATGTCTTAATTTTCGTACAACTCACATACTATATTTTTCATTTATTAAAAAAATAATTTTATTAATTTGATTACAACATTTTATCAACAAATTGCATTAAATAATTGATATCACAGTTGGAAAAGAAAACGCAAATTACCAAACAAGACTTTTTTATAAATTTCCAAAACATACTTTTATTATCGAAAATCAAAACTCTAATAACCAAAAAGATTCTTACGCCGCACAAACGACGCGCAAAACATTCCAGAAGAATTGTCTTTCTTCTCTGTTTCTCGTTTACATCAATTCGCATTGATGTAAACGAGAGGCATATAAGAAAAACATTCTTATGGAATGTTTTGCTTGACACACACTCGATACGCATTGTTCTCTCTTTCTCGTCATTCTTCCCACCCCTACGCCACCTTACAATGAGGTACAAAACAAACATCTACGAAAGTGGGGACAACGACCGAGGTGAATATAAAATACCAACATTGAGCAAACATAGAAAGTGGAGGCACAAACCCGAGGAAAATAAAATACAAACAGCGCTTGTTACGATCATGTAATGGTAAGACACGGGTTGCATGAGTACCATAGCTTTGTTCCATTTGTTTGTTCCATTTGTTCCATTTGTTCCATAGTACCATTGCTTTTTTGATTTTCTTTTAATTAGTAACGTACAATGTTCTTATTTTTATTACTTTTTAGTATATAGGAATACTAAAAGAGAACATAAATATGTAAAGTAATTCATGTGTGTCGTAGTCATTTGTAGATATCATACAGGTTTGTTGTTGTTCTTTGCTTTCTTTAAAATTACGTGAGAAAGCGAAATGTACAGCATGTGTAACGTATATGGATATCTCTCTAAATGTTATTTTCTTGTTGTTGTTCTGTGTGTTTACATTTTGTGTGTAGTGCACCGATCGCACTTTTGTGTATTTGTTTTCGTACGTTCGTAAAAGAAATGTATGTTGTTAATTTGTTATTTACAATGATGATCGCCGGACCATCTGGTTGCTTCTGAAAACTTCATTTGTATTAAAACTCTTACCATTTGTTAAGCGTTTTAATAAGATATTATGGTGTAATGCAAAACGGAATGCAATACCAATAATTAATTTTAATTATGATTGTGATATTGAAGTGATGGAAACGGTACCGGTAAATTTCAACAATGTAGATAATACTCTGATTGTACTCGATGATCTGATGAGTTCGAGATATCGGTAAACTGTAAATATCTGGTGGCATTTAATAACCCTCGAGATAAATCACAAATTTATCCGCTTGTAAAACAAATCTTTCCCGATAACGTATTGAATGGTCCATCCAGACTCCTGGGTTTGAAAATTTTCACTTTGGGTTTTCATTTCATTTAGAAATTGCGAAAATATAATATCAAGATCAGTAGCTTATGTAATGATCTTGTTTTTAGTATTGAAAGTTATTACTTTGGTGACATTATAACTATCCTCTAAATAAGGTTTTGTATACAAAGCCGATCTAGAAAATCTAGAAATCAGTAAACATATCTGATAATCTATAACTAATTATTCTTTTTTTAAACGCGTTATTTATTACTTCTATGTTTTCATCTTCATTGAATTTTTTTAAATTATTATTTTTGTCAGCGATCGACTTATAATGATTATATATATATTTCTTGGAGACACTTACGTGGCCAAGATCCGCTCTGTAGTTAAATAATTTTTTTAAGAACACTGAATGCCAAACTGTGTTTGTATTAGTATTTTTTTTTCTTGCAATTAGTCATCTATTGCAGCCGGGTATGTAAAATCGGTAGGTAAAGCGTCCATTGGTGACGCCGTAATGAAACGTTGATCGCCAATGTATTTATGGCATGTTGAAAAACGCGATACGGAAATTCTCGCCGTATTCTTGGTTCTTCGATCTCGATCTTATTAATAATTTCCTCACTTAATAGTGGTAAACCTCCAAACTATTACACACTTTTCCAATAACTGATCAAAACTAAATTATTAAAATAAAGCTAGGATTATTCTAGTCACTTTTACCGCAAACTTAATTTACTCAATGTGATAAAATATATAGCTAAATATATTTTTTTAACTAACCAAGCAACAGTGTTGTAGCTGTTGTACTGATACACTACAAAACTCAATGTAAAAAGTCAAGTTAAACGATATTGACAACATCATTTTCGACCCGCTATTCGTCTATGAACTAACCGATGTTAGTTTTATAGTTACACTGCCAAATCTCAATAACCTCCTAACCTAGTGCACGCAATTTCGCTGTTTTTTCAAACTCCATGAATTTGTATGGTTTGCGCTTTGTAAATTATACACTTTATTAACACTCGTTTATTTATCGTTTTATAACAATTTTATTATTTGTAATGTAGTATTGTTTATTTAGTACAATATATGTATTTTATATACTTATATTTTCGCCCGCGTATTTACAATTATATTTAATTTAGTTTTTATGCGAATGAATTTATTGAAGCGCGCGTGTTGTATCGGATGACAGCTAGTAATGGAAGAGAATTTTTATTTCACTTTTTGTTTTCATTTCATTTACGTTTTCGTGAATTGTCAGCATTGTTTGCTTGGCGTGTGTATGTGGCCAGTTGAATTGTCGTGCGCTCATGCGCGGTCGATTATGAACGTTGATTTATTTTTATGACGAACAGAAATTTCTGTAAATGTAATTTCTTTAAAAGTATTCACTCAACACGAATTGATTCAACTCTTCGATATCAAATTTAGGAATATTATAACATTACTGCTTAAGTTAAGATTTAAAATGCGTTTTTGTTTATTTCCGTAAATACAATATGGAATCGAGTGGTATTTTTCCACTCGTGACGTTTTTTGTCATCAAATTTTGTTGTCCGTTTTTGCGTCATGATAAAATATTTATTTTAATTAATTTTTAAGTTAATGTTGCATAAAATTATATTTCTAATTTAGTTTGTTTTTATAATTTTTTATTTCTTACGATTTGCTACGTGCACCTGTTTTTTACGTTGCGTGGGAGTGCAAACTTTTTTTTTGTGGGATAGAAATATGAAAAGTACACTACACAACAATTTGGATAAACATTCAATCAGTTCCGTTTTTTTCGCCTTACTCTACTCATGTTTACATTTAACTAGTGTAAGATTTTTTTCAATTTATATAAAAGAATATGTTATTTTCTTTTTGTTCACGAACAATTGAAATAATATATTAAATTTATTAAAATGCAGTTTCCTATATTCAATAAATTTAATGTGTGTTGGTATTGACGTAATGCATACCACACACACACCATGGCGACGTATTAAAAATGCCTATTTTCTCTTACAAGCACAACAGCTACTAAACATATTTATATAAATAAAATTAAAATTTATATTGAAAATTTAATCAAATATGAATTAAAATAATAAAAACACTTATCTTATGAATCCTTTGGAATCCCACAGTAAACATACTCAAACATAAAAGTAAGTGAATAAATTTGAATTGAACAGCTCTCTATATTGTGTGGAAAAACACTAGCTGCTGCATCGATGGCGTTATTCATTATATAATAATATAATATGTATCAAAACAATGAAAAAACACTTATCTTGAGCATCCCTTGGAATCAAAAAAGTCCTACATATTGAAAATTTACATACAATGCGTATGATGCATTCAAACAACGGTATCAAAATATGTATAAACGAAATTCTTACTTACATATTCTACACCATTGCAAGCACACGATACACAAATTAATATAACTATTCACTATGTATAACTTTTCACTTTACTTAAAATACACAAATTATTATGAATATTATTATTTATTTATATATGCACATAGCTATGTACATATATTAGTTAATTAATTAATTAATTTAAGCACATTTAAATTGTTTATTTATTTATTGAAATACGTCAAAACAAAAAGCGAAATTGAGTGAATTCTTCCGATTTTATATTTTTTAGTTTTGAATAAAATTCGCAAAAATCGCATATTGAAATATATTTGTAAAATTATTGATTAGCTCCTTGTTTTTACTATAAACTTAACATGGGTAAAACTAAATAGCCAACTAAAGCGAGATCAAAGCGACGGATAATGGATCTTAGCTCACCTCGTATGAAAAAATTTGGGGGTACCAAAAGGATGAAAATTGTAAATAAACTGCAGAAAAGTAATAGAAATTTTCGAAAGAGTGTACGTGGTAGAAATTTATCCGCGAATTTAGTGGATAGATTTGTCGAGGTAAGATTAATATAAATTTACGGATTGCGTGGCGTTTTGGAGAAATATCGTCATGGTTTTAAGGTTATATTCACAACATGGTTGTATATCATAAAATGATAGTGTATGCCTCTTTAGTCCGATCTTTTCGGTTGTCGGTCTTCTAATCCTCATTTTCTTTTTCGCGCCCCCGATTGTAGATCTCAAGAAAAAAAATCGATAAATAAGTCCGAATGAATGAATTTGAACTATTGGACGAGCATCTCTGCCATCTGTTACCGAATAGCCACTATGCAAATGTAAAAGTGGTATTTCACTCATCTCATAGCGAACGCGTAATAGGGGGGGGGGGGCATATATATGCAGACAAATAATCGTTACAAACACTTAGGAACTATTTAAAAACCTAAAACTTTAACCCTCAACAAAAAAACTTATCAAAAATCTAAAAAAATTATTTCCAACACCAAATCACCAAAAAAAAAAACTTAGTCAAAAAAAAAATTACCACACCGTTGGTCTCGCTAAAAACTGGCGTCTTTTCCCAACCAAAAATTCATACCGCGGTAACTTTATTTTCTCATCAAAAATTTGATTGAGAGGGGGGGAAAATAATATTTTTAGTACATAAATTGAAATCACTCTCAATCATGTCATAAAAATTTTTGGTGATCGTTAAAAATAAACTTCAGTTACCACGCGTGTTAAATTTCTGCATTTTTGTTAAATAGTGTACAACAACACTTACAACATTTTCAATAATTGTATCGGTCATTGTCACTTACCTATAATGCACACGTATAAAAAAAGTACATGTTGACCATGTGCATAACATCATTCTTGAATTACATTCATGCACATATTTAAGTTCATTTAACCCGCGGCACATGAAGTTAGGAATAAGTGAAGATATTATCTTCGAGGTCATGCCGATATAGATTGGGGTATCATTGGGATGGGTTGATAACGGAATTAAATAAGATTCCGCTACAAGTCTTGCGTGCTCCTGACCTACACCGTGGAAACGAAAAATCAAAAGCGAATTAAAAACTGAAATTAAATGAAGACACCATAATTCGTCGAACGAAACTTGAGGAACTAAATAAATTTATTAATAACTGGGTGTTCCCACTCAGGGACGACCGGATCTCCCCGAGTGACAAGTACCCAGTCTGCTGAAGCGAAAAATTTCATTAAATCATAAAAAAATTATAATAAATTAATAAAATTATATTAAACCATCAATTTAATTAATTTATTTCTTCATGTGTTCCTGGAAAGTTAGAGTCTGGTACTGAATAAAAAAAAAAACACAGAATAGCTACTCGTCACAAAATATAAATTATTGGAATAATACTTCATCTTATTCAATCAGGCTTCTCTTATTTAGCTCCCTTCCATTTAGGTATTGTCGTGCAAAAAAATAAAAATTGAATTTAAAGCCTGAATCCGTTTAAATGCCACCTTTAATTGCTACCTATTTTTGCAATGCATCGCTGGCTACTATTAAAATATCCTGCTACGCCTGAAGCCGTGACAACATGCGTAATGATTTTAAATAGGGTTTTAGCATGCTCCAAAATGATTCCAATGGTAGGATTCCTGGTAGCTCGTGGTTCTTTTCTGCTTTACATTTTTGATGATCCCGGTTCAATTGGCAGTGATGGTGATGGACTATAACTGCCACATACTCCTATTGACCTAAAAAATTTCCAATAATTTAAATTTTACATTTTTTAATTGAACGATCATATGACACTTACTCTGTAATGAGAGCACCGCTACTTGCGTAGAAGCACCCCTATCACATAGAATTTTCCGTAACCTGCCTTGTACCTTATGCGGCGTTGGTTCCCGTAGCTCAAGCCGGTGGAGGGAACGGCGTGGGTTTTGGGTACACAGATCACGGCCTAGATTACCGCATATATATATATATATATATATATATATATATATATATATATATATATATATATATATAAAAGGAAAGAAAGATGGTATGCCATCAAATGGGGAGTTTGAAAATGTGAGGATGGTGAAAGACTGCATCGGTGGGTCTCATGCCTCACATCAAGCAGGTCCACCGTGGTTGTGAATTATAAAAATTTAGAGTAACATAGTTACTCTAAATCAACCATAAAAAAAAATTATTTTTTACCATGGGCTGAAAGCCCCAACTGTTAGTAAGTAAATATAATTTGGTAAAGCGTTCCAGCTGAAGGAAACCCGCGTGCTAACGCACATGCGAGATCTCCGCTTCTAATGAAGCAGCTGGTGGACCCTTTACCAAATGGGCCCGAATAATTAGTAGTTGATTTATTTAGTAAGCATACTTACCAATTTCTCTACATACTGGTATCCCGAGGAACCACTCACAATTTACAAAAAAACAACAAAACGAGATATAAAACTAAAACAAATTTATTTTTCACACAAATTTACTAAAAAAAATATTCACAAAACTGTCGAGCAAGTTACTAATTAATTCTAAACTCCTCACTGACCATTCGTTGGTCTCACAAAAACTGACTACCCGTTGGTCTCACAAAAACTGACTCCCTATTGGTCTCACAAAAACTGACTACCCGTTGGTCTCACAAAAACTGACTACAAGTTGGTCTCACAAAAACTGACTACCCGTTGGTCTCACAAAAACTGACTCTCTGTTGGTCTCACAAAAACTGACTACCCGTTGGTCTCACAAAAACTGACTGCCCCGACCAAAACAATGTCGCGGTATTTATACAAAATTAACTGACTGACAGAGAAGGAGGGGGAAAATTTGTTGTGGGAAATGTTCTTCTCTCTCAACCAGAAAATTCAAAATCAGCGAAATTTTAGTACAAACACCACACATTACTGATAACGTGACATAAATCTAATTTATGTTCACTCATGGGAAACTATATTATATGTGCCACGAAAATTGCAACATTTTAAAAAGTCCATATATAGATCATTTAAATAAACTATATTCAGAACGTTTGCTTTTTTTTGTGTGCGAAACACAACACTATGGATACATCATCCAAATACAATACGTACATTCTTTAGTATTTATAATAACTACATTATAAAAACCTTGGAACCACATAAAGCTGCAACTGGATAACGTAAACTCGAAATAATTTTATGTTTGTCGTATTGCATCTTATACCATTTTCGTGTATATGAATGCAACAACAAACATAAAGAAAAATAAATAATTCCAGCATGACTAAGTGTTTGAGAAAATGTTGTGAAGGAAAAATATCTTCAAAGTCATGATGAAATTATTCTGATCAACGAACAGATAATTGGGATAATTGGGAACTCATGTTGGTAACGGAATATGATAAAATTCCGTTACAACTCTCTGGGTGCTGCGGTATCGTCGAGGAAAGGCAATCGTTTTGTAAACTGGTACTCTTTTACGCCTCCAGCAGAACCACTTGCAATTCGTTTTTTCGACCGTGTTTGTCGCTTTCAAGGAATCCCATTGCTTCCGTACCATTAAAATATTATATGGGTTCACTTCAATATCTGCATTAACATTTATAATAATTAGTGATACATTGAACAAAAAGAATGGGTAATTAAAAACCAATTACTTAGGACCAAGACATGATTTTTTTGGCAAAAGCCAATCGTGCTGCAATCGTGATTTGGCTTTAGTCGAGGTTTACGTTGTCTTTTTGTCCATTTAACTTGATTACTTTCGCTTAGAATTCGCTGAACTCGACGATCGGTCACATTTAGATTTAGATCATGTTTAATTTTTCTGGAACTAGCTCCAGACTTACTAGCAGTAAAAATAATTTGCCATTTTTGACGATTCGTCAACTTCATTTGCACCCAGATCTTTTTTTCTGTCCATAGTTTTCACCCAGACGAACATAATTGTCAATTACACCATGCGATCTATTGAGCCTTCTGGCAATTTCTCTATTCGAAAGATTACATTCCAAGTAGCTACTAATTTTAGTTTTTTCGTTTACAGTTAACTCCTTTCCACGTGGCATTTCTAAAAGTTTGAGTAGATATTGACAAAAGAATTATTCGTGTTTTTAAATATGTCTAAGCACCTTTACAAAATAAATATACCCACTTAAGCAAATAACATTACTTTAAAAAACCAAAATATGTTTACTGGCTATATAAATACTTCCACTCAAATAAACGTTTCAAATGAAACTGTGAAGAAAGAAAATGCAACTGAACGATATATTGCGTTACTCACACTGTTATCTTACTTCTACGTATTAGGGTATTTGTCTGCACAGCAATAACAAAAACAAATATATGAACACCGTGTCAACCGTCGTTAGAGTCCAGTATACTTATCTGGAACAAATTCTCAATCCTTCAACGAGCATTTGTTTATCGATTTGGCTCTCATCGATTCGCATCTCAGTGTTCATGTCCTCGACTATAGGCATGAGGCCAACACATGAGGGTTGGAACGTAGTCCGCATGTTGTTCTCGCGGATGGTCATTTCGCGACCGAAAATCGCATCTTTGAATACGGGTTTTTGTCTCTACCTAAATCTCTACCTAAAACACATAGAGCACCTGGAATACATCGATCGCATACATACATTTCTTAAACCTAAAATAAACATTAGAAATTAATTAAATTAGTTAATACTTACCTTGTCATTATAAATTCATGCATATATAAATTAATTTATGTCATATTATTGGATACCTAGAAATTAGTTAATTTATTGTTAGTACACAGGAACCAAATCATATGTAAACAGTACACCAAACAAATGTACGACGATGTACGGTAATACTGGATCTCAGGATAAAGACGGCTGGTTCAACTGGTTGATGTTCAAAAATCCCTCGCAAATTCGCCTTTCCAATTTTATAATTAATCTTTAATAATTCCACTTTAATTGCAAATTTTACTTTTATTTTAATTTTACACAATTTTTATTTACGTGTTAATGGTGGTTACAGTAAGAAGACCCTTTTAATTTTATTTTACAAACTTAAGTATCAAAAAATGTTGCAATTTAACATAGAGGGATATCAATCCTAAACTTAATTGCCACTAGATGGCACTATATTATACATAATAGGTATAAAACGCGCTCATTAATCTTGCGTTAGTAGTGGTACACAATTGTTAACACAAATGACAAATGTCAATATTATATAACAAATGGTAACTAATAATGAATTTACATGTATAATAATATTATGTGTGGTTTATACTAATTATGTATATAATAATAATTAAGATAAGTATCTACTCATGAATATTATAAAGTGAAATTCTATGTAAATATTGTGTTTCCGACGTTGAACCAAAAGGTTCAAGACACTGGTAATAATACTATTTTGGTTTTTGGTCGTTTAAAAATTCCGGTTTTCGTCTTAATAGCTGCGACTCGTACGAGTCCATCTTGGCCCGGATGAACTTCATGGACTTTGCCTAATGGCCATTGTGCTGGAGGAGTACCATCATCTCGAAGTAATACTATGTCACCTGGTTTAATGTTCCGATGCTTATGTTGCCATTTGGACCGGTTGTGTAAGGTAGTTAAGTATTCGTGGCGAAACCGCTTCCAAAAATGTTGCATGATATACTGAATGTGATGCCAAAGTGTATTTTCCCTCATGCTGTTGTAATCTGGATCGGGTGGCAATGTCAAAGACTCCAATGATAAAATGGGCCGGCGTTAACATCTCAATGTCGTCTGGACCCGACGATAATGAACATAGCGGTCGTGAATTCAGGATTGCCTCGATTTGAGTCAATAAGGTGGTCATTTCTTCGAAGTTGAGTATGATATTGCCCAAAACTCGTCTCAAATGATATTTTGTTGACTTCATAGCTGCTTCCTATAAGCCACCAAAATTCGGCCCAGATGGTGGCGAGAAATGCCACTTGGTTTGGTAGTCTAATAAAAAATTTGAAATCAGATTATTATGTTGAGTTGATTTATTTAGTTTGTATATTTCGTGAAGCTGGTTGTTTGCACCAACAAAATTGGTGCCATTGTCACTATAAATGTCGGAACATAATCCTCTCCTAGACATGAACCGTATTAATGAGGCTAGGAAAGCGTTGGTAGATAAATCATAAACAAGCTCGATGTGAACGGCTTTGCTGCTCATACATACAAAAATCGCTATGTACCCTTTATGAGGTTTGGCTCGCCTTCCTACCATAGACCGAAGTGTAATTGGACCCGCATAATCCACTCCCGTTTGGTTGAACACGTACTTCAGGTTAACACGTACGGGTGGCAGATCGCCCATTAGTTGGTTAATTTTTCGTGGTCTATAACGCGTACAAGGAATACACCGATGGATTTCTTGACGCACAAGGTTTTTACAATTTATGATCCAGTACCTTTGCCTTAATGTGGCCGCCATCAACGACTGTGCTGCGTGCATATACTTGATATGGGTTTCGGTGATAATTAATTCAACAACAATATGTTTCGCTGGTAATATGATCGGAAACTTGGTTTGATAATCGATTTTGGCATGTTGGATTCTGCTACCAACCCGTAAAATTTCGTGTTCGTCTATGAATGGATTCAGTGCCCCTAGTTTACTCGTTTTGGGAAATGGTTGTTGTTTTTTGATGCAAAAAATTTCCGTAGCAAACGTATTCTTCTGGACCCACTTGAAAAGGATATTTGTCTATATTCGTCGATGGATAACAGCGTCGATCTGCCTTCATTTTGTTGAGACCTTTTGATATTATTCGTAAAATGTAACAATCGAGCGATGATTCGAATTAGTTTAGAGAACGTCGAACATTTCTGCGACAAATCATCCAAAACATCGTTTTGAGCGATGGTAGTTAAAATTTGTAGGGTGTTTGGCCTTTTTTCATTGCTGCACGGTGTAGTTTGGAACAGTTTCTTTTGATTAGGCCAGAATTCTACAGCTTGATGAAGCCAATTGGGGCCTGTCCACCACAGGTTGAAATTTAGCAGTTTTGATGGTGGAAGTCCGCGTGAGGCGCAATCAGCCGGGTTCTCCTTCGTCGGCACATAGTACCGATTATTCCTTGACGTGGTTCCTTGAATGCTGTGTATTTGGTTTTTAAATTCGGATCTCTCCCAAACTTGTTTTCCATTGCAAATAAACGTCTGATAGCCTGGTCTCTGGTATTTCCTAATTCTTGCACTGGTTGCTTGAACGGTAAATGAATTATAAATCTACCTCCTTCGGTTCGTCGGTAGGTTTCGGTAAAATGAGCTTCACATAGTTTTTCTTCTTCGGTAAGATGTTTAGATGGTGGTAACTCCTCGATCTCCCAAAATTTTCTAAGAGTTTCATCTATATCGAGTTCTGTACAGAAGTTTAATTGTACTGAACAGTTCGAAATATTGGTTTTGGCATTCCCAGCTACAATCCATCCGAATATGGTATTTTGGGCAATTGGTCTACCGCAGGAAACTTTACCCTCAGTCAAAACATCAAAAAAATAATTAGCCCCGATTAAAATATCGATGGTATTAGTTTCGTGAAATGTGGGATCTGCTAATTCCAAGCTTTTAAGGTGGTTCCAACACTCGATGTTGAAATTTGTTGATGCCATTGGTGCAGTAACTTTTGGTAGTATTAGAGCGTTCACGAATAGTTTTGGTTTGGACTGCAACCGTGGTGATATCTTGAGAATCGTTGCTCCTCTCGTGGTTCCCGCTGTTGATGAACCAACTCCCTTAATCGTTATATTTGCCTCTTGTGTACGTAGTGCCAATCGTTTCACACAATCTTCGGTCACAAATGATGCCTGTGAACCGGAATCCAGAAGCACGCGACATGGTTGTGTATTTCCCTGATTATATTTAACGCGAACGACGGCAGTAGGTAGCAGTGATTGTACGGAATGCTTATTGTGGTTTACATCTTCTTTCGGTAATATCATTGCCTTATTGGTAATGGCTGGTTGCCCCTCTGATTTATGTAAGCTGGTTACAGGTACGATCGTTGTACAAATGGATGTTGATTGGAGAGTTGCTTGTGGAATCGGTGCAGGTTTGTTAATTGGAGAAGATGTTGAGGATGATGTACTAGATGATATGTTGAGTGGAGATTGTTGAGTATTCGCGGTTGGTAGTGTTGATGGTTTTGATACATTCACTGAAGTTGACACGTTTGAAATATGTAAAAGACTATTATGCCGTTTTCGACAAATCTGGCACGAACGTTTAGATTTGCAAAATTTGACTGTGTGCGATTCACTTAAACAATTATAGCACCTTAACTTTTGATTTATAAATAATCTTCTTTCATCGACGTTCATGTCTCTAAATTTTAGACATTGGTATAACATATGCTCAATGTTACATAGAGGACAATTTAAATTAGAAGCGGACGTGGTATGTAAACTTTTTACATTTGTTTGGTCCTTCGAGCCGGATAGGAAAAAGAAACCGCATTTTTTGCCATTAAGCGTGGGTTCGCCATTTTGGAAAGGAAAAAACCTTAAGTATAATTTTAATTATTTTTTTTTTTTGATAAAGTAAATTTCATTTTATATATTATTAAATTTGATTGATGGTGTGTGTAATTTCCTAATTAAATACCGGTGCATGTACTTTTGTTTCTGTATTTTGTTTAACCTTTTACCAGTTACCGGTTTATTTGTGCAATGATTCCACTTAAAAAACGACGATCAGTAATAACGTAACAGTATTGAATACGTATATTAAAAATTTTCCATTAAACATCCTCTGTACACGCTTACTTTAATTTATTTACTGGCTATATAACTATTCCCATGACTGTATTAAATATATTAAAACGCATTTTCCTATATTCAATAAATTTAATGTGTGTTGGTATTGACGTAATGCATACCACACACACACACACACCACACCATGGCGACATATTAAAAATGCATATTTTCTATTACAAGCACAACAGCTACTAAACATATTTATATAAATAAAATTAAAATTTTAAAATTTATATTGAAAATTTAATCAAATATGAATTAAAATAATAAAAACACTTATCTTATGAATCCTTTGGAATCCCACAGTAAACATACTCGAACATAAAAGTAAGTGAATAAATTTGAATTGAACAACTTTCTAAATTGCGTGGTAAAACACTAGCCGCTTGTATCGATGGCGTTATTCATTATATAATAATATAATATGTATCAAAACAATGAAAAAACACTTATCTTGAGCATCCTTTGGAATCAAAAAAGTCCTACATATTGAAAATTTACATACAATGCGTGTGATGCATTCAAACAACGCTATCAAAATATATATAAACGCCGCTTGAACTAGAGACGTGTGTGTGTGTTGTTGCTTATACTCATTCGATTTTAATTTAATTTTCTCGGACATTTCCGCGTATACGGTCAACTTTTCTTTGAATTCATCCATAGAGGATGCACCGTACAATATCGCCTTATGCGGTACAAAATCCTCTATACCATCAATACAATGTTTGATTACAGCTGCGTTTTCTAAATTCGCCCGAAGTCCCAATTCCCTCATAGCAATTAAGTAGCTTTTGAAGGATTCATCAGCCTGCTTTTTGCGTTCTTGCATTTTTTGATGAACAACAGCACTATTGATTATCTCATAAAATTCCTTATGGAGAAATTCTTTCAGTTTTTCCCAAGTGAGTGTGTCATCAGCGGCGCTTAAACTTCTCTTTGCTGTTCCGCGTAGACGCCTCTTACAGTAAACGGTTTTTTGTAAACCGGACCAACCTCCACATATAGCTGCCTCTTCGATGTCCTTGAGAAATTTTTTAGCGGAAAGGTATCATCTCCGCTGAATGTCGGCAACGAGTCCTCAACTTCGCGAAAAGTTAATTCTTGTGACGCCTGCGGCATTGCTCTAGACTCTTTTAATAACTCGTTTTCCCGTTGTAGCAAAGTAATTTCTAGATTTTTTAATTCGATTTCCTTTGCCCGATTCTGGTCAATCAAAGCAGTTAATCGATCCGATTCAGAAATCATTGTGCTTTGCTATAAAATACCGTCGTTCCCTTGTGTAATCTCTTCGATAGTATGGCGGAATTTCTCCATCATACGGTTAAATATTTCATCGTATTCATTTGTGGACTGGTTTTCGCTACGACCTTCATTAACACGTTTTTTGTTTTTTCCCATAATTTCGATTTATTAATTTACAAATAAAAATTTTTCGTAGCACCAAATGATGTTCGTACGATTGTCGATTAAATTATTTTAACTTATTATGTTTGATTAATCACTGGTTTATACACGGACCGTTAACCATCACCACACCAACAAAGATTTAGAGCACAAGATTATTATTTGTATATTTTTGTTTTTACTATTTTATTTGCACTCTTAATTAATTCCCCTCGTCTCAATCACACCGTAACCAGGATTCCGTTTTGGTAAAAGAAATACACACTTTATATTATTAATCAACACCCGTCGTTTATATAATTTTCGTTTACAATAAATACCGTCTTCATCGCAAACAACTTTTACGAATCCCGGTTGAGCCCCCAAATGGGATTAATTAAACAGGCATTCGATACAAATAACAATTGAAGACTGATTTATTAACAATAACATATTTTGTTTGTGATAAAAATATATAAACGATCTTTACTCTCTTAAATAACCGTAACATTATCTCTGCACTCATACTATGATGATTGTATCCGCTTCGCTTTACAGGGTGATCCCACTTATATATATATATATATATATATATATATATATATATATATATATATATATATATATATATATATATATATATATATATATATATATATATATATATATATACAATATATATATATATATATATATATATATATATATATATATATATATATATATATATATATATATATATATATACAGTGTTATTCGCTTATAACGACATTGAGGATGTCATTTAAATCCGTCGTTATAACCGAAAGTTGTAATACGCGAATTGTGTTTAAATTTCAAGCCAAAACGACCTTCATGCATTTTTTCCTATCACAAGCAGTTTTCGTTTATCGCTACCATCCATATTGGCCCCAACCAGCACTGTAATCGTTGGGCACTTTACCACCTACACATTTCTCCCCTTTAAATTTAAAAGTCTTGTATGGTGTCATTTTATAAAAAAGACCCGTTTCGTCGACGTTGTAAATTTCACTGGCAGTGTAGCCGTCGCTTATTTTCGGCCACACAGCCATTCATCGCGCGCATCTCCTTCAACACTTGCCGATTCATCAGAAATTTTCGCCAAAAATCCAGCTTTCCGTACACTTAAACTCGGATTTTAACAGCAGTCCAATTTCCTTTGCTTTCATTTGTAATATTGGGCTGAATATTGCAACATTTTTAACTCGCTGTTGTTTGAACCAGATCAATAACGCTTCTTCAACATCGTAGTTGTTTGAATTTCGCAATTTTTTCTTTTTAATCCCTTGCGATCGCTGGAATTCCTATTTTTCCATATGTTGCTAATGGCAGAATGTGATATCTTATATTCTTTCGTTAATTCGGAATTAGAGCAGCCACCTTTAATCCTATTAATTATACCAGCCTTTTCTTCAATAGAAAAAGCTTTGCGCCTTTTTGATTTATCTGGTTCCATTATTTTATGGTAAAACAAACTAAAAATTCAGTTACGTTTTATTTATTAACAATTTATTTAATTTAAAGCGATTATTTTGGTAATTACACTTAAGCAATAAAATGTTGTATCAATTTAGTAAAAATTAAGTTACACTTAAAACAAACAAATATGTAATTTGTATCACGGTGATCTATAGATGATTTTACTAATCTGAATTCAAATTCGAAATGTATAAATCTGTAACATGTTATTCCCTGAAATACCGAAATATGAACTACCAAGTTAATATAAAAATTAAATAAAATGTCAAAATGTACTGAAAAGTCAAAAAGGAAAAATACAGACGCAATTCATTTTTAGAAAAACAATTGATATGCTTTTATAAAAACATATGTATTATGTTTTTTTCACACTTTCGGTCATAATAAGCGAACGGATCTACAATTTTTTTTGTATATTAGGTCGTTATATCATAATTGTCGTAATAAGCGAGGTCGTTTTAAAAGAATATTATTAAGTAGGAAAAGGTAAGAAATCTATCCTTACTTTGACTTTGTGTCGCTATAAACGAAATGTCGTTATAACCGAGGGCGTTATAAATGAATTTCACTGTATATATATATATATATATATATATATATATATATATATATATATATATATATATATATATATATATATATATATATATATATATATATATATATATATATATATATATATATATATATATATATATATATATATATATATATATATATATATATATATATATATATATATATATATATATATATATATATATATATATATATATATATATATATATATATATATATATATATATATATATATATATATATATATATATATATATATATATATATATATATATATATATATATATATATATATATATATATATATATATATATATATATATATATATATATATATATATATATATATATATATATATATATATATATATATATATATATATATATATATATATATATATATATATATATATATATATATATATATATATATATATATATATATATATATATATATATATATATATATATATATATATATATATATATATATATATATATATATATATATATATATATATATATTGAGATATATTCGAGACGTTTTCTCAAATTTGAGAGAGAGCTGGATTGTTGGTGGTTTTCGGCTAAATCACCCTCTTCGTCAATATCTATCAAGGCTTGTACATATCCAAATGTGGTACATATCCATCCAAATCGCGTAAAGAAAAATGGTTCACCGCGTGGCTGCAGTTCGCTTGACCCTGATTTGTTGTCGCCGTATTATTTCCACGTGTCCCGTTATTACTGGACACATTTTCCTGATTTCAATTAAACACTTGCTCCGTTATTTCTTGCAAGCTTGCCTTAAAACCCCGTATAAAATCCGATTCATTAAACGTACTGATTTCATCTTTACTACCAAAACTTTGTTTATTTTTTTCCCCCATGTTAAAACTTGTTTGTATTTTTTGAAGAAACGCTTAAAATCACTCCGTCACAAACACTTTCGTATTTTACGTTTCATTCCCGTTTCTCGATTTTACACAATTATGCATAAATTATTCTACGTACCAATAATGGATGCGCAACAAGTTCAGCAAGCGGTTGAGCCCCCAAATTTGTAGTGTCCAACGATGAAACCATCAAAATAAGTAAATCGGCGAAGAAATAAAACTCAACAGCACAGCTTCGACATAATTATTATTAATGTGAATATGTTGACAACCAAATCGAGAATAATCTTTTTTTTCATCTCGTTTTCTATTGATTAACAAAACAGTTTAGTTTAATTACCGCTGATAACACAGGGTAATACTGCATGTTTTACTACTGAGGTGTGGTGCGTTGCGATGTCGGAGGTTTGAGATCCTACATATATATATATATATATATATATATATATATATATATATATATATATATATATATACAATATATATATATATATATATATATATATATATATATATATATATATATATATATATATATATCCCTATATATGAAATTTGGGGGTACCAAAAGGATGAAAATTGTAAATAAACTGCAGAAAAGTAATAGAAATTTTCGAAAGAGTGTACGTGGTAGAAATTTATCCGCGAATTTTGTGGATAGATTTGCCGAGGTAAGATTAATATAAATTTACGGATTGCGTGGCGTTTTGGAGAAATATCGTCATGGTTTTAAGGTTATATTCACAACATGGTTGTATATCATAAAATGATAGTGTATGCCTCTTTAGTCCGATCTTTTCGGTTGTCGGTCTTCTAATCCTCATTTTCTTTTTCGCATCCCCGATTGTAGCTCTCAAGAAAAAAAAATCGATAAATAAGTCCGAATGAATGAATTTGAACTATTGGACGAGCATCTCTGCCATCTGTTACCGAATAGCCACTATGCAAATGTAAAGGTGGTATTCCACTCATCTCATAGTGAACGCATAATCTCATAGTGAACGCATAATAGGGGGGGGGGGGGGGTACATATATATGCAGACAAATAATCGTTACAAACACTTAGGAACTATTTAAAAAGTAAAACTTTAACCCTCAAAAAAAAACTTATCAAAAATCTAAAAAAACTATTTCCAACACCAAATCAACAAAAAAAAAAAACTTAGTCAAAAAAAAATGACCACACCACATACCGCGGTAACTTTATTTTCCCATCGAAAATTTGATTGAGTGGGGGGAAAATAATATTTTTAGTACATAAATTGAAATCACTCTCAATCATGTCATAAAAATTTTTTGATGATGTTAGATTTTTGCATTTTTGTTAAAAAGTGTACAACAACACTTACAACATTTTCAATAATTGTATCGGTCATTGTCACTTACCTATAATGCACACGTATAAAAAAAGTACATTTTGACCATGTGCATAAATAAACATCATTCTTGAATTACATTCATGCACATATTTAAGTTGCGGCACATCAAGTTAGGAATAAGTGAAGATATTATCTTCGAGGTCATGCCGATATAGATTGGGGTATCATTGGGATGGGTTGATAACGGAATTAAATAAGATTCCGCTACAAGTCTTGCGTGTTCCTGACCTACACCGTGGAACAGAAAAATCAAAAGCGAATTAAAACCTGAAATTAAATGAAGACACCATAATTCGTCGAACGAAACTTGAGGAACTAAATAAATTTATTAATAACTGGATGTTCCCACTCAGAGACGACCGGATCTCCCCGAGTGACAAGTACCCAGTCTGCTGAAGAGAAAAATTTCATTAAATCATAAAAAAATTATAATAAATGGTAGCTCGTGGTTCTTTTCCGCTTTACATTTTTTGATGATCCCGGTTCAATTGGCGGTGGTGGTGATGGACTATAACTGCCACATACTCCTATTGACCTAAAAATGTCCAATAATTTAAATTTTACATTTTTTAATTGAACGATCATATGACACTTACTCTCTGGGTGCTGCGGTATCATCGAGGAAAGGCAATCGTTTTGCAAACTGGTACTCTTTTACGCCTCCAGCAGAACCACTTGCAATTCGTTTTTTCGACCGTATTTAAGTCGCTTTCAAGGTATCCCATTGCTTCCGTACCATTAAAATATTATATGGGTTCACTTCAATATCTGCATTAACATTTATAATACATAATTAGTGATATATTGAACAAAAAGAATGGGTAATTAAAAACCAATTCCTTACTAATATCAGTCGCTACTTCCTCTCACATCTATTTTTTAAATTTTATTTTTAAACTCTAGGCACCGAATATTCCATAGAGCCTGTCGGGATCTCACGGCATCAATAATCATATCTAGAAAGTAAATTTATAAATTGTATATCACAGGAAACGCTACAGAAATAAATATTTTACCTTGCTCCAACTTGCTGAATTTAAATTCTATTTGTACAGATCCGTTTGAAGACCAGTTGGTGTCATCTTGACTGATCTCTGGGCGTTCCACTCCATCCAGGCTAACCTCTTCGCTGAACTGCAAATAGCAATGCGATAGCGTTGTTTCATCATTCGTATTACTTCCGCAGCTGTTGTCGAATAATAAACCATCGGTGCGAATGTCCTCTAAGATAATAATTTTACGATAATCTAAAATTATAATCAAAAACAAAATAGTAATCAATTGGTCAACTAATCAAATTGCACTATTATTTAATGGAGCTAAAACAATTCTAGCGAACTTACCTTTTTAGGCCATATCAAAATTTTCTTTTTTTATTACACAAAATAAGTAGAAAAGTTATCTGCAATATCGAAGGGGGTTAATATTATCAGCAAGACCCAAACTATCAATCAACAAAGAATTGACAGGATTTTTCGAGTAATACGTTTTTCGTGTGCTAAGCGCCCTGATAGATCCTTTTGTGACATCAGCCAACGTAGCTAGCATGATCCGTGTATATGACAAAAGGATACCCTTCTATATAAGGCCGGAACTTTTGTACACTGAGTACCGCGGCGTAGCATTCCAGCTCGGTCACCGAATCGTTTTTTTGGGCCCTTTGGAGATATACTCAATGGGGATCCAGCATTCCTTTTGTACAAAGCATGTAACATAAATAACGATAAATTAGATCAAAATACACAATGAAACGAAAATTTTTGCAAGAATTTAGTATTAGATTTTGGTATAAGGCTCGCGCGCTCGGCTGGTAAAGTACACCTCTCTTTTCACCCGTCTTCAATTTTAACATGGTGGATGAAGCCACCTTTATTTTTTATATATTTTTATAATAAATTTAATTTATTGTTACTGATTTGAAATATATTTTATGATAAAATTACCAGAGGAGATATACCCGGTTACATTATTATACGAAAGGTATATAAAATTATTTGAAAAAGTTAAATTTTCAAAGCTTAATATTAATTGAGCTTAATGTCAGTTTTAAGTAACAGGGTGATTTCTGTAAACGGTGAATCGTAAATCATCGTAAACGAAGATTAGATTCTTCCACCTTGACAAATTGTTTATAACCATTATACTTACTTACCAAACTAGAAAAGTTAAAGTATTTCGCCAATTATTATTCTATTTAGTTGATTCAACTTACCACACAAAATTAATTTTAAAACAATTTATATGCCTACAAAATTAAATTTTTTAATTTTTTTTATTTATAAGCCATTTGCTGGTGAAATTTCATTATCTGATTTATAGCGACATCCGGTAAAACACGACTGGAAGTTTGTCTCCTGGAGCTTATATCGATTCTTAAATCAATACCTTTTCCTTTTGTGTGGGGCCAATTTTTGTTTTATTGAGTATGATTTACGTTGAGACTTCTCCATGCTAATAAAAATAAATAAAAGCTATTTATAAAAGGAAAATAGTTTTGTAACATACATAACCTCAATTTGTTCTAATATCTAATCTCTAGGTAATTGTATACCTTTCTTTAATTTACTTTATGCTTTTCAGTTTACACGACAGTTTATACGATTTTTATTTTGTAAACTTGATTGTCGTATTACTCAAATTAAATAATATTTTTTTATAAAAATTCAATACACAATCACACGAGAACAGTAGAGTGATGAAATGTCATTAATTTTTGTAGGTTTGGTAAAAGTTATTATATTGTTTTGAGTAAATGGTTTTCGGAATCTACATCACAGCAGCACAAACAAAATATAACAAAAACTAAACAAAGCCCATTTTTATGAAAACCAAAAGCAACGTTATATTTTATTTGATTTTTTTGACAAGACATTCAGAGGGTAATAGTAAAGCAAAACTTTTGGGACATACTCAAATCCTTTAGGCGAATAAAAGTTTAAATTTACTGCGAAAGTTCGAATTCGTCTTAGGATTTCTTTGGTGGATTCTGACATGGATAACAAGTTTATCAAATTCTCTTTTAAAAGATTTTGATTCCTTGCATCTTTGAGCACATTTCCTAAATTTTAAACTTATCTCTTTTAAGGGCTAGAAAAAATTACATAATTAAGTATAGCATGAAATAAAAATATAATTTATTAAAATTGAAACTTACCTTTAGTTGTGTTCCCGCGTCAATGCGTGAACGACGTATATTTTTCGAGACGAACACTAAACACCACAAATTATTTTTCAATATTTATTAAAATATATACATATATACATGGGAATCCATAATCCGGGAAGGTCGATTTATTCTGAAACAAAAATATCACGACTTAATTTCTATCCATACACAAATAATAATAATACTTAGCCTTCCGTTTAGATGTATCGGCTAACCACTCTCGGACACTATGGATTACCATATATAATGTGTTTAATCACCTGAAATTATGTAAATTAATTAATTAATTGTATTCTGCCTAAATTGTAAGTCTAACACAAATTACTTACCTCAAAACTAGCAATTTCTTTAACATTATCACAACAATCTTCCATTATTGTATTATTTACATTACACTTGTCACTTGCGTCAAACTAGTATAGTAGAATTATTATGTGAATTCATTTTCCTTTGTAATGAATGTTGCAAGATGAAAATACCGCAGCGCTCCTAACTTCGCGCGGGTAGTTTTTAATACCGAAAATTATTTATGCGATAGTACAGAAAAAAAATGTCATCTTGCAAAATTCAATGGTCAAATTTTTCTAGGACATTTTAAAACGTGCGCCACAAGTGAAAACATTATAAACTTAATAAATAAAAATTGAAAAAGGTGAAAAACCATAAAGGCTTTTTGGTGTATTAAAGTGGATACGTAGTCAATCGGGAAAAGTGCAGGAAACAAATATACAGTACACTACGTTAACGCGAGGGAATTTTCCGCACAGTCAGACCTCCTCAAATTTATTATCGCCACGTCGGCTGTGCCCCTCCACTTTCTGGTCCTTCGAGCCGGATAGTTTCCAGTTCATCCATTCGAAAATTTAGCAGTGATGCTCAGCCGGCAATTTAGTATTGATGTGAAACCACTCGGATTATAATTCGCACACTCCTCTTTATATCTTGTACGGTCTCGTATATACGCTTTATTCATATCTTCCACAATCGACGATTCCTCGCTATAATATTTTTTGTAGCATCCGCACATTCCTTCCTCTTGATCCGAATCAGGAAATTTAAACGTAAAATCAGTTGAAATTTTGGTGCTGTATTTCTTCAGTCCAGAAATTTTCAAAACTGGACGATTTATTCGGTTGAATTACGTTAAATTCAAAATGAATCTAAACAAAAAAAAAAACGTGTCAAAAGTCATACACATACAATTAAAAATTAATATATTTTTTATACTTACCAATTCAATCGACCTTAATAAACTTGGATAAAAAACGAAAATTTGATCAGACTGTTTAATCAGAACAAAGTTTTTTCTATGATTGACAGTTGCAGCTAGACTAGCTTTGATATCGTCAATTTCTGATGCGATACTTGCAGATTACAAAAAAAAATTATATGTGATTCGAATTGTATTTCGTTCGTCGATTGGTTCACGATGTTTCCGATGTGTTATTTTAGAACACGTTTTTAGTCAATTTCCCAAAAATCCACCACGAGTCTTAGAATCGTATACAATTTCCTGAAGATAAATAAAATAAGATAAGTTGTTTTTATTAAAGTAGGTACACATAAATGTAGTTGTTTTGTTATTTTTCTTCTGCGGTTTCATCACGAATGCATGGAAATGAGTGAATTGTAGCCTTGGCCCAAAGAATCTTTTCTTCTCTAGTAATATGTGTATTGTTGATTGTAATATGATCGGCTACAATATTTATTATTTTAAGGCACTCTTTTCTGTTAAGATACTTGTACTTTTAATAATTTTTGAGTAATACCCTTCCATTTATATCAATGTTTTTTTAGGTTTTAATATTCTGCTGCAAATCCTTTGAAAGAAGTTATAATATAGTTTAAAAATAATTTTTTTATATTTATACCTACAAAATAAACAAACTATATTATTAATTAGCTTTATTCATTACATCACTATATTTTGTATGTTAACACATCGTTTGGTGGCATCAGCTAAAGTAAATTTGTAAAGGAAATTACGTAGACCGCTGGTTATGGCTCATTAAGTTGATCAAACTTCGAATTATTACGTGGACAAAATCACGTTACGAGGATATAAGGATATAACCTTAAAAGTGAAGCTCCGACCAACACCTCTAGTAATATGGCCTTGAAACCTGGTTCGACACAACTTCCCTTAGCAGAAAAATCCATTGTTTGCTTCCGAACAGCAGCCATTGGCCTGCTAGCTAGAGTCGGTGTTGGGCGTGGGCCTTCGGACAACAATGGATATAAGAAGCTACTAACAAAAAAAAATCAAATAAACACGAGAACACGATTACCAATTAATGCTTATTCAACCCATTTCCCCCCTTTAATTAAAAGAAATTAATTCATTATACTATCACGACAATTTATACTTTTCAATACTATAACTTGATAATATATATGTAATTTTTCTGTAAACTAATTAAGAAATAATTTACTTTAATCGATTAAGGCACTAATAAATTAAATATTTAAGTTATTTAACTAAACTAAATTAAATTAAAAATACTAAGAAATTAGCATAAGGCTTTTAGAGTACGGTACACTAGGGAATAATTGATTAATTATTTGGAATCCGCCAAGCACTAGTTTTCCTGTTGTGAACAGCATAAACTATACCCCAGAATTAGCGTATAATCCGTATCCGCTTAACGTATAATTATTAGGGTGTCTACTACACCGGTAACAGTTGTTTAAGTAGATCCGATAAATATTATATCTCCCTATGGTCGCGATTTCTTCACACGCGATCGTGAATATGCACCACACACGTTCTTTTAACAAGACTAAATAAAATCGAAACTGAAAATTAGATTTTTTGTAATTGAAGCTAAAATAAGACACAAAATGAATTACCTGCTAAAACGGCCACAAGTATTTATAGTTGCACTACCTAAATCCGGCAGGTGGTTAAGTTGGTCTTTAATACTGTAATAAGTACTTACTACTCGGAAACTTTGGCGAGACTGATTCTTATAAACCGAAACTCGCTAAGTGGTAAAATATATTCTCCGGTAAGCCATCAGAGATTTAAACATATACGTATACTACGAGTATATAATATTAAATTCAACACAAGCACAACATTTTTATATGCCATAGTTGCGAAGCATGAGCGACGTCATAACATAATTATTAAGTATTGTGCAAGAGAGATTAACTGCAATGCCTTTGGAGGTGTGTCAGTGTGCTGCGATGATCGTATACTCATTATATACATCGATGGGATTTAATTTTTTTTTTTTTTGTTTTGTTAGGACATTTCTCACCAACAAAATATTTTCATTTTAGAATGAACTTGTTCGTTACAAATTGTGTACCTAAATGAAAAAGAAGATACCACAAAGTATCTAGATGTATTTATAATTTAGTATTTATACTTATCTGATTAATTGTATATGTATCCATTTCTGTTGCACAATCACTTGGTTTATATAATTTAATTGTTGTGATGTGCTAGTTTGACAGATTATATAAAATTATCAAATGAATCAGAGATTCAAAACAGGGGGTTACCACAACACCGAATCGGTGTTACATAGGATCTCACCCGACGACCCTCGAAAGTGGCGCTTTTCGATGAGAACCTATTTTGGAGGGGCTCGTTAAAATTAAATTACAACAACAATTCAACGCATGAATCAAATCGCGATAATCAACCAGAAAGTTACTCCATGTGTTGAATAATACCTAATTCGAATATAAATTCGGTTAACTTCCACTCGATCCCACGGAGAAATACGTTGGATACGTGGTTCTACGTCCGAGTTATCCCACACTGTACGTCTTCGAGACCCTTCTGGTGAATCCCACGGATTTGAATTCATAAAAAACTAATTATAAGGAAATTTGATAATAATAACGCAGACAGCGGAAACTACCAACACACCCAGAAGCACACCGATAGAAAAAAAAATATGGCCAAATCAATCGTAGGAAATAAATTTTTACAAATGTTTATAATCACCAACTTTATTTTATAATTTTTAATAAATAAAATGTTTTATTTTAGCATAAAATTCGTTTATAATTTATCTACATCTAAATTTTATTAAGAATTTTAAATTATTTACAAAAAATTATTAAATTTTATTCACAGTAATTTAATAAATATTAGCGAAATTTGTGCCTTTGACAAAACGAACACTCGAATTTATCACATCAAAAATCAAGACTCGAATTTATCACATCAAAAATCAACACTCAAATTTATCACATCAAAAATCAAGACTCGAATGAATTTTTCAAAGAAAAAAATTCTTACACCGCAACAACGCGCAAAACGTTCTAGAAGAATGTCTTTCTTCTCTGTTTTTCATTTATATGAATGCGCATTGATATAAACGAGAAGCATATAAGAAAAACATTTTTCTAAAACGTTTTACTTTGCACACACTCGATGCGCATTGCTCTCGCTACCTCGTCATTCTTCTTATAACAGCGCCGTTTTTATAAAAAGAAACAAAACTGAACAAGGCCGCGCACACTATCATTAATGGGCAAAGACACACACCAAAGAAGAATACGCAAACATTTACCAAAGGTGGGGGTGTATTGTAAAAGGAATATTCATTTTACAAAAAAAATTGGTATTGTTGACGACAACACAGTCGTAACACCATTCAAGAGAAACTGTATTTTTGCAATCAACTGTAATTTTTACTAATTTTCTATGGGCTTCTATTTTATATTTCTCAAAAAAAAAAACAATAATTAAGAACAAAATTGTTTTAATTACTTTTCTCACACAGAATTTTAATTTTTTTTATTACAATTTTATTTGTGTATTACACCATATTACGGGAGAGCCACACGCAATCCCCAAAATTACTCTAAACTTTTTTTTTCCAAAAAAATTGCTTACTCCATTTTTCACAAAAAATTTTTACTCACCGACCAAATTACAAAAAACCAGACTTCAATATTCCAAACTAGACTGAATTTTTTACAAAAAAAAATTCTCACACCGAATACCGACGCGCAAAACATTCCAGAAGAATTGTCTTTCTTCTCTGTTTTTCGTTTACATCAATTCGCATTCATGTAAACGAGAGGCATATAAGAAAAACATTCTTATGGAATGTTTTGCTTTTCACACACTCGATGCGCATTGGTCTGGCTCGCTCGTCATTCTTCTTACCCCCGCGCCACCACACAATGAGGTACAAAACAAAACGTCGCGAGTGCGTTCAGCGCACAATAAACAAACAACTCCGATATCGAAGACAAAAACAGAGGGGAATATAAAATCCAAATATTGAACAATCAATGGAAAGTAAAGACACCAACCGGGGAATATAAAAACACAAAAATTGTGGTAGCGACCGCACAGTCATAACAACCTTCATAGCGCATTGTCCATAAGGTTGTTAATGTACCCATCATACGAATAATTCGACGATAATGCATTAAAAAATGTTGTTTTGGAATAAAGCTATTATCTGGAAACTGTTTTAAATACTATCTTAACAGAATTATCTTGTTTATTATATCAAAAAGAAAAAATACTATATATACATATATTTAAATAGTGTTTAAAACATAAAACTGCCAAAAATAACTATCAAAAAGTAATAATAGTTATAAGTTTCATAAAGAATTAATGTATGTATCATAAATAAATGAAAATAATACCAGTCCAGAAGTGTCCAAAAATCTAGGAAATAAATCCAAGGTAAAAATAGTGGGCCTGCATTTAATTGTTTTCTTCATGCGTAAAAAAAAATCTGGTGTGGAGTTTTTTGGACAAGCTTGTTTGAGCCATTCGATATCGTCACTATAATCGTTAACCTCTTCTTCCTCTTCTGATGATGACTCCTGAGAAATTGGGATATTTTTAGATATCCGCGATGTATTCTTAAGAGACCTGTTGATGGTTTTTAATCTACAACCAAAAAAGCCACCTCTATCCGCGTGGTTGTAGAATATTTCCTTTAATATTGAAAAATTGTATATTTTTTTACCGCTACATCGGTTGTATATTTGTTTCATAAAAATTGATACCACGTTGTAAAAGTGGTATTAGACTTACATATAGTTCTGAATTTTTATTTTCACACAGTTTACTACATATTAGAGCTGTTGCTTGGGCCCACAAAATTTTGTTGTCTGAACTAGGATCAATTAGGTGTACTTCAATTAGGTGAGCAACAATTATGTTGATTAATTTTATTCTTAGGCGTTTTGGTAGTGTATCTGATGTATTATAATGTTCTAAAATTAGGTTTGCTTGCTGGTGCTCTAATAGATATCTTTCTAACTCCTGTAATTGTCCAACTGTTCCATTAATTTTGTCAATAAAAATATTAACAATATAATTTTCATATATAGAAATTCTAGCTTTAGTAGAAATGTGATAACCTTTAGAATTCAGTTATTACTTACCTCTTTCAATACATGTTTTTCTAGTTTTATTCTTTTTGGTAATGATCCGATGAAAGCGTTTTGACGAAAAACAGGAGTTGCTTCATAAAATGTTTCGACACTTTTCGTTTGTATGGCAACGCCTTTATATAATTCTAATGAGAACACGTAAATAAAACATATTACTTTCATTCATTTCACTTAGAGAATTACAGATTACTTTACCATAATTTTGAAAAGGTTTTAAAATAAATGACTTTTCGTAGGTTAATTTCATGTCGTTAATAATTATGTCGAAAACTTCTTAACTTAATTCAATATTCTCGTTCGAAAATAAACATAGATCATAATGTGTTGCAGAGATATTATACTTTAATGCAGCTGCAATATAAAATAGTAAGAATAGTAAACTAATAAGGATAGCCATTTTTACAGAACTATAGAGTAATTAAATTTTAGTCAAAAGTTAAACCAACCTTAAAATGCAGTATAAAAACAGTCAAAATAGAAAACACCATGTTCAACCTTCTTTTAAAAAAGTAAATTAGCGTAAAAAGGTAATGATCACAGTCAGGGGCCCCCTAAAATTATTTTAAGGAATGTACACGCACTGAAAAAAATAATAGGGTGAAGTCTACAAAAAATATAAGTAAATTTAACCTAAAATCGCTGTTGAAATTGAGCCTAAGTAGCGCAAAGTAAATTTCACAAATTTTGAAATGTGAAATTAACTTCATGCTATGTAAGAATATTTTATAATAAAATTATGACGTTGCATGTAATATTTACTTCGCATTTTGTTGGTTCAACTTATTGGATGAAAGAAAACGAAAATATAGAATACGTAAAATGAAAATGTTGAATTAACTTTAATTTAAGTAAAATTTACATTTTGATTAATAAAAAATAAAATCGTGATTTTTTTTGTATGATAACAAAATATTTGTTATCACATCGAGATGAGGTCTCACCGTTTCAAAATCAGTAAGATACAAATTTTGAATCTTTTAATTAAAAGATTCGATATCCTCATCATCAGATCAGATCATGTAGTTATCAAACTGAATCAGATCAGATCATGTAGTTATCAAGTACATGAATTTAAATGATGTTTACATCAACTGACCTAGCGAATTATATTAAAAATGCAATAATAATTGTTAAATATCGTCGATGTAAATTTAACACACCAGTTTGCAACCTTTACCTTGCAAATGTAAATTTTGGTTAAAAATGTATTTTACATTGTCTAAGTAAATTTTACTTGTTAACAATAAGTATAATAATATAATGACAATTTTTTGATATACATGATTTTTTACATATGATTAAGTTCTTTTAACTATTTAAAAGGTTTTGTTTCGTTTTATTTTGACAAATTGTTTTTACATTTCAAAAAATGTTATTTTGACCTAGGCTGAGTAAAGATAACTTATAAAATTTGTACTGAGCATGGGTAAATAATCTAAAATATTATGTTAGTTTTACAATTTTAAATTTACTTAACAGGTTAAGTAAAAATCGCATCGATTATTTTTTTGAGTGCGGCGACGGCAATAATCGAATTATTGTAAGCTAATCTGATGCGAACAGCAAAGACGTCAAAGCAGGGATGGCGGGCAATCACTTCATTGGAGGCTGAGTTCTTTACAGCAATTAAAACACCACCGCCTCTACAACTGGTGTCAAAATCATATCTATCCTTTTGAAACGTGGCCACAGTCCGGTTTTTTGATATGCGTGAATAATTTGTAAATGGGCGGATTATAGCACCAACAGGCCAAATATCTGAATTGTTAAGCAGGTCAAAATCAGCGTCCTTCAAACCAATTTTAACTGAAACGATCGTTAGTGAGCTGTCCGAAACACGGTCTTTAGGTAATAATAGCCTACAATTTACGTCCCCTGGCGAAAATTTTTGAAATTTATCACAGACTTAGCTAACGATCTTGTAACCGGGGTTTTATGCGGGGGTATGTGAGGGCATAATGTCCTCAAAATTGAGATGATTGGATTGGATGGTGGATCCAACCTGGTGAAATGGTGTTATCACACATCATTTGGTGTCCTACACACGGTTGTTTCCAGAGGGTTTCTAGAGGAACATAATCACCCTAACACTCTCGCGTGTAATGATTCAATTTTAATTTTTTTTAAATTGTGTAAGACTTTTTTTTGCTGACTGCAGCTACGTGATTAGTAAGTTAAAATGAAATTAATGAAGTTTTGTTAGCAGAAAGTAAGCCCAGGGCGTGAAACCCTATTGAGCTTACGCCCCTAATGAGGTAGCTAACCCCCCTTATTGATTGGTACCTTTCATGTTAGTCACACTCAACCTTATATTCACAGATATCAGCACCCTCGGACCGAAAGAAGAGAAAAACTATCAATTCTTTTAAAAATATTTTTTTTCTTTTATTTAAAAATTCCAATTAAGTTTTAGTTTAAGATTACAAGCTTTTACTTTTATTTTATCTGCTTTTGAACTTTTTACTTCTTATTGCCTTAAACTGGCTGTTAACTAGAGAGAGCTTGACCGATCCTATTTTAGTTAACTCCTTGCCTGTGACGCTAAACAACAACTGTCTTCTATCAAGAATTTTTTGCGGTATTTATACATATTGACAAGGATCGTGAGCGGAGAGGGGAAAAATATTGAAAACCGAAAATTGCTTACAGTCAATATAATATTCGTATAAACACGCCTCTTTCGCCTCTCGAGTAACATTTATTCCATAAGTCATAAAGTGACCAATCATATCTCAAAAGTATTTCTGTAATTGTATTTATTAATTCAGCATCATTAATTTTATATAAAGTTTGAATTTGAATTTTTATTTTATCTTTTAAATGTTTACTTGATCTTACAGTTTTAATTGATAAGCTGCTTTCACTATCAATGTCATCATCTTCAATCTTGTTATCTTCAATTGTTACATCTTTATTGCTAGTTTTAAACATCTTATCTTTCTTCTTTGTTTTATTTAAGTATGAGTACTTAGTATCAAAGTATTCAAGAGCCATCTTTTTAAATACAGATGTTTTGTGTAAGTTTAATTCATTTCTGATTTTTGATATTGGTTATATCTTTTTGGTTTTATAATCTAACAATAATTTGATCATTTGTTACTGTTAATATACTTTCTACTTCATCTTTTATTGGCTTTTTAAAATTGTTAGGATCTTGTTTAATAACTTTTGACAATATATTATTCTTAATTTTGCCGTCCTTTAGCTCACTGGTTGATCTTATTGCTGATGCCAGAGCAATAGAACCATTTCATTGAGGCAAATGATATCCCATTGGACAGCAAGAAGCATTAAATGTTAATACAGCATCAGCCAATGATATATTATTAGCCTCTGCATAACATCTTACAACATCTGTATAAAAATTGGCTGAGGTTAATGGTGTCAATGATATCTTATTCTCTTTTGCAACTACTGATGCTGCTTCGTTAAAAATGTCAGTTGCAAGCAAATTTGCTCTCTCTACTGTCATCAATGTTGTTGAATCAGGTTCAAGTCCTCTCTGTGATCTCATTGTACATACTGAGAATTGAGACATTTCTTCTAATACTGTTTTACCATCATCTGGATTAATAACTTGTGGTTTAGTAAACACCCATTTTTTGTCTCTACCTTTATCTTTTCTATAGTTAGGACCTATTTCGTATATTACTTGAGAACAAAAATTTAACTTGTAAAAGTAGTTTAACTCCAGAATGTATCAAAGCTGGCTTTATTTTGTTAACTAAAGTGTCACTATCATCGACAGGATAACCTCCGTTACGTTTATTGTTGCCACTATCCTTTTAAATGCACCCCGTAGGCGGCATTAACTCGCTAGCTCAGCGGTAAAGGTTAATTTGCCGTAAGGATGGGGATACAAAGATAGCGGCCTAGATTGCCGCCGGAGGTAACAAAATAAGACGGGTACGGATAGGAGAGAGCATCGGACCCTTAAATAATGAATTGGGCAATCAGCCCATTGCGGGAAAAGTCGGTCAGACGCGTTGTATATAAAAAAAACTATTCTATCATCTCAAAATTTAGAGGCCTCTCGGACCTGAATCATTAAAAAAACACAGAAAAATATTAACTACTTATATGTAGCAGTGGTATGCCACCGTGCTCGCTAGGAAGGGGAAAAGATCCATCTAGTGTCACCAATTTCTCTCCCAGCAAACCCCGTGCCAACCCACTGCTGCTATTTAGTTTGTTAGTGAAAATTCTTACCTTTAAGTCTTCGCCACCAAATCGCGATCAGATAACACCCAGGGATTAAATTAATATACTCTTTGCATATATAAACCAAGAAAAAAAATATTTGTATTTCTGCACTAATTATTACAATATAACTATTCTAATTATTCTTTTATACGTTTAAGTGCACTAATTAGGTTACGTGTAATCACTTAATTCAAATTTACACTCACATTATTCAACGACACCAACCTTTACTAAATTTTTAATATTTTTGGGTTTTTATTCCACCTCACTCTTTTTACCACTCCAAACTCACTACCCCAAAACTCAAAATACTAAAAAAAATCTCGACCAAACGCTGGTCTATCTAAACACTGACTACTTAAAAAACCTCCATACCAAAAAAAAAACTTTTCATTTTTTTGTACCCTCCATAAAAAAAAATAATTAGCAAAATTTTGTGAAATCATCACAAAATGCCCTGGTAATGTACAAAACCAACGTGCCATGAATTTTGCTTATTCGTGGCCACGCGCAAAATTTGAAACCAAAAATATTCATTAAGCAAAATCGATAAATATAATTTCCATCGGTAAATACATAGTTCATTACCTATGTCGTTTACCTCAAGAAAACAAACATTTATCGCAAACAAAGTGATCGAATTACATTTAAGTTCATACCGTAATTTGATCGCCATATCACAGAAATGTGGAAATTTAACATGACGGTGAATTTTGTTAAATATATTTAGAGATGTTAGTCTCGAAAAGGTCATGCTAATATGTAAATATGTAGAAAATTGGGATAGGTTAGCAATAGTAATGGAATTAGATGGCATTCCGTTACAATTTGCGATATATATTTCCCTCGTTTAGTAATCGCTTTGGATCAGACGTCTGATTTATAGGCGATTTCTCCACGGACTAATATCTTATTAGCAGCTTTGAACACAATAAAACGCTTCGCTTCGCTAAATTTAAAATGCCAGCTTGTGGGTGGTCTAATTACTCTAGCGGTCTCTGTTTTCCAATCTCTAACAGGACAGTCAACATCTCCAAGATTTGTGACTGTTGCATGTCTCTCATAAATTTGGATATATTCTTTTGGCTGGATTATACTTTGTTTGTTTCGAATCTGTAATTAAAAAATGTTAACACATTATAATGTTCATAACTGATACTATATTTTCAAACCTCTTTTCCAATTTGGAAAATACGCGATCAGGCGGTATGTAAGAATGACCAGGAACCGGAAATACTAACTCTAATTGGTTGATATTGGCTGATATTGGCTGGCGCTTCTTTCAATAGCCAATAAAAACACATGCCAATCATTATGGACGTTTTATTTTGGCCTCCGCAACCATCGGCAACGATCTTGATGTACCTACTACCACCCCAAAGTTGTATAAATAAATTTTGTCGACTATAATACGCTGCTTGGTCCCTTCGGGAGCACCATATTCGGTAATCAAAAGATATCGTTATTAACCCTTCGATTTCCTCTTTTAATAGACCAAAAAAAGCTTTCGCGCGCCTTTTATGCACCGATAGTTTTACTATCCATGCTTGTTTTTTCTTGATATCGGTCTCGAATTTAATTTGCTCCTTTAACATGATGCACATAGAGCATAAATCTGATGATGGTGTTTTGAACCCAATATTAAAACACTTATTAAAAATGTTTCTAAAGTACGAATTTCTGATATTTACTTCCGGTGATTCTGCTATGAACATTCGATACATTTTGCTTATATTCAGGTCGCTTGGCAAATATTGTCTTTTGGCAATCTTATTTCTACAATAGTGTAGTTCAATTGTTTTAAATTTCCTAATAAAATTTACTATAATATCCTTCTTATGGTTATTTTTGGTTATAACTGGGCCAAGACCAGTCTCTAAATGATTTTTAGCTAGCCTGACAACCCGGTCCTTTTTATTTCTAGTATGCCAAAAAATGCAACATAATTTGCATTTCGTACTTAATAAACCACACTTCTTACAGGATCTGCCATCCCGCAGATTTTATCTGAACCACGCAGAGGCCTCACACGGTTATCTTTTGCCAGCTACAGCTCAGGGAGAAGTTTGGGGCTTGCGTGGCTCCTGGCCTACACTGTGATTACAGAGATTTTATATTTAAACAAAAACTCAAATAATAAAAAAAATTATAACCCGAGTTCCGCCTTAATTGTGTAACATTTGGTACTATTCGATGATAGATTTCAAAGAATGAAATTCTAGAAGATCTAGATAAGTTATATCTAGAAGCACAATATCCAAATGTTAAAGAAATTTCTTTTGGATGTCATCAGGGACTCCTGAGCGGTTGTTGCCGGCTAAGCATCAGTGGAGAATTGGGGGGGTTTTCAGGAGTATGATGACATCACGAGTAACCGCGAAAAGAAAGGGTATGCTGACTACCTACCTCCAAACTAATAAGACAATGAAACACGGCTCCAGTTCATCCCCAACACTATAAAAATTACCACATATTTCTAATAAAAATACTCAAAATTTAGATGTATGTATAGTATACATATAATCATTATTTATTTATTAGAAGCAGAAATAATAAGTTTAAATTCGTTTGTAAATAAAAAAGAATGAAATAATTTGAAAATAACGGATTGATATAAAAATAAGAAAAAAGAAATACTCGTTTGGAAAAAAAATTGAATTAAGTAAAGATTAGCTACGCCTAATTACCTGACCCTTAAATCTAAGATAATATGTGAATAAATTATATAAACTAAAATAAATTTTTAAATGAATAGAAGAATGCATGCATAATAAAAAAAAAGAAAAATGTTATTTTCTTTACCCTCAGCTGGTTTTATGATGTCCGGTTTATTGCTGGGCGTTGAGTGATGACCAATTTGTTCTGTTGATTGATGACGTAAGATTCCACTTTACAAAGTGGCGGCAAAACTTTACCGATATTCCAAATTTAACGGTAGAACGGTAGGTACCTTGCGTATGATCGTAATATGTTACGCCCGCGCAGAAAACATGAGGTTCTTCGTTGTGTGAACCAAAGTGCGGTTAAATAAGTAACCACATATGCGAGCTTTAAATATAACTTGCTTATAACTCACACCAGTTATGATCACTATTGATAATAAAATCAGCTTTATAGTAACGTGGTTTGTTCTTGTGTGGTAGCGGATTTTTTTTTTCTTACACTTATTATCACTATTCGTAATTATCCATATCACCTACGATATCAGTTATCGTCTTTACTCACTAAATATTATGGATATACGCACATAAACTACTCGTTCGTGCACTATTTAGGCAAATGTCGAACGATATAATTGTTAGAAATGTTCAATTTACATATTATACACTGTCGATATATCTCTGTATATTTTCAGCACTTTTATTTTTTATATAATTACAATTTTTATATTATATAGTTACAATTTTGCAACCCACAGAAAGAAAGTTATATAAAGCAATTAATTAATAATTCTAATATTCAAAAATGACTAAATTCAATTTTTTTTTATGTAACAGAATTTATCGTGACTCGAAACTGACTGACTGCTTTTCTATTTTTTCTTCCCTTTTTATAACATTTTTGGACCAACAAAATCAACGTACAATCGTATCATAAATTAATTTATTATTATTCGAATTTTTCTTTACAACGTGCAGTCTGACATCTACCATTTCGAAAGAGAATCATTAGCCCATATAACGATAATAAAGCAATCTGCAATTTGCATTTCCGAACTTATAAAACAGCCATCTATAGTTATGCTTTTGGACCAAGCAAAAAAACAAAAATATCGACATTTTATTTGAATTCAACCGGGTAGTGTTTACAATGCACCATGCGCTTCTAATTGTGACGGAGTGTCGAGTGCGACGTTACAATTGGTCGGCCGGAACTTGACGAACGGAATAGATAATTATACTCGAGAGAGGTGCCTTGGTGCGCGCATTCGATCGAATTCACACAGTATAAAGCACTGGTTTCGAAATAGGATGCGGGCACCAAGGGATCGCAAATACTACACTGACACGGAATGAGAAGCCTCATCTCCCCAAATCGAGAAATTTTAGTTATTCATTCGAAATAAATAAAAATTAAAAAAAATCAAAGCGAAATAAATATACTCAAAATGGAGGAACGAGAAATCAAGAGAAAAATACGACAAACCGGAATTCGAAAAAAGAACGGGACCGCAAAAATGATTGAAACGGGACCAATGTGTACACCGGGCATGCGCACGACCAACGCACGTCGGTGCGAGATTACAAAAAATTTTGGAAAATAAGGAATTTAAAATATTTAAAATTGATAAGCAAAAATAAAAAAATCGTACCTGACCTTCACCAAGGTCACCCAGTAAGGTGTTGGCGGCAGCGTCCTTGTCCACCAAAATGGGTTGCGGTGTCTCGCCGAAAAAATCGCGAATAACCGGTCGGCTACCTCGTTGCCGGATTCTTCCGCCGGTAAACTCCAATAACCATACGGCTGGCCTCAGCTGGCCGCCGGATCCGTTGTAAACGATGCGGCCTCCACTAGCCTCCGGTATCGTTGGGCGTTGGTTCACCTAAAATCGATTGGCCCCCTGTATTTTACCGTTGCGGTATACCCTTGTCGTTGTTGGTGGTCACGCCACCGTAAATGTGGTACACGTTAATTAATACGTTAATCAATAAAACAGATTTCTCTACACTCAGATAATTTCTACTCACGAAACAGTTTTTCTTTTCTTCACACCCAAATTAGGAAAATTTTCTATCACTCAAGTTCTCCTTATATTTATATGAAATGGCCACCAATGTCGAAAATATATATTATTATTTAAATACAATAAAACTCAGATTATTTATGTTCATTATTTTGCTCTACTATCTCCCAAGGCGAATTATGCGATTTTAAACGCGCTTTGTCCACGTCAGGAATCTGCTGTTCTTCTAAGTGAGATATTTATTCAAAAAATCACAAAATACTTTGTGAATACAAATGATTAATTAAACAATAATAATTACCAGTTAAATCTATTGTGAATTTTTCAGTCACAACACTGTTTCACCGTCTTTTTGCGTCGATAAAAAAAATCAACTTTTTTTAAATTTTTTGACACGACCCTGTATTAAACCTGATATAGAAAGAAGAATAATAAATTATTAGTGGTAAAACATTTTAAGCAATACATATTTTTTTATAGATATTTTTAAGTTTTGAAAAATTAATTTCTTAATTTCAGATATACCTTATTTTTAAGCAAAAAACAACAACAACTATTAGTTTCGAGCTATACTGCTCATCATCAGGTTGATTTAAAACTGAATAAAAATTAAACTAAATAAAATTTAATATTAAAATTATGTATGAATATTCTTCTTAATGTAGTCAATGTCATACATTTATTATGTTCAATGTGGTAACAGGCGATATACATACCTACAAAAAAGGTCCTGTAGCAATCTGAGAACACGGTGGCATGTTGTTACAGGATGGCTTCTGCCATTTTCACTAATACCACGCAGAGGCGTCACACGGTGATTTTTGCCGGCTACAACTCAGGGAGAAGTGCTATGGGTCGTACGGTTTGAGGCTTGCTGGTATTCTGGCTTACACCGTGTGCATTAAAAAAAGATAAACGCAAATAATAAAAAAAAAATAATAACCCGACTGTTCCGCAGAAATTCGTCGGCCGGAACTTGAGGAACGAACAACACCAAAAAAAATAATTATAACTGAAAGAGGTGTGCCTTGGTGCGCGCATCCGTCTGAACTCAAACGGCCCAAGCACCGGTTCCGAAATCGGATGCGTGCACCAAGGGACCGCAAGCTACACGCCGACACAGAATGAGAGTCTCCGTTCCCATCATACCCAACCCGAAAAAATTTAGCAATTAATTTAATTCATTTTTTTAATTTTATTCACCGCAAAGGAGATGAATACATAAAACTCCGTAAGGGAACCAAAATCAAATCAAAAAAGAAAAAAATAACCGCAGAAAGTAAAAGGTTTGGGGCGAGACATGCACCCGCTATGCGGCGCTCGATTGCAATCAAAAAAATTCAAAGAAATTAAAATATAATTAAAAATAGAAAAAATTAAATAATAAAAAAAAAATCGTAGCACCTTAACTAAAATACCGTTGCGACCTTGGGTGGTCGTCATGCCACAGGGTCGCCACCCCGAACTGTGGCGGTGCCTTTCATAGATATCAAAAGATTGACAACTGGCCGGGTTTCTACCTGCACGTTGCGGTGCCTTTCACCAAAATTTAAAATAAAATTTACAACTGGCCGGTTGGCCACCTGTAAGTTAAGCGTCCTTCGACTTAAACCCTCAATAAGGACGTTGTCTCACCCCACCGTAAAGTTTAATGGCCTCGATTGGTTACCCGTTAAATGCACGTAGCGAACTTCTATAGGCCACCCTTTATTGTTACGATGCCTCACCCATTACTTGTGGAAACCGTTAGTAATACGGTACCCCGCCGAAAATGCGGTATCGTCGATAATGCGGTACACGTTGAAAAACGTACTCGTTGATTAACCTGCTCCCGTTGATTGTTCGCGGCACCCGTTAATAATAGTCGACGTACCGCCGAAAATTGCGGCACTAAACGAAATCGTATGACTTTGGTGTTCAATTCAACAACCACTTGCACTAAAACACCAACTTCTTTTCACACCCCAGCACCCTACAAATCAGCCAATAAACTTCGATATTTATTATCGCGAATCACTTTTCATGGAAACAAGTTTGCTTTTATTGGAATCACATAGGTGTTACAATTTTATTATTTTATTTTATATACCTAAATCGTTCATCAAAAAAAAATTAAATTACACCAAACTCAATTTTCCTTTAGGGAAAAAATGGCTTCACAAATTTGAACTTTTCATTTTTGAAATCAAATAAAACTAGACTTTATTTTACATCAAAAATTCCAATCCAGACTAACTCAACAAAAAAAAAAAAACTCTCGCACTACATAACGCACGAAAATACACTCTAGAAAAATCTTTTTTCTTCTCTGTCTTTCGTTTGCATCAATTTACATTGATACAAACGAGAAACATATAACAAAAAAAAAAATTTCTTCTAGAGTGTATCGCTTCGCACACACCCGATGAACATTGGTCTCGCTCTCTTCTTTAACCGCCATGACATGAACAAAAATATTTTAGTACAGCAACAGTACCACGTGTTCGTAAACAGGTGGCAGTGCTGTTCGTTACATGTCAGATTTGTCATAGATGTAAAATACTAAGATGGACTGTTATGACCCAATAAAAGTCGTAACAATGTCAGTTAGAATTGTTGAGAAAGGTCGTTCCATCACCGAAGAAAAATTATTATTAGATGCAGAATATGCACTGCTTGATGCATTCGATACTGTGTCAATGCTATCACTCAAGTTAAGGCAGTTTGGTAGATTCTGCAAGAAAATTATAAAAAGTCACTAATAAAAAATTACACATAACATTGTTACAGAAATAATATAACCTTTATCGATTTCTGCTCTAACAGCTTTGCCCGGAATCGAGCTTATGGTTAACGGGGTCATCCTTAAAAATCGAACTAAGCTTGTTTTCGGAATGTTTTTGCGTTTAAAAAAATTAGTATTAAGGTAACTTGATTGTTTCTTGTAATTATAGTTTTTTTTTATTGGTAACTAAATTACACTGGTGGCAAATACGCGTGCAACCGAACGTTTCTTTTCTAAGCAACAATTCGTTTATTGGTGTTTCCGTTGCACTGTAACCCTATAACGCTCGTTTGATTTGAATGCGTCGGTAAATGTGATTATTCATTCATTCACAAATTGTTTTATGATGTTGTTTTGTTTGGATATTATTTTGTCAAGGGTACTAGTTAGTAATAGGTTCACTTTTAATTTAGTTTTATAATTTTGTTTGTTTGCGTATTATATCTTTCGATGCTCGTAACATATTCACCATAAATAAAAGAGATTCGAATAATATTATAGTATTTTATTACAAGCAAAATTGTAAATGTAGTAAGTACAAATTTTATGAATTTTACTGGTCACCGCAACTGATACCATGTCATGTTCCGTATAAAATATGTTGAATACTGTTTTAAGGTATCTTCTTCTAACAAAATATTTTTTGGAATTTGTGATAAAAGTGATATTAAAAATTCCTCAATACTCTCATAATTCTGATATTTAAGGACTAGATTCTTGATCTCAGAAGGAGACCGATGGTGATTTACTTCGAGGTAAATTAATTTTAAAACTACATTCTATCTCGTGTCTCTTTATTTCTTTATACGACACATCATTCCAATTTGTGGTCGAAATTTTATCAAATAAAATCTCTTTAATTTTTTTGCAAGCAACCGCGTGATCAAACTTTGCGTCATCGCTAGTGACATAGTAGTGGTTCATATTTTCGAGAAACGTGCTAAAAGAAATAAATTTTGTTCCATCTAGCTTAGTAAAATCGTCAGATGTAAATTCTTGTATCAATTTCGTCTATGACGTAGCCAGAGTGTCGATTTTGATTGCATTTACATTTTTTATGTTTTGACTAGGCTATGGATTTTGCCCTTGCGCGTGGTCGAATGCTATGCGATGATAACTTCTCCTCTCTAAGTGTTTAGCTGTCCTCAGCGAAGTTTTTAGTAACTTTGGATAATATATGTTTGTTCTTCCTAAATATAAAGAATATAACAATTATTAAAATGCTTAATGCATTGCTGATGAAGTTTTATTTCCTGCATGTTTTTAATCGTTGATTTTGTTAAAAATGGTATGTCCATTGTCTCTTGTGACTTGTTCTAAATTCTCCATTTGCACTTTATTCGATAGCAATGTAAGAATTGACTGAATTGAACATTTATAGTTGAGGGTTCGCAGTACTTCTTGTGTCTGCATATGTAGAAATGAAGTGTGTGCGGTTGGCTGTCCAATCCGTAGCAATACTAGGTGTGGTGAGGGATTGACTAGCACTGTCAATAATTTTATTTCTAATATTCTGAATTATTATTTGATAGCTAGGTAATTGTTTAATTGGTTTACACAGTTTTATGATTTGATCCACTGAATTACAAAAGTGGTATAGTTCATCTTTTTGTCCCCCAAATGCGGGACGATTTTTAGTGATTATTTCGATTTTAAAAGATTCAAGAATGGATGTTTGTTCCTCGACTAATTTATCCATTCTTAATTTTTCTAATTTAATTTGTATGGCAGGTTTAGATTTTCATCTTCGATGAATGACTGTCTAACTTTTCCGAATCGATAGTAAAAAGGTTTTCTCTTGGTTTTGTTTTTATGGTGTTTAGTCCCCTGCACTTGGGTTCAACCAGGTTATCGATATTTTCGACAAATTTTTGGTTATCGACAAATTTTTGTGTCCCCGACAAACAAATTCTTGTTTATACTTTCGATAATTAAATTAAATTCGCAAGTACATAGATTATTCAATATTTTACAAGATTTATTCTTGGGTTCACACAATTTTTCACGACACGAGTTAGTACGAAAGTAGTTAATATGGCTCTCTAGCGTGGGAACCAAATTTTGTGACGTCATAGGTCAACGGTCAAAGGTGAAAGGTCATAGGTCAAAAGTGAAAGGTGAAAGCTGAAAAGTGAAAGGTGAAAGGAGAAAGAGAAATATGAAACGTGACTGGTGAGCAGTGAAATGTTAATTGCTACATCAACAAAAGCTTACTGTCATGTGATCATGTTAACCGGACATACATAAGTGCATTCTATTACTTTGCAATCTGAAAAAGTGTACCGTCATTTTAATTAATTAATTTAATAAAAAAATCACGTATATTATGTATATATAAGCGCACCGCCATACTTTTGTTAATTGTGACTGATGAATAATGATTGATGATCAATTGAATTTTATTAGGTATATTTACATACCGGTATTTTTTGTTGCTAATGATTAATGGTTAATTTAACCGGACAGGTATGCATTCTCTCGCTTTGCATCCTAAAAAAGTGCACCGTCATATAATTTTGTTTATAATGATTGCGGAATAAGCGTGGTTAATTAGGTAAATTTACATTTCGGTTTTTTTTTGTTGCTAATGATTAATGGTTAATTTAACTTAACCGGACATATATGCATTCTATTATCTTGCAATCTGAATAATCGCAATAATTCTTGTTTATAATGACTGCGCAATAAGCGTGATTAATTAGGGAAATTCGCATTTCGCTTTTTGATGCTAATGATTAACGGATAATTTAACGTAACCAGTTATAGGTAAGTAGATGTGGATGCAATATACCGTGGGAACTAGATCAAGATTATAAATTACATAAATATGGGGTACGAACTAGGTCAAGGTCATAAACCACATAAAAGTCATAAAAGCGACAGGTTAATGATCCACAATGGTTTATTTTGAACGGGTAATAGCTTAATTAGGCCATTATATGTAATAAAGGGTGCTTTATACGTTTACTAAATGATACGTTTACTAAAATGGATCAGTGATTTTGCGATGTGCGAATTGTCAGATGAATTATGATTGAAGAATAATTAAACTTAATTAGGTATATTCTACATTTCGGCATTTTGTTGGTGCTAATGATTAATGGTTAATTTAACCTGACAGATATGCATTCTCCTTCTTTGCAATCTGTAAAATGGGACCGAAATAATATATTTTTATTTTGGGGCATAAGAAGTATTATTACGAATTTACAGTTTAAAACACTTAATTAAGTGTAACACAAAAATAAACGTCGACCGCTATTCACATCACCTGGACGAAGGTTTTTTTTGTACGTGGGCTTTACCCTTGCTACCTGAAAAAATTTCGCTTGTTATTGGTAGTTTATTCCCCTCTCTAAGTAGGCTGTCTGTAACTAGAAATATCATTTATTTATTTAACCAGGCCTGATAAAAAATAAAAACAGAAAAATGTGTTTTATAATTTCACTTACCCAGCTCCTGCTTATATGTGCGAACTGTTTTTGTGAGGGGGAATCTATTCCATCCTCGAGAAGGCTCCATCTGTTGCTAATTCTGGTATATATTAATGTTTTGTAGAATTATGGACCGTTGTTTATGTACGGTTACATACGTTTTAGCCATATATATCCGCCGGTCTTGATCGTCAAGACACTTGTATTCACCCCAGACGTAACGACCGGGTGTCTTGTACGAATGCGTTAAAACACATAAACACAATAAAATATAAAAAAAGTTCATATTGAAAATTGAATAACAACTTGTAGTAATACTGCTTTAAAGAAAAATTTCAGTTTAAAATTAAAAGTTAAAACGCAAAATATTTAAAACTAAATTTTGCATATATAACAGTACGAGTTAACACAACCAAATTTTCAACTCAGCGAAACTTAAACCTGTTTTAACTCTGTTCATGGAAACGATATGATGATCTATAGAGAAATATGGAATACAAATGAAAATTTCTTACCTTATTGATATTATTATTATGATGAATACTAATTAAAACATCTTCGAGTTGATCCTGCTCGACAATATTTTTTTCGGTAACGTATTTTTCACTTTAAGTTCAAATCACTCTTTTGGATTTTATTATTTGTTTAAGTTAAAACTTGTTGGATTTGGATTTTGTGTTTCACTTTACTTTGCTTTATACGCGCACAGAAAAAATTTTTTGCTTTATCTTCCGTGTGCTCTTAAAATTATACTGTGTTCTTTTTATTTTTTAAGTTCATAGTTGCACAAATACTTTTTTTTTCGATTTTTAAGCGAAAAGGAAAATTTTTCTTAAATTTGATTAATTTATTCACAGCGGTTATATTAAAAAATTGTTGTCACTAATTTATTAAAAAACTTTTGTATTATTTAATTTTAATTATTATTTTTGCGAAAACTGCGCCACGATAATTAATATTTTAATAATTTTTCGGAAGCGCGGGATATTCTAGTACTCGATGATTTCAAATATTCCTTTAACAATATTTTGCTGTCGTGCTCGGTATATTCCCGAAATTTAATTTTAACGGCAGCCACGAACACTGCTCGTGTTTCTCCGTATGCCAAAAACAATTTTTTTGCTGCTGTGCCACCTCATGAATGGAGCACCAGTACATAAAAACGCGTACATAAAATCAAATTAGATTGAAAAAGCTAGATTTAAGGCGATAAATGATAATGATTAATTTTAATGGCTTGATTTTATTTTCAACTCTATACGCTTAGGCTTTTCGTGTGAAATTGAAGGTCCACTTTTATGCATTACAATATCAATGGATGCCTTCAATTCTGCATGAGATTCCATTAACTGTCTTTCCTCCATCACTGTCTTGATTACATTAACTGTCTTTAGTTCAATAATTTTGGGATATTGATATTAAAATCCCCGATTGATATATTTTTAACTAATGATGAACTATATGTATGAAGAGACGATACGAATGACGAGTAATACATGTATACTATACACTACATTCATTTGTTGTTGTTATTTCGTTTTTCTTTGATATTCTATGATAAAGCGAAATACGTGTGATATGAGTGACGTATATATGCGACCATGCTTTGTATGAGCCGTTTGTTTTTGTTGCTGCGTATAACTGTTCTTTTTGTATTTAAATTTGTTACCGGCTGGCTACTGCCAACCTGCAGATTTCACTTAAGCCACTGCAGAGGCCTCCACGGTGATTTTTGCCGGCTACGTTCTCAGCGGAGAAGTGCGAAGGTCGTGGGGTTTGAGGCATGCAGGGCTCCTGGCTTACACCGTGATTAACAGAAATTTAAATAAAAATAAAACCGCAAATAATAATAAAAATATACCCGGATGTTCCGCCGAAATTCATCGGCCGGAACCTGAGGAACGAACAGCAGATAATCAAAATAATAAATAAATAAAAAAAAAATTATAACGGAATAGGTGTCTTGTTGCGCGCATCCATCCGAATTCAAACGGGGTCGAGCCCTGGTTACAGAATTGGATGCGGGCACCAAGAGACCGCAAACACTAAACCGACACAGAGGGAGTCTCCGCTCCCATCATACCGACCGAAAAATTTAATAGTTCATTTTATTTTTTTTTTTTTTAAAATGAAAACCAAAAGAAAATAACTTCCCACGAGGAGAACGAGAGAAGGAGAGATAGAGAGAGAGAGAGATTAATGCGTACCGAGCGCGCACCCGCTGTGCGGCGCTCGATTACAAAACTTGGAAAATTTATATCCGCAAAATTTTTTTAAAATATATAAAATGAAATCAAAAGAAATTTAAGATATATGTATATAAAATTAAAATGAAAAAAATATGCCAAAAAAATAAATGAAATAAAATCAAATAAAAACAATTGTACCTTAATAATAATTTATTGTTGCGGCCCTGCGCGGCCGTTATTGTTGCGGGGCCTTTCCCCGATAAAAATTGGGTTGCGGCCTTGGTACCGTTGCGTTGCGGCAGACCACCGATAAAAATACAATAGCCGGTTGGCTACCGTAATGTTGCGGGGCCTCTACCCGATACCATACAAATCAAAAAATCAATCATAGCCGGTTGGCTACCGTATCGTTGCGGGGCCTTTCCCCGATACCACTATCAATACAAAATAAACAACTGGCCGGCTGTCCACCTGTTCGTTGCGGCAGACCACCGGTGACCACAAAAAACAATAGCCGGTTGGCTACCGTTACCGATGCGGGGCCCCTCCCCGTTACCAAATCCAAAAGCAAACGAATAACCAGTTGGCACTCGTTAATACGGCTGGCCTCAACTGGCCGCCGGATCCGTTCACTGTTGCCTGACTTGGCAATATCAATCAATGTTGGGCGTCCGTACGCCTTAACCGAAATTAAAACAAGTCCCACGTTGGGCGTTCGTATGCCTTAACCGTAACTTAGACCTTGATCGGCCGCAAACAAAAAAAAGTTGGGCGTTGGCTCGCCTTATCCCGTAGCAACCTCGTTGACCAAGTTGGCGGATCGATGTTTCGTATAAATCCCGGACCGTTGTTTCGTATATTGGATATATTTGCCCGATTATAATTGTTAAATTTCAACAATTTTTGTTTGGTTTAAAAACAACCAAATTAAACTGAGCCGATGTATACAAAATGGCAGTCTGTTTATCACTCGACCCCAAATCTTTTTTACCAAAATTAATTTTTCTCTTAAAAGAACCAAAACCAAATTTATACGTTTATTTTTCCTTTTCTTTATTTTTTTTATAAATGTAAGTAGTCACATAATTTATCTACATTCCCACTCATCCAATCGAATGTTAACAACTCGCTTCTCTCAAAAATCACAAATTTTTTTCTTAACTTGAAAATTTAATCTTGACTTTTATAAAACTCGACAAACTTTTACTTTTCAATTTTCCAAAAAAAACTCTATTTTTATCAAAATTCAAAACTCGACTTGAACAAAAATAATCTGAATCGAGCAAAAATCACAACTTGAATGCAATAAACAAAAAAATTCGAGCGTCGCACAACGACGCGCAAAACATTCCAGAAGAATTGTCTTTCTTCTCTGTTTCTCGTTTACATCAATTCGCATTGATGTAAACGAGAGGCATATAAGAAAAACATTCTTATGGAATGTTTTGCTTGACACACACTCGATACGCATTGTTCTCTCTCTCTCGTCATTCTTCTCACCCGCGCGCCATCACCACGACGTATACAAACATTAAACAACTCCGAAAGAAGCGGGGACACAAACCGAGAGGAATAAAATACAAACAGCACTTGTTACGATCATGTAATCGTAACAAATTTTGTCTTATATTTTATTCGCTGCGTCGGTTTCGCTTACCATGTATTTTTGTTCGTATGGGAAATGTGTGTCAATGTTATGCATGATATCGTTTGGGTTATCGTTGCGATTTAACTTATTGACTTTCTTTTTCTTTGATCTGCGACGATTGAGATTGGTTTTTCGGTGCTTTGAATGCGGGAGGTTGTGAATCTCACAACATACCTTATTACTGGGGGGAAAAATAAAATTTCTGAAGGAGATTTTATTTTTTGAAAGATTGGTTGTTGAATTTTCCATTTGAGTTTAGGTATTGTGAAGAGAGAAAAAAAAATCCTTAATTGCTTTGGTTTAAAAAAAAATAAAAGTTCAATTTGAATGCTGAGCTGTTTTATTATTCTACTATGTACTTAAAAAAAAAAAAAGATTGTCGTTGATTATATATTGATTGAGTTTTTCTTAAAACTAATGAGCTTATTATAAAATTTTAATTGTAATTGAATTTGTTACTGGAATTATATTTATTTTTTTTTTAAACTTCCAGATTTATTGCTTCTAATCTTGTCATCACTTCCTTGTCGCATGTAAGCCATGGGTAGACTGGCTTTCTGTTTAGTTCGAGCCATTTCAACTTCCTATCGCATAACTCGCTTTCTTCTAAGTACGCCTTCCTCTGTACCGGATCGCTGCGGCGGTAGAACTTGATGTGCGGTGGGAGTGAGGATGACTCTTTTTTTATTGGGTTAGATTCCGGCCGAATGTTTCGCGCATACCGTTCCGACCTCTTAGCAGGCGCAACATTGTCTCATGCGCCTCTTTGAACGACATGCGGCCTCCGTTTTCGGGGTTTTTGTTTTTGTTGTTTGTTTTCTTTTCCAATGTTTTTCTGATCTCGTTGATCTTGTCGCCTATCAGTTTTTTGTCTTTTAGGCGGACGCATACCACCTGTATTCGCCTCAATTGTTTTAGCTCCTTGTATATCCTTCTTGTTTTGTCACAGATAATATTTTTATGAGCTTTTGGTACATGAATATGATGAATTAAAAAATAATTTTTAACTTGTAAAATATTACTTGGGTGTTCAGTGAACCGCTTGAACTGTTCGACGCTCCCTGGTTCTTATGTTAACTATGTTTAATATGCACTTGAACAATTGCACTTGTTCAGTCATTCGACTTTCTACAACACTGCGTAGACACTAAAAACACTTCGTAGAGACAGATCATAAAAATGGTACTCTATCACACTGCGCCAGTTATGTTTTAGATATTTAATAAACTTTATTTTTTTAAACTTTTGAATTATCCCAAGTCTTCGTTTATTTAAATTTTAAAATATAACAAATTTATGTAAAAATTTAGGTTTTACTTATTCGAGAGTCAACAGGCGGCCACTATGATGCAGTTAACAATTTGTCCATATGAACATTCGAAACTGATAATTTAAAAGACGAATAATCTTGTATAAACCCATTGGAATTTTTAGGGTTGAATCGATGAATTTAAACTTTACTTATATTTAATTGGTCCCTTAGATACAGCTTCACATTATCCTCACTAACATCAGGATGAAATCTTGAAACTCATGATATCAACATAAAATTTTGAATGCAGCTGGGTATTGAGGTTAATAAAAACGGAGAATTTTAAATTCTTAGCTATTATATTCGGAATAAAAACTCATCTCCTGGTGGCTGTACCATTTTCGAAACAATCTAGATTTGTAGAAAATTAAATTCTAAGAACTTTTCTAGTACGCCACATTTCTCTACGAATGATAAATAAAAAGTTACACGAGAACTATTAATCGAAAATGTACATAACAAATACATGCAAACGCGGCTCCACAGTTTGTAAGCTACTATTTCTAGCAGCACTAAAAATAAAGTCATTTTTCAAATCAAAATTGTTTGTATTTGTTGGATTATCACTAATATTATGAAGACTAGTTATATTATCATTGGACACACTTACGCAAGCAGGTAATTTCGTTGGAGTAGCCAAGCTAAGTTTAACAGAAGATGACAATTCTGGATTAGTACTTTCTAAAAGTACATCAGCATTATCAACGACGTCGACAGAAACAGGAGAGCCCAGGTTAATAATATCCTTATTTTCAGTATCATGAACATCTTTATCCAAGTTTGTCTGACACTTTTCTAAATTACAAAGAGATTTTTCAATATTCATTGAAATTTGTGACAGTTCAACAATTTTACTAGTAAATGTGTTAAACAAGTCACTACATAAATCCATTGCCGTGGCAGTAGTTAATGCACTTAATCGAGATTTTTTCATTTCTTCTATATAAGTATTCTCTTTAGTATCTCTGTAAGCACAGTAGAAATAAAAGGATAAAATAAAGTCAAGTTGACTTGAAGAGTGAACTGAATTCACACCTCTCGGGATATCACGTCGGTACTAAATTATCATCAGGATCTGTTAAATACTGACTGTATGCCAGATACCATAATTTCCCATATTTAGCCATTAGAGATGTATAGGTCATAATGTCCATACTGTGGGTGTAAGGACATGTTGGTTTGTTACCTTCAAGGCGTTTCATAGAGCAAGCGTTCAGCAACAGGTTCTCTCGAAGCAGCTTAGAAAATTGTGAGTCCAATTTGTTGATATTGTTTTCTTTGGTACTCAACAATTGTAATTTACTGGATGGTTGTTTCCACCACGTTAGCATTACAATCCAGAACCAGCAACAAATTCGACTTAGATGTTGTAATAAAACAGCACTTCCAACGTTATAAACAATTTATTTTAACTTTAATTTATTACACGACAACTTAACTTTCCTACGACCGATTAAAAGTTCATTTTTTATTTTAATTTTAATTTACTTTATTAATTTGAGGTGCGCTCTCGTTCACGGTGTTGAGTACCAAATAAAATTCTACTATTTTCCTTATTATTGTGTAGTTTTACTTGTGTTGTTAATAATCTCAATCTATCACGCCGCTCAGTTTAAGGGATTTTGTCGATGCATTATTATTGCATAAATACGCATCTTAAATGTTTGTTGTAGAAGTCATCGTCAATTTTCTCTTTTGCATTTGACCGCTTGATGTGGGTTAACATTAATGTTACTAGGTTATTTTTCACTGCAAACACTTCTTTTAAAAAGACTACCTTTTTAATTTTTATTCTTTATTTTTAAAACATCTTATCTCGTTTACATTTTCCTACTGATTGCCGCTTTTCAACGTGTCTTATAATTATTGTCTTGATAATAATCAAGTACGACAAAATTTCGAATAGTGTACTATACAAAACTTTCTATTACATTACAATATGCAAATTTAATTTTAAATTTTGTAACAAATAAAAAATGGCAACTTTGCCTTAACACGTTTTTATTTTTTTAACAAATTTTGTATAACTTTACACTATCAAGTTAGATAGCTCGACTGGTTCAATTTATTCTTCTTTGAGTAATGTGGTGTTGGCAAGATATCCAAATACTTTTTTACTAAATTAAACAAATTGATTTTATATAGTGCTTGAAGTACATATTATTTTTATTTCTTCAAAGTGGACTGTATGTATTTTTACTTTTTATGTTTTTCAACCGACCGATTTACACACACTGAACTTTTGCGTTACATATATTTTTTCCTTTATTTTTTTTTATTTTGCTATGTTTTATTTTTCGTTCTATTCTTCTTACAAAATTTATTGCGTTCCATGGGTTTTTTTAGAACTAATTGAATTCATAACAAAGTTAATCGCTCGAATGGCGGAAAAAACAAGTTTCTCTTTTCCTTTTTCGTGTTTGTCGCACGCCAGTGATTACACATGGGGTCGCCCCGCAAGCCATAAATCGTGATTACAAATCTATCAACCCAATTAACCGGTACAAATAATCTAACGATCGGGAACGCCACAATGTTATCGTCTTGTTCATTATACAAATATTTTTAAGTATTCTATGCTACTTTTAAATGATGAAAAGGTACAAAATAAGTTCGTGTTCCATGCAGATTATATTTAACGAGATGATACAATTTAAAGTGATTAATTAAAATTTCAATATTAGCAAAATTGTTTTCACATAAAAAACATTTAGCCATCGTTTTAATTATTTAAATTAAATAAAGTTTTAAAATTAGTAAAATCTATCGGGGATTTAAAAAAGAGTATGAAATATTTAGTACAAAAAATAATTTAAAAAAGATATCGAAAGACGCCAAAAAATTATTGAAATGGAGTAAAAATGAATCTCTCACCTATGTTACTATAATTATGGCTGGTTGAAGTTTTTTTTTTTTATTTATTTTTTATACACAAATTATTTCTTTTATTTATTTCTGTTTGAATATCCGATATGTTTTCAGCAAACAATTAAAAAAGAAATCCATCCGTCACTGATCTGATGCTGACTTTCCAAAAAACTCTGTCAACTTTTTTTTCTTTTATTAGATTTAGTTTTATTGTTGTATTAAATAATTGTAGGAACTGCAATATACTGTATTCTAGAAATCAAAATCTAAAAATATGCTTTGTGGGTATTTTGGATTCTCGAGAATCGGGTTAAAAATCTTATATTTTGTTAATCAACAATTCTGAACTAAATTATCCGATTCCCCGGTTTGATAGACGGACATATTAAATATTATGTGCAACCATTTCAGAAATAATTTCTTCTAGACTATGTTACAGGCTGGCTACTGCCAACCTGCAGATTTCACTTAAACACATGCAGAGGCCTCCACGGTGATATTTTGCCGGCTAAGTTCTCAGCGAGAATTGCTAGGGTCGTGGGGTTTGAGGCTTACATGGTTCCTGGCTTACACCGTGAATAAATACAGAAAGTTGGGGGAACGCAAATAATAATAAAACCGATGTTCCGCCGAAACTCGTCGGCCGGAACCTGAGGAACGAACCGAATAATCAAAATAAATTATAAAAATAATAATAATAACGGTAGAGGTGCCTTGGTGCGCGCATCCATTCGAATTCAAACAGGGTTACACCCTGGTTATGAAATTGGATGCGGACACCAAGGGACCGCGATCACTATGCCGACACAGGATGGGAACTCCCCCCCTCATCACACCACACCGAAAAAATTAAGTATTCATTTTATTAAAAAAAACACAGAAAAAGAAACAACTTCCCCCTCCACCCGTACAATGATGAGAGAGAAACGAGAGAGAGAAAGAAACAATGCGCATCGAGCGCACACCCGCTGTGCGGCGCTCGATTACAAAATTTAAATTGGAATATATAATAAAATTTAAATATATATATATAAATATAAAAATCAAAAATTTAAGAAAAATAAAATAACAAAAAAAAATCGTACCTTAAGACTACAACCAAACTGTTGCGGCCTTGCGCGGCCGTCATGCCACAGGTACCACCCTGTACCCGGACCGTTGCGGCTTTATGTGCCGTATACCCTCGATGCGGCCTTGGTGCCGTTGTGGCGACTCCCCTCCTTGCGCTCGAGCGCTTGCCTGGTTGGGCAATATGTACAAGTCAAATATAAAATAGCGGCACCCGTTGAAAATGCGATAGGCGTTAATAAATGAGGCACCGTACACGCCGTAAACTGTGGCTGGGCAATCGAGAATTGTTGAATTATTGCGCGTCCTCACGCCGTTATTCGTGAAACCCGTAGACTAGTAGTGGCCTCACCTGGCCACGAATAACTGTTTGGGCGTTGGCTCACCGAAACAGTAAACTTTAAAGTGGCGACCTTGTAGCCGTCGTGCCACGACGTTGGGCGTCCCTTCCAAAGCAATATATTGGGCGTTAGCAAGCCGAAAAACCGTAAGAAAAATATTTTGTTGGGCGTCCGTCCGCTGAGTATGGACGTCTTCACGCCGTAAATCAATATGACACTTTAAACAAATGTATGGGCTTAGCGTTTTCTCGTTATAAAATGTTACCTCATTAGGCCAATATTGCAGCCGGCCGAAATACCAAAGATAAATTAGCGAGCGGTGGATAACCGCCTGTAAACTGTGGTGACATTCACCCACTCCCCGATTCCGATATTTATGTATCACGATACAGAAAGGTGTTGTTCGCGAATCCACAATTAATCTAAAATATTTGACCGCCTTTATTTGCAGTCGTAACCGTATAGTGCTGCTCTGGCACACCGTTTTTATGTCACTGTTAATTATCAATTAGCTCGAAACTAAACTGTTTATCACTCGACACAAGTACAAAATATCGTTTTTCAAATTTTCTTTATTCATACAATCAAAATAAAACAATTTTTACTTTATTTGTTTTATAATCAAAAATCACAAAATGAATTTTTTTACTCCAAAATCACAAATTGAATTTAATTTAAACAATCAAAAACCAAAAAATACTTATTTTTTTTTTTTTACAAAATCACCAACTCGCCTATCTTTTATATGAATCAAAACTCGAATGACTTACAAAAAAAAATTCGAGCGTCGCACAAACGACGCGCAAAACATTCCAGAACAATTGTCTTTCTTCTCTGTTTCTCGTTTACATCAATTCGCATTGATATAAACGAGAGGCATATAAGAAAAACATTCTTATGGAATGTTTTGCTTTACGCACACACTCGATTCGCATTGCTCTCTCTTTTCCAACATCTTTCTCACCCTCGCGCCACCTTACAAAAGGTACGTACAAAACAACATCCACAAAAGTGGGGACAACAACCAACATTGAGAAAACATAGCAAGTGGAGGCACAAACCCGAGAAAATAACATACAAACAGCGCTTGTTACGATCATGTAATCGTAACACGTTCTCAGCGGAGAAGTGCGAAGGTCGTGGGGTTTGAGGCATGCAGGGCTCCTGGCTTACACCGTGATTAAATACAGAAAGTTGGGGGGGGAACGCAAATAATAATAATACCCGAATTCCGCCGAAACTCGTCGGCCGGAACCTGAGGAACAAACAGCAGATAATCAAATAATAAATAAATAAAAAAAAAAAAAAAATGATAACGGAAGAGGTGCCTTGGTGCGCGCATCCATCCGAATTCAAACGGGGTCAAGCCCTGGTTACGGAATTGGATGCGGGCACCAAGGGACCGCAAACACTAAACCGACACAGAGGGAGTCTCCTCTCCCATCACACCTTAACCGAAAGAACTTTAGTAATTCATTTTATGTTGGAAAGTACACCAATAAAGTAAACCGTAATAACCAGAACACTGACGAACGGGAAACTGTAAACTAGAATTAAAATAATTCCGACACAAGGTTCATCCCCAAAATTTTTATATATTTATTCAAACTCTCTACCCACCGCTCTCAAGGTCCCGCTCCGCACTCAAATCAGAATCATAACAAGGTTTATAGAGAGAAGAAGAAAAAAAAAGAAATAAACACGAAGAATAACGTTCAACACTAATAACGGCCACCTAACCACCGTATTTACACTCCACGCGACCTGAACCACGCGAGACTCCGAAAGGAATCAAATTCGAATCTTATTGGTATAATCGTATTTTGGGAATTCGATTACAATGATTAAAAAAAAATATGAAATTAAAATTTTGAGAACGTAAATATAAAATAAAATTTAACTATAAGTAAAAAAAAAAATATGTTGGTACCTTGACTGATGCGGCCTTGTAGCCGTACTGCCACGAGTGATGCCACACCCTGACCGTTGCGGCACTTCCGCCGGTATAAAATAATTCGGCTACCCGAACGTTGCGGGGCCTTTCCCCGATACCAAAATAAACTACAGCTGGCCTCAACTGGCCGCCAATATACAATAGATCGAACAGCCGGTTGGCTACCCGAACGTTGCTGGGCCTTTCCCCGATACCAGTATAACAAAAATTGAGTAGCCGCGGTGAAAATTTCTGTGCCACACCCGTGAAGAAAACACCGTAGAAATTCGGTAACTGTTGAAAATGCGGTACTCCTCAAACAAAAAATGTGGTACCGAACAAATTGTGACGTTATCTTGTCGTACTGATTAAGCTAGCGGTTGATATCGCAGAATGCGTCCGATTGTAACGCCCCGAAAATGTGTCGCAACTCGTTTACACCAATATACGAACCGCACAAAAATGCTAACGATAACTTAATTTTTCACAACGCAGAGAATTTTCTGCACTTTACACATCAATCTTCACAACAAAAAAAAAATGTGGTAATGTTTATAATATGTATTTATATATCCAAACAAAATTTATTATCAGATTTCTTTATAAACAAAATGTTCTGCTATTATACACAACACTAATGGCCGACCTTTTTTTTTCAACCAAGAACTAGCTTGCACAAAATCCAAAACTCGACTTTTTTTCATTCTCATCCAAAAAAAACTTTTTTCGCATTCCCAATAACACGAATATCTCCTCTTGTTGTCTCCATTTTCCCTTTCATCAGTTTTTTTATAAATTTTCATGGTGCGAGGCACTTTATTGTATATATATATGAGAAAAGGAGACAACAAAAGAAAATAATGTATACCAATACAACAAAAAAACACAAGTTCCATAACGTTGGAAACAGACGGGATTATAGTATTATACCAATTCAAAGTGTACACGGTGGTGTGGTGAGTAATTACGAGGTAAAACCGGAAAAATTAGTTTTAGAATCTCTATTAAAATATAGATGGCAGTGCTATCAGTAAGATACATTAAGTATATGATTTTAACAAAACAATCTTATTTTATGCCCTGTTATGACCCCAATGAGTCGTAACAACCTGTTATACATATAATTATCTAAAGAAGCGCTAATTTTTCAGCTGTTCGCTTTAATCTGGTATTGTCCGAATTTAAATATTCTTTTAAAAATTTCTTATTCTCATGGTCGGCGTAGTTAGGAAATTTTACTCTTACTGAATTTATTATGACAGTTTGGATTTCCACAAAAGCTAGAAAGGGCTTTTTAATGGCTTCTGCACCCCATGAATACAAAACTAGCACGCTATCTAAAATTAATTGTCTGGCCACTGTTCTCGCACATCCGTTTTCATTTGGTCCAAACGTTGATCCTATTTAGATAAAATTTTCGTTATGAAATAAAAGTATTTACTTTAAGTTTGCATGTCAGCATTATAACGAAAAATAATGTAAAAAGTGTTAATTGTCGAAGAATGTTGGAAAATTTAAATATCAGAAAAGCTTACCATTCTCTTTTTAAAATCTGGGTTTGGCTTCAATTTCCATTCGCAATCTTCAAAATCTTTGATTGAGCTGATGAGCATCACCATATCATTAGGTTTATTGTGTAATGGGGATTTTTTCATCTATCAAATCAATTGATGCCCTCAAATCTGCTTGAGTTTTGAGAATTGTTTCTATTTGTTCCGAAAATATTTTAATTAAATAATCTAATTTTTTGTTCAACTCTATAAAATAAAATTGATTATTATTAACATTACTAAGAAAAAAATGTAACACTTATTTTATCTGATAAACGATAATTATGCATTTTTGGTAGCTAACGTTTCATTTGTTTCCAAAACACCGTTACAAAAATACCTAATGGTACCCAGGAAAAGGTGGTTTTAACAGAATCATTAGAAAAAATTACGAACATAAAATATTTTCTGAAATATTATTAGTAAGGTTATAAAAATATACAGTTCCAGAATGGATTTTATTAAACTATTTGAGAACGTTTTTATTACTCAAAATTGTCATCAATGCAATACACTTTCAGAAACACTGGTTACAAAAAAAGTGAAATGGTACTCTTAGTAATGTTTTTTTGGATAGTTAGTTTCATTTTGCTACTTGGGGTGTTAACTTTATTACGGGCGGCTCAGCAGCCGTGACCTCACCCACGGTGATTTTGCCGGCTAATGCTCAGGGTATTGGGTCGTGGGGATTTGGAGGCATGCACGACTGGCCTACACCGTCTTTACAGATAATTTTAAAAGAAAAACCCCAAATTAAAAATAAAATGAAAAAAACCCGGATGTTCCGCCGAAAGTGTCGGACGAAACTTGAGGAACATAGTAAAATGATTATAACCGGGTGTGCCCATTCGACTTGATCTCCCCGATTTAAAAGTATTCAGTCTGCTGACGAATCCCCCCTTTCCCCGAATGACCACGAAGCAGCATTAGAGAGTGGGGACGTCTCCCCAACAGACCAACTCTCTCTTCACCCGGAAATACCTCCAACGAATCTTCCACAATTCAAACTTCGGCAGCTGGAAACCGCTGAAGTGCCACGAGGAGACCGCTGGATTTTACGGTCGCCCCCGAATGGACGACACATTCTCTGGACTCACTACTCCGACCCAGTGGATGTCCTGCCAAGGAGATGAAGGGGAGTGGCAAGCCCAGGCTGTATAGATGGAACCGACACAGAATGGAGTCTCCCCTCCCACCATACCCATCCGACACAAACTTTATTAATTCATTTTATTATTTTAGTTTTTTTTACAAAAAGAAAAGAGAAAAAAAATCACAAAAAGAGAATCCCCAATCCGGGAATTAAGCCAACAGGAAAGGTTCCAATGGTCCGAAGCGAGGAAAACAGAAAAAATAACAACGAAATAATAAAAAGGAAATGGGGCCGCAGAAAATGAGCGAAACGAGACCAATGTGCGACAGGTCGCGTGCACGACCACCGTAAGATGATGCTCGATTACACAATTTATATATTTTTTTAACCACAAAAAAAGAAAAAAAATTGAAAATTGTGAAAAAAAATAATTTAAATATTTAGAAAAGTTGAGGAAAGTAAAATAAAAAAACTTAAATTAAAAAAAAATAACATAAAAAAAAATTTACCTTGACCGTCACCCGGTTGGGTTGCTTCCCTGTCTGTTGCGGCCATATGACCATATACCTTTGGCGTCTTTCCGCCGTGAACCGTATAATTGAGTGGTCTCACCTGGCCACCCGTCAACAATTTTGGTTGGGCGTTGTTTCTCCACCACCGCTAAACGACCTTGATAGGCCACCAAAACGTTGCGGGGCCTCTCCCTGTATGTATATTTTTCCTTTGTCGACGTCTTTCCGCCGTTAATAAAATTTAGCCTTACCAGACCGAATCCATCGCTGCGGCCCAACCGTCGGTATATATCTGATGAATGGCCTCGACTGGCCACTCGTAAAATTTTTACCACAGCGTTGAGCGTATGAGGCACGGTAATAAACAAAAAAAAATTTTCTTTTTGGTGCCGTAACAAAAGAAATGTTTGCAATCGATAATAAATGCGGAGCCCGCTAACTAAGGTGGCACCTGTTAGACACACTATACTGTTGGCAACAGTAGTATCCTTTGTTAGATGGAAATAGGTACCCGTTCAATGCGGCGAGCCTCAATTGGTCGCGCGTAACCGTTGATAACTGTGTTACGCCTATTCTCAATATAAATGGCGGCACCCCGTTGATATGTGGCGTACCGTTCAAAATGCTGTACTCCGTCGAAAACGAAGATGCAATGTAAAAATAACTCAATTTGTTTGAGACACTTTTCCCAACTTAGGTTTTTAAAGAGAAAAATTAAACAACTTTATACCGTTCTTAACATTTGGTACAGATCACGTTTATTAAACTTCTCACTTTTCAAGCTGGGATACAATTTTTTTTTACAGCTAGGAGGTTCTCTAGATAATTACACAATTTTTTTTTTTTTTTTTAATTACGTAAAATTATTACGCTTATACAAAATTTTTTTAAAAATTAATAATACTCATGCAAAGGTATTTACGAACTGAAAACTAAACGTTTTGTCTCATATCCAAAGTATTATCGATCATTTTTCTTGGAATCGCATCTTTTTTTCCTAATATGCATAAAACTGAAAAATATATTTCACAATTTTCGATCGCCCAAGCCATGGGTCATTAAACGAAATTTATTTCGAGTCGGCGAAAACGTATTTCACGCATAATGTATTTTGAATATCGAAGCGGTATCTGTATTGCTTTTTTGTTGTTGCACTTGTATTTTCTTTGATCTATGACGATCGAGATTGCTTTTCGGTACTTTGAATGCGGGAGGTTGTGAATATCAAAACATATCCTTTCGCGGAGGGAAAAAATAAAATTCCTAAAGGGGATTTTTTTGATTTTGTTTATATGACATTGTCAAAAGGAGTTTACTTTTGCTCTTTTTTTTTCTGGAAAAGTTAGAATTCTGGATAAATTTTAATTACTTTTAAGATCGTAAACTAGTGTAAGAACTACGTGAATGTATTTGAATGCATATTTTTCCCTTTTTTTTTTAAACTTACATTTAAATATTATTTTATGTTTTAATTATGTCTAAAATTATATTATTCTCTTAAAATTATAACATTTTTTTTTATGTTTTAATTATACCTAAAAGTATTGTTTTGAAAAAAAATTTAATTTTTAGTTGCTAAGAAAGTTATAATAATTTGATTTCATTACTGCTATTTGTTCGTTTACTACCTTGAATATGTGATCCTCGTTGTTATGCAGATTTTGTAGATTGTTGTATATCTTTCTTGAATCTTCTTCGTCCTTTGTTCCGAAAATATGTTTTGATATCGTCCCTATACTATTTGCTAATATTGCTCTTCTTGTTCTCCCTGCTGCATGGTCTATTACCACATTGTGCTTTCTAAGTCTTCGATATGTATTCTGATTTCGTCCAAAAAATGTGTGCGACACTTTGATAGTTACAATGAAAAAGTTTCTGTTTCTTCAGTTGCCTAGCCACATAGGATAAACCCGACGTCATTTTATCAAGGTGCTCATTGATGTATAATGGTGAAGTGGGACACATATCATTGATTAACTTAATATTGTGATAACCTCTTTATAAAATCAGGGTAATGCTTAAAATATTCATCTTTTTTTATGTAGTTTAGAAATGCACTCAACGATGGGTGCACTTTTTTGGATCATCACTATCCTTCATACGAAAACAGTTGTCAATGGCATCCATATACACATTTTTTACTCCTAGTTTCTCAGCAATATTATTTATAAATGTAAAATCCTGGATATGGGTATCATTAGAAATGCCTCGTAGAACCAAATTTTGTTTTGTTAAGTCGCGACCAAATTTGCGGTTGTGTCTCTCCAGAAATGAAATTCTATTCGAAAATTCGATGATAGTATTGGATGGGGAACTAATTGCATCTTCAATCTTATTATCTATCAACTTAGCAATATCCTGCATAAATTAGCTAGTATGTCGTTAATTTCAGCTATCGGATACCTATCCGAGATGGTAACCGATTCCGAGTTGAGTTTGCGGTAGTCAATGATCACTTTCTATTTTTTCCCCCCGACGCGTATTCTTTTTTTTCTTGGTATACCCCAAGTTGGTGAGCTGTGGGAAGAATTTGATGGTCTAATAATTCCATCACCTAACAGTTGATCTTCTACAACTTCTTTTCGGTGCTTTAGTGGTACGAATTTCCCCTTTTACCGTTGTTGCGTATGTAAGTTTTTCTTCTGGGGAGAAAAGAGGTGTGAACGCGAACCTATTATGCTATCCAGTTCTTTTCTCTGGTTAGCACTGAGTTGGGCCACTCTAAGTGTTATGTTATTTACCGAATCGGATGTGTTATTTGAGATCCTGGGTTACGCTGAAATTAGTTTATTCACACTTCTACAGATAACAACTTCCCACTTATTCAGATACTTTTAATCAGAAAATAGTTAAGTTTAATTCAAACGTGTTGCAGAATCGTAAGCATATGTAGGTTCTCAGTAAGATGAATCGAAAAAAAAGTTGCCGTAGAATCCGAATCTGCAATTAGGGGTTCCTATTTTAATTTCAAAGTTAGTGGTACTAATTTTAGCCCTAATGTTTTGGGGGTGTGGCGCGTGATAACTCACATGTAAATTACACCTTTGACAACCTAAATACAGACAACGTTTTATTTATATGTAATAATTTTTACTGTCAGGGTCTGTCTCACAATTTTCACATTTCCTCTTTGTTTTTTTTATATTGCGCCGCGAGAAATTTTGATTAGGGTTGCCAAGTATCATATTTTTAGTTTTTCCGCTGAACAACGATGTAAGGGTTGATAAATATTTTCACTAAACCATCAACTTTTGATAACTGCTTGGAACACTGCAAATCGTGAAACGAGTGTCTTTTAAAATACAAAGACATGCTTCTTAACACACTTTTTTGATCATGTTATATTTTATACACCAAGACAAATAATTTGGTGAATATAAATGATTAAATCTATGTTACCACAGAAAAACGTTACTTAGTGTGTTACAATATAGATGGCATTTTATAAAAAACCTGCGTTGCAAATTCATTGTCACGTTCACAAACAATAAATTCATCCCATTCCAATAAACAAAAGAAACAAAATTCATTCCTCGAAATGGTCACAAAATCGCATAGAAATTAAAATAGAAGATTACCATTTTATTTATAACAAATTATAAAACAGTATTAAATGCAACCCTCACTCCCTCTTCCTTTTTTAATATAATTTAAACATTTTTTTTATCCTATATATGTATGGACGGTTTCACAAAATATTTAACTTCTGATTCACCAGTTAAACTTAAACTTGGCAGTTAAACAATTTTGTGAAACCGATCATTAGTTTTAACTTTTGTAAGTACGCTCGCGCCATGTTGCCAATTTTAAACCAATATATGTACTAATATAATCTCATAAGACTGAGATCACATTTCCTTAATTACATGTATATTTAAAAAAAAACTTCCAAAATTTTTGGATCTCTCAAAAAAAAAATTGTGATATTTCGGATTAATAAAAATATATTTGTTTACCAAAGATTTCGGATTAATATAACAGAAAATTGGCAATGTTGTGTCTGAAAAAATTTATTATGTTTTACCTTTTTCCTTTTACCCTATTTCTAGTCTCTTTTAAGTTAAATAAACAAAAAAAATCTCGATTAATTTCGAATTATATAGATTTTAGGTTGCTTTTTAGTCAATAATTTATAAAGAAAACAAAAATTAATTTTATTTAAATTAAAAAAAAAAAAACTATTTCGCCATATTCTTAATACATAAATTAAAAATGTGATTATGTAATAAGATATTAAATAATTATCATATTTTAAATACACTCAATGTGCCTGTAAACACGAGTCAACACGCTCCACACTAAAAATGCATGTGTAGTGTTGACTCGTGTAAACTCTCACAGTCCGATTAGATACGAATTGCTATACGAATATAAATTTTATCTCACAGTCACCACACACAATGATAATTATTTTACAATATGGCGAAACACTCCTTAAAAATAACTGTTTCGTGTTGTTAAAATGTTGCGCATATTTTTTAAGGATACATTGTAAATTAATTTTATGATTAATAAATTTATTTTAAAACTTAATAAAAAAATAATATATTTTTTCAAAAATAATTCGAATTAATTAAAATTAATGATAAACTATATTGTATTTTCTTCCGCGAGTTTTCTGTTTTTATTCGTTTTGTCTTTTAGAAAATAATTATTGTTTTTATTTTATTTAATTATGTAATGATAGTTAATAAGCGAGAAGAAAATGGAGAAAGTTTTTACAACAACAAAAAATTAAAAGTAACAAAATACAATTGAAAATTTAAAATGAAAATTGTTTATTAATATTTTGTTTTATTTAATTCCAAGGATGCCCATTTAACTTCTTCTGCTTCTGCACATAACGGTTTACCTACACAACACCCTCGGGCGATTATCATAAAAGAAAAAAACAAAAGTTAAGCCACCTAGAAACAACTGTAGAACCAGGCCTAATCTTATGCAACCACGTTAACTCTGACCAAGAACAATAATTCAATTTGAACAACAATCCAATTTCTCTTTGGGCAGAGAAAATCATAATATGGCAAACAGCGTTCAAATGAAATTCAATTCCTCATGGTCCGTCACGCCAGCCGGAACCATATCAGCCGAAACCAACAAACTATTGTACAAGGAGCACGATGCATATTGCATCATTGTGCACAATATGAATTTCCAGCCGAAGCCTTATAAACTCAGGTGTTGAGTTTAAAGCCATCCGAAACCCTCTATAAAGCCATCCGAAACCCTCTACAGCCAAACTAACTATGATACAAGAAGCACAATGGATTGTGCACTATACGATTTTTCAGCCGGAACCTTATAATTCCAACCAAAATCTGATAAAGGCCGGAACTTTATAAAACGAGCCGGAGCCACACCCTCTACAGCCAAACCAACTATGGCACAAGAACCACAATGTATTGCATCATCACAATGATAAACAATACATTGTGCACTATATAATTCCAGTTGGAATCTCATAAATTCAGCCGGAACCAGTAAGAATTTGCACAACGAGCACAATCCACCTAAATGGTTGTGAAACATATAAACTTCCAACCTTATTATGCCAGCCGAAACCTTATAAATCCAGCCGGAATCCTATATATCTAGCCGGAACCATGTCAGCTGAAACCAAACCTACTGTGGCATGAGTTATCTCCGAGTATGTGATTTTTCAGCCGGAATGATATAATGCCATGCAGAACCATAAAAATCCAGACGAAAAAAAACTTTTACAAAAATTATTTTGGCGCTTGCACAATTGTCGCAGTGCAATTTGGATTATAGTGCAACATATGTGTCCGTCACGCCAGCCGGAACCATATCAGCCGGAACCAAACAACGATTGCGCAAGTAGCGCGATGCATTGTGCGTCATTGTGCACTAAATGCTTTTTCAGTCGGAACCTTATAATTCCAGCCGGATCCTGATAAAGACATTCAGAACCCTACAACAGCAAAATCAAGCAGGGTAGCACAGTGCATTGAGTATCATTGTGCACTATATAATTTTTCAGCCGGAACATTACAAATCCAGAAATATACGATTTTTCGAGAAAAAACCATACAATTTCAGCCGGAACCATACCTTCTACAGCTGAACTAACTATAACACAAGTAGCACGATGCATTGTGCACAATATAATTTTTCAAACGGAACCTTATAATTCTAGCCAAAACCTGATAAAGGGAGGCAGAACCCTACAACAGACAAACCATCTAGTACCGTAGAGCACGATGCATTGTGCATTATATAATTTTTCAGCCGGAACCTTACTAATCTAGAAATATACGATTTTTCGGAAATGAACCTTACAATTTCAGCCGGAACCGTACCCTATACAGCCGAACTAAGTATGGCACAAGTAGCACGATGCATTGTGCATCATTGTGCACTATATAATTTTTCAGCCGGAACCTTATAAATCCAGCACTATATGATTTTTCAGTGAAACCTTAGATTTCCAGCCGGAAACGATGGTATAGTAATATACAGTCAAACTAACTGCATCAATAGTAGCACAATGGATTGTGCATCATTGTGCACTAAATGCTTTTTCAGCCGGAATCTTATAATTCCAGCCGGAACATGATAAAGCCATCTAGAACCCTACAACAGAAAAATCAACTATGTCACAAGTAGCACAATCCATCGTGCACTATATTTTTTCATCGAAAGTCTTACAAATCCAGAAATATAAGATTTTTCGGGGAAAAATCTTACAATTTCAGCCGGAACCATACCCTCTACAGCCACACTAACTATAGCACAAGTAGCACGATACATTGTGAATCATTGTGCACCATATAATTTTTCAGCTGGAACCATATAATTCCTCCTAAAACCTGATAAAGCCAGTCACTACCATATATCAGCCAAACCAACTATCGCACAAAAAGCACTATGCATTGTGCATCATTATGCACTATATATTTTTTTAGCCGGAACCTTATAAATCCAGCGATATTCGATTTTTCGGGGAAAAAACCTTACAATTTCAGCCAAAACCTATTGTCAAACTAACTATAGGATAAATAGCACAATGTATTGTGTATTATTGTGCACCAAATAATTTTTCATCCGGAACCTTATAATTCCTGCCGGAACCTGATAAAGCCAGCTGGAACCATACCATTGACAAACCAACTATGGCTCAAGTAGCACAATGCATTGTGCATCATTGTGCACTATATACTTTTTCAACCGGAACCTTACAAATCCTGAAATATACGATTTTTTGGGGGGAAAACCTTACAATTTCAGCCGGAACAATACCCTCTACAGCTGAACTAACTACAGCACAAGTATCACGATGCATTCAGCATCATTGTGCACTAAATTCTTTTTCAGTCGGAACCTTATAATTCCAGCCAGAACCAGATAAAGTCAGCCAGAACCCTGCAACAGTCAAACCATCTATGACATTAGTAGCACGATGCATTGTGCATCATTGGGCACTATATAATTTTTCAGCCAGAACCTCATAAATCGAGAAATATACGGTTTTCGGGGAAAAAATCCTTACAAATTCAGCCGGAACCATACCCTCTACAGCCAAACTAACTATGGCACAAGTAGTATGATGCATTGTACAATATTGTGCACAATATAATTTTTCAACCAGAACCTTATAATTCCTCTCAGAACCTGATAAAGCCAGCCAGAACCATACTACAGCCAAACCAACTATATCACAAGTTGCACGATGTATTGTGCATCATTGTACACTATATAATTTTTCGACCGGAACCTTATAAATCCAGTAATATACAATTTTTCAGGGGAAAAACATTACAATTTCAGCCGGGAAAAAATCCTTACAAATTCAGCCGGAACCATACCCTCTATAGCCTTACTAACTATGACACCAGTAGCACGATGCATTGTGCACAATATAATTTTTCAAACGGAACCTTGTAATTTCGGCCAGAATCTGATAAAGCTAGACAAAACCATATTATTGACAAACCAACTACGGCACAAGTAGTACGTTGCATTGTGCATCATTGTGCACTATGTAATTTTAAAACCGGAACCTTGAAAAATCAGCAATATAAGATTTTTCGGGAAAGAATGTAACAACCTTTAACATTCAATTGAGATACTAACTGTTGCTAACAGATTTATTGCTTGTAGCGTACCTTGGTGCGGTCGACATATTTCCGGCTATGACTCGTCGGTACGGTGTGGGTGGTCCAAGGCTACAAGCAATCGAGAGTTAACCGCTTTTCTTAATACTAACTTTACTCTTAATTGAAAGTTACAGTCACATAACATGCTAGTCAACCCACCAATTTTAATTTCATTCCCTATTCTTTCTTAATTCAAAGACTCATGATTATGAACAAATTTTGGTTAAACACGGTAAAAAAAAAATAAACATAACGGTTTACAAAACCAAATAGAAATTTAAAAGAAAAGATACAATGTACCAATCTAGAATAATATTAAAAAAAAAAAATGAATAACTTGCCAAAATTCCAAAGTATAAAGGAAATGATCACAATATACCGCTGCTTCCTTGTTCTGCCACACCGCTCCACCGCAAACCGCAATCACTCGTGCACCCCAGATTTCCGTTTTCAAATGTCGTAACACCACAACATAAAATCATATATGCGTTCGAATTGATTAACGCTTTTTACAAGTTGTTAACACCATCAACCACAACAGAAAATCGAATGGGCGAATATTTATTAGCCTTACTGTTGATGTTGTGATCCAAATTTCATTCACAAAATTTTTATTTAATTTTTTTTTTTTTATTTAACAATGGTATGTTTAGATTTATGATAGGCTTATGTTTCACTTATTATTTTAATTTGTTAATTATGTTTGCTATTATTGATGCGTTACACTTAATTGAACGTACTTTATAATATCGGCACTTTAAACCACAGCAACTAGCAACCAACCACATTCCATTCAATGCAACCACAATCCCTGACAGGGTAACAAATAACAACGCCGCATTTATATTTTAATTTTTTTTTTTTCACAAATTCATATAATTTATAATTTTATTCAATAATTTCGGTTAGTTTTTGTTTATTATTACAATTTAATTTTATTTTTTTCCATTATAATTGAATATACAATATCACTTCATATTGGTACCTTTAATTATTTAAATTCACTTACTACCAATATGTTTTTTTTTTCCTTCCGTGTTATAAAATCATTTCGAGGTGATAAAAATTATTTTAACAATTTCATGTCTTTCGTATTTGCTATTTTATTATTTATTTTTTTATATTATATTTTTATATGCTTTTATTTATATATATGCTTTTTAATGGAATTAGTTACCGAACTTAATAAAAAAACTTTTACAAAAACAAAACCTGTTGTGTCCCATGTCACAAACGTACCTCGAGTACGAGCACAACTTTTATTTTATACTCAGTTAATATTTAATTTAATATCAGGTGTTTTGTTTTGAAAAACCAAATCTTGACTGTCTTTCACCTTCCCACCAACCCATCAAGAAAACTTTATATTTTATCAACCGGTACCAAAATCGAACGATCGTTTTACTACCACCAAACAAAGTCGCGCCAAAATTTTGTTTTGTTATTGCACGTTTAATTATAAAAATGTTAACCCTAAATTGCAACAGTGTGAAATAACCATTTGACTGTCGTTGCAAGAACCTTACAAATTCAACCGGAATCATACCCTCTACAGCCAAACTAACTATGGCACAAATAGCACGATGCATTGTGCATCATTGTGCACTATATAAATTATCAGCCGGAACCTTATAAGTCCTGCACTACACGATTTTTCGGTAGATAATGTATATACAGCCAAACTAACTATCAAACAAGAAGCACAATGGATTTTGCATAAAATTTCAAGTATAAAATTTCAAGTGGAATTATTTGGACAGATTATAATTCCTGATCCGCTAAAAGTGTTTATTAAATAAAAAGTTTAAATAACATTTAAAAAAGTCCGGAAATAACAGTTTATTTTCTAATAATTTATTAATAATATGTTATAACATATTTCATCGTTTAGAGAAGAACTTTGTTTGATTTGGGTTCTTGTACATAGAAAAACATGTAGGCAAGCATTTTTCGTGAAGTGTTGGTGTTGCTCTCGACCTTTTGCAAATCGTCGTATGTTTTCCATATGCCACCGTTTCTAAGTGCATGTGCAGTGACATGCTCATTTACACTGTCATACTCAATTACTCCGCGCAAATTGAACAAATTACCTCCTAAATTCAGCGATTTGGTTATGTGCTTATAGCCACCTTTTGCTGTTTTTCTAGTGGTTCTAACGGCTCGACCTCCAACGTTACTACGCTATATATACTTTATTTAGATTATGTAAGTTTCCAAAGCTACAGTACGATTCCCGAATATTTATATTTATTGAGTTGCTCACATTTCTCAAATCCAGTTTATTAACTTCTATTGAAAGGAATGGCAAATTTTCTTTCGATCTAGTTCCACATTTATCACAAATTCTTTCAATATTGACACTGAAAGTAACATCATCGTTGAAAATGCATAGGTCTAAAAATCCTGGCAAAAAATCCTCCAATTGATGATTTGCAATCAATGAAAGTGGTCCGTTCGTTTGAGCTATAGTTGCCCGATTTTATAAAACGTTTTTATAAAAGGTTGTGCCGTAGTTGGTTTGGCTATAATATGGTTGCGGCTGAAATTGTAATTGAAATTGAAATATATACCAATATACAGAACAATCACAATAACACCATTACAATTGCAAAAACCAAAGTAAAATATATAATAAAATTCGTGAATGCGAAAAGTTAGTTGTTAAAATAGAATATAGATGGAAATGTGAAAGAATCAAATTTCGTACGCTATGCAGTAATTCGGTAGTAGTACAACTACATGGTATGTTCTATATATATAGACAATATTCCAATGTAATAATACAACATCAGTCGTCGCGACCTGATGAGAAGACTGATTTTTCAAATCAATAGTCTCATTTGTTCGAAACTGATTGTTGTGATTCTTACACATTAGCCATCTATAAGTCAAAAATTGAAATTGTAATGTTTTCACTGAAAAATTGTATATTACTGGATTTATAAGGTTCCGGCTGAAAAATTAGATTGTGCACAATGATACACAATGCATCGTGCAACTTGTGCCGTAGTTGGTTTGGCTGTAGTATGGTTATGGCTGGCTTTATCAGGTTCTGGGAGGAATTATACGGTTCCGGCTTAAACCAGAACCCTATAACAGCCAAACCAACTATGACACAAGTAGAATGATTCATTGTGCATCATTGTGTTAATATAATGTTTCATCCGGAACCTTACAAATCCATCATTATATGTTTTTTCGATAGAAACCTAAAAATTCCAGCCGGAACCATACCCCCTAACAGCAAAACTAACTAAGGCACGAGTAACATAATGGATTGTGTATCTTTGTGCACTATATGCCTTTTCAACCGAAACCTTATAATTCCCGCCAAAACATGATAAAGCCAGCTAAAACCACACTACAGCCAAACCAACTATGACACAAGTAGCACGATGTATTGTGCATCATTATGCACTATAATTTTACAGGCGGAACCTTCTAAATACAGCAATATGATTTTTCGGGAGGAATTTTAAAATTCCAGCCGGAACCGATGGTATGGTTGTATACAACCAAAGTAACTATGCTACAAAGAAGCACAATAGATTATGCATCATTGTGCACTATATATGCTTTTTCAGCTGAAACCTTATAAATCCATTCGAAACCTAATAAAGCCAGCAGGAGCCATACTACAGCCAAACCAACTATGGCATATGATGCACGTTGTATTATGCATCATTGTGAACTAATTGTTTTTTTACCTGGAACCTCATAATTCCAGCCAGCCGGAGCCATGCCCTTGACAGCCAAATTAACTATGACACAAATAGAATATGGACAGTGCGTCATGGTGCACTGCATGCTTTTTTAGTCGGAACTTTATAATCCCAGCCAAAATATGATAAAGCCAGCCAGAACAATACTACAGCTAATCAAACTATGAGACAAGCAGCACGATACAGTGTGCATCATTGGGCGCTATATACTTTTTTAGCCACATAACCTAATAAATGCAACACTATTTGATTTTTCGGCAGAAAGCTTATAATTAATTCCAGCCGGAACCATGGCCTGCACATCATTGTGCACTATATGACTTTTCAGCAGTAACCTTATAACTCCGGCCTAAAACTGATAAAGCCAGCCAGAACCATACTAAGGCCAAACCAGCTATGGCACAAGAAGCACAATATATTATGCACTGTATGATTTTTTGCCGGAACCTTATAGTTCCAGCCGGAGAATCACAATCGTATTGTGTATCATTCATAATATGACTTCGATGGAATCTGAATAATTCCAGCCGGAACCATACTCTCTACAGGCAAACTAACTATGAAACAAGTAGCACAATGGATTGTGCACTATATGTTTTTCAGCGGGAACCTTATAATTCCAGCCAACGCGCCAGCATTCAACAGACATAAATGAACTAGATTTGGAAAATATGAGCAACTGACTGAATAAACATAAATATTCGGAAATCTTACTGTAGCTGTGACAACTTCCAATATTAATGTAAATAAAGTATTTAATAGTGTAACAACATTGGAGGGTGAGCAGTTAGAACCATTGGAAAAACAGCAACAAGTTTCTTTAGGTGACACAAATAAATTGTTTAATTTTCTCGGTGCAATTGAGTACGGTAGTTTACATAAACGGTGGCATATGGAAAACTTACGACGATTTACAAAAAGCCGAACCAACACTTCATGAAAAATGCATGCCTACATGTTGTTCTTTTTTACAAGAACCCAAACCAGACATAGAAGATTTATCTGCAAATAACATTTCTTCTGTGCTTTTTTAGGTATATGTTTAAAGTTTTTAATTAATTAACACTTTTAGCGGACCAGGAATTATAATTTGCTCAAATAATCCCAGTTGAAATTTTAGCTAGTTCACAATGATCATCAGCCATGCTTATTGTTTATAGCTCCGAATGGTTCACACGCTTGACATTGTAGTGCATAACGTTTTCATCGTTCCGGAAACCTCATATGTGGCACTATCATCCAAATTGTAATGAGACCATTGTGCAAGCGTCAAAATAATTTTTGTAAACAATTTGTTTCGGCCGGATTTTTATAGTTCTGGATGACATTATATGGTTCTGGCTGAAAAAACAATTAGTGCACAATACATCGTTCTTCTTATGCCATAGTTTGTTTGGCTTTATAAGGTTTAGACTGGAATCATAAGGTTCCGGAAAAATCATATAATGCAAAATGATGCACAACCCATTGTGTTATTGAGCCATAGTTAGTTTGGCTGTATATAACCGTATATAATCATATCATCGGTTCATGTAGTGCTGCATTTGTAAGGCTCCGCGACGAGCACATATAAACAATATAAGTAATGTTTAGTATGCAGCAAATTATACAAAATTTTGGTACTCAAATTTATTAAAGAAACAAACCAATTGCATATATTTTAGGGGCATTTCAATATCGAAACTAAAAATATATTTGTTTTCTCAGTAACATATAGGCTTCAATTTTCAACTCGTTCTAGATGTATCTTGCAGTGTTAACCGTCTAAATAAATTTGCTTAATTTCGTTACCAGCACAACCGGTTCAACCATCAAATGGACATTAAACATAACATTTACCGACATGGTCATATTAAACTGGGGCGGAATCATGAACACCGCACGGACATTTTAGACGAATTTTATATGAAAAACGACAATAATTTTACCGGTTTTGTTCCATTATTTCCCAAAGAAATACAAATAGTAAGCCAAAAAAATTCAAATTTATTCGTCAGCTTTTTAGTAATCGAACGAATCTATAAGGTTTTTAAAACAAATGGATTGCAGACATACCAAGTACATTGCAGTGACGAATAACACTGATTTAATAAAGGCAGCGCAAAAATCACTATAACGGAAGTACACCTGACCGCTACTACCAGAATTTGATACGGGAAATTTTATATTTTATAAAATTCTCCGATATCTTCACAACTAATCAGCTTTCTAAGCTGTAAACAATTCAATTGGGAGCCTGCCATTTCACTTTCCACAATTAAAGTTTTCGTTTATGATAATCATCACAAACCATATACTGAAGAATCCTGGGGGTCTATTATGAAATTTTCGATGCGCGTATTTTTTCGACAACGTCGAAAATCGCTATTATGATCTTTTTTCGACGATGTCGACAATTCTTGGAAATTATCAAAAATATTAAATTTAAATTAATTATTTTTTATTAAATTTAAATTATGTAATAAATTTTTATTAATAATTAAATTTAATTTTTAATTAAATTTTATAAGTTTAAATTATTAATTTATTTTTAATAACAAACTTTTTTTATTTCTACTTAACACTTTTCTATTATGTACTCGACCTCAAGAGATGTCATAAAATAGTCGACGTTATCTATCTAAAAAAAACATCGAGCATTTCATAATACAAAAATTCGACGTCGAAAACAAAACGCGGTCGAAAATTTCATAATAGACCCCCTGATAAATGTCAAGTCAGCTGACATAAGATGAGTGCGTTTATGACATTAAGTTAGAACGATGGTGATGTCTTAACTATCTGAATAACTGTATTACCACAACAAGCAAATATTTGCTCGATTGTCACTGAAATAGTGCTCTAGATCAAAAACTTCATTCGTATAGTGTCCATGACTATAAACAGAATTTCATCTGGTCGTCTCCGCTACACCGCCTGATTAATTTAGAATTACCTAGAGCGCACCACTAGGAGATACGAATGTAGGACTTTGCTCCTCCCTAAGGGGATTTATCCCTTTTTAATGTTTTTTTCACTGAAACTAAAAAACATTAGAATTCCGATGCTTACACTATGAACTTGACCACGAAATAATCAGGAAATTTGCAGGGGGCCTATTATTTCGATTTGAAGTTGTGTTTAATGATTTTACGTAAAGCGTCGCACCAGTAAATTAATAAAATCCGTTCAATATATTTATAATATTTTTTTTATATCATTTTTTTTATTTATATATTTATAAAAAATATTTATTGACAATTAAAAGTTTGATGAAACACATACCTTGTAATTTTTATTTTGTTTTTTTTATTAATTAATTTAATTTAATATTTTTCATGGTTTATTATAGTTTAATTTTTAATATTAATATAATTTAAATTTAATTTCCTTTCATTTAATCGTATATAATAATAATAATAATAATAATATTATGACGTATTTAGTAGAAATTACAATTACTGTTTATTTAATTTTGTTTTTTGTTTTGAATTTATTTATTATTTATAGTTAAAACTTAAATAATTAATAATAATGATCGCAATCGTATAATAATAATAATAATAAGTATAAAGACGTTGATTTTACATATTTTTAAAACACCGTTTTTTAAATGCATAAAAACGAATAATAGATTTTAATTTATTTATTTATATGTCAAAACAAACGAAATACGACTAATAAATATAATAAACTAAAACGGAAAAGACAAAAGAGAAACAGAAATGAAGAGAGAATGAGTGAATAGATAGAGCATAATACCAACATAATAATAATAAAAATGTATAAATTTTGCGAAATTATTATTTCAGTCTAAAATAATAATAATAATAATAGTAACAATAATAATAATTTTATATAATATATTTTATTTAAATATAATTTATTCAGTTAAAAAAAAAATTTACCAAACATTTTTAATTTTTTTTTTCGATTTGACAGTTGAATTTCTCGTTGATGTGTTTTTCTGTGAGTGTATATGTTTATAGAAGCGAGATTAAAAATTAAATTAAATGAGTTGATTTATAATAAATAATTAATTTTTTTTTTTTATATTAATACTGAGTGTTGTGAGAACATTTATTCAGGAAAAAGCTACATAAATAATTAATTTGGGGGCGCGCGCATCAAATGAAAAAAAAAACGACGAAGTGTTTCTAATCAACTCATTTAATTTTTCGTTTATCATGGAACAAAAAAGGAACTCGACAATCGATATTAGGTAAATTGTACTAGATGCGGACCATATTTTAAGTTAGTACCTCATCGAAAAAGTGTACGCAGAATCTCGTTGATTTAGTTTAGAGTAGCCTCGAATTAATGTTGTTATTGTAATAAAATTGTTGCGGGTTTTAATTTATTTTTATGTTTTATTAGTAGGTAATAATAGAGAAGTGTGTGTGTGTATGTGTGTGTACAACAGTATTTAATCAACAAAAAGAGACATGGAATAAACATTTTATATTAAAATTGTATTTTATTTATTTAAAATCTATAAATTAGCGGCAAAGCTGAGTACTATATTCCCGGTTATGTGCTCTAGAAAATTGGTTCTATTTTTTTCATTAATAATGGAATGATGCGTTTTGGAATGAATACATCATTATATTCAGGTTCAATAAAAAAAATTATGTCGCGCCGATCGATCAACCTAAAGATGGAAGCTCATTAAATAAATGTACTAAATAAAAAAAAAATGTATCGAAAGCTAAAACAAAAACTATCTCTATATAAAATAAACTAAACCACCCGCCGATATGTCGATCCCGTAATTCTTGAATTTTATGTTGTTTTATTTAAATATCTGATACAGATCATTATTTTTAAAACGTTATATTTTTTTTAATTAAATATTTACCAATTTTCCGTCTCAACTATATATAGTGTGGTTTTATATAGCCGTTATATATCATCCGCCATTTTGTTCAGTTTTTTTTTAAATATTGAATCTATCTATGTTTTTTGTTTTGTTTTATATATAATTTATATCTCTATTGTTTTTATTGTTTGCTTTGTTTAAATACAATTACTTTGATTATTAAATAAATTGATTATAATTAAATATATTTGTTTTCTTTTATTAGAATATATTCACTTTTTCATTACAAAATAAGAAATTAAAATATTTGTTGTTTGTTTGTTTTTTTTTTGATGAGAACTATTTTTGCTTTTCTTTTATAATAATAAAATTAATAAAATAGAATTGGAAAAAAATCAATAAAATTAGTTAATAATAAAAATAATAATAATTTGTTGATGAAAAAGATAAAAATAAAATTTTAATTATTTATCAGTAAGCCTGCGCTTCCTTATAATCACTTTGATCTAGTGTAAAGAAATCTTCTAATTTCCATTGTAGCGTTTCGAATGTCGGCCGACGCATTGGATCCTTGTGCCAACATTCTAACATTATTTCATATAGTGCCGGTGTTGCATTCGGCGGGCTTGGCATACGATATCCGTGATCGACTTGATTTAATACTTCAGCGTTCGTCATACCTGGAAGGGAAAATTAAAACGTGAAAATTAAAATTTGTTAGAATTAGGGCGAGTAATTTAATTTTTGCAAATTTACCCAGAACCATTATTTTAATACATTCTAATTTTTGATACATTTTATATAAATATGAAAACTTCAATTGAAAACTTCAATCAATTATTTCTCTATTTACGTGTATTCTGTTTATTTAATTCTATGGTGAGTGGAGTGTTTTGTGTGACTGCAGTGCCACCTGTTTTCGAGCACGATGTACTGTTAGTATATTTTTTTTCTTTTTGCTGTCAATGAGCGTTGAATAAATGTGGAAGCGAGCAAAAAAAAAGCGAAAAAACAAAAGACAACCGAATAAGAACATTCTACAAGTTTTTTGGTGCGAGAATTTGAGTCAGTCTAGATTTTGGTTTTTTTTGAGACAGAAAGTCTAGCGTTAGTTTATATTAAAAAGTCGTGTTTGGAAATTGATTTTTATAAAGCCGAATTTTGGTTGATGATATTAAAAAGTTGCTCTTTCATTTTGTACTATTCAGTTTTTTGTGCTGGAAAATAAAATAAACTGTGTAACTTCTTCGAGTTTTTGTGAGAAAAAATATTAAATATAAAAATAAAAGTTTAGAATTATCTTTTATTTTTTTTGTGTGTGGCAATTTATAAAAAAAGGAAAGGTATAACCATATACTTGAGTTCGATGAGAAATGGAAAGTACTTGGATGGTCAAGTAAAATATTGGACATTTTGCGATTCAACGGTGTGTTGCGGTGTACCACGTTACTTCAATAGTTGGTGGTTGGTGTTGATTTTTTTTGTGCTGTTTGCACAGTTATTTTGGATAAGATATCGGCGAGTGCGCGCTGCAACGAGTTTTAAAATGCGGCCTTGTTCATGACTTGCCTAAACTTGTATAGTGAAATATTATCGGCGTATTATGCTAACGAGACATATTTTATTAATCGGCGTAAAGACGCCACAGCCAAAGTCGTCAAGTTGAAATCGGTGACATAGGCAATACCCAACCCGTTTTTTGGGGGCCGGTTGAGGCCATTCATATATTTTCGGTAAGGCTAACCAACGCCCAACAGTGATTTTTTTTTGCTGCGAATTATTGGCGGTGAATGTATTTGGCGGAAATACGCCCAACGATTTGTGGTAAGATGAACCAACGCCCAACGTATTTTGGCGGCCCGTCGAGCTTCAACAAATTTACCAGGCACGACCAAGCCGCAACGGTTCAGGTGCGGTGTGTACCTGTGGCATGATGGCCACACAACTCCGCAACGGTAGTTTATAGCATTAAAGGTACGATTTTTTGATTTTATTTTATTTTATTTTTAAATTTTCTTTAAATTTTAATTTTGTAATCCAACACCATCCTACGGTGGTCGTGCACGCAACCGGGTGGGCATATTGGTCTCGTTTCCCCATTTCCGGCAATTATTTTTTTTTGGTTGGGTTTTGATTTTCTTTAATCTAAAATGATTTACTAATTATTTCTCGGTTCGGTATGATGGGAGCGGAGATTCCGTGTCGGTCGAATGGATGCGCGCGTCAAAGCACCTCACTCGGTTATAATTATTTGTTCCGTATTCCGTTCCACAAGTTTTTTGGCGAAACATCCAGGTTTTTTTTTATTCAATTTGCGTTTTATTTTTCAAATTTCTGTAATCATGGTGTAGGCCTGGAGCCACGGAAGCCTCAAACCCCATGACCCATAGCATTTCTCTCTGAGATTTGGCCGGCAAAATCACCGTGTGAGATCTCTGCGTGGTTCAGATGATTATCTGCGGGTCGGCTGCTGAGCCGTCCGTAACACTTCTCTCATAAAAGAGTTGGGTTATGAAACCTAGTCAAGGGCCTCGGATTGCCTTGGAGTTGTTGCTTGGTCTCTTGAGGAGATCTTCAGAACCTTTCGAACCAAGCAGAGAGCTGCACGTTGGACGTACTTGCATTGCAGTTGGATGGTCTGGGAGTGGGAATCATGACACCACAAATGGTTGTACTCTTCATTGCAGATGCCGTCAGAGTGGAGGAGAGTTTGGAATTGGCTTCCACAATTATCAGCCATCGACGTGTGAAGCGTCATATCATCGAGTTCCACCAAAGATGTATTGGATGACCTCAAGGATCTGTTCTTTGTTGAGTTGGGTGAGGTCATCAATAGCATGCCGCACTACGACATTGAAATCATCGTGGGCGGCTTTAATGCGGAAGTTGGTGGTAGTGGAGAGAGTACATCGCACATCGGTCCTAACAGCCTGCACCTACCTAGTAACAACAACAACAACAACACAAACCTGGCAATAATTTTCAAGTTAGTTGTACTAAGTACGTTTTTCCCACATAACAGAATGCACAGAGTAACGTGGAAATCAAATGATGGAAGAACGAAGGATCAGGTCGATCACGTATGGTGTCTAAGAGGCGCACCACTAGCATATTCGACGTTGGATCTTGCTTTCTTCAGAGATGCAGACATGGACAGCGATCACGTGCTTGTCATATTAAAATATAAGCGCAAACTGTCATCTACTTTCAATAGACAAACACAGGGGACCATTCGATGGAATGTCGACGCTTTGAAGGATCATGCGTCGCTGCAGAGTTGCCGGTCAGCTGTCGCTAGCTGTTTGAATCGGCGCAGTGGCAACGACGAGGCTCCTAACATCCGGGGCACTGGCGTACTGCACAGTCGGTCATGGTCACCGCGGCACAAGGGGTACCGTCGGAAGAGGACCTTGGGGTCCTGTAATGATTGGTTCGGTGATCAATCCCGGATGGTCGTCGAAAATAAACGGGGGGCTTCGTATAAAATGGCTGGCTCGCGATACTGGGGGCTCTCGGACAGGGTGTCTCCGCGCTGGGAAAGGCACAACTGGGTGCCTTCCACACCGATCAAATTAGTTCATCGGTTGTGAAATTTTCGTTCGTTTCATGGTTATTCGTTTTTTTATTTATGACTTTCGATTAGATCATTACGTTTTCGAATTCACAAATACCGATCATTCGAAAACATCTTTCGTTTAGTCGAAATCGAATTCCAAAATAGGGACCCAATGAACGAGTCCGTATCGATTGCCTGAAATTCGTATCATTTGGTGTAAGAAGTGGGATTTTGCAAATACCCAGCAACGAATGGCTAAAACATCCATTGAGGGAAAAATAAATACAGGACCGGAATCCGCTATAGAGGATACTGAAACAGTAGGGCGAAGATCGTTACAATCATCACTGATGCCAGAGATGCCGCCCGTTATTCTAATTTGAGGTACAAGGCGAGTAATTTGCTAAGCTACGTAAAGAACCAATTGTACAAATGGCAGAATTACGAGAAGAGCAAGGTGGAGAATTTGCTGAACTACCTACGTAAGAAACAAAACGAGAAATTTGATCAGCACGACGAGAAACTTGACCAAAATTTAACATATTTCTGCTACCACAACGTACCGATGGCGACATAACTGCGGCCACCCTAGACGTAGGTGACTACAAAATCTGGCTGATATCAGCGTTTATAAACCGAAAAAAGACGGTTCCACCGAACAGCGTTGAGGAGTTAATTTTAGAGGCCAAACGGAGAAAAACGGTTCTGACGACGAACATCAATGAATTATTGAATACTAACCTCTAACCTACTAACCCTCTTAGTTTATTGGACAAGCACCAACATTTGTTACGAAAAAAGACGGGAAGTGCTAGACCTGACTCTTGCCTCTGACACTAACTTTTGTATGGTGAAGGAGTGGAGTATCGAAGCAGCATTCCTTTTCGGATCAACGATACATGACCTATAGTTTAAACTTTCGTCCTATTCCCCGGCGGGCCTTCAGGAACCATAGAACGAGCAACTCGAACATATATAGAGAAATATTAGGAAAAATCGAAGCTCCGGGGTCCGAGTACAGGAACTGGACTCCATTTTAGTTGCTATCACGAACGGTTGCAACCATTCTCTAGTTCTAGTTACCCCGTATAGTAAAGTTAAGGGGCAAGCCAAAACCAGGGCCTCTATTCCAGAATACGATACGAAACTGTACTTTTTACGAAAATGCAAGTCGTTACGAAAATAAATTGGTATTTCTGAATACGATCGTACGTAATTGTTTGGTGTGTGTCCTTGCTAGAAGGGAAATTTATTTTAAATGGTTTTACCTGCAATAAAATTGTACAACTTGGACACTATTTTGAGTTTTGGCGTTTTGGTTTGTACTTGAAATTGATGCAATAATATTATTTTTCTTCTAGGTTTTCAAAGAAGTAATATAAATATTTGTGACGCCGACAAAATTATTAGGATCGAAAATGAAATTCAACCACCAAATAATTTCTTGTGGTGTGATAGTGCCGCATTTGGCGTCTTGCAACTCCAACTCTTAAGTTTAAATTGATTGGTTTTATAACTAAATACAGAGTGGACTATAAGTCACACTGAACATTGTATTTTTGATATAATTTTTTTATTTTGAATTTTTTTTCTCTTTTTATGTTTCAGTATTAGAAACAACGTTTGGGAGATTCAGTAGCCATGTATACGATTGAGGAACGAGCAAAAATTGTTGAGATTTATTTTGCTAGTCAAAATTTAATAATTCAAACCCAATGAAAATTTCGAAATTTTTTTAACATCAGAAATGCACCATCATGAAATCAAGTAAACCAAGCTGGGAAAGCATCTAAAAATAATTGCTCAGTCCTGAACGTAGCCTTCTGGATACCTGGCGACCTACAGTTGTATGTAGTCTTACCCGTGTACACGGATCTCTGCAAGGGCGGACCATCATTTCTCTGATACTCGTGGGAACCAAATATGGAATCTGAAAATAAGAAAAACAAAGAAGTGGCTAGCACTTCCCAAATGCTGGAGAAGACGGGGGGATATAGGACTCCAGCCGTCGGTGTGGTTGACTGGTTCCGAGGCTTGCAAGCAAGAACTAGTTGTAGCGGTAAAAAGGAGAAGGTTGTTGTTCCTTCCTAGGCGCTCGGCCTTCCGTGTCTTGGACAGACTGGCTGCAGTCCCAACAGAGGCAATCGGTTAACTGTGCGAAGAATCGCATTGCCCGTGTGAACAAAGGACAAAAGGAGGTTCTTGGGTCTAAAAGACAGAGGTCTAGCGAGGAAGAGTATGGAGGTTTGGATGCCGAGGGAAAACGGGGCAAGCTTCAGGTAGGACAATCGCAAAAGGGATTTAAACTCTTCAACGACGTTGTGAAGGAAGGGGACCTCCCCTTCGGATATTGTCCAAGGACCGATCTCTCCCGACATTGGCCAAGGACTCTAAGGAAAACTAGGTTAAGTGCCTTAAACAGGAACCCTCATTTTCCCCGCAGCGAGCCATGAAGATGGGAGCATCACCGGGGAAAATGAGGGTTCGTGTTTAAGACCTAGTTTTCCTAAGAGTCCTTGGACAATATCCGGGACCACCGCCAATTTGTAGAGACGCAGGATGGTATCAGGGACGGCGGAAGCTGACCGCAGGAAGGTCATCGAAAAGATAGGCGAGGTATGGCCGGGAGCCAAGCTCAGGGCAGTTCCCAAGGGGGGAATACCGAACAGACCTATGGCAATGGTCTAGATTCCTACGGAGCCGATAAACTTCGATGAATCCCTGAGGATTATCCAGGTTTGCAATCCGCATCTTCCGACATGGAAGATTGTGAGCAGGAGGAGCCTAAAGGTAGTTTCAGACCATCCATTATAGTGAACAACAAGGAATCCGTCTCCCCTATTCAAAACCAAAGGGGTTATAAACTTCGGCTCTATTACACTGAAGATGTTCAGGAAGGACGAGGTCAGAGTAAAAACGAGCACTGCGCAGCCCGAAAAGGGGGAGGAAGAGGTCCAGCCTGGAAGAGGAAGCGCGACGAGTGTTTTTCTCCAGAGGAGACACAGCTAGTGGCGAACCCAAATGATGAGTTACCTAGCATTAGCAAACTCCGTGACGGACTATTCGTCGCACGGCGATCGTAATAAGGTAAGTGAATTCTGTTAACAATGATCAGGTTTGTGGAGATAAACTTACATCATGACTTGCTTAGTCAGGGGAGGAAATAGTTTTGATCCAAGAACCTTGTCTGCGAGCTAAGGAGTACACCCTAATTTATGCTTGTGGGACAGAAAAGAGCAGATCAGATGTATACTAGTGGGAAATATTAATTTTTTTATCTACTTCCACAGTATTGCAATGGGGACATAACTGCGGTCCGCATATAGACGGAGGAAAGGAGATTCTGGCTTGGGGCCGCATACTTGACCAGAAGAAGCTAGTGCCGCCAGATACACTGGGGGCACTTATCAGTGACGCGGAAAGGAGAAAGGTGAGAACTATCTTAGGGTGTGATGCGAACGCACATCAATGATAGGAGTGAGTTACTTTTCCAATTTCTTTTAAGAACAAACCTCACTATTAGCAATATAGTTCTGGAACCCACCTTTATTAAGTAATAGACAGGAGATTCTGAATGTTACTCTGGTCTCTGAATTTATTTCATCGATGATCACTGATAGCGAATGGAGAGTGGCGAAGGAGCATTCCTTCTCCGACCATAGTTACTTCACGTTTAAGCTTAATCTCCGAAGTTCAAATCAATACGTGTTCAGAAATCCCAGGAGGACAGTATGGCGTGTATATAGGGAGGTGTTGGATGGCATCATTCTATCTAGAGTTCCAGGACTCCCCGATACGGATAGTGAACTGGACCCAATGGTATATACTCTTACTAGGGCTTGCAATAACTCTATGAGGGAAGCTTGCCCATTAACAAAGCTGAGGAGAAAGCGAAAACCTGTTTGGCGGACCTCGGCACTTGCGGAGTGCCGAAAAACTTGCGGGTCTGCTTTCAATAGAGCGAAAAGATCTAGAGAAATTCAATACTGGGACTTCTATAAGGAATGCTTTAGAGTTTACAAAAACGAAACAAGAAAGCCGTGGGGCGCTTCTGTGATAGAATGGAAGATTCTCTCCACTAGTGAAGTCTCTTGAGCTTTTGATGGAAAATCACTTCTCTGGAAGTGAGGAAGTGTCAACTACAGCGCTTTTGAATGACTGCGGGTCTAGGAATGACTGCGGGGTCGAACTGTTACGTACAGAGGATCTTCTGAATACACGGAAGATAAAATGGGCTATTAAATGGTTAAATCCCTTTAAATCAGCTGGCCCGAATGGGATTGTACCAGCAGAAATTCAGACGAACTCGGAGGTCTTGCTTCCCTGGCTAGAAGTTATCTTCAAAGGGTGTCTGAAGCTGGGGTACATTCCGATGAAATGGAGGGAGGCTAGGGTGATCTTCATCCCGAGAGCGGATAGAAGCTCGCACAGCAACTCTAACGACTTAAGACCAGTATCTCTGTCATCTGTGCCATGTGGCAACCACGGAAACCTAACCAAACTAATTTAACAAAACAAAAGAAATTTAAAGAAATGATTAAAGTAGAGAATTTCAAAGCAAACTGTATTCCGATTGGTGAAATTTCCACCGATTTCAAGAATACGGCCCCTGATGGGAGTTGAAAAAAGAAACTCTACGATCCAAATGTCATGGCTTTATCTACTACGCCAGTTGCTCGGCGTTTCCTTGCTTACGTAGCGAACTATAAATTTTGCAAGTAAAATTAACATAATTTAAAGTGGAAATTTACCATAACACACCTGCAAAAATTATTCGTCAACACTCCAAAAAAAAAACTATCGTTGCTAACGGTTCTGAATATATTTTATAAATAAATTATAAACTAAAATCGTACATACCTGGATATGGTATTCTGCCATATGTAACTAATTCAGTTAATAAAATACCAAAACTCCATACATCTGATTTAATTGAGAATTTACTATAATTTGCGGCTTCGGGTGCTGTCCATTTGATGGGGAATCGTGCGCCAACACGTGCTTCATATTCATCTTCTTTGATTAACCTGAAAATATAAAAAGATCGATAAGATCATGCAAATTGGACCAGATTTCAAAAAAACAAACAATCTTACCTAGCTAAACCAAAATCAGCTATTTTACATATATTATTATCACCAACTAGTACATTACGTGCGGCTAAATCGCGATGTATATAATTTTGTGATTCTAGGTAAGCCATACCGGCGGCAATTTGTGCGGCCATATCAATAAGCGTTGGTAATTTTAAATTTCGTCCTTTACCCTGTAAATACTCCAAGAGGGAGCCATGTTTCATAAGCTCGGTGATTATATAGATGGGTTCCTCAATTGTGCATACAGCGTATAATTGAATTAATTTACTGTGACGTAACTTTTTCATTATTTGTGCTTCAGCTAAAAAGTCTTTTGGATCCATTGTGCCTGGAAATTAAGAGAAATGAAAAAAAAAAAAATGTTAAATCGTATATTGTATATTATGTGTGTGATACCGCGATTACACAATCGGTAAATTAATTACTTCATTGTTTTTTTTTTTATTAAAAGTGCGCTCCAAAAACCAACAAAATACAACAACAACAATAAACGTATAAATAATTTTGAAGGCTAAATTCGCGTAATTTGTGCGCTATTGAATCATAATCGATGAGGTTTGATAATCGCGATTATGCACAACACCTATGAAATTGTATTTATATAGGGAGGGGGGGAGCATGGACGCAAATACCGCAAAATAGCAAAACAAAGCAAGGTACTCATCTCAATTCACCATTTTACTACATTTTATAATTAAAAGAACAGCCGCGTACGTCGAATCGAAAATTATTAATTTTAATTAAACATTGTATTAAACAATGCACACAAATGTGCTGGAAAACGTGAAATATTTTCCATGTAATTAATAATTTTTCTCAGTTAATTACTCATCGTAATCGGAGATCTGTACACTACACGATTTAATTACAACAACAACAAAAAATTTAATAATGATAATTTAATACGGCAGACCGTTCCGGATTATACAATACTATATGATGGATGGCTCTTTGGCACATATATTCACACATTCCAATCTCTATTTATATTTTAAACTTTCGCAATGCCAGTCTTATAATCATCATATGTTGTGCTAATTCATTCAGAACTTGTTTTAAATAAATTTTTGAACGCGTAGGAAAACGAGTTTACCGGTTGTCGATTCAATTTTCTCGCAATCTTAAAAACAATCTCTAAGATACAACTCTATTGTTGTGTGTGATAACTAGACGTCATAATTTTATTCGACATCTCGATTAATTTTAAATGTTAGCGCACTAATATGAATAAAGATGGATTGACTTAATATTTGCATAAATTATTTCAAACTTTAACATTATAGTAAAACGTATGTAAATTTTTTGATGACGTCGTAATCGGAAAATAATTAAGATCAAATTTTAAAGAAATACATTGTATTTAAAATTCGATAACTAAAGAGCAGTTGAATATTTTAATACACTTCCGTAAAAACACTTTTTTTTTCTTTTCATCATCATAAAAGCGCGAACTATTTACGACATGCATCCGAAAAAAATCGATATCAATTTTATATTTTAGCTTTTTACAAGAGCGGATTTTCCCCGTCGAAAGCGAAACAATTCGAAATCGAAAAATTTCCAAAAGGGTAGAATCGCGGCGAGAAGGAGGTCTCAAAAGACGCGAGACGAGGTTCGAACGTTTTATCCTCTAGCGACGTAATTCTTACCAAAGTTATAAATATTCGAGTTTTTTACGATACGTCTACGATCGCACTCGTGACTCGAGATAATGAACCGACAATCGCAACCGACAAGTAGCAGATGTTTGCTGGTCCACGGTAGTTTTTAGCGAGATACCAAAAATTGCAAAAACCGTGCAAATTGGACACACATCGATGACAAAAATAATAACCTGACCGTCTTAATTGAAACCGAGGCACGCCTTTCGGTCCTCCATGTCAGAAGTTCTCACGCGACCAACAAAAATTTATGACCCCCTGCTAAAGAAATATACAACCCTTACAGACTACAATTTATCATTTAAGCGTTCCGTGGCCCGACGATGAATTATATCTAGTGTGTGATAAAATTATGGATTTGCCAACCGTTACAACAAACTACGATTATGACTAAAGAACGAAGTGGTTCGTATTTGTCTATATCGACAATAATCTTGTGGCATCAAAAATAAAAGGTCATCATGAACGAACGTCTCTTCTAAACTATTTTCTAACGATTAGTCGAGTCCAATGATCACATAGAGTTGGAAATGTGGTAATAATCTATTTAACTATAGTTAATACTTAACGACGTTTGGAAAAATTTCAAATTTTCTCAGAAGTGACTTAGTCCTATTGAGGACGTACATATCGTAAAAATTCGATTCGACACAAATTATTCGTATTACGAAAGTTGGTTCTCAGATACGGCGTGAATTTATCTAGTTAGAAGTAGTTTTGAATATCTAATTTCCTAATCATTTTACACATATAAATAATTTTAATAAAACTTACATCAATGTGTTTTCGAAAAAATCCGATTAATTTTTTTTCTGCTTAATTCGGAATCGATGGCAATATATCTAGTGATAAAACACTTCACGTATTTCGTCGATGGTTCTGATTTCACCATATAAACGGAGTTGAAAACAAAAAACTTATTTACTATCAGAATTTCTTCTTCCCAGAACTTCCTGGGTCTACATGTCACGCTCCAACATGAAGCTGTACCTTTTTAAATTTTCCGGATACGATATATACTGGGAAACATATCGAAGGCAACAAATCAATCAATCGTCGAGTTTGGAAAATCTAACTGGTCGATTGATGGATATGCATAACCGTTTGGATGCGAATAATAATTATTTCACTATTGGATATGATGAACCGATTTACGAGTTCATTAAATATGTACGGTTTTATTTTTGAGCTGTCACGCTTTGGCACGAATACCATCTCAGATTTTTTAAATACACTGCGCCAAAAAAAATCGGAACAGATTTTTTTTTCGAAAAAATACCCAGATTTGATACTGAAATCTGCTTTATTTTATTTTTTTATTACTTTTTTTGAGTAAAATAAAAATTTTCTAAAAGAAACAAAAAATATGCTGCTGTTTGAACGATCTTGCTCAACATTTCATTCCCAAATTCAAATTAGCCATTTTATAGAGAATTTAGAAACCTTGAAAATGATGAAAATTTTTGTACGACGACTCTTTGTCGATTTATTGAAGTTTTAGCGAGAAAAGTCTCAAAAGGCGTTTAAACGTAACAAATACATTTTTTATCTTGCAAACTAAGCACTTTACGATAAAATTTTAAGTTTCTTTAAATTTTACGTCATTTTATGGAAAACAATAATTTAGTTTATCGCATAGTTATTTGAAAATTCAAGCGAGATGAATGGATTGTTCTAATCACTCGTTTGCACTACAAAAATTATGGCTTATTTTGAAGCCGGTGTAACTTATTGTCAAATTGAAACAGACAGTGTGAGTCGGCGTAAAAAGTTTGGTCGACCAAGAAAAACTACACCAAGATAGATCACGTCGATCTGTTAGAGTTTCGTACCATCGTCGACAACGACGAAATTATGCGTTTCAGTACATAAACTTGACTCAGAAGGACTGGTGTAGTGTCCTTGGACATGTTGTCCTGGGAAATTTTATAACGGCGTGTAAGATCATGGACAAGGCAACGAATAAATTTGCAGGAACTCCCAGATGCTTTACAAGAAGAATACTAATTGTTATACGGCCTTATTCCATGGGAAAAAATCTGCTGTCAGTCTGTGTACAAAACAAAAAATGTTGTCAGCAAAATTTTACGGAGAAAATGTACTGTCAGTAAAAAATACTGAAAAATCGGAAAAAGAAAAATTATATAAAATTGCATTAGAGTGACAGAAACAAAAACAAAATTTATGGGGACATTTTATAGTATAAAACGATCTTAGTGTGCGAGAAGTATTTCTCGTCATATACTTTTTTATGTAAATATATTAGAATGTTGCTATAAAAAATATGTACTCTGGTTAGTATTTTTTCCATTTTATTATGGCAACACACCACTACATTAAAAACGATTTTGTCAGTAAAATTTTACTGAATTTTTATTTTTGTTTCATTCTATTAAGTAGGACAACCATATTTTTATCTCGTTTCGTTTTTACTGACAGTAAATATTTCTTGGTGGAATAGAGGCATAATGCTGCTATAAAAAATGTAAACTGAAATATTTTTATGGCAGCATTTTTCACACATCTACAAAAAATGTATGTAAAGATAAGAAATTTTTCTCACACTCATACAAAATAAGTCGTTCCTCATTTTCATAGTGAAATGTCGATTTATTTTTGTTTTCGAGTTTAAATTTGTTAACGTTAGTGGTTTTTTGGGGTAACATATACCTGGTGTTTTTTAAGCTGAAACTTTCAAATATCTCAGAAAATAAGCCCTCTACGATAAAAATAACCATTATCAAAATTAAATCATTCTGGAGGGGAAATGCATTAGTGCTAAAATTAGGATTCCCCGCCCCTGTTTGTAACGGACCCCTATTTTTTATTGCAGATTCGGATTCTACATCTAAAAGTACGTAGGATTTCCTTGAAACATTTTTTTTTTCGATTCATGATAGATGGCGCTGTAATAGGCGATATTAATTTTTTTTTTCGATTTCTCCTATTGAGAACATTATGCATACGATTCTGCAATATGTTTGCATTAAAATTAACACGTTTTCAATGTAAATACTTGAAATTAGTTTTTAACAAATTGTATTTCTTAAATTTAAAAAAAAACTACTTTTAGCGTAACACAGGAACAACGACGGCGATGATTTTGCATAGGAACATGCGACTAAATTTAATTAAAAGATGATGTCCACGTCGTTGTTCCTGTGTTACGTTAAAAGTAGTTTTTTTTTTTAAATTTCAAAATCCCAGTTTTGTATAAAAAAAACCCGATTTTTAGGAAATCCTGGTTTGAATTTTTAAAATTTGGCATGTGGGAAAATGGGACTCTTAACTTCTTGCGTTATCAATTAGTTAGAAGAAACGTGTGCCCATCCACTCAAAGAAATTCTAAATGAACTCCTCTTAAATGGCTGGACCGATTTTAATGAAATTTTGTGTGTTTGAGTGGGTTCCTGGAAGGTTTAGATTCACAATTGGACCGGGTAGGTGGCCCTGCAATCGGGTTCTAGGATTTTTTTTTTGTCTTTTGACGAAATTATTTTTCTATTTTTCTTTACATTTTACCAGTACATATAACCCTAAAATTTCACCACCCCACAATCTTTATATATAATTCTTCTGTACGTGTGTTCAAATTTAAAATTTATTATTTCGTTTATTTATATTTTTTCGATTCTTTCAAAGTTGTTTATATTTTATATGGCTTTATTTTCATTTCTTTTTGAAAAAAAAAATCGTTTGCTATTTTCCTCCTCTCTTTCAGAATAGAAATGATATTTTTATTTCTATTGGCTGATGCCAAACTACTGTAACTTTTATCTGGTATTTTTTTCGTTTCTTTCCCCTTTACCAATAACATCGGTTTTATCCGCGCCGCAATTTTTTGATTTTATTGGTAAAGGGGAAAGAAACGAAAAAAATACCAGATAAAGGTTATCCTAGTGTGGCATCAGCCATTCGGTGAGAGAGGAAAGAAAAAAGTTAAAAATATAAATTCTTTCTTTTGGAAATGTAAAAATAACAAAGTCAAATTCGCTCGTAGACGTACGCTATACGTCATTTTCAGTATAGAGTAAAATTACCAATGAAGTACATGGCACGTCGAAATAGCGCAAGAAGTTAAATGATTTTTTGACAAAATTCAAAAATGAGTTTGCGATATAGTTCTAGAAAATGGCTAATAGGGATGAAATTTCGATGGAGGGCTAAGTGCCCGTGAGAGTTATCGAAGCCGCCAGCCTCTACAATTATTGCAATTCAAAATGTTGCAATTATAAAATGTTGCAAGTATCAAATCTTGCAATTAAAAAACTTTATTAATTATTTTGTGCAATTAGTACTAGAAGATCAGAAAACCGGGATTTTAAAAACTGGGATTTTCAAAGCCAAGATTTCGTAGTACACCCCCGTTTATACTGTCAAATATAAAAACAGAAGCAGAGAAGATTATATTCATTTCTGTATCCACCGATTTACAGTATTAATTCAGTATTTTAATATTAAAACAGAGATCATAACAAAGCTAATAAAAGTGAGCGATTTAAAAAACGAAACAGCCGCCACAATTGTAAATTATTTAGAAAACACCTCACGGGAATTTAAATTAATAGATAAATGTATAGCCGACAACTGCAACACCAACTTTGGAGCCATACAAAGAAAAGGTTCTAAATTTTTTTATGATACAATTTACGTAGGTGGCTGAAACTCTCTGACATCTTTAATTTTATTCCTTTTTTCGTGTCGATTTACTTGTGGAGAAATATATTTTTTTTTCTCTATGTGCACCAATTTTAGAAATAACCATTTAGCCAAATTCTCTGTTAATTTATTTTTGGGTACAATTGTACCCATTCCAGTCTGCTAAAGGTGTTTTTCTATTGAGTCACATAAAGGTTAAGAAGAAATATTGAGGATGGCTTTGAGACGGAAGCAATGATTTTTTAGGAACAAATTTCGTACTTTTCCCAAATTATATTAAATTACCTCGATTTCCAGAAATATCTTGATTTTCCGAACATTTCCAGTGGATGTCATTAAAAAAAAAGTTGAGCAAACTTTATTATTTTTAGAAGTATTTCATAAATTTTTTTTATAAAAATTTTTCTTTCGGCTTTATCGGAAAAAAATATTATTTTTAATGGTACGAAAATGTTTACGACTTTTAAGTCGCAGAAAACAAAGAGGGCCATTTTCTCACAATATTTATACCACAAAAGTAGAAAAATGCCCTCCCCGCATCTGTAATACACATACATAGTGAGAATTTCCTGAAGTTTCAGATTTGATGATATAATTCGCTAAATCGATAGGTTCTTGTTTTGTAGTGTCGGTAAAAAGCAAGTTGAATTTTTGCAGTTTGGTCGTTGCAACTTGGATTGGAACCTGATGAGTAGACCAACTTTTTGTCAGTACGAAACGAAGCTGCCAAGAAGCTACCTCTAAGGAAGTTCTCATTTTTGTAAGGGTTTGTGTATCTTTGTGTTCACAAGTGCTCTGGGGATAGGGGGAGTTTGTGGTAGAAATATTGTAAGTTAATGGGCCCCTTTGTTTTCTGCGACTAAAAAAGTCGTAAACATTTTCGGGTACCATTAAAAATAATATTTTGTCCCATAATGCCGAAAGAAAAATCTTTATTATTTTTGTACAATAGAGAAATAAAATTTGATGGGACATAATTTTGTTTGATGAATTTGCACATTGAAAAAAATTTGTAGGCGTATATTTAGATAACGATGGTTTTAAAAATAAAATCAGCTGCGACAAATGGGTTGAATATTTTAACAATATAAACGAAAGCTGCAGTAATGAATTTTCTAAAATTTGCAATAACTTTTTTGCTATTTCTGGGCAAAATGCCAATACTGAACGAGTGTTTTCAATGATCTCAACACAATGGACCAAAGAGCGGAATCGGTTGACCGATTTACAAGTGTAAAGAATTGTTGTTACAAATTTTTTAAAATGATAAAAGATTACAACAATTTATTGAAGAAAATTCGTAGCTCGTTGAAGTACGATTAAAACCTGGTTATGGGGGTAATTTAATTTTTTTGCAACTGAAATGTGATTTAATTTTTTGTGATTTATATGATGAACTATTTTTGTAGTTTTGCAATATTGATACATATATTAATAAATAAATATATTTGTTTCAGAAGTTAAAATTTTGTGTTTAATTTTCCGCTCTGCTCGCTTTAATGAAAATGAAACCACAAATATTTTCGTCGTTGGAACGATTCTTCGGGTAATTGAAACTCAAAAATGAAGTGAGCTATTTTCGAGTTTTTTAAATTTGTGACCCTCCTCCCCACATATCCTCTTTTTCTATCTTACCAATATGGTAACCCTAAATAGAAATATACGCGAAAATTATATGAAAGAAGATCATAGGAACTTATGGCAAATTAAATGAATCACAGAGATTGATTCCCCTTCTTATTGGCTACATAGGTTAGAAATGGCATTTATTGGGGAATTAAAATTGGCTACGGATTATATCGAAATGGCACAATTTAATTCCACTATGTATGTCCTAGATTGCAACTATGTGAGCCAATCTCTGAGATTCGTCTAATTTGCTTATGACGTCATAAATCGTTTTTTCATATCCGTCATTGCAATATTTAATATTAGCAACTTTAAGAGAATTTTTGCAGATTAGTTGCCTATACATATTTGTAAATAATGTTCATTGCTATGTTAACTGATTAAAGGGTTGTTTTTAGTAGGGTGAGCTCATAAATCGAAGTTATTTTAAATTGACAGCACAACTACTAATTTTACAATTAAAGTTTATTCATGTGATGTAGCGCATTAAAAAAAAATCAATTTTACATCAACAAAATTTACATTTTAAAATATTCAATGCCTAAACTCATTCTTTCAGCCAGTTTTGAGGTTGAGGTCGATTTTAACCTTTGGTTACTATTCTATTATTACACTGTTAAAAGTTGATTTGAGATTAGAGATACCGGATGCAATTGAAGTTTGCAATACTAATAATGAAGTCAAACAAACGCCGAATAAAAATAACTCGAAAGTTTTTCCAAATGGTGCACACAATGCAAACCGAATTTGCATAACTGGTATAGCACTACGCCATTGTGTATTTATTTCAAATCGTGCTTACAAATAAATATAAATAATCATATTGTTATATGCCATGTGGCGGCGCGGCGGCACACACAAATCCTTGGATTCAACAACAACAAGTTTTGACTGAGCGGTCGCAACCTAATTTTACAAAGAACACACACTAAAATGTTAAAAATATAAATAAGAAAAACTAAAATGCTTGGCGGTGTATTATAGGTGAATGTTGTGTGCATACACACAGTGCAGTTTATTTTTTGAAATGGCATTGGATCATAAATCAATCATACCACAAAATAGAAATGAGTAAAACAAAAATCCTCTTTGACGTCCATAACGAAAAGCGAAAGGTTTTTTTTGTTTGTGCAAATCACTTCCTCTATCTCTCTATATAAACACGGTGTGCTAATTTTTCAAAAAATAGCAAAATTTCTCCCCACTCTTTTAATCGCATACAATTCCTAATTAGTTCCATGTTTGGCTATGGCTACATAGTGGCGAGAAGTAATTCAATTTCAAAAAGGTGTGAAATTGTTTTGATTACAACAACACAACACCAGTAAATTAGTTGTTACTGAATTTTATAAGGAAATTTATAAGGTGTGAAATTTGAAACTTTCAAATTAGTTTTAATAAATCTTGCTGTGTACCGTGTGTATAACGCGCGTTGCATATGATGCACTTTATGTACGTTACAATTACACGGAATGATATTACGACCGTATTTTCCCAGTATATGTAAGCAATGCAACTCCTACGTAAGAACCAGTTTACGTTAAATAATAAAATTTCCATAATTTGTAAATACCTGATTTCAATGTCTTTATAGCAACGGGGGTAGTATTATTCCATAATCCCTCCCAAACATCACCAAATTGTCCCGATCCCAATTTACGCACGAATTTCAGTGAATTTCTATCGATTTCCCATTGATCTCGCGTACGATGTGATAATCCCTCAGTGACAGGTTTTTCAATCTGTGGAAATAAAATATAATATATAATTTTAACCGTTACACACACACGCGCAATAAATTGTATAGAACACATACCTGAACACATGGTTTACATAAATTCACGCACAGACCATCCGAATCTTTTGAATAGTGTTCGACCAATTCTTGTAGAGTACGGAATGTTGTGCGCCGCGCAATAAAGAAACCACCCTCGTCCAATTGTCGTATACGATAATGTTTAACAGTATCACCATCGCGTACCGATAACGAATAATCATTGTGACGACTTTCTGAGTCACGTATTAAAAATGCGCCATGCTCATTTTCGGGTAAAAGCAATTTCTTTTCGGCTTCTATTCGTTTTATTTTACGGAAGTACCATCTGAAAATAAATAAATAGAAAAATACCGTTATTAGTATATTTAATGTCAAATGCGGGTTCCAACATTCGTCGCCAGATAAATAATTATAATATAATTTATATGGCAACGTTGTAATCAAAATATAAAAATCTCAATAATCTTCCTTATACGATATGTTCACACGCACAAAAAAAAATGTCTTATATGTAAATGCATATTACAAAATCGATAAATTAGATAACATTGAAATTAAGTTTATGTGAAAGACGATTAAATTTCCTCTTATTCTTCTTATGCGTCGTGTTGTAAACTTTGACTCATAAAGAAAATAAAAATTTCTTTTACACCGCACGACTTGGCGCCACAACTGACAATTTGTCGTAATTTTAATTGCAATTCACGCAACACATCTTAACGTCTGGTCTGTGTCATATAAAAGAAATTTATAATAAAAAAAAAAAAAAAAAATTGTATGTACAAGATAAATGGTTATACGATCGAATGATCGAACTTTAAATATTGGTTGGTGTAAGTCCTGAAATCATCACAGCTGTGATTAGTTATCACTATTTTTAGGGTTTACTATGCGATAGCCCAAATTATTTTATGATCAAGTTGATCTTCATCGGATAATTTAAATTTTTAGAGCACGATTGCGTTTTAATGATAAAAAATATAGATTTGCAACATTTTGGATTAATCTCACTGATTTCGATTTCTCGATCAAATTACGATCATTTATGATTTCTCTATAATTAATTTTGCGGTGGCGCAAAGTATAAAGCAACCTGGTGGTCTAGGATTAATCGAACCACTTATTTGGTTTAGCTGGTTTGATTTAGATTTCTCGACCATATTACGCCAGTTCAATTGAGTTCGGGATCGCTTAAAATTGCGATAGTTTTGAAAATTTTATCGAATTATCGATTGCACAAAATGCGATCGCAGATAATGGATCGTATGTAGATTTCCAATAATTTTGGATTGGGTTTTAATTTCGCGATCCACCGCGATCGCTCGACTCGATTAGGACATTTATTTGATGATCATTATTTTGATCGAATTGTGATCACACACACATTAATTAAAACATTTAATTTTATATTTGTGTTTTCATGTTTCAACGAACGTTAAAATTACCTGATCCAACTAATGATATCACCTTTTGCCGAACCTATCGGATAATGTATTGTTATTAATGATCTAGTTCCTGAATTAAGATTCTTGATTCGATCTTGATCGCGATCAGATAATTTTGAAATTTAAGAACACAGTTTTAACCGAATTGTCATATTTAAAACAACTCAAGGTCACCTTTCGATTTCACAGTCGCCATCATATATGCCATTACGATCGTTGTGATAAATTATTCTATTGTCGAACAAATTATTTTTAATGATCTTAAATTATCACTATATTATGTTTTGGTAAGTTCTGATAAATTTTTGACCCAATTTTACTTTAAAATTATCCAATTTTAAAAAGCCTTAAGATATCAAGATCGATTAGATCATTAAAAATTTGAATAGTGTGGTATAGAGAGAGAGAGAGAGAGAGAGAGAGAGAGAGAGAGAGAGAGAGAGAGAGAGAGAGAGAGAGAGAGAGAGAGAGAGAGCGAGACACTTCAATGTCTGTATCTCGCGATCGGAGGCCTGATTATTATAAATGAGGATCCCAAATCGGATTCTAATAAAATATTGTACGATGGATTTTTCGATCGTTTGAAAAGGATCGAACGAATCATTTTTATTTAGTACTTAATAGTTTGAATGAGTTTTACTTGTAACATAATTTATTATACGATCGTGTACGGCGGTTTACGATCAATAGGTTCACTAATATTTTTTTAAATATTCTATTACAAATAATTGCGCAATCGCACTGAAATTTAATAAAATGAAGAACAATATTAAAGGTGAACCGGAATAACGAGCAGACGACAACAAACCTCAATAGACGATCTTGAAAATAAAATGAGAACAATCACCAGCACAATAGATCATCGATCGACATTATAACAAATTTGTTTTGCATTCCATACTTTGCAAAAAAATATAGAACTACACCACAGCGAGGCGACGGCGATCCACAATAGGATGTGTACAACAAATAATTACAGTTTGAAATCGCAGCAATCAATCAAAAATCAAACAAACAAATCAGTTGTGGTTGCCTTACATGTGTAGAGATCGAGACAAACAAACGTTTAAAAAAAACCCCAATCTCTTCCATATTCAATGTAAATGTATGTAAAACGATCAGATTGATCGTACAGAGCCAATTTAATGCATATCATTACTCTCGTATATTATGTACCTTCCAGCGGTTAAATTATGTTGCTGTTGTTGTACTAAAAACTTTCTAAAAAATTCTAAATTACAAAGAAAACAAAAAAATTAAAATTCTACATTTTAATTACACACCAAGAAAAGAGAAAATTCCATAATAATGTTAAGTTGAGCACAATACGCGTACGCTTGCCAAATCGTTCGTGTGCTCGCATACTCGATCTTATAAATCGTACGATTTTTTTTGCTTTTAAGAACTTTTACTAGTTCTGCTTTATTGACTTATTGTAAGTTTTTAATCAAACTAAACTATGTCAAGTATAATACAATTATATAAAATAAAAATTGTGTAAATATATAGTTTCGATTTTTCTGAAGCAATATAATATAGATACACACCTTCTGCGATTGCTAGAATAAAATATCGCGCGATCGAATAACTTACCATATTTAAACAGATTTTATTGTTGTGTTACTCGCGCACTAATATTTTGTTGTTCCAAGTCCTTGATCATCGAATATAATATAAATTTTTTTAATAATTTCTTAGAAAAATTTATAAAATCATCGATCGCCCCGATCGTATACAAAACTTTTTAAAAAAAATCGATCTACGATCTAGTAGCGCGATCTAGACAGACACAACAAAACATATACAACAAAAACACTAATACTATTTTGTTTGACATTTAATCACTTTTTATATTGTTAATTAAAATTTTATTATTAATTTATATTTTAAATCAAAATGACGCCATTATTTTTTTTCTAGTAATACACGAGCCATATGCAACACGATAATTACATATGTTATTTTGTAGACATGTCGCCATTTTTTTTTGCTGCTGCGAGTTTTGTTTTTGTAATTTCATATTTCTTAGGAATTTCTTTATAATTATATATTAATCTTGGTATGTAATATACTTTTACCCATTTATATCGATTATTTTTTGTTTTGCTGATTAACAGTTATCCACCGTGTGTGTGTATATGTGTATGTTGTACAAATTTAAAATAATAATAATAATATTAATTTAATCGGTTGGTCATTGTTGAGCACTGCTGCTTTCATCGAAAACATATTTACTAATTAACCATAATTAATTTGAAAAGGATTTATTTTTTATGGGTGCTGATCTTTTCTCTTTTTGGGGTCGGCGTCGACAATGCGGATTCAGAAATTAATATTTAATTACTTAATTGCTACATTGCACACCAGGGGTCGTGAATTTTGTTTTCTAGGTTAGCATTTTAAAATCGATCGGATATATATACAGGGTGTCACGCTCAATCATCAAAAATATAAAAAACGAAACGATCTCTTTTTGTTTTTATTTAAAATTGACAACAGAAAAGTCAACGAACGTACTTCGTTATGTGAGATAAATAATAAATGATTTTCTATTGTTTTCTTTTTCGTATTTAATGTGATTTAAAAACAAAAACGATCGCGAAGAATATTGCGAACTAATAAGAAGACCTCTAGAGTGATCGTATATGGATGAGATCATATTTACAATAAGCAAGCAGTATCTAGTAATGACGATTATATAATACGCGATCGAATTTATTTGAGTATGGTCTCTCAGTAGCTATGGTCAACGATCAGATATATGACGTCATATATAAGACGTGACAGAATTTGCTTAAAATTTTTATTGATTTATAAATTATACAATTATATTGTTTATAATCTCGTGTGAACATATGCGATTAATATTTAGAATGAATACCAAGAAATTTATTTATTAGCTGTGAAATATGCATAATAAATTGATTATAATGCCCGTTTAACCCTAGACTATATGTATACATACATACGTCTGTAAGTGGTTCATTAAATTATAGTGTTTTATGCGATCGTGCGATCACGCGATCTCATTAATCATTTTAATTTTTTTTTATTTAACGATCGCGTTTAACAGCGGCCGATAAAATTCTAAATAATAACGTATTTATGTACGAGATCAAGCGATCGCGAAAAATACGGTTTGAAGATCAAGAACATTTGTTTGGTGGCATACCCTTCAATGCATGGCGGTTAGTGCTTAAGAAGAGGTTTTTTTTTTATTACATTTCTAATTCCTCAGTTCCCGACAGAAACGTTTACTACGGTACATTCACAAAATTTTGAATGGAATTTTGGAGAATTCATTTTTCAAATTGCAATAATGATTTTTCATTCAATAAAAATAGTTAACCCTTGCGCTTATATTTTTGAGGAAATTGAAGTCGTACGTGAATGTCATAAGTCAAGGATGGTATAAAAAAAATCGTGGAGCAGATTAAAAATGTCGAAACGTACATCCAAAATCTAAATAACAAAAATCGGCCGGATTTTAAATCGAATACTGTGTGCTTAATATCGAATTTTGTGAAGATGTTAGCAATTAAACCAATTGATCGTAGTTCGTACCATACATTAATAGATGTCACTGGTATCCAAAAATCACAACAATTTCAATTTAAATGCCAATTAAAAATTAAACATCAAGTATATTTACTGCCATCTATGATTCATTGATGTGAATTAACATCAGTTTAGTATAGTGCGTCCTTAAGTCAAAAAATTGGTTAGGGAAAAGCACTCAATTAGATATCTAATCAAAATATTATTGTTGAGTGTCAAATTTAGGAGCTATAAAACTAAAATATCCCCAAATGCCGCTAATTATAAGAACTAGGATACGTTGCTGTTAGATCAGCCCTTAATATTAAAATTTCATATGTTCGATGGTGAACTACGAAACTTGGAATTTATAAAATTTCTCTTTAAAAACCAGTTGGCTTTTGAGTATTGATCTTCTTGAGGAACATATGTCGGTTTGCAAGTAATTAAGATGTATAGAATAAATTAAAGTACGCCAATTGAGTCTGCAAAATACAAATTCTAAATTCTTAATACAGTCATATCTTGGGTTTTTAAATTCTGTGAACCATTCGCATAGATTTTACGAAAGACATAGTTTGTTTTCTGAATGTGTATGACAGAGACACATTTTTTTGCCTATTTTTGTTGGTATCTTGACTAAATGACAAATTTATGACAAGTCACATTAGTTTCTCCAATGACTTGTCAAAAAACTGTCAACGTTAGACTGTTCTTCTTTCATGACAATATTTTAAGCGAAATAGCGTAATATATATGATATGCCTTTGAAGTTTCTCATTTTAAAATGAATCTATGCCATTCTAACAATTGAGAGAAATAAAAAATTATTTTTAATTTAATGTTCACTCTTCGTCGCAACGTCATCGTAATTATTTTAATAATTAAATTTACATTTTGCTTGTTGAATAGGTAAGCAACCATTTTTTACTTGTTTTATTTCGAAAATATTAAACTGTCATTTTTTATTATTTTTTTTTTGTCCGGCACAACTGCTTCGCCACAAAGTTCAGCCAAAATGTTTGTTTGTATGTGGCAAACGAAAATTAGTCCCATAATGCTGAAAAATTTCGATATAATTGCCATGTCGCTGGTGAGCCATTAGTGTGTCGTCAATAAGTTTCCTACTGGGTACTCATTAACAGATGCCGCTATAAATTTAAAATGAATCATCTATGAATGAATGGCACAAACCAACATCAACGTATTTCAGTAGGTTGTTAGAAAAAAGAATGGTACTCGTATCATATACGGCACCATCTAGTGGCATATTAATGAACTAAAAATAGCAAGTTTTGCAGGAATGCCAATAAATAATAAATAATATTTCTAATCTGTACCAAATAAAATGAAAAAACATAAAAGAGGATTGAGGACGCCGAAAGAATATGAGTGGTTTAACTGTATTATGAACTAAAGTCTCCAATTTAGGACTCAAACAAATCGGGATGCGTCCAGTCAGTGAACCATTATGTAGGTTCAATATAAAGGTGCAATACATCGCCCTACCATCCAAATCTAACAGGTCCAACATCAAATATCATTGTCGCAATGGCCACACACAATTATAGCCTTTCAAAACGGCAATTAGTGTTGAAAACAGAATTACTTACAGTTCTTTGGAGCACTTTGATGTAAACGTAAATGTAAACCATCGTAAATATAGGCCAATGAAAATCTTCAAAACATCCAAACAGTGACGTTGCATGCAGAACGTGTGACTTTGTGATGTGCAATATCTACCAACTGTATTGTCGGCCCTTAATTTTTTGAAGAAAACGATGCCAATGTTTCAGTGAATGGAGAGCGCTATATAAACCGGCTGGAACAATTTTTTTAGCAGAATTGATCCGACGACGAATAGCTTTCCGAACAGTATGGTTTCAAAAAGATGGAGCCAGCTGTTGTCACATAACATGATTAGGAATGGCGCAACTACATAAAGAGTTTGATGACAAAATAATCTCACGAAACAGCGAAAATCGTAGGTGCCCAAGGTCACCTAAGCTGTTCCAGATTTTTTTATGGGGATATTATAAGCAAGATGTGTATAAAACTAAGATGATATCATTTATATTACCATTAGGCACCGCAACATATTCAACATTATTATTCGGACAAAATATTTCCCAGTTAATAATCCAGTTGTGGAGTACTTGGTGTTGCTAGATGGCACAAAACATACCGCGTCTGACATTTAATTAAAATTAGCTACTTACAATCTCCAAAACATTTCTAATCGGAGATTGTTAAACCTTAACTTAATACTTTTTACACTATTTGCCGTAGGCAGAGTAGATACTCCTGATGATGACCTAACAAGTCGAAATCGATCGAGTGATTTTTTAAACTTTTTGAAAAATATTCTGCGAAACAAAAACAAGTGATTAATAAAAATGTGTTTATTAAGTTTAATACTAATAGTTAATAATAGATGTCTCTGATGTTTGTAAACCAAAATGTATCTGAAATTTAGTTCTAAACTGCAAATTTAGTTCCGATAGGGATACTATTAAGAAGATTATGTAATTAAATGTTAGCAAATTTTAATTAAACATCAGTCGTAATTTGTTTTGTGCCATCTATGAATAACTGATATGAACTAACCATCAATTTAGTCGGAAATTTTGACGAAAAATCGTCGTGAGGCATACAGCATAAGTTTAGAGTTTAACATCAGGCACATAATGAGTTATGAATATTAGAGGCATCTATCGTTAATTGGTATGAACCAACATAGATTTAGTTAGTTAGAAATTTAGACAAAAAAATCGACATAGGTTTATCCAGTCACACACTTCATATTTTAATTTTAATTAACACGTTAATCGCCAAGATAATTTCAATAAAATTTCCATGTTTAACTTTAGGTTTCACATTTTACGAGTAAATACATATGAGTATATCTATATATTCTAGGGCAAAGTTCTTAAAGAAGCTAAACTCGACAAAGATTCGGAGCAAATTTAAAGAAATTGTCGAGCCTTACATACTGCAGAAGTATAAACATGTAAGGCTTTTTTAAATTTTTCTGTTTGAATTTATTAAACTGCATGCGGACAGCAGTGCGAGACGGAATAAATAATTTAGTTGAAGTTTTGGACTCAAATAATTTGGTTGTTAAATTTTGTGTTCAATTTTTTCCATAGATGTAAAATAATTTGGTTGTTAAAGTATTGTTGTTCATTCAAACATCATAGAAAGTAATATATAAAAATTATAAAATATAATTTGTTGTTTACCATAAGTCTTGATAAATAACATGTTTACAAAAATTCACAAACAAGTAGAAAACTGGAACAATGCGACGAGTATTCCAAAGCGCAACACAACAAATGCATACAAAGCAAAACGAACAAATTATTGTATTTTAAGAAAAATAAATTTTCCATTCAAACAGTTCCGCCCAACCTCAACCACTCTACCACGCCACCACGATGCCACACACTACACAGCCATTACTTTATGGCGGATAACAAATAAACATTTGAATTTAATTAATTAAATAAAATAATAATTAATAAATTAAATATTATAAACAAATAAATATTTTAAACGATGAAAATCATACAAATCTTACTAGTCCGACTAGTAGTCCGACTGACTTATTTAAAAGTCTCCAATAAGCCTCTTGTCGCCTAAACTTATTGGAAACTTGTTAGAATAATTTTGATGAATTGCGAGTTTGGATGCAAGCCTCGCATAAAAGTCAAACAAGTTTAGAATAAGTTTAGCCGACAGGAGGCTTATTGTAGACTTTTAAATAAGTCAGTCTCCACGAAATAAGTCACGAATTGGACTGCAGTCTAAGATCATGGTTGACGTAATTAGACAGCGATTAAAAATCAAATGAATCTTACTAACCTGACACTTGCTAAAACTGATTTGGCTTACTTTGTGGAGACTGGCTTGTTTGATTTATTTTGGAGGGTTCTTTACAAATAAGCTTCTAGTTTTTTAATAGATAAAAAGTCTACAAAAAGCCTACTCGAGTGGAGACTTATTCTAGAATGTCAGTCTGCATAAAAACATTATTAGCTAACACAGACAAAAATGAGATAAAATAATTATCTAATCTCAATTAAATGATAATGAATTATATAATTACATTTAATATTTTATTTGTATTAACTAATCATTTAACAAAATACAAATTGAAAATTCAATGATTTGGCTAAACAAAATTAGTTGATTTTTTACATTACAAATTATATAATTAATTAAATGAATTTATTATATTTTTGGGAAAATCAAGTAATATCTTTCGATGAAACAATAAAAATATTTGATAAAGTTTATTTTACGACAAATTTATTAAAACAGCTAAACATTGGATGATTTCTACGAAAATCATTAAAAGTGGGGTCATCAAAAATTTGAGTTTACTAAACAAATTGATAAATCATCTAAATCAATAGCAGAATCATAGAATTAACTTTTGTTCTTTCATATAATTCAAATGAATAAATGCAGCTTTATTTTGAGAGATGTTTCGCAAAATTATAATAATTCGCTAACTCATTGGGTTTTTATTTTATATATACGGATAAAGTATTTAATATTTCCTTACAGTTCAGTCGAACCTTCTGATGAGATGATCGAATTTTTTAAATAAAATATTCAAATATTAGTTCGAAAACCAAAGTGCCAAAGCCAAACTCTTGGTATTTTTGATTGATTTAATAAAATCACTATTAATAATTTTATTAACAACAGTGTTCTAAACAAATTATTTTGTTTGGTTTCCTTGGAAATTTATGAAAATTATTAAAATATTTAATCAAATCATAAAAAATGATTGATCATTAATGTTAATTTATAAATAAATGTTTTATCTAATAATTTATTTAATTTTTTAATTAATTTATTTGTTAATAAATCAAATAAATATTTTATATGTTTTATTAAATGTTTTAGTTGAAACATTTATTTTAAGGTTTGTTAAAATCATTTAACTAAAATTAAATAAATCAACCAATCACATTCAATGGCTAAAAATCAATCCGCAACTTTAAATGAAATTGATTAATCTTTATTTGAAAATACTAAGCTTTTCTTTCTGTGAATGGTGGCTGATTAGTACTGGTTCAATCATGAAATATTTTGCGGAGAGTTAATGATTTGAAAGTCTACAATAAGTCTCCTGACGAATAGACTTATTGGAAACTTGTGAGAATTATTATGATGAGTTACCAGTTTGGGTACAAGCCTCGCTTAAAAGTCAAACAAGTCAGCACAAGACAACAATAAGTTTAGCCGACAGGAGGCCTATTGTAGACTTTGAAATAAATCAGTCTCCACAAAATAAGTCACGAATTGGACTGCAGTCTAGGTTTACTTTTAACTATACTTCGTCGCGGTCCAATCCGGCAACTTATTTGACTTGCTGATCTAATTCAAATCGAGACTTAGACTGCAGTCCAATTCGTGACTTATTTTGTGGAGGCTAAACTTATTCTAAACTTGTTTGATTTTTATGCGAGGCTTGCATCCAAACTCGCAATTCATCAAAATTATTCTAACAAGTTTCCAATAAGTTTAGCCGATATGAGGCTTATTGGAGACTTTTAAATAAGTCAGTCTCCACAAAATAAGTCACGAATTGGACCGCAGTCTTATTTGAACATAACCCTACATTATATTAATTGACAATTCACCGTTCTAATAATTAGTGGTCGTTTTTATTGTTTGTGGAAATATAAATTACACATTTGAAAAAATTATTGTCGGGGTCAAATGATGTTACTGGCTATATTAGTAAACAGGAATATGAGGCTTTACTCCAAAATCATCAAACATGATGTAGAAATACTGAAGTATTTGGAAACGCGTTTTATGCGAAGTTCATATTTGGTCCAGGGTTTTGAAATATTGTACAACCAACTATCTAAAATTATAAGAGAGAATACCAATTTGACAAAAAAACATTTGAGAATTAATTTTATTACGTTTAGAAAAGTACTAGAATAGGTACCAGATAAACGTTTCGGCCATCAAAGGGAAATATAACTTATAATGTTTCTCAACAAATTATAAATTTCTTTTTCTACTGTTATTGTATTATCACAGCTAAATTTTAATACGAACAAAAAATGTATGAAATGCCATTTTTGTGGAAACCCTCCAAAATAAGTCAAGAAAGTCTACAATAATTCTCCTCGTGAGATGATTTATTGTAGAGTTTCAAATAAGTCAGTCTACACAAAATAAGTCATGAATAGGACCAAAGTCTTAATGCAGAATAGTTTGAAGTATTTGGGAAGATTTCTTTCAAACTAGAAGTTCATTGTAATAAGTTAGAAAGGTCTACACGAGAGACTTATTGTAGACTTTTAAACAAGTAAACCCCAAAACAATAACTCATGAATTAAGGACCTGAATCTAAGGAGAGTTTATTAAAATATTATTAGTTTCGTACAAATCGCATTTCCTATTTTATATCCTCAAATCGCTCACTTGGTTTTATTTCGGGAACCCAACTCGGTTCACTCAATCAAAATCGACGGCTAATGCAAAAAGAGGTTGAATTTTTGTTTGCTTAATTGAATTATTTGAATTTAGTAACAGTTAGAATCTGCATTGATTTATTTTGTGGAGACTGCGGGCAAAATAATTCATGGCCCCATTTCTTCGGTCGATGCTATGAATTGAACTGTAATGTTCAAATACTAAGCTTAATCGTGTATTCCAAAGACGCTTTTGACCTGAAGTTTCTGTAGCTCTGACTAGAAATATTTTATGTAATTTATCGAGAATTAAAATTTTCCGGTTTTAAGAAATTAGGTCGTTAATGTCATTTGATTGTTTAATAGTTAAGTGCTTCGGAAGCTAACTACTCCTGGGGGTAGGTACATTTGCTATTAAATAAAGTTTATATAATTGTTTTAGACCAACTATTTTTATATCAATTGTTAATAATGATTTGGTTTTAGAGTTTGTGAAATAAGTTTATCAGAAATGTAAAATCTGTAAGAAATATGGCATTGCAAATTCTTAAGCAAAAATCCTTTTCGGCTAATTCGGGAACTTTCTGTAAATATAGAAATCAATTCCTTCAATAGTGCTAGAAATAGGTTTGGAGCAGTGTAAGTCGAGGAAAACTGCCTTCTAGCCTTTTCATTGAACTCTAATGCGGATTTGATCTTCTTACTAAGAAATTCATGAACAACGGACATGCTTTTTAGGTTCTTGCAAAAAGCTAACTTTTAAAGACCTGTTCGATAAAAACATCCTTCAAACAAATTAAAAAAGAGCATCGCAATTTAAATTCAAAAAAATGCGTGACTATTTGAAGCAAAAAAACAGTTGTTCAACCATAAAAATAGTACTAGTCAACCCCCGCTTTGTACAAGCTCTACAAAGCAGGGGTGATCCTGTTACTATACAAAAATTATATTTACTAAAAGAAGTTTTATGATTTTAACGGCTCATTTTAATCAGTTTTTTTGTTTTCTCTTTGTTATTGCAAAGTGATACACTAGTAAGACACAGCAACCAACATTTTAATAAGCCCAATACACTGTTGAACAGGTAACAGCCCAACTTTTCAAGAACAGTTTCATTGATATATATTATCGGCCTATTTAAGCCACTAGGGGACTACAATCTTGAAAAAGCTGGAATTTTCAGTTTTTCTAGCAGATAAACTTGTTAAAATTGAATAATTTCTAGTCTAGTCTAGTACGTTTTTCCTCTAATCTCGATATTCAGCGTAAAATAAAAAAAGGAAAAAATGCAACAAGAAATTAAGAGAACTACTACCCTAAGGAAATGTAGAATGTAAACGGAGAGCACAATTTTGAATACCACAGCAGAAATCCCGATTTAAGTTCGTAATCGCTATTAAGCTAATCAAAGGGATCTAATGAAATTCATTTTAAGCAACAACTATAACTGATGCTATACGTAAAATGTATACATCGGATCGTTGATCTGCTGATCACACCATTACTATGTCATCAAGATATTCTAATAAAAAGCGCGATCACACATTCAAAATCGAGATAATAAAAATATATAAAAAATTTAACAATTTACCATTTAAGATCGTCCGAGATCATGCAACCTTCTTATTATAGCCATAATAGCAACACCGATCTAATACAGTACATTGTCTTCTATGTACCTAGTTCGAACCAATATCTGCGATCGATATTCAATAAGAAAGAAAATTAATGTTCGCGCTTGTTTTGGGTTTGTTGTTTTGTGTATTCGAGAAATTAATGATGATGGAAAAACAACACGACATAAAAAAAAATTCCATGTAACATTTTCTATTTTTGCGTTGTTGTTGTTGCATGATCGCGATATTCCAACTTATAATATAATAAAATTTCATAAAACATCTAATACATTGGCGCCAGTTTTCCAATAGTAATGTTTTTGTTAAATTTTATGAAACAAGACTATTACAAAAACAACAACAACAACATCGAAAATTACACCATACCATATCATGCGATGCGAGATGATCGCACCAGCAACGATCGCGATCTAATGGTAAATAAAATTAGATGGATGGGGTAATAATATGATTGGATGATGTCGCCTCGTGCGATTTATATAAATTTTATAACCCGCAATCGTAAAAAGAGAAAACTTTAGCAATTTGCGTATTATAATACAGTACACGAAATAATATCGACAAACGTTTAATAATAATATAATATAGATCACTAGGTTTGTTGCATGGCATGTGATGTAACATGCAAAGTTTATAATTTATAATGGCCATCGCGCATCAAAATGTATTTATTTTTAGATTCTATTGTTGTAATCGATCAATCATTGTGGTGGTGTCAATCACATTTTGATTGAATAGTTAAAATATAAAATTTATATTCAATGTGGTAAGAATTTTTTAATTAGGAGAATTTTGTTTTGTTAGTTTTTAACCGCTATTTGGGGGAGCCTGTACATATTCCTATCCAAACGGATATCATTGAATCATCATCGCATTGTCATCGTAAAGAAATCAAGCGACCGGATATCTAAGACAATTAAATTGAATAAATTTCCTCTATAAAATGCGGCTGAATAATATAAGAAGTTATGTAGGTACGAACTGGATTTGCTGCACTATACGATAGATTGAGTGATTGATGGGGAATATAAAAAATGCGCAAAGATTAGCATCGCATATAAAAACTATAAATAGATAATTTCCCTTAAATAGCCTCTATCGCCGTACAAAGCACAGCAACGTTACAAAAATATAATAAAAAATCCGGCAAAGTAACATAAGACAAAATGAATTACCAAAGAGGGCAATGAATCTTTTCTTAACAACTTTTCTTCTATCATCCTTTGTTATGCCACTCTATGTATCTTTCTGTGCAAGTTCATTTCTATCTTTCGTCTATAATAAAAAAAAGCTGGGATAAAAATAGAAATCAAGAAAAATCTCCATAACGAGTGTGTTGTGTGTGCTGCAATTGAGGCGATCTATTACCTTGCTCGTCTCGTATCCGTTTTCTTCGTACCGCATATAATTACATTTCACAATTACAACAACAAAAAAAGTACCTAAGGTGGTGCTGATGATGTTGTTAGCATATTCTATTATTAGAAAGAACACATCAAGCACACAAAAAAAATCAATTTACATTCCTGTGTTACAGTTGTTTGATTATGGTAATTATGCGTCCATCATAGATTATATCAACCCAATAGACTGATAGCGAGACATCGTTTTTATGCTAATCGGCGGCGCGATATTAGATACTTGTGAGATGCGTAATTATTTTTTGTAATTTTTTAATTAACATTTTTCTGTTTTTCTTTTTTTTTTTTTATTTGTAATCACTTGTTGTGATAACGCCTAACAGCAATGATAACAGATGGTGTCATTATTGACTTTCCAAATCGCGTAATTGTGTCGTTTGTTTATTATTTTGTGTGTTTAATACAGAAAAACATTATAAATGAAGATTGTCAAAATATTTACGATCGCTATACATGTTAATAATCGGAAGAACCTCTCGATCAAGTCACTTTTATAAATTACTATTTTAAAGACCATACTCAACAATGATTAATAAACGTGTTAGCTTTCGAGCGATCTTCAAATTTTTGGTGCGATCATCTAATTTTACCAACGATCGTATTATATACCTGACCACTCCAATGTGATAAATCGCGATCGCACTCATCTTTAAAACTTTCTATATGTATATCTATATATATTTATTGATCGATCAGTTTAAATATATAAATATTTGCGCGATCATCGGACATTACATGTTAATTTATATACTTTTTCGTTTTATTCTCATCATACTCATTGTTGTTGTATATTAATTCACAAATTGACAAGAATTCATTCATAAAAAAAAACGATCGGACAAAAGATCAATCGGTAATTGCAAAAACATACATAAACAAAAAAAAAATCAAGGAAATTAAATTTTTATATATATGATTCATTTACGGATCTCATTGAAATGTGTAACATAAGAGCGGATTATGTAACGCATTTATCTTGCGCCCACCTTGAATAGCGCAAAGACGTCATATAATATGTATTCGTTCTTAGTACGTGTAAAAATTCATATTAAAGTTTTTTTTTACCGTTTCAAGATCATAAAGCTGTATATATATACATATTTCGAAAATCATTGTACAAGAAAAAACAAAAACCTAAAGGGAAAGTCATGTCACCTACTTAACCTTCCGACCTTTCGCCACACATTATTTATAACGCATATGTATACGGTCACATTAAAAACGAAAACAAATCGATTTCACTGTACCAATAATCACTTTCAACTTTTGTACAAATCACAACAACGAAATGGTAAAATACCAAAAAAATAAAAAATATAAAATTCATTTCATTTACATAATTTAACGTCATGCATTTCGTGTACAATTTTTTTTTTATATAATCCGTCGCCATTTTTTCTTATATATGCTTTTTTAAGCCAGCAATATCATAAACGTAATAAAATATATTTATATGAATAAAAAAGAAGAAAAAAATACTTTTACTTACAGTTTTTCATTTAAAAATTCACCATGCGTAAATTCAGATAAACGCCGCGTAGGATTCCGTCTATGATTACTGCTACTTGAATTACTATTTCTATTACTACCACTAATACAAATTTGTTCACCACCATTTTGTTGTTCAATAACACGTTTACTATTGCTATGATTACTACTAGCAGTACATTCACTTAACGAAATGGCGGGCGCTGACGTATTTAACGCATACGATTTTAATAAATTTTTTTTATGTATTTTTGAATATAATTCATCACAATTATTATTATTATTATTATTACTAACACTATTATCACTATTATTAACACTAGCATTACTGTTACTAGAACTATTTTGCTCTTGTATTAAATCGAGTTGCGTCGTCGCATTCGTCGGCGTTTTATTATTATTATCAAAATGTTTCGTTGTATACGATAGAATATTAGAAAATCGTCGTACTCGGGACGACGATGATGTCGAAGTGTTCGGTGTCGATGGCATCCCGTTGCTTGTCGTTGTCTGTTTTGGATAGATATAGTCATTTCTTTGGATATATTCAGACTTTTCTTGTGACTTATTATTACTATTACTACTGTTAAATATATTACTGCTACGACTAAGTTTCGACGACATTTTATCTTTTTTTTGTTGCTGCAGAATGTCGTAGATGAGATCACACTTGGTTGCTGCACCGAAAAATGAGGCCGGTGTCGACTGGGATGCAGATAATTTAGGCGATGCACTACTACTATTTAAATCTGTAGTTGCGGCTACTGCTGCTGCCGCGGCCGCCGCTGCCTCTTTCTTCTGTATTATATCGTAGATTGTGCCAAAATTTAATGATTTGTATTTTATTGATTTTTCAATATTTGGATTTTTATAAATTTTTTCTGATAAATTAAATTTACGCTGGAAATTCGAGTTCTCAGATTTTTTATGCAGAATCTCATATATAGTGCCGTACGTTGAAGATTTTTGAGTCACCGTTGCATTTTGCTGTGTCTTTTCATCGATCGTCTCGTCTTTATTAATTTTGCGGCGACGCGACTTGAGCCTCATCGAATAATAATTTTGACTAGTTTTGTCTTCTTTAAATAAATTTTTAAATTCCTCATACGATTTACGACGTGATTTTTTATTCGCACTGTCACTAATCGCAACGGTAGCCGTAACCGCACTATTTTTACTCACACTATTTTCATCAATTTCCGGTATTGAGAGAGCCTCGGGCAGCGATTGGATCGTATTTTGATTTACATCACTATATTCTCGATTACTAAACAGCATTTTAAATTCTTCGTACGACTTTCGTCTTGATTTCGACTGGGGCAAGCATTCGCTATTAAAATTATATTTTTTTAATGTGGGTGTTGCAACACCGTCGGGTAATTCACATTTTTGTCGCAACTCAATAAAACCCGAATCAATTGAATCGCCACAACAACTGGGCGCGCTCAGTTTACGAGCATTTCGTTTTTGCGACAATGTTGCCGTTACTGTTGTCACACCAAGTGAGTTGCGTCGGAACGACGCTTTGCGGATTTTATTCGTACTAATTTTAAATTTGTTCTTATTCTTACTGCTATTTGCAAACAATTTTAATTTTTTGATTTTATTTAAAATTCGTTTATTATTTATTATTTGTAAATTTTTAGTTGAATTTTGTAGCAGCATTGTTTGATTTTTGAAACTGGCGTTCGTGCAGTGTTGCCGAGATGAGCTATTCATACATTTTGCACAACACAAAAATTCGTACAGTACCTCATAATTATTTGTTTGTATATCACTATTATTACTATTATTTTTATTACTAATATCACTATTATTTATAACAATTTCGTTATTCAATAAATTATTAAGCGAATTTTTATTGTCGTCGATATTGTTTGAAATGTCTTTGAGACATTCTTTAATTTTAAATTTTTTCTCGATAATATTTTCTATATTACTATTACTACTACTGCTGCTGCTATTATTATTATTATTATTATTGTTATTATCGATTATAACACTTCCTACCTCAATCCCACAATCTAAGAACACAATTGCCCCATTAGCTGGTAAAAGTAGGCGACCCTCAGAGGCCGCATTTACAAGTTCACGTACAGCTAGTACGTGTTTTTCGGTGATATTCCCTTGCAATTGTATCCCCTGCAGGGCATACGCAATTGGCTTCTCATTTGTTGAATTCGCATTATTACACCACACCACTGGCATTGATGCAGACATTTTTTATTATTGTTGCTCGCTCGTTCGATTTTTAACCACTTTATTTTTTATTATTATTTTTGTCTATATTTTTTGAATTATCACTGAATCACAAAAACTAAAATTGCAACATAACAAAAAAACTATTGTAGTGAATCAAGATACCATAAACTACAAAACGATGACATTTCAGCTTGCCTGCGCCTGCAAACAATCTCTTTATGATGTGATGAGAGCGCAACGATCGTTTGTTGGCTGAGGCGCACACGAAATATTAACGTATGTGATCTAATCTCAAGTGAATATTACCGACTAACTGTGTTTTATAAAAATCAAAACTCGAAAAGACATAAAAACTTACTAAGAAAATCGTTTTTGTTGTTGTTGTTGTCGTTTTCTTATGTAGCAGTATTGTTATTGCAACAGCGAACGAATAATAAACAACAAAAAAAACAAAGAAGAGATAAAAAAATTGTTGAACACGCGAAGGTAAGAAAAAAAATTACAGTCGCTTAACAAACTGTGGCAGCATAGAGGCGCTGGATAAAAAATCTTATAAATATATATCTACTGTACACGCACTAATTATATCATAGTAATTAGATCAAAATGATTAGGTGCCTAGCCAAATGAGACACTAACTGTTAAAAAGTAATATTTATTTTCAAGGTTCACTCCATCGGGTGGGTATACATTATATTAAACTTCCGCAATAGACGAATATTGACGCAAACAAAAGGTCGTAAAACTTAAAATTTACGTTTTCGTCATAGACAAGGCTGGACATTTTATGACGTAAACATTAAAAGTCGCCACCTCTGTCAATTAATTCGTGAGTTATTGCAAAAATAAATTACAAAAAACTATTTTCTTGTTTCTCTTTCCCCGCCATATTAAGTAATATACAAACATTCACTTATTTTATATTTTACGATAGTTTATTGCTGTATAGCATACAAAAAACACTATTAAGCAAAACAAGTAGGAATTAGAGCTTTATTTATACAGAACTTGCAAAAGAAGTAAAATTGGCGCCCAAGATGGGGCCCTGCTATACCACTATATAAATATCACGATCGATCGATCGATCTGAAATAGTACAATCAGGAAATTGTAATACAATTATTTTATAATAAAACTATTCCATTACCTTGACAATCGGCATGTATAAATTAATATTAATTAATTAAAAAAAAAAAACAGAACATAACCTCAAATTTCTATAAATTTGCTAAAAATGTTAAACCAAAAACCTATAAATTTTATAAACGCTTGTCTTACTTTTCGTGATCATTTCTCGCTCGTCTCTCTCACAGACATAAAGTTTTGTAACAGTTTTTTAATTACATATTATACGATCATTATACAATTTCTTGCGATCGAAATTTTAATTGATCGTATATATAATAAAAACGTCATCCATATTAAGAAACTACATAAATTGTTAGAAAAGACATATTTCTATGTATATGTATACAAAAAATAATAACGGTTAATCGCATATCTTATATGTACATATTACACACAAAAAGAAAACATATATATGTATACGAGAAGATCAACAAAAAATTAAAATGTATATAAAAAAGATCGAGCTTGATCTTGCATCTTTTATGTTGCATATTTATTACACTTATAGTGGAACCACAAAAATAAATATAATAAAGTATGCAAGTAAAATCATACGTACATGATCGTGCAACTTATGCAATCGTAAAACATACATTTTTTTTTGTAAGTAGATCAAGTGATCTATAAATTATAACTTATTGTCTTCATAAATTATATACATATAATGCAATCGTACATTTATATATTTAATAATTTTTTACACGCTATTTTAACAAGATCACATGATCGCACAAAAAATATATGCATAATTCGTATATACATACATATATTATTTGGCAAATATACTTAAAATGATATTAAGTGTTTGCAGAGTAAGATAATCGCGCGCAAACGATTTTCGATCAAGTGCGATCGAGATCTTGATGACATAATATGCGGATTAAATGAACATGCATTATTTATAAATAAAATTAATTAATCGAGATCAATGATCGCCTAATATTGGTGGATCACTTGGAAATATTGATTAATCACTTGTAGTGTCTAAATATTATGATGATTGATTGATATATGACAAAATGGATAAAATATGATTAGTCGCAATCAAATTAAAAATAACGTTCACATCATTATTATTTTATTAAATATTTAGGCAGCGATTAACGTCAACGGCGTCTGTGGGGTCAAGGTCGTTGAAATGTGCCTTAAAAATATATAATAGAAAATTACGACATGAACAGCCACCCAAAAACCTAATTTTGCAATAATTACAAAAAAAAAATCATAGAATTGCAAATATAACGACATTCAAATTCCAAATCGAATTGTAGCCGTCGCCAAACATATAAATATTTGTATGTTACAAAACTAACAGAAAATTGATCTTGATCATGGATCGTCGCATAATCAAAATTTCTTCATATACCAAAATATGCCAATCAATATGTATATACATATTTTTTGACGATCGTCGGCGCGACCGATCAAGTATAAATTATCCAACAAAAATATTTGAATTGCAGAATTGCACAGAGTTACATATTTAATAATGATGTAACACTTAGCGACGTGTAATTTAGCAATAAGTGTGATTGTTGTAACTTGATCTAAGGGTTTCACCGAGGTACGTTAAATATATAAGAGTGGTAAAATGATCGATCGATCATAATTTGCATTTTGTTAAAGAACAGCAACTCCTACGACGGTCATAAAAATTGGCGATCGCAAATAAATAATAAATTTACCGGCTTTGAATTGTACGATCATAAAAAACTACTTTTTGCTAACCTGCCTGGCTTGGGATTAAATCACATACAAAATTTTTATCGCGCGATCACCAATACGTTGAATAATTTTTCGATAAAATTACTAATTTTGAATTCACGCGACCTTATCAAATTTATTTTATTTCTATATTTTCAAAAAACAAAATTTCTAGTTTTTTTTTGTGTTTTTAAAATTGTGTACAAAAAAAATTTAAATTACATATTTTTCGGTAGTTCGGACTTTGTATAAAATCGTTTTCGTTTTAGTTTAGTTGGTTTCAATCCTGATTCACATTAAATAATTTAATACACCATTTTTAAAACACTTCTTTTTTAAAATATTAAATTTTATTTCTTTCATTTTTTTAATAAGTTAACATAAATCACTACAACAAACACTATTTCCGGATTATTTTATTAAAAAAATAACAAACTGCTTTTCCGGATTTTTAATTTTATATTAAATAACTTTTATTTTGTTTTTGTATATATTTTAAATAAAACACACACGAATTTTAAAATTATTGCGATCGTTTTTTTAAATAAATTTTTTCAAGACAAATTTCATCGATCGTTCAACATAAACTAAAATATAAAAACAAAACTATTTGTTGCCCACAATCGTCTTGGCTGCGATCGCGCTTTTTGTTTTGTTTGTTGTGTTTTGTGTATGTAAAAAAAATGATCGCGAAAAATATCGATAAAGAAAGAGAGAAGAGAGTTAATGATATGGTTAAGAATTAAATGTTCATCATTCTCTTAACTCGTTTATTTGTTTCTCCAACGATAGCGCACAAAATATGCAACCGACGATATACAGCATTTTAATGATCACGCTGTGTGTGGCGTTAGGGTGATCGTTTATTAAAATTTTTTATTATACGTATAGATTTTGAGGGTCATTGGATCGCGCAGTGATATTTTGTTGATGAATGATTGATAACAGAAACATTATTTATATGATTGGGGCCTTCAAGATTCAAAAAAAGGTTATTTATTATAATCATAATGTTAAATCGTATAGCGCCATCTCGCCCTAGATCATAATTTGATTAATTAACACCAGGCGACAATATGTCGAAACTCTTTTCATGCTCTAAATATATTGACATGACACATGTACAATCAGAAAAAATATGACATTCAATTTAACAAATTGAATAAAATGTTGTCACAAAAGAAATGAAATATAATACAATTTCACTTTAGCCGCTTTTTATGCTAGTGTGTGTGGGTTTAGCTCGACAATAATAACAACTTTATATAATTTCAAGTCCATTGTCATCTACTTCATCATCATTCATGAACATATAGTGTCGTAATTATATGTAGACAGAAATTCCAAAACCCTTGAAAAAACGCCTTTAATACAAATTTTATTCAAAAATCCATTTTTTTGTGTGTTCAGACGTGTAACTTATCTTACCATAAGAAAATACACGCGATACTTTCTGTTTCGTTATATCAAAAAAAAAAAAACACAATAAAAAAGAAAGACAATACAACATTAACAAATCGACAAGAAATTGTCGAGTTCATAGACCTCGTCGCGCAATTCTATCAGCAATAATAAAAAAAAACCTCTAACCAAACCAAACCAAAACAAAACCCGAATTTTATTAGTATGCCTCACTTTAAATAATAAAATATTGTGACAGTTCGTGTCTCCAAATTGGAAAATGTCAAACCAGACAACTTTCCGACCGCGCACGATCGTAATCTGGATTTTAGAAAGTTTTTTTCCCATGCAAATGCACTTATCGTAAGGCGACATTCGTATTAAAAATCATGAGAAAAATAATTTTAAATATTCGGCCGCTCTAATATTCCGCGCGACACTATACGAGATAGTGCGTTATAGTCTAATCAGGTCTAACCGGTTATGTTTATATTCTAATTCTAAAAATTGAAAACACAAAGCAAATCAATATTTACGGGCGTGTAAGCCCACAAATAATGAAATAATTAAAACAGAACAAAAATATTTCAAATTACCATTCCATATCTTGGCTAATCTCATGTGATATGGTATTACCGTAAAAATTTAATTTTTAACCTCATTTGATTTAACACGATTGTGTTCACTGAATATATTTTAAAGAACAAGTTTATGTTGGGATATTAGTCATCGGGCAACGAATTTAGTAGTGGTCATATGATTTGAAGGTGATAACTCACATTAATTTGGTTTTTAAATATTTTTTTTTTTTTGATAAGAGAAGAACGAAAAACTGATCACGCGAGTCACATAAATTAACTTAATATTCTAGTCGTAGTGCATAATTTTGTAAACAATTTGCGTTATTAAACATGTTGTTTGCTAGTTGTCATGTTGTACGCCATTTATACAACATAATATTTAGCAAATGAATTCATTTATTTTACGTAACGATTTTTTACACCAACAATTGATTATACAATGCTACATGCTATAGCCACATAACTTGTCGTATTAGAAGTCATTTGACATGCCGCTTAAAGTGTTATACTAAAATTCAAATAGACCTGTTTGTGGTTGGTGATAAGTTCAGCGACGATTTGCACAACCGAGTTGCTATACAAGTACCTAGTTCGGTTTGCGTTCGTTTTGACTGGCCAAATTAAACTAAGAACAAAACCAAGAAATGGTGTTAGAAACAGAGCCATTATTAGATGGCGTCGACTTCTCATGCGATGAGAGTAATGTGATCGCAAACTGGTTCGTTTAATGGTCATACCGTTATGTTACATGTCATTTACGCAGCATAACAATTAGTTTATCTCACAACCGTCGAAATTTAATTAGTTAAAAAGGGTGAAGAATTATCACTTGCTAAAATTGACAACCAGTTAACGTGGTAATTTAAAATCAGAGTAGGGCGCCATGTCATACATGAAAATTATACAAAAAATTTCATCACGTTTGTTTTTTACATGTCAGTTACAATACATGTACATATTAACATATTACTCCAGTTAAAACTGTAAAACTCCAAATTGCTATTTCGGTTTTAATATCCAGCTCCGTAGCAACTTAAGCGTAGACAATAAAACTGAGACGTAGCGTCAGTGTAAGTATTGCTCGATTTATGATCGTTGATTTTCTCGTTTATTTAATCAAGTGCATATGTATGAACTCTGAACAACAGCTTCGGTTCATTTTATTATAAAATGAGCCATTAAAATGTATTGAAGTCAAACAACTTCTTTTAACAAACGTAACTAATTTTTTAAGTAATGAGATAACCCATGTTTTGTTGAGCTTGAAAAATTTATTTTATTCGTGTTTACTTTCATGATAAAATGAGCCGTTAAAATGTACAAAAGTCATATAATTTCTTTCAGAATACATACTTTTTTTTAATAATGGGGTAACCCATATTTTGTAGAGCTTCACAAATTTCAATTATTCGCATTTTATTTCAAAACAAAATGAGCGATTAAAAAGTACGTAATTCATGTCTCAGTTTTCAATATATAGTGAAAATTTTGGTTATTTGTATTTTACTTTTTCGATAGGTCTATTTTTATGATTGAACACCTATTTTTTACTTCAATATAGTCAGATAACGAAATTTTCAAAAAATCATATCTTAAACACACGGGAAGTAACGGTCGTTTTTTCTTATGTGCTGCTTATGGCATGGCACAATTTTTGATTTCGACACACATGATTTGCTAGATTAAATTGTTTATTCTATGTGTAAATTCATAAAGTATTAAACCGTATTTATGTTCGAATATAATACCATTTTTCATACAAAAAAAATCTAATTCTTATTAGTTCGCAAGCAGCTAGCACTAATTATTGGAAATAAGACCGCCACATGCCTGAAAAAAAAAAATCCGGCTAATTTAATCTGGAATAACCCACATTACAAAAGCAGAAATTCCCATTATATCTTTATTTTTCAAAATTACCATTTGCATAATATTAAACTTCATAAAATATTAGCAATAGTCAATGAGTCATATTGCATTTGTCGCTTAACAACACATTTTAATTTTTCAGTTCAAAGCAGGTCGAAACTATTTTTAACAAATGATTAAATATCGAAAATTCGTTCGATTAGTCGTTTTGTTATATGCACAAAGCGTTTTTGTTCACCATAAAAATATAAATATTTTTTTCGTAAAAATGCGTTATTAGTTTTTATTATTATAAGGTGTGACCTATACGCAAGTACTGAAAATTAAATGTCTCTTTGAGCAATTATTCCAGCATCAAGCTGGTTGGACGATACTTGTGGGATTTTCTCAAGGACTAAAACCACATCTGTTTTGTTTTTACTAATTGAAATTTCAAAACCAAGTACGTCAACAGGTATTCTGAATACCCTAAGAAGTAATTCTAAAAACACAATTTAGATGAAAATAGATACTCAAAACCTCCTAAAGCCAAACCTATCTTTTTTTAGAGCAGTTTGAAATTAAAATGATGTTATCAAAAATATCATTTCAGGATCAGCTTTATTATTTTTTAAGGCACTTGCAATTCCGAATTTTCGCGCGCATAAAAATAGAAAATATTGATACAAAGTTTTGTTTGGCGTTCTAGCATGAAAATAAAATGGCGGAATCTGCAGGATAATAGCTACAGAGCCGAGCACAACTAATTAATCTTTGCAAGAATTAAAGAAATGTACAGTGGCGCTGTTCTGGCAGTTTCCTGAAAATTGACATAAGATTTCTGTTGAATATTTTTTCTCTGGCATACTACGATAACAGTCACAATATTTTTAGATTTAAAATGCATTAGGCGAGAAAATATCTGAATTAGACAAACAGGCATAAAAAAAGTCTTTTCCCGTAAACAAAAGGGTGGATAAAACGTAAAAATTAAACCTAGTATCGTCAGTATTGTAAAATTTTTGTTAAATTGTTTTTGGTGCAGAAATGCAAAAATTGATTTTTACCGAATAATTTTATCTACGGCTGTAAATATATAATTGTTGAGCTACCTTGGGTAAGGTGAATCCAATTTTTTACTTTTATGTCATGTACTACGCTACATAATCAGCACTCCATGTGACACATTTCCTTATACCAAAAAATATTAAATTCAGGGTTTGGAATACTCGGGAACTTTCAGTTGTTGTACATAATGCTACAAGCTAAGTGGATATTAGATGTTAATTATTTACAATTTAACAGTTAAAGCAAAATGTTTAAATTTCTTTTAAATGCCAAGGATCCCATATTTTGTATCGATGACATTATCTTTAGAGCCGATGCAACTTGACAAAATGTTTATTATTATATGTTGCTAATTTGCGAAATAACTTTTTTTATAAGGTAATGGAGGTAAGAAAAACTAAGTCGCCATTGTTTTTCGTTTGACGTCATCACGTAATTTATGCGTAAATTCCACAGTGAAATAATTTTTTTCAGTAAAAAATACTGGGAACCCGAAAAGAGGGCAGCATACATATTAAAATTACGTTAGAGTGAGAAAGACAAACAAATGTTGCCATAAAAATTATTGAGTTTCATACATTTTATGGCAACATTTTCCCCGTTTACTGCCAGTAAATTTTTCTGAAAATTTTTTTTGTTTCTCGCTAACAAGTAAAGGATTTATATTTTTATCTCGTGTTAATTTTATTGAAAAAAAATGTATCACTGTAAAATCCACGCATTAATCAAAAATTATACCAAGAAATTAATTTTGTACGGTGTACATCATTGAAATTGTTTATAAAACTCGCAAAATTCACTTTACAATCTGATGTCGAAATATAGTTACGCATCTCTTTTTTTCAGACTCGAGCTTATCGGAGATAAAATTTAATAATTAGCCCAGCACTTCATTCTCATCTGGGAGTTAATTTGTTGGACTCGACGATGGTATTCAAATGCTCAACGACCTGCAACTGATCCAGTTTCTTCAAAATGATCAACGATTTTGCAAATTCCAGGCTCTCTAGGACGTCCATGTTGACCAAACTCATCACATCAAGTTTGGATAACCAAAACTCGTTGTTGTGGTGTAAACGAACACATGACTAAAAATGGCATAATTTTGATGTCAAAATATTTTCGAGTGGCCACCGCAAAATTTTTTTTTTTTTTTTATTTATTTAAATAGTACAATCTTATCACATGATAATTTATTACTAATGATGATAACGCACTTATTTGAAACTAATAAGTGGAGCGAGTGTGGGTTTACAAGCAATCAATATGCTGCTCCCAATAATGAATCTTTATTTATTAGATGACCAGCTCGTGCGGTTTAATTCTTTTAAGGCGTCTCAGTTCTAGTGTTATGTCAAGAAGTTGTATTGCTTCACTGTTGGTATGTTGCAGTAATCTTCTTTCATGTTTGATGGCAAACTCCTGAATCACTTCATCAATCCATTTAACGTTTAGGTCGTTGTGTAATTCCTCGTTGGTTACGTAGCGGTAAGCATTCGTTATTGTTCGTAGAAATTTGTTTTGGCAACGTTGAATAATTAAACGATTTGATTGTTTAGTACAGCCCCAGAGTTGGATACCATACGTCCAAATTGGTTTAATTATCGATTCGTAGATCAGGCGTTTACAGTACAGGGTAAGCTTAGAATGTCTTCCTATTAGCCAGTACATCTCACGTTGTTTTATTTTCATTTGCTCTGCTTTTTGTCTAATGTGATATTTCCAGTTCAATCTTGAATCGAGATGCAATCCAAGATATTTAGCAGATTCAGCTTGGGGAATTTGTACCCCATTGAGAAATGTATGGATGTTGCTATTTTTGCGCCGCAACGTGTAAGTTACGTGTACTGATTTCAGCTCGTTAAGCTTTATTTTCCAATCCCTGGTCCATTGGCTGATTCTATCGAGTGCTTGCTGTAAGTATTCTACTGCTTGGTTCTGCGATTCGCTTGATGCCAATACTGCGGTATCATCAGCAAAAGTTCCGATGAAGGTTGTTTCCGTTGTCGGTATATCAGAAGTGTAAAGTAGATATAGGATGGGTCCTAATACGCTACCCTGGGGCACCCCTGCTATGGCTGGGTAAAAGTTAGAGCATGTTTCTTCATGTGATACTCTAAATATTCGTTTGGAGAGATACGACTCGAGCAATTGGCAGTAATTTTCTGGCACTAATTTACTTATCTTGTGGATAAGACCCTCATGCCACACTCTATCGAAAGCCTGTGATACATCTAGAAATACGGCAGGGCAATATTTCTTCTCTTCTAGTGCTTGTTCTATCTTTGCAGTCACGCGATGAACTTGATCAATTGTCGAATGTTTATTCCTGAATCCAAACTGGAAATCAGGTATAATGATCATTGGTTTTAGTCGTTTCAATAACAATTTCTCAAACAACTTTGAAATAGTAGGTAACAAAGAGATCGGCCTGTATGATCCCATTTGCTCGGCTGGTTTGTCTGGTTTTTTTATCATGATTATTTGTGCAACCTTGAAGCACTCAGGCACATATTTAAGTCGAAAGCAAGCATTATATATATATGTTAACATAGTGACTGCTCTCTTTGATAACTCCTTAAACATCCTTGGCGAAATTTCATCAATTCCAGGTGACTTTTTGGGATTCAAATTCATGTCTATTTCTTGCGCAATTTCTAGTGGGGTGACACTTCTGATATTTGATGGAGACCTATAGACTGGTTTAGGGTCAATCCTAGATTGTATGTTGTGTGGTTGAAATACTGATGCCAGATGTTGTGCAAACAGTTCTGCTTTGTCTTCATTACGTCGCACCCATTCTCCATTTGTGTTCCTTATAGGTGGCAATTGGATTATTGGTCTCTTGTATCTTTTAGTAGCTTTCCAAAGAGAATAATTTTTGTCAGCTTCAGGACCCAGTCCTTTCAAATAATTTTCAGTACAAGCTTCTTTATGTTCTTTAATTAATCGGTTAACTTTATTACTTACCCGATTAAATTCTCTTTTGTCAATAATATTTCTGGTTCTATGCCATATGCGTCTTTTCTTACGCCTTTCTTTTATCAGTTCTCGAATCGCCACCGCAAAATAAATATATATTTTGAGCTTAAAAAATCCAACGACTGGAACACCATTTATAATAAAAAATGCTAATTCCTTCTTAAAGTTAATCTTTACTGCAAAACTTGAAAAAACTCCTACGGAAGCTGCCACTTCCGGTACACAGATATTCACATTTCGCATGGATCTCCCAATTTATGGAAAACAACTTTAGTATGAAGTTTGATTGTGAATAGTCTGAATAGTCAATCTACCTAGACTGTAGAGATGTCGAATTTTGGTGAAATAAAGTTTTTTTGATCAAAACTCGCCATTTCCGTAAAATTAAAAAAAAACTGAACAAATTTCTCAATTTTTTTCTTTTATTTGCAAAAAACTAAAAAACTCCTATGTGAGCTGCTATTTCCGGTTGTCCAATTTGGGCCAAAAATCACTGGCATCTCCCAATTTGTGGAAAAATCTTAGTATGAAGTTTCACCATGATCAGTCGATCCAACTGAGCTGTAGGGAACCAACAAAAGCGGAAAAGTTCCTATGCAGACTGCCACTTCCGGTTGACCGATTTTAATCAATAATCATTGGGATCTTCCAATTTATGAGAAAAGCTTTAGTATGAAGTATCACCTCGTTTGGTCAATCCAGATATTTAATCTGCAGGGAACCACATGTACACGAATAGATTTTTTAAAAAAACACTTCTTTTGAGAATGCGGAGTGAATGGTAAATCTGCACAAATGTCGATGTCAAAATTTTTCATAATTACCATGCGTTATTTTACTACGTAAAAGGAAGTAAAAAGCCTAGAAATCTCGAATTCGGAGAGAAAATAAAACTTGTGGTAACAAAATAATATTGATCACAAAATATTGGTGATAAAACTTTGAAAATCCTTTGATCGTTTTTAATCATTTTTGGTATACGTTTCAAAATACTTGAAAAATTGAAAGCCGTTCCAAAGAAAATGACACTTCAAATTTGCTAATTTCCGTCAATTGTCACTGATAATTTAAAAAAACTGAAAATACGATCATACTGATCAATTTAGTGGACTGGACAAAAAAGCACACAAAGACGCAACCTACAGACAGCACAGAAACTCGATGAAAAGTGAGTGATAAATCTGTAAATCTGTAAAAATATACAGATTTTTTACCTAGAACTAGTCATATTATACGCTGCAATGAGCATATTGGGGTGCTCTGCCAAATCAGTTACTTACTAATTTTATTTTAGTGTTTGGATTGTGAAAAATAATATTGTTGTATCACTTGTTATACTTTGCGCCACATAATAAGCATGCTAAGCTGATAGTGATACTTTATTTTTTAACCTAATGCAGTTTGACATGCTTCGCGTCACGTGGCGTGACCATGTTATTAAAGTAACATAAAATTGTGCAGTGTGGAAGTGTACAACATCACAACAAATTTAAAAAACTTCATCTAGCTAGACAATTCTCGAAAAATAATTTTCCGAAAAATAGTTCTTCGAAAATCTATATAACTGAACTATTCACATAAAATAATTTCTCGTAAAACAATTCTGCGGAAAAGTATAAATTGAAAGCAACATAGTAACATGATAACAAAATCTGTCTTTCTGCTATCTGGTAAACGGAGCGGCCAAGTAAAAGGACCAATTCCAGCAATCCATATCTTTAGAAAATATTGGTCTAGCCAAACTTGCAAAGGCCTTGAGTAAGGTGATCCCGCAAGAACCAAAAATATCTTCGAATATGTACATTAACATCCTCTAATAGATCCGGTAAAACTTCCTACAAATAAATTTAAAAATTTTCGCCATTTTCATAACCATCGGAAAAATGTGGACCAATTAACGAAATCCCTAATATTTTAGCCAAATCGAATAAGTAAGTAACCAATAGTTACCAATACTTTCGGTGGTTTTTCTAATAACTTAAGTCATGCTGAGACTACATCGAAAATTTGGGGAAAAATTATGGATTAGAATTTTCACTATAAATTTATGTTTGTCTGCGGCCATATAAGTTATTTTCACTTTTTGGCCAATATCTCAAAAGCTTGCACTAGTAACCGATACTTTCGGTGGGTTTTTCTAATAACTTAAGTCATGCTGAGACTACATGGAAAATTTGGGGAAAATTTATGGATTAGAATTTTCACTATAGTTTTTTTTGTTTTCTGTGGCCATATACGTTATTTTCAGTTTTTGGCTAATATCTCAAAAACTTCCACTAGATCAAACACTGAAAATAATTTATATGACCGCAGAAAATCAAAAAATTACTGGAGTTCTCTCCAGTTTAAAATTTATTTATATCGTGTAAAATGTAGATACCATTTTTCATAAGAACTGGTTATGAAATAGCCAGTTCAGTCCCGCACGAACAGATCCTAGAATTTTGTCCAAAACTTACTTTAAAATCCCTGATCAATACTAATATCCAAATTTCATCGTAATTCGTTAAGAAATGGCGGGAAGACGGAATATTGTTAAATTTCAAGATTTCATATACCGCGTTCCTTTACTTCGGAGATCAATCACTTTGCCATTTTAAGAATCACGTTTAATATTTTATTCCGCTGCAATGTTTTATTTAGTGAAAAAAGTGATACATAATGAACAAAAACTTTCCGCTGGTAATTACATAATTAAATAAATTCTCTTTAGTGATAGTGCTGCCACTTGCGGCGAGTAGCGAAATCTCTTATTTTCACTGTCAAATTTTCGCTATCTCTTATCTTATACAGCATATATGATATTCTGCACTTCGAATACAACAAGGTGAAATGGTTTATCAGCCTACTGTTTCAACCGCAACGTCTACATAGTCAAATTCCAAATAAGTACTTCGATTTATATGAAAAAATTTGGTCGGGAAATGTGTATCAGAAATCGCTCATATTTGTCATCCTATTTTGTGAGTCCCATTCACTTCCATTTTCAAAGGTGCCAAGCACGCGATTTATCAATCTAAAACTTGATGACTACCATATTGCATTTTTGGTCATTTGATTTGAATTGGGAGAACATTTTCCGGCATAAGGTGTTTCGGATTGGAGAAAATTTAACCTTGAATAAACTGGCGAGCAATTTTCAACAGTAAGTCTTTAGTACTTTATCAATCTTGGCCAGTAACGAGCCACTTTCAGAGAATATTGCGTGTAAGGTTTTTCCAAGCGGAGCAAATATAACCTTGTTAATAGAAATTTTCCACCGATTCGGATTCAATCTCTGGAAGTGGCTTGTTATTGACCTACTGTGATGCGCTACTCTAAACATTCGGTGAGAAATTGCTATCAAAAGGCTTTCTTTGCTTGTCACGTAAAATGTGATTGCATTTATGCCAAAAAGAATTTAATGGTAAGTGCTACTAACACTCCTTAAAACATTTAAGTTATGTTACGCGCCATTCGTGTGACGTGACATAACTCTGTAGTTGTGATTAGTCGTAATGTTAAAAAATATAATCTTCGTTAAATTTGTTCGATCACTCGTTTTGTTATATGCATCGTAAGCAACTTATTATCATCATCAGAACAGTGACAATTCAGATTGGTCATTAACGAAGAACCATAAGTCACGTGCATATAATAAACAACATTAATTATTTGTTGCCATGTTACAAGCTACAGTTCAACAAGGTTATTTATGTAACTCTTTTAGGTATACATTGACATTTATTGTTATGCAGTTAACCAAGTTGGAAATTAATAACCAACTAAATTGAGCTAATTAAAAAATATATTAAATATATTTAATTGCACAACAGTAATAAATAAAAATATTTCAAATATCAAAATATAGAGAAGCAATAAAAATTCTAAATAGAAGCGACGAGAAAGTTGTTAAGATGGCGACACGACGATCGTAGTACCGCAATAAAAAGTGCCAACGAAGACGACGACGACGACAGCACAAATATCAATCAAAATATGTATATGCGCCGATGGTCTCTAATGCAACATAGTTAATCTTTTATTTATGTATCTAAAACAATTTTCTAAACGAGAGAGCGCGATAATTATTACAGCAACATTATATATACAGCAAACATTCCTAATGGCGCCTGCATCATGTTTCGTTTATTTTTGCTGTTGTTGTTGTGTATGTTGTTTGTGTACAACATAAAAAATAACATCCAATTACGAAAAAAAAAAAAAAAAATTAATAGACAAATCTAGAATTCAATTTATCTCTCTATATACCAACCATAACAAAAAAATAGTTATATTGCAAGCAATACATTTTTATCATCGCATCGCATGCAGAGTGCTCGCTTGCTGGTAAACAAACTAAACAAAAACCCGCTTATTTATTTATATACATTTTTAGCATTTAATTTATGGTTATTTAATTTTATTTATCCAATTTTTTATTAATAAAATAAATTAACAAGTGTATTTTGTGTACGCGATACGCTGATAGCCAAAGACAAAAAAAAAATTGGTTTTATATAAATTACAAATTAATGATGTTCGACCTTATGACTTGCCGTTGTTCTCTTGCATAGATTTACCATTTAAGTGATAAAATTTATTGCTATAATAAATTAATTATATATAGATTGTTGTGTATGAGTACTGTTGTACAATAATTGAATAATAAATCTTCATTTGTGTAGTTTTGTAACGGTGGAAGCAACCATAAATTATAGAATTCGGAAAGATAGTTTTTTGATATTTTGGAAATGTGATTGGAATTTTTGTTATGTATTCGTTATGTAGTGACATAATAAAATTATTGTTAAAGTTGGCGGGAATTCGAATGAGTTTATAGGCCCATGGTACAAACCGAGGATTCTATCCCAATTTGTAATTGCACTACAGAGCTCTGTTAAACTGTATGAGCTTGATTCAGGGCTGTGAAGACAACTAAGCTACATTCAAATATCTATACTTAGTTAAGGTAGCCGTCACGCAAGGAATTTTAAACAAAACAAATCACATTCGTTGTAAACTGTTAACAAACCAGGCGTGCCTGGTAAGAATAGCGACCTAAACTGAGCGCAGGTTAGATTCACAAATGAAGTTCTCCTCCTTCCTGTAGGTAGAGAAAACAAACTTTATGAATTGCGTTCGAACGTAAGCAGCGGAGCAAGACAAGTCCGTTCTCAACAAGCTTTATGCCACATTTTGCTTGTAAAACTGAGACAAATTATTTTTAGACAATTAAGAAAATGTCGATTCTCATCCTATTCCTGTCTTTGCTGGACATTCAAAGTAGCCTCATAAATACAATGTAGAGATGTATTGGAAACCAAAATTTGAATAGTCAATGAAACCATTGGTTTGATGGAGGCTCCCCAGGGAAAAACTCCGAGGAACTATGTCACCTCGTCTTTTAGTGCCGACGCCTTTGCACAAACATTGGGAGAGATACGTTAAAGATAATAAAACAGAGGCCATTGACCACTCAGACGGAAAAGGCTCGCACAAACAAGCTAAATCCACCTTTGACGATACAGCACCAAAATGGCACCGTAAGAGATTTATCTCGAACCGGCGTTTAACATGTTTAATTCGCACTGCGGAAAATATTGAACGTGTAGAGAAAAGTGTTAACGAATCACCAGAAATATCTACTAGAAGGCGTTCTGCTCAGCTTTGAATGTCTCTTACGTCGCTACGGCGCATTTTAAAAAATGATTTACTGTTATTCCCATTTAAGGTGCAATTGGTGCAAGTATTAAAACCTGGAGATCAGCGGCAACGTCTAAATTTTGCAGTTAAATTTCAACAGTTGGCCAGAAATGAAATCAACTTTATTGAAAATCTTTTATAAGCGATGACGCTCAAAAAAAAAAAAAAAAAAAATGCACCTCATTAGGTGTACAGTATAGTGTGGCATTACATCTGAAAATATCATTGGGCCTTAGACCCTTGTATGAGGTTCCTTTTATGGACCTTCTGACCTGGCTATTTCCTGACCAACTTTCTAAACATCCTCCTAAACGGTTTTTAAAATTACACATACTTCACGGGGTTTAGTGAGAAACACTTACATTGAAAGGCTTTACATGAGATAAATTTTGACCTTTGTTATATTTATATTTCCAAAAACCCAAAATTGATAAAATTAGAACATAGAAATCTCACTGTTTTTTCTTTCTATTTGCAGCTTCGATAAATTTGCATGCATATCTCCAGAGAGTTTCATGGGTTTAGGATACGATCCACAAGGATAAACGTAAAAGTGGTTTTTATCCATCCCTAAGGATGGAAAGCTATACTACGATCTTGCTAAATTTCCTGTTTTTTCTTAAACTGTCCTAACTAAAATGTTTATAACTCCTAGTGAATAGGTACATTGAAGATAACTCGCTTTGTTCTTCTGTATTCATCTCAGACAAATTTCTACCAAAAGGGTAAATCTGTGATATTATAGACACCATGGTTGCGGGGCTAAAACAACATGCGGGGCTTGATCATGCCGTGCTTTAAAAAGAGACCTCATTAAGTACTTTATATAAGCCTTTGACATAGGCTGCAAGATTATGTATGCAAGATGGGATAACTGTTCCAGGTCCCACGAGTCTCATAGAGGTTTGCTAAAATTTCCAGTTGTTTGTCCTTTAGAAAATATCGCAGAATAAGATACTCCAGAGACCACATAGACCTAGAGGAGGAGTAGTATTCAAGAGGAAAACACGCATACTCTGCAAAACCAAAATAAAATAAAAAATCTTAACTTGGAAAAAATTCTGGAATATTTCTAACTGTGACGGAGGCCAGTTCTTAACCATTCATGATAGAATTATTTGGATAGAAATAGGGCTCAAAAATGGATTTTAGATGGAATTTTGGAACTTAGGCAACTAGAACGAAAGTAGGGTAATCCTTAACCAGTCATGTAGAAAATAGGTGTTGTTGGAAATTTGATTCGAAACTGAGTTTTTGCGGAACTTCTAGAACTTAGCCATTACTTGAACGGTTATGATGAAATTGGGTATGGTTGATGGTGATTCACGGTTGAAACCATATAAATTACTTCAAATATTGCTCTATGACCAATCTAAGCCGCTGGTCTGTGCAACAAATAGTTCCTAAGTTCGAGGAAATATATCTCAACTTCACCTGATAGAAAATTCGGGAAAAATTACAAAAATTATTTTAAATATTCTTTTATCACCAAACGTAACCCGCTACTCCGGCCAAGGACTATATAGTACCTGAGTACCAGGAACTGTATCTTCACTTCATCCCATAAAAATTTTGAAAAATATAAATTCGGGTCTGGGCTAAGAAATGAGGTATCATAATAGTTATGAATTACGGGCGTTCGATACGGATTCGTACTGGATTTTGCATATAAAACACTAAGCACTCAAAGTCAAAAATTTAATCTGTAACTTCTTCAACAATTTACTATTTCACCATTTATCATTTTTCACTATTTCACCTTTACTATTCACTTTTCATTATCGCACTGTTTACTTTTTACTTCTTAACTTCAACTGTTCATTGTTAAATTACATCTGTGTCTGTAAAACATTTGCATATGGCACATTAGAAACACCCAGTCGTGGGACCCACAAGTATCAAAGCAAGCATTCCGCCCAATCTGCTAACGAGGACGACGTGATCATTTCATCATAATGGCTAAGTTTTATGAACGTTGGCTATATTTCAAAATTTCTTCCAGAAATAATTTCAATACTAACAGAATAATTCAAGAACGCAAGGAGCTACTAAGGGATATCTGTTGAGACAGAGTGAAAGTTTTAATTTTACTTGTAAACTGTTTTATGATGAACCGTTCGTATGATGACTTGAATTACGATGGAGGGGGTTCATAGTTCATATGTTTCACCATACAGTTAAATGTTTACGATGATGTGGTCGGGTACCAGTCTCGATTTGACATTATTGGTAAGAGAGCATAATCACCAGCGGCTCAGAGTCGGAAACTTCCGATTTCCAGGAGTTATTAAATCACAACGGTGGGATCGTGGGAATAACTCATAGATTGGGAAGACCACATGTCAGCCTAGGGTGCCAATCACAACGGTTGACTTAACATTTACATGATGAGTATATAATAATGACAATTGGCAACTACCAGATTTCATTTCCGGTATTATTGGTTTCCAATACCCTACCAAACGCATTAGTCTATTCAGATATGAGTCTATAGGGCCAAAGTTTCGATCCGGGACTTGCGTTTATCGGGAATCATGAAGTATAAATATTCATATATTGTGTTAGGAATGACTTAAAATTTTCATGGTGGATGAATTGATGGATTAATGACAAGTGGTACAAATTTTTTGTTACAAATTTGGTTTCTGGAACTTTTGGTTTTCAGGAGTTATTTAACCAAATTTCTAATAAATGCATTGACTAATTCAGATATGAGTCTTTTGATATGGAGCCAATTGTCTGGAAGAGAACTCTTGAGTAGTAAATGCGTTAGCAAATAAGAATAAGAAGCAATTTCTGTAATACTTCAGAAATTGGCAAGTGGAAAAATTATATTTGGGTACTAGAAGCTTCTTTTCTAGTACCCAAGTATAATTTTAATTGTGCTTCTTATTCTTCTTCGCTGGGTCCGATTATATGGTGATAAACAATAATTAAAATTCTCAACCAAAACAAGTCTCGAGTAAACAACAATGATACACTAACTTCAATTTTGGTGAAAATAGATTATCATGCTATTGCAATAAATAATTTGCGCATGAAGTTCAAATAAACCAAAAAATTTCAATTAGTCAATTTAAATAAAAATAAATTTCGTTCAAGTATAGTTATTATATTTTGCAAGACCAGATAATTGCATTGCAATAACCAATTACTCAACCCGGATCCCATTTTGCTAGTGATAGAACTAGATTAAATTTATCTTATAAGTGAGAAATACAATGACGTTCCTATTACTTCCAGCTTATACCTAAATAATTCTTGTAATATCACAACGATTGATCTGGAAACTGCCGATAAATCAAACAATATCGATATGGGTAATCGAAAATTTTGCTAATTGTTTTCGTAATACAGATAAAATAAAGTGTTCTATTGTCCTTTAGAACAACAATCTGGTTAAGGCTACACCAATAGAAAAAATATAAAAAAACGTCATAAATATATAATTAAAACTAATTAATATTTAATTCCAACAACATCGACAAAAAATAAAAACTATTTTATCGAAAATTAATGCAAATTTTTATAAATAAAATAAAATAAATTTACATAAATTCTTTTTGAAGTTATGTCAATGTTTGATGATTTTATTTGTTTTGTGTATGATTTGTGTGTACATTTTTTTCTTAACAACAAAAAATTAACCACATATTGCAATGTCACGCACGCGCGTTCATAAATTTGTATTATTACAAAAATGCAATAATAAAAGCAAAAAAAAAAACAAGGATATCCCTTATGAGGGACGTGGCTAAAATATTAACCAAACAAAATGGCGGAATTGATTAGTATGAACAAAATGGCGGTCATATTTTCTATAAATAGGCGGGAAAACTGCGGAAATTCAATATCCGATACGTACAATTAACCATGAATTTGTCTAGTACAAAAATGTCGGTTTGTCGTACTAAACAAATAATTAGAAAGTGTACGTATATACGCGAGTACAAATATCGCACATAGAAATATTTAAAACAAAACAACTTTAATACGACTAATTAAGGCGCCATCTCATCTAATTACCAATTTAAATTAAAATGCGCGCACGCATAATAAAACAAGCAAACATACATATAACATAAGATGTCGGGGGCGTTAACACCCGCACATGAAATATTTTTACATATTACATATGATTTCATAAAATTATAGATATGCGCTTTTGACCCAACAACAACAAACGCTGCATATTACATATATGTATGTATTATTGTTCTCGTCTCGATAATACCCGCGCCTCGCGCAAAATATTATATTACAGTTTAATTTATTTTTGGTGTTGTTGTTGTTGTTTTTGTACTCATACATATATTGCAATATACGAGTAGTAATATACACCAATATGCGTTAATGTATATATAAGAGAAATTCATTAGTTTCTGTTACCTACCTACCCAATATACATATACGAGCAAATCCAGCAGTCATAATTTTGTTAAATTTATTTCTCGCTAAATTAAATTACATAAATGTAAAGAAAAAAAAATCACCGCTTGCGAATTATGCAATCACGCAACATAAAATGGATGCCTTACATGTTATCTACTCTTGTACTTTGGAAGATAAGTTTATTGAATTATATTTTGATTACCTTTAATTGTCTTGTTGACTAATAAGCTAAAGTTAAATTGTTGAACTTACCTGAAACGAGAAAAAAAAATTTCATAATTAGTAAAAATATAAATTAATCGTTAAAGATTTGTAAATTTTTAATTCTTTCATTCGTTTTCAAAAAGTGGGTTTGACGGAGCTATAACATGTGGGTGTCCTAAAGTACCGGAATATATACAGTTTGGTCCTTAGCGGCATCGGCGTATAATATTAACTCACTAATATTTTGTCTTTAGCTGAAACAAATCAACCCCATCTTCAGCGATTAAAGTATCAATTTTAAATATGAATTCCATAAAAATTTATAAATTTTGGTAGCATTTTGACATTCTATGGGTATTCATTTTTCAAAAAAGTCGTGTTTACACAGATATCATTTTTACTATGATTGGCCAAATTTTTCTCTTCTTGTCTGAACAAAAAGGCTAAGATATCATCCATTGAGTCTTCAGCGATAAGCCATTCGTTCCAGCGATAATTGGAGAATTAAAGGTTAATTTTAGGCTAACTAAATGCCCTATTTAATTTTTTTTATTCTACTCTAGGAAAATCATAAGGCTTTATCAATTAAAAGCTAGAAGAATGTAAATCAAAAATCGGACCAAAAATCAAATTAGAACGCAAAACTAGATCAATTGACATACCAATAATTTAAGGCTCATTATGGCCTAATCAAATGCCCCATCAAAAAATGTTGGGCTCCAATCGTTCTTCACCATACTTCAGGTCATTCAATTTAAAGCTAGCAGAACCCAAATCGAAAATCGGACTAAACCCGAAATTAGAACGCAAAACATGATCAGTTGACAAGATCAATTGGAATTTGGTCAATACCGAGTGGAGTCCAAATTTTTTTATTGGGGCATTTGATTAGCCCTTAATGAGCCTAAAATTATTTGTATGTCAATTGATCTTGACTAGCGTTCTACTTTCGGTTTTGGTCCGATTTTCGATTTGGTTCTGCTAGCTTTAGGTTAAATGACCTGAAATTAGGTCAAAACCGAGTGGAGTCCAACATTTTTTAATTGGGTTTTTGATTATGCCACAATGAGCCTAAAATTAGCTGTAGGTCAATTGATCTCGACCAGCGTTCTACTTTCGGTTTTGGTCCGATTTTCGATTTCGGTTCTACTAGCTTTAATTGGGAATGGAATTTTCTTAATTGGGCATTTGATTAGACCATAATGAGCCTAAAATTATTTGTATGCCAATTGATCTTGTTTTGCTTTCTAATTTCGGTTTTAGTCAGATTTTCGATTGGGGTTCTACTAGCTTTTAAGTGATAAATCCTTATTCTTTCCTAGAACGCTATAATTAGCCTAAAATTAACCTTTAATTTTCCAATTGTTTTTAAATCGTTTTTCGACATGGGTTCTGCTAACTTTTTTAAAGCTAGCAGAATCCGCGTTTTAGTTAGAAGGGATGAAGCTTAAACAATTTTAATAGAACATTTATTAGCCCATACTATCTTTAAATGTTCTGCTGTATGGACTCTGCTATCTCAAGGGACGTATTTAACTTCGAAGCCCTTTTACTTTCACGACTTTTTAAGGTCAACCCAAAAAAAAAATGTTTGACCGAAGTAACAATTTTATTATGAATACTTTATAGTTTCTGAGTTTCTGAAAGTGTCCGAATAAAAGGAAATATATCTGCTTCAGCCTCAGGATGGTAGGTTTGGGTACTTATGGACTATTGTTAAATCTACGGTAGTCCATTATTACCTAAATTTGAAGTCCTGTCGCTGAAGCAGACATATTTCCTTTTATTCGGACACTTAAAGTTAACTATTCCGGCTATCCGATGACAGATGTGAAGTTAGCTCAGGTAAAACAAATAAATTGCAAATGAATTAAAATATTTTCGCAACAATCATCAAGAATTTCCAAAAGCTCGAATCATTCCAGAACGGACACGTTTATATTTTTTCATTGCAGTACGACTTCCCATAGTAGTGTAGTGTTACAGCTATTTCTATTCGGGCCAATAAGCAGTATTTAGTGAATAGAAAATCGAAATTGTCGAATGCCTTAAAATTTAATTAGTTATGGAATATTTTCGACGGCGAAACATAGTAATCGTTTAGGCCGTCATATTTGGGTAGGCTTCAAACATCTTGCAAACTTTCATATTTGGTCAAGCAAGATATTAAAAAGAATCAGAGTTGCGATCATTTTTATGGTGGATCTAACTTAAACGTTGAAAAGAAAGTGACTAATCATCGAAAGCCCGAAAGTCAAAATCCCAAAGCCCCCAAAAAATATATAATGACGTGTCTAGAGATATTCATCACCGTTATAATGAAATCAATTTAAAAGAGTGTCTTCCACTATTTTTTTTTTACTTCGAAAAATTTATGGCATTCACTTCCGGTTTAACTGAATATAGTTTGAACACAGCTATATTTAAAATTTTGGTAAAGAGTTTCTCATAACTTAAGAAATATTTACCTTACAGTATCGAAATTTTCCACTGACCCAAAAAGCTAGAGTCGTTGAAGTATTAGTTAAAAATATTCAGTGCCTCCAATAGCGGCTTAAAGTGACATACAGCCTTGGCCCATGATATCTTACAATTTTTTTGGGAGTATCAATTTGAAATAAATTGAAACAATTTTAATAGGTTCACATTACTATTTATTTATATAAAATTAATATTTTGTGGGTCCTTCCTTTGCCTTCATTACGACAGAAATTCTTTTGAGTAGAGAGCTTACAAGCTTTTTACATTTTGCAAGACGTATGGCGCTCCATTCTTGGTGGAGACAGGGTTTTAGGTCTTCTTTGTTATTTATTGTGTGGCGCCTGATTCTGCGTTTTAATAAACTCTATAAATGTTCTATGAGGTTCAGGTCTGGAGACTGGGCAGGCTACTCCAGTACCTCAATGCCATTTCCTCGAAACCATGCCATTGTTCGTGCAGATTTATGACATGGTGCGTTATTCTGCTGGAATTTAACGCCATCCTTGTTTGTATCACCGAAACGTGTTAAAAATAAGGGCAGCAACACAGATTCTAGGACGTTTATGTATTTTGAAGAATTCATAAGGCCACATGAATACACGAACATTTCGCCAACTTCAGAATTAGCCATGCAGCCCCAAACTATTATGCTGCCTCCGCCGTATTTTACGAATGGACCACACACTCTGGACTAAATGTTTCGTCTACCCGGCGACCAACAAAAGGCACACCAGGTGTACCAAAAACCTAAAACAAAGAAAGTGTAGTGAAGTCTCTACACTTTGAAAACTAAAATATTTGTAACAATGAATTTTATTTTAAAACCATAATATTATTTTTCATAGTGACCACACGATATTTGACCAATCATCTTCGGTGAAACTTTGGTATTTAGGGCCCATTTATACCGAGCCTTCTTGTTTTTTTTTCGGAGAACCTGGCTTTACAGTCTTTTATACCAGCAATGAGCGAAAGTAGCAAACTAATGAATAAATACAAAATGGAAAAATAACAAATTTTATTGCACCAGATGGTATTGCCACACATGTGGTGTGAGTCATTGTTTTTAACCCGTTTTAGATGTCGAAAAAATAATCAATAAACAATAGGGAATGTTTTCTGCTATACTTATCGTGTAGCCCGAAATGTATAGGGTGCTCAATACTTTTGGCCAAGGCTGTAAATATTCTGTAGCTACTTATTTTGAGATATGAACTATTTTGATCGAGAGCTATAACTTCGAGTAGATATTTTCAAAGGGAATCCAACGAAAGCCCGAAATTCAAAATCCCTAAATAAGTAAAAACAAGAAATCCCGAAAATTAAATTCACGCTATATTGAAAACTTGAATACGAAATCCCGAATAATCGTGAAATAAGTTTTCTGAATGTCGTTCTTAAGAGATACCATTGTATTCCCGAATATTTTATTACCAAAATGATGTTTTTGACTGGATTAAAAACTTACTAGTAGGCTGTTTCTTAAATTCCAAATTGCTAAAAACAAAGATTCCGAAAAATACCCCAACTCCCTTTTTGTAAATTTTGGATTGTTTGGACGAAAAAATTAATCTATAAAAAAAAAATCCAAAATTTGCATTTAATTTAATATTTATTGAAGTCTATTAAATGAAAATATGTAAATATAAAATGAAGAATAAATGAAAATATGCATGCGCAGATTCTGACTCATTTGACTTTAGTATCGGTAAATATTGGGATTTTTAATTCGATATTTTTTATTTTTTTGAGATTTTGCTGGTTTGATTACATTACTATTTTCGTGATGGCATTTTGGGATATTTTTTTTCGCTAATAAAACTGTTGGTCTTTCGATACAAACCCCGTTCTTAAGCACCGAGATAGTAGTTCGTTGGTGTACATGCACCTCTTCAATGTAGTGTGAAGAGCTTTTTTACCAAAGTTGTATCATCATCACATGGATATTTTTCTATTGGAATCACCTGCATTGAAATATCACGGCCTCCGCAATCCAAAATTCCTCTTTAGTATTCTGAAATAAAAGTGGCCAACTGGTGCCACAGGGGCAATTGACACAGTGACTTTATGAGGCTCTCATGGTCGTTGATTTCTTGAAAATCATCAGAAACTATTAGCAGCTTAAAGTAATATGAATGTCCACAACTATTTTGGGAATTGGTACTAAAACTTTAAAAATCTAAATTTTAATTTTTTTCAACTTTAACCTGAAAAAATGATATATTGAAATCAGCTAATTTTCTAACCGCGGCAGTCTCAAAATAGCTAATTTTAACAGTTTCATTATTTTTTCGGGATTTTAGGGGCTACCATTCAGGAATACGTTTTTCGGGATTTCACTTTCGGGCAAGCAACACGAACCCATTTTCAAATTATGTGTATATTTGATAGTTCACTTTATTATTATGAAGTTTGATCAATAATAATAAATTTGCAAAAGGATTGTATGTATTAAAAAATCCAAACCTAAAATCGAAACTAAAAGCATTGAAAACAATATTTTGCAACGCCCCTCCTGATGTTGGAAAGACAGAGCTCCACGTGCCCGTGAACGATACCTAAGCCGTCAAACGAAGAAATAGCGATTTGAAGAAGTATACCAAATTTGTTCCGGTGCCTTAAACGATATTTTGAGCAATAGTCGAGCGATAAACTGTTTTTATGGTTATCACATATCATATCAAATCTTTCGCATTATTTTTTAAGTTTTCAACATTTTTAGGGATTTTGTTACTCAAATTTTCCGGATTTATTTTTTCCGTTTTTTATTTCAGTATATCAATGACAACCCAACTGCAAAATTATTTCTTTTAACTATTGATAAATTCAAGTATTATCTCGAAAAAATATATTGGAAATGCTGAAATCAGCTGTTTCCATCACCAACAGAACTTCTTTTATCGGGATTTTTGTTTCGGATTAACAGGAACCAAAATAATTCTGCACTTCAGTGCAGATTTCTGCGTTTATATTGTTGGTTAAAATAAATTCCTGTGGAAATAATGTCACCAGCTTCAATTGGATGTCTGTCCTGAACTGAGAAATATAATCGAAATTTCTTATTTGTTTGTGGGATTTTTCAATTTATGCAGTTAGTTAAGAATGCATACTTTACTTTAGTGTGTTGCAATTTTTATGAGGCACAAGCTGATTAACAATCTGTTCGAGGGTAGTGTCGAATGTGTTTTTGTAATATTTAGATAAAGCCTCCTTAATGCAATCAAAACTATTTTACATCATATAGTTTCTCTTTTTCTCTTTTCTCGTTTATTTTTGGATAAAATCACTAGAAATTCGGCATATTGAGCGAATTTTGGCCATTTCTGTCATAGGTCAGATGTCTGAAAGGATTATTTTATTGTTCGAATTCTTTCTACCACAGGAGAATGTGCTTGATCTTGAATGACTTAAACAAAGGTTACACCAACTTATTGCAGAATCGTATAGTTCTTAGACAGTCTCATTACTTTCAAAATTAATATATTGCTCAAAACTCAAGTTTCAAACTACTGAAGCTTTAGTACTACGTGAATAAGCTTTACCCTAGGAGCACCACGCGGAGGTTTCCAGTAGAATTATTCCTCATGACATACACATGAATATGTGTTTGCAAGTAAGGACAACAATGGTAAAAATAATCCAACCAAATTGGCGCCTCGATAATAAATTGACACCTATGTCCGTTGAAAAGCTAAGTTATGCAACTTGAAAAATTTTCTAAAAACGTTTCTGGTGTTCTGAATTGACAGTATTTGCGACACACTTTGGCTCTGTTTTACTTCAAAAGCCAAGCGTTTTGACCAATAATCGAATAAAGTGTCACCACCTATTGTCATTTCGCTTTCTAACTTCTATAAATAAAAAAATTGCGTCTTGGTAGATTACTTGTAACATCTGAGAGTAATTCTGTCTAAATTAAAATTTATGATTTTAGTTTTTTTCATTTAATTTCGTGCATTGCGAAAATACAATAAATGCGTTTAAACCGAAATTGGCTATCATGCGTTCAGAAATCGGGAAATGTTTAATTTCTGTGGCACGATTAATTGACAGGATAGTGGAAAATACTATTACTAGTATTAGAAAAATATTTTTGTAATACAAAAAGCGACTTGCTAAGCCCGATGAATGCTGACTCACTAAGCTGAAAGTTTATTCGGTTTGTATTGAATACTAGCGGCATTTGATAGAAAATTCTGTCCAATACAATTAGCATTTGTACACGGCTTTAAACCCGTGATAGGGGTAAATAATTTTACACTACTTTCTATCATTTTTGTCCACCAATAAAAGATTTTTTTAAACCCGTGAATCACGTAATAAGTAATTTTATAAACGTTTTGCGTATTTTTGTGCACCAAACAATTGTTTGCATACCAGCGATGAATGAAATATTTAGTATATTGAGTTATCGATATCATCCCCAATTCGATCTTAAACCCCGTGAATCACGTAATAATTTTACGGACGTTTTGCTCATTTTTGTCCACCAACAAACTGAGATGAGTGAAATATTTAGTAGTCTATATATGGTGGAACCGGTAATAATTTTGCGAATAATTTTACACACGTTTTACTTATATACCAATAAAATTTCTCCTTACTTCCAATAAAACCTATGATCATCTCTAATGCAACCTTAAACCCGTGAATCACGAATAATTTGACACACGTTCCTCTCATTTTTGTTCACCAATAAAAGTATTTTTCAGCTCAGCAATGAGTGCAATATTGAAAAATCAAAAATGTTTTTGGGAATTTGGAAATTTTATATTAGGTTTCAAAAAAATCAAAATATTTAATGAACACATTTTCGTATAATTATAAAAACGGAAAATTTATAAATCAAGAAAGCGGAACCATTCACATTATGCGAGTAAATGTGTAACAATAAATAAGCAAATTTATAATTTTTATAAAAAAAAAAATTTCAATGTCCATTAAAAAATACAAATAATTATTATTTAGGTAATTATTGTGTTCTGTTTTTAATTTATAAGTTTATGCTTATTTCAAAATTTTAATGGAAGAAAAACTTTTTTTTTTAAACTATCAACAAAATAGTACAAAAACGTTAAACATACAGTTTTGTTTATGCTATGCAAGATCGTGTACGTGCTATGTTGCTATATTTGTCGAATTGTACATACTCGTACATAAAAAAATTGTGTAGTTTGTTGTTACTGCGTTCGTTGGGTATGATATAAGACAACAAAAAACTATAAATAATTAAATTTTAGTTACAAATTTCAACATTAAACTACAAAAATACCTTTTAAGAATCATAATTAGTTGCTTGCATTTTTTTGTCGTAAACACAAAATCGTTAAATCAAATTTCTAAATTAAATTTAAACTATGTTTTATAGTTTTAAGTCTAATATGAATGAATGTGGCATTGGGGTAGTTTTTCAAAATTGTACTGATTTTGGATTTCCCAATTTTGGAATATTGATTTTAATTACTACTCACTCGTGTATAAATTAGGTAGGTTAGTTAGGTTGACTATTTATAGTAGCTGGTTTCCAAGTTATTTGAAGTATGTAGTTATCGAACAAATTATTTAAATCTATAAATCATATAAATACATTGTATAGTTTCTAAATTCAACAAACTCAAAAACTTTTATTTTCTAAAGAAATCGAATTTTGAAAATGTCTGACTTGGGTTGATCAAACGGCTTGGGTTTGAAGCCTCATTAAAATAAATTCATGGAGATAAGTTTATGATCAGCAGGATTCGTTTTAATAAATATTTTGAAGAATAATAATTTTTTTGGGGGTTGAATAAATATGCAGGTCCAACCGAATCCATTTGGGTCGTCATTGGAATTAAACTAACACGAATTAAGATCATTATAAATCTGTAAGGCATATACATAACAAACCAACCCACCTGATGTCTAATATTGTCACGAATTTCACGCGTTTGATATGACTTCTTCAATGATTAACCATTACCATCTCGGGTTGGACTCGAACCAGCGACCTTTGGGATGGTAACACTTGGTAGTGTCTTAACCATTCGACCAACAATTCTCATATTTGCATGTAGTAGAATTCGTACCAATATGTTAAAGTCGAACAATAAATCCGACACTCCGGAATTTCAAAAAAAAAAAAAACACTCGCGACGCACTCCAACGCCCAAAATTCGAACATAAATTTCAGTAAATATGCTTCATAATTCTACGACTAATTAGGTGTGAAGGAATGCCTTATTTGTGCGGAAACTTGTTGCAAACATCGAAGGTGGATAAGACTAGTTTAGCATAGATGCCGCCACCCCAAAATGATTCAATTGGTGCTTAAAGAATCACTGGTGCTTTCGAAACTGACAGTTGGGTGGTGTAAGTTACTAGGCTGAATAATTTGGAATATTTATCCACGAACTCTTATGATCAACATCTGACAATTTAAATGACTGAACGTTTTCAGCGCGGTTTCAGTCGAAATTCAGACATAAAATAAAATATTTTCCTCAACATTTTCGATATGCAAAGCGCGGAAAACGAGGATCACTACAAGTTCATTCTTTTACGCAATGAACAGTACTGTTTGTGTAGTTCACCTAATCAGATCGGCAATGTAAATAAGTTAATGTTTTTGAGGCCAACGTCTCGCCGACCCAAAAGCTTAAACAAATTAAAATTAACAAAACGGAAAATTTTTAGCGAGACAGAATTTTTAGTAAACTTCTGCGTGAAGTTTGACATTAATAACATATTGTGCCAAATTTTAAAGGTGATCACCGGTAGGTGGTCGGATTGAAGTGTATATACAGAGGGATCATCTAGTATTCACCTCCTTTGCCGTCTCCGGATACAACTTCAGTAAGTTCCCAGATTTCGTTCTAGAGGTGGCCATCGCATTATTGAGAAGACCAAAACCCTTCATGGGATGTAGCAACAACGAAGAAAATGAAAATTAAATATTAGATCTTACAAAACATTCTATTTTGAGACGAATTTTTCAATAACGAAAAATATATAAAACAGTCACAACTCCATTTGATCGCTCAAAATTCGTAAGAAATTCGTGTTAGAAGTGGCATAAAGATAACATAGTGTCGTGCTCCAAACCACAATGGGGGGACGAAGCTGTAAAAAATTCTGGTACAATATTATAGCAATCAAATTTATCGACTTCTCCTTTTATCGGTGTTTAGTAAAATTATTTGGTAAAATCCGGTTAACCCGAAATTTACCGGTAAGTTTTCAGTTGGTTTTGATAAAAAAATTAAATGCTACAAAATTGCTAGAACATTAAAAAATGAATGTCAATTTAAATAAATTTTAAACTATGTTTCGAAATTACCTTTAAAACCAAATTGTATTGGAAATGAGTTTCAGATTATTGACCAAGAAACACGATAGAAACATCATTCGGATGTGTTGTTACTGTTAGTAGAAAATGTAGAAGAGAAAATCTACATTATCGACATTTCAAAAATTACACATTATGACGGGAATCGCAATAATCCAAACTGTCTGATCGGCATTGCGTTCAAGGCATCGCCATAAAATCTGTATTATCGTTAACAATTGTAGAAAACAACCTTACTTTAGCAGAAAATTGAGTCGAAATCTGCATTATCGACCAATTTTAAGGGAAAAATAAAATAATTATTTAACAAAATGTTTAAAAATAAATAAGTAAATCGAATCGATAAAATTGTATAAATTTACTTAAATGTTTATATGCACATTAAAATGTACTAGTAAATTCTTAAGGTTATGTTATTACGTCTATTAAATTTCAAATATATTATATATATAAAAATATTGTATATGAAGATTTGCGAAATTAACGTAATTCTTTTGTCATGTAAGCGTACTACAATTTAAAAGTTCAGGCCTTAGTAGGCAATAACCATCCATGTAAAATTTCAGTTCAAACTTTATGTGGGATCATAGATACATTTCCGAAATGCCTCAACCATGTCTGAAATCGCGTTTTCTCGTGAAACGATCTACATTCAAAAATTCGTGTAGCTCGCATTTGTCGTGTAAGCGGGTTATATTTTTAGGCTCTGGCCTACAAATAGAATAACTGTGCAAAGTTTGAAGAAAAAGTTTATGGTTGAGGATTTTCGGAAATCTAACTATGATCCCACATTAACTTTGGCATCAAACTTTGCACAGATATTCTGTTTGTAGGCCCGAGCCTAGAATTTTAACTCGTTCACACGACAAATGAATTATGTGAAGTTCGCGGATTCTCGTAAACACGTTATAAATTATAATTATACACAATTTATAATTATCATAATACTTAGAAGCTGTTAATTAGTTAGGTAGTTTTATCCAATGTACATAATATGACGCAGACCCGATTTCAATTTGATTTTAAAATAGACCCTCTATAATTTGGTCGGTAATACAGTACTCCGCTGAAATTGAGCCAACTGTCGACAATGCAGTGTTTATAGTTTTGATCATCTCACAATGTGTCGATAAAGTCGTTTTCCTATCGAAATTTCGTTTCAAATGTCGATAATGCAGGTTTCATATTATTATGAATTACCCTCTCAATATGTCGATAAAGTAGTTTTTCTGATGAAGTTTCGGCTGAAATGTCGACAATGCAGTTTTTTCTGCCCAATTTTCTGCTAAGTATAGAAAAACGCAGATTTCTGAAGAAAGGCCTAAATTCAAAAATAACGCAGCTTGCATTGTTCGTTTATAGTGTAAGCAGGATGTACTTTGGGTTCGGTGTAACTTCGAGAATTTGCGTAGCGGGCATTATTTATCTGTCGTATAAACATGGAACATGGTAAGAGATAATTTTTTAGATATACATATGGCTGAACTTTTCCAGAAATCCAACTATGATTCTACAAACTTTAACCTGAAAATTTGCACTGATGTTTTGTTCGGAGGCCAGAATCAAAAAATATAGACTGCTTATACACGAAAAATAAATAAAGTTGTTGATAGGGGAAAAATTTGGCGAAAAATTAACCAAATTATGGCTCCAAACAATTCCCACCGCTAAATATGGCGGTGGCAATGTAATGGTTTGGGGATCTATAGCTGCCGCTGCTGTCGGAAAATTGGTATTTATAGAAGGTAATATGGATCACCGATTATATATGAGCAGTTGGTGTATGTAGACTTTTGTGCCTGACTGTATTTACGTGACCCAATCATATTTAAAAATGCTCTACATCAAATAAAAGTGATTGTGACTTTCACTGACAATGGCAGGTAACTCCAGAGTTGGATAAGCACATCTAAGTATGCCATCATGAAGAACTAACTAGCCTTTTGTACACAAAAAATTGGTGTATTGGTTGGTTGATCAAATATTGGTTTTGTTAATTCCCATAGGCCCCTACACAGAATGTGTGTAGTCTCCAGTAGTAGTGTAACCCTTCTAGCAGCTCTGGCATCTGGCTATATAATCATCGAGTTCGGCAAATTAATGTTGTAGGATGTGATAATATTGAGCAAAGTTCTGAAATTTGATCATACTGACTAGAATTTATCTAGTTCCTATAACCGACTCCGGCTAAATCCGGTAGTTGGGAGAAGATGGGTATAATAATTTGAATTTTGTATGAGTTTCTGAAAAATGCCGTGTTAAATGAAATTTGGCTGTTCCTTAACTGATTTTGGTCGAATTTAGGTTATTTGATGGTATTTCGATTCTTAGGTCGATTTTGGGCTGATTTTTGAAATATACCCTTTCTACACCAATTAAATTTGTTTTTAAGATTGATTTGCTACTTTAAAAATTAATTATTAACCAATTTCTAGAATTTTGTCTTCTTAAGAGGAACTCGGTTATTTCTTAGCTGATTCTCAAACTTTTGGACTGAACTTGGCTACTGTAATTTCTGATTGTGGCCAGACTAAATAGACTTTAGCCATTACCATCCGATTTTGGCCAAATTTGGATTGAAACATATTATTGGGATGCGCAAACCAAATTCGCAAACGAGATCTGCTGCCTGAGTTAGTCTAATCGAAGCTAAAGGCAACGATCATTCTCTTCGAGGCATTCCTCACATAAGATATCTTGCATCAGCTCTAAGCGATGCAGACAGTCTTTAAAAATAAAAATGTAATTAATTTGTCAAACAGTTAGTTTAGTAACAGTTCATTATTACGTCCACCTAGACGAGCAACCGTGACTACCTATCGTCATTTCATTAGATTGGATTCAGGTCCTGATCACCGGTAGATGTTTGCTAAACAGTTTTATGGAGTTTAAGTCTCAGGTAGACAATCAAAAAACGCTTCACAGCCGGGCAGTTCTGACATAAAAAAATTGTTCCTGGATGGTGTGCGTGTGTGTGTATTCGAGGAGTTTAATATGCCTAACCTTAGATAGCCTGATAAGCGCGTCCTAATGATCTTGAAAGATATACCCCAACTAACAAATCGATTATAGGTAGATTTTTACTTAAAAATAGTCTATGAAGACGATAAACACGAACCAAATAGGTGTAAAGTTACATCGAATCGACGTCGAATCAACATAATTAGTGAATTTTTCGACGTTGATTCGACGTAAAATTATACCTAAACAGTGATATTTAGGTAGATTTTCGCCTTCCCATTCTACCTATTTTTGGTTAGTCCTACGTCAATTCACCGGAAAATATAAGTTATTTTCTTCTAATTTTCTACCTATTGCAAATAGTAATGAAACATGTTCAAAAATTTTAATTTATGATTTTTCTTAATTATTAATCACTTTTTTAATATTCACGAATTAAGCATTGAGTCAATTTAAAAAAACATAGTGACGTTGGTATTTTTTGGATAAAAACTCACTTTCTGGGTAATTTGGGTTCATGACCATTTCATGACAACAAAAAACATATGGTGGATTCTTAAAAATCGTCTTAACGACCTTAACGACGAAAACTATATCTCGCTGTTTTGTTAGAAACCATTTATTTTTTGGATTGGCAGCCAGCATCATTTTTTTTGTAAACATTTTTACAGTCAGGTTCTTCATGAATTATTCCAACTTCATCTTTACAACAAATTGCTGCCAAACTCACTTGTAAGGGTTTTCTACCGCTACGAACCAAAAACTTGATGTGACCGAGAAAATTTTCGAATGGGTAAGAGTTTATTTCCGGTAATGGTCCAAAATTCTTTACATCAGCGATTACGTGACACAAGTTATGAATGTTGCTGCTAACTGAACCAACTCCATAAAGTTTAATAAATCTTTGTAAATAATTATTTAGTAGTTCTTCGGCTAGTTAAATGCATTTTAAATATTCATGGTAAGAAAATATTGTTAAGCACATGACAATGTCAGAAAATGACTAAGTTTCTTTAGGTAGGATATTTTTTAGAACTACGGGACAAAGATAAAGGCAATATTCCATCAGCATTGATAATTATGCAAATCAAACCCGATTCATTAATATTAGATAAAATTGTTTCAATATTAGATTTATGCCATAATACCAATATTGTCCGCTTCCCATATCGATATGTCAACTTTAGTCGGAGTTTTTAATAGCGTTCGGCTACTGCGTGGAAGATGTATGATATTTTAATATTTTTAGTAAATCTCAATGCATTAACAAAAGTTAATGCATTGAGATTTACTAAAAATATTAAAATATCATATATCTTCCACGCAGTAGCCGAACGCTATTAAAAACTCCGACTAAAGTTGACATATCGATATGGGAAGCGGACAATATTGGTATTATGGCATAAATCTAATATTGAAACAATATTATCTAATATTAATGAGAAGAAGATGATTGTTGTAGATGATTTTTTTTGGAAAAGCACTGCTCTTCCAATTTACTATAAATGCATCTACATCAAAAATATGGTCGTCAATTTCATCCTTAAAAAAACATTTTCTGTTTCACTATAAACTGCTGATTCTGAATCTGAAGGTGTTTCAATTGAGGATGAAATTGTCGTAAAATTTAGAGTTGATAATTCAACGATAGCAATTTTTACTGAGCCTTTCGAGTTTTCCTGCGTTGCTTCTCCTGTGCTCCGAGTGATAATGCGGTAGCCAAATTGACAGATAATGAATAATTTAAAGGCCGAGAGAACCAAACATATATTTTTTTTGATTTCTACAATATTTTTATAGCACTCCGGTTTTCTAAAATAACTAGAAGTATAACGATAAGGTGTCTTATTCGTCTTGGATTTATTGATTTTTTTGACCTTTCACTTTGATAACACGAGTTGCCTTTCACTTCGATAACACGAGTTGTACTAAATAATTATCAAAAGAAAATTTTACGACAAAAGATGGTGATGTAGTAACATTTAAATGTCTTAGTTTGGTAAATATTTGATTATTTTCGACTATAAAGAAAAGTGTTAGGCGGGGAGACCTTTTAGAAATTCGTCTTTCAAGGGAAATTTTCAGGTGATTACGTCTTTATAGTTGATCACCAATATTAAATTTCTACCGTCACATTTCTTCTCTAATATTTTAACCTTAAAGTAGAAAAATATAGAAAAAGATCCTTATTTTTCGTTTTCAAAGGATAATCGTTTTCAAGGTTTAAAATTGGTGAAATTTGATTAAAGAAATTTCTTAGAATTTGTGATACTTTCGACTTCAAAGTTATAGTAGCTTTAAAGTTGATAACAGGTATAGAAAGAGAAATGTTTTTCTTATTTTAAACCCTATTTTTTTCTTACACTCTTTTCGAATTTAAACACGATTCGCTGGTGCAAATTAGGTCAAACTCTCTTAATATTAGACTATAAAATAAAATCGTTCAAAAGATAGAAAACCGATAGAAAATATTCGAAAAGTTTCCCTAAATTTTTACCTATTAGAAAAAAAAGCTTGATAATTGAAAAATAGCCAAAAAATTACGCTTTTTCTATCTAATTAAATATTTGTCGATCATTTAACGTGTTTTCAGCCTTATATTCTTCAACATTAATTAAAATTCGTTTTTGAATTTTAAAAATTTTAATATATTCGATATTTCGAGCCAAATGCTCATTATCAAGAGTTCACTAAAAATAAAAAATTTTACAAGATTGATATAAATGACGTATTACAAACAGGTGAATTGTTAAGTATAGAAAACATAGCTACATACAAAACTGCATAATAGCAATTAATTATAATTTGGTATTGTGTTCTGTTTGTTTTGTGAGTCAGAAAGAAATTATGACAACCTGTATCAGGGCATAACTCAGTGTTTGTTTTTAAAGTGACAATAATTTTTATGAATATACTTGTATTATATTTATTTAAAAATTTTATGTTTAACTGGTAATTAAAATAAGAAGATAAACTACATATAAATATTATATTGTTAATTTTAATGTTATATAAGTAAGTTTTCTATACTTAACAATTCACCTGTTTGTAATACGTCATTTATATCAATCTTGTAAAATTTTTTATTTTTAGTGAACTCTTGATAATGAGCATTTGGCTCGAAATATCGAATATATTAAAATTTTTAAAATTCAAAAACGAATTTTAATTAATGTTGAAGAATATAAGGCTGAAAACACGTTAAATGATCGACAAATATTTAGTATATTTAAATCAGCTGTTTTATAACAAGAATAATTCTTTTTCTATCTAATTAACACATATTACACCAAATGATGGAATAAACTACATAAATTGTTAGTTGAGCCACCAGTCTTAGTCTAAGAAAATTAAAAAAAAATTAGCAACGGTATTCCCCAGGAGTTCTGAGGTCGACGACGAAACTGGGTCATAATTTCTAAAGAAATGGCCATTGTTAAAAACGCTTGCATTTGGTCGTTAAAACAATAACTATATCGATGGATGCTCAGTGGAGAATGAACCATCAGAACGTACCGGAAGAACGTAAGGCCTTTCCTTGGTGTAATAGGTGGTGGATATATTATTAATCATAACAGGGTTCATAAGTATTTTAGCCAGGCAGCGTGGACGAGCTGGACATCATCAGTGAATAGATGTGCATGGCACAATTGAAATGCGGTAGAAGCGGAAGATCGCTGATGAACATGTTGAATAATGAAGGCCTAGAATGGTGTCCTTGGGGACATCTCTGAAAGAAGACAAAAATGTCAACCGCTTTTCACCGATGGTAACGAATTTTACAAGAGCTGCTTGGCATATAAGGGCTCATAATTAATACTGTCGAAAGCTCTTGAGAATTCAATTGGGAGCAAGACAGGATCCATATTTCCATCCATGTTTCTGCGTGTGGTCTCAGTAATGTTCAAGATTACCTAGCAATCAGCAATAGTATGACTCATAATATGTAACTATATTGCTGTACATATAAAACACAAGCTTGGTTGGTGTTTAGGGTGGAATTGGTACTCTTAAACATATTATGGATAAAGTTCTGGTACTAGACCATGCTAAATGAAACGGTCGTTTCTTACCTTTCTCGGGCTCTGAAATTTGACCTTTAACCATTTTTCAGAACCAATAGCATAACAATCGAAATTCCAGTTGGTCATTTTTATTCTGTAATCATGCTTAGCTTTATCACCATCGGCTTGGAACTGTTATAGTTCCATTCAAACAAGTAACTTTTTTAAACTGCATTCGGATTAATATTAGTAACTCGCTTGCATCATACAAGTTGCGTTTAATAACAATTCCAATTTAACATTTCATAAACTAATCAACGAAAACTCATAAATAGTCGACTAATTTCCAGCTTCCTATCTCTATAGTCCAATAAAATCTATTTTTGAACGTAATGGTGATTTAAAACGCAAAATAAATTTGATTAAATATCCAAATTAAAAATTAATTGATTTTTAAATTCGCGCTAACATATTCTGCTGAAATTTAGCAAAAAAATAGCATCAGTAATTAATTTAGGATGGAAAAAAACAATTAAAACCTCAGTCAATTTGTATCCGGGATTCACAGTCGACCAATCATTAAAAAAATTTAATTGAAAAACGAATTGAAATCAATGGCATTTTAATTGCATTTAGCCACACTTGACGTCTAGATGTGTGTACGTAATTCATTTTTTTTTTTCAAATATATCTACATAGATGGAGAGTCTGGATTTATATCGCCAATCTTGCGAATCGTGCAAAATGTTTATTAATTCCGTAACTAATACATTAAAATTATTTATTAAATTAATTCACCACTTTCACCACTACTCCACATTTGTATAGTGTGTCCTCAATTTTTGACGCAACTTCTACAATCATCGCGATATACTAACTAACAAGTAGCAATCCTAAATAATAACACAAAATGTCAAGCAATAATCGTAAAAAATTTAATATTCAAAAGTAAGTGTGAGTTCGCATCAAATATCAAAAAGTGGTTTAAAAAATTGATAAAGACGTAACACCAAGACGGTACACGACACACCTTGTTTGATTAATTAGTATATCGTATGTTCGTAAATTACTGTGTAAAATGTCATATTTAGCCATTTTTGACATAAACAACATATTTTCTAATAACGTTGAATAATATGCATAATACATAGATTAAGCAGATTATGTAAAAACAACAACATTGATTTAACTCGTTTAAGTGTATACAGACATGTCTAATCCGCATATATTTACAGAATGAATCGCAAAGTTGGTAATAATTATAAAGAAGTTTGATTAATTAATTCCTAACCCAAAGTAATGGGATCAATTACATTTGAACAAGTTTTTTAAAGTTATCTCTTCTGTCAAACAATCTTTGGTGTGAAAGGTCATCTATGTGGCATTTTAACACCAAATGTCGTGAAACGGTGTGATCTCAATTGACGTTTGAGAGTTGACGTATTGGGATGCCGATATTTCGGCTGACGACGATTTATAAAAACTAACTTTCATTGAGAATGAACAAACAAAACCCTACTTGAGTTTCCTTCCCTAATTATAATTTTCGACTGACTGAGATACTGGCTTGCGAATTTAAGATTTTGTATACGGAATTGGGCATAAGTGTAGAGATGACGTATTCATCGCCGAAATCGGGTAAGATGATTTTTTTTTTTAAATAGGCTTTATAGGATTATAGCATATACTTTATAGTATATCTATCATTTTTAGGTGGTGCAAGTCAAAAATTTCGAAAACATCACATTTTCCGGGAAAATTTTCAGTTTTTCCAAAAATATTTTTTAAATTTTTTACATTTTACGAAGTGGTTATTTTAATTCGTAAAATAAAATTTGTAAATTATTGCGGAAAAAATTTACAATTTCAACATCAAACTCTATTAAAAAACTAATATTTATTATTTTTCAATTTGTCACAAAAAACAATGAAAATGTCAAAATTTTCCCGGAAAATTTGATAGTTTTCCCGACATTTTTGGCTTACATCTCCTAAACACGATAGATACACAATCCTACAAAGCAAATTTTTAAAAATATTTCATCAATTTCAAAAAATTTCACCCGATTTCCGCGATGTATACGTCCGATGTGTAACGAAATCCCGGTATTCAAAATACGTTTTTATTATAAATTTCGATTTTCAAAATCCCGGTTTTCAAAATCCTGGTTTTTATAATTCTGGTTTTCAAAATCCTGGTTTTCAAAATTCCGGTTTTGTATAAGGAAATCCCGGTTTGAATTTTTAAAATTTCACATGTGGGAAAATGGGACTCTTAAATGATTTTTTGAGAAAATTCAAAAATGAGTTTGCGATAAATTTCTACAAAACGGCTAATAGGGATGAAATTTGGCCATTTCTTAACAGATTATGTTGAAATTCGATACGTGTAGTGGAAATGGAATTCGAAAATGATTTTTCGATAAAGCAGTCAGGTCAATAGAGATGGAACTAGGCCTTTTCTAAACCGATTTTGTTGAAATTCTACACGTGCGATGGAAATAGATTTCTAAAATGATTTTTGATAACGTACTGAAATATGGCCATTGCTATGGAACTAGGCCATTTTTTAACCGATTTAGTTCAAATTCGACATGAGGGTTCTAAATGAGATTTAAAAATGCGTTTTTGACAAAGCTCTGGAATAAGGCGGATAGGGATGAAACCTGGCCATTTCATAACCGATTATGTCGAAAATCGACATGTGGGATCTAAAAGGGATTTAAAAATTGATAAAGTTGATAAATTTCTGGAATATTTTCATTAGGGATGAAACTAGGCCTTTTGTTAATCGATTGTGTTGTTATTCGTCACGTGCGACGGAAATGGGGTTCTTAATTGATTTTTTGATAATACTGTGGAATATGGTCAATCTCTATTGAATTTGGCCATTTGTTAACCGAGTATGTTTAAATTTACCACGATCTAAATGGGATTATTAAATGATTTTTTGATAAAGCTCTGCGTATATGAACAAAAAAAGCGACAAATTTCAGAACTTAGTCAAAAATGATTTTAGAATCTTATTTCCATCACACATGTCGAATTTTTTCATAATCAGTCAAAAAATAGCCAAGTTGTCGCTAATGGCCATATTCTAGAGCTTTAGCAAAAAATCATTTTACAATCCCATTTAGACCTTACTTGTAAGGTTTTAATATAATTAGTAAAGAAATGGTCAAGTTACATCCCTAACGACCGTATTCTAGAACTGTATCAAAAAATCAGTTTTAAATTCGTGCCATTCACTTAGGATAAAACTACATATTTTTGAAATCCGCTCTCCTGGATTTTTTTTCTAAAAGCCGTATATGTCGAAGAGCCAAATGTGTAATAGGCGTTACTTTTCGTTTTGAAAATATATTTTTTTTAATTTGTCTTAAGGATTTCGTATTTTTTTTTTATCAAATATTTTTGAATTTGCTTGACTGGATATGTGGAATTTTGACATTCGGCTTCCGCCCCTATAATCAATTATATTCGAAAACAAATAGCAGAGTTATAAAAGTCAAAAACAAACAAAACATTATTAAATATTAAACAATATTTTAAAAATCACTTATTATTTACTTATTTATTTTCCATTTTATGAGGACGTTGTTCTCCATTTAAATATACTACGCATTTATTATTAAAACAATCAACAACTAGGAATTCGACTAACTCTAGATCGGGTATATGGCGCTGTTATCGTAATTTGACAAAAAAATGGGAGCTCAGTTTTTTCAACCCCGATAAAATAGCACCGACTCTACGAAACCGACTCCTTTACAGCCTTGGTTTTTTCTACTAAATTTTTGGGCTAGATATTTTATTTTTATGTTAAAATATTATTTAGTCCGGCCGGGCCGAATTAATAAAAAATATTTTTTTCAATATCAATACTTTAGAACTAGAAGAACAGAAAACCGGGATTTTGAAAACAGGGATTTGAAAAAAAAGGGATTTCGAATACGTCGTCTACACTTTAGCCCGGAATTGTTTTCTGTTTACAATTTCAGACAGTTTTCGTTTTTGTGAAGAGAGGCTTGTTTAGCGTTAAACCTATAGTGTAACCGACCAAGCGGCACAGTAGTTAAAGCTTTGGCGTTTGAATCGGGAGGTACCGGGTTACCTCATCAGATTAAGAATTTCCATAATCAGATTACGGCCTGTGATTAAAAGGAACACAACCGTGAACCGCTGTCGGGGGAAGAGTGCAGAACTCATGGTCCGACCCTGCTTACCCTTTTCTCTATGCAATGTGCAGATGGTTCTACGAAAATCGGACCTATAGTCGTTCGTCCTCGAATTGGTAGGGAACGGCGTAAAAGTAAGGACGCGAAAAGTGAACCACGAAAGAGTTGGGATAGCCTCGACCCCAGAACAGATTGCAAAGATAATAATAAAAAAAACCTACTGTAGGGGTGTTGCATTTCCCATTTTGATTTGCGACACTCTTATATATACTTTAGTAAACGAATAATTTGTAACCAATACTGGAACGGTGGAGTTATGAACTAAAGTACACATATTAAATTTTTTCCTAGGTCACTAAGACCTTTCAAACGATATGGAATGAACACCAATATTTGCCTCCAGCACCTTGAGGTGCTTCAGATAGATTTGTAACATTCTTCAAGACAAAGATGTTATTACAAGAAATCAGTACAATAAAATCGGGAGGTAATGGAGGACACAGACCTCTATTCTCTTAATCGTATCACTTCATGCGACGTGACTATGGATCTTCTTAGTTACTAGCTTATAAAATCAAAATTTACAAAATAATTGTGTACACAACTACTCACAATGAATATTTTTAAATCTAAGTTGGATGCCTTAGTTTGAAAAAAATTCTATTTATTTGGTGCATCAAAATTTCAAGCCGCAAGAAAAAATTTATAAAGCAGCATACTAAGATTTTTGAAAACAGCTACAATGATTTTTGTAAATAATTATTTTGTAAGTTTCGATTTAATAATCCAGTAACCAAGAAGATGAGTCCTCATATCACATGAAGTGATACAATTAAGGGAATGGGGGTGTAATCTGATTAAAAAATCATATGGCGGCTCATATCCTATGTAACCGTTAGAGAGATAATCAAGGTGCCACGCTAAAATTAGTCACGAAAAAACCAAAAGTTAAAATATAATAAAATTCGTAAACACGAAAAAGTTAGTTGTAAAAATAGAAGATGATAAAAGTAAAAAAGAATCGCATTTTATACGCTATGCAGTAATTCGCTAGTAGTACAACTACATGGTATTGCTCTATATATATAGACAATATTCCATGTAAATAATACAACGTCAGTCGTCGCGACCTGATGAGAAGACTGATTTTTTCAAATCAATAATCTCATCCGTACGAAACTGATTGTTGGGATTCTTACACATTTTCCATCTATAAAATCAACATTCAAATAAAATTAGTCACTTTGAATTTCACTCAACTTAAAAACTACCCACAAATTCCTCAAATAAACGTTTTCTTATCGCAAATTAATTAGTTTATCAAACACCTGGCCAATAATAAGGTTCACACTAAAAAATGTGTTAAAATCTTTAATTTTTCCAATATTTCTTTAAAAAGTGCATTATTAAGGGGACATAACACCTTCAAAATTGAAAAAAAAAGTTTTTCAAAGATTTTTTCAAAGGAATAAAAAGAGATATCTTAATGAAACTTTCCATTGACATTTTATTTAACTGAAAGTATACAAAAAAAATTTTTTTACCCCACTGTAGTCTGCTACAAGGGCTTTCCAAAAACACTGAAAATTCGCGGCGTGCATCATAACTGCTCTCAGGAACGTCTAAAAAAAACGGGTTTTATTCAGCATTAAATCGCCCTTGGAATGAACTAAAAGGAAAAAAATTGGTTGAAAAATAAAAAAATGGCGGCATTTTTTCGAAAATAATTCGGTCGACCGGAAGAGGCAGCTAACATAGGAGCTTTTTTGGTATATGCAAAATATTTTAAAAGGGAGGAACACAAATTCGGCCCCTCTTCAGTTGTGGCAGATTGATTACCCGAATGGAACTTCATATTTAAGCTTTTTCCATAAATTTGGAGATTCAGTGATATTTGGCCAAAATTGGTGCACTTTCCACAAAAGCTTTTCCGTTACAAATGTTTTGAAAAATATATCAATTATTAGAAAATCGACTAGGCACTAAAAGATTCTGAATTAAATATGCAACACAATATCTGTACAGATCTAAATTTCCAAAATTTTGATTTTTTCCAAATAAAACTGTTTTTGTGCCTTTTTTACTAAATGCCTGCGCCCTCTCTTCAACTTACACGTATTGTATGATCTGTGTGAAACTAAATACTTAAGCTTTTACCATAAATTGGAAGGTCCCAGTGATTTTGGCCGAGTCCACCAGCAATAGCAGCTTCCATAGGAGCTTTTTCGTTTTAACATCACATTTATCGAATGTTGTCTCTTTCTCCTATACTGAAATTGGCAACTTTTTCGTTTATGAATTGTTTTCTTTTCTATTGCTATCGTATTCAAATTTACTTACTGGATTTAGATTAATATTCAAATGCAACTTCTATAACATTTTAAGAGCAATGGTTATCCGCTAGAAGATTAACAACATTTATTTTCTACCGGTATATCATTTTCGTTAAAATTGCTCGATTATGAAGTAGTTGTCGAGTACGCAGTTTTGCCGTTAAACTTTCGTTAAACGTTCATTTGTATTCATTCAAAAAATCTATTGTTTGTCCATTGAATTTCATGATCTCGCTCCAGATCATATTTTAAATTTGGGGCCAATAATTTTATTAGCGCAAAAAATATCCCAAAATGCCATCCCGAAAATAGTAATCCAAACAACAAAAATCTCAAAACCCATAATACTAAAAATATATTTACCAAACAAAAATATTGTTCAAACACAAAATCTTAAACAAAATAAAAATATCGAATTAAAAATCCCAAAATTTACCGAAAATAGAACCAAATGAATCGAAATCTGCGCGCGCAGATTCCGACTCATTTGGTTCTATTTTCTGAAGATTCGTAAAAATTAAATCATTACATAATTTTTCTTAAGATATTTTTTTAAAATATGAAATATATTTTATTATTATGTAGACTTATATTTCATTTTCATATTTTCAGTTAATTGACTTAAATAAATATAAAATTAAATGCAAATTTTGGATTTTTTTTGAGATTAATTTTTTCGTCCAAACAATCAAAAATTTACAAAAGGTGATTTGGGATATTTTTCGAGATATTTGTTTTTCGCAATTTGGAATTTGAGAAACTGCCTACTAGTAAGTTTTTGATCTAGTCAAAAACATCATTTTGGTAATAAAATATTCGGGAATACGATGGTATCCCTTTAAATTTGACCGTAAATGACGAATATTAATAAACAAATTTTATTTCACCGAAATTTGGCATCTCTACAGACCAGGCGAATTTTAAAGTTTTTTTAAAAAATAAAATAAATTCATCAAACCTTTTTATAAAAAAAAATCTGTTAATAAAATAGGGCAGTTCATTCCAATATGTAAAACTAGTCTCTCTATCTAATAGTTAGTTGTAAGGTCATTTTAATTCACATTTTCTTGCACTGGCAGTTATTAAACTGCATAAACGTTTGACATATCCAAATCGGTGTTTGTTTCCATAGAAATCTAAACCCATTCCAAAATTCGTTTTTATTTTTCTTGACTATACCTCATATGTTTTCGATCGACTTTAGATCGGATAATTGGGCCGACCACGTCAATGTAAAAAATCTCCTGATTTTTCTTCTGATTTTTCAATATATTGGCCGAAATCCATACCACGAAAAACAACGCCTAATAACACCTACTGCCATAATTGAAGGTTTCTGCCGCAACGCTTGAAAGTCGCTTGATGTCAAGAAAGTGGCTTTGTTGGCTGTCCGCACTATTAAAACGGTTTATTTTTTTGGGTGCGAGATCGATTTTCGATTGGATTTATCTGTTTGAGGGCATTTGTTACCATAATGAGCGATCTGCCTAAACTTCTTGCAATTTCAGAAACGGGTTTTCTTTCTTATTTTATGTTAATTTCGATTGAAGGAAAAATGTTACACTGTAAAAATGATACTCCAAATGCTGTCAAAATGTTTGATTGAAAAAAATACTAAGAGCTACACCCACAGTAATTTTCACTACTCCAGGTTTTTTGGTCAAGTGAACCATTTTTTGTTGTTCTCATACATCATTTTTTTCCATACTTGTCAAACATAAACATCGTGTTTATATTCGAATATTTCGTTATGGAGCAAATTTTAAATGACATTTACTTCACATCATCATCATCATTCTCCGCAGATTCAACTGATGAGAAATTTTTTGAATTCAACACAACACTGTTTTCGAGGAAGATAAACATCGAGTGAAAAATTTCATTACAGATGTTGTTCTTAAATATTCAGAAACTGAAGTAAGTATTTATTAATTGTCAAACATCGACATGACATGGCAGCAAAAATGAAACAATTATATTGTTTTAACCTTTAGAAGCGGTGTAGTTCTTTTCTGTTCCATTGATACAAAATGAGGGTATACAATGAAGCGGATCCGCTCGAAACGCGATATTTCAAAATGCGATATTTCAAACAAGATATGACAAAACGAGATATGGTACAAAATGTGATATGGTACAAAACGCGATATTTCAAAATGCGATATTTCAAATCACGATATGGTACAAAACGCGATATTTCAAAACGAGATATGGTACAGAATATGCGTTGCGAAGCGGCGGGAGCGCAGCGACCCACCTGATACCGATCCTATATACTATCGTTCCTATCGATTTTTAAATTCCTATAAACTGAAATTAAATTTCCCCTTCACCCGCCTGATATAACCCGATCCTAAACTCCCGTTTTGTACCATATCCTGTTTTGTACCATATCGCGTTTTGAAATATCGCGTTTTGAAATATCGCGTTTTGTACCATATCGCGTTTTGTACTGTATCGCGTTTTGAAATATGAATATCGCATTTTGAAATATCGCGTTTTGTACCGTATCGTGTTTTGAAATATCGTGTTTTGAAATATCGCGTTTTGATAATTCGCGTTTTAAAATATCGCATTTCAAATGGGACCCAAAATGAAGGTATTATTTTTAGAGTAGGAAAATATCAATCGAAATCAACATTAGTATGATCGCAATTTCTCTTTTTTATTAAACAGCGGTGTTTCGCGCAATCCATTTTCGCGAAGCAATAATATTTATCATTTTTTTTTGTTTAGGTTTGAACTGGTCTTACTGTTTTGTTGTATTTTTAAAATATACGTGTACAACGATATAATGTATCAGACTCCTTAAATGTATCTAGGAACATTAAATTTACAATCCCTATTAAAATAATAGCAATTATAGTAAATTAATAATATCGGTTGGTGTTGCTAGCCCGAAAAACGAAATCCCGAAAAATGAAACCAGAATCCCGAAAAATGAAATCCTGAAAAATAAAATACAGGAAAACCCTAAATATATCGAAAATATTAAAATCAGACATGAAATACTGTTTTGATTCGGCAATTTTTGCAAATAGCTGTTTTCGACATATTTTAGTTTTTTTCAGGTTAAAAATTTAAATATGACCAATTGAAAACTGGGGTAAATAACCGTTTGCTAAACATTGAAACAAAAATAATGCATGCTCAACTGTCAAAAAATATCGATTTTTTTCGTCGAATTGATGATCGATTTCAACTTGTGTTTTCAAGGCTATTTAACTATGATATTTACTTTAGGGAATAGAACCTGCCGCCCATGCCTACACTATTTGAATAAATACTTGACATGTTATGCGTAAATGTTTAATTGACCTGATCCACCCTTCATTTTTAATCATAATACTAAAGTAACGAACTACCAAAACCTCTTAGTTTGGATTATTTTGTGTAAGAATGGGTGATCCCTGTGAATGAACGGTTAGTCACTACTGGACACTTGAAAAACTTGAACTAATATACAAAGTACCATTACATTCTTGCGTTCGAATTTGATTAATTTGTCACACCACACTGACAAGGCACTTTTCCTAGTCGAATAATCATAAGTGGTAATTTAGAGTGGTCCCCACAATCCTTTGATTTGACCCACTCCGATTATATTTTGTATACTTGAAGATGTACGCTAATCAACCAAATCTAAGAAAGAATAAACAAAGTTCAAAATGTTGAAACTCAAAAATTGATTTATAATTCCTATAGGAAAATAGGGTCTTTAAACATATAACAATAACAATTTTCATAACTTCTCAATCTAAGTTTATTAAATTTATTAAGGCCTAAAATTCCTTTTGACTTTAGACCAGGGTCTCTTTGCCAGGATTACAATAACTTGGTCCTACCAAATTTCATAAACAGTTAATAGCGGGCGCCAACACTCTGATTTATTGCGGTTTAACTGCACTAACAGCGCGTTAGAAATGTTCAATCGGAAAAATTTCTTGTCCAAAGTGAGCAAACGCGGCACCCAACGCGCGGACAGTTTTTTCATATCTAAATCTGGATTCTCTTGTTATTGTCAGTGGTTGCAGTTTGGACGTTCCGAACGTCCATCGTCTCCAAGCAGGTACGACCACGTTTAAATTCAGCTGCCAAAAATTTTACGATGGTAGCAGCATCCAATTTGTCTTTGATATGCGTAGGCGTATTACTTTTCAAAAATAAATATTTAATGGCAGCTCGATCCTCGATTTTTTCCATTTCCACAAAAAAACTCACATCGACTCACTCAAACGGTTGTTAAATAATAGCTGCGAGTGCAAAATGGCTGATATATCAACGAGTAACTTTCAGCGCATGCGTAAACTCAATCCCCATTTTTATTATGACGAGTGCTGCCATCTTAATGTTGATGTCGGAAACTTTTTAGACAACCGTCGTAATTTTGATTGCACAACATTTTTTTTTATTCCGGCTATCACTGTAAAAGGATAAAGGCTTTCATGATATTTTTGATTGTGCATAGCACAGAAACTAAGAAAATAGATTCCAATAGACTAAGAAACCATTTCACATCTGCATAAGGTGTGGACATACGATAATGGCAATCGCTAACAACCACAAGTTTCCTGGAAGCTTTTGTTTTATTGTACAGTAAGACATTTCTTAAAAATTACATAAAAAATATAAACACACAACACCAAATGGCACCGAAACATTTTAATTAAACTTTCACTTAGTGCGCAAATCATATTTACCTCCAATACTGATTCTGCGAAAAGTTCAATGCGAGTAAGATGACTGTCGCCAAACTCTTTAAAAAAAAAATAAAATTTATAGAGAAATTTGTTTACATTTCAAAAAACAAATAAATGTCATATTTCTCGCAATATATGAATATGAGAACCGCACACATAATACCAAGACCTAGTCTAGAAAATATTTCTTTAATTAAACAACAACAAGAATAATTCTAGAAATACAATTAAATTTTCTCGTATCTTTTTATGTCGTTGTAGACTACATCTGTTTTCCATTTCCTTAATTATGCATATATGGAAAATATTCCAAGTGGCGCAGTATCGTTTGTAAGTTCTTACAATTTATGAGACGACATTTACTCCCCATTTTTAATTGAATCGCAATCGCGCACAGAAATTAATTTACAAAAATAAACAAAAGCTGTTTTAGATACACAATCGCATAATAAAAAAGGTTAATTAACCCTGTTGTATTTGTTTATAAATTAATTAAAACTATAAAAGGTTACAGTAAAAAAATAAATGTTCTAGAACTTTTTAGAATTCTTTTAATATTTTATGGGTTTGAGACTAGGCGAGAATCAATTTTAATTATCGCACACTTTAATTGCAACAAAATGTAAATGTCATGATGTTCGGTTGTAATCTACTTTAATAAATTTGTTAAAAGTTTTTTTTTTTATTATTTTATATATGGTATAAGCGCCTGGTAGACGGACGCCTCAGGATGATATCACAAGATAGATAAAAAAAAAATCCGTAACGATCATCATAAATTATCAAAATAAAATGTACTTACGGTTCAGCTTCGATGGATTTCAATTTTGCTACGTAATTCGATGGTATATATCCCTCCTGTCGTGTCTTTTTGCTACGTGCAAGCCACCAGTCACCCTGGAAATAAATTTTAAAAGAAACAAATTAAAGCGAATAATATTTATTTTATCAGAATCGCGCACAACAATTGCACATAAAACGTTTGACATTTTGCGCAACAATAATAAAAGGATTTTCTACATTGTTATTATCGTTATTATTATTGATATTTACTGTTACTATTAAAGATCAATTAATTAAAAGCAAGACGTACGAGATATATAATTAGGGGTTTTATCTGTATTATGAACGACCTTCTTGTCCAAAAAACCAATAAATTAATGCATGCGATGATTCTTGCAGAACAAGAAAATATTCTTTATATCTCTTGTTTTAATCTTATAATTGTATTATAATCATATCTTTTATTAACCCTTACTGGACAGTGAATATGTAATGGTACAACTCAAAAGGTTGTTTTTAACAAAATTGCCAACTACATATATTTAGTCGTATATCGTTTGCTGGACTAAATATCCAAATTAAGAATTTTAATTAAATGCCGATTGACCGGGCACACTACAAACCCTGCCCCATCAAGGGTTAGCAGAAATCGAAAAAAATCTTTAGAACTTTATAAATTTTGCAGCGCAAAACAAAAACATTTATTTGTTTTATTTTTAGAATGCGGAAAACAATAATTACCAATCCATATAAAATTATATTAAAACACCTCCCAAGTAAAGACAAAATAACAAAATTCAAGAAGACGTCATGTCAATCAAAAGATGTAATTCTAGTTATTTTAAAATGCAGTTGTTTGGTTTGTTTTTGTTTTATAAATAATACAAAACATTTTCCGGATTACTTACCTTACTTACGCGTATGCTAAGAACAAGAAAATAACCTTGGGCGCGAATTTTTGCGATGAGTTTATTAGATAAGGTGCGGCCTTGTGAATTATTTTTGTCTTAATAGAGCGGCAATGATCTTTTTGAATAAAAGCAATGAAAACGTAACTTTAAAACTCTAATATAGGGTTGTTGTATGAATAGTAAACCCAAAACCAAAAACCGAGTAAGGCCCTTTCCAAACGTTGGCATTAGTCTTGAAAAATGACTTAAGTATAAAGTCTGAGACAGTCTCGACGGGGCGGGTCAGCTATAAGAGTATGATAAACTAGATGGTAAAATCTTATTGTATTATTAAAACGAGTTTCGAGAGAAAACTAATACTAAAATTCACACAGAAGAGCTGCTAGTATAAAATGTAAAGTAGAAATCGTCTTACTGAATGTTGTCCAGATTAGCATGATGCATCAATTTAGGTCTTTTCCCCGTATCCAATATATTTTAGCATAAGTAGAATAAATTTGGATGGTTTATAGGTCACAATTTAACAATTTCTGAAGGAAGTCAAATGCCATTTAAAAATTTCCAATAGTCGTTGAAGAGTTTTCACAACAAATTTCTACGATTATATTGTCAGAATACTAATTAAGACTTTGTTGTCAAAAAAGTAGTGATAACAATAATATTTCCTGTGTGGGGTTTGCTAGTACCCCCATCAGGCGCCTCCCCAGGTGGCGGATAGGGGAAGGCTTGCCAGATATGGTAGGTACCGGGAAAATTAAATACTCGGGGCGGATCAAAAAGTAACACACCAAAGCTAAGGTGGTACTACATACGCCGATGGCTGCGTGGCTAAGAGGGTGCTTAGTCGTTAGTATGTCAACTCCGAATTTGGCGTCATTCGGTTTAAACCCATAGCTTTCCTATGATAACGCAGAGCTCTGTCTTGGCGACCGTTAATTTCTCGTGCTACTCGTGGGAATAAAATAAAAATTTATGATGAAAATAATAGCCTAATAATATTAGGAAACGAGACGGATGCGTCTATAGAAGCATCAAATCAACCGGACCGCTCCATATATTCCTTAGAGGCTAGTACCATAGATTCTGGGGGGAACCAACCCTTGGCAAATAAAAGGAACAAATTTCATAAGAGCATGAAAATGTTGAGATCACCACCTCCAAATGTAAGCAGACGTACATTACAATTAAAGACAACTGTGACAACAGCGACTGCGTCCACAGTAACTGCAAAAGACGCAGTCTCCACTGAAAAAGGAACTTCATTACAAATGCCGAGTGCATCAATAAACATTATAAACAGTGAGGATATGTTAACCAAGTTTCAGAAAATGGAGAAACTAATCGCGCAGCTGAGCAATGCAGTTTCTGAACTTAAGAGAGAAAACTCTGCACTAAAAAAAGGTTAAAAATAGTAAAGCTGAGGATTCATCACGAGCTAACAATCTGCCTGTCAACCATTTTCAGCCTTCAACCAGTCAACATCATTCAAATAATTCCAACTGGTTGCTGCAGCAATTTCCAGTCTCTCAACAGAATAATAGATTTAATGCTCTGAGTATCATAGAGGATTATTTCACAGATGAGGAAGAACTGGAAGAAGAAGTTTCCAGTGCTAAAAACAGAAATCCTAAGAAACGTAGGCGCACAAAAACAAAAACTCCCCCAAAAAATAATACACAAAGTGTGAGCAGTAACAGAAAACCCCAAAAATACCAAAAATACCATTTCGAACTTTTCCGACAAAAAATAATAAAAACCACTAGTGAATCAACTAATTTTAAGGCGCTCTCAAATAGTGACATTAGAATTACCTTTCAAAATGAAAATGACTACAGAAATGTCAAAAAATTACTGGAAGAATTAAAAAATGAATCTAGTAACCAACTGGGAAATATCCAATATCACACCTACCAGCTGAAGAGTGAAAAGGCCTATAGAGTGGTTATCAAAGGCTTACCTTCTTCTATTAGTCACGATGAAATTAAAGCAGACTTAGAAAAAATGGGACATGAAGTCGAAGGTATTACCAACATATACAAAATGGTCACAATTGATGGTGTAAAAGTCAGGAAACACTTTCCATTTTTTTAAATCGACTTAAAACAAAATGGCAACAATAAAGAAGTATACAATATCAAGAATGAGTCCCCTAACAAGACAAGGGGAACAACTGACAATTGAGTCAACTAACAAGACAAGGGGAATTCCACAATGTACGAATTGTCAACAACTTGGACATACCAAGAGCTTTTGCTATCGTCAAACCAAATGCGTTAAATGCGCTGAAAATCACCACACGACAAAATGCAAGAAAACACCAGATATCGCGCCTTCTTGTGCTCTTTGTCAAATAAGGGCATACTGCAACTTATAAAGGATGCAGTGTATATCAGAACAAAATTAAAAGTCAACAGAATAATAGAACAAGCGCAGTGCAGCGATTACAAACCAAAGTTGCTAAACCACAAACAACAATCACACCATCCACAGTTGGATTATCCTATGCGCAAATTACCAACGAGTCTAATAACATTGAAATTCTTAAAATGCTTAGCCAAATTCAACAGTCACTAGGTCATTTAGCAGAGAGGGTGGCAAAACTGGAAATCAATATCTATCCACCAAGCGAAAAAGTCAACATACTTACAAATGATTAACTCGTTCCTACGCATTGTAGCTTGGAACGCTAATGGGCTCAACTAACGAGCCCAAGAACTAGAAATATTTCTCTATACAAACAACATTGATATTGCGCTGATTTCCGAAACGCACTTCTCCAACAAAAGCTTTATCAGAATGAGGGGTTTTAATTCCTACTGAACAAACCATCCTAAATATTGCAGCAGCGTACTGTCCTCCACGGCATACACCAACGAAGTTACAATTTAATAACGTCTTCAATAAACTCGGTCCAAGATTTATTATTGGAGGGGAATACAATATAAAACATACAGCTTGGGGTTCCAGGCTTATTTCTCCTGGGAAAGGAAACACCTTGTTCAATGCCATTCATGAAAGCAAATGCGAATATCTGTCCCCAGGGGGGCCAGCGTTCTGGCCAACGGATGCAGGAAAAATACCAGATCTACTGGATTTCTTCATCATAAAAGGTATTCCATTAAGTTACACTAGAGTAGAAGGAATTAACGACATAACATCTGACCACATTCCTGTACTGTTGTCAGTAAGCGTTATAGTAATAAAGAAACAGAAAAAGCAAAACCTTACTAATAGATTCACGGATTGGGACATCTTCAGAGATAAATTGGAAGAGCTAGTTGAATTAAAGTTAGTATTAAAAGCAATGAAAAATTGGAACAACAAACAAACAATTTCATTGAATACACTCGAATGGCTGCCAGACTAGCTACTCCTGAACAAAGTGGAGATTGAAGTCAAATACCCGGCTGAAATCAGGGAACAAATCAAGGCAAGAAGAAAGGCGAGGAGAATATGGCATCTCACCAGAAATCCCGCTGACAAGACAACTTTTAATCGAATAAGTAACAAAGTCAATAGGCTAATCAAACATATCAAACAAAATAGCCTCGATAACTACTTAAGCGGGCTAGGTCCAGAAATGGATAAGGACTACTCGTTATGGAAAGCAACCAGAAGATTTAAACGACCTGTAGTTCGAGTACCACCTTTAAAGAATGCTCAAGGCAGTTGGGTTCGACAAGACAAAGAAAAAGCGGAACTCTGCTCAACACCTAGCAGCAGTGTTCCAACCCCATGACATTCAATCCAACATTGATGTAACACCTGTTTATCAACCAAATCAGGACTTTAAAAGGGTCACACCAATGGAAATTGCTGAAGAAATCGACAAAAAATCTTAATCATAAAAAAGCACAAATTGATGAAGGAGGAATTCCATGTAATTCCACGTAAAGCAATCATCTTGATCACATACTTATTTAATGCCTGTATGAGATTGAAGTATGTACCCAAATGCTTGAAAATGGCCCAAATCATTATGCTAAAGAAACCGGGTAAATCAGATGAAGAAGTAACATCATACAGACCAATCTCACTGCTTCCGACCTTATCAAAGCTGTTCGAGAAACTGCTACTAAAACGTCTAAAGCCAATGGTAAACGTTCCTGATTTTCAATTTGGATTCAGGAATAACCACTCCACAATAGATCAAGTCCATCAAATAACTGCGGTAATAGAGCAAGCGTTAGAAGAAAAGAAATATTGCCCCGCCGTATTTCTGGATGTATCCCAGGCCTTTGATAGGGTTTGGCATGAGGGATTGACATTCAAGATGAGTAAAATGCTACCACCAATCATTGCCAGTGGCGACATTTCTGGCAATTCCCGGGGAATGGGAATTTTAAATTTTGTAGCTAGTTTTGTTTTATTCCCTTTTCCCCAAAAATGTATTCTGGTATTTGGGGAAAAAAAATTGGGAAACAATTATTCCCCATTATAGTAGTTTTGACGTTTATTATTCCATACCTATTTTAGGAAAGAATTAACTGGGAATAGAATTTAACGGAAATTTATTGTATTTTGTACTTATAGCAATATTATAACTGTAAATTTATACTGAAAACTGGTAATATTTATTGGAAATATTAATAGCCAATGTTTTACTTTAATAAACAAAATTATTTTTTAAGTAAAATTCGATTGAAATATCAACAAAAACCAATTAAATGTAGTAAACTACTTTTAGACTTTTGTTTTCTTGTTTTATTGCGATCACTCCTCAACTAGACCACAGATCACTAGACCGCGAATAATTATTTTCCCGTAAATTTATTCCCCAATCGCCAGAATTAACTTTTGGAAAACGGGGAATTGGGAAAAATATCTGGGGAATAACTGCTACAAAAATAAACTATTCCCTATTCCCGGGGAATTATACCAGAATAGGGCCACAGCTGCTTGAATCATACCTCTCTGATCGCCAATTCAGAGTCATTCATGAAGAAACATGTTCTAACTTTTATCCAGCGCAGGGAAGGGTATTGGGTCCCCTCTTCTACCTTCTTTATACTGCGGACATACCTACAACGAATAAAACATTCATCGGCACGTTCGCAGACGACACTGTAATTATGTCAGTAGACAAATCTCAACCAAGAGCAGTGGAAAATCTTCAACGAGCAATGGGCAACGTTACTAAATGGACAACTGACTGGAAAATCGCATTGAATGAGCTCAAATCAACCTATGTGACATTTACGCTCCGTCATAAAAATAACACTCTTCATATATTCCTCAAAGGGGTGCAAGTGCCGCAGGCGGAATCGGCAAAATACCTTGGTCTGCATTTAGATTCAAGGCTCAACTGGAAACATCACGTGAGACAAAAAGCTGAACAGAAACGATTGAAACAACGTCAAATGTACTGGTTAATTGGACATCATTCCAAATTGAACCTGTATTGCAAAAGACTGGTATACCAGACTATCTTCAAACCAATATGGGTGTATGGTGCGCAGCTATGGGATTGTAGACATAAATCAAATAGAGACATTATACAACGAAGCCAAAATAAATTTCTTCGAATGGTCACCAACGCCTACCGATTTGTGACTAACAAGGAAATCCACAATGATTTAGAAATACAACTGATAGACGATGTTATCCGCGAATGTGCCATAAAACATGAAAAGAGACTTTTTACCCACACCAATCTTGAGGCCGTACAACTACTGGACAGTACAAACGAAGTAAGGCGGCTCAAACGAATCAAACCACATGAGCTAATCGTATGAAAATTATAAACCAAGGGAACTGGACACTGGTCCACAAGTTTATGATTATCTCATAAGTACTAATGTCAACCTTAATAATGTTTAAGATTGTAGTAGCCATATCAATAAAGTTGCTAATAAAAAAAAAAAATTACAATAATATTTTATAAGGACAGTCTTACAAACTGCGTAATTTCCTGTCTACAGAGTGGTTAAATATAACAAATAAACAAGCAGTCAGAAATTTGGCCACTATCATCAAAAACCAAAGAAGCACCAGTGAAGCAACTTTCAATATCAAGATTAGGGTTATGCGGCGCAACACTCCACTCCTGTTGAGATTGTTTACAAAGATAAGGAATGGATTGAAAATGGATGTCGTAAAGTTTAATGCATGAACCGACTCAACGATCGTTCTAGACTCGCTTTTGCACATTCTCCAAAGTGGAACACATTCAAAGGAAATAGCAGGTGAAATATTAACAAGAATGAGCAGATGCCGATAGCGACACGTAGCCTCAAAAGAAAATCCTGCTGATTGCGCATCGAAGGGATTAGAACCTGATCAGTTGTTGAATTTTAGTTTATGACTTTTAGGCTCGAATGACTACCAGATTCAAGGAAATGGCCAAGTGACCGACGAGAAGCAGCCACGACCGAAGAATTGCGTTTTCAAATATTTATTATCCAAACTCCTGAACTCATCATTATAGACAGCCTGCTAAAACGCATATCCAGTTAAAACAAAATTATCCGGATATTAGCCTACGTCCTTCGGTCTCTCAATAAAATCTCACAAAAAAAACTAAAACCTATGTTATGCCTTATCTCACCACTTCGGAATTACAAAAACCTCAAATTCCCTTAATAAAACACATGCACTCAAACCACAAAAAAAAAAATAGAAAAATAAAATTTTATTTTATATGAAAAATACGTTCCAGAGCGCCTTTCTCAAACACCGACTTATTATAAAATTGTTGACTTTTTACTTAAAGGAAGCTGTCACTTTGGAACACATAATTTCAAAAATTTCGCAAGGCTCTCCCAATTAAAAGAAAAAGGTTAAATATGAAGTGTGATTCCGAATAGTCAATTAGCCTGGACTGGAGAGATGCCGAATTTTGGTGAAATAAAGTTTTTCAAAACTCCTTTCCGGTAAAATTTAAAAAACTAATCTGAACAAATTTTGTTGGAAACTAATTTTACAATATTTTGTTTTTAATCGTTATTTCGTAAATGCTATATATTTACAAAATACATATTTGCAAAGAACGAAAAAGCTTATATTGAAGGTACCACTTTCGATTTCGGGCAAACATCACTAAGGCCTCCCAATTTATGGAAAAAAATTATGATTTATGGGAATCAATCCGTCTGTATACTGAACCCGAATTTAAGTGAGACATTCTATGCAAAAATCGTCATTTACGCTTAAATTTTAGAAAACTGAACTGGACCAACATTGTTGCAAAATTAATTTAGAATCTAAATGAAGTATTTTTCAAAATATTAACAAAAACTGAAAAAGCTCATATGAAAGCTCCACTTCCGGGACCGATTTCGGCCAAAATCATTGGGATCTCCAAATTTATGAAAAAAGCTTAAATATGAGGTTTCACCCTGATCATCAATCCGTCTGGGCTGTAGAACACCATCAGATATTTAGTCGGTACAGAGCCTCATACGCACACACATAGATTTTTAGAAAACTAATTTTTTTTACTTCGGCAATATTTCTGCAAATATTACGAGATCAAAATTTTTCATGATTAATATATTTTATTTTGCTACGTAAAAGAAAGTAACATATGCAATACCGACGGAATTCCGTTTACATTTGCGTGTAAAAATCACACTCCCTCCATGGAAAGAACCATGTTAAAGTACGCGGAAATCCATACTACTCGTCAAAGAAAAGTGTCACAAAAATTTCGGTGTCGGTGTTAGTAAATGACAAAGAGAGAAGATTAAATTGGAAAGAATGTGGTATTTTGCTGAAAACTCAGTTTTCTTTCATACACTCTTCCATACTATTTTTAACATTTTTCTACGTACAAACAAAGCCGATTTTTTAGTACTTTTCACATGGAACTAGTAATAATTTCCTTCCGAAATTAAAGATTTTTTCATATTTGATTTTAAAAAATTGTCTTTTATTTAAATAAACAAGATTATATTTGTTTATAGTATTTTCATCTGCCATGCGCCAACCCATTTTAGAACTTTAACACCAGCATATTAAGCATCTTAAAAAAATAAAACAAGAAAACTTTATCAACAATTTACGACGTCACAAATATATTTACATTTTAATGTTGTATGGCGACGCCATAATAAAATAAATTTTTATTTCCTTTCTAGTTCAATGTTGATGGTTGCGATCACTTATTTTGTACTATAAAAAAATACTTTATTAATTGAAAACTTTACATTAAGAAACAATAATAAATTAAAATGACAAAAAATGTAAGGTGTATTTATCAGTCATATGGATCTGGAGATACAAAATAAAAACTATAAAAATTAAACAAAAACGTGAAAGAGAAAGAGAAAGAAAACTATGTTGTTTCTTTTGCGGCGTTTATACCACACCTAAAATAGCAATTCTAAACGCAAATGACAGGTGTAGCAACGGTATAAACACGACATACTCATAGCTCAAATAGCTAAACTAGCATTGCTACATAGCTAGCAATACTACGTAGCTACGTTATAAACAAGCAACATTGCTACACATGTCAAAATGGCAGATTTTATTTTATTATTTACAAATAGTTTGAATAAATTTATATACATATTTTGTACCTCCAAAAAAAAAAAAACAAAAAACCCTAAAATGAAAAAAGGCGAAAAACGTCCAACGTGAAATTGTCTGTTTTTGACATTTATAGCAACATACGGTATGAACGCAAGCTAAATAATATTGACAACGGTAGAATTGCTATTTTAACTGTGGTATAAACGCAGCATTTGATAGTTTGTAGTAAGGAATTTGGTATAGGATTAGAACAATTTTTTCCACAGTGGAAAAATTGAATACTGGGTGACTAAAGTGAAGTTTTCGACAAACTAAAAATGACATGAACTTAACAACATTTGGGCTGTTAGAAAGACTAAATTTACACTTTCAAAAAAAAAATGACAATCTAATTTAGCCATAACCATGTCCCATAACCATTTTTTATGTTTTCTAGAAGCCAAGATATTTATGCGATGAGGCAGTCATAATTTTTTTTTAATTTTAAAAAAGTGTCACCACTCTTCGATGGTCAATAACAAGGCATGGTAGAGGTGTCACCGCATAAATATGTATAGAAAACATTATCTTAACTAGCTTCTAGAAAACATTAATAATGGTTCAAATAACTAATAATATGATTTCATATACCGTTAAACATAGACATCTTTACGGCGCCGTGTCATTAACTATTGATCCTTACTACACATGATTAGTCTAGGCTACATTTAATTATGACATTTATGTATATACACTTTTCCGCTTTTGGTAGGTTGTCAATTTGTCGGAAACTTCACGCCACCTACTGGACGGTGCATGTATTATTTTTAGTCGAGACACAATTCGGGAACGTATATTATTTAAATGAGTCTTCGCTAAGTATGACTTTTGTGAATTAGTCAATGATCTCAAATTAGTTGGTGTTTAGAAAAGAGCCTGATACATTTAGTCAAAATGCAATTTTGAAGGCATTTGTATGTAGACATAGCCTCCCCGCGAGCTGCCTTTTCTGAGTAAGCCTTTGTCCAGTAAGGGAATAAGTGAAATAAGTTGGTATTTAAATGACTAAAGGTTCTTTTAAAAAAGATTTATTTGTCGTTTATTGACACAGACTTATTCAAATAATTCATCTCGCGGACTTATGTACTTGAATAAGTACTTCTACAAAGAAAAGTCTCCAAAATTCTAAAATAACTTATGGTCAATAAATAAGTATTCTGAAACGAATACTTATTTGTGGAACCTAACTGTTTAATTGACACACAAGATCGTTTAACGTGACTTATTATGGGTATAGAGGTTCATGTCAATAAACCAAAATCATAGGTTATGGCAACACTTTTTTGAACGTTTTATTTGAAATGTTGACAGCTTGTCAGACTGATATTCCACATCACGAAACAATCAGGTTTTCGCTTGAGGAGCGTTTAGAATTATGTATTGAAAACTTATTTTCTAAGTCAGTGTTGTGTAGCCGAAACAGTGCGAATTTTAAAAAGAAATATGGGTCGTGAAAGAACACCAAGCGGAACCGCTGTAGTGAAATTAGTGAATAAATTTCGTTAGAAAGGCTTGCTATTGGATGACAGAAGCGGTCCTCGAAATCGGACATAGCACACGAACGAAAATATTTCGGCTGTGGTCCACAGACAGAATCCATCGACCTCAACTCGAAAAATAATCTATTCAGACCAATGGCGTTTTCATCTCGAGGGCTATGTAAACAAGCAGAACTGCTGGGGTTTTGGGGTTCGGCTACAAATAATCGTAGAGAAGCCAATCCACCAAGAATGACTGTTTTTGTGAATTTTGTAGTGGTGGCATAATTGGCCCATTTTTCTTCGAAAACGCTGCTGGAAACGCCGTTACCGTCAATGATGACAATTACAGAGCCATACTGATACGTATGTGAAGTTATCCCCGAATTCTATCCCCGAAATTAAAAAAAAATACTATGAGGCAATACTAACATAATGATACCTCTCTAACTCTTGTGGGAACTTATCTCGGCCCTTTTTATATTATATTTTATTTCAAATGCACTTCATATGTGAAATTTTCCCCTAATTTTATTATGTCAATTATTTTAATTCGGAAAACACACAAAATAAATGTAATAATTTAATAAAATGAAGTAAAATAATTTTTAAATTGGCTGATGAATTTGTCAGATTATGATAATTTGGTTATAAAATGGAAAACACATATCTCACATTTAGGAAAACACGAAAAAATCGTACCATTGCAACCTAGCGAAATGATGCTCCAAAAAAAATATTTACATGTAATACGTTTTGGACCCAAAATAATATTTTCGTTTGACATGTAAAAAGTATTAGTTTGTCGGATCGGAGCTAAAACATTTTGAGATGGCCAGACCCATACTTAACTTTTCGCAAAATATGAACAAAATCGTACCGTTGCAACCAAACAAAACATTTACATGTAATACGTTTTTGACCTAAAATAATATTTTCGTTTGACCTTAAAATGTATTAGTTTGTCCGAGAAGAGTTGTATGATTTTGGAATAGCCAGACATACGTCATTTTTCGCAAAATATGAACAAAACCGTACCGTTGCAACCTAGCGAAATTAGGCTCCAAACAAAATATTAACATTTAATACGCTCTGGACTAAAAATAATATTTTATTTTGACATGTAAAAAGTATTAATTTATATGGCTTTAAAATGGCCAGCCCCATACTTCAATTTTCGCAAAATATCAAAAAGTCGTGCCGTTGCAACCTAGCAAAATTAGGCTCCAAACAAAATATTTACATGTAATACGTTTTCGACCAAAATAATATTTTCATGTGACATGTAAAAAATATTAGTTTGTCGGATCAGAGCTAAAAGGTTTTGAGATGGCCAGACCCGTGCGTCACTTGGTAAAATATGAACCAATTCGTAACGTTGCAACCTAGCGAAATTGAACGACGTTCGGGTCTAGCCATCTCAAAACCATATAGCTCTGATCCGACAAATTAAAATTTTTTACATGTCAAATTAAAATGTTTTTTGGTCAAAAATGAATTACATGTAAATATTTTGTTTGGGACCTAATTTCACTAGGTTGCAACGGTACAACTTTCTTCTTATTTTACTAAAAGTAATATATTGGTCTGACCATCGCAAAACATTTTAGCTTTGATCCGACAGATTAATACTTTTTACATTAAACGAACTGCAAACCAATACACAAAATATTTTCAACCAACTATTCCGACCTATTAAACTCAATAACTATACCATTTACTTAAACGATTTAACTAACAAATTACTACTACTAATCATAATGCTAGGTCATATCAAGACCGGAAAATTGCATTTAACTTATTCATATGAATTGAATTACGTACACACAAACCCAAAAGTACGAACGTACACCAAAACAAATATGTAATAATAAATCGTTAGATTCAAACAAAAAACGTATATTACGCTCTATTAATCACCATCGTTAGTGTCGATAATAGTTGGAGAACAGTGTGACGTGAAAGATCGTTCCGATTAGAACTAATTAGACAATTCTTATACAGTTAGGCAAACAAAAAATTAATTATACATGAAATTTTATTATTATTTTGAGAATATTTACGATGCCCTCCGGGAAATTCCATTCAACTCAAATTAATATTAATCAACAACATTACAGTTAAAACTAAGTTTTTGAATGTCTTGGGGACCAAACAAAAAACCCAGATATCACATCGTTTTGACGTACGATTATCTTTATGATGTGCATTTCGAATCGAAAATTTAATTAAACATGTTTTTTTCGGTTTATAAATTATCTGTCAGACAACATTAGTGCGGGGTGCTGCTATGTACATTGTGTCATATCAATCATAAATGCAGCAGTAGCAGCGAAATCCAGTATTGCATTGTGTTGTTGTTTAATCTGCGCGAGCAAAAAAAAAAATTAAAAACGATTATGTTTTGTGTTTTTGTATATATGTTCGATTTGAGTTCATGTGTCAAGAAACTTTAACGAATTGCTGATTTGATATGTTATACGGCTGATGGCCTTGTAATCATTTTGCACTCGAATATGTTTTTTATGCTAGAAACTACACTTTTATATTTAAAATTGTTTATCGAATTTAACTTTGTTATTAAATTTGTCATAATTTGTTTGGTCAATATGAGTTTAGAGAATTCATGAGTGCGGTAATGTCTTGCATGCTGAAGATGTTTTTTATATACAATTATTTTATTTAGTAATTAATAAATGAAATTCTGTGAAACGAACGCCCTTATTTGCGTACAGGAAGCTTCACACTACATGGTTTATGCAAACTAGTAATGTCAAGAAAAACTGCATTTTTCTGCAAATCATCACAAATGTGTACATTTATACGTTATCGTCAAACAAGTTTGGACAACAAATATAAACTAAAATTACTATCGTAAAACGGAAAAATATCGAAAATATGAACAGAGATATAAATGACTACATATCAAATTTTCAATTAACTGTGCAACTGAATAAAAATATGTTAAAGACCAAAATTTTTAAAACATGGGGAACTGTCATTTGTATTATAATATACCTCGGTAAATATGAAACACTAAAAAAGAAGTAAATTAGATGAACTTTTTTCCAATATACGATGGTCGCACGCTCCTCTTTCTTAGTAGTACCCAACAATTTTACTTTCTCTTCCGTGGTAAAATAAAGTAGAATAATCATGTCAAATTTTGACCTCGAAATTTTTACACATTTAGCATTCGCTATATAGCCGAAGTCCAAAAAAAGTATTTTTTAAAAATTCTGTGTCTGTGTGCGTGCAGAGTGCAGACTAAATGCCTCTGCTCTCTCTACAGCCCAGACGGTCTGTCCGATCGGGATGAAACTTAAGTACTTAAGATTTTTTCATTCATTCGAACATCCCGGTCATTTTAGGCCAAAATCAGTCCACCAGAAGTGGCAGCTTCGATAAGTGTTTTATCGTTTGTTGTAAATATAAGGTTGGGGAAAACCAAATCCATTATTTTTACGTTTATTTCGGGGTTCAATTTAACATGGCTAAAATCATTCGTTTTGGTTTTTTCGATAACTCGCTGTGAAGCATTTATTACACCACCAAGAGCGGTTACAATGAACAAAAAGATATAAAAATCCCTTGGTGCCATGTCCGCACTATAAGGTGGATGTATAATAACCTCCCAACCAAGCTCCGGGAGGTTTTGCTTCTGATGGGACACGACGCCTCGCTTCTGATCGATTGCTGACTTCAATCGGTCCAATTGCTTGCAGTAGAGGTCCGAATTGAGCGTTTGGCCATTGGGCAACAGCTCATAGTGGATTATTCCTTTCCAATCCCACCAAATATACAGCAAAAACTTCCTCGCCGTAAATCCTGAGGCCTTATTTCTGAATACGCTACGAAAATGTATTCGTTACGAAAATGTAACTCGTTTCCAAATAAATTGGTATTTCTGAATACGATCTTACGTAATTGTTTGGTGTGTGTCCTTGCTAGAAGAGAAATTTATTTTAATACCCCTGTTATGGTTCTCACATTTAAGTCACTCAGTGATTACAAGTCGCCAAATTCAAATTTTAGTATTGATTCTCACCGTGAGAGTAATGTCAAAATTGGTCACATAACATTTGCTTTTCATAGAAAATTTGTTTTATTTGTAATCTAATCAAATACACATAATTCTGTTTTTACGCGTAGATACGTTCCCCGAAAATTCACGCAAAAAAAAGATATGGCGTCCATATAAAAGTTAAGGATTGGTTTTACATTTGTAAAATCAACTAAACTAATGTGATTAGAGTATACAAAATGGTGGTTTTTACATGCTTCACACACTTTTTAGTTAAACGCTTATTTGATATGTTTATGAGAATAAGGTTTATTTAGAAAAACTAATAAAAACACACGTAATTAATTTTATTAAAAAAATCATAATTTAACAAAACATAACCACAAAAATTCATTTTAGTAAAAAAATATTGTAAAATATATCATAAAATATATGTTCAAATCACTTTCTTAACTAGAAATATTTTTCACAACATTTTCATTGCTGCATAGTGGTGGTGTTTCAGTAGTTTTCGTAAAAAATCCATTAACAATGGTTGTTTCCCAGTTGTGATAAGACTCGATAATTACCCATTCATAATTCTAGGTCACGTTGCTTGCAAAAATGATCGCCTAATTTAGCAGCTATTTGAAGTCCTTCGTTAATTAGGTCTGCGGTGAGGCTAGGAACTTCTTGGGTGTCTCAAGCGCTAAACCAATATTTCCATCATTACTGAGTGCCTCATCCACTAATAATTCATCGATATCTGCAGACGATAGATCGTCAAAACCTTCTCCGCCTACTTCATGAGCTAAGGCTATTATATTAGAATACTCAACCGTATTAGATGGTGTCGGATCTTCGTTGTTGACGCATTCCGGCCAAAGGGGTGTCCAACATCTAATTTTGCATGGTTGATGCAGTCATTAATCGAAAACTTTATCCACGCGACCATGACTTTTTAATTTTCATCATTGAATAATTGATTTAAAATGTACCGGAATGTTTGCTTTACATAATAGGTCTTAAAGGTTGCAATAATCCCTTGGTCCAATGCTTGTATGAACGAAGTTGTATTGGGCGACAAAAAACAAAATTGGACATTTGGATGCTCCATATGGGGATGACCTGGTCTATAATCAACAAAACTTTAAATTAGAGACCTTTATCGCTCAAATAACGCCGAACTACTGGGACATATTTTTTAGTGAACCATTCCGAAAAAGTTTCAGTTGTCACCCAGGCTTTTCTATTAGCCGTCCAGTGGACTGGTAATGTGCTTAAATCTACGTCTTTCATTGACCGTGGTTTTCGAGCTCTATTTACAAGTAAGGGTTTCATCATCCGATCACCTGAAGCGTTAGAGCAAAATAAAAAGGTCACACGATCCTTGGGTACCTTAAACCCACTTGCAATTTTCTGGAATTTGGCAACGTATGTTCTGCTCGGCATTCGTTTCCAGAAAAGGCCGGTTTCAACACCATTCCGGATCCGCCATGTTTAATTATTTTAGCCTATTTTGAAGGAAATGCATTAGTTGCCCCCTCAGGTGCAGATGCGATTTCACCCTTAATTTTTACATTATGAAGCGCGTGCCTTTGTAAAAAACTCGTCAACCTGTACTTGCAGAAAATTTAAATTTTTTAACTTTCTGGCCTGAGGTTTGTGGCTTCATTTCTTTCACCTCTTTGTAATTTCGTAATGCCATCTGCTTAATGATATTTCCATCAAGTGGTATTCGTTTTTGTGAGCAATCCTCCATCCATATTACAAGAGCCTTCTCCATTTTCTCTTTTACTATATCTCTTGTGTACGAAGTTGCAAGAGCACTTGTTCCGGCAATCACGGGTTTTCTAATACCTTCTACATTTTGTTTATGGTTATTAATGTAGATTCCGTCAAACTGAAATATTTCCCTACAGAAGTGGCACGTTCTCCGCTGGCTACTCTACACAAAATTGTGATTTTAACTTCCAAAGAAATAGCTTTTTTTTCGTTTGTTTTTTACCTGACATTGTTAATTGTATACACTTCGAAATTGCTTTACGATCAAACTCAAAACAAAATTTCAGTAATGTCAAAAATGTAACAATAATGGTATTGCCAACATGAAAATTAATAGAAATGGTCATAATACATAAAACTACAGCGCACAACTCTCACTAAAAAAAAGCGAGAAACATAATACTAAATGGACGCACGACTTTTAAATGCTCGGGCGAGTTGTCAGTGAGTGAGGTAAGAACCATAATAGGCGTATAAATGGTTTTACCTGCAATACATTTTTACAACTTGGACAATATTTTGAGTTTTGACGTTTTGGTTTGTAGTTGAAATGGATGCAATATTATGATTTTTCTTCTAGGTTTTCAAGTAAGCATAACTTGGGGATTATTATAAGTTATAATATAAATAATGAATATAGTGAAATAAAATTGGAGTTTTGTGTAAATAAAATATTTTGTATTTTTGTGCGGCCATCAACATTGTTAGGATCGAAAATAACCGTCAACCACCGAATAATTTCTTGTAGTGTGATAGTGGCCCATTAGGCGTTTTGCAACTTAAACCACTTAAACTATGATTGGTTTTATAATTTAATATAAATTAATTGTGTTTTTGTAAACATTTTTTACAAAAACACAATTAATGCTGTGCTCTTGACTCCGTTCTACATTCGGTCATTTACTGTAGTACGTGCTAAGCACATAATGACTATACTCCTATATAAATTGACGTAAACAAATTATAAGGCCATGTTGTTTACGTTTTAAAATAAAAGATTTTCTTTAAAACTATTTTAAATTAATGTCTTTTATTTAGAACTCAAATTAATTTTTGGTTTTTCTGGAATGTTCGAAACTGTTCGAATTCGTTTTGTCAAATAAGGGAAATTTGTGAACGTATCAAGTAGGAACGAGTTCGTATGACAATTGCACGTGATCGTATTCAAAAATAGCAACCAATTTTTGTTCGTATTCGTATTCAGAAATAGGAGCCCTGGTTTTGCCACCGCTTGCGCCGCTTCGCCGGGATTCGATTATGATCGTTTCCGCTTGACATTATCGTATATGGCCCATTTCTCGTCGCCAGTCACTAGCCGTTTAAGAAATAACTCGGTTCCGTTCCGTTTAGCCAAGGATTAGCAGATGGAAACCAACGATCACGGACCATCAAGTTTTCTTACGTCAACTCGTGCGGCACCCAAACATCGCGCAAATGGTTTAGAACTGTTTTCTGGTCGATCTTCAGCTCCCATCCTTTCAGTGCGTGGTGCATATTTGATATCGAAATTACCGGAACGGAATCGACGAAATCAAAATTGCACGTGATTAGCTGTGACAGTATCTGGACCATAGACACCTTCAGAATTTCAGCCGCTTGATTTGCGTTTTCGCCTTTATCGAAGCAAAATTGTAAAATATAGCGAAACAGTGAGGTTACTTCCATCCCTGACTATAAGTCACAACTGATTCGATCAATCAAAACAATGAAAAACGTTTTTTTTTAACATGAATCCCGTTTTTCAACGAGTGTATGGGCTACTGTGACAAATACATCACGAGAGATATGTCAGTAAAGCAATCTAGCGAAAACATAATGAATCTCTTTTTCCCCAACCCATTATTTTGAAAAGTGTATTATTTACAAGAAAAACGATTATGAACTAAAAGATTGTAATTTGCAATAATATCGACGACCCAGATCATTTTTCCAAAATCTAAACCGGAAATGGTCAAAAATTCGACAATATACAGCTCCGGCGGTTTGCCCGATCGGGATGAAACTTCGTACTTAAGCTTTTCTCCCTTAATTTCCATTAAGGCGATAACCGCTTCATAAAATTAGCTTGTTTTCTTTGTGTATAAAATTTACGACGCGTTGTGTTTTTTGTACAAATGTTTGTCTCTCTCTTTCACGAGCAAAATGAATGAGGGGCATCTGTCGGGCATGTCATGTCACCAAGTTGTATCAAAAAACTCTGATGATTAATATATACTTCGTGATATACTCGTAACAAATTAAATTTTTTTAAAATCTTCATTAGCTTCATTAGCGACGCCTTATTCTTTCATTGCAAACCGATTTTCTTAAAAGGTAAATCTACTTCAACTAACTAATTTGATTTCATTTATATCACACACCGTCATTTATATCACACGAATACTCTGAAAGGCCCGTAAGAAGGGACTGCAACATAATTCAGACAACCTATAAAGTGTGATTAGCATTGGCATTTCATCATGGAAAGACTTAAGAACCATACAAAAATTAAAAAAATTATGTTTGCAATAAATGCCGTTTCTGTGCTTTCGCCCATGGAAAAATTATTTTAAATTAAAAAATTTAACGAAGCTTCGTTAAATATGAATTGTCAATAAAAATTATTGGAGCGAAATTTTGCGTTCAAACTGAAATCAATAATCTCATTAAGTTCAAAACTGATTGTTGCGATTCTTGCAAATCTTCCATCTATAAATCAAATTAAATTCTAACTTAAAAAAAATTAAAATGTATATGTCGTGCTATCTAAAAAAAACAACAGCTGTCATTCAATATTCAACAATATTTACGGCATACTCGTTACTACTAGTATGGCTGGAATGTCAGTCAAAATTAGTGTCAAAATTAATTTTTTTTTTTTTAATTTTAAAATTTTTTTATGGTTGGCCCTTAACGAACAACGTTTACAAATTATTGAAATTTATTATTAAAATTCGTGTTCAGTGAAAAATGTGTTTCGCGCACCTCGTCCATTTTATAGTTGTCATAATCGACCTACAGAGAAAGCAATTCAAGCCACTGGGACAAAATTTCGCACCAATTTCACGTTTTTTTACCGAAAAATTGTGTACAGTAACGAAACTCATTTTTGGTTAAATGGCTACATTTATAAGCAAAATCACCGCATTTGGTGTGATGAGCAATCACAGCCATTGCAGGAACTGCTAATTTACCCAGAAAATAACAATTTTGGTGCGGTTTATGGGTCAGTTGAATCATCGTTCCATATTTTTTCACATGGCGCAAAGCTATCATTCGACGATTTCGGACTTTTTTTTACCCAAAATGTGGGTCGATTTGTAAAAGGTTAGGTAAAATCCTCGCGGTTAGTAATAAAATTTGATTAACAGTTTTGAAATCATTCGATGTCAAAACTGAAGTCAGTGCGGACGTAAAATAATTACCAAACAAAAAATAAAAATAAAATTTAAATCAATTTAAGTAAAACTAGTATATTTAAATATTCCCAAGATTATAAAAGTTATCATAATATCAATTAAATTAAATCTAAAAACTAGTAGTAGTTTTAGAATTAAATCTAAAAACTAGTTTATATACTCGTAAAGTGAAACAAAAAAATAAATAAACAAAAAGAACAAAAAAAAATATTTCGCGCCAAGTGGATTTTGGTTGTCATAAAAATGCCTTTTTATGAAAATGCGGAGGAGTCTCATAATTTCCATCTAACCTCGGTTTGTTCTGCATCCTCATGCAAGAAGGTGATATCACGTGTTCTGCATCCTCATGCAAGAAGGTGATATCACAAAAACAATCGGTTGTGATGTGCGGCTACTGCCAGAAAATGTACCACCCACCATGTAAGGGTATTATTGGAGCAGCTAAAATAAAAAAAGCAGCTGAATCTAATTGGGCTTGTTCTCCTGAATGTGCTAAGTTATTCACCTCCAATCGTGAGCCTTCAGCAACATCATCGACAGAAACAGTGAAAACATCTGATGAAAAATTTGAAGATGCAATCAGGACCCTGATGATGCATATAGATACACAATTCGCGGAAGTCAAATCATTGATCTCTGACATCCAAAAATCTCAGGTGTTCATCTGTAACGAGTTTGATGCAATTAAAATCGAATTCAAAACTATTGCTGCAAACAATGGAATCTTAGCTGAAAAATATAATTTGATACAACAAAATTATACTAAGCAAGAAGAACGCATTAATATATTGGAGGCACAACTTGATGTCGCTTCACAGAAAGAAATTGTGAACAATATTGTTATTGGTGGTTTGCCTATGGATGTTCCCAATATCCCTAAATTCATCTCAGAAGCCATTCGACACATTAATTGTGAAGCGGAGATAACTGAAATAAAAAAAATGTATCATACTCCTAACTCGACATCAAAGTTAAAAAATTCATACATAATTACCTTAAATTCTGTTGAGATTAAGAATTAATATGGTTACATTAATTTGATTATTATTAATTTCAATGGGCAGCTCAATGAACTTTAATCTTGTTTACCAAAACATACGTAGTATAAGGAAAAATTTAGATAAGCTGCTTGTATACATAGGTTCCGGTAATCTACAGCCTCAAATTATTGGTTTGTCTGAAATTTGGATTTACGACAATGAAGTCGCGAATTATGGTGTAAAGGGGTACGATCTATTCACTTCTTGCCTGCATGATAAACGTTCGGGAGGTGTTGCTGTTTATGCCCATAGCAGTCTAAATTGCAAACAATTTAATCTACTTTTCCAAACTTTCAACGCGGTCGGTCTGACTTTCTTTATAAATTCTAAATTAGTTTGTATTATTTGTATTTATCGTCTTGGATATACAGATATCTCCAGTTTTATTGATGAATTCAGTGGGCTTTTGGAAGGTCTATCCCACTCTAACTTAATTATCATGGGTGATTTTAATATCGACTTCCTCAAGCAGAACGCAATGCTTGATAGGCTGCTAATTTTATTATCGGAACATGGTTTGGATAATATTCTTGAACCAACACGAATTACAAATACCACAGCTACTTGTATTGATAATGTACTCCATAGATTTGATCAAAGGTATTTTCCGGTAGTTTCTTACAGTGTATTAGACCTAAAAATTTCAGATCACTGTTTAATTGAAATTAAAATAACAGGAACCTTTAATATTAAATCTAATTCTCGGCGAACCTTTGAAGTTTTACAGATTGATTTCAATAAGCTAAAGGAACTACTATTGTATGAAGTATGGACTGATGTTTATTCTTGCCTAGATGCTTCTAAGGCCTACGATAATTTTATTAAAATCTTTAAAGGTCATATTAAAAAAAGCACTTCCATTAAGTTGTTTGCCAATAGATCAACGAAGCTAAAGCCATGGATGTCTGATGATCTATTGAGACTTATACGTAAAAGAAATAATATTTGTCGCATTGCAAAAAAACATAACAGCAACCGTAGATTGAAACAATATAGCTTGACGCTGTGTGACTCTGTTAACCTACAAATTGATATAGCCAAAAAAAGCTTTTATTCTCAAAAGTTCAGCAACAATGGTAGTGATGCTCGTAAAAATTGGAAAACAGTCAATGAAATAATTAACGGACAGCCTGATTCAGTTGAAATTAAAGAAATTGTTAATCAAAGAGGCTGCAAAATATCTGGTCCAGTGCAGATTGCAAATGAATTTAACGAGTTCTTTACTAGTGTTGGTGATGCAAATGCTGCCAGTCTCCTCTTGAATGATGACAAAAATAGATTAATATGTCAGTATTACCAATCTATAGATAGTTGCGTTTTTTCGGAAATTTCATCTGGAGAAGTGTATTTTACAATTCTTTCGCTAAAAAATAATTCAACTCCTGGTTTGGATGGGATTTCAAATAATGTTGTCAAAAAAATGTCCTGGTTCTTAGTTGATGTCTTATCTTTTATTTTCAATTTAAGCTTGGTAACTGGAATTTTTCCTACATCGTTAAAGCGAGCCTTAGTTGTTCCGATCTTTAAAAATAATGATAAAACAAGTATGAACAACTATAGACCAATCTCTCTACTTTCGGTCTTCTCGAAAATATTTGAAAAAGCCATAAAAAGTAGAATCGTTTTCTTCCTAGAAAAAAGAGACTTTTTCTCTCCTGACCAATATGGTTTTAGGAAAAATAAAAATACTGAACTACTATTGTATCTTTCCTAGAACAAGTAACTGAACATATTGACAAAGGGTCCAAGGTATCTACTCTATTTATAGACTTAACAAAGGCTTTTGATAGAGTTCAACATAGCACATTGTTAAAAAAGCTATATTGTTGTGGATTCAGAGGTATAACCCGGGATTGGCTGTCCTCGTATTTGCATGGGCGAACGCAACTGGTTAGAGTAAATGGACAATTAAGTAAAGAGTTACCGATAAATGTGGGAGTCCCACAGGGTTCTGTCTTAGGACCTTTATTATTTTTAGTGTATGTAAACGGTATCTTTCGACAACAATTTCGAGGGTATCCAACTGCTTTTGCTGACGATTTCTCGTTTACATATGCTAGTCCAAGTTATCAAGATAATATCATGCTCATAGATCATGATTTAAAACGTTTGTCTATTTGGTTGGAAGCACATAATTTTGTTTTGAGTCACAAAACGAAATTATTACATTTTAGGGATACCTCATCGTTGTATCTTGAGACAACGTATCATACTTTCAAATGCAGCAGAAACAATAACACGCAATGCCCTCCTAATGACTGCTTCTTAGTGAACACTGTTGATGAATTTCGATATCTAGGTATTATTATTGATCGAGATTTAAATTGGAAAGCGCACACACAAGGACTGAAAACTAGACTATCATTGGTCTCCAGAAAAATGTATGTCTTACGGCTATTTTGTCCGCAATATTTACTTAGGACGATTTACTTTGCATTAGCGGACTCAATACTGCAATATGGTTTATCATGTTGGGGTAGTGCTTGCAATGCTACACTACGTCCTATCTACGTGCGACAAAAGCAGTTAATCAGAATAATGTGCTTTAAACCATCTTTTTCGCCTTCGTGGCCATTATTTGAAAATCTCAGCATACTTCCTCTACGTCACATATTCGTCTTCAAGGTACTTAGAATATTCTATGTTAAAAGTGGGAATATTTTTGTGACTCATGCAGGGTATAATCTCACATCAAATCATACTTTCTTGAAACATATTCCTAAGTTTAGATTAGATCTACGGAGAAACTTTATTAATATCGTTGCACCAATCATTTTTAACAATTTACCGTTGGATATTCGTAAGTGCGGCAACTTCTCTAGTTTTTCAATATACCTTAAAGAATGGCTTCATCAAACTAAAAATATTGACCATCTTTTTCAACTATTAGTTTAAAATATTATTGTTTTTGTTTTTATTGGTTTTAAAATTATATATGTTAAAATTAAATGGTGTAGTTTAAGAGGTTTTAATATATTCATGTGTATTAATTAAGATGTAGTTATAATTTTATTATACAATATTTGTTTCTCTCAATTTTAACTGTAAAATAATTTGATTTTAAATTGGTTTTAATTTTGTAAATAGAATTCAAATATTTTTTTGTGGCTTAGAATCAGGGGACCAGTCACGTGATCTATTTGATCCAATGGTTCTCTTATCTTACCTTCTTAATCTTGTTAGTTTTAATAATGTTTTACACACAATGTATTTTATTTATAATGATTAAGCTGGTAATGAAATAAAATAAAATAAAAAAAAAAAAAAATACATTTTGAAAAGGAGTAAATATTGCAGATATAATTCAAAATGGCCAAGATGCCAGAAGAATATGAAGCAGCCAGAGAAAGGTTAAGAAAATTATAGACGAATGCCCAAGCGATGATGATGGTTCAGACATCGATCCTTTTTGTGATGGTGGTGAATTTCGAGATGATCCGACAAATGAACCATCAATAAGCGATAGTGACGAAATGAGCTATATGGGAAATCCAATTATGGTACTAGACTTTTAGGGTCAAGCGGACGAAATATCCGAGATCGAAAATGATTCCGATCAAGAAGATTTGTGTTTTCTTGAAAATCATTAAACAAACGGGTAAAAAATCACCCGTTATATAAAAATCTCCCACAAAGTAATTTTCTTTAATCTTCATTTTGACCATTAATGACGATGAACACAAACATGTTGGAAAATACAAATATTTCTGTACATGCGCTGGTGTCATGGAAACTACAGGGTTTTCCAATAGGAATGATATGATTTTTAAGTGACGTTTCGGCCATTTGTAATATGTTATGATCTGTCATTTTTTGTTTCATTGTATTCAGTAATGTTTACAATTTCATCATGGTGAGATAAACACAAGAACAACGATTACAAATTATTCAGCTTTATTATCAAAATAATCGTTCTCTAATGGCAACTTTCCGTGCGTTTTTGCCATTTTATAGTCGTAATAATCGTCCAACTGTGCTCGCTATTCGTCGAATTGTTGAAAATTTTGAGCGTACATTTTCTTTACATAATGTTCAAGTGCCAATAAGACAAAGAAACGCTCGAAGTAATGCAGATATTGCTGTCGTTCAGGCAAGTGTTGCTGAAGACCGCAATTTGCCCATTCCAAGACGTTGTTCTCACTCAAGAACTGAAGCCATTGGATCACCGTAAACGTCGTGAATTTGCTGATTTTGCCTTGGAACAACTTGAAAACGATAACGTTTTTTTTAAGAAAATCATCTTCTCCGATGAGGCCCAATTTCATCTGAGTGGTGCGGTAAATAAACAAAACTGTCGATTCTGGTGCGAAGAAAATCCACAAATTATTCATGAAAAACCATTACATTCACCTTAATTGACAGTTTGGTGTGGTTTTTGGTCTGGTGGAATTATCGGTCCGTATTTTTTTCGAAATGAAGCTGGTAACACCGTTATTGTCAATGGAGATCGGTATAGATCGATGATAACCAACTTCTTATGACCGAAACTGGAAGAAGTTGATCTTGACAACATTTGTTTCCAACAAGACGGGGCTACGTGCCATACAACAAGTGCAACAATTGAATTATTGCGAGAAAAGTTTGGAGATTCGATTATTTCAAGAAATTGTGTAATTGCATGGACTCAAAGAAGTTGTGATTTAACACCATTAGATTATTTCTTGTGAGGTTATTTGGTATCATATCAAGTCAATATTGAACGTGCTATTCATGACATACGACTTGATTTAGTGGAAAAAGTGCTCGAAAATTGGGTTCATCGAATTCGTTCCTGCAGAAGAAGTCGTGGAGGCCATTTGAATGACGTTTTATTCAGAACTTAATTGTATCGATTGTACTTCATCATATCACTCTTATTGGAAAACCCTATAATTTCAATAACTTTCGAGACCTGTGGCACTATTTTGGCTTTCCATGGAAATAAGGGATTGCGGAAAAATTTGGAAAGTAGACTCAATACATCTGTTAAGTTTGCGGCCTTGTACAGATGATGATGGCGGAAATAAAACAAGATGCTTTCGAATATTTAGAGTGAATTTATTTAATGACAATTTTTCATATACATATGTTGTTGGGGCTAGTTTAATGTTGCGATGATAGAAATATCCGATGTGGTTGAGGCAATTGACTATTGCGTTGATATTTGTATGTTGCGAAACGAAGGCAATAATAAACTGCATAAATCCCAAGTTGTGATTGATTGTAAATTTTATTTTAATTTATTTATAATTTTGTATTTAAATAAACTTATGTTAATGGAGTGTAAATTGGAAAAAAGAAATGTCAAAAATGGTTGCTCGTATTTATTAGCGTAGATGACTCCGAAAATGTTGTTTAGTAAAAGCGCTCAAACGCAGGTGTCGCATCGAACGTAAATTCGGTATTGAATCATGCACTGAACTGAAAATACAGCACAGGAATTCGTCCACCAATTGACACTTGGATGGGTGACGTTTTGACATTTGGATGTAAATAATTTTAGGTAAGTATATAAATATAAACTTTACAATTATAAATTATGAATTAATGCTTAATTAATTATTTTAGGAGGATCAAATTGGCATTTATACAATGATAAAGGGTAAGTATAAAGTTAATTATTTTATATATTTACATTTGTTTGTTTTTTAGGTTAAATGTATTTCAGAGTGAGATATTTCAGAGTGATATATTAGGTAAGTATTTGTTATGTTGAATTGCTCCAACATACCGCCGCTCTTGAACCATCTGGTTCAACAATTGGATGCAATTATGATGTACGAACTGTGACTTCCTTGTTCGAATGTGACTGACTGGACGTTGACGCATCTTGCTGGTCTTTGGAATCATTTTGGCTCGATATTGGGAGTATGACCAGTTTACTAGTAGGACGCTTTATTTCCCCGGATTTGGTTCTGAGAGTAACCACTCTGGTAATGCCATCGGAACCGGGATGTAATTTTGTGACTTTTCCTACTGGCCACTGATTTACGGCTACGCTTTCATCTTTGATTACTACTATGTCGCCGATCTGGATTTGCGGCTGAGAATCTCTCCATTTCGCTTTTGGTTGTAATGATGCGAGGTACTCAACATTCCAACGCTTCCAAAAATGCTGTGCCAGCTGTTGAACCATTTGCCATCTAGTTAGATATGATGGTTTGAGGTGAGTAACGTCGATTTCGGGGATTTTTGTTGTTGGGTGACCAAGCAGGAAATGAGACGGAGTCAGGACGTCGATGTCTGTGGAGTACATTGCGCAGATAGGCCTGGAGTTTAGCGTGCCCTCGATTTCACATAATAAAGTGTTCATTTCCTCCATTGTAAGTACAGTGTTGCCAATGACCCGCTTGAGATGATATTTGGCGGATTTGACTCCTGCTTCCCAGATACCCCCGAAATGAGGCGCGCTGGGAGGGTTGAAATGCCATGTTATATAGTACCTGGAAGAATAAGCAGAAATCACTTGCGAATTGGATATTAGTTTATTAAAGGTTTGCCTTAATTGACTGCTGGCACCGACGAAATTTGTGCCGTTGTCGCTATGAATCTCTTGGCAAATTCCACGTCTTGCAACGAATCTTTTCAGGGCCCCTAGGAATGATTCACTGGTCATGTCGCCGACCAACTCCAAATGAATAGCTTTTGTACTAAGACAGATAAATAAACATATATATGATTTATATGTCTTTTGGCCTCGGCCCTTTCGTAAATGTATTGGAATTGGCCCGGCGTAGTCTACGCCAACTTTTAAAAACGGGCGAATCAGTTCGACGCGGCAGCTTGGCAGATTACCCATGACTTGATTATTTATTTGTGCTTTAAGTTTGGAGCAGATGACGCACTGATTAATGACTTGACGAACCGTGCTTCGGCCACTCGGAATCCAATATGTTTGTCTGGTGATGGCTAGTGTCAACGATGGACCAGAGTGTTGGTTCCCTTTGTGGATGTCGACCAGAATTAGCTTCGTAAGCAGTGACTTCGGATGCAGGATTATGGGATGCTTAGTGGAAAACGGCGCTTCCGAATTTTGTAGTCGCCCGCCAACGCGAATGAGGCCGGATTCGTCTAAGAAAGGACTCAATGATTTGATTTTGCTAGATTTGCTTATTTCGCCTGTTGTTTGAATTTGCGCTAGCTCCGTATAGTAGAACTTTTCTTGTTCATGCCGACATATTTTGAATAGAGCCTGGAACAGTTCTTCTCTTGTTAAATACGTTCCGTAGGTTCTCGAGCCCCTCTCAACCTTTGAGTTCGTGATGAAGCGTAAAATGTACGCGAATACTCTTTGAAATTTCGTAATAGACGAAAATTTTGTCATTAGTTCATCGAGCCATGGACTGACGGTTGTAGTTGCAAAAGTGAATATTTTGTTATTAATTTCTTCAATTGAGCCATAATCGCATTGTTGCGGAGGCCACGATTTCATGGTTTGACGGAGCCAGGTAGGGCCGTTCCACCAAAGAGCGTGGTGATGTAAATCATTTGGCGATAAACCTCGGGATGCGCAGTCGGCCGGGTTGTCAGTTGAAGGCACGTGTAACCAATATTTGCGCGGTATAATGTTTATAATTTCTGCCGTTCTATTGCCTACAAAGGTGCTCCATCGTCGGGGATGACTGGCAAGCCAATCTAATACGATTCGGGAGTCCGTCCACGCATATGTTTCCGAAATTTCTACTTCTGTTTCCTTTTGGATTAATTTGATCAGGTTGGCAAGAAGCAACGCAGCGCAAAGTTCGAGTCGTGGTAATGAGACCTGTTTCATAGGAGCCACTTTGGTTTTGGCCGCAATTAATTTTATGAGGATGTTTTCCGACGATGTTTCTACCCGTAGATAGACCACAGCAGCAAAGGCATCTTGACTGGCGTCGGCGAATCCATGCATTTGGACGGTTTTAGCTTTGGTTGTTTCAATGTATCTGGGAATCGAGATTTGATTAACGTTTTTCAGGTGATTTCGAATTGTTTGCCACCGTTTGCATATCACTTCTGGAAGTGGTTGATCCCACTCGAGATTACTGGCCCACAACTTTTGGATAAAAATTTTAATTTCTATTATGACGGGGGCTAACCACCCTAACGGGTCAAATAGACGACTGGCTTCGGACACGACGATCCTTTTTGTGAATGAGTCTCTTGGTGGCAATTCGGAAACGAATGTAAATTGGTCGGTATTCGGGTCCCAATTAAGTCCAAGTACCTTTATTGAGTTTGAATCACTTTGACTATTCTCATCAATTGATTTGATGCCTCGGCTGGCTTTCTCCTTCAGATCATGTACGATATTGGCTGAATTAGACATCCACTTGCGAAGATTAAATCCATACTGAGACAGTAGCTTATTTATGGAGTTTTTTAATTGCATGAGATCCGATTCCGTATCAGCCCCAGTCATTATATCATCGACGTATGTATCCCGGCGGATCGCCTTGGCGGCAATTGGTGTAGCTGCTTGGTTATCATCGGCTATTCTTTTTAGGACTCTTGTGGCTAGAAAAGCGGAGGAAGCTAAACCATAAGTAACGGTAGTTAATCGGAAATGGCGTATTGGTTCGGAGGGATGGGTACGCCAGACTATTCTTTGGAAATTTGTATCTTGGCTATCGATAGTCACTTGCCGATACATTTTCTCCACATCGGCAGTCACGACAAATTTGAATTCTCGAAATCTTAGAATGATGGCATGCAGGGTTGATTGGACCGTTGCGCCAACTGCCAAGCACTCATTCAACGAATTCCCAGATGGAGGTTTTGCCGACCCGTCAAAAACCACTCTTAATTTTGTGGTGGAACTGGAACGTTTTAGGACACCGTGGTGCGGTAGGTAATATCCGGTATCACTAATTTCTGCTTGCGGAATTTCTTTCATGTGATTAAGCTGTAGATATTCAGACATAAAATCCTGGTAAAGTCTTTCAAAATCTGGTTCACGAACGAATCTACGTTCCATGCTTCTCAATCGTTGAATGGCAATATTTATCGAGTTTCCTAAGTTTTGAGGTGATGTCTTAAAGGGCAACCTGACAATGAATCGCCCGTCACTTGATAGTTTGGTTTTACCGACGAACTCCTTCTCGCATAATATTTCTTCGGGAGATAGTTTTAATTCGGGGTTTGGGATCGCGTCTAATTCCCAGAATTTAGTAAGCGCGCGATCTAAATCGACATCGTTACTGTCATTTGTGGCGGTCATGGACGTTATATCACCTCTCAATAAATTATCAGTTTTTCCAGCGACGACCCAACCTAATATGGTTTTGTATAATGTTAGTCCATCTTGGTTGATTCGAGTTTGACCGGGTTCCAGCAGGCTGAAGAAATGGTCGGCTCCAATTAAAATATCTATGTGGGCCGATTTGAAGTAATATGGATCGGCTAGCTGTAGTTCAGGCCAACGAATTGATGCGTTATCCTTGATGGTTTGGTGCGGCAATCTTGTCGTTATTTTGGATAGGATGAAGGCTTCTATTGACAATTCCGGGTGATGTTTTGATCGAATGGTAAACGTTACTAAGCCCTTAGTGCGGCCAGCGCTAGCACCTCCTAATCCGACAACCGATAATCTTGAATTTTGTTTCTTAAGGCCAAGTCGATGTGCAGATTCCTGTGTAATAAAACTGGCTTGTGAACCGGAATCCAGTAAAGCGCGGCATGTTATTACGTTACCCGAAGAGTTTACTACGTCGATCAAAGCGGTTGGAAGTATGGAATGCGATACTACGTTTTGCGAACAGAGGGCCTTCACCTCTTTGGGAGTCACGTCTTTGTTAGGTAGTGGTGATGGATCAGGAGCCGCGGCGGTTTCGGTATTTTCTGGCAAATGAAGCATCGTATGGTGTTTTTTCCTACAGTGAAGACAACGGCGATTGGACTGGCACTTCTGAATTAGATGTGAGCTGCTTAGACAATTAAAACATTTGAGGTTAGTATTTGCCCAATCCCTTCTTTTGATAATATCCATTTCGTGGAATTGCTTGCAGGAAAATAGGGAGTGATCCGTTTGCTTGCAAATATCGCAGGAAAATCTGGTTTCGCGGGTTATGGCGTGGCTCTTGATGTTATGCTTGGGAATTGATTTTTTAATGGATACGTTCGCTGATTCTAGGGTGTCAATTCGTCGCGATAAAAATTCAACAAAGTTTGAGAATTGTGGATTTTCAATGTCGGTAACTGTTTCTGCCCATAACATTTTCGATTTATCATCTAACTTTTGGACCAGAATGAAAATCAACCAATGGTCGCGTGCCTCGGCGTTTTCTCCCAAAGCCTTCAGGCCTCGTATGACCTCGTCCGAGGTATCCATGAGCCTTTTGATGTTAGAGGAATTGGCTGTAGAAATCGAAGGCTGTTCAATGAACGTACGTATGAATGAATTGATAATGTGCCTTTTTCGATCGTACCGTTCTTTCAACTTATTTAATGCGCCTATGTAGTTACTTTCTGTGACGCTAATATGCTTCAGCAAAATGGCGGCCTCGCCTCGGAGTAGTCCTTTGAGGTACTGGAATTTTTGTACGGGACTCAAAGACGTCGATTCATGAATGGTGCTTGCGAAGAGATCATGGAATGATTGCCATTCGGTATAGTCGCCCGAAAATGGCGGTATATTGATCTTTGGTAACTTTATCTCGCGAATATGATCAGCGTTCGTTGCATTAAACGATATATCTAGTGCTCCATTACCAGCGGCCATTGTTTTCGCTCTTATGAATTTGTTCAAGGCCGTGACAGCGTTGTAGTAGTTTTCCTCATACAACACATCCGATTCTTCCTCGGGATCTATATTGAAGATTTTGCTCTCGATCACGGTGAATTCGGACATCAATGTTTCGACTCGGGCTAGGCGGGTTCGGAAATCTTCAATTGATAAGTTCTCGGTCGCTCCATTGATGAATTTCAATATATTCGTTAGTCGGCCCTTATTGGTGGCACGTTGTTTTTTTAATGAAGCGAGTTCAGCCATTTTTATGATCGTAGCACTTATTGAATATCAATCAGTCAACGGTTTGATTGAATAATCTTGGAACTGTATACGGCACTTTTTAATGCTTGAGGTTATCACAGGAATTTTTACTCACAATATTCACTTTAGCTTTAATTTGATTTGTGAAAGAACACGCGGTTTTAGTAGAACTCGATTTGCAATCGTTGTATAATAGTTATAACTACTCGCTTCGAAATGTATCAGTAAACTATATTGGCGGCTGATTGTACGCAAATTAGTGAGCACTTTAAAATCACTTAATTTATTAACAATTGTTTGAGACTAACGCGATTCAAGTGTTCTATCGATCGATTTATTAAGTAGTTTTGGTTTTAATAAATGTTTAAAGAATTGAATTTACACTTGTATCTTAAAATTCAAAATGGCTACTTAACTTTGAATGATGTCGCGTGGTGATGCAAATTCCACAAAGTCCACTCAATGCGTCAAGTTTTTTTCCCAAAATTGTTGTTAAATCGCTCGAATTGCTGACCACGATGCGTTACTGGATGAAGCGAGCGCTTTCCTTTATGTGTTTTTGCGGTCCGCTGGTCCGGATCCTGCTCGAAGGACCATATGTTGGGGCTAGTTTAATGTTGCGATGATAGAAATATCCGATGTGGTTGAGGCAATTGACTATTGCGTTGATATTTGTATGTTGCGAAACGAAGGCAATAATAAACTGCATAAATCCCAAGTTGTGATTGATTGTAAATTTTATTTTAATTTATTTATAATTTTGTATTTAAATAAACTTATGTTAATGGAGTGTAAATTGGAAAAAAGAAATGTCAAAAATGGTTGCTCGTATTTATTAGCGTAGATGACTCCGAAAATGTTGTTTAGTAAAAGCGCTCAAACGCAGGTGTCGCATCGAACGTAAATTCGGTATTGAATCATGCACTGAACTGAAAATACAGCACAGGAATTCGTCCACCAATTGACACTTGGATGGGTGACGTTTTGACATTTGGATGTAAATAATTTTAGGTAAGTATATAAATATAAACTTTACAATTATAAATTATGAATTAATGCTTAATTAATTATTTTAGGAGGATCAAATTGGCATTTATACAATGATAAAGGGTAAGTATAAAGTTAATTATTTTATATATTTACATTTGTTTGTTTTTTAGGTTAAATGTATTTCAGAGTGAGATATTTCAGAGTGATATATTAGGTAAGTATTTGTTATGTTGAATTGCTCCAACATATGTATAAGGAGTGTGTTCCATACTAGTAATGCTAGTTTACACTATAACACCACACTTGATCCCAAAAATGAAAAAATAAACTTACCGAAATTTTGGTAAAAACTGTCTTGCATAATTAAAAAAAACTATTCCCGCTGAAATTGCAGAAAAGCAACAAGGTTAACCTTTGTTAAAAATGTAATCTGTAAATTTATTCGAATTTCCACAACAATTCGCAAATAACTTCCAATTTATAGAGAAAGCTTAAGTATGAAGTTTCATCCCGATTAGTCAATCCGTATGGATTGTAGAGATGTCGGATTTTAGCGAAATAAAATTTTTCTTTTATCATAATTCGTCATTTAAGGTAAAATTAAAAAAATATTTTTTTTTATTTTGTGATATAACGAATGGTAAATCTGCAAAAATTTTCGGTATAAACGGTAACTACACAAAATAAAACGTATTCCCAAATAAAAGAAAGATGTTATATTCCAAAATATTATCTGTTCACAATAAGTTGCTGTTTAAAGGTCTTTAGCCAAAAAAAACATAAACGTATACCTTTATAGCGTAAATGGTGACCCCATAAGATGAATGAAATTTAAATTGGTGACCCACTCTATTATTTTTCAAGTTTTGCTAGCCTTTCAATTCCTATGCAGCTGTTCTGTTGCGTAACATCTAAATCATTAACTTTATTCATTTTCATAAAAAAATTACTCTACACTCATCCTCTATCAGTTGTGTCTAAATTAAATAGCTTTACACTTTCCAATTGAAACAGTCATTGACTACAAAATACAACAGAACCTAATCTAGTTTGTCATTTTAGTTCAAACTATAACTTTAATAAAACACTTTTAGTATTTAGTGCGTAGTCTGAGCAGCGTATAGGTGTTAAACATAGTCTAACGTAACGTTGATAAATTTTTCCTTAGAAAGTATGTACTTTATGGTAATAGAAATTAAAATCTACTATTAATAAAATAATTAAAATCAATTTATTTAATAAATATCTTAAACTTCTGCATTTAGTTAATTTTAATAATTACACCATCAAGTAGTTGTGTAAGTCAGCAGTTCTCAAACTTTTTGAGCTACGGAGCCCTCCGCTTTCGTCCATTTGCAGCGAAAAATTACAATTTTTCAGGCGTAATATCAATTGAGACTTCACGTTAGCTGCTAAATATTTAATTGCACGAGCTATCGTGTCATTGGACAGCGACACATGAGTGATTTATTTTGCCGCCTTTTCATCGAATATACATTTAGCTATACCGACTGCATAGGGCTTGACCAATGTCTCAGCTATTGTCCAGTGCAATACGATAACTAACGATATAGAATGCTTCAGGGGCCTTCTCATTTCTAGTTTTGGAAGTTGAAACAATTAGGCTTTGGCCGTCATATGTCATAGTATGAGGAATTTGATTCCAGAAGCTGTCCTGATCAGTGATGTTTTAAAACAACAAATTTTAGCGGATCTAAATTTATATTTTTCCTTTTTCAAATTTGATTATGAGGTTCGCGGAACCCTTTCAGTTGACTCGCGGCTACTTTGGAAACAAAATCGAGACAAAAATGCCTAAGATGTTAAGACAGCCTAAGAAGTATTTTTGGGTGCAAATTACGTGTTATGTTCTAGAAATTACAACCAGCCCACGGTTGTGTTACATTTTTAATATCGTTTCTTTTTTTGTGCTCGATGTAGAAATCAAACCCCTAAATTTAGATTACTTTAAAATGTGGAATTATCTCCAAATTTGTATTATTTGTAACAAACATTTAAAGATTTCTGGAAAATACCCCAGCAAATTAAATAATTCAAAGACTAAGAAGAATCAGTCTAACCCTACAATTCGTAGTCTGTGTACAGTATTAATATTAGAATTAGCGTTGCATTTATGTTTACTAAATTAAACTTGACGAGATATACTACCTGAACATTATAATTCTTGCAGAATTTTTTTGTGACCCTAATAAAATTTTGCAATATCCACATATTTATTCCAAATCGTATCTTATATTTGTTTACATACAAAGTTAGTTAGAAATCAATTTTTTTCACTGTGCACACCAAAACCTTGAAAGATTCAATTTAATGTATTTGGATTTGCTAATCCACCATTTAATTCTTAATTTGTTTTGCAATTGCAAAAACTTTAAAATACATTTCATTTTAGTATGAACCAGCGAATTTCATGCTAAATTAGTCACCAGCTTTAATTACATTATTCTATATTCAGCACCAACGAATAATCCGTGACCGACAAATTGAGGTGTCTTTACAGAAACACTGCAGCAGAGCTTAGTCATGCTAATAATCTTGTGAACATTTAATGTCACCACAATTTCTATGGGTATGAACCTGATGACCTACATACCTAACCATATTGCATTATACTTAATACTAGCTACTACTGTTCAAATAATAAACTTTCGTAAAATGACATGCTACATTTCGTGAAATTATTTAGTGAGGATATGAAACACCTCTAAGACTATTTTTTGTGGTTGTTGTTGACAATTCTTGCTACGAACAGTAGGGCCAGCAGAAACAAATGTGTTTGGCAACTCCGATAACTGTCTCTAAAAGTGTTAGTGCCCGTACTGCTTTCCTATCAGTGTAGTGAATTAAAGTTAAATGTAAAAAAAAGAATTTTCAAAAAATAAAGTGAAAAGGGGAGATTTGGTGGCATAAATAAAAATGATGAGAAGAAGAAAGATTATAATTTCAAAACCAGACAAAATTTTATAGTAAGACTAGTATTTCCGTGAAATTTTCATAATTTAATTAATAATAAATTAGCCATAAAAGCAAATGTAAACAAAAAATCAGTCACGAATTATTTACGTTTTAATGTTTTCTTCTAACTTCACTGACAGTCCGTAAATCACATTACTGACTAGCTAATCTGTTGTTGAGTAAATAAATTTTATTGTTAATCGCATTTATCTTAAATTACGTCAAAAATATTTAAAAGGAGCAACACATGTGTTGATCATGTACAGCTGCACGTGAAGTTATAAATTTAATTACAAATTCCGTTTGAGTTACTAAACGGTGACGATAATCGTTTGCGAGAGTACGCGAAAACAATAAACTTATATACATACGTGCCATTGCAAATTCAGGTTACATAACCATTTTCCGAATAAGTCAGCTCAATTACACATCTGATAATGGCACAGTCTGATACGAACGAAAAACTAATTAATTGATCTAAAATCTGTTATGCATGTATATATGTTATGTATATATTATGAATGGAGCCGCTTGTCTGCCGATGGAATTAAATTTCCATAAAATTTCTACCTTTATCAGTTAGGTTTTTTTTATGTTGGCTACATGTCATCTCGCATCAAAAATATATTTTTTTTCCAGTACGTATGTCATACTACTTTTGTGTCTGTGGGAATAACTGCAGAATAGTTTTTGCTGTTTGCAAATTGATGAAGAAACACAATGACACAGAATGAAAATAATTTTCTTTTTTATTAATTGACATTAGAATTCTATTTTCTTGACATTGACAATTTTACACTAGAATTTATCGGCCGAACTGGTATCGTGATGCATATTAATGTAAAAAGAAAGATGTAACATAGTGGTAAATTTATAAATTATTTATGCATTAAAAATTCAGAAGAATTCATTAGGGAATAATAATATGCCATGGAAAGCGTGACAAGTTTTTTTTATTGGCCCGCAAGAAGAATTTTTATTTTTAGCAACCCAGACTTTTACCATATGCGCTTTCAGATGTATTAATTTTAAGGCGGTTGGATTTTTAAGACACAAGGATTTTCGGGATCTCAAATGAGATCTGACCAGAGTTGCCACTTTACTACAATTGGACCAGATCCGCTACGAAATCGCAATAATTGTTGTGTAATTGTTTGGCTGAAAGAGCATATCATTTTGCTTTAAAAAATGAGACATAAAATAAGTCGATAGTCGAAAAATGTGGCGGCCCGTTTGATTTGTGAAATTAATTTCCCGTTTGATAAATATGAAAAGATATTGACGAACAATTTCAAAAAATAAGTAAGTAATTTTACGTAACATTTTTTTCATAGAAATGTAAACGAAATAAATCCAAAGAAGGATGTAAAGTATCGAGTATGTTAGGTTAGGTTAGGTTTCAGTGGTTGCTATCGCACACTTAGGCCAATTATGGCTCGTTGTGATACCACAGGACAGACATCATTAAGCTCCCTTTGAACCCATTTAGTGCTATTAATATAGCGTAAGAGATCTCGCACTAGCTGTCCATAGTGTATTTGCCCAGGTGATCATGTCTTCTGCCAGGTAGCGCGGGTGCCCAGGTGCTGGTACAAACACATCTGGACCAGCTGACTTAAAGGTCTTAAACCCTTTAATATCCCATTTTATCTTCCGTGTATTCAGAATATCCTCTGTACGCAACAGTTGGACCCCGCAGTCATCCAAAGGCCCCACAGTCGACACATCCTCATTTCCAGGAAAATGGGTTTCCATCAACAGATCAAGAGTTTCTTTACTAGACGCTGTCCATTCGCCATCCGGTTTTATCAGATAGCCTGGAACAGCTGGATTGGTAGAGAGAATCGTTCTTAAGCGCCGAGACCCCTTCCATTCTATCACAGAAGTGCCTCCACAAATTCCTTGGCGCCCTCCTTGTTTCCCTTTTGTATAGTCTGAGGCATTCCTTATTAAAGTCACAGTTTTGGCTTTCTCCCGATTTTTTTCGGTTTATTGAAAGCAGACCCACAGACTTTTCGGCACTCGAGCAAGAGCCGAGGTCAACCAAGCAGGTTTTCCATGTCCCCTCAGCTTTGTTAATAGGCAAGCTTCCCTCATAGAGGTATCGCAAGCCTTAGTAAGGGTATCCACCATATAGTTCAGTTCACCACCCGTGTCGCGGAGTCCTGGAACTCTAGATGGAATGTTGCCCTCCCATGGATTATGCTAACAAATTTAATCAAATTTATAATTAATCAACTTTTGTAGGCCTAGTCTCATCCAATACTATTCAACGCAATGAACCCTCTTCTTCACATTACATTGCTTCAGAAAATAAAAAAATAAATACTAGCTAGGCACCAAAAATCTATTAAATTTTATGTAATTTTCTAAACTTTTGTTAATATTTTTTAGGAATACACCAACGGCCCCAAATGATCACGACAATTCTGATGATTCAGATTCAACAGTAGAAACGGCCCAACGAAAAACACGACGACTGTACAAACAGAATTAGGAACCAGAATGGGAAGTGTCATTTCCGCACAAAATTGTCTCTAATGATCGATGAAACGACAGATCTGTCGACTACGAAATGTTTAGTGGTGGTTGCACGATTTTTTGATAAACATAAAAAGAATGTGATTGGCTGTAATCTGGGATTAATTGAACTGAGCGCTTCTACCGTAAAACAAATATTTCATAAACTTGAAGATTAATTTACCAATTTTAAAGGTAGCAAAATTGAAATGGAAAATGTTATTAGCAGTCGATAATGCCGCAGTAATGAATGGTCACTTAATGGAGTAGTTTTCAAATTTTATAAAATCAACCAAAATTTGTTTTTGCTCTGATGTATTTGGGGCCTCGGGTACAAATAAGTTTTGAAGCGAACCAATTATCGACCAAATTTGTGGCTTCTCCGTAAGCAGAAAAATGCTGCTCGGCCAGGCCATCAGTCATCGACGGAATAAATGACAGTCGGAAGGAGCAATGAATTGTGAATACAGCATGAATACAGCGGGTGGGTTTAAGATATCCCATTGAAGCGCCTCCTAACTTTCCTTGACGGCTCTTGCAACATGTGGCCGACCGTTGTCGTAATGAAACATCATTTTGTTATATCTTCTGCTATCTAGCTGGCGTTTGAACTTCAATACTCGAATTAATTCCCTCAATAGTTGTTGATAACGTTCTCAAGTAATGGTTTTGTTAGGCTGGAGTACCGCATAGTAGATCACTACGAACTGATCCCACCAGATGCACAATATTAATCATGAATATTCGGTTTGACGGTTGAAGTTGATGTATAACCGGGCTTACCCCACGATTTTCTGCGCTTTGGGTTGTCGTGGTGGATCCACTTTTCATCCCCCGTCACGATTCGATGCAAAAAATCATCCGATTTTATTTTTGGAGCTGCTTTTCGATGGCTTTTTCCAATAAAAGCGGATCAAGGACCTCAATTTCGCCTCGAATGTTCTTTTTAAGTTGTTGAATTGTTTGTGGATTAGCATACATCTTACCTTTCAAATAACCCCACAAAAAATAATCAAGTGATGTTAAATCCGGGCTTTTTGGTGGCCAAGGAACTTCACAATTTCTTGAAATTATGTGATCAGAACCAGAACATTTTGTTGACAATGGCGCTCCGTCTTGTTGAAACGACACATCGTTGATACGCAATTCATTCAATTTGGGCCAAAAAAAACCAGTTAACATATTGCGATAAAGTTCCCCATTCACTGTACGGGCATTTTCCTGCTCGTTTTCAAAGTAAAACTACCCAATGATGCCACTAGCCCATAAACCACGCCAAACAGTGAAACAGTGACTCTTGGAGTATGAACCTCTGCTTCGTGAATCGCATGAAGATACATCGCTCCCGTTAAAATGAAAATGAGCTTCATCGCTAAAGATGATTTTTGATGAAAAACCTTAATTTTGTTCAAGCATCCAATTAACAAAACGACGACGATTTAAAAGGTCTGGTGGCTTCAATTTTTGAGTTAGTTGAATTTTGTATGGATGCAAATGAAGATCAACATGCAAAATGCGTCGTAATGTGGTTCGTGAAATATTTAGTTCTTGTGAACGATGCCTGGTTGATATGCTTGGTTCATTACGAACACTTTCACTAACACTGGATGAAAATGTTTATACGTTCTACGACATATTGCTGTTTTTTAACGATTATTTTCATAATAAATTTGGAAAGTCAAAAAGCGTTGTTATGTTGTTAGCTAATTTTTTAGAACAGATAACATTAAGTACTAAAATTCATCGATAGGAAAAAACCACTAGAAGAGAGAAGAATTAGAGGACAGGACTAATTAGGCGGAATGCTATAGAATTTATATAGTTTAACCTTCCAGCTTTGGTTATAAAATAACTCAAATTTTCCTTCAAAATTGCGGAACAATACGAGCCTGGAATAGATGAAGCAAATGCCTGAATGAGAGACTGATGCTCAAAGAGCTGACATTAATATTGATGTGTATAGGATCGATATACCCGACGTATTAGTCATATTATTACGAACGTGAGAATAGAACAGGGTTTAGGATTAATACGTTGGGTAATTAAATTTGCTTCAATATACCTTCAATTTTGTTACTCAGCCGATGACTATTCGCTTACCTGCTATACTCCCCTTATTTTACTCCCCCTAACAAGTCGAAATCGATCGAGTGATTTTTTTAAACATTTTGAACAAAATTTTTTTAATTAAAATATTCAAAACTAAAAATTTTGGGAAATAAAAATACAAGTGTTTAATAACATGTGTTTATTAATAGCATTTTCTTTCCAACAAAAAATTGATTTGTAAATCAAAAAAATTGATTTGTAAATCACAAAAATTGATTTCAGATCAAAAAATTTTGATCGAAATTTCATGGCACGTTCTTTCCAAGTAAAAAAGATTATTTTTTTTTTTGATCGCAATCAATTTTGAAAAATCTCATCATTTCGGGACATTTTTTTTGACGTTTACAAAAACATAAATATTTCAAAAATTATAAACATAAACATTATAACTTTTTGACTAGTTGGCCGTGAGAATTTGATATAAGAAATAATTTTATTTTTCGCATTAAAATAATTGTTTCGTTTTCACTGTGTTAAAATAATTGTGTTGACAAAAAATTGTGTTGATAATTTGTTGACAATAAACGGTCAATATAAAATTTTTGAAAATCGAATGTAAATTTTTCAGATTCCCTAACAAAAAAAAATCAATCCCGTATCGTGTTCTTTGCCACACAAAAAAAATCAATTTATTTTTGATTCTTGGAAAGAACTTGCCATAAGTGTAAGTGTGTTTCGCCAAGTGCCTACGACAAATAGTGTAAAAACTACATCACTTCCTTGTTCGGAGTGATTACTCTCCCGTCAGTATGTTGTAGGGCTTGAAATCGAAGCATGCCGTTTTTCATTAGTGTTCTGTTTAGTCTAGCGACGCCAAACATCCTGACACAGGTTACTTTAGAATTTAGATAAGGAGAAAGAACACAGTCAAATGTTCCCAAAGGAATTTCTCATAATAAATTTAAAAGAGAGTTAAATTTGAGAGAAATAAATGTCCAAACAGTTAACTTCCTGTTACGGTATGGTTTAAATTGCAGGTGATGCATGTGGTCTGATTATTACCATCCGAACTGCCCACCACGAACCACGATCAGTGAATAATTAGATCAGCTATCTGTATGCGGTACAGCAACCAGCATATTTAATTCAAAGGAAACTCATATACTATGATACAAGATAATCTGTTTTCCTCCAAGAAAGTAAGAACATTCCATCTTTTGGTCGATACATTAGATTGATTTGATTCAACAGGTCGATATTAGTGGTAGCAACACTAAGGTTCTCAGGAAACCCGGGAATTCAAATTTGAATAACATTTACAGAAATCTTTGATTTTGATAACTTTCTCCCAGAACTAGGCGAAACTTCTTTCCTAACAATCTAGCAACTCAGCACGCTAGTTCTACCACTTGTGTGAATTTTTTTGGTGATCATTGGAAGTGGTTATTCTGGCGCCCAAAGGTTGTAGAGCCTCAAATCAACTTTAGTGATATTCATCTTGAGACCTCTTGACCAAATCTTCTGCGGAAACGAAGTAATAGCCCAGTTGAAATATCACTTGTGCTTAAACCCAGCCAAACCAGCATCTATGTCGATAACATTATCCAGACAATTGTATATTTTGAATTCATTGAGAATTATATTTTCTTTACATGCTACACAATTTCAATTAATTTATGCCAGATAAATTTGTTTTTTAGTTCTAATTATTTTACCAGATGTCGACAGTGCATACAGCTTTAATCAATTTTCCGAGCGCCCACACATAATGTGTCACATTTCCTAGAAATGTAAATGCACATTCAAACGACAAATTTGGAATCGACCAAACAATAGTATCACCTCATTGTATTCCGAATGGCAAATACTCATCACGGTTAATGAATCATCGAGTAGTAATAATTACACACACCGCGGACTAAATATATCATTAAGTCGCAGACATATATTTCCAATAATAGTTTAATAGTTTTTAATCAATTGTATATAACTCGTGTATTAATAGTGTTTTAGTTTTCGGTTAAATATGCATATGGTCATTTTCATGAATAGTAGGAACTATAAATAATTATTTATACGTACATAAGTAAAATGGGTGCGTATTTCATAATACTAGTTGTGGATATAAATCAAGTAAAAACTAGATTCATAAATTTGGAAATGTCACCATTGTCAAACAATTAGGTTGGATTAAAATAATTTATTATTGAAAGTAGTCTATAGGCTGATATGATGGCGTACGCATCTATAGATATCACGATAACCACTTTTAAATACAAAACTCATTTTAATTAGCCTTTGAACATTTTGTTGTTAAGAAAACCTCTATAACGAATATCATAAATTAAACTGACAATTAAATGGATTAAAATTATTATTATTATTTTTTTGTAATTAACATTTTTCTCACACCAAAGGTTGAAATCATAAAATTTTGTTTTATAATTTTTCCACCAAGAGCGCGCGTCGCGTACATGAATCGAAGTTAAGGTAACGTCGGTTGACACTTTTAGAAATAAAGTTAATTATCTAATAGTTTACACATTATGTAATTTAATTACATATAAGAAGGAAGTTTATGATTTTTAATATTTTCAAGGTTCAAGATATTCAGTCGTTTGGAATTAAAAATTGAATACTGATTACACGTAGTTAGGTAATCGGATGATGGATGATCGTAGGAAGTTACGAGTTTATAAAATGAATTTGACTCGAGGTTCTTTGAACCTTCGACATATATAAATTTTATTATGAGAACTATTAAATAAAATAATGATATTTTACTCTTGCTAGTAGTGACTCACTTATACAGTTGAATGTTTAGGACAACCTAACATTTCCCAAAATATGTAGCTGATGTTTTGGACCATACCTGAAATTAAAGAAAAAATGTCGATTAATTTAAAATAAAACTTAAGTATTTTATTTAGTTTAAATTATATAGGAAACTAATGGGCTTTGCCCCGCGTCTTCGGTCGGGAACCTGATAACGGTACTCGATCTACAAATAGACAAATGGTGTGTTAAAATAGAACATAAAAATTTCATCATCGAGATCATTCTGAGCAAGTTTTATTAGTTGTTTTCTTCCCGTTTGTGGCACTCTATTCGCACGCTTAATCTCTGCCGGGATTGTTAAAGAATTAAACCGAAATCCTATACTTTAAATTATTATTACTAACTTAGTTCTGATTTTTCAAAATCTGGTTATTTTTTTTTAAATTACAAGGGTGGATTGACAAGTTTCTTTACGGAAAATTTACTTTATTTTTTAACTGAGTCTCATTTCAGCCCGACAGCTTCTTTTAAATTCGAAGCCCAATTCATTCAATTTTTGCTGTGGTTTCCATGATGTGTATCCCAAAAAACCCTCGCCATAACCTTACCAGCCGATGAAACAGCGTTTGATTTCTTTGGGGCATTTGGGCCAGCTTCTTCCTCTTGAGGAGTGTAATGATGGATCCATGTTTCATCAACCATTATGAATCGACGAAACAATTCAGTTGGATTACCCTAAAACATCTCCAAATATCTCCTTAGAAATGGTCATTCATTAGATTCTGCGTGTATGATATTGTTCTTATGTTTACAATGTCAGCAATCTCGCGCAACTTTATACGACGGTCCTTCTATTAGATTTACTAGACTTTTTCAATCATTTCTGGTGCTGTTACCTCTATTGGCCTTCCTGTGTTTCTATACTGGCTTTCTCGGGGGATTGGGAATTGGTAAAATATTTTGCTTTAATTACAAATTTTACTAATTGCAAAATATTTATTTCCCGTTCACAAATGTAGATTCTGGCAGAAAGGGAATAATGTTTTGGGGAAAATGTTTTTAGTTTATTTTTATAAACTAAAACACGTATGAGTTTTTGTCTTTTTAAATTGTATATTTATTAGAAAAAATTATGTTTAAAAATTCAAAAATGTACGAATTACAGTTCCTAAAAAAATAATGGAAAAAAATTAACGTCAAAACTGCAATATAATTAAGTTATTTTTTTCCACGCCAGAATACACTTTGGGGAACAAAAAAATTCCCACCTGTGGCATTATTCTGGCTTTCTCTGGGAATAGGGAATTGGGAAATATGTTTTCATAGCTTTTTGTCTAAATTAGATTTTTGTGGCTTACTGTTTGGATTAATTGGGTGTAAATATTTTAGAAACAAAGATATATTGAGAATTATTTTTTCCTATTCGACTTTTAACGCAAAGTGGCTGACATCTGACGGAATATTTTGGAACAAAAGTTTCCCAATCAACTTTGTTTCGAAAATATTTACACCAAACAGTAGACCAGAAAAATATAATTTAGACAAAAATACTATGAAAATATTTTTTCCAATTTCCTATTCCCAGGGAAAGCCAGAATAGTGCCACTGCTAGGAATAGGAAACCTATTCCCAATTCTCAGGGAAAACCGGAATAGGGCCACTTAAAGTCTGTGTTTGATGACCTGTGCTTGTGCGACCACGTTTAAATTCATTTAACCAATTATAAACGGTTGCATTTGAGCGTGCACGTTCATTTAACTTTGTTTTCATCTCATCGACGATTTTATTTGCTTTACATCTTTTAAATTAAAGTATTTAATCATTGGGCGACATTTATTTTTTCCATATTTTAATAAAAAATTATGAAAGTAGAATATGAAAAAAATATTATGATGATAATTTTGTGTGATTTTACTATTTTTACGTAGTAACATAAAATATGTATAGTATAGTTATCATGAAAAATTTTTGCCTCGAGATTTTTGCACTTACCATTCACTATATCGTCGGTCAGAAAAAGTAGTTTTTAAAAAATCTGAGTGTGTGTGTGTGTGTGAAACTTCGTATTTAAGCTTTTTCCATAAATTGAGAGATGCCAGTGATTTTTGACTGAAATGGGTAATCCGGAAGTGGTATGGTAGCTTCAATAGGGGCTTTTTCATTTTTTGAAAATATTTTTAAAAGTATTTTATGAGAAAATTACTATGAACTAAAAGATTCTAAATTAAATTTAGAACAGTATCAGTTCAGTTCAGTCCAAAAGTTTAGCGGAATTGAAGATTTTTGACAAAAAACGGGGTTTCAACAAAAATTTGGCAGCTGTACAGTACATGCAGATTGTCTGATAGGGGTGAAACTTTATACTTAAGCTTGTTTTGTACATCGGGAGATCCCAGTTATGTTTGGTATTAATCGACCTACCGGAAATGACAGCTTCCATAGAAGTTTTTTCGTTTTTTGCAAATATTTTGAAAAGTATATAGCATTTAGGAAAAAAGTATTAAAACAAAGAGATTGGGAATTAAATTTCAAACAAAATAAGTTCAGATCATTTTTAAAGTTTTGAAGTTTGATAACAAAAATTTTCCATTAATTGGGGGGAGATGTTTGCGAAAATCTGTGTACCGGATGTGGCAGCTTCAATGGAAGCGTTTTCAATTTTTGCAATGATGTTGAAAAGTTTAGCATTACGACAGTTTTACCAAAAGTCTTGTAGGTTTAATTTTTCGCTAGAGAAGTCAAGTGTGGTGTATTCGAGATCTATGCATACATTCGTGGAAAAAGTAGGTCGGATCTTGGCCATAACATATTCACTCCTGCATTTTTTTTTTAATTAAAATGGAAATGAAACGGAAACTTATTTTAAAATTGCATCAACAAGGTTTTATAAAAAGTCACATTTTTAAAAGGCTGCAGCCCAGTGAACATTAAAATGATTAAGGGATACAGGGACGGTAAAAATTATAGGAACTCGGGTTGATCGATAAGTGTACGCGCAAAAAATTATTGGAAACTGTACGAGAAGACATTCGATGAAATCCTGTGGATCTTATTTAAAAGTTAGCTACCAGTCTGATCGTGGGACATACATCAATATACCGCATACTCACCAAGGATACAAACATCCAGAAATTAGTGATTAGGACCGCAAAATCTATAAATGTGGCACGATAGTGAAGGTATTTTCTTTTACTAGAAGACCCTCTAGATCTTATCCCGCTAGATCTTTTCTCTAGATTCTCATTCAAAATACTTCGAGTTTTAAAATATTAAATACTTAACAAAAAAATTTCTCACAATCTTAATTACAAAATACTTCGTTTAAAATCTCATTAAAGGTAATATAATAAATATCGTCGCTTGAGTTTTATTTTGGCGTAAACGACCAACTTTTATGTTTTGAGATATTTTATTTTAAAATTAAAAGGTGTTTAGTGATCAGTCGCATTAATAAAATTTGCATTTGCTTGGTGTCATCAAAATAGGGCTATTTAGGCCAAGTTTTAAAAGTACGGGTGAGACTCTGTTTCGGTGGAAATAAGTAAAAATCGTTTTCCATTAATTGTATATTTTGGGTTTGTCCACTATTATTGATACTGATGCTACCAGTTCCATAGGTCCCTGATCGCAAATTAAGGTCAGAAAGAGAACAATGAAGTAATGTGAAGTATTTATTTTTAGAATATATTCGTACAACTTAGTTGGAATCATTTTATTAAACAATATCAGTGACAAAACATAATACGTCATAAAAGATGAAACTCTAATTCGTATTAAGTCGAAATTTGGAGTTACACTAACACAATTTTCTTTTTTATTTTTTGACGACTTATCGCAAAATGTATAATAAGTGTTCTAACCGGGTCCCATTTGAAACGCGATATTTCAAAACGCGAATTATTAACACGCGATATTTCAAAATGCAATAGTTCAAAACGCGATACGAAAACGAATCATCGAAAGAGAATCATGGCAAAAATTTATTTTTGTATGCATTTTGGACCAACGTACACATTTGTCCAGATACAGTCGTGCACATTTGTGCATACCAGTCAAATCGGTTTCGTCATAACTATAATAATAATAAAATAATTAATATGTCGCTCATTTGCTGCAACAGTGACACAACTCAAAATTCACTCATTTCTAAGATATTCGAATCAAACGATTCCCAATAAATCATATTTTTATTATTTTGTCTCAAAACATACTCTCTTATGTAGTTATTTCAAGCAAATTAGGTAAAATTCCATATCAAAAATCACTCAATTCGCGAATGGAATTAACATTTTAAGATATTGGAAACTATCCTAAGAAAACTTGCAAATTATTAAAGAATTATAAAAATTAAGATCCCACTGAGGATGTAGGAATAGAAAAAAATTTGTTTTACTAATCAGAATGTATTTTTATTTACTTTTGAAAATCGCCGTTTTTACAAATAATTTTGAGCGATATTTTCAAATCGCTCTACTGAAAAATTAAAAATTTTGGATTGTGTCATTCTTGCAGCAAATAAGCGATGTAATGTTTTTTCAAAAATAATTCCGATTATTTGACAATGATTATTTTGGATTGAAAACCCGTTAAAATCCGGAAGACATTACAACTTGTCATTGACACGGTTGAAACAAACAAAATGCCAATGTTTAAAATTTAATTTACATTTAAATTGAATGTTGCATGATCATTGAACAGTAAATTTACAGTGAAATAGTCATTCTGTAAAAACTCAAAATACATGAGTTTTATATTAAAAAACAAAGCAAATAACAAAATTTTTTAGACAATTGATAATTGCTAAAGTCTGAAACATCTACCGGGAAATAAAATAGTTAGCTAAACCCTATAAACTTATTTTTTTTAGTTCGAAAAAGTAAATTATAGTACATAAAATTTATAAATTTTAAGAATTACTAGAATAAGTATTTTTTTTTAATTAAGTATATTCTGGAATTTAACTTTTTATGGGCAATTTAATTTTTTAAAGGTTTTTTTATTAACACATTATTAGTTTTGAAATTGTTAATTTAAATTTTCTAGCTAAACATGTATTTTTGAATTATTATGAAAACTACAAACAAATTCAATAAAATTTCCATAATAAATATAAAATTTATAGGGTTTAGCTAATTAATTTTTTTCCGCTAGAGCACACCGTACCATTTGCTCCCTGTGCTATTGCGTAATTTTTTTTAATACTGAAAAGAGTTTAGCCAGGTTTTTCTATGAATTTTCAATGAAAAGTAGTCTTGCAAAAATCAATATTATTTTTATATTGCATTAAAATATAAACATTATAAATTTATTAAAATTGTCAATTTTAAAGTGAAAAAAGTGTCTACGGTGCATCTGAAGCGAGTTTTATTTTTTGTCACTGGTGGTGTTTGTTATTTCTTTTCCCTCTATTCTCATTTGAAATAATAAAAAATAATATATGCCACAAACGGATCCCATTACATCGTGATTTTCCGCTAGATGGCTTTCAGGCGCTATTATTATTAAAACATAACCTAACATTTTATTCCATGTTCCATATATGTAGAACAAAAATATCGAAAAAGTTTTTCTAGTAAATGAAAAATTTTTGAATAAAAAATCTAGTTTATTTTTTATTTATTTGATTTTTTCTTATTTTTTTTTTACTTAAATTTACATAAAGAATGATTTAGTTTTGTTGCGAGAGTCTGCTTTGTGAGCTTTTTAATGATCTAGAAAAATCTAGTCTTGGGAAACAGTTTTTTTTCCAAAAACATTACCTAAATTGATTATTATTTTGATAAATATTTTTCAAAAAAGATTGAAAAAAATGTAAAAGGCAAGCCATTTTAATTTTTTGGTAGAAGCGCTGAGGTTGCCATCTCCCGACGAAATGTGATCTATTTAATAATTGTGTAGGTGTAACTTGGAATAGTTTGGCAGAAACTTAAAAGAAAATAATAATACAAACGAAAATAGTCAAAGGAAAATGTAGTGTTTATTTTCTGTTTAAATAAACAAATCGTGATTCAATGATTTAAGGATGTTTATTTGTAAACAAATAAAATTAAAAATAAACATAAAAAAGGTTCTGTTGCCCACCATTGCCGGAGTTAATATAAATTTTAATGTGGGACCTGGCTAGAATTCGATCCACTGATCATTGACTAACTCGAAAATAATAATGATTACAGTAATGCTAGTAATGAGATGCACAGTCGGTGAAAAATAAACAAATATACTCTTTCATCACCACCCATTACTAGTGGGTTTCCTTTATCCGCTTAAATATTTTTTTTACAATTAATTTTACAATTACATATATACATTAAGTATTAGTAATCACTGTGCTCGAATTTTAAACTTTTTTTGCATGACAAGCTGGGCACCCGGGGGTAAACCTAATTCGAGTATGCTGAATTCAATGGTGCTAGTCCCATTTCAAAGTTAGTCCCCATTTTTGAGATATCGCTTTCGACATATTTTGCCTCTGAGTCAAAAATTTGTCAAAATATACACTCATATTCACGTTGATAGCTCCTGAACCATTACGATTTTCGTTATGCGTTCTTCAGCAAAGTTGTTGCGCAAGCCAAGACATACAACTTTGCCGAACATATGAAGGCCGAAAAACGACATCTACAATCACATTTTTGTGTTATTTTATTTTTTGCTTTTCATTTCGACGAAAAACACGTTTTTTATCATTTTTTGTCCATTTATTGAATTTAAATCGATCGAATAAACATCTCATCGGCAAATATAGATATAATAGAAGCTATTTAAAAGAAAACTAAATTGATTCAGTTGATTTTATTGTGATTTTTCTCAATTTTTTCCTAAAAAATTAACATTTTTTTAACTTTCAATTTTAATTTTTTGATTTGCTCATGTCGTCTTCGGGTTCTTCTTCCTCTTGCAAATTCCAAAATATGTCACCCAGTTCCGTTTGTTGTATTGGTCGCCTTTAAAACAAGTATCCCATAAGCACATAAAACACATGTTTTTAGTGTAACCTAATTGCATGCAACTTAAAAGAGCTATCACTTTTCAAATCTGCACAAACTTTCCATTGATGGTCATTGTATTTAATCAAATCGATGATTTTTTTCATTGATGCATAGGTTTCCTTTGTGTTTGTGCTGCGTGCAATTGGAATGGAATTCTTTGAGTTGGTAACGTGAAGAAGAACTGCCTTCAAGCTGCTTTTAGAGGAATCGATGAACAATCGCCAATCTTCAGGATTATATGCATTGTGCATTGTGGATACCAAACCTTGGATATCAGTGCAAAAAGCGAGTGAATTATTCTCAATTAATTTGAAAAAATTCGTAAAACGACGATGACGATTTATTGCTCCATATATCCGAACATTTGGAGCCAAAATGTTCACTTGTTTAAAATTCTTTGACAAAAGAATGGCTTGCCGCTGCGATAGTTTCAAGCGTCGTACCATAATATCCAAACGGCTTTGCGAGATTTCAATGTGATGAGTGACATTTGATAGTATATATATATATTGATGCAGATGTTTCTCCGGTTTCACCTGATTCAAATGTTGTTGGTAAATAATCCTCGGTTGGGTTTGATCTTTCCGGAACAGGTATTTCATCTGAATGCGGTCAAAGAACCACTTTTGTTTCTGTTTGTACCGAGAATATAATTCATGCACCCATAACATTGAACTGCATCATGTCCTTGTGGATCGACCCATATCATCGGGACACCAAATGGCATTGCGGCTCCAGTGTTTTGCCATCTATGTCGAACGAAAATGCATGTTGTCCAAACAAAAGACGACGGCGTCCAATTAATAACATTTTGTGAAAAGCATAGTCGATTTAAATCGGCGGTTTAATCACTTATTTTGCAGCGATTGCTCATAATTGTAAATTCTCCACACACATAACAAAAGCACTTGAGTTTAAAACACCTATCCATATTATTTATTTCACCAGATTTCACAAGACGATTTTCACTTTATTTTTTGTATTCTTTTGTCACTTTATATATTTAGATGAAAAACTTTTTATTTTTAATTTTATATTACAGTTTTTAGTTCTTACTTATTGTGCCAATTTTTTAACTTTTTTAGAAATATCGATTTCGAGAATAATCTCTTCTTCGGTTTACTTTTTGCTACTGTTACATAATTTATGTTGAAGCTCTTTATATACTGTAGCTAGGCGCTGCTGTTTGGTACCTCGTTTGTTTTTAAGTTATGGAGGTCGTAAATTTTATTGGGGTTTTGTGTTGATTTTGTCGCGAAGTAAATTGTGGGTGTTTTTGTTTTTGTATATTTTCAGGGTGTGAATTTTGGCAGTAATTTGACTCACGACTCATGAGTCAAATTGGTACACCTGTTTAATTTCAGTCCTTTTTAGATTCTGTGCAAAATGGATACATTTTTATTGAATTTAGTGTATGGTTTTCAGTTTTTATGTGTTGTACGAAACTTGATTTTATGTACTTGTGATGTGTTCTTTGTATCTTATCTGAGATGAGCGTCTTGTTTGGCCTAACTATGCCGAATTCCAGTTGTATTTAGCCTTACCTGTGTACTTATGTCTCTCAAAAGTGCAAGGTAGGAGCCGGAGTCTTCTGTGAGAAGCTTTTGCCAAAATTGACAAGACCCTTCCTTTTTGAGGAACATGCGAGAAGGCTGGGTCTACAGACGAATAACTTTGTAGAAGTTGCATGGACGAAAAGGAAGAAGAGACTTTAGATAACTTTCTATGCTCGTGTCCGGCACTATCATACAGAAGGCATAGGTATTTGGGCATGTCCAGTGTGACCAGCCTTTTAGATCTCGCTGAATGTGGAGTGCGAGATATTTTGCGGTACGTACGTAGCTCCGAATGGTTTTGAACAGGGGTAAAGGGGAAATATGTTCCTCTGGTATCACAACGGGGCACTCCTGGTCTAAGTGTGCGGAAGTGCTACTCCAAGCTAACCTTGGCCTAAGTAAAACACACATATATGGAAAAATAACACAAAAATGTGAATGTAGATGTCGTTTTTCGGTCTTGATATGTTCAGCAAAGTTGTTGGTCTTGACGTGCGCAAAAACTTTGCTGAAGAACGCATAACGAAAATCTTAATGGTTCAGGAGCTATCAACGTGAAAATGAGGGTATGTTTTGACTCAGAGCCAAAACATGTCGATAGCGATATCTCAAAAATGGGGACTAACTTTGAAAAGGGACTAGCACCATTGAATTCAGCGTACTCGAATTAGGTTTACCCCCCGGGTGCCCAGCTTGTCACATTTTTCAACTAGCACAGTGTAATTATTGCAAAAGTTCAAAGAACTTATCCGAAATTATATTTCTTATAAGGTTTTTTTATTGTAAATTGCTGATTTTGATTAATTTTTTGTAATGTATTTAAAAAATATACCGGGTGTTTCTTTTAAACTGAGACGATCAAATATCTCGAAAAATAGCCACTCTACGGAAAAAATGTCCATAATCAAAATTTAATCATACCGCGGGGGAAATACATTAGTGCAAAAAAATAGCCACCCACCCCCCGCTTTGTAGGTGGGGCGGGGGCTACTTTTAAACTAAGATAGGAAGCCATATTTTTTATTGCAGATACGGATTCTACGACTAAAAGTACGTATGATTTGAATGAAATATTTTGTTCGGTTCATGATAGATGGCGTTGTAATCGACGAAATTCAATTTTTTCAATTTCTTCTTCTTAGAACACACGCATTCGATTCTGCAATACGTTTGACATAAAAAACATCACGTTTTCATTGGAAATACTCGAAATTCGTCATCAAACAATTTATTAATGTAAATGGAGGGTGAATAAAATAATTTTAGCTTAAAAAAGTGTTCAAAATGATGGGCTGAATCGAATGCGTGTGTTCTAAGAATAAGAAATTGAAAAAATTGAATTTCGTCGATTACAACGCCATCTATCATAAACCGGACAAAATATTTCACTTTACTCAGCTTCTGTATTAAAAAGTATTTGAAATAAATTGTAACAAAAACGGAATTAATTTAAAAAAAATAAAAGTTAGATTTAAAAATTACAAAAATCATTGGCAATATATGAAAATATAACAATAAGCTATTGGTAATCTGAAAGTTATTCACATTTGATTCATGCTTCTCCACAAACCAAATCAATTTTTTTTTTTAAATTATTTTTGTTGCAAGATTATTTAAAATCAACAAACTTCAAGCGGAAAATGCGGTTTCATGTATTACTGATTCCTTGCTGTTTTCTGAATTTCGAGTTTTCTCGGAGCAATTTTTTTTAATAAAAGTGGTAATGCCACTTTCAACGCATATTTTGCCTATTTTGAGCCTCGAATAAGTAGCTTCAATCCATCATACAAGAAACGTGTAGAATAATTTGGAATACAATTTTCAACCGTTATGAAGCATAATTTTTGTTTGGGAATTTGTCCGAGTTTCAACTTTCGCAATCTCTTGTGTTTTATTTATCAATCTGAACTTCGTATTGCGAGTATAGCAGGAATACATAATCATCCCTGAAACTGTACAAAAAATTTTCGATAACACAAATGTTCTCGGTGGTAAATCCTCAAATCCTACTTTAGTTCTAAATAACAGACACTTTTTTCACGTAGAGGAGAAAAAAACAGCCCACGGATACTAGGGAATGGCAGATAGTAACGGAAATGAGGGAAACCGAACCATTGACGACTTAGTTGATTGTGAGTGGTGATATGCGAGAAGGAATCTGTTGGTTGACTATATCAGATATCTTATATTGACATTAGAGTAATCTGGAACATATCTTCATGTGTTAAAACCTAAAAAGAGTTTAAAGCGTTTTCCATAGCGTTGAGCTGAACAAAATCGTAGATGTACAATATACAAGTTACATTTGATTAGTGTAACGTACTTCATATACTTGTTGAAGTAAACCTAACCACAAAATAAAACATGTGTGGTAATCTCTGAAATCAATCATTTGAAGGCTGAACAATAAAAAATTTAAACTTCGAAGTAATTTACGTATGGATTGATTACTCGTAAATATGCCTTACGGTAATTTATGGCTGTAAATAAATTTAATTTAGGTATTATAACAAAACCAATTTACTTATATATGCGTGAATAAATTAAATAAATTAATTTTCGGCTGATAAGGCCCCGACATAAAGTTCTAAATTGAATATTAATTTTCCTGTAGAATAATAATGACGCAGGCCCATTTGAATTAATTATGTATACATTTCTGTTTGGCTGTCCGCTAAATCAAATTTTGTGGTAGCAACATTTCGAAGAAATTTTCTTTTATAATTTAACGGAATTTTTTACAAAGCGGGATCACCTTACCGATATAGCACCATAATAGATTCATATACAACCGTGTAACTGTATATACTAAAACTAAACAACACTTAGCGTGAAATGCAATACACCACACGTGAAGAGTAAGAAATGTTATAAATAAAAACTTTAAGCATGTTCTCGTCTCAAAACTTACAGAGGTAGATAATATATTTATTCTTCATAATAATCGTATATGAAGAACGAAAAATAATAAGAAGTTAAACTTAAATTATTAAATTTTCTCGTCTGATTATTTATTCATTTATGATATTTGTTGTTATTTTATGGTAAATAAGAAACCGCCAAATAAAAAAAAAAAAAATTAAGAAACGAAACATTATACCTATATGATTTATAACGTACAGTTTGAATTGAAAATATACATAAGTATATATAAAATGAGGCGAGTTCAATGTGTCATGCCCAGTTTATAAGTTTGGGAACACACTCCACCTCTTTCTGCGTCCAGCTGGATAATTAAATTTCGGTAACATGATTACTTTTTTTTTGGAGGCTTGGTTGTACACAGTAAACAAATTCCAAGAAACAAAATTGAATGTATATAACAGCATAAGTAATTAAGCACGATTACCTTAAATAAATCATGTAAAAACACATAAGGTTTGCCTTGAAACACAGATCCGATATGGCATTGGGGGACATGTACACCCTTGAAAAATTTAAATTATTTAGGCTTATGATGAAAAGCGTATTATTGAAAATTCTAGCTTGACATTTTATCTCAATTAAATCGATTTACTTTCACTTAACATATACGATATAAAACTACAAAGCGTTACAAATTTCGTGGAAATTCTCAAACTATTATTTTCCATTTTACACATTATACTTTGAAAATGTATAAGACGCAAGCCCAAAGACAGGTTTTACTGAAATTTGACCATGTTTAGGAAATTAAATTTTCTAATTGTACGTTAATTTCGTTGAATGCAAGTGAAAGTTTTCTTTCTCGCTCTTATACTACAACCGATTTTTTTATTCCATTGTTATAAAAACAAAACGCGAAAATTGTGGATTTCTACTTTGAATTCTATACAAGAATTATTCGTTTCGTTTTTTATTGTAGTAATTAAAGGTGGCACCAAAATGTTGTATGTGTAAAATTTTCAACCGTGTATTTATTGTAACCTAAATTTCCAATTTTATGTACTTTTTGCAGAATTTATTTCGAAAGGGAACGTTTTCGCATACTTTGGGTATGATAAAATAGTCGACTGTTATTTATAGTGTCAAGCTCGACTTGAAACACCAAATATATTGCAGAAATTTGCCAAACAAACCATTCCATCGCAATAACCTAATTTTATATAAATCTGTGAAAGGTAAAACCTTGTGTTTGTGGTAATCGGCTAAGAAACCGCCGAACACATGAAAATATGGATTTAGTTTTGTAGACCGTTTATTGTCTCGAATTTTATTTCTTGTTTGCCCCAACCGGCCGGAAAATCTGGTGATCATATATGGTAAAATGCATTGATTTTGGAAAAATTTAATAATTAGCATAATAAAATCTATCGCTTGGTTTTGACAACTTTCTTCAGATATGTCGGGCATAAAATGTCGTAAGTTTGAGTTCCCAAAATTTTCGATCGAGGAATAATGGGAATCTCTTAGGAATAATATTGAGTTAAAATTATAGTTTCAAAAAAAAAACTGGTTAAAAATTTTATTTTGTCTAACCCACGGGGGACAACAACAAGGAAAAAACCTAATAATGGCCAAGAGAGAGAGACAGATAGAGAGCGATAAAGAGAGAGAGAGAGTGAAATAGAGAGAGAGAGAGAGAGAGAGAGAGAGAGAGAGAGAGATAAGAGAGAGAGATAAGAGAGAGAGATAAGAGAGAGAGAGAGAGATAGAGAGAGAGAGAGAGAGAGAGAGAGAGAGAGAGAGAGAGAGAGAGAGAGAGAGAGAGAGAGAGAGAGAGAGAGAAAGAGAATGAGAAACAGAAAGAGAAAGAGAAAGAGAAAGAGAAAGAGAGAAAGAGAGAGAGAGAGAGAGAGAGAGAGAGAGACTGGTGCGATGCTGATTGTGCTAATTTTTGAATTTCAGTTTGAAGTGTATGGACGGAGGTTTATATTACAAACAAGATTCATTCTAATCACCATTTTCAACTATAAATGAATGTGTTTAGTGTATGTTTCCTAGATTTAGTGGTACCAATTATATTATGTAAGCAATAAAACGAACAATGAATTAGAATTTTTTTGCGAATCTAGGATGCAGTTTTGGAATTTGACCAACAATAGCGGCACTCGGCCATTTTAGATCAATTACAAGTAAGATAGGATTCAATGGATAAAGAAAATGAATTTTAAATTTGAAGCTAAATATTATCACAAAAAACACCCAATAATTCACTTAGACATCGTGTGCGTCAACAACAAAATTGGAGATCGCAACAAATTGATTAAGAAAATTTAGCGAATTTATAATAATTCGCTAAGTCAATGTGATTTAGCTTTTATACGCTCGGATAAGATCTGATTTTTAACTAAGTTTGTCAAATCAAACAAATCTCTTAATCGACTCATCTCGTGAAAGCTAATTTTACAAACTGACATTTTCTATATTCTGGTTTCGGTCACGACGCGAATTAGTATGGTCCGCCGCTTCGAACAAAATAAAAACAACCGCTTTCAAATTTTAATATACATCAAGTGTTGTCATCGCAGAAAATCGAAACAATAAACGGTACAAACTAGTTATTTTCAAAACTATTTACCTATATGGTTGCCTCTGTGCCTGGGGTCTGATCATTTCCAAATGTTTACCTTCGACCATGAGGTTCAATCACTTCCAAATTTTACTAAGTTTCAATAAAAAGGGTAATTTTCAAATTTTAAAATGGCAGCCCCTCGACCGTGGGTCTGATCACTAAAATAGGTTATTTTCAAAAAAGGTATATGGCATCTCTTGTCCCTGGGCTCCCGATCACTTTCAATTTTTAATTGAAAGTGGAGATACACATGTGTGTGCATTTTCAATAAAATTGTAACATTTGGTGTCAGATCTGTGGCCCTATTCTGGCTTTCCCAGGGAATAGGGAATTGGGGAAATATTTTGCTGTAATTACAAATTGCAATAATTCCCAAATATTTATTCCCCGTTCCCAAATGTATATTCTGGTAGACTGGGAATAATTTTTGGGGGAAAAATTTTTTTATTTGTTTTTTATAAACTAAAACGCATGTGGCGACCTTAATACAAGTTTAATTTATTTTTCAAAATATATTTATTACAAAAAATAATGTTTAGAAATTCGAAAAAGTACGAATTACAATTCCCTAAAAAAATAATTGGGAAAAATTAACGTCAAAACTGCTATAAAATGGAATTATTTTTTCCCAATAAAAACAATTCCCAAGCGCCAGAATACACTTTGGGGAATAAATAATTCCCAACTGCTAGAAATACGTCACTAATTCCCAATTCCCTATTCCCGGGGAAAACCAGAATAGGGCCACTGGGATATTGCAAATACCGGCAATGGTTATAACTATAAACACCTATACACATAAGAAATTAAGGGATAAGTTGCAGAGTCTCGGGCTTTCAACTGTAGCCAATAAAAACGAGATCCTTTCAAGGGTGCGGAGCGCTATGCACGCCAGGACCGCCAGGGATGAGCCATTTACCCCAAGCTTTAAGCAGAAAATCCAGCCTTGAAGGTCGAGTAAAAAGTGATGGAACTGGAGTAGTGTAACACATTGGACCCGGGAGATATGACAAAGGCGATGTCTCTTCAAATGAAGGAAATGCAAGCAGGCCAATTTGATTAACAAAGTGTTACATTACATCAGTAAAGTGCGTAAATAGACCAGCAACTCGATCATAAGGCTCAATCTTTGTATGTTTGTCGTCGTTGATTAGCTACGCTATTTCTGCGGCCTCTTACTACTTCACAAATCAGTCGTTTCTTGGCTTTCTTGACGCTTTCCGCCACTGGCTCATCATCAGTGAACTCCACTACCGGACTCACCCTCAACAATCGTACTGGAATCTTCTACTGGACCTTTCTCAAGGACATTTGATAAACCAATTTGTTCCGCCTTTTCCCTGGTAGTAAACTCTCTTTAAGCAGACTTGCACTAATGGAGCTAGAACAAAGCGTTTGCCTCTGATCTTCTTTAGTCCTTTGGAATATGGCCGAGCCAAAAAACCATCATTCCAGCGCTACCAATAGCCTAGGATGTAGTGACCTATTTTCCTCCATCTCAACCATCTCTTTTGACCGAACTCTGAATGATGTATGTCCATTTCTCATTGGCATCTACATTCAATCTACCAGCGCCTCGATCACTGAACGTTGTCCGAATTGAGTTTTAGCTCCGATGTTGGTTCAGTGAATATACTTCTAAAACTTCTGTGTTGTTTCTCAGTCTCAACTCGATCGTAACAACTCCTATCTTGGGTATAATCTGCAACACAACTGCCGAAGTTTCTCCGGAACCAAAGTGCTGTACTAGCTTGAACTTTGAAATGCTCGAACTGGGTTTCATCATCTAATATTTGAGTTTTAAAAATTTCTAATTTTATTAGGAGTGCAAGTCGAAACTCTGTTTATTTTAGGTTAAATTCGACTTTATTGAAAATATATAGATCTTGCACTTGAAATTCACAATTTTGCAAATGATATTCATTTTTTTTAGTTCATTGACAACTTTTTACAAGTCAACCAAAATTTTTTATACTTTATTGTCAATTTTTTTAAATCAACCTTAAATTCAAATACTTTTAAAACAAATCCAAGTTTTAATATTTCCGTAAATTTTTACAATTCAAAATCAACTTTTTACAAAAAAAAATTCAGTGCTTCAAAAATTCTTAACCAATTATGATGGGATTGGGTATGTTGAATGGAAATAGGATTCGTAAAAGATTTTTGGAAGAAGTTCTGGAATTTAGCCACCTAGGACACAGAACTCGGTCATTTCTTAACCGAATATGATGGGATTTTGTTTGTTACATTAAAATGAGATTCATAAACAGTTTTTGGAAGAAGTTCTGGAATATGGCCACCTGGGACGGAACTTACATTCTTAACCGTTTATAATGGGATTGGGTATGTTGGATAGAAATGGAATTCTTAAATGATTTCTGGAAGAAATTCTGGAATATAGCCACCTGAGATGGAACTCGGTGATTTCTTGGCCGATTATGTTGGGAATGGGTATGTTGTATGGAAATGGGATATTTAAATGTGTTTTAGAAGAATTTCTGGAATATAGCCGCCAGGGCCGGAACTTGGTCATTTCTTAGCCGATATTGATGGGATTTTATATGATGGATGGAAATGGGATTCTTAAATAAGTTTTCCAACAAGTTCTGGAATTTGGCCACCTGGAATGGAACTCGTTAATTTCATAACCGATTATGGCGACCTGAAACGGAAGTCGGCCATTTTTAAACTAATATTGATGAGATTTTTTATGTAGGATGAAAATGGGATTCTTAAATGATTTATGAAAAAGTTCTGGAATATGGCCACCTGGGACGGAATTCGATAATTTCTAACCGCGATTATGCTGAAATTGGATATGGTGGATGGAAATGAGATTATTAAATAATTTTTGGGATGGAACTGGGTAATTTAAACTAGGACGGAACTCGGTAATAAGTGATGTTAAAATGTTTCTGGTAAGGCGGGATGCCTTAACATTTATCACCAGTAAGAGACCCACTGACGTAATTAGTGGGTTGAGCGGCAGGCCAACTACTAACAACGACCTCGAAAACTGTTCACGGGAACGTGGAATAAGATGTCTGTTAAGACTTTGAGATCTCCAGAACCTTTCAAACCAAGTGGAAATGTACACTTTTGAGATACTTGCAATACAAACTTGCGATTTGCGCATTCAGTTGTTTATCAAGATCGGCCAAATTTATCACCTTGCTGCTCAAATTTAGAATCTAGCTTGTCTAGTTTATCGTTTATTCTCCACCTCAAGCAGAAGCGTATTCATCATGTCTCCTAAATAAAGTGCTGATATTTGTTGATCGGTAGTAAGCAATTGCACAAAAATTGTTGCTTTTGTTTCACGTACCGATCCGATTATCTCACTTTCTAACTGCTAAGAATTTTTTTTTGATCTTTTGATGATCCAGCAAGCGTCATTCCTGCTGTTCCAGAATCCGATGATGGCGATCGTGATCGCCGTCCGATTTTTTTATTCCTTTATTAATTACAACTGAGACTGTGCTCATCTAACTATTTACCTTTCAAATTTTTACAAATTTTACATTTCTTAAACAAATCTGATTTGTTGGAGTGAAACCCAATGGTTAGTCCCATAATTAATTAAACCTATTTAAAATCTCTCTCTCTCTCTGGCTTTCACATCCCATGAAGGGATTTCGCCGCCCGAGGGTTCATAACTTGGTGAGTTTTTATGAGGGGAGGTTGTTGGCCTTCCGCTCAACCCGCTTGTTACGTGTGTGGGTCACGTACTGGTGAGAATCTTGAGGCATCCAGTCCTACCTTGAACACATTTATATAGCGAGCCGCTTGATACAAGACAGACGCCCGCTTCAGCCGCTCCTAACCTGGAAAACAGACGCTGGTTTGGCATTGGTTTTGAGGCGCCAATGGCTCGCCCTGACATGTAGTGTCCATGACTATAAACAGGATTTAGCTGCTCGTCTCCACTACACCGCCTGATTCATTTAGCGTTACCCAGAGAGCACCGCGAGGAGGTATGAATCTCGGACTTCGCCCCCCACCTATTTAAAATACCAGTTTTAATTTGGTAAGTTTACTAGGTCAAGTGGCCTCGTTCTTTGGAGTCTTCTTTCAACGACAGGGTTATCTATCATATGGCGAATATGGGGTTTCTGTGTTCCTGGAGCCTTATTTCGTGTTTTGCGGCATGCTTGTTTATTTCATCTTTGATGTATTCCATCTGTAAGTTCCTGTGAAGGTCTTCATTTCTTGTGTACCCCGGAGCATTCACGATGCTACGAAGAACCTTGTTTTGAAACGTCTGTATCATTTTGGCGTTTGTTTGTTTAGAACATCCCCAGATAGGCCGTAGGTCCATATCGGCTTCAATATTTTCCGATATAGCAGCGGCTTGTTGTGAATTGTAAGCTCAGAGACTCTACCTATGAGCCAATACATTTTTCTGAACTTAATGTTCTTTAATTTTTCTTTTTGACATGCTCTCTCGTCGTGAGTTAACTTCGATCGGTAGATGGGAAGCCTTTTGATGTGTAAAGTTAATATGCGTGAATTTCGTCTCATTAAGCTTGATTCTTCAGCGCTTAGTCCAGTTACAAACCGCATTGGTAATCTTCTGAAGTTTGCTAGTTGCATCAGCAACATAATTTCCAATCGCCATGATTGATCTGTTATCTGCAAAGGTGGCTATGTTATGGTTCCTTTATTTGTTTGATTTTCTTTAGTTCGGAGTATTCATCCTCATATTTCACACGAAAATGTCTATTGGATAAATAAGATCTTATTATGGCATAGAATTGCCTCGGAAGATCTCTATGCAGCTTGAACTCCAGTCTACTATGCCAGACTTTGTCGAATCCAGAAACATGCTGGAACATACTTTTTTACTTTATAACGTTCTTTCAATAATGTTGGTGATTCTATGCACCTGTTCAATTGTGGAATGCTTTTCTCTGAATCAAAATTGATGTGGAGGAATTAGTGGTCCTCAATTATTGGTTTAAGTCTTTTTAGTAATGATTTTACAAAAAGTTCTGGCCTGTATGATTTTCTATCGTTAGGTGATTTATCAGGTTTTCCTATGATTACTTCTGCTACTTTCCATTACCACTTGAATTGATTATGTGTAATAGCTTACAAAATCCTTTATCTGGTATACAGCCTTGATAATTTGGCAAGTAATTAAGACCCTGGGGCTTTTTTAACATTCATGCAGCTTTTTTAATTCTTCTTTTAATTCATTGAGAGTTACTCGTTACCCGTCGTTTTTCTCTTACCAACTCTCTAACTTCCATTGGGTAGGATATTTTAAGCTTCTTCTTATTTTGTATAATGAGGGTACATGCCAAAGCAACACAGTGAATTGTTTCATTGAGTAGTTCTAATTCATCTTCCAGCTGAAAAGAATTCTTATCGGTACCTGGATTGATTTTTTCCTCCATTACTTCACGAAAGAGACCCCAGTTTGTTTTTGAATTTGTTAATCTGAGTGCACTCACCCTTTGAATTTCACTGATTGCAGTTGTGGGATATACCTCTTGCTACATAAAAGTCTACAAGTTCAGGTAGTTTCGTTCCGTCACTGAAGCAATTTTTTACCTTTTGACGTCGTAAGTCTAGATCCCCAATAGGTGTTTTTCCCATAAATTCACCTTCAATAATAAAATTACGTCCAAGCGATTTAAATAGTTTAAGGTAGTCCTCCCTTTTCAGGTTATGCCGGGAAGGCCAATATATTGCTCTCCGAATGCATCCCTATATGCTGGAGCTTCCTTCAACTATTCAACATTTTGAACCCTCGACAACAGCTCTTTTCTATTATGAGCTCTAGCTAGATTCGAACTCGCAATCTTTGGGTAACCACTCCATCACCGAGTGTTATACATGTGTAAAGTAGAATTCGAAACAATATTATAATTATGAACATTTTGGATTATACTGAAAAATTTTATCAACATTGTGGATGATTCTAAATTTTTAATAAACTGATATTTACTTAGTCATTCTGATTGACGTGGAGTCGTTTGTACTACAATGAAAATTTATGTTCGTTAAGATATGATTCAAGTTCACACCACCAACTTATTTTGGAAATATTATGAATCGCTTATCATTATGGCCTTAAAGGTATATTGATCAAAGTTGCAAAGTGTTCACCAATTTAATTTTCCTTTCGAATAACTTCATTACGCCGAGTATAGTTAACACGATAATCATACAAAATTATGTACATTGAATTACTGGCGCCAGTAGTAAACATAAATCAAAACTTAAAAATAAAAAAAACTTCCGAATAATTTAATTGTTTTGTTAGGTTTGCTCTCTAAATAAAAAATTATCAACTATAAAAATCCAAAAATTCATTCATTTGTGCTATAATTATTCAAAGTAGATTTTAATTGTATTCCTATCACTGCATTTACAAAAAAAAAAAAAAAACTAACAAAAAATTGTTTAAAAACTTCACGTACACTACATAATGTTATGACTATAATTTAAAAAAAAAAAAAAAAAAAAAAATTACTACTATAAAAAATTAAAGTTTATTCAACTGCACACCTATTGCTGTGCTGCTCATGTGTTAATTTGATTTCACACATATGTCTTATGCCAACTAGTTAGCTAAAGCTGTTAATGATGGGGAACAGTTAAATAATTGTTTTTTTTTACTTGCTTTTGAAATGCAATTTTATGCCAAAATATACATGAATAAACTACTTACTATTTAAATGGCGTGTGACTCGCGACATCGTCGTTTTGGTCGGCAACAAGTGAGTGGTGTCAATATTTAAACGTTTTGCAGAGAATTCGAGTAGTGCGCCATTTTCTATAAATAGTTTGTCCTCTTGCATGTTGCAACACAATGTTTATTTATTTTTAAAGTCACAGCGCGAACCGAAATATGTAGAAATCATTAAGTGAACTAGATGCAGACCTTCAAATGAACCGATTGACCAAGTAAACCATATTATCATGTCCAACCAATTTATTTACCTCTCTAATAAACATTATATTGTATAGTTTATGCAATCGATCGTATATTCTACATTAAATTATGCATTGTGCAGGCGGGTGACGCGAGACGGGAGGAAATCGACAATTACTCGATAATTTAGTAGTAGTTGCTCGCCTAACACAATAAGTAAATTAAAAACGTTAAATTAACGATAATAATAAAACCGTGCACGTCTCTTCAGTTTTAAGCTATCGCAAAAATGTAATAAACGTGCCGCATGCAAAAAAATGTGTTATGTTTCAAATTAATGTTGTTTGCAAATCGCAAAACGCTAATTGAGCTCGCTTCAGCTGCTATACGTTACCTTGTCCTAATCTAATCGAATATGCAAGAAAATAATTTACACAAAATATATGTAATTTGTAACACGAACATTCAAAATTGTATGATGTACGTGTTTATTTTAGGGGTTGGGCTTTGTCCGAATATGTTATATTGTATGCATGGTATGTGGGTGGAAATGATTCGCAAAATATATATTTTTGCATACATAATTAATTTCTCTAAAATATTGTTCTATAAGAATAATTTAAATATATGTAATCAATATTATTTTTGCTAACTTGTAGTTTTTCATTCTATCCTAAATTCAAAGATCAGCCATTCCCAAACTATTATTATTTGTGCTTTAAATAGGCCGCTTGGCTTATAAAACTAGAAACATTTAAAAAAAAATTGTCAACGGAATCTTTCGAATCTGTGATGATATAAAAACAGACGCGGATATCATCCAGACGCCATCGCCCCGATTAAAAATTTTTTAGTGCACGTTAAATTCAATGTCTCCATGGATGAAGAGCATCTTACGGATAACGTTTTCATTTATAAAATAAGTTTCCAAAATCACAGGTATCTGAACTGGTTCAATTGAATGTTTGTGGTGTTCAGTTCTGTATTGACAATCCATAGTGTAGTAAAGAACTGATGTTATTAAATATGTTAAAAATATTTTCTTAAGGTTTCTCTTTGGTGTGGAAGCGAAATGAAGATGAAGTTTCATGAAATGGCTACCGAAGACAAAAATTACGATACACAATGGAAATATGTACTTATTTTTCCTGATTGTGAATCAAGTGGGAATCAAATTTTACAACCGGCCAAACCAAGTAGGGAGTATATACGACAGTTCATCTAAGAAATTTTTATTCGCGATGACCTTGTAACGCTAGAAAAAAAAATGTGGAGTCCTCAAAAAACAAACGGGCATGTTCCATATTCTTAAAAAAGTATGCTATATAAGACAATCCACCGAGAGAGGCAGCACCGTCACAAAAATTGTCTGCTAATATTTTAAGGAATGTTTTAAATTTGTCCAATTCATCTGATGTATAAATAATTTAATTTGAATTATTTAACCAACTTCCATTTGTAACCAATATTTATCGATGTTATTCTGATAGGTAAGTTCATAACGGATTTGTATGTGCAGTATGAGGAACATTTGTCGTCTACACAGTTGAAAATTTTTCTGATATGCGATGCTATTAGCATCGCATATGCGTCCAACATTTGCTTGTATCGAATTTCGATGTAACCTATACATCGAAAATAATTTGAATATAATTTGCTTCGAAATGAAAAATAAAATGCATCGATTTTTTTCGAAGCTTCTTGCGTTGCAACAATGTAAGATGCAAAATTAAATCTAATAACATTTCGATGTTACTAACACTGAAAGAAGCGATTCAATGAAAATTGTATCAGAACCAATTTCGATGTTAATAGCGTCAAATTTACATTATAAATGTTTCCTACCAACGAAATTATTCCAATGCAATTTGTATCATATAAAATAAAATCGATGCAAAAACCGGTTAGTTTTATTTTATATACTTCATGAGATTTCAAAATCTCTGTATAAAATTTTAGTTGTCATAGTCACGACAGACCAGACTGCGCTCACCAAACTGCAAATATATGAAAAACATTTCAAGCTTATATTAAAAGTATACATACTGCCTTAGCGAATTATTATAAATTCGCTAAAAAATAAATCACCCCATATTATATAGAAATTTTCTTTCGACACACTACTGCATTAGTTTTAGACGCAATTGCATCGTAAATATTTTCAATGCATGCTTTGCATCAGAATTTGATGCACGATTGCATCGTATATGCCCCGATGCAAGGGTTGCATCATAAATCGCAGCAAAATTGTTAAGTGTGTAGAATTCGCTCCTCAAAGTATTTCATTATTTCAGTTTCTTATCCAAAATTATTAAAAACTTCAAATACGAATTTGAAAATTCTTTCGAAAATATTAACACAAAAATTATTCCATCAGTCAAAAACGGATAATAGACGGATAATAGATAAAAAACGGTATGAAAATATTTTTCTCAATTCGCACGGAAACCTGAATACTGGAGACAAACTAATAAAAATTGTTTTGTAGTCTTTTATAAATTGAATAAATTACTATTTTGGGTTTCTTCAAAGAAAAAAAAAATCTGCAGAAATTTTTGTTATACAAACTGCATTAGACAATGCTCAATTATGTTCACAAATTTAGAAAATTTCTGCTGGTTTTGGTAACTATTTTTTAAGATACTCAGTTCTAAAATTAAGTCCTCCGAAAGAGGTGCTGTGCGGGCGTATCTTTGAAATCTGCAACAGTAATCCTATATTTTTCTCAAATTTAAAAATTACTTGAAAACTAGAAGTAATTCCAATTACTCAATAGTAGTATTTTGACTCTGCTGGGGTGCATGTTTCATTCATACTACAACGATGAGAAAATAATGTTTAACAAAAACATTACTCCCAATATGTCGGATTTCCTTGAAAAATGAAATTAACTAGTTTTCACCGATACCAGCGCCATCTAGGTTAAGGTCATATACAATTGCGTAAAAAAAAATCTACGACAAACCCTATACGTGACATCAACTGGTGGCGCAGAGATTCTATGAAAAATATCTCATTGACTCTTACTTTTTAAAATTTGACTCTATATACGTCAAGCCTAGATACTAAGCCTTATTGCTTTAAAAAAAATCTGTGTGACGTCATTTTTAGTTCGAATTTTTGGCTATAAACGGCAATATAACCAATTCCATTTTTCAAATTTTTTGAATATTCCTTTATTCGTGCGTGAAACTTTAATCCACAGTTCAGAAAAGAAATTGTAGGCATAAATTTGATGGCGTACCAAGCAGTACTGCCTGGTACTCTACGTGCATTGGACAAGCCATCTAAATCATCACGACTTATTTTCATACGAATAAATTTATTAATTTATAATAATTAAGATTTTCAATATTGTTTCGACTTGAAATACTTTTACTAGTTGTTGTCAAAACTTAATTTCTCCGATTTTTATTTATCATTTTATAATATGTAATTTACAAACTTCACACAATCAAACAATTTTTAAATGCGAAAGAGTTCGTTTATTTGGTATATATGTTTGCTAATGGACCATAATGGATAGAGTCGACTATACAGGGTGTTTGGTGCGTGGACCGTCAAAATTTCTTGGCAGATTGAGGGTTAAGCTTTTGGAAGCTTTTAAATGGCCATAACTTTTTGTTTGTAGTCCTAAAGGCACGAAATAACTTTTATTATTTTCTGCAATATTCTGCAGTGGTTCTTTTCTTTTTAAACAGGTTTCACGGAATACTGGTATTAGGTCTATAAACTATTGTAGATAAACCAGTAGTAGCATTGGTAGTAATAAAAACTCTCTTTCTCTCTCTCTGGCACTATATCCCATCAAAGGATTTGGCCGCCTCAAATGAGGATTCATAATCATGTTTCATTTCGGATAATGAGTGATCCTAAACCAGCCGTGAAATTTTTTCCTTGTCACCACCGGGAATCGAACCCGGGACCTCCAATCGCTGGAGAAAGCATGCTGACCACTTTGCCACCGAGGCGTAATAAAAACTGCAATGCTATTATATTTCAGCAGTTGCGGTTATGAGGAAAAGGTAAGAGAACAGATACTTCACAAAATTTCGAGATAATAAGAACAAATTCACAACTTTTGATATGAGAAAATATGAGAAAATCATTTTGTCCTAACGGTTAAAAATAATTGTCGGAAAACTTGAAACCAGTATATCGATTTTGTCCTAACATGTGTGAAACGAAATGAGAGTAACCAGAAAGATATTGTAGTAGTATTTGTGTTGTTAGTGACGTGTGTATGTTTGTTTTACTTTACTACACATGCATGTCACGTGTCATTGTTTTTTTTTTTTTATTCTATTATCCATAGTAAACGCCGTATTTTTGAGTTGTTTCCAAGACAGTGCTACTTTTTAAATAATTTATGTCGATTTACAGTAATCCCTCTATTAATGGACCCTGATTTAACGGATTCTCAATTTAACGTACTTCGATTTAACGGAACGTCGATTTAACGAGCAATTGAGCAATTTTTTATTTTCTATTTTTCGGTTACCGATTATGCTCATTGGGTATGTTGGATGGAAATGGGATTCTTAAATGATTTTGGGAAGAAATTCTGGAATATGGTCGCCACAAAACTCAAATAAATAGTGGAAACAGGTTGTCTTTCAAATTTGCAGATGACTGAAGTTCGGCTTTATAGAAGCTTAGTCTAAGTAATTAGTGATTAGCGAGTTTTTAGGTTAGTATTAAAATTAGGAGAATTTAAAAAAAATAAACCGAAACAGAGTAAAGGACTACAATGTATGAAAATGTTCCTCAGCTCTCTAGTTGGCCTTGAAGTAAGAGTGCTGCACCTTGGATTGTAAAATGTTGAATGAAAAAAATTTCAATAAAAAATATTGTTTTAGGAAAATGCCCCTGTCCTTGCAGGAACGTTCGGAATAACTTTTATTTTGTTACGATTATGCTGGCCTCCGTACATTTAAAATTGGTTAATTTATTTTTAGATGTCGTAGCCTTGATGATCTTATTGTTCCTTCTCGGAGTTGTTCAACGTTGTAAATTAGCTTGTAGAACGCAGGTTCTAAAACACGAGTTTGGTAATAAATTGATCACTCATAATAAAATTTTATAAATGTATAAGCTGAAATCAACATTCTGGCGGAATGAAAAAATTTAATTATTAAATTCTAGTAAGATTCTTTAAAACGAATACTCGTATCGTGATATTTTATTAAGTTGTATATTGTATCAGACTTATAGTTTGACGCGCAACATACCCACAAAATTATAAGCAACTAGACATCTAAATTGGGTGTGTAACGAAATCCCGGTTTTGTATAAACAAACCCGATTTTTAGGAAATCCCGGTTTGAATTTTTAAAATTTGACATGTGAGAAAATGAGACTCTCGTGATTTTTTGACAAAATTCAAAAATGAGTTTGCGATAAAGTTCTAGAAAATGGCTAGTAGATAGGGATGGAATTTTGCCATTCCTTAACAGACTTTGTTGAAATTCAATACGTGCGATGGAAATGGGATTCTAAAATGATTTTTCGATAAAGCGGACAATAGAGATGGAACTAGGCCATTTCTAAATCGGTTTTGTTGAAATTCTACACGTGCGATGGTAATGGATTTCTAAAATAATTTTTTGATAAAGTTCTGAAATGTGGCCATCGCTTCGGAACTAGGATATTTTTAACCGATTTAGTTGATATTCGACATGTGGGTCCTAAATGGGATTCAAAAAATGCGTTTTTGATGAAGTTCTGGAACAAGGCGGATAGGGATGAAACCTGGCCGTTTCTTAACCGATTATGTCGAAAATCGAGACAAGTGGGATCTAAATGGGATTTTAGAATGATGTTTGATAAAGTTCTGAAATATTGTCATTAGGGATGGAACTAGGCCATTTCTTAATCGATTACGTCGAAATTCGACACGTGCGATGAAAATTTTGGTTGAAAATGTTGCAAGGAAAAAATCTTGCATAACACAATGGTGCTATTATTTTTCTTTTTAGTAGGTGTCATTAATACATTCTATATAATCCGCTCCAACGTGCAACTGATCCCGGCTCCTACGTCCCCCGAAGTTCAAATCTAAAGTCCCTCGGAGGATTAAGCGGGGGGAGCGCAGTAACCCATTTTTTTATTTTATTTTTAGTTCATCTATACATAAATGATACTTCTTTAGAAAGATTTAGATACTAAAAGTTGGGTTAGAACAGAAATAAAAATATTAAGTAGCCACAAACATCTTGAATTTATGTAACACAATTGTATAGGTCAAAGTGTAATCAAATACTTCCGTGTTACACAGATGATGAAATTTGCATATAAATCTAGTTACTCGCACTACTGCAGATAAATCAACAAACTTTGCTAATACGAATAATACAAATAACAATCATTAAACGATAACTTCTTTGTCATATTTACCGCCTAAGAAAATAATATTTTACATTCGGCATTGGTATAACACCATAAGTGACATATTAGATAAATCAATATTGAAATTTATTTGACATTTCTTTTGTTGTTATTAAGAATTAGAAATATGTTGTTCATACACAAGTTCACCACCGTCTCAGCAAAGATAAATGGCAAAGTTCCAAATATTTTTTGTTTATATATTGTATATGGGAAAACACCCTTTTGAGAACCAAAATAAAATTAATTGATGCCTTTTTGGTGTCAAGGGATAAAAAGTCTTGTTAAATTGCATACACAATGTAATCATACATAATTGCAATTAAATTCAGTATTAGTAAGTCGCAGCGTTGAGCAGTGCCTAGCTATTAAAATTATTATTTATCGTTGACAGTACGATTTTTATCGATTGGCTGTCATTAAATATAAAAATTAATGTTCATCTTTCTTTTATTACTATTATACCATAGCCGTGTCTCGCGTGGGGGTCACCCAGCAGCATTATACGCCCGGGAATAGTGTAATCGTTAAACCAACAACAACAACGGCAGTAACAATAAAATTTACCAGTGAAATTCAGGTGAACAACATCAACGGTATTTTATTGTCTTTGTTGACTGTATGAAAAGTGAATGAATTTTTTTTTATTATCGCGCACAAAATAATAATAAGTCATGAATGCAACTTTAAGCTAAATAAAAAAATGTATGAAGGCCGAGAGCGCGTCTTAACTCTCGCTTACAAATTGTTTTAATTTATTTTTAGATTGTCTCCACTATATGTGCATACACTTCCATGTTATGATGTTGTATATGATTTATAGCATGTCACGCACGTTTAATTAAACATAAATTAAAATAATGGCCTCTCTCCGCTGTACACCAAAACACACAAAAATTACCATAAGATTACGACGACGACGACGGCGACGCCAATGGATGTTCGATATAAATACTTTTTTTTTTGGAACCATACATATTATCGCATCTTTGTTTAGCAGTCTTCAAAATTCTGTGTTATGTTTATCTTATACGTTCAACTTGCGAGTACGGTATTTAATTTCTAAGAAATGCATCAAGACTTAAGAAACATATAAGAAATTTATAAGAAAAATGAAAATAAATAATACATGTGTGTGTGTGTCTTATAATAATAATAAGTAATAATAAAATCGAATGCCATATAGGTTCTTAATAAATTTCAGGTTTTCTTTTCTCTTTATCTGTGCGCGGTTTGTTGTTTGTTTAATTCTTTGTTATATAAGACAGTCAGGTGTTGCCAAACGGTTTATTGGTCTTCTATTACTTAATTAGCGTTGATTTGATGGAATTAAGTGTAAATTTTCGATCTAGGCCAATCGATTACCTCATTAGATATTATGGCTACTAGGTCACTCGTTTGGATCTCGTTCTTAAAGTGGAATACTGTTTTTTAAAATTGTTTAATAATTACTTAAACACTGCACTATTTTCTTGATTTTTTGTCTCTGTTCTTAGGATTTAACGAGATATTTAATCCTGCTATGGGGTCTAACTATTAACCATGTGTACTCATATGTATGAGTTTTGGCAAACCAAATGTTTGGCAATCCGTCCAAACCATAGTTTCCTAATTCGAAGTTTAATTTAAAATTGGTGTGGAATTCACGCTTTTATATTTAACACTTTTATTGTGGAACTTAATTTATTAACTTAATTTAATCGTCAAGATTTAATGTTTTTTGACACTCACACTTTAGGATTTTAGGCACCAAAAATTTTATCTTCTCAAATAGTTTGTGGGATCTACTACAATGATTATTCTACTTGAATTTTTGCGTCTAATAAAAAAACAAATTTCGCCTCAGAAATAGACTGAAACGCACCTAATATTCGACTGAAACATCAAAATTAAACAATTAAATTCTCTAACTGGTTAATCTTAAGAGCAAATCACATACCAAAAGAAAAACTTTCAATAATAATATTTTCAACTATTTTAATTAATATCCGTTTGGTATCAGATCAAGTTATCAAAATAAAAAGTTTGTTCCCAAAACTAAATTTATAGAACATTTTAAAGGCACTTAATTTAACATTTTTTGACGATCACTGAAATTTTCAAATATAAAGTGTAGTGACATATTTTTAAACTAAATTTTTCATAAAAAATTTTATTAACATAAAACGACCCAAAATGTTCAGAATTTGGTAATTTTTAAAATGTTTTTTTTTTACCTTAAAAATAAAATTATAATTAAATATTAAGGACAAAGCCGTAACTACTATGGCTGTAAATCTGAAAATTTGAAAGTGGACGAACATATATAAATAACATATGACACGTTAAAAACACCCAGTCGCAACTTTTTTACTGGTCACCACCAGGAATCGAACCCGGGACCCCCGAATAACAGAGCAAGCACTCTACTTACTAAGCTAGCGAAGGCGACCATGCGTCCAAGCTTTATTGTGGAATTTAATTTATATTTATTTGTAATAGTAAACAACTTACGAAGCTTAAACAATTTAGTGTTCCAAATTTATAATTGGATTTTTTTAGGGCTTTTCCGACAAATGGTTTCCCGTAAAAATATTTATATTTTCATTCTCAACTAATTATACCATTTTGTGGGACCTATTGAAAAGGTTACTACACTTGAATTGTAGAATCTAACAATCAAACATAATTGGCCGTTGATATAGGCTAAAACGGTGTGGACTGCGACTGATAATATTTTTACAGAACGCTTAAAATTACGGAAAGCATTGTGGAACCTAATCCAATTTAAAATTTACTACATACTTTGTTATTGTATTACGTTTGTTATTAATGTTGAGCTATGAATCTAAGTGTATTAAAATAAAATTTTGTTGATTGTAGAGAGATTAAGAGCAAACCGGGTGTGGGACCTATCCGATTACATATGAATTTGTAATATCTACATTTGTTTGTTAGTATTTATGTTCGTAGGACCTATGTATATGATTAAAGGGTAAAATACACCAAAGCAGCACAGTATGATTCAAACAATCCTAAACTACAGGTTGTGTATAAGCGTGCACACTACACAAGAAACGTATTTTCAAATGTTTGAACTTATCTAAACAACATTTTCATTGAATACAGAAACCTTTAAACGGGTTTAAGCTCAAAGTTGTAGAATGTCGTTTGCCTTTGATCTACAAAATATTAGATCACGTCATTGCAATTAGGCTGTTATATAACTGATATGTTATTTGATTGTTTAAGTAACATTCGATATTTCAAATGAGCTCATTAAATTTAACCAGACATGGGCTCACACAATTTGAAACCTCTATTCAAAAATATGGTTTAATGCATACGTCAATGAAATTACAAAGCCAATATTTGCGTGTTCTGGATGCATTCGAATTTGTTTATTAGTAAATACAATTTTTACAATATTTATCTAGTTGTAACATTTTGGTTCATCCAGATTTCTCAAACATTTGTTTTAAAAGCTCTGAAGGTCAATATAGACGATAAAATAAAAACGACATACTATTTAGCAAATAAAAAGTGACTGAATAAATAACTTTTGGTTTAACGAGAATACTTATTGTGTTTTCTTTGTTCTGGCAACAATCCAACTTCGAAATCGATATTTTGATAACAGATACTTTGAAAAACAAAAATTTGAATGAAAAATATGTATTATTAAGGCGTTGTAGCTAAAAGCCTTCTCTTAATTTTATAATAAAGATTTTTGTTTGCTTTTTTGTCACTTTTTTCTTGTGAAAGCTGTCTAAAAGCTCTACTTTTAGGCCGTATTTCTAAAGCTTACTGAAACCACTATATACAATTTTTAAAATGTTTTTTTGCCTTAAAAATAAAATTATTATTAATGTCAGAACGAGAACATTACATTACCATGCGTCCAAGTTTTATTGTGGAACGCTTAAACAATTAAGTGTTTCAAATTTATAATTGTATTTTGTCGACAAATTGTTTCCCGTAAAAATATTTATAATTTAATTTTCAACTATTATACCATTTTGTGGGACCTATTAAAAAAGTTATTATGATACTTGAATTGTAGAATCTAATCAACAAACATATTTCGCCTTTGATATAGACTAAAACGGTGTGGACTGCGATTGAATATTTTTTACAGAACGTTTAAAATTAAGGAAAGCATGTGTGGAACCTAATCTAATTAAAAATTTACTACTTTTTTATTACTGATGTTATGGTAGTTTTGTTGATTGTATAATAGTTGCAAGATACTGTTTTGTCAATCAAATTAAATTTTAACTAACGAAGGTTTACGGCTGAGATTAAAGCAAACTGATTGTGGGACCTATTCGATTATATATGAATTCGTAATATCATAAATTTGTTTGTTCGTATTTATGTTCGTAGGACCTATGTATATGATTAAAGGGTAAAATACACAAAAGCAACACAGTATGGTCCAAACAATTCTAACTAAAGGCTGTGTATAGATAGGCGTGCACACCACAAAAAAACGTATTTTCAAATGTTTCAACTTTTCTAAACAACATTATCATCGAATACATAGAAACCTTTAAACAAACAAATTTAGTGGTCCTGGATCGGGTTTAAGCTCAAAGTTGTAGAATGTCACTTGCCTTTGATCTACAACATATCAGATTAAGTCATTGCAGATGCAGATTGCAGATGCAGATTGCAGTAGATACTCCTGATGATGACCTAACAAGTCGAAATCGATCGAGTGATTTTTTAAACTTTTTGAAAAATATTCTGCGAAACAAAAACAAGTGATTAATAAAAATGTGTTTATTAAGTATAAGTGTGTTTCGCCAAGTGCCTACGGCAAATAGCGTAAAAAGTATTAAGTCATTGCAATTATGCCATTGATCTGTTATTTGATTGTTTAGGTAACATTCGATATTTAACCAGACATAGGCTCACACAATTTGAACTCTCTATTCAAAAATATGGTTAATGCATACGTCAATGAAATTACAAAGCCAATATTTGCGTGTTCTGGATGCATTCGAATTTGTTTATTAGTAAATACAATTTTTACAATATTTATCTAGTTGTAACCAAATTTTGGTTCATCCAGATTTCTCAAACATTTGTTTTAAAAGCTCTGAAGGTTGATATAGACGATAAAATAAGAACGACATGATATTTAGCAAATAAAAAGTGACTGAATAAATAACTTTTGGTTTAACGAGAATACTTATTGTGTTTTCTTTGTTCTGGCAACAATCCAACTTCGAAATCGATATTTTGATAACAGATACAAAAACAAAAATTTGAATGAAAAAATATGTATTATTAAGGCGTTGTGGCTAAAAGCCTTCTCTTAATTTTATAATAAAGATTTTTGTTTGCTTTTTTGTCACTTTTTTCTTGTGAAAGCTGTCTAAAAGCTCTACTTTTAGGCCGTATTTCTAAAGCTTTCTGAAACCACTATATACAATTTGGAATTACAATGTGCTTCAATTATAATTTAAAGATAGTGTGTTCAACACTAAAATAATTATTTCTATAGGCCCGCAATATTCTGGAGTGTGTGTAAAAACCACCATTCAAATTTTGTCAAAACAAACAGTTTTGTTAAAAAATTTCTTTTAATACATAGATAGAAAATTAAAAATTTTATACCAATTTAACCTCTCATTTGTTGGGGAATACCTGATTTTCCTGCTAACTAATGTAGCAGAGCTAAGAAATGAAAACAACCTGTTTAAGATATTCCTTTATTCCTATCCCAGACCATATGACCATATAGCCCCAATATGAGAAAAGGGGAATAAAGTTTACTGGAAATTCCAAATTAAAAATAATAAAATGTTTGTAACTTCAAAAATACCCACTTGCTCATCGATCAAACCATGACCATTTGAAACACCCTAATTCTAGTAGAGCAAGGGCCTAGTTCGGAGTAAGTCTGATAAAAATAAAGGAGTGTAGTAATTTACTGTAAATTACGAAATTTCCAAAAATAAATTAATAAAATGATCTGTAACTCCAGAATTACCCGTTTACTCATCGATTTTACTACGACAGGCCCTAACTCTACATAAATTCAAACGAATTTGAGGGCAAGTCTGAACGAGTGTAATTTATCATAAATTCTGTTTCAAACAAAATGGTCCAATACGATGTAAAAATTGTTTTGACTGACTGCAATGCATATTGGCGCATAACAGGATGTGCACCACCGAACTAACTCTGCTATATAATGTGGTAGTAGCACATGAGCGTATTCATCAAATTCAATCAAATCGACAACATCCTCGTGCCTAAAAGGCATTTTTCTAACATCAAAGATATTAAGACCAAACGCGGTGCAAACATCGATTCCGACTACTTTCTAGTAGTTGCGAAATATTCCAACGAATTTCGCATTGAAATTCTGAAGCATTGAACAATCATGTTATCCGGGCCAATTTCGAAGTTAGCATATCGGGAATACTGGATAGCCAATCTCTATCCCACTACGCTTCGACGAAAAATCTACGTAAAAATAGATCTAAACCTAGAAACACATGGCTGGGGAATTGTATATTTTCTGTATAAAAAGATACCACTATCACTCAACAGCCACGCATCAACTATGTCGTTGAAAAGAAACCCTCTACCCGACTGTGTAGAAGGAAGAAACGTGAATGACACAAACAAAAACTGCTTAAAATCGTAACTGTCAATTTAAAAGACGGGTATCGATCAACAAAATAAATCGCTATCAACTTCCTCCATCCAGTTGTGGTACTCGCAACAAATTTAAGGAGTTACAAATGGACACAAACCAGAGTGGGATAATTTTACGTCCCTCTTAAGCAAACAGGCTTTATTCTCAAGTGATCAACCAACAATATTGCATAAGCCGGAGATCAAGGTAGAAATAACACAACCACTCGCTCAATTTTAAGATGTTTAAGAACAGCGGAGATTAACTCTTTTCCGTATGTTTCAGCTAGTTTCATCGATTTGGTTCAAAGAAAAGATCCCAGGCGAGTGGAAATAGCACGAATCTGTATAGTTTCTGTCAAGTTATCAATTAACAGCAAACGCATTTTGGCAGCTAACAGGTTCCGTCCTGGCAGGTCGACAACCGACTTAACTTTCTCTCTAAGGATATTATTGGAAAAAAAAACTAAGAAAACAAAACTAAAGTTCTACAAAGCGCTGATAAGATCAGTAGTTACTTTAAGTAGCGAGTCTTGGATGCTAACAAAATGGGATAGACAAAAGCTTACCGGTTTAAAGCATAAATTAGTTCGTGTGAAACTAGGTCCTATCAAAGAAGGAAAAATGTATCGTATGTCTCTGAATTTCGAGATCAGAACTGATCTGGATAACATCAATTGCAATAATTAATCGTAAAGGATTAACGGGGACGAACATGTTCTATATGCTCCCAAAACTGTACTATAAAACAGGCCCTTCTATTCAGTGGATGGGCGACGTTGAACAAGACATTCAAACTCTTAGTTATCGTGCATAGCGCTTTTTTGTTGCGAGTCTAGTTATTTGGAAGAACATTGTTGGGGCGATCCTCCTTGAGATGTAGTACCAGCAAAAGATTTACTAGAAATATAAAAGTTTTTAACGGTAGTCTAACGAAATCCCGGTTTTTTATAACCCCTGGTTGTGTATAAAGGGTCCCGATTTTTAGGAAATCCCGGTTTAAATTTTTAAAATTTGACATGTGGGAGAATGAAACTTTTAAATGATTTTTTGACAAAATTCAAAAATGAGTTTGCGATAAAGTTCTAGAAAATGGCTAGTAAATAGGAATGGAATTTGGCAATTTCTTAACAAATTTTGTTGAAATTCGATGTGTGCGATGGAAATGGGATTCTAAAATGATTTTTCGATAAAGCGGCCAATAGAGATGGAACTAGGCCATTTCGAAACCGTTTTTGTTGAAATTCTACACGTGCGATGGAAAAGGATTTCTATTTTTTGATTAAGTTCTGAAATATGGCCATCGCTATCGAACTAGGCCATTTTTTAACCGATTTAGTGGAAATTTGGAACCTGGCTATTTCTTAACCGATTTTGTCGAAAATCGTCATGTGGGATTTAAATGGGATTTTAAAATGATGTTTGATAAAATTCTGCAATATTGTCATTAGGGATGGAACTAGGCCATTTCTTGAGCGGTTTTGTTTGAAACTCGTCACGTGTGATGGAAATGGGGTTGAAAATGTTACAAGTACAAAATCTTGCAATTACTAAATCTTGCATAACAAAATAGTGCAATTATTTTTCTTTTTCGTAGGTGTTATTCAGCGGATTCTATATAATCCACTCATACGTGCGGTACGCAGTGCGACATGTTTGCCGTCTGTGACTTCGCAGCCTTGGTTTTTATCTAGTAAATTTTTGGGCAAGATAAACTATTTTAAAATATTATTAGTTCGGCCGGCCCGAATAAATAAAAAATATTTTTTTCAAAATCAAGACTTTAGAACTAGAAGAAAAGAAAACCGGGATAACGAAAACCGAGATTTTAAAAACCTGGATTTTGAAAACCGGGATTTTGAAACCGGAATTTTGAAACCGGGATTTTGAAAATTGGGATTTTGAAAACCGGAATTTCATATTACACCTGTTTCTAATACTAAATTAATAAGAATTTTGTATACTTTCAGAATTACCCATTGCTCATCGAGTTTGAGGCAAATCTGAAGAGACGACAACAATTTAACTTGGGTAAGTGAAATTCTGAAATTTCCGAAACTAAATTAATTAATTTTACGTTTGTTTTAAATTTCTGAATCATAGATGGAAAATTTGTAAGAATCACAACAATCAGATTCAACGGATGGGATTATTGATTTGAAAAATTAAGTCTTCTCATCAGGTCGCGAGCATGATGATTTTTCTTCTATGGGTCAAAAATTCAAAACAAATGTAAAATTTATCCGCAGTCCAGAGGACGCATAACCATGCGGTGGTTGGGAAGTGAATTCTGTATAAGTTAAGTAGTAGGTATATCGATTATCATAGTTGTTGGCACTCAGATTGAGGCTAAATGGAGTATATTCCTACGATTGTGTATTTAATCTAGAGTACTGAAAACAGACCAATGTTCGGAACAATCACAATAAAAACCATATCAATAGAAAACTAAATTAATAAAATTTCCTACAAATCAAAATTTATAATCGAAGATGGGGAGACTGCAATTTTTTAGAAATTCAGAAATTTTCAAAACTACATTAAAAAATTGTTATGTAACTTCCGAATTACCCTGTTGCTCATCGGTCTTTACATAAGCTCATCGGGCATTACATAAGCTCTAATGCAAAGACAGAGTATTATGTAACTTCAGAATCACCCAGTTGATCAGGGGGTCTATTGTGAAATGTTTCCGTCACGGATTTTTTCGTTAACGATCCCAAACGGATTTCCCCTATTATGAAACGAGTATTATCGATAACAAATTGACTATATTTTGAGTTATATTTTCACTTTTCGCTATATTTTGATGAAACATCAAGATCAATCGAATACAAAATACGTCAACTAAATATCAGTCAGATTTTTTCCAATGTGTTCGGAAAAATCTGATTCGATTTTGCTTTTAAGGTTCATAATAGCACGGATTTATCCGTTAACAAAAAAATCCGAGAAATTCCTCAAAATTTTTATAATAGAACTCTAGAATTGCCCTAAAATCCGTTTGGGCTTACCTATAGGATTTAGACCTGCCTAGAAAGTTGAATGTGCAACTGGGTAATTCAGATGTTACAAAATTGAATTAACTTATAACTTAATTGATTTATAATTTGTAAAACGACACTAGTTATCGACATATCTCGACTAACAAATTTTAATCGGAGGCCGATGCTTTCGGTTAACTTTAAAAGTATAATCACGTTGGGATTGATGGGGTAACTCAATTGAATAACCCATTAATCCCAACGTAATTAAACATATTATTAAAAGTATAATTGTAATGAATGGAGAACTATGATTGGATACTCAAATATTTTTTAATCTGCCCGAATCTGGATTGAAATCGATATATATATATATATATATATATATATTCCACAAACCAAAATTGAATGTCACACCAACGTATTGAAACAATTTTATCGGAAACTAATTTGAAATAATAATGCATAAAAATATGTTAGTATATATCCATCAAACGAAAATCAATACTTAATTAATTTAAACTTATTTTACGATAAAACCTGATTATTATAACGAAATTATCTCAAAGTTGATCGTGAACTTGATCTTGCATTGACGACGAAATTCAAATGTCTTTCTAATTTTGGATAAATATTTATATCTGTGTGGATTTCTTCATAAATAATAATCGTGTGGACACTGCGCAATGATTGCATCATACAAGTTATCACAGATCTTTTATTATCTTGCAGAAATAAGATCATTAGTATGTATATGTATTTCCTATATAAAATCCCGATAGAATAAATGTGTAAAATAATCCTCGTATATAGTTAAATTTCAATGCCATAATTATAATGAAGATGTTCAAATCATCAAATTTTATAACTTCCGATATTTTTTCAAAACTACTTTATCAGACAATTTTATAGTAATCCAATTTCAAAACAGCTTACAAACATCATTGAAATTCAAAATTTTATATCTTCTATGCAATTTACAAAACTAATAAAATAAACTGATAAAATTTCTAAATTCTAGCGTATGATGCAATCGAATCCCAAAAATAGAAAATATATTTTTTCATAGTTATTATGAAAATAACAAAAAAAAATAAATTTCTAAAATAGTTTTGATTACAACAACAGATTACATAAAATTTTAAGTAAAGTTTGTTGTAATTGATACGTGTTTGTGTGTGTTCGGTATGCAAATAACCACAAAATTAATTTCTAGAAAAAAAATCGTTAAAGTAACAAATTCACGAAGCTACCCTATTCTAAGACAATAATTACTTGTAATTAGATATTAGACAAAGACAAATCTTTCATCGCATCATCATTATCATCATCAACATCTTCCAAAACAAATATTGACAATATTATTGTTGTTCGATGTAATCGAGTCGACCGCAGCACAATGACAATAGAAATAAATAAACTGTGCATCCTCTCTCTATAATTAATTATGTAATTAAGATAATTGTATATTCGAATAATTAGCTGGCAATTATTTTAATTAAGCAGAATTTTCTGATAGTCGCCCATGCAATACGTACGATATATAATTTAAATGTGAATTGCGGCATTGATAAGGGAATTTCGATGTCATCTTGTAGCTCTTCACCTAGAAAATAATCAATATGTTATAGTACGTCCTCCTCCCCAAAGACGTAAAATTATAAATTTTCAACTACATCAATTTTCCGATATATACCCAAATGCAACTCAATACGTATGTATATCGTATACGTTCCGAACGAAACACAATGAGAGTGAAATTTATACGACCGACTGCACATTGTGTGTTCATTTATAAATATTTATGTCTCGTTCGATATAGTTTACAAGAAACTATATATAATCTAATCTAACATGTTTTTGGCAAGACATTAGTATTAGTTTATTGTTTATGAAAAATGAAGTTATGTTGAACACAATACAAAAAAAAAAAAATATGAAAACGAAAATTTATATAGTTTTCAATAAATACATGTGGACATGAATCATACATTTTTTTTTAGGGTGGAACACTATTTTTGGTATATTGGATGTTATGCCAATTGAATTGATAATCAGTTTATGATTGGCACGTGAGAAATCTGAAGTCTGTTGTTGGGAACGGCATATGTTTACCGATTAACAATAATAAGTATGCAATTTTGAGGGTTCTCACCAACAGTATGTTTCCAACGGGTTACCATCGAAATCTCAGATATCAAAATCTCGTTTTCAACATCCCGAAAACTAAATCCCGAAAATGCACAACACGAATTTCAAAATCCAGGATCCTTAAAAATATCGATTTTAAAAGAGAACGAATTCTGGTATTCAAATCCGTCCTGGATAGCCATCATATCCTGTTTTTTGTAAACAATGTATTTTCAAAATACAGCTAAAATTTCGACGTCGCCGAAATCGTTTGATAAAATGTTTTTTTTTAATTTTCTTCATAGGATTGTACATCTATCATTTTTAGAAGGTGCAAGTGAAAAATTTCGGAAAAATTATCACATTTTTCGGGAAAATTTTCAGTTTTTTCAAAAATATTTTATTGTTTTTTATTCATTCAAAAATTAAAAATCTGCGGTTTTTATATCAAATCATAATTTTATTGATAAAAATTCAAATTACACTGTCATTAAACAGGTAAAAATTACATTTTTGCGTTATTTTAATAAAAAAAATTGATTTTCCGGGAAATTTTTCACTTTTTTTATTTTTTCAATATTTTTTAAATTTTATTTAGAGAATGGGGCGAGTCAGCCCCACTTTTCCAGAATTTATACAATTCTTCAAGTGTCGAATTTTATGTATAATTTTAAACTAAGTAAAAAAAAAAAATGAAAAAATTTCAAAATTCTCCTAGAAAAATTGCAAAAATTTTCTCGGAAAAATTACTTGTACTGTCGAAAAACTGTTAAAATACAATCCTAATATCAACATTATTATAAAAATTACAAATTTGTACGTATTTTGAAAAAAATACGCAATTTGTCACCAAAAAAAATGAAAATATCAAAATTTTCCCGGAAAATGTGATAATTTTTCCGAAATTTTTGGCTTGCACCTCCTAAAAATGATATACACAATCCTACAAAAAAAAGAATTTGTATTTCCGCGATGTATACGTCATCTACACTTTAGCCAAAATTGCTAATAAATTACAGTCAAACGTAGTTTGTAGTATGGGATTGGTATTCTGGAATTGGAATTTGGTCATACTGATTCAACTCAAATATTTTTTACCGTCAAATCCGATACGGGAACTTTAATTTATTACTTCCAAAGTCCTTCATGTAATTTTTGACTTGAGCATATCTAAAACTTTCTTTGGTGCTCCCATTTCTAGACCAACCATACGAAACTCTGTTGAGATTGTCCGGATTGACTATTGCCAACTGCAAGAACTGCTTCTATGGGAGAATTGGAGCGATGTATATGGCCAAACCAGTGGGTTACTTGCTTGTGATTATTTTCTAAATATTCTAAATGGTCATCTTCGAAGCTGCACAAAAACTATCTCTAAAGCTGTAAAAGCAGTTAAGCTTGTCTTGGATGTCTAGAAAGAGAAATAAAATATAACCGACCAAATGGCAAAGTGGTTAAAGCTTTGTTATTTGGATTGGGAGGTACCAGTTTCGAATCCCGGTAGGGGCAGGATGCAAAGTGATCAACAGATTATACGATCTGTGATGAAATGGAACACATATATGACCCCCTGTCGGAGTTCAAAACTCATGGGCCGACCCATCTTCCATGCCAGTGTAGGCTGGCATGGAGCTATGAAATGTGCAAATGGTGATAAGTCGGACCTATAGCCGTACGTCCTCGAATTAGCTGGCAACGGCGTAAAAGTGAGGACGGAAAAAGCAAACTGCGAAAGAGTTGGGAGAGCCTTGGCCCCAGAACCGATTGCAGGGATAATAAAAAAAGAACTAAAATATGCCAGCTTGTAAGGGAAAATCCAACTGACAATAGGCTTGCTAACTATAGTCGCAAACTATGCGACAATGTAGATGCCCAAATAAGTCAGAGTAAAAAGCAGTACTACGTTGAACAGTTTAATTATAATGGCACTAATGCCCGGAAAACTGATAGTCAGTAAATAAATTGATACATGGGCACCCCGAGTCTGCTGAAATTAAAGAATTAAATTGTAAGTCGGGTGGTGTTATCTCTGATTCAATTGCCATTGCAAATGAGTTTAACAACTGGTTTGTCCGATTTTTCCCCGATCTTCCCGAGTGAATTATATGAAATTATCAATTCGCTTAAAAATAATTCACCGCCTAGATTATATGGTGTTTCGAATGTATTAGTTAAGAAGATGGCTTGTAGCGAGTTGTAGTTATCCCAATTTAAAAAAAATATAAATCGAGTTTAGACAACTACCGACCAATTTCGCTTCTTTCCGTTTTTTTCAAAATCTTTGAAAAGGCCATGAAAAGTAGGATGGTACATTTTCTGAATAAAAATAATTCTCTGGCTCCGCTGCAATTCGGGTTTAACAATCTGATCGATCACAAGTAGTGCGTTAATCGCCAACTAAGCGGAGAATTGCCAATTACGACAAGAGTTCCTCAGGGATCAGTGTTGGAACCCCTGTTATTCCTTGTTTACGTGAATGGAATTTTCAGACGCCCGTTTGCAGGCTCCCTCGCCGCTTTCGCTGACGACTTTTCTTTGTGTACTCTGGTTCAAGCAAACAGTTTAACATATCAGGGATATAGCAGGATTTAGATTTACTGGTGGAATAGCTTAAAGCTCACAACTTAATTTTGAGTGAGAAAACTAAAATAATACATTTTAGGGATAGCCAGGAACTATCTGATGTTATTTCTTTCCATGGTTTTGGCTGTAACAAAGCTCAGACTCGTACACCGACTGGCTGTTTTAAGATTAGTGTAGTAAATGAGATTAGATACTTAGGTATTTTTAAGATGTATGTTTTACGCCTCTCTTATCCGTTATACCAACGGAGATCAGTTTATTATGCCCTAGTTGATTCTATTCTTCTCTACGGGCTGGTGGGCGTGTTGGGGGAGTGCCTGTGTAGAACAATAATGAATTCGCTTTTAATCGACAGAAACATATTATCCAGTTAATGACTTAATTAATGACAATGTTATGAGTGGAAATAACATTGTCACTGGTTCTGACTACGTTCTTCGATTGAACTCGGAATACAGAAAACATATCCCTAACTCGAGGTTAGATTTTCGTAGACATTTCTTTAATGTGGCTTCACCCATAATCTTCAATAATTTACCGATTGGAATTAGAATGTCGTTGAGCTTCTCCGACTTCTCTATACCATACTTTGTCATTTGTAATATAGATATATGTTCTTGTAAATTGGTTAAAATAAAGTTAGTAATAAATGTAAAAATAAAAAAAAATCGTACTAAGTTCTGGGGCGGAAACATGATTCGAAACAGCAATTTCTCCGGTTTTATTATCTTGTTACAAAAAATCTTAATCTAGCTAACGAATGGATGGAACAAAACAAGTATACTGTTATTGTGACCTACAATTTTACTTTCGTCTAGAATAACCGAGCGGTATTCATGCTCCAGCCTCTGGTGTTTTACCATGCTGACTGGAATTCAACTATTTCTTAACCGTCCATATTCAAATTTGGTTTATAAATAAAATTAAAATTATTTCATAAATTTTGAATAAAGGCCTAACTAATATGGTCATGCCTATGACGATGGAGCTGCAATTGCGAAATGGGTAACTATTTAATTTTGGATGACGTTCTGGAATTTAGCCATGCTGAGTCGAATTTAACTAGTACCCCGACAATGGTCACAACAGGTATTTATGACAAGATTGGTATTATATCGTGGAATATACCGGCGCTGAATTTATTTTTGCAGTCGGTCATATCTTAACCAACTAAATTCGGTATTTAGGATTGTAATGGGATTTAACAATTAAGTATGGGCCATGCTCTATTTAATTCGTTTTTTTAAGTGGAACTAGGCTATTTCTCGGCTACTAGGAAATTCTGAAAAATTATTACCAACTTTCCAAGATGGATTTCTGGGTGTTAGCCATGCATTTAGTCAGTCTGGGACTTTGACCATTTCTTAGTCGATTTTGGGTAAATTGGGATTGAAGGATGTGCTTGGGATTTATACATTCTTGTTCACCAGCTTAACGCTCGCTTTGACTTATATTTTTGTTATTATTACCAATTCTCATTTTATGTTTTACAATCTATTTAATCTATTTCTTTCTCGAACAGCAAGAAATGCGATACCAAGCGAATTTCGCGAACATCAGGGTCAACTTGAGCTAAATGGGACAATTCAGTCAAAACACTCGGACGATTGTTTAGGATTCATCATCAACGCATCATTGGATGTTCATGCAGCAACCGAACGAACAATACTGTCCAACATCAAAGATATTCGATCCGTTCGGCTGGGTATCTTCTACCACAATCATCGCAAACGTTTTATCCAAGATCGACATCTGTTACGACTCCCTGGTCATAATATTAATTTTTTTACGGTTTCGTTTTCAAATTTTTAATTTCTCTTTGATTGTTTGAAAAATGCATTCTACTGATGGCATTGGCATCTGTGTTATGTCATTAGTATTACATTGGGGGCATTAATGTTCTATATTACGTAAACGTCGAATGATTTTGAGAGCGAGACCAATGTGTACCCCTTGTGCGTGTGTGCGAGCGACTGAAATATAGAGGAGGTCAGACTTGGCTATCATACAATTATTTGTTTTGACGATTTCAACGGGTTCCGCATAAGCAACTGGGTGGAGTGTCGTTAAAAGTAAAACGATATTACTATCGATAGTGTGGTCAGTACGGAGTCAATTTGGGTGGTGAAAATTAACCGCGAAGATACCTTAATGGGTTTTGAGTGTGGTGAGTGGCCGGGTCCGACAAAGGCATCACCACGTGGCGAAATTTTCCGGCGGGCGTGCTGCCACGTGGAATCCATCATTTGCGGCAGCCAACAAAGGCCAAATTAACTTACGGTTTTAGCGAGTCCACGCCCAGTCCGTTATTTACGGGTGGCCAGATGAGGCCACTTCTTTAAGGCGAAGGACGCCCAACAATTTTCTGTTGCTGAACCAGGCAACATTTTTGATATTACGGCGAGAGGACGCCCAACGGTATTTTAACAGGTGGCCAGTTGAGGCCACATAATTTTTATATCGAGGTTTAGGCAAAAAAACGCCCGACGAACAGGTTGCGAGCTGGCCATTTGTTATTTATTGGCATCGAAGAGGCCCCGCGACGTACGGGTGGCCAACCGGCTATTCGTGTTTATTGGTATCGGAGAGGCCCCGCGGCGTACGGGCGGCCAATCGGCTATTCGTATCGGGGCCCACCACGTGGCCATTCATTTTTTTTTTTTGAATTTCGGTGAGAAGACACTATTTTGGAGCGGCAAGCAAGGATGCCGCAACCCACGCCACAAAGTAACCTGCTCAAGTCGCAGGTACAAATTTTTATTTTTTTATTATTGATTTCGGGCATCCGTCTTTCGGCGCCCATGGGTAATTCTGGGGGCTCTTCAGCAGACTAGGTACTTGTTATGCAGACTAAGTACTTCATTAATTTTATTACGTTCATCAAGTTTCGTCCAACAAATTATGGTATCCTTTACTTTTTTACTTTCGTAGAAGAGAAGTAAATTGGGATCGTGAAAATGTTGCCATCCATAAAACATCTCCGCACAACAACTCTTTCGAGAGACTTAATCACCGTACCCGAGCCTTTTTCGGCTTTCGAGTTTCGGGTCAAGCTGATTCAAGAATCACATTTCACGAAGGAGATATCAAGAAGCCAATCCGGAGAACATTTTCTGGACAAGACAAGAGCCCACTTCAACCTCTGAATCGGTAGCGGCGGTGTACTACGGGTCTGAGGGCGCCTCATCGAATCGAATCTAGCCTATCAAGCTAGCTAAAATGAGCCAGCAACTGATAGCTAATCTTCCAACGCATCGCGTAACACCTTTGAGACCGAACGCAAAGGTCGTGGTGGTGCACCAACAAAGGGCTATATTTGTATTTTCGTGTGCCTATCTATGAAGGCACTTCATCTGGTGTCCGAACTCAGTATAAATGCATTCATCGCATCGTTTAAAAGGTTCACTGCGCGAAAAGCCAAAATTCGGAGCCTGTACAGCGATTGTGAAACGAAGCATTTCTACATCAGCATGAGTTAGAGAGATGCCACTTCGGATATCGCTGCATTATTGGCTCAGGATGGCTCGACCTGGAACTTCATCTTCACTTCTGCTTGTATCTGTATCATGGGCGATACTTTACTTACGTTCCAGGAGTTGGCGATGCTGCAGTACCAGATTGAGGCGTCGTGGCCACGGAATTTATTAATCGGGGCGGCATTAATTCACTTTTGGAAAATTTGATAGACGGAATACTTTCCTCGCATACAGCAACGGCCGAAGTGGATGAGAGTCAACAAGAACCTTTACTATCGATCAATTAATCCTCATCAAGGAAGAAAGTACCCCACCTTTGAAATGGTTACTCGGGAGGATCATCGTGACGCATTCGAGATCTGATGGACGAGTTCAAGTCGTCACATTAAGATGCTAAAATGGCGTATACAAGCGCCCAGTGCTTCAACTATGCTTGCTGCCTATTCCTAAAATATTTTACTATAATTCAAATCACAAAGAAATCATCTGCCTTATTCGCATTTTATTCTTCGCATTTTTGCTGCAACAGTTTGAACGAAAAATCATGATACTGAAATTAATTGATTGATACTGCCACCATTTATTCATCAATCCATCAATCAAATCAACATCGTTTAATCAAGCTTGTCTTCAATGAATAATATACGTATAAACCGCCACTTATCATAAAATGACAACTTCAAAATTGTTTTCTATTGTCGATTGATATGTTCATGTTTAACATAGACAGCCAAGGATAATGAATTTTATAAAATCAACACTGATTTTATCAAAAACATTAAAACAAATATTATTATTATTATTAGCTAATTTGCATAAATAACTAATGTACAAGTTCATTGCCCATTAATCACAAGTTATGTAATCCAATTTTACTTCAACCATCCTTCAAATTCCAAAAATAATAGAATATTTTTATGGATTATTAAAAATCAAGCGCGCGCGCGCTGAACTCTCACGCACTATAAATTAGAAATCAAAATATGTTTTTGATATGAAGGCCGGCAATTTGGTGGGATTACTGATAATAGCTGTATTTAATAATAGTGTACCGGATGGGTTAATGAATTTTAATTAATACTTACAACTAATTATAGTAAAGTTCGTGGCTGTTCATGCCGCACAACAATGTTTTGGAATTTCGAGTTCATTTCTTATCATAATTTGCGCGCAATGTGCAGCAATTCCGGAAATATTGGATCCTTGAAATTTGTTGCCAATTTTTTTTATTTTTTTTTTTATTGTTTTATTATTTTTTATCAATACGACGAAGATAAAATTGAGGCAACACATCAAAAGAATTACAAATTATTTGAAAATTATTATTTTACTACATATACGAGTAGTAAGATTGTCCTTAGTAAAAGGCCACGAGGCTAAATCATTTTTATTTTTTTGTTTATCCGATTGTGCCTGGAAATTTTTAAGGAAATTAAATAGAAAAAAATTTTAAAACAAAGAAAAGATTTTTTTTTGTTGTTGTTTGTTAATAAACGAACATGAACTTGAATTTTTTTTACATATTTGTTTCGATTTTGGTTGTTGGAGTATCCAAAACCGAATTGGTTCTGCAATCAAAATAAAATCAATTTTTTCCGTTGACATGAACTGAATATTTTATGATGTGATAATCGGATTTAAATCGCGCGCACTCTCTGCTTCGCCTTGGATTCATATTTACATCGTAATTTTACATGCAAAAAATATTCGGTCGGACAAAAAGTTTTAAATGATAATATTGTCGTGTATGTTATAGTTTTGATTGTGTGATATGACCTTGATGCGCATTTTTACTACTTTCCGGATATGCTAATCTGTCGGAAGTGATTGATATTCAAACACAATAAAATATTGAAATTAAAATATATTCGATTGATAAATGCTATTGTTGTTGTAAAATTCTATTATAATTTATTGTTTAAGAATTCAAAATGGATAATTTCCTGGTCTGTACCGTGTCCCTGGAACTAACGAGTGACTTTTAAAGGGGGGATAGGACTCTCGATCTATATAGGGGTTTCTTTTACCAAATATGGGGATCCACATTTGTTTTTTGTTTAGTAAGCTTTGACATACTAACATGAACAACTTATTCTTTGAGTTATTACGGAATTTCTTCTTATATAAGATTTAATTAGTTCACTCTCTCCCGCAAGACCATCTGAATGCGTCTTTTGTTTAGGACAGAAAGTTAATGATCTACTAGTTTCCAAGTTAAATGATTACATATAAGATAGCCGAATATGAAATCAGAAAAAAATAATCGTAGAGCTTCACCAAGTTCCGTTGTTACATACTGAAAATGGTACTGTTTGGTTCTTACTCCTTTAAAAATGACGCCAACGCTAATACACTTTAGATGGCGACAGTCACAAATAAAATGGGGCGATGAACCAAACTAAGGAGTCGTAATGGACATACGCCAAAAATTAGAACTTAAGAATTCAAACTTAATTTAAAGAGCAATCATTCTAAAAAAAAGTCACAGTTGGAAAACCCACATATAATAAAAATAAAATATTCATGAGAACCTATAAAAATTTTAAAATTTACAACCGTAAAATTGGGGTTTTCATAATTCTTATAAAGAGACGGGCGAATTTAAACATTTGTTAATGCGCGTGCATTTTGTTTATGATCTGCGAAAATGTTTACGTGTATCACTTTTCCCAGCAATAATGACTGATAAGTCACTTTAAATAAGATAATTTGAATAGCATCAAATTCAATCGATAGGTTCAATAAAATCCTTATCAAAATCAAGAAATTCTACCCATAACTATTTACAGAGAATGGCATCTTTATTGCCAGAGCGCTACAGCGAGGGCTGTTTTAAATGATCATCAAGTCACGTCCAATTGCAAAATTCGGAGAAAGAAGAATAATTTTAATTACAGTGTGTCGCATAACTATATAACCACTCGTTTTTTTGATTTTTTAAAATAACGGATTTAAAAATGTCAAAACTTTTAATGCAAAAAGTTGCGTAAGAATGAAATATATAAAATACAAAAAAAAACCGTTACAATATTCAATCGTTTTAAACAAAAATAATAAATATTTGAATTTGCCTTGTTGCGTAACTATATAACCACTTTTATTTCAATAACTTTAACTCAATAAAAAATTAATAAAAATAAATAAAAACAAAAATGTTAATATTTTGTTGGTCCACCTTTGTTTTCCGCTATAGCTAAAATTCTATTCGGCATACTTCTAACTAACGAATGGATAATTTCAGTGATATTTCCCCCCAGACATGTTGAATAGCTACTTTTAATTCTTCTACAGTGTCAAATTGCCGGTTACCTTCGTAAATTTTTCTAACCAATATTCCCCAAAGATTTTCGATCGGATTTTGGTCTGGCGAACAAGCGGGAAAATCTAATACTGGTATGTAGTGTGTTTCAAACCATGATTTTGTACTCCGACTCGTATGTACTGGAGCATTGTCTTGTTGGAAAATCCAATTTTCATCTTGGTTTATGTACAAGAAAGGTAATAGATGATTTTCTAACACGCCAATGTACTCTACGCTGTTCATTTTGGTGGATGGAAACGCTAAGGTAAGAGTTCCCGCTGAACAGAAAGCACCCCATACCATTAAACTACCACCACCAAAATTTCGTCTAGAAAAGTATTTTGGTTCTTTTCTCATATCTCTCCAATAATACTGAATGCCGTCCGGACCATCAAGATTAAATTTTTTTTCATCGAAAAAATTACCTGTAATTGATTAGTTTTGATAAAATCGCATAGTTTTCATAACAACGAAACAATTATTCTTTTAATTACTTTTGGCCAGTCGCGACTCATGTTTGCCCTAACAAATTCAAGACGGGCGGCTTTGTGCCGTGGCAATAACTTAGGCGCTGATATCGGTTTACTGTGTTTCAGAAGTCCAGCAACTTTCAAACACCGACAGATTGTGCTCCGACACACATTGAATTTAAGGTCGCTTTTCAGGCACTTAAGGCTTTTGAAAGTATTACTCGCGGCTTTAATCAACCCACGAGTTTCGCATAAACTCATCTTTTTTTTTGGCCCTCCGTTTTTTTTGTCCCGTAATTAACTGGATCTCTTAAAAAATTGCCAACGGTAACATGGCTGCGGTTTAATTTTTGCCCGATTCGTCTTAACGAAAAACCTTCTTCGGAAAGGGCCAGAATTTTGCCTTTTTCTTCGTCTAATAAATATTTTCCACGTGGCATTATTTTTCTAAGACTGTAGTTGTAAGGAAGCAAGATGAACTAATACTAGATGGACTAATCTAAAATTTTTATAATTTATAAAACTGAGCGAGAAAAACCATCAAAAGGCCTACTTGTTATATAGTTATGCAACAAGGCAAATTCAAATATTTATTATTTTTGTTTAAAACGATTGAATATTGTAACGGTTTTTTTTGTATTTTATATATTTCATCCTTACGCAACTTTTTGCATTAAAAGTTTTGACATTTTTAAATCCGTTATTTTAAAAAATCAAAAAAACCGAGTGGTTATATAGTTATGCGACACACTGTATTTTAAACTTCCGTAAAAAGATTTTTTTTTTTTTTTATAAAATTAATTTACAGATTTATAACGCCATATTCAGATACAAAATTTATAAACTTACGATATCCAGATAAGCATACATGTTAGAATGGCATAATGTTTTTCATTTTATAAACATTAAAGGCAACGAAAAAGTGAAAGAAAATATTTTAAAACGAGTTAGATGATGTGTCCGTGAAATATTCCATAGATTAAAATCATATACGTATACAAATCTAATTGGAATTCTGCTAGTTCCAACTGGAGTTTTAAAGCCTTTCTTTATAGTTGTGTGGAGTACACTGTTATGATTTTTAATTAGCGAAATTGGCAATGAAAAGTAAAATATTATGTTTGATTTTTACATTATTTTAATTAGAAAGCATAGAACACATTTTTAAATAAATTATAAAATTTGTACATACTTTTAATTCAAAACATTGAAATAAATGACAAGTGAGATAAAAACAAGGGACAGATATACATATATTCATTGAATTGACGATATTTAAAAAACATGGACATCAAGATAAGTTTAACAAAATCGAGTAAATTTTAACAGTACATTTAGTAGACGTATATTAAATTGTCTTAATTAAAATGGCAGAACAACATTGTATCTTATAACTAAAGTAAAAATTAAAATTTTAATTTATAAATTACACATTACATAAATGTTTAATCAAAATTTTGTACTAAAACAGTATGGATGCAAACCAAATATACTGAACTCAACCCAATTATGAATTTCCAATTGATTTCTAATAAGATTTTTCCACAGATTAAAAAATATACCGAATCAACTAAAGAATTTTTTATTTTTAGAAGCAAATAAGAATGCATTTTACAGCAGTAAATCTTAATAAAAATTTGTAGCAATAAGCCTGAAGCCATTGCATGGCTTATTGCTAAGTACTGATGTCATTTTTACTCAAAATTCGATGGTCATTATCGACTTCTCCCACAGATCGTGATTCAGGTCTAGCTAGTACATGATATTGGTCGTTGAGTCACCTACCAAAACCACCTACAGCTAATAATGCACGACCTCGGGTTTATTGCTGCGAATTTTGATGTTCTAGGTGTTCAGATGTCATTATATCTCAAATTTGGATGGCCATTATCGGCCATTCCCAGAGATCGTGATTCAGATCTGGCTAGTGCACGAAGTTGGTCATTGAGTCACCAAACTAAAACCACCTACTGCTAATAATGCACGACCTTGGGTTTATTGCTGCGAATTTTAATGTTCTTAATGTTCAGATGTCAATATATCTCAAATTTGGATGGCCATTATCGACCATTCCCAGAGCTCGTGATCATGTCTGGCTAGTACACGAAGTTGGTCATTGAGTCACCTAACCAAAACCATTTCGTGCCAATAATGCAAGACTTCAGGTTTATTGCTACGAATTTTGATGTTCTAGGTGTTCAGATGTCATTATATCTCAAATTTGGATGGCCATTATCGGTCATTCCCAGAGATCGTGATTCAGATCTGGCACTTAGTACACGAAGTTGATCATTGAGTCACCTAATCAAAATCACCTAGTTCTAATGATGCACGACTTCGGGTTTATTGCTACGAATTTTTGATATTCTCTGTGTACTGATATCATTTTTACTCAAATTTGGATGGCCATTATTATCGGTCATTCCCAGAGATCGTGATTCAGGTCTGGCTAGTGCACGAAGTTGGTCATTGAGTCACCTAACCAAATCCACCTATTGCTAATAATGCACGACCTCGGGTTTATTGATATTGAGTTTTTATATTTTAGGTGTTCAGATGTCATTATCGGTCATTTGGTTCTTAATAAACCATTTAGTGCGTACAATGCTAGACTTCGGGTTTTTTGATACAAAGTTTTATTTTCTATGATTTATTCTAATCGTTTTAAAGTTCTAATATATTTTAACAAAAATCTCGATAATTTCTACACAATACGTGGTTGAGTTTGTTTATAAATTTTTATTTTTTGAAAATATTATATATTTTTTATTTAAATTGAGGTTTGAGTCATTTTCTAAAAGACTCATACTTATATGATTGTACTAAAATTTCCAATATGATTCATTTTTTCTTATTTAAATTTGAATTAACAGTGTGATACTTATTTGGAATACTTCACACCCGTTGGATGATAAGGTTGCGGAATGAATTTTATTTCTTATTTACAATTTTATCTAACGGAGCTGGTTTAAGAGTTTAAGGAGCTGTTAATATGGACATGTATCGGCAATGAGGACGTATACAGTGTGCAGCTGGGTTGATTTTAGAGCTTCACAATAATTGTAAGTCGGCGATTTGTATTTATGGAGCCGATTGCAGCATCATTACAGGTGATAGTGGCCCACAAGGATCCTGCTATAGTAAAAGGCAATCTATTGGAAAACAGCCTCGCAACGTCGTCATATCATCGAAGGGCAGATATAATTGTTACATAGCTGGCACAAAGGATATAACTATTATTTGGGAAACTTTAATAGAGATCACGAGATATATTAATATTAAAGTTGGCTGGGAATCTGGGATCCAAGAAGTTAACACATTCCATGCAACATTGTGTCCATGATGCTAACCGATGATTGTTTCCCCAATCGCAACTGCGCTCTGTTCTCTGAAAAACTGCGGAGCTTGAAGCAAAAGAAAGTTCAACTGATCAACATTTAAAGATCTGTGTTCAAGATACCAGAGGAAAAAAGCCATTGGTACTGATCAGCGTAATTAACGTGTTCTTAAAAGTTTCCTCCTTACATACTCTTTTACTACATTTCCTCCAATAAAAAAGGAGCCGGTACTCACAGGAGCCGGACTCTATATTGTTACCACAGAGAATAATAATTTCATCTGAAACAGCGAGGTTCCAAGTAACATCGAGTAACATCGTAGATCATGTAAATGCAATAGGATCCACACACATAAAAACCCACATCTAATTCAAAATGAGGGACGCCCGCTAATAAACCTACCTAATGACTGAGGCACTTAGTTAATAAATTCTTGAGATTACCAAAAGTCTCTCTATGAGTTCGAAAACCACAGAAAAGGAACTATTGAAGTCGTATACTGGTAGCAGTTTATCATTAACCATAATGATCTCTGGAATATGTAAGTGGACTGTAGAGGTTCAAAATTAGTCTATGCCCTGCAATCAAACCATGGTTGCTCCACGTCCCAAAGCACCTGAGACCGAACGGTGGATCATGCCGTACCCGGCAATGAGAGGCAGTAGCGGATATAGAAATAAAATGGTCTATAAAGTAAAATTTTTTTTTTTTTTTCGCTATGTTTCGCCACCAAACAACAGAAGCGCTTATAACATAGATAAAACAAACGATTTGCAAATAAGTCGAAAACCTGCAATAACTTTTCGAAGTTTACATTAAAGGTCAAATCTTCAGTAAAGTTTATTGTCTACGCTAACGCCAAGATATTTGATATCTAGATCTGGTGACCTGTTCTTTAAATGAAAAGGGACAACCATTTTAGATATTTCACAATCTAATAAAGATTAGTCAGCTGACTATAGATGGATTATCGTGCAAACTTTCGCAAGCTTGAAACTGTCATGACCAAGCCACCAGTCTGGCCCTGAACAATAAAACCTAACTATTGTAGTTTAACAAGTAATTCATCAATCACCAAGAGCCACAAGAGTGACGATACTGAAGGATCTAGCTCGACCTCAGCGGTGCGTAACAATTTCCTGTAGTGAGTTTCACACGAGTTGAAAGTGTTCCAGAATCAAAAGAAATCTGCATTTTAATTCAGCATAAAAATCCGAATCCGAGTGACTGTATAGCCGGGAGGTTATGTTCCAATCAAGTGGATTGTCAAAAGCGTTAGATTATACGCTATGTTGATAACGTCGCAGCTGGGAAAGTGAAAGGAGGCCAGCCTGCTATTTGGAAGTCGCAACACATCAAGTTTTCAAAAATTATTCTTAACCGAAGACCGCAGCAGACTTATTACTGTTAATTAAGTAAGCTAATTAGCGAAGGAGCTAACTCAAGAAACCCTTCGAGGGGATCTTAGACTTGTTTTATAATCTGTTTGACCTGTTAAAAATATATCCCAATCAATGTGGAGGCTATTGGTTTATTCTTAAGTATTGTGGCAGTTTTTCTTACTTTTTCTTTACTTTTTTTAAGATCAGATCACTAGAAAGGCTTGTTACGACTTGGCGGCTTGTCTTTTGCTTGGTAATAAGAGATTACAAGTCTTTGATACCTTAAGTGGTTGCAAACGTATCTGGCCCACAAAAATAAAGAGTTTCGAGATTGAACGAGACAACATCCCAGTTTGTTAGCATCTTATTAGACTCATTAGCCGATCCAGAACATTCATACACTCGAGCATTAGTCACTTAAATTGAATACCAAATCAATGATGGACATAGCACAAATTAATATCAATCTCTTTACTCGTTACAGATTTGACAGATTGTCTCACAGCCTTTATTGAGGTTCTCAAGGTCAGAAGTATAAAGTGTGATGAGTATTAAAATCACAGCCTACAACCAGGGGTAACTGTTTATTCTTGCTCCACGCAAAATAGTTACACAACTCCTCCGATGGTGTAAGGCGAAACAGTTTTATAAGGAACATAAACTGATGTCACCACCAGTATTTTGTATGAAATTAGAAGGACGTGACACTAACTAACATTATGAGAAATAAGAATGCCAGCTGTAATCTAGGCTTCACAGGCAAAACATTTTTCTATTGGCTTCGCTAAAATAGTTCGATTTTTAATGAAGAGTGGAGAAAGCTCTTCAGCTGATGGATTGCTCTAATAGGAGCCGTTTCTCGTCATTCCGATTTATCAGATTTTGGAAGTAGGTTTACCATACTGAGAGAACATCATCCACGTTTGGTCACAGCTCGCCATTCCCGTCTTTGATGGCTGTACGTAGATTTGGTCGTAGCTTTCTTAACACTGAAATGTTCTTTTTGTGTTCCTAGTTCTATGAGCCAACAATTTATCACGAAGCCTTTATTTATGTGGGACGACTGGGCGCCACCGATCCTCGAAACAATCATTACGGGATCTCGGTGGACTTCTTCCGATCGTATTTTGGGCCGCAGTAGTTATATCTGGCTGAATAGTTAGTCACTGCTCCACGAAAGAGGTGGTTCTTTGATATTATTGTTCTGGTTAGATATTCAGTGACAGCTGATTGGTAAATCTGCAGTTATGCGTGATCTTTTAAAGCATCAACATTCCAATATGAAATCTATCTCTATTTTGACAATTTATCTAAATTTGTGTTTAGTTGTATACCTAACAGATTGTCTAGCTATACTCCAGGGGTGGTATTTTGTAACATCACGTTTTTCGATACTTATCGAAAATTGTGTCCCTTTTTATAGAACAAATTTGCTTACTATGCCGCATTTCAATTATCCTTTTCTATTGCGATCGCACTCTACTAGAACAATTTTGTTGCTTGTCTCAATTTTATTTTTCGATAAAGTATCACATGTAAAACAAATAGATGATAGAAACAGAGAAGAGAGGCATAATGTTCTATTCGAGCTTGCTGAGATCGCAATAGAAACAACGTAATTGATAAATGAAAAACCTTTCAATTTTATTCGTGATAAAAGAGACGTAAATTTCGATAGTATCGTAAAAAGTGATGTTAAAAAATGCCACCGCAGGTTGAGATAGCATCGATCTAAATTGTACGACAAGCATTATCAAGCATATATCCCCACCTACAGAAATAAGAACGGGTTAGTTTCGAAGATGCAGCAGGCTATATTCTTTCGATGCGGTATAGAATCAGAAAAATTGGCATAACACAAATCTGTAATTATAAATCCAAACCCTATTTTTTAATCCAAACCTTAAATTTTTGCAGAATTCACAAAACATTAAATTACAGTTGGTACTTAAAAAACCGGTTACTAATAAGCGAGACAATCGTACAAATAGTTTTATTAATTAAGTGCGACTACCCCACCAAGTAGTGTTGTCCAATATATAATATCAAAAATACATTTGAAATTTGACCTTTAAAATTTACAAAGTATATAATCTCTATTATATGATGGCATTTGTGCCGGCTATTAGCAACTAAGTTCAGGAAATTAATAAAAAAAAATTTAATTATGATATTTGTGACACTTATAGCTCTAGATTGGATTAAATTTATAAATACACGGGAGGGAGGACGTTAATATTATGTAAATCTAAAATTGTTGTTGCCAATATATATTTTCAATATTATTTAGCAATAATAATTACAAACAATTATAGATTTTACGCGTGTCCTCATGTTCATTTAAATTAAAAAAAATCGCAGAAATTTGCGCAACATGTTTTTATGCCGAAATACCGTGACTCGATACAACGATGACGTACGCCTTGCATTATTAGTACACGATAAATTCAGAGGTCAATTACAATTCATTGGTAATCACATCTAATAAAATTTTTTTTAACGATTTCTTTGAATTAGTTTGGCCGCATTATAGCCGGTGATAATAAACCGTTCAAGGTGCCGATGCAAAACCAAGTCTACCTCAACACTATTAAAATTATTATTGTAAAATATGCTAAACCGGGCAACAGATGAACAAGTTTATGTCAAATCAATTTTTTATTGTCAATATTCTTGATTATACAAATATACGATAAAATTTAATTTTTATATTTTGATTTAAAATAATGATGATGTGTTTTGATGATGATGAAGAAGCCATTTGATAAAAGGAAATTGAGTATCGATTTTCATATACAAACAAATATCGTGTTATTGTTTTTGGTATCTGAGATCAAAAACTTGAAAGAATTCAATATTTGTCGCACGAGTTTATACATTCAATTCTTTAAGATTACGAATTAATAATTTAACACCATATATTCAATGGTTTTTTGTTGGAACTCTTTATGGAATATTTTTTATATAAAATATTCATATGCACTCTTGATATTGTGATGGTCATGAATATTCTAAGTAAAGGAAATGGTAAAATGAATTTTTAGTGCTATCCAGTTTTCTTCACTTCCTGTACGCGCTCTCTTATATGGGGTTTCTTTTTATGGGTTCACGTACTATAATATTACATATGCTGCGTTTTTTTGAAATCTGGTGTTCGAGACCGCGATAAAATACAGGGAAATTTTGAAAGGAACATTTTAGCACAACAACTTTTACTAACTTCAAGTCAATCATTTTGACGTTTAAACAGATTACAAATTTAACAAAAATATTTTATAAATTTTTAGTTGTACTCAATAATAAATCTAATTAATAAGTTTTTAAGTTTAAAATTTGAGTGCTTTGTTGTGAAAATGTAAAGCAACGATTAATGGTAAACTAAATACCTTTCTTGATTCCGTATTTGCCGATATAAAATCCAATTTAAGCGATATGAATAGTTCGAATCGAGCTTTTCTAAATACGCTGGTATCGAATAACTCGGAAATTTTATTTGATTACGATAATCCGTACTGGGATAATACACAAAATAAATTTATACTCAATGAGGACGGTTGTAAATGTGTAATTTTATGTGATATACAAAAGGCTGGACGGAATTCTTATAACCATTAGGGAATACAATATTAGTGATACGCCGTGCGACATGAATAAGTACGTATTTGGCTGGAAACATCTAGTAAGGGAGCGATTCTTAACGATCTTTTTAATTTCAGAATGTTGCAATCAACTGTAGGTGATAGTAACATAAATTTAGATGACAGCGATAGTGATAATGGATTTATGGATGATGATTTTCATAACCAAGCTGAAATGGATGAGCCATAAGAGTTGCAACTACCGATATGACATTCGCATACGATGCAAATGCCGAAATTGAACAAGTGCAAGAGTTGCGAATAAGTGGCGGGTGCTAAACGCTCCCAAACCGTAATTGATTCATTGCAACCGTCTGTCTGATGCGTCGACGAAAATTGGAATATTCGTATCGACCCCGTCTGGACCATCTTATTTGAAAATTAGACCATTGGCAACGGTTCAGACGGAGAGACAACAGATGAGGCGAACCAGTGAAGCGATAAAAGCAAATTAGAATGCTGCAGCTAAGCGAAAACAAAAAAAAAATATACGTGATATGCGATCAATATTTAATAATAATACAACACAGGATTCCGATTCATTGGCATTCAGTGCGGATACTAATTCGCTCAATTTAAACAATGCGTATACTGAAGAATATCGTCGAATGGATTATATGTAATAAGTGGTAATACATCTAAATCAGTTCGAATCAACTTGTATGCTTCATTTTATATGCATATTATAAAGGGAAGTGACAAATGATGATGTTCCAGCACAAAAGTGACTTAATAATTAATTACAAAAGAATTAAATACTCTAATATTTTTTTATTTCTAGTTATATCCCGTTTGAACGGAAGTATGTGGCAAATCAGTAATTCGTATGATGGAAAAATCTGACTTAACGGCAAAAACCTGCCAATATCTGGATCGAAATTTAACTTTTCCGTTGTTGGAATTTTTGTACGACAAGAAAGTATGTATGATGACAACATAACCTACAAATTATGCATTGAAATATTTTTTTCGATATTATGACAAAAAAGAATTACACGGAAAAATTTTGGAAACCGTGAATCCATCAATGCATTACCTTAAGTATGTTGGTTGATAAAATAAACATAAAATCAAAGAAAGTAGATTGCTGGATTATGAATTTAATTCGTAATGTTCGACTCGATGCTAAAATTATCTCGAAATTGGGACCAGTGGCACTATTCTGGTAATTCCCTGGGAATAGGGAATTGGGGAAAAATTTTATATGTAATTTCAGTTCGAATATTATTTTTCCGGCCTACTAAGAAGAAAAGTTTCATGCAAATATTTATAAATTGGGAATAATTTTTCCATATCTAAATTCGCAGGGAAAATTATTCCCAATTTTATTTTGTTTTCAAAAAAATTACCACTAGATTTTTACCTCAGTATGCCAGAAAAAAAATTTAAAATAGAAATTACATATAAAATCTTTCCCCAATTCCCTATTCCCAGGGAATTACCAGAATAGTGCCACAGTTGTAATGGGAACGCGACCTTTGTCATCGTATCAACAGCTAGTTGAAATATCGATTCCTTCTCGGTTCGTTCGGATGCTCCAACTGGTACTGTAGAAAGAACATAAAGTTAAAGCATAAATGGTGAAAATTGGAAGTACTACTAAACAATCTGTGGAACGCATATACATTTTTCTTTTTATAGTCACCCCATAAAGTTGAGAATCAAGAAAAGTGGAATTTATGAAAAATAAATTTTAATAAAAAGCCGGAAATTTCCATTAATCAACAGTAGTGTTTTATTTTTTAAATTTTCAAATAAACTACATGTGTTGTTTTGAACACAATAATTGATGATATTTCCGCCAATTTTACTCGATGTGCAGTATATTGGGCTTTTCATTTCTTCGTAAGTTATAAATTGAAGTGCCCCATGAGAAACGCCAAACAATTCAGGAATGAAATCACGAAATATATTGTCCATTAAATTTGTCAATTTCTTATTTATATTTCATCCGACTCGGCATATCCCCAAAAACAACAGAAAATTTGAAAATAAAATGACAGTTCTGTCTCTAAAATGAAGTAAGAAACAATCAAAAAATTGTGTACTAAAAAATTTCCCTAGTTTCGTCAGTTCAGGAATTATTAAATTTTGTGATGAACTCGGTTGTACTCTACATAATATCAAGTGTAGATCAGAGTTGTTGAGTACAAGCAAATATAAACTTTATTCAACAATATAATACATGATATGGACTTAATATAAGTTCTTTAGGATTCGATACAGTGAATATGACGCACAAATATTTTAAAATTATAGAAATTGTTTAAAAAATCAAAATATAATTTATCGCGGTCTAGTGCAGCATTTTCAAAAAAACGCAGCTATAATTAGGGTTCCAAAATGAATATAATCGTCTTGTATATCTGATATTCTAAGTTTTATAACTTGAAATCATTTATCGTTTTTTGTATCTATTTCTAATTAATTCTAAACTGCCGATTATTTGATCGAATTACTGATAATTTTTGGTTGAAGTCTGTAAAGTGAATTAGCTCAAATAAACCAATTAAGATTTCACAATTAACACATCAACTTACATAGAAATTTATATTTCAATCTAAAATGAAATGAACAACTGTCTCGAAATAAGACCAAAATGTATACCACAGCGAAGGTAGCGATAAAACAAATCAAAACTCTGGAGTGAGATAAAATTATTAATGAGAAACGAACAATTCTCTTCATGATGCGTATTACAAGCCGCACGAAAGAAAAGGCAGATTTTGAAACCGCAATCAAGTAACATCAAGATTATTAAGTAATTTTCCTGATTCCATCGTTGATAACAAGCATAAGCAATTCAAAGCGAAAATTTTTCACAGATTTAATAAATCTAACGGAAAGAAAACGCCGTATTTCAAGCTTTTGCGGAAGTGGCAAGATTCGATCATATCCATAACTCTATATTTTTTGTCATTGAACGAAAAAAGATAAATATGAACTGACACAGAAGTTCCCGAAATGTTGTTATTATAGGACATGTTACTTGTTGTGCTATATCTGGCTTTAATAGGTTTCCTAGACCTCACCTATGTAAAATTAGTCACAGCTCATGCATTCGATTTTGTGGAGTCTTCTGGTTGTCGCATGTTAAATACTCTTTTTGTTTAACTTGGACCGAGCTATTTGATCGGTAATTTTTGTGGTGTGTATTGTCCATTTTATTTGAAAAATGTGTAAATAACCAAAAGCCTCTCCTTTCAGAAAATTAGCAACACGAATTTTTCGTTATATTACTGTAAAGTTTTGCCTTGACTACAAAATAATTTATTTACTCGACATGCCTAAAATTTTAGAATTACAGCAAATCCATCGTACGAATACACGCATCTTTTCAAATTTAGAGAAACTACTGTTGTTTTCCATTTATTCTTTGGAAAATTAATAAATAAATTTGCTATAAATGGTAAAATAGAGATATTGAATTCCTTATCGAAGTTTCAAAATTTTGTTGTATATGTGGCCTATAAACTGGAAATACTTGTTTTTTTGGTCAGTTAAACCACATTTTTATTCTAAAATCACTTTTCTCCCTTTAAAAAGAGCTTTATCGATCGGGATGTTGATAAAGGCGTGATGTACAGCAACCCCAAGACAGCCAGGCACCAGGGAACTGAACTTTATTTTTATTGACCATTACTGAAGATGACATCGGGGTTGCAGGCTAAAAATATATTGATGTTTGCAAATACCGAACCAGCACCTCTATCGGCCGATAGAACATTGTTGGTCGACTACACGATTTGACAGACTGAGTTTTAAGTAAGTTTGTAAGTAAGAAACTTTTTTTTACTTTAGGATTGTTTTTTGTTTAAAATACAACCTTATACTAATGGATAATCCACATCCACAATCGTCATTAAATCTAATTCAACGCCACGTATCCGAGTATATATGTTCATATCGCCTTATGACATATACCAATATTTCAATAATTCCCAATTCGTCAAGGCACTGAGTTACTGAATGCTGGTTGGGTTGCATTGATCCATCTCTCGTCTAAAACCGGATGATGGGTCTCATAGTGCAAACGTCATACATTACAATACAACCAAGCCACACGAAGTAAAACTATAGACTTTTTAAATCAAAGCTACAAAAAATGGAAATCTGTATGCTCTTGCAAAGCGGGTAATGGGGAAAAATCTAAGCATATAGCTGCTTTTGCCTTCTACACATTAACAGCTTTTAATAAAAAAATTTGTTTTGAATTTTTTAAATCAATTTACGTTACTTACAGATATCCAATTTTTGGTAAAATAAATTGTACCGAAATTACTCAAAAATGGGGTAAAATTGGTCGATTCATTGCAAAACAATATAGTTCTGTTTGTACCACGGAAATTTGTCATGTGCGCAGAAAAAATGTATTCGCGATTATGAAGTGACGGAAGATGAGCAATATGGTAAAATTTATTAATGGTATTTTTCTCGATTCAGTACATTTTCGATTCAAACTCTCGTTCGGCGAAACCACTGAAAACCGTGTTCGAGTGTCAGAAAATACATAGGGACCAAATGAATACGACGAAAATACGTGATAAGGTACTCGCGGGCACCTTTTGCCCTTTTAAACGTCTAGATTTGTATGTAGCAGACATAATAAAAAAATTTAATCTTATGAGAACTTTTAGTGCAGTTGATAGATTATGATCACACTTAAAAATGAGTAATTTTACAACTTGGACGCACGTGAGAGCAAAAAGTAGTTTAGTTGTACTAAAGAGCATGAAAATTTATAAAGAGTAACGAAGCAGAGGAAAAATTTTCATCAAAATATTCGTGGGTTATGTAATATAAGCGGGTTATACAATACAGTCACACGAATTGTATAACCCACGAATATTTTGATGAAAATTTTTCCTCCGTTTCGCTACTCTTTATAAATTTACATAATTTATAAATATACATACGCATTGTACGAATTAGAGTAACCAAGGAATCCAGGTACATTTATATATTTTACACTATATTTGATAGTAGTATGCAAATATTTTATAGTTTTGTGTTATATGTATTTCATTGTTTGTATTTCTGTTTATTTATTTCATTTGTTTTAAGTTTATATTTTTATTTATTTCAAAAAAACTAACCAACATTTTTTTATTACTATCGATAATTTTTTTCACTGATGGAACACGTTGGATTATTTACGTTTTTTTACAGAATGTTCTTCGAAAACTGGCATGTTGCAGCTAATGCAAAATTGTTTTCAATTTATGTAATTCTAGCAAAATTTGTTGTTAATTTCATAATTGCAAAAACTTTAAAAAAAAATAATAATAATTTCCTGAAAAATTGTATGTAAGGTATAATTTTGCAGGTACCCTTAGTCACTCAAATTAAGAATTTTTTCCTTCACTCACATGAGGGTTAAACGCATTTGTACCTTTAATGCAATCATTGATTAACGAAAAAAACAAAGAATATTTTAAAAATGTTAGGAAAACCTTGGAAGAATCTATTAGTATATACAGTCGTGTGCAATATAATAGGTAATTTCATGAAATTTTTAAATAATACATTTTTTTTACAAAATCATCAATTGCAAAAATTGAAACATGGTTCTTTTAATTGTCAGTCTCTTCTAGAAAACAAAATATTTGTTACAATATCACTTCATTGTGATCACAGATCGAACTATCGTATTCAATTTTAATTTATTTATGACATCTGTGCAAATTAATAGGAACATTTAAGAAATATTGTTAAAAAATAGTTATTCGTTGGAATTAATTGATTTTTACATAAAGGTTTAATATTTGGTGATGTACTTATTATTTTTAAGCACCACCTTACATCGCCTCCCCATAGAATCTACCAGTGATTCACACCTTTCAACTGGGATACTCCATTAACCATTTTGAACGTTTTCTCAAAGCTCATTTATATTTCTTGTTCTCGGCAATTTACTAAAACCATGTTTTAACTCATCCCACAGATTTTCTATTGGGTTTTTTTTACATCGGGAGATTGAGCTGGCCATTCCATTACATTAATTTTATTTGCAGCAAACCAGCATTTCACCACCTTCACTGTGTGCTTCGGATCATTGTCCTGCTGAAACCCCCAGCAAAAGGGCATGTTTTCATCGACATTCGGAAGCATGATGTCCCTTAAATGTCCTCCATATAAATTTGTTTACCAAGATTTCCGTAGACTCAGCATATAGACCGTACAACACCATACAAGACCATTTGGATTGGCCCATAACAAAATGGCGGAACGTGTTATGGTCCGGAAACAGAAAAATTAAATTTTTCGGATCGGATTGCACCAAACAATGTGTCTGACGACCTAAAACAAAAAATGTTCGACCCGCGCTGTACAGTAAAAACTGTCAAACATGGCGGAGGAAACATTATGCTATGGGAGGGTTTTTCGTATAGTGGTGTAGGGCCTATATGATGGGTCCACGAAAATCTTGATAAACAAATTTATATGGCGGACATTTAAGAGATACCATGCTTCCGTACGCTGTTGCAAACACGCCCCTTTGCCGGGTGTTTTAGCAGGACAATGATCCGAAGCACACGGCGAATATGGTAAAAGACTGGTTTACTGCAAATAAAATACATATAATGAAATAGCCAGCTCAGTCTCCCTATCCCAATAGAAAACCTGTGGGGTGAGTTAAAACGTGGTTTAAGTAAATTGCCGAGGCCAAAAAATATAAATGAGGTTTGAGAAAACGTTCAAAATGATTGATGGAGCATCCCAGTTGAAAGATGTCCATCACTGATAGATTCTATGGAGCGGCGATGTAATGTGGTGAATAAAAATAATGGGTACATCACCAAATATTAAATCTTTATGTAAAAATCAATTAATTCCAACGAATAACTATTTTTTAACAAGATTTCTTAAATGTCCCTATTAATTTGCACAGTGTCATGAATAAATTAAAATTGAATACGATAGTTCGATCTGTGATCACAATGAAGTGATATTGTAATAAATGTTTTGTTTTCTAGAAGAGACTGACAATTAAAAAACCATGTTTCAATTTTTGCTATTAATGATTTTGTAAAAAAAATGTATTATTTAAAAATTTCATAGAATTACCTATTATATTGCACACGACTGTATAAGGCTACCATTTACCAAACAAACGTTCAATGGTCCCTTGAACGTAAAAAGAGAATAACAGGCAGCATATTTTACAATTTATTTACATATGTAAATAATAAGCAACCTGAGTGACAAAAAAATTGGCTTCTTATCAAAGCAATTTCAAAGGAAACGATGCTACACTATATGGATTACTTGCCGAAAAATTAGCTTTGGAAGTTTATAGCCAAAATTGTTTGTTTTTAGTAAGTGGGATAGTTATTTTACCAGACCTTCCATTTTTGGCGGTAAGCCCTGATGGGATTTCTTTTGAGGGTGAAAATTGGAAGCTGGTGGAAATTAAATGTCCTGTTAAAGGAAAGGTTGTATGTGCTAGTTACCTGCGATCTCAACAATAAACGATTTGCTCTGGAATTGTCTGGACAACGGTGGTCAATGGTGGATTTTGGTAGACGCGCGGTTGGAAATACACCATCAACTAAATGTAGCATAAACAATATGCCAGGTAAACGAAATGAAGTAAGCAAGCATTTTTTGGAAAGTTCTTCCTTATTTTTAAAACAACTTTCCATTTTGCCAATTCCAATCGAAACGCTAACACTTTCTTTAGAATTTGTTGTATAGATATTGATGGTGATTTATAAGAGTTGCACTGGGGCACTCCACAATGTTTTAAATTTCTTTTGATTTTTTTGATTGCTTCCATTTCATCACTTATCGATAAGTAAATGAATGTAAATTTTCACTTCAATTGGACACAATTTTATAAGTTTGCTTCAACACCGTAACAGAATTTTTAAATTAAATTATTTTTAATAAAGAACACAAAAAAAGGCAGAAAATACACAGAAAATGATCGAATGTCACAACTTACAATACCTACCAGTAGGAGGACGACTACAAGCATTAATTAATTCTAAATAAAATAATAAATACGATTAGTAAATTCTAATAAATTTATTATTATTTATTAAAACTAGTTTCAAACCTTGTTCTTTGGGTATGTATTTAAATCTTTGAATTCTTTGAAATCTTTGAATGTTTTTGTAAATGCTAAACTGATCAACATCATTACAAAAATTGAAATAGCTTTCATTGAGGCTGCCACTTCCGGTACACAGGTTTCCAAGAAATATCGCACTGATTTCTCAATTAATGTAAAAAGTTCAAGTAAGAAGTTTTATTCTGCATAGTCGAAACCTGGTCTGTGGAGATGTCATTTTTTTTAAATAAGTTTTTTTTAGTAAAACTCCTTATTTCTGGAAAATTGTAAAAAATCGTCTGAACTAATTTTGTTCGAGATTATAATCTTTTAGTTTTTAATCATTTCTTCCGTAAATGTTTTATACTTTTAAAAATATTTATAAAAAATGAAAAAGCTCCTGTGGAAGCTGCCACTTCCTGTGAACCGATGTCGGCCAAAAAAGCTTAAGTATGAAGTTTCATTCCAATAAATCAACCCCCGTATGGGTTGGGCTGTACAGAGACCGAATTTTTGCTTTTTTATGTCAAAAATCAAAAACTCATTGGCGATATTGTTGCAAAATTAAGTTACAAACTTTTAGTTCTTAGTCGTTTTTCTTGTAAATGACGTACTTTTCAAAATAATTGCAAACAACGAAAAAGCTTCCGGTGAACCGACTTCAGCCCAAAATTATCGCGATCTCCCATGGAAAAAGCTTAAGTATGAAGTTTCATCACGATCAAGTCAATCCGTTTGGGCAGTAGAGAAGCTTAGTCTACACGGAACCACATACGCATACATATACAAAGAGATTTTTTTAAAAACCACTTTTTCGACTGCGGCGATATAGCGGATGGAGAGATTCAGCAAAAATCTCGAGGTCATAATTTTACATAATTACTATACTTTATTTTACTACGTAAAAGAAATTAAAAACAATTGTTTAAGGTTAAAAAAGCACTACCTATTTAGATAAGATACATTTGTTGCTTTCGTTTCATGGATAAACTAGTATGATTGGGACAATTCTCGGGTCAGCTGGTAGGCAGGAAGCATGGAACATTTACAAGCAAATTGTTGTGGATAAAACTGGAAAATATCGGCTTTCTGTCGAGGTTTCATGATCTGGAGACGACAACATACATTTGAAGCTGACAAAAAATAAATGGAGCTAAAACCTACCTAGAAAAAAATTGCAACATATCACATAGCGGGAACATCATCCCACGTCTCCGAAAATTTAAAAACCGAAATTTTGTGTGAAGCCGAAGAAGGTCGCTATTGAAGATTTAGTGACAGTTTTAGAAGTGGCGGTTGAAAAAAAGAAAAAAAGGAACCTATAGCTATATAGACTATTAAAATATCAAGATATGAGTAACAATGGCCCTTGCGGAAAATTAAGAACAAAGCTTCTCAACGACTTATTCAGAATTACTTGAAGAACTGGATCAGATGTTAAGCCGGGTTTATGGTTGGTGTTCGTTCTGACAATTTTTTCGACCAATCATATTGCTCAAAAATTACGATTTTTTTTCTCCAGGATTTTTCCACAAGAGATGATTGGTCGAAAAAATGACCGAACGAACACCAACCATAAAGGCGCCTTTACTGTCAATTTTGTAAGTGTATTAAAATGGAGGTTCACTCTTCGGAGTAGTAAAAATGCTTTTGAACTTACTGATTTGTATGTTTCTCTTTGTTTAAGACAAGCAAGACATTTATAGTTAATAGCTGTTGCAAAGGCCCGTTTTTTATTTTATGGAGAAAAGCCGATACCTATGGCTTGAAATATATAAGATAATGCACAATGTAACACATAACACATTAAAAACGCCCAGTCGTAACTATTTGTCACCACCAGGAATCGAACCCGGGACCCTCGATTTACATAGCAAGCGCTCTACTTACTGTTCTGTCGACGCCGACAAAAGCAATACAAATTTCTAAATTTAAGCTGTATAATTGGTCACTTTTGGTCACAAAAGCAATACAAATTTCTAAATTTAAGCTGTATAATTAGTGCGGTTTCCGCAAAGGTTCCGTACCAATAGAATAGAAATTTTAAATGAAGTAAAATGTTTTTAGTAAGTAAAAATTCGAGAACTGACATTCAAATCCTTCAAGAACACGATTAGTTCGTTCCATGTTCTTTAAAACAGTAGTGATCGAAACTACAAAAAATAAAATAAAAAAAACGTTACGATTTATTTTTTGTCTTTGTTTTCGCGTTTACCAATAAATATTGTGGATGTAACCAATTACTCAGAAATTCAGTTACTGATGAAATCGGTTACTGACAAAAATTATAAGGTAACAGCGCTAAACAATGACGTTTGTAAAATTAATACTCTGGACTCAGATACTTATAAAACCTTATCTATGAGGTGGTCTACCTATGAGAGGCCAGACATATAAACGTCATGGCAAGAGGTTTGCATCACACTTGCTCAAGCAAAGAAATAATGGAAGACTTACAAAGTAAAGGTCTTAAAATACTAGATGCTGTGAATATTGTTAAAAAAGAGAAAACAGAAACCTAGGAAGAGAACCAAACTATCAGTAAATGACTCCATCTTTATATGATGGTATTTACCAACAAAGAGAATGTTCAAAACATTTATGGAATAAAAGGAATCCTTCATATGAAGGTGAAAATTGAACCATTAAGGAGAACCACAACACGCATACCCCAAAGCAAAAAATGTCAGGCATTTAATCGCACCCAAAGATATTGTGGCCGGGATCCAAGATGTGTAAAATGCCCAGATAATAATAATACCCAGGCATGTACAATAGGGAGACATGTGCCAGTCAAGTGTACAAATTGTAAGGGGCAACATCCGGCTAATTATCGAGGCTGTGAGATAGTTGTTTAAACTACAAAAACTAAGAGATAAAACAAGAAATCAACCGCAAAATCACGAAAATCGAGGGTTCAAATATCAAATCAGATGGATCAAAACCCACAACCAAGCAACGCAGGGCAAAGAAGATCATTTGCCCAGGTAGTGAAAGGTTTGGGTTCAACCAAACATATGGGCTCCGAAAAAACCAAAGTATGGATAACATTATGAACAGCATTGCAGATATTACAAAGCGACTAGATGACCAAAATGAAAAGTGCTCAGAGGATTATTCTTCGAGTAACTAAGGCTTACATACCACTTTTGAAAGAAGCTATTGCGGTCATAGTTGGCGAACTTCAGTGGCACTATTCTGGTAATTCCCCGGAAATAGGTAACTGGGGAAAGAATTGATATGTAATTTCTGTTAAAATACTTTCTCCGAGAAAAGTTTGATGTAAATAAAAATTAAGGCGGTGATTCATGTAGAAATTTTGTCTGATAGACATAAATAATAATCGCTCTGATTGGTTAATATTTCTTTCCTAGGAACGAATACAAACGATACAAACGAAATTCGCACTTAAGCGACACATGTATAAAATTTTGTCGTATGGATATTTTTTGACATTTTATGAAGCAAATAACCTAAAACATGATTTTATTTTTGTTCTTTTTGAATTTTTTTTATATGTATTTTAGAATACGACGTATTCTTTTGTTCCTACTGCCTTCAAATCTTATACAAAATTGAGCAATGTTCAATTTTTATTTTTTGTCGTACGATAAAAAAATAAGGCCGACTTTCAACCAATCAGAGCGATTATTATTTATATCTGTCAGACCAAATTTATCCATGAATCACCGCCTTTATTCCCAATTTAATTTTGTTTTCAAAAAGTTTAACACTAGCTTTTTACCTCAGTATGCCGGAAAAAATATTTGAACAGAAATTACATATAAATTCTTTCCCCAGTTCCCTATTTCCGGGGAATTACCAGAATACTGCCACATGTAAACATTTTAACCAAAAAGAGAGCACATTTGTACAGTATAAGAAAAAATATTAGGAGAATTCGTGCACGTAGCTGTTAGTATAGAAAACCAGTAAACATATAATGAACTCTGAGTTTAAGGCTTTGGCGATTGATCCTTTGCAATGAATGTGTAATATTTAGTGTGAACATAGTAAGTTTAAGGCGATATCTCTAGCGATGAAGTATTATCAAAGTTTCAGTAATACTGTGTGGAACTGATAACAATCTTAAGTGAATAAAAAAGAGACATAGTGGACCAGACCTTTCGGTCGGTCCAGAAGATCCGGTCTATTATGTTTCTAAGTGCCTAGCATTAATCAATTGGTATTAGTTTTAAAATAATTCCCAGGTAAAGTAAACAACAACGACGAATAAATTAATCCCAAACTTCCAGAAATTCATAAAAATGTCGAACAAGCTGAAGACTAAACATAAAGTCACCTTCAAATGTATTTTGGAGAATTAGAAATAAATATTGGATTTAATTGGAAAGCTACAATATCGATAATAAATAAATAAATATTTTTTGAAACAATAATTCCAGGAACTTATTGATGCTCCCACATACTCTACAAACACAACGTAACGCACTCATTCATTCTATCACGACATTACAAATCAAACGCATATATAAGACAAGACAAGAACACTTGAGTTCATACAACAAAAAGTGGGTTGGTGGTGTCGTTGTCTTACACAACATGCAAATGACTAATATTATTTTATCCTTTTGAAATGAAAAGTGATATATATTGTCTTGAAACAACATGTCTTTAAAAAAAACACATATTCCAGGTGTGCACCATGTAGACTATTTACATAATGATTAAAGACAAAATATAATAGAACTTAGACAATTCTAAAGATTAGAATAGACTTAGGTAATTTTATATATAGCAACAAGTATTCCATGTCTATACTATATACCAGACTAGTAGACATTTTTTCTACGTTTACGTAATTTTTATTTTTAAGAACGAATTCTTAAAATAAAAACTAGAATAGTAAAAAGATTAAGACAAAAATAAATATAAAAAAACTAATAAATGAATCGATTATCGATCGCTCGGCATATTTCTGATGTTTTTAGTGGATTGTGCGACAATAAATTTTATATTGTGTTATTTGCGGGGTTACACGATACAATCTTAATGATATTTTCGATTTATTTTATTATTTACTTATGTAAAAAAAGTTCTGTTGCTTCTGAGAATTAATATCGAAACGGAAGCATTCTAACCCATTTGGCGATTAAAAATTGTTCTAAAATAAAATAGTGACAGTTTATTTTTAATATAAAAACCTATTTTGATACGGCCTTGTAGATTGTGCAACGGCAACAATTTTATTAAATTAGCGGCTAATTAGCATGTAATCAATAGAGGTAATGAAATTTGACAATTAGCAAATTGGTTATGTAAAATTTTTGATACTTGTCGAGGGGAATTTCTCGTCGAATGTATCTTGTTACTTGGAATTTCTTATTTGGTAAATAATTTCTGCTCCTACTTCTTCTTCTAGGTATTCAACCTTAAAATTGAACTGAAATTTTGCAAGGCTATTGTTGTAAATTCCAGTAGATGTTAATTAACAATTCTGCTAAATAATCTTGGTGCGGAAATATGTATTATATATCGTTCATGATATATGATTCATATAATATTTGGGTGTTTTGCATCATTAAATGCGGGCGTAACTTTAAGAGTTTTATAAAGAAAATCAAGAAAAAAAAAATCCTAGAAAAGAAACTCGGAGCAAAATCCCTAAGAGCCTCAAGGAAGGGAAAAGGTTATACGTACATGTTTACTTTGTATTGCACCTGGTTACCGACGTCTTGATGCTAGCCATCATGAAGAGAGAACGTGTGCATCACAATCGTATACAATGCATTGGCTCAATATCCTTGAATGTTTTGAATCAAAACCCGGCATATTCCCATCCTGACGGAATCATGGTTGGTGGCAGGAATTACCAAGCACATAGTTCTTGAAAGCCACCAAAGACGACATTTCGAGAAGAGCGAGGGAACGTTTAGGCCCAAGCGAACCGGTAACTCTGGAGGAAGTTAATAGATTATTAAAAAACAACCTAAACCTGCTTCTCAGGCTAGTCAAATCGGAAGAGGATTTGGTTCTTATCCAAGAACCCCAGAACTATAAACTCAATGAATATTGAGAACATCAGAAGCTATATATTTTTGAGAATATAGGGATTTAAATATAACCTACTTTCTCAATATACCGTTCGGAAGGAGAAGTGTAAGTTAGAAATAAAAAAATCTTGCTATACACCAGTACAATAGAGAGAAAGAAAAACAGAAAGATGCAAACGCACATCAGAGTGTCGATTTTGTTCAAAATGAGACACGAGACAACACGTTTTCGTGTACGTATAAGGAGGATAGTAGACAATTTTCTATTAGTGTATGTACTTTTCAATGGTTATATTTGTTTGTTTTCAGTATAAATAGGTTGTTTTTATGGTGCTTATGTCGCTTCGTTGTCTCACTTTTTTGACATCTCCCTTCCTTTTAAAAAGGCGAGTTAACACGTTCGTATAAATGACTGCTATAGCAGTCATACAACTTTTTCTTTCTTTTTATAACACATTCGCGTAAATAACTTTCATTTTTTAAGGACGAAATATTTTTCAATCCCCAACAATACACTCCTTTCCGCGACGAAAAATCATTGCAATTACAAAAGTTATCTGGTGGCACACACATTTAGAAAGTGTGCGTCAATGTATGAAGAAAAAAAATTTTAACTACACATATAACGATTTAATTTTATTTTTTTCAATGCGATGTCCAAAAAATGTTTTTTTTTTCTCGTAGAAACACAGAATTTGCAATTACATATTTTAAAACTAAAATTAAATAAATTTTATTTAAAGCATATTTACATTTACAAATTTCAAATTATAAATGAAAATGTTATCTAGAAATGTCATATCTAAAAAATTTAAACGGCGTGCCTTCGCCTTAACACAAACACAGATACCACTACTATACTTGCGATTAATTTTTCATCAAGTCTCGGATTTTGAACAAAATCGATACCCAGATTATTAAAGAAGCGTGGTTATCAAAGTATCCTGGTGAATATTTTTTTGAGAACTGCGAAAGGTTCTGGTTGTGACTCTCGCTCTCTAGTTCTCATATGATCATGGATTAAAAAAAGATAAAGGTGATAAATGCGAAAGCCAAGGACAACGGCACAGGTCATTTATTCTTAAAACCATGGAGAAAAATACGGGTCACTATACTAAATGCAATACACTCCAATGATAACCCCCGATCAACTTGCGTGCCAGAATGACTGGAAAAACAGAGATAGCTCTACACTAGCCGAAAGCAGAAATCGGAGATGCACATCAGAAGCAAGAAATGTTGTTGCGTGCTCCTCTTCACAACACAAATTTGAAATAATTCAAAAGCAAGCTAGACCAGGGAGTTTTGGCACGTCCTTCTTATGCATGGGCAATGGTATGTTGAACAGCAGGAGGATTCAGGTCTCTTTCGATGACAAAACTCTCATTGTCGCATTGATAGAGGCTGTCGTCAAGGGAGAACCAACCATTTTACCCTCATTACGGACCGGAAATTAACTATGCCGACGGTACAGAGTTAGCTTCCGAAAATCGTCAGCACCCTATTTAAAAACTACAACATTTCACAAGCGGCTTTAGTTTGGTGGCCAGCAAATAAAAAGTTGCACAACAAAACAGTTCCAAATAAAAAGCAAAAACTGTACTAGGGCCGTAAAACTAAAACTATTAAATTAAATAAAAGCGTAAAAAAGATCAGGGCAATGCAGTATCTCGATACAACTAAATGTAGCCAGAAAAAAATGTCCATAATCGTTAGGCTTTTGGACTGGGCAAAAAAGCACCATCGAAGCGGATTGAGAAACATCGCTAAGGATGTGACAAACTAAAAAACTTCTTTTATGACATCGTTCATCTATATAGAAAAAGTTTTAAGTTGGACCGCCAACCATTAAGATATGATATGTACATCGTGGGTTACTTAGAAAAAATAGGAAAATCCCAATCGAACCACCACCACCACGACGAAAGATCTAAACATATATTGTTAGCAAGTAACACCTTTGCTTCTACAATGTTCGAATTTCTCAAAGCCCATACTATACAATGGCGAACCACTAAATCCATTACTTTAACATACATATTATCTCATTTATTTAGGACCTAAGGCCCTTTCGGAAATAGCTTTTTATTTCATACTTATTTCTATATTTTTTGCCATATTAAAAATTATGCAAAACCATCCAAATTTATTTTGCATACTTATTTGCTGGAAAATGTCAAAACAATAAAAATAGTGTCCAATAATTTCGCTAAAGCAAAAACTGAGAACTTTGCTATACAGTATTCTCATTGTCCTTTGATAAAACGTTTCGGACACTATGCAATTCCAGAGAATTCTTCAACTCTACAAAATACACCAAGAACGGAAGCTGTGCAATTTTTCAAACACATCTAAGCTAAATGGAAATGGTAGAATAGAAATCTTCTGAAATCAACCAAATGTAAATATTTCCATTTGTCTAACATGACATCATGAGCTGCTCTATACGGAGGACTATAATATTTCCAACTGCAATCGGAGAAAGTAAGTGGCGCGAAAGTTCATCACATCGTTAAATTTAGCTCTTCGGAAAGAAGCGTTAATCTTGTAGTTTAGCAAAACGAGATTAGCCAAAACTGAACTTGGACCGCATTAATACTTTTTAAGTCCTTGCGAAGGTGTGATTTAAATACGACCTTAGTGATACTTATCGGAACGGTTCCACACCGAGATTCAAAGCGTGAAATTTTTCCAGGCACCTGCAAGCTAAACGATATAATAGGAGCAGGAGCCTTGTTATCAACTAAATATTCCGATTACGTCTCTGATTAAGGAGGTGACAGACGGTAAATATGGCGCTGGAATTGGTTATCTTAGCGATATGAGTAAGCTTTTCAATATACAGATAATCTGGATCACGTGGCTGTCAACTCATGAAGTGAGTTACGACTTTCCTACTGCAGTCGGGCAGGGCAAGTGTTCGAAGGTTTATCTCGCTTTTAAATTAACGCATCGGCAAAGGACGCTGACCTTGGCTAGGTTCAAAAAAATTTAGAAATGGCATTAGTGATACTCATCGGAGATTGTCTTTTTAGCGAACATGGGAGTAAATGTTATCAGATCTAGACGTAAAACTCACTTTTCACCAAACACAAAAGAATTTTACGAGTAAGGTGATTTCACTGGCAACTCGACAACAATCAATTTAATGAATAGCGTGTTGGGTGAAACCATTGAATATTGGTATTTCGGTTCTTTCATTTTTATATTGTATAAACTTAATCAATATTGACCATCAACGAGTAGTAATCGCATAGCTATCAAAAAACAGTATTTTTGAATGGACATTTCTACATTTCTCCTCTTTCAAAGCTGTGCTTAAAGGTGAGTGCCGCACTTGCTCACATTGGATCAAAAACAGCAACGGGTTGATGATTCAGAGCGCTGTTTGGAGCTCATTAACCATAATAAATAGATTTTTTTGCTTTGGTATGTGACAATGGATGAAACATGGATCAACCACTACACTCCGAGATCAAAACGTCAGTCAGCTGAGAAAGCAGTTCGAAGTTCGCGTTTTGGCCTCCGTATTTTTTGATGCGCAAGGTATTTTATTCGTCGACTATCTTGAGAGAGGAAAAACAGCGAATATTACATAGCGTTATTGGTGCATTTGAATGAAGAAATTGGGGAAAAAGACACCCGAACAGAAAAGAAAACAGCGCTCAGGAAATTCAACAAAAAGATGGCAAAATTAGAATTGAAGTTTGAATTGCATCTCGATCCACCGTTAACTCGAGTAACCGTATTCTCTGGATCTGGCTCCCAACAATTATTTTGAGACCAAAGATAAATTGATAAAGGAAACAGTGTTGATGAATAAAATAGAATTTCGCAAAACAAAATGTTTTTTTAGTAGTTAGCTTCGGGACTAATCTTCTAATCGAAGAAGTTTGAAAATATTTTCAAATCCGCTCAGTTTTAAGTCGCGGTTTATTTGATTTTGGGAAAATGTGAGCGAATTGGCCTTGTTAAATAAATTTCATGACAAAATTTAAAGAACGTTTGTCTTGTTTATCAGTTAACTAACTCTATCCGATCGAACCACTCTAATAGTTTTAATTGATGTTAGCAAATTTTGAAAAGGCGTTTGTTATGGATAATCATTTAATTTTATTTCCCAAGAATATATAACTAAACTAACCTTTCTTCAAATTGCAATCAACTTACAATTGCTTCTTTCAGAGCGCTTAAGCAAATGAAATTTTACGGTATGCTTTTAAAAACGAATTCATAAACGTCTCAGGACTACGCATTGGCTTTTCGGTTATTTTTATTTTGAACGATTTTTTTCTTGAACTATAATATATCATCTATTATTTACCGATCAAATGGCACAGTGGTTAAAGCTTTGGCGTTTGCATCGGGAGGTACCGGGTTCGAATCCCGATAGGGGCAGGATGCAAAAGGGATTTGTTACAATCTGATTACGATCGGCGATGGAAATGAACACAACTATGACTCATAACGAGAATATTCATAAGTGTGATCTTTTTAAACTTTCAGATAACCAGTATAGATCAGTAAAGACAAACAATTTTTCCCTTGTGGAATGAATATTAGAGGGTGTCCTACGAAATCCCGGTTTTAAAATCTAGGTTTTACTTCTCATTTTTCGGCCGAGATTTTACGGTTTTCGTCATTCCGGTTTTCAAAATCCCGGTTTTACTTCTAAAGTTTTGTTTTTGAAAAAAAAATATTTTTTATTAATTCCGGCCGGCCGGCCTAATAATATTTTAACATAAAAATAAGATATCTTGCCCAAAAAATCACTAAATAAAAACCAAGGCGGGAATCGGTTTCGTGAAGTCGGTGCTATTTTATTGGAGTCGGTCAGATTGCCTAAAAATGCGAACAGATTGCCTTAAAATGCTTAAAATTTCGGCTGACTATTAGACTGTTCCTGCGAGCCCTAAAGATCGAACTGGTATGCCGGATATTTGTCATTTATAAATTCGTATTATATTTAAATGGAGAACAACGTCCTTATAAAATGGCAAGTAAATAAAATAATAAGTGATTTTGGAAATATTGTTTAACATTTAATAATGTTTTATTTCTTTTTGACTTTTGTAACTCTGCTATTTGTTTTCGAATATAGCTGATTTAGAGGCGGCGGAAGCAGAATGTCAAAATTCCACTTATCCAGTCAGTGATACATTTCGGTGAAGGAAAATTTTATCAAGCAAATTGATTAATATTTGATAAAAAAAATTACGAAATATTTCTTAACAAATTAAAAAAATTATATACATATCGAATTACATGTCGATTACATGTCGAATTTCAACTAAATCGCTTAGAAAATGGCCTAGTTCCATAGCGATGGTCATATTTCAGAACTTTATTAAAAAATCATTTTAGAAATCCATTCCATCGCACGTGTAGAATTTCAACAAAATCGGTTTAGAAATGGCCTAGTTCCACCTCTATTGACCGCTTTATCGAAAAATCATTTTAGAATCCTATTTTCATCGCATGTATCGAATTTCAACAAAATCTGTTAGGAAATGGCCAAATTCCATCCCTATTAGCTATTTTCTAGAACTTTGTAGCAAACTCATTTTTGAATTTTGTCAAAAAATTATTTAAGTCCCATTTTCCCACATGTCAAATTTTAAAAATTCAAACCGGGATTGCCTAAAACTCGGGATTTTTTTTATACAAAACCGTGATTTTGAAAACCGGGATTTTGAAAACCGCGATTTATAAAAAAAACCGAGATTTTGACAAACCGGGATTTTGAAAACCAGGATTTCGTTACACACCCGAATATTCTTCAAATGAACACAAAATTATATTCTAATTTTAGCAGGAATGACATAGGTGTGATCAGACTGTTGTAGACAGGTTCCTTGGCGTGTAAGAGCTGTCAATAAACAATCTGGTTTTATGATATTACGAAATTTTATAGTCGCAACAAATTCGGAGTAATTAACTCTGTAATACCCCACAACTGCATTCTGTATAATCCACATCATTAAAATTACTGCGAAGTAGAAACATAAAATTTCCAAGCAAATTTAGAGTATACACATTACGGCACGATTTTACTTCATATATAGAAACTATTTCAGATTACTTATATATACGGTTTTATGACAAATGTACAAATGTATAACATTTGATAAATAATCTAACACCCGCTTTCAATTTCATAATTGTGCAAGATCCAGTTTTTCTATTTAATTAGCAATAAATTACATTTTATATTATTCTATCACAACTTTTTGATTACTAAACACTCAATATAATGACTAAAAGCGAAAAGTACTTTATGGTTAAAAGACCATTAATATTATGTGTAATGATACATTATCGCACCAATAAAAAAAAATGTAATAAGAAGTAGGTTCTAATCCACTGAACATAATAAGCGATCAATCAATCAATTTCCTCCTTCGCATTACTGTCGATATATAATGCACAGGTATACCTCGTACAACGTTGTTTTTAATAATATCGAACTAGAGGTCTGAATTTAATTTAAGGATTTTTTATAGTATAAGATTAGTGATAAATTTAGAAAAAATAAACATTGTAATAAAGTTACTAAAGCACATGCGATTTTCCATACGCGATTTTAAAACATTTAAGACGTTTAAGGCTGTATGGTACTGGCTGTATGGTAAATTGTCAAAAACGATGTTTAGCAAAAATCAGTTTTCGACCATAAAATATTACCAATTGACCTAATTCTTTCTTTAGCATGAACTTAGATGTATAATTGAGGGATTAATACATGATTATCCAAATAAAATTTTTAGTTTGTCTATGGTGAGGTTTCATAGTTTATCGTTTTTTAGAACGCACAAGTCAATTTCTTCAATATTTTACCCCTAAACAGCAAGAAATTTTTGCATCAAAATTAGTCTTGAAATGTCCAAGGAAATGTAAAATTTAGTTTAAAAATATTAAAACTTTGATTCTTATCGATCGAAAAATTACGTCAAACGATAAGTTTATTTGTTTTACGCCGCAATGACACGGCGTTTGCCATGCCACTAGATGGCATGACAAAATAAAACGTGTGTCCAAGATAAGTGGTTTTTATTTTATTATAATATGCAATGTTTAGATCAGCAATGAAAAATAATAAATTAAGTCATTCATTTTACACATATAAACAATATAAGTAAAGTTTAGTAAACAAATTATGCGGAATTATGGAATACTCAAACTTATTAAAGAAACAAACCAGTTGCATGCATTTAGGGGTACATTACATATCGACACTAAAAAATAAATTTGTTTTTCTCAGTCCCATACAGCCTTAAGCAAAGCAAAAAATTGTTGTATACCAAACCCGGAAAATAATTTTTAATTATAACTGGACAATGAGTTTAAGAAAATTTTGACTAGTTTTTAAATGGTTAAGGTCGACGCCATCGGTATGGATATGCCAAGGCTGCGTATCAAAAGAACTCATTCATTTTAACGCTAAGCATGTGGTATGAAAAGTTCAAATTTACTAATGAGTGATTCGTTTTGAGGTACTTTTTCAAAAGAAAACATAAAAAAATTCAATTCGAGCGGATTTTATTTTGAGTGATATTTGGCTAATGACGCGAGTAACCAGCTTATCCATGTAGACTTTTTGACCGAATTGTTCTAGCAATAAAGCCATGGTTTTATGGGCTGTATGGGAAGTAGCGCCGTCTTGTTGGAACCAAATGTTGTCGAGATCAAGGGCTTCAATTTCAGGCAGCACATACATAGTCCGTTATCAAATCGTTGTTTTGTTTGGATATAATGGTAGCTCTTGTTATAGAGTGTTCCTTGTTTGCATGGGGCGAAAACAATGTTGAGATATCTAACGGGACACCCCCTAGAAATGTGAGGTTATGGTAAAAACTTAAATAGAAAAAATATTGGGTCAATCGAAGATGGATTAGGGGTCCCGATTTGAGCGCGAAGTTCGATAAAAACGAGATTTTTCCATAATTGTTCACTTTCAAACTAACAGAAAAATTAAAACCCAGATAATAAACGCTGTTTTTTTAAATTCTGGAATTTATATTCAAAATTACAAAAATAAATAAATAAAAATTAGGTATAGCGAATAAACAATGGAATGTTTTATGATGTCATAACAACCCGTATGAGTCATAAGGACTTAACATATGTAGTTGTGTTTTATGATGGCATCATCATAAAAAACAACTATGTGTCCTTATGACTCATCCGTCTCATTAGTTATTGTAAATAAATCTGCCTACCGGATTAATTATGACCTGATATGGCCAATATGTTCCATTGTATCATATAATATATAAACAAAACAAATGCAAATTAATTTCAGTTTAAATCCAAATCTCTCGAGAAAAGAACACAAATTTGTAATAATTAAATCTAATCCGTTTAACAGTTTTATTAATATTTTTAAGAAAGTGTTAATAAAGTTGACAAAATGGCAGCAAATTTACGGTCCACTACAGAAATTTATCTTCTTGGCCACGAGTTGACACTACTCATTATTGGTACTTTTTACGCTCAAAACAACAAGCGTTGTCTTTTTTACCATAATCGTACTGTAAAATTTGCTATTCGTGAAAGTGCAGTTCCGATAATCCAGGAAGAGTCTATTTTTTGGTCAAAAGCACGAATTCCAGAGAAAAGGGGACCACATTCCATTGAAAATTTGGAACAATTGCATCGTGAAAACAGTGAAGACGACAAGACATTATGAAGTTGAAAAAGAAAAGCGGAAATCGAAACGTATGGAGGCAGAAAAAAACGTAAACGAAGATAACTTGAAGAAAAACGTAAATTAATTCCAACAACATTCCATTTTCGTCATCGGAGAGTGACAGCGAAAAGATATATGATAACGACATGAGCTAGAAGTAGTCTCTAGAGGAAGCAAATGTTTAATTACTCCTAAAATATTATCAGTGCCGTTGCCGTAAGTCTTTGACATTCTATTGATGAACTCGTTTTGAATCGAACAACACTGAGGCGTCTTCGTGCAGCAAATAGAGTAGAAATAGCAGCATCAGTTAAATCGACTTTCAAGTTTTAAGCGTAATACATTGGAATCTAAAATTAGTTCCGGAGTTATTGAGAACGGAGACCGCGGATCCTCTGCCAGTGATTATTTTCCATATAGAGGAGAAGAATTATTGGGCGTTCCCAAAAATATCAAGATTCACTGGTTCGGAAATGGCAGAGGCTGTTTCCCAAAGCATAATCGATTGGAGAATAGCTGATGATGTCGTGGTGGCTTGCTTCGACACAACATATCCAAACACTGGAAGATTAAATGGAGCAGCCATTATTTTAGAGCAGAACCTGGATCTTCCTTGTCAACATCTCGACCGATTTTGTTACACCAATCACTGTCAATTTTTTAAACGGGTCAAGATTTCCATAGATTTCTTAAACAAAGATCCGGATGTGTGGCCTCAGGATGGTAATTTCAAGAACGGAATGAACATTATCAGTCAAAAGTCGTGAATGATATCGCAGAACGTGGTGTATTATAATAAGAAATTAACAAGAAATGAAGATGACATGCAATATTTACTACAAGTTGTAAAGAGCTAAACACAGAAGTGTTCATATACCAAAACATCCTTGATGATCATAAAGTAACGTAAAGAAGAAACATTATGCATTTATAATATAAAAAAAAATAGTCATAATTTGCATTGTTTTTGTATTTTGGAAATTTGGCAATAATTTTGCTATTTGTTAACCGATTTTCGATATCTTTGATGTTTTGGAAAAGTAAGTACTATTCACCACGATTTTCATTTAGCTGAGAAAAATTTTGAAATAATTTTTCTGTTCGTTTGAAAGTGAAAAATTGAAAAAAATACCGTTTTTATCGAACGCGACCTCTAAACCACCTTGGATCGACCCAATATTTTTCTGTTTAAGTTTTTTAGCATAACCTCATATTTCTAGGGGGTGTCCTGTTAGATATTGGAACTTTCAAAAATAAGGTCCACCCTACTCTTGAATCTGTGTGGGTTGCTCTCCAGCCCAAATACGGCAAAATTGCTTATTAACGTATAGCCATTAAGCCAGAAATGAGACACATCGCTGAACAAAATTTTGATCGAAAACAGTGGATCTTCTTCAAACTTTTCAAGAGCTCGACGATTTGGAAGATCGATCAGCTTCAATTCTTGCACGAGCTTTTAAATCAAGATCCATACGTAAAATACACCGTTGTTGCATACGACAAGCCAAGCAGTTGAGAACGGCGCTGAATCGATTCATCACAGTCGGTTTTAAGTTTTTCGATGGTATAGCGAATTGTGCGTTCGGTATGCCGATTATGTGCACCATAAGTTGCTCTAAGCACACGAAATATATTCTGCGTAGAACGCTCATTTTCGTAATACAGCTGAATAATTTCTAGACACCGTGCCGGGCTAATATCATAACTGTTTGACACGACTCACACGTGATCTGTTGTAAAATCCCCACTGAAAAAGTACCTCTAAATGAATCACCCGTTATATTCTGAAAAGTTTAACGAAAATAGCTGTTTTAGGAACTTTCCGTAACTAATACTTATTTCTGGAACCTATCTTATTCAAATAAGTTTTCTGCCGAGATCATTTTTCTATCGCATTATTCTATAAAAATTTAAATCGGCCCAATTTTCTGAAAAATACTGTGGAACACATCTTGAACAAATGTCCTGTGACACTATTCTGGTAATTGCCTGTGATAGGGAATCGGGGAAAGAATTTCTATAGTTTATAATCCAAATTAGTTTTTATTTTGGCTTTTGTTATAATAGGTAACGTTAAACGAAGCATTAGTGTATTTGAAAAAAAAACTGAAGCACAAGAAATCAAATGAGAATAAATAAAAACTGACCAGACGCAAATGCAAATAAAACAATAACAAGTCTAAGCGAGCAACTATACAACAAAAAATCGAACCGCACAACTTGAAATCGCGACAATTTAAGTGGTTTTGTTGTTGTTGCTATTATTGTTATGATCATGTAGTTTTTATAGTTTACTTTAAAAAACCAACTATGTAATGAATGTCCAGTATACAGTAGAGGTGTTTGTATTAAATTTCGATATTATAATGAGTTGAAGGCCGTATTAACGTATACAATTAATAGTTTGACACGTTTCTTGGAATACTACAACGCTACACATAAACTATGACTAACTAAGTCTAATGTTCAATTTTATAAATGCAATTAATATTTTGTTTCACTTTTTTACGTTTTTCTTTTTGTTTCGAGTAGAAAGTGTATCTTTTCAAACACGTTAATTAATTTCATTATTGAAAATTGATTATGTTATCAGACGTGTAAACAGTGGATACAAAAATTAATTTTACTCTGAAGATCTATATCGTTCGTTCTCAGTGTAATTGAATTTTGAATTTTTCAATAATAAATTGCAAGGTGCACATTACGTTGGATCTTTCTAGAGCCGTGATAATACCATAACGAAAATTTAATTAGTTTAAATTAAGTAATTTTTTTCTGAAAATAGACGCCTTTATTTTATTGTATGACTTTCATATTTTTATGATGCATTTTAAAACGTCCCATTTGAACACGTGATCTACAACACAAATTCTTTTAATTTTAATGGCTTTGGTTGATTATTCCAGTATTTATCTGAAAAAACCTATCATAAATGAAAATTAGAAAATCGTTTACTACCTACCTAGTCCAAAGTTTAACGAGATTTTGTGAACATTGTCATCGGAACTATTGTTCAAAATGTTGAAGGGTCGTAAAATAATTTGTTGATATTAAATAAGCATCGCATATTAATGACTGATACCATAGAGTGAATTTAGGTAAATGCAGTTCACATCTGAACGTGTATAATTCGTTTGTCGGCGTTTCTCCCGCTCCTCTGAATTGAGAATTAAGCTACAAAATGATAAAATCATATGTGTCAAGACTGAGGTCAGCTCTATTTGGGATCGTCATACTGATACGATTTTTCCAACAATCAGAGACAATATTTCTACACGACATCACGCATAGCGTAGAATTTATTTCATGCGCAACAATGTCCGTAATTCGTCAGAGTCTGAATTTGTTGGTTTTTGACATCTCATTTCGCCATCATTTTCAGTTGCTTAAATTTCCGTGTTTCGTCCATGCATTTTTACGATTTTGAACGAATTTCAATGCTTTTTTTGCTGCTATCCTACAGACGAACTCGATGTTTTCCCTTAATGTCCCCATAAAAACTGATTCACTCTGATCCAGAAGAATCATTATTTAATACAGAAATCTCACATAAGTAAATACAGTTAAATAGAAAAATTTCGAGATGATTAAGAATTATTAGTGAATTTAATATAATTCACATTCAACTTTACTTTCGTAGTTTAGTTACTTCAGTCTGATGAGATAACCAAATTTTGAATTTTAACAGATTCGGGTTCAAATGTCTTATTAGTACAAAACCAATTTATCAAACTCTTGGAAATCTAACATCGACATAAAATAATTGGCTAGCTCTAGAAGAAATATTATTTATATTCATCTTGTATGGCTGGCTCTTGAACAGAAGCAGGCCATAACATAGTTACATACACTATTATGGCTGTAGTAGAGACATGGAAAAATGGGTTTGCCCCTGACCTGATCTTTGTACAGCGATAGTTGGGAGGAAGGGGTGTCTAATCGTTGTGTTCGTATACATCACCAAGATATGATTATGAACAATTCTTTCAGCATCCTGCCTCTATCTAGATCCCAGTACCTCAAAATTATCCTCAATTCTAAAATTTGCAAAATTTTCTTATCGTGAAATTTTGGACACAATTCAGCATATTAATCATTTCTGTTGAGCAAGTAAATATTAATACATTTCCAAGATTTGATTACTGCTATTTTAGATACCATTACCAACAAAATTACATTTTCCGTCAAATTTGTTTTATTAAGTTCTAAGATATTGGAGTTCATTCTGTTTTTAAAAAATTGATTTTAAAATCGTGAGAACCACTCAAGTGGTTTTTAGCTGATTATTTTTTTTTTTATTTTATAAAAGCAATTCAAATAGTTTCAAATAGTTGGTAAAAGCGATTCCAAAATGGACGTGAAGATGATAAAGGTGATGAGTCCCTGGACGCCCCTGCACATTAACTATTAACCGACAAACAATTCATGGCTCTTGAACCACGATAATGCACCTACTCACACTTTATTGCTTGTTCGTGAATTTTTGGGTAACAACGAAAACTGTAATGATATCCCAGTCTCCATATTCACCACACATGGTCACGTATGACTTTTCTATGTTTCCAAAAATAAAGGAAACCTAAAAGGCCGTCGTTTGACAAGCCCAGATGAGATTAAAATGGATCCGCTGAGCTAACAGCATTTTCAAAGATCGAGTTACAGAAGTGTTTGAATAAGAAAAGGCGATAGACGAAAGAATAAAATTCTTTCCAAAACACGAGAGTACGGTTATTTTGTCGGGAACTAGCAAAATATATCGAGCAAAAACTGCATTAGTCACAAGAACTGCACTAAGCAATGCATTTATTAGAACAGCTAATTATCGAAAAAGTAAACACAAAAACAACAAAAAGTCGAGGGCGGAGGGCTACAGGCAAAAGATTTCCAAATGCGCCTAATACAAAAATAAAAAATTTTGTGAAATGGATTGAGCACGGGCTAGTGCTATAGACGGCATCGAGACTAATACATACGTTTTAATTTACTGCACAGAAAATTTAGGATATTTTTATGTTGCGGAGCACGAGTCCGATGCCAGGTTTTACTAGCTTTCCTAGTATGAGAAATGAGTAAATAGGTGAACTTTCCCATGCTGCTTGTTGCTGCTCTTATTGTTATTCGGAAATTTGTTCGCTCTTCCTCTTAGAAAGGAGTCTCAAATTAGATGGATCGCGCAAGGCCGTCGCCAAAGATGAAAGGTTACTTCTGCTCTTTGATCTAAATAAGAGCGACATTTGATTTGATATTTTTAATTATAATTTTTGTAATTGTTAAAAATGAATAAATCTCAAAGAAAATAAATAAAAAATTATCTGCAATTAACATTATCAACTAACCACTAAGGGGAAGTTTGAAGCTAGGATGTTTACTAAAAAGCATTTTATTCCTCGGATCATGCAGATTATGATAAATAACTACCTATATTTAAAATTAAGTATTCACCACTGAATATATTTTAACTTGAAATTTTCGTGAAATTCAAACCCATACGTAAATAAAGGATTTCCAAAATGTTTTAGTCAGAAAATAAATATCCGATCGACTATCTTCATCCGCTTAGAAATATCAGGATATTGTGGTGTTGTAAAATTTTTAGTCACTATCTATTTACAATATTTGATCGTTTATACTTGATCGCTATTCTATTACTTTATTTAACAAATAATCATGAAAATATTTATCCTCGAGATTTTGTGGATCTCTTTTGCAGATTTACCATTCGCTACATCGCCGAAGTCGATACCATTCGCTACATCGGCGAAGTAGCGAATGGTAAATCTGCAAAAGAGGTCCACAAAATCTCGAGGATAAATATTTTCATGATTACTTGTTAAATAAAGTAGGTGGAGTCTGTCTGTCAGTCTGTGTCCTCTCTTCAGACCAGTCGGATTAACCTTTCATTTTGGAGATTTGTTTATAATAATTATCTCTTCTTCCAGACAAGTACAATTTAAATTTTTTACCTTTTACAAGAAAAAATTCTTTGAAAATTTAATTCTAATTATAAGTATGATCAGTTTTATTACAGCTTAATAGCGGATTAGTTAAACTGGTTTAGCAAAATTCGGTCAAATACTCTAGGAAGTAAAATTTAATATTATCCGACACAATACGAACAATTCAAAAATCTACAACCAAATTCTAGTTTTTCCTTAGGGCACTTCATTTAAGCTAAACCAGTTTAACTAATCCGCAGGCTGTCCTAGCTATAACGGCCTTAACAGAGTATAAACAAAAAAAACTTCTATCTGAAAACTGTCTGTCGCACAAATTTCTTTGGGCTAATCGCGCAGAATCAGTTAATTATCGATAGGGTTTGTTCCACGGCGAGACTATTTTAAGGAAGCATTAAATACCGATTAATGCACAAAATAGTTTTGCCAATATCAGTTTGAAAAGCACGATGGCCAGTTTGGAGTGCATAATCGCAATCGTCTCTGCATTGGTCACAGCCAATTATCAATTTTAATCAACGTCGACAAACAATATAAGCACATACTTACAAATTTAACCGCTAAATTTAAGCTTCATTACTCTCGCTTACCTAGAAATAAAAAATGAACTAACATTAATTTGATCGCTAAATAAAATATTTTATATAATTTAATTATTCAGACTAGTTAAGTTTAAATAATGCATATTCTTTGAAATAAACATTAAAAATTAAAATTTTATTTCGCAGTCACCGAAAAAACCCCATTCAAACGGTCTAAATCTGTGTTTTACATAGTTCGGCGAACCAGATATCCGAATAATACCAAATGTACACGAAGCAATGATATAAATAAAAAAAATTCTTGTGAAAATGTATGTCACAGCTTTTCCTATAATACCCATAACCAAACATACTCAACTCATGTATGTAGGCAAAAACATTATTTACCAATCACTCAAATTTTTTGCTGCCGTTTTATATTTTTAAAACATAGATATTTTCGCATGAATGGACACTGGTGAAAATTTTCCATATGTACATACCCTACACATAATACATTATACATAAAACCTAATTAAATAATTGTTTAATTAATAAAAATCAATATTTGGAAAAATACAAATTACATAAAAAAAAGGAAAACGGTGAAATCTAAACAAAATTAATTTAATTTATTGGAGGTACTGTTTGGAGTGCGATCCATGCTCTATTAACTAAGCCAAATTCCTCGAATAATAATAATATTAAAATCATTTCCAGGCAGGCGTCCTTCAACGCCATCTCCAGCTATATTACAAGATCACCGCGTTATGACGTAAATGTTAATGAGTTCATACGGGGTATTTAGGTAATATTTGTATACATATATTTATTGCAATTTACAATAGTCATTGTATCGATTTGTTGCTGTTCTTCATTCATTTCGTAGAAACATATTTACAATTTGTAGCTGTAGATTCGCATGAAAAGAAATCTTGAATTTGTATTGCCGGTTTTGGTATTCGTTGAATTGATTTTATTTCTTAATACGTTGAAAGGAATTAAGTTTTACATCATCATCATCATCAATAAAAAATCTGTCGAAATTTTGATGGTTTTAATATGTTCCGGCTAAAGCTCTAAAGGTAATTATTGTTGCGTACTTATTGGAAAGTTAATGTTAGTCATGTATGTATGGCTAAAAGAACACGATCGAAATGAAGAACTTGCTATTAAAATCTTAAACATCTGTCTGTTTAAGCATACCAAACTCACAAGCCACAACAATGTGGAGCCAAAAGAAAAATCTCAAATGATTAAATTTGAAAGAAATTGTATGTCAATCATACATAGTATCACATACATTTGCATAATAAAACAAAGATTTCATACTCTTGTGATATGTTTCTTCAAATACGATACAGTTCTTAAAAGACACGTTCTTTTATACATAGATAACGGAAACCCGAATGGCATCCAGTGGAAGCAAATAAGTTAACTTAATGCACAAGGAAACACAAACGATGTATGCCCACAAACATGCAGATTTTGCAGACTAAGTAAACTTCAAAATATTGAGAACCCGTCCTACCGTAGTCAAGAAACACAAAGCTAAGAATGTTCAATGTACAATGGCCTTCTGGATATACGAGAACAAATGCTTTAAACAATTGATAAGATGCTTTTGGTCAAACAAGATAACATCGCTGCTGTGTGTCATTTTCAATTCATATTCAATTTAAATTAAATTCATATTCAATTCATATTCGATTCATAGTCAAGACAAAATCAAATCATGTTCTAATTCAAATCATATTCAATTTATATTCAATTCATATTCAATTCATATTTAATTCATATTCAATTCATATTCAATTCATAATCTAAGAATTGAACAAATCATGTTCTAATTCAATCCATATTCAATTTATATTCAATTCATATTCAATTCATATTCGATTCATATTCGATTCATATTCAATTCATATTTAATTCATATTCAATTCATATTCAATTCATATTCAATTCATATTCAATTCATATTCAATTCATATTCAATTCATATTCAATTCATATTCGATTCATATTCAACTCAAATTCAATTCATATTCAAGTCGTATCAATTCATATTCAATTCATTTTCAAATCATATTCAATTCATATTTAATTTATATTCAATTCATATTCAATTCATATTCAAATCACATTCAATTCATATTCAAGTCGTATTCAATTCATATTCAATTCATATTCAAATCATATTCAATTCATATTTAATTTATATTCAATTGATATTCAATTCATATTCAAATCACATTCAATTCATATTCAATTCATATTCAATTCATATTCAATTCATATTCAATTAATATTCAATTCATATTCAATTCATATTCAATTCATAATCTAAGAATTGAACAAATCATATTCTAATTCAATCCATATTCAATTTATATTCAATTCATATTCAATTCATATTCGATTCATATTCGATTCATATTCAATTCATATTTAATTCATATTCAATTCATATTCAATTCATATTCAATTCATATTCAATTCATATTCAATTCATATTCAATTCATATTCAATTCATATTCAATTCATATTCGATTCATATTCAACTCAAATTCAATTCATATTCAATTCATATTCAATTCATATTCAATTCATATTCAATTCATATTCAATTCATATTCAAATCATATTCATAATTTGTTTTTGTTCCTAATCATTTTTCATAAATGCTATACTGTTTTAAATATAACTGTTATAACAAATAACTCCATCGAAGCTAGCATAGCCACTTCCTGTTTGCCAATTTTTGCAAAATTACAAAGAGACCTCCTACTTTATGTAAAAAGATTAATGTGCAACTTAGTCTGGATTAGTCAGGCAATCGGTCTGAGCTGTTAAGAGAGCGAATTTTGTGGAAAAACATTTGTAAAAATTCTAATTTCTCCTTAAACCTTGGAAAGGTAAAGGAGACCAATATTGTTACAAATTTGTCAAAGTCTGAAAATTGTTCTTTTCAAGATACTAATGCTATTTTTCTCATAAGAAATCGTTACTCTGGTGCAACTAAAAAATCTAAACCCATTTTCTGGAAAAATTCAAATTTAAAAATCAAACTCCGAATGAACCAAAAAAATCAACTCGTAACGGGTTAGGAGTCCAAACCAGGACACCCTGTATAACAATACTACTGAAAATTCAACAGGCGTCAGACTTTGCGCATAACAGAAGGTAATATTTTTTAGGGAGGGGTAAAGAAAACCTCAAGGACATTGTATTGTACTCTTACCGATACAATAGCCCCTCCCTCCTCTCTTCACAGCACCCGGAATCGCAATATTCTCCTTGACAGGCATCCTAACGAAATCACTGTTAAAGCAGTCGTGACCAGATAGGAACTGCGTCAGGTGGAAGTTGGTTTCTCCTTGCTTGCTATCCACTTTTTATGCTAGGAAGGAGCTGCCACGTACATGAACCGAGAGCCAAATTATCCCGCCGTGCCTACCATTATTGCATTAATTATTCCTTGGCTTCATTCTTTGCGGTTCCACCGTGTTTCCACTCATGCCAATTGTTCACAGACTCTGGCTGTGTTTAAAACTTGATTCATATAGGCCTTATATAATATTATGGACTGCACTTGGTTCCACAACATTGGACATCATTTGGCCAAGCCTTGTTGTTGCCCTGATCGCCTTTATTACCGTTTCCTAATGTGCTTTTGAGAAAAGCTACGACAATCATGCCCATCCTTTCTCAGATATTCAGTTCGCGTCGTCGGAGTTATTCTGATTCCCTCTGGACTGTCCTACCAGCCATTACAACTGCTTCGGCTTTATCCGAAGCTTATTTCGTGCGATGGTTATGATACCATACACCAGCTGTTGTTAATGTCCTGCAGACGACAATGCAAGATCATCTGTGTAACCCATCATACAGAATATTGAGCGTCTGCCCGAGAAGTGAGTTTTGGATAGACTGCTCGTGACCTCCGTCTGACTGACTGTACATCATGATTTGCCGCTTACTAAGATAGCTTTGGAGTACTTTTCTATGACATGGGCTCATCCGCAGGCCATTAATCTTCTGCCAGATTTATCCCCAGAATGCACTATTAAATGCACTATGTCGGGATGCACTGCGTAGAGATTTACAAAGAGTCTATGTGTTTCTGCAATCTCGCACACCAATCTGCCTAGCAGTAGGTGTGCAAAAAGTTTCTTGAAAATGACCAACAGAAATTAAACGAGGTCTAAACGATGTTGGCCTTCATATCAAGCTTGGAGTAGTTAAAAATTTTATAAAAGCGCTGAATTCAGGGGGTCAATTTTGTTCAAAACTCGACAAGTTGACGAAATAACCGCAAGTATATAGTAGTGGTATGTGTGTTAGTGCGAATGTGCGGCATTTAATTTTTTTGGATATAACATTTCTAGATATCATTTCCATTTATAAGTTAAAATTTGTAAATGCAATGCAAATATGCTTTATTTAAAATTAAATTTAATTATTTAATTTTAGTTTTAAAATAATTTCTAATTCTGTGTTTCGGCGAAAACAAAACATTCATTCGACATTGCATTGAAAAAAAAATTAAAATAAGTGTAGTTAAATTTTTTTTTTTTTCGTAACACATGGACGTACACTTTCTAAATGTGTGTGCTACTCAGGAACACATTTGATAACTTTTATAATTGCAATGACATTTTGTCGCGCAAAGGAATGTAGTATTGTGAGAATTGAAAAATGAGTTATTCCTTAAAAAATGAAAGACGTTTGCGCGAACGTGTTAAAAAACGAAAAAGTTGTATGACTGCTATAGCAGCCATTTGCGCGAACGCGTTAACTCGCAATTCAAATACTTGGTGAGATGTCAAAAAAGTGAGACGACGAAAGGACATAATCACCATAAATCTGAACCGCAAACGTCATGCTTCATCTGTCGAATTTTGAGCAAAATCGACCCCCAGATGGAAATGCGTTCATCGAATTGCGTCGCATTTTTCACGGTTAAGTGGAATGAAAATAAAAGAAGGTTGGTATTTGAATCTATTTGAATATAAGTTTTGATCAAATGAAATTTCATTTCGCATCTTGTTTTTTATTACAGGAATACTTAATGAACCAGATATTCGTCGTTTGATAAACAATGTTGCATTTCAAAATGCTCTCAGTGAACGAGAGTTTGTGGCATCCGATGATTGGCGCAAATATATTGAAAATATGCTAACCGCTTTTCATAATATAAATATTCGAATGTCACTGAAAATACATTTTTTGCATTGTCATGTGGAAAAATTCGCCGAACAATCACCAGCCGAATCCGATGAGCACGACGAGCGTTTTCACCAATTGACGGCAAGGCTCGAACATTGGTCCAGCGGCAAAAAGCTACATGTACACTTGGGTGACATTTGTTGGAATTTGCAAGAGGAAGAAGATCCCAAAGACGACACGAACGAATCAGAAAATTAAAATTAAAAAAGTTAAGAAAAATAATGTTAATTTTTTAGGACTCAGAGCCAAAAGCAAATGAATTTCACATAAATTCACACCTAACTTTATTGCCAAGTAGCAGCAACCACAAAAATAGCTATGACTGTCGTCATCTAAGTTTATATTACGATTAAGCTTCTATGTATATAGTAAAATTGGCGAAGATAGCTTTCCTTTAAATTTGGCGCCCTTAACAAATCATTTTCTAATAGTACGGATCAGGATTTTTTTAAAGTAGGTTCGGCCACCGTGATTAAGCCATTTTTAGGCATTAGACTTTATTTATGTCATTATTAATAAGAAGTTAACTTAATCTTAAACGCATTACCCAATTCATAGTACTGCTAGCGACAAAATGTTCTAGGAAATAAATGAGCCCTAAACTAAAAATCCCAAGATAATTTTTATTTTGTAAACTTCTAGTCAGTCAATAAACCACAGTAAGTACCTGCACTAATTGTGTACATGTCTGGTTAGAGGAAAAAAAGAAGAGTGAGAGGAGTAACGGGGCAAATTGATTTTTCACGCCCAATCATGGTTTGGTGTCGCTTAATTTAGTTAATTAAGCCGCTCTACTATAGACACACATTATTAGAAACCAATATTTTTATCAGGCCATAAATCATGTACATACATACATGTAATATGAAATATGTAGCTGCAATATTAACCTAAATGAAATTAAAAATGACATCAATACATAATGAAATTAAAACAGAAAATCAATTTTCTTTTATAATTTAAATATACATAACATTATGTGTATTATACCTGTTCATTCTTTTGCCAGAGATGCATATAGCAAACAAATTTGCTCTAAGTAAATTTCTATTTAAAACAAACAGAATTGCAACAAAAGTAAACCGCACGACCTATTTTCCATATCTCAATTTAGTTGGTGCACAAACAATAGATGACACAATTTTCCTCCAAAATACATTACACCAAAAGGAAGTCGTATACAGCTTTACACCACAAATAATTAGAGTCTAATTGTCTCTACTTAGTATTTGCAAAACAGCTCGATATTTTTGCACGTTGAAACAACTCGGTTATCAGCCACAAAAAATCAGTTTTATTGCTTCAATAAAGTTATTAACATAATTTGTGATTTGCTAATTGTTTTCAAGTGAAAACTCTCATAATAAATCATAATTTTTGTATTGTAGTACAAATATTCGTATTATACTAGTCCCGCATTATTGTATTCAGACTGCGCTAATTGAATGTTTGGTTTTATGAACAAATATATACAGAGAACATTAATGTTTTCAATGCGATAAGAGTTTGTGTTCAATTATCACACATTTCCAAACAAGCTGTTGAACATTACTGTGAATTTCACATAATAGATTATGATAATGGTACGTTGATTGAATGAACATTTTATACAGGATAGGTTCTATGTAATTTGTGGGTTTTTCGTGTATTTATTACGGAAATGGACTAATCGGGTATTTTAACTTTGCGGTCAGTGTCTGCTGGCAATGCTGGCATGAAAAGATAAATTGATTCATTGCAGCAGGAAAATTTAAAAAAAAATCATCTTGTCTAGAACAAAATATATATTGCAACAGGTATACAAGATTATATAACATTAATGCCTGGAAAAATAGGTCTCGAATGCACCAAAAAATTCAACTTACCAAACTTTTGGTAAAACTGTCTTGTCTAATCAAAAAACATTATCGCTGCTTAAATTTCAGAAAACCAACAACATCAATTTACACCGAAGTTGTCACTTCCGGTACAGATTCCCGTCAAATTTAATTAATTTACTATCTTTTTGATTTTAATCGTTTTTCCGTAATTGCTATAAAATTTTCAAAATGTAGACTACCACTTCCGGATCGATTTCCGCCGAAAATCATTAGGATCTCTCAATTTATGAGAAAATCTAAAGTATGAAGTTTTACTTTGATCACTCAATTTGTCTAGGCTGTAGACAAGCTACAGACATTTAGTCTGCACGACCCCAGATACGCACGCACACACAGATTTTTTTAAAACCGAATTTTTTGACTTTGGCGATTAGCGAATGGTAAATCTGCGAAAATCTCAGAGGTCAACATTTTTCAGTATTACTATACTTTATTATACTACGTGAAAGAAAACCTCACCAACTAACTGACTATCCGTTTCAAATAGGAGTATATTTAAAAACATCAAACACTGCTCGACTATCAGCATCAATATGGTGATCAGCATTCAGCAACATTAATTATTTAAAGATGGTGAATTGAAAGCTTTCGTCGCAAGAAAGTCCATCCGAAATGCTAGATGCGCATTTAGTGAAAACACATTTCAAAAACTAAACAATTTAATTATTACACTGTGGTGCAGGACTATAGACGCATCTACTTTTTAGAACACTCTTTGTTTCCAAGAAAGTTTGAGGTGAAGCAACAAAATTTACAAAGGAAATTTAAAAATGTATTTATGTCATTCACCGTCGACCCCAAGCTTCAATCAAGGCCACTTTCAAGTCCGAATCTGTTTCATATTGCTTGTTTTCGGCAAAGATTTTTCGAGCTATGATTCCCCCGATATTTTCAGTTGGGTTTAGGTCTGGCCTGGTGATCAGGCTGGCAGTGGCAAATGCAATACCTCAACATTATACCGTTTAAATTAAATTTTTTCTCATCTGAAAAAATATTCTAAACTTTTTTTTTTAAAGGAAATTAAAAATATTAAAAGAAATGTAGTTTTCAAACTGCAACAATGGTTTACCTTTTTCCAGTCCGTACTCATATTTTTTCGTCCGGATTCGAGGCGGGCTTCTTTATGACGAGGCAATAATCTCGGCATAGATTTAAGCTTTTGTCGAAAAAGGTATGAAGATTGTTTAATCGTTTGAGTCCAAGTGGGTATTGAAAACTAATAACCTATCAAATGACATGGTCCCGTCATGCCGACCTACTGTAATTGTTATTGTGGTAGATTGTCAAATAGCAAATTCTAAATTACCATATAACATAACATTTTTAATAAGATCGGGAAAGCAAGTACTCTTAGGAAATATGTTAACAAGTGAGGACTTCTGTGAGAAAAAACACAGAAAACCTGTTATTTTTTAAACGGTTTTGAAAATTGCATGACAATATCATAAAGATAACCGTAATTTTTAAAGCTCTACAAAACGTGGGTTAACCCATAAAGTACAGAAAGTTGTTTTATTATAAAATTTTAAGGGTTATATAAAGAAAAATTTATAACGTTAAGTATATTTAGAGACTCTTCTTGTTACTTCAACGTTTCATAACAGTAAATGTCTTTCTAGTAGACCCTGGGTTCGATTCTTGGTGGTGATCAGGAAAAGATCAGCCTGAGTATTTTTAATGTGTGGTTCACATTAGAATTAATCATCACATCAAAAAAAAGTAATATATACCAGTGGCGTTTTCTGGTTGTGCTCTCAAGGTGTTCTGCTTCGGATTTTGATCACCCAAAATAATTAAAATAATAGTTATTAATTAAGAAAATAATATTAGAAAAACTATAATTTAAAATAAAAAATTTTAAAAATAAAATTTTCTGTAATAAAAATAAAACTTTTAGAATTCGAATAAAAATCAAAAGCTGTTTAGTCGTTCGGCGAACGAGCAGAACATCACTAGAAAACGCCGCTGATGCCCAGTTAGCTTAATATAATATATCTTATATCATAAACAAATAAAAATTAACCCCATTTTAATACGATGAGGTAGACCTGCTTGCTATTGACCCCGAAGTTGTTCAATTTTTGCAAATGGAATTTACACATTCACTGTATCGAGGATTGACCAGTACCCAGAGATTTCCAAATGACATGGCATATATGTCTAGTTAGCTTAAGATATCCTAAACAAACAAAAATTATCCATATTTTAATTCGATGAGGTAGACCCATTTGTTATTGACCCCGAACTTGATCAGTCTTTGCAAATGGAATTTACACATTCACTGTATCGAGGATTGACCAGTACCCAAAGATTTCCGACCGACATGTTATATATCTCTAGTTAGCTTAAGACATCCTAAACAAATAAAAATTATCCCCCAGCCGCCCCGGTGGCAAAGTTGTCAACATGTTTGCTCCAGCGACCGGAGGTCCGGGTTTGATTCCCGGTGGTGATAAGGAAAAAATTTCACGGCTGGTTTTAGGATCAATGAATTAATCACTCATTATCCGAAATGAAGATTTGATTATGAAACCTCATTTGAGGCGGCCAAATCCCTTGATGGGATATAGTGCCAGAGAGAGAGTGGGAGAGAGAGAGGATTGGCCAGTACCGAGAGATTTGCAAATGACATGGCATATATGTCTAGTTAGTTTAAGATGTCCTAAACAAATAAAAATGAACCCCAATACGATGAGGTAGACCTGTTTGCTATTGACCCCGAAGTTGTTCAATCTTTGCAAATGGAATTTACACATTCACTGTATCGAGGATTGGCCAGTACCGAGAGATTTCCAAGTGACATGACATATAGGTATAGCAATGGCATGTCCTGGTTGTGCTCTCAAGGTGTTCTGCTTCGGATTTTGATCACCCGAAATAATTAAAATAATAGTAATTAATTAAGAAAATAATATTAGAAATTTATAATAAAAATAAAATTTTCTGTAATAAAAATAAAACTTTTAGAATTAGAATAAAAATCAAAAATTGTTTAGTCGTTCGGCGAACGTGTAGAACATCACTAGAAAACTCATTTAACTAATAATTTATCATTCAACGCTACCTTTTAGTCCATTGCAATTCGCACATAAACCATAAGAAAATGAGTTAAAATTTAGGATAAATTTCAGAGGATAAGTTTTAACTGTCTCCAGTGCTCTAATTCTCTAAAAACCAAGATAAACTGCAATGTGTAAAAGTGATAAGTTTTACACACGAAAAAAATTATCGTAAAAGTCTAGATTTATATTGGATATCGTGATGTTTTAGTAAATTCGCATTCACTAAATTTTTCTCAAGGTAAAATGTAAAGTGGCAAGATATGTTTATGTCAAAAAGTAACACAAGTAATTTATCGCGGAATAACTTTGCTTGAATGTGTAAAACGCTTTGGTTTGAATATTAATAATTAATTTCAATTTTTGATATTTTAGTTTATAGTTTTATTTTAGAATTAAAGAAGCCAATTCTAACAATTTAATTAACTGCGAAAAAAATTATAAAATTCTTTCCATTTAGAATGTAAAAATGGACTGTTATCGTTGGAATTAAAATATTCTGTCAAATCAAACATTCGAATATTTTAATCGATCGTCTTCACTTTTACCTATACTTTTGGTTAGTTCTATCTCCAGTATTTCCACAAAAATAACAAAACAAATAAATTTATAATTTTTGTGTGATTTTATGTTTAAAGTAGGGAATAAATAATGTACTTATTTATATTAGAAGAAGAAGAAGACGTAAGGGGTAGAACATCGTAGAACAAGATGGTCTGTGGATTACAGCAAAAGCAATTCTAGTTGCTCAATTTTAAATTTATAAATGTCAAGTGTTTCAAGTGTCTGATTTGACAACATCTAAAATGGACCCCCCCCCCCCTCCCACATAGCAGGCAACGCTTCCATCTTGGTTTTCACTTGCAATATTTTACTTGATCATTACACTTGCACAATTAAGAAAACGGACGAGTACAAAATTTGACGGCAGAAAATCTAAATTAGTTAACAAATTTCAGTTTGTTGTTTAATATTTCATTTAGAGGCACTATTAGCTCTCGAATCTTTAAGATCTTACAATGCTTTAATCTTAGATTATTTATTAATTTGAGAAATTGATAATTAGGACAAATTTCGAACAGTAATAAACGAGTACAAAATTTAATTAGATTATGCATTAAAACTAGCTTTTAACTAGCACTAAGGTCAAACAAGATGTACATTGCATAAAAAAGATTTCTAAAGTGCAGGTAATTGATCAAAGTCTCACCTCCTACTCGTTACCGATCCTTAAGATTAACCCAAACATTTTACAAAGATTAAAAATTAACTCAAGGTAAAAAAACAAATCGAAACACTAACACATCCCTCCATAACTAGACCTACCTACATACTAGAAATGATTTCGATTAACAAATTTTCGGTGTTATTGAAGAGGCACATAAAAAAATATTGGATGAGGAACTCGTGGAGTTCGGAAAACTCGAGTAACTAAATTTGATGGTTAAATGAGCTTCGTTGCTTAAAACGCGTAGTTTTTTATAGTTTACTCGAAATTCTAAAATTCTAGTAAGACAATCCCGGGCTTTCCGAGATCCAACTATTATACTTAGGTATTGTCAAATCGCATGTGCGGAAACTAAATAGGGCATTTCGTCTTCAACAACGAAATACACTGAAATTATGGTCTGCTTAAGACAGATTTGATTGGATTTCAAAAACATATCGCAAATACCGATTTTGTACTTAGTATAAAGAATAACCTTTAAACAGATTAGAATACACAACATTAATCAAAATTCAACGGATTGGTCAATTATGTATACGACTTATATTGTGCACGTCTTTACCATACGAAGTAAAGACATTTTTGACCGTTGTAATGTTCTTTTCAAACATTTGGTTTGTTTTATAAGTCTATCTAACCGTATCTTGATTTAAATTTCAAATAACCCCCGACTCCAATTATTTTTCAATATTATTTTTGGGGCTATGTGTGATTCTAGATGGCTTTAATGTATTTGCAAGAATTGACGTTTCCAGAGATTGTATTTTTTGAGTTATTAAGGATATAAAATAATTAAAATTTAATTTTGACGTTTAATCATATCTTGCTCGTTTGCTGTCAATAGGTTTATCTTGGGTAAAAAAACTGTTTAGAGAATGCGATTTAAAAATGCCACTACCCATAACCACTTGAACTATAGTTTGTGAACAGATGATAATTAGAATAACTTATATCCATAAGAATAATTTTGAAATTTAAATGAGAACGGTAGTTATGGGTCCTCAAAGTCTAAATATGAACCTACATACATCATAAGAATGTGTTAAGTTTTGACATTTATTCATCGTAACCGTTTTAAATTTTATCTTGGAGTGCAGTTAGAGAATGCGAATATACATACATCATAAGAATGTGTTAAGTTTTGACATTTATTCATCGTAACCGTTTCAAATTTTATCTTGGAGTGCAGTTAGAAAATGCGAATAGTGTAAAAAGGAGAGATAAATTATCGTTTACACGTTTACAAATTATCTTACTGCTTAGAGAATTAGGTCACAGGTCCGATACCAGTAATAGAGCGGACAAATAAAATGATCAAATAATTTTTCACATTCAAAATTGTATGATTTTATAAACGCTAGCAAAACAAAACGGGATTTCAGAAAAAATTAACCCAAGTTTAATGTGTCACATTAAACAGCAAAAAACTCAAGCAATTTCTCTGAAACGTACAGCACGTACATAAACTATTTAAAAGGACATATTAAGGAAGCGCATAAAATACGTATTTAAAAGAAAATATTAATTTTTAAGCTCCACAAAGCATGGGTTAACCCATAAATATACACTATTCTTTTTAACAATTTTGATGAAATTCCTGGACAATATTCGTTTAAATAACACGATATCGTTCAATTTCTACAAATAATCTGAGATATTAGATCCCCGTTACTGGATGTGAACAAAGATTCTTTATCTTTATAACATAAAACAAGTTTAATATTTTGTATAATAGGGACTTTCGATTGACCTGAATTAACAGAATGGCAATTGAGTTACTATTCAGATAATTGAGTTACTATTCACTTAATTGAGCTACTGAAGTGAATTGGGGGTTCGAATCGCTCCTCTTCATTTTTGATAAATGTCAAAAAATCATTTTAAATTTAAAAAAACGCTATCACTTTTTTAAAACAAAACGCGGAATGAACGCAAACCCAATAAATGTCAAAAATACAACAAAAACAACCTATTTGATTTAACTACACGAGCAAAATATCTCTTCAGTTAATTCAGTAGCCCAATTTTTTAACTGAAATGAAGAGGTGCGAATCGAACGCTCAATTCACTTCAGTTGATTCAGTTAATTCAGATAATTTTGTTAATTCAGGTCAATCGAAAGTCCCTAATGTTGATCAGTCTACTTTAAATATTTTTGAAATGAAGTTTCCAGCAACCGATGGAAAATTTTCATTGTCACCAGTCTACATAAGTTGACTAGTAATAAATAAACATGGAAAATACATTCCGATATAGGACATCGAGCGAGCGGCTTTATGATATTAATGTAATTGCGGATATTGTTTGGAGTGCGTCAAAAATAGTAAGAGCTTGGTTCAAAAGAGATTAACCTATGTTTGGCGGAGTTCCAAAATTGTCTGTTACTTGAGTTTTTATGATTAAAAACGTACACCTGTTTATTGCTTTATAAAAAATATTATCTTTAAAATTGGAAGTGGTACCTATTTTCTTCGAAACCGTTAAATCTTTTATTTGAGTTTTCAGTTATTTAAATTATGGCCAAGAGGTTTTTGATAAATGGGCATTTAAATTTATACAGTTTGGCGAAAATCTAAAAACAGGATACATCGCTGTTAAAAAGTACTGTGCCACGAAAAATAATAAAAGCAATTTCACGTACACATTTGTTAATTTTTCTAACAAATTGAAAATTTACGAAAATGTACATTCAACTATTAACAGTGTAATTAAACTATGAACGGAATTATTACTATATCTTATAAAATAACTAAAATTTTAGAGATGTGTTGGCATAATTACTACGATATATATGCAGGGGACATTCAGGCCTAACTAAATTGGTATTTGTTATTCCAACAAAATGGGTTGGGCTCGTCTGAGAATTTTCTAGAAAACGTATAAATTCGTGTAATGAAATGCGAATAGGATTGCTCACACATCATTACCAATTAACAAAAATCTCAGAGATGTGTAGGCATAACCACTAGTATTTATAGACAAGGGGCGTAACAGGACATTACCTCCCGCCATTACCGCCGGCCAAATGCCCTCAAACGGGTCTTTATCCTCCAAGTAATTACCCCCTTCTTCATTATCGTCCCCGGGCATTACCCTCGGTGATTACCCCCCGGTCATTATCCTCCGCCATTACCCTTGGTTTTCGCTTGCGCATATTTGTCGGGTCTCAATGGGATTCCCCTTGAAGAAGTTAGGAGTTATCTCCGGAGAGGGGTGGAGGGAGCAATTTCAATTTGACCGCATCCTTCTTTAACCAGACAGCTAATGAAATAATATTTTCAATTTAACTGGCTTTTGACCAAAGCTAAATTAATTTATTAACATGACAAACTTTCCAACAAATCCAGGCTTCTTTTACTAGGTACCCATATGTACAAACTCTGCGAAGCAAAACTCACAAAACACTGTTGTCATACATTGAACACAGAATTTCCAAATAAATTTTTAAAAAAGGAATTTCGTCAAAGCAGAATTTAAAATGTACCGAATATTAACACAAAACAAGGGTTAATAAAATAATTGCGTTAATTAAAATAAATTTTATGACTTCATGAACTACGCTGTTTGCTAGTAAAAAGCTATTAAAGTAAAATGTACAGAAATTTGTTACAACGAACTTGTAATAGCATATTTTATCAAACAATCCCTTTCGCACTGTACTTGGTGAGGTGATGTCTGGCAATTGGGACCTTAGATTATTAATATAATTCTTTCTTTTTCACACAAGATTGTATAAAAAAAAAATCAGTTCTAGTTGTCCTCATAAAACTTATTTATTTATACTTTCTCGTCGTCGTTGACCTACCCTACAATATTTCAGCTCAAATTTAATTTATCGAATTTGCATTTTTTCACTTAATAGCAGCAATAATTGCGTATGATAAATTCGAAAGGTTAAATTCCAATAGAAAATCACTGTTAAAATACCTTTTCACACTTTATGCAAATTTTAAAATAATTTATTTCGCACGGAAATTACACCAATTTGAATAACAAAATTTGGAAACGAAATGCGTAAAAAACGGGTTATCTGAATTTTATTTACGTTGAGGAAAATTTGAATTAAACTCAAATTCAAAAAATTTAATCGTCATATTTTAATCACGCTATGCATATATTAGCGTAAAGTTTATTTTGTTTCTCCCTTTGCATTGCCCCTTCCAACATTCTCATGTAGCTATCTAGATTTAGAAAAGTGAATTAAAGCTGCGAGCGATATATAAAAGTTAAACATAATAGGTTATTACTTCACCATAGCCTAATGTCTGATGTCAATTTAACATTTGGATTCATTACCAAACGTGTTAAGCCAATAATAAAATTTATATTGAAGTTCGAGGAGATCTTGTAGAAAAATAAACAAATAATAAATTAAAAAACGTTTACCTTTTCTTAGTTACACCGAATATCTAATAAACTTCTCACGTATTAAGCTCGTCGCCTCGACATTTAAACTCTTTATCTTAATTATATGATAATTGCTATATACCGGCACGATCTTGATCTTCAAAAGAGCCTGTTAATCATATTTTACCAAATCATGGCATATCCAATTTTTTATAAAACCTAAACCAGTTCAATTGAATTTTTATTTCGTTTTCTAATCTACTACACAAGATAATATATGACATATTTCTCCTCCGCCCTTACTAAATAATTGACATATTTATGGTATTCAGTTTCCGTATCTAATCGATTTAATAAATGAATGTAATCCTGATCAAAAAATAATCCACCATAGATTTTATATAAATGACGGTATGACACTGCACGTTCCATTTATTCAATTGTAATAATATACATCCCACCCTCCTAGCCACCATTCTGTGTACAAATTTATGAAATTTGAATAGAAAAATTCTCTAGCAAATCTCTATCCTTTTTCACTCACTCTGCTGCCTATATTTGTTAGACAGATACGAAAATAAATATTTCATGATTCAGGATTTTTTGCAATTTGTTTTTGCTCCGCTATTATAAATTGCGCAATGTGGGTGCTATGACGTTATTCAATTTTTTTCGTTTGCTTTCTATTTTGACTTGTTGATTCGGCAGAAAAAAGGAGTAGAACGTGCCTTGTCGAAAATTTTTGTGCTTTAAAATGTTGGCTTACGAGATATTTTTATAAGTAAAATGGTAACAAAAACAAAAACTGTCAATAATTCGATGGTACACCAATTCGACAATTCCTGGACATGACACCCACTCTGCTAGTATACTCATTTTGTCTGTATGTTTAAAATGTAACTATGATATGTCCGCATGCGGATCATAATTTGCATTAAAATTCTTTATATTATTTCGGCTATTTTCGGCTACTTTAATCATTTTCTAGGTTTACCCAGGGTAGTTACAGGGGGGTTTTTCTAACACTTTTGTTAAAAAACTGAAAACATTCACATCAAAATGACCTCAAAAATGTATGGAAGACTACTGACGCCAGGTGTGAATCTTATGTTGCTCATGTATATAGATTATGATATCAACTACCATAAAAACATACAACCAGGGTAGTTACAGGGGGGTTTTTCTAACACTTTTGTTAAAAAACTGAAAACATTTACATTAAAATGACTTCAGAATTGTATGGAGTGCTTTGAACGATGGCAATTTGTTTGATGTTGCCCTGTATTTGCATAATGATGATTATGGTAATTTTAGTATATTTTGAGAGTCCTTACACACTACATACGCAAATCGTTTTTTAAACAAAATTTTTCATCGCTTCAAAACCTTTAAACATATATTTTCTCTTCATTTTCATAAATTCTTTGATTTTTCATAAAACTTTCTGCTGAGAATTTATAATTTGCTTAAAAATTTCAAAAATGTTCTGCTCATGTCAAAAAATATCAGCAGAAAAAATTTCATTTTTATGATAGTGATGCCTCTAGCGGTGAATAGCAAAACACATTTGTTTCTGCTGGAAATTTTCTGCTATCTTATACAGCATCATTGGACCTATATATTTTTTTAAGATATTCGAGAGTTAAACTAATCCAAACCTAGCGGATTTCATTTTCGGCCATTTCTTTCGATTTTCCGATTAAAGGCGTAACCAGCGAGTCTGTAAGAAATTTAAGTAACAAAGCGACATCTGAAAAATGTATGTTTATTGACATTACTGACCAGCGAAACTCAAAGTAATTTTCGTTCAGTTTCGTTAAATTTGAATTGTCATTTAGCAATCCGTAACAAGAGCGAGCATTATCGCCCAAACTGAAGGAAACTTCAAAATTGAATACTACATATTTGAAATTGTGACCGTTGGTATATATTGCTTTAATATTTTATGTGTTCAAATATTTATTTATTTTTTAATACTTTATGTATTTTTATAGACATTTAAATAGACATCTCGCGAAATAATATTGTAGTAAGCATTTACCTTGTAATATCCAAATCTATCTCTTGTGCGATTTATTTTTCGTACCGCACAAGACCGCTTTTTTTTTATTTTGCCCCTTATTTCATTTAAACATTTTAATCCTTTAAATAGGATAAAAAGCTGTTCCATCTTTTTAAATGGATCCATATTTAAAAACAATTCTAATATAAATGTCATACCATCGTGGCATGGTTGATTTGTAATTTATCAATAATTATAAATAAATGGATATTATCTATTCAATTTGTTCTGCCGTTTTGTAGGATGTACAGTAAATTGACATTTAAAAATTCAATTGACAATAATAATCGTTACAGATTCGCTGGTCAAACTGTCAAAGATTCTGTAATAAACCATTTTCGTTAAATTCTGTAAGGTTTCGTTACTGACTCTTACAGACTCGCTGGTTACGCCTTAAGTTTGCCACTTTCGCTTGACTTCGGCTTAAACATTTTCAACCGGTGTCAAGTATTTAACGTTAATAAAAAGTGTAGCTACACATTTTAACGAAAAGTGTAGACTCAAAATGTGTAGCTACACAAATTATCAAAAAGTGTAGCTGTACATTTTAACGAAAAGTGTAGACTCAAAATGTGTAGCTACACAAATTATCAAAAAGTGTAGCTGGAAAAGAAAAAATCAGTTTGGAATTCGAAACACGTGGGTGGTTTAATAAAAATTATGTATTAAAAATAAACAATAAATATTGAGAATCACAGTACCACAAAAATAAGTTTATATACATACTTTAAAGTATTTTAATTCAAAATATCGGCACAATGGTTGCCAAGTGTGGAATTTAGTGTTTTTAACTTGGGATGGTGTCTGGAATTTGTAAAAAAAAAATCATGACAATATTTGCATGCTGTGATTGGCGATATGGCCCCTCTACACGCGGAAGCATATTTGGCCAAATTCAACAATGCAACAATGATTGCCAAGTGTGGAATTTGGTGTTTTTAACTTGGGATGGTGTCTGGAATTTGTAAAAAAAAAATTCATGACAATTTGGATGTTGTGATTGGCGATATGGTTCTACACGTGGAAGCATATTTGGCCAAATTCACTTAAATCTTTAATAATTCAAAAAATCATCGCAACAATGATTGCCAGGTGTGGAATTTAGTGTTTTTAACTTGGGATGGTGTCTGGAATTTGTAAACAAAATTTCATGACACTTTGAATGATCGAGAATCACAGCGATATGGCCCTACACGTAGAAGCATCCTCTCCCAATTCATTTAATTTTTTAATAATTCAAAAAATCATCGCAACAATGATTGCCAAGTGTGAAATTACTTACATTCAAACCTGGACTTTGGCCTGTCTAAAACAATATTGTCAAAACCTTCCAAAAAGTTTGGCATATTTTTGCCAGCTGCTTGGTCATTTAAAATGTCAAGGTATACATTTTTATCGACCTTATAAAGGACTAAATCTCCAACATAAGAAATACAACCCCAAAACAATGAACAATCGATGATTTTTTATGTTCTTGATAATTATCAGAATTGCCGTATCGCATCAAAATTTTTTTTCAAAATTGCTTCTATGCTAAAATGAAATATAAAAAAGAAAAAAAAGAAATCGCCAAAAAACAGACTAAAGTCCCGAAAAAATTGCGAAAAATCGTAAAAAATCGTGGACAGACAGACAGGCAGGCGGGTAGACATGCGAGTAGGTGAACTGGCAGGCTGACGAGCAGGCGGGCTTTTTTTATCGATTTTTATCGATTTTCATAGATTTTTTGCGATTTATTCAAAATGTTGATGCGATACAGAAATTCTGAGTGCAGATTCGTGATCAGCGACCCCAAAAACATATAGGACACCTATTCTCGTCTCGGGTGCCGGAGTTTTTTTTTGTGGAGCTGTGTAATCTTTATGGAATGAAAACGAATTTCTATCAGTCGTAAATTATTTCTCCAATAATCCAAGGGTTTGTTAACATGCTGCAAAGCAAAGCTTATTCAATTTTTCTTGTTGATCTCAGTGATATTAATCACTGTTCTGGTTATGTATCATTGAATACCAACTTCCTCAAGTCTTCTGGAGATAGTTCGTCTTCTAATTTGACTTACCATATTTTTTGTAATTTTCGAAACATTGCAAACTGATTCTCTTGGACATTTAAGAAACTCTCTAACTAAACGGCGATCAACTGCTTCATTTGTTACCCTTTTCCGCTCACATCTCTCTTTGTTTCTAGCAGTTTTTTTTTTTTTTTTTTTTATGTTAAAATAAATAGTAATTTTCTGCAATTCTAGCCGTTTACTTAGTTCTTCATTGATATTCCGCATTCAAATTTAGAGATTGTTTGTTGGCGTAGCTCTACTGAAAGTTCACTGTTTTAGGCATGTTGAAAAGTTATTTATTGGCTGTTACCAATCTCGTAAGGACCTCGTAAGGACAGACCTCTAGAGAAAGTCATGTTGTGACGTGAACAAAAAGAAATTCCAATTACTTATGTACCGATGAAAAAATGCAAGCTACTTAGATTTGAGCTTTTTTCGTATCGCTGCACCATTTTTGTTTAAGAATTTATAAAAACTACACACACAGAAGATGGGAACAATATGTAGAAGCAAAATTTTTATTTTAATAAATGCTGTACAATTTAGAAATAAGAACCTGCTAATGTGACCACCTCTACAAAGTGACCACCTGCCTAATATGACCTACCCAGAAAGGTTTTATAACCCTTTCTGTTCATATACTGGTACTAAATTGAAACCACCCTATAAATCAATTATCTGACAAAAAAAAATACAAATGTTTTAAAAATACATATAATTTAGCCTATTTTTATTAATATTCACAAAAAAAAATTTAAAAATCTAGACTTCAATTAGCTCCGTCCTCAAAAATAATAAGGCCGCAATAGGTGCCTGTTCTCCTAGTAGACCTCTGGGTAACCCACGATCACGGAGGTCGAAAAGAGCCAAGAAAACTGAACCTGCTAAGGACTGGGTCTGCTAGAAAGAAGTCCTCAAAACATACAAATACGAATTAAGAAATGCCAGAACAAATGCCTGGAGCCTTACTGTAGTAAAATATAGGAGTCCTCTGAGACATCTAGGCTGCATTAAGTACTATCTTTAAGTCCCACCGCACTACGAGATTTCCCCAACCTGGTGAGTCTTGCATTACTGAAAACTCTCCAGGTTGCTCCGAATCTGTGCCACAAAGACCTATGGGCAACAGAGACGTAGAATTGTAAGCCAGGGCCCGATGACATTTACCGCCGGATGCCCAACAAATAATTGATTTAACCTTACTCTGGCTGGAAATTATTATTTCCAAGGGCAGCCAAGAACTGTGTCAAATTCCTAGCGAATGGACTGTAGTAAATATAGCATTTAAACCTAAGCCAAGAAAAGCTCCCATTGCAGTCCCAAAGACCTTACACCTATAAGCTTAGCCTCTTCGATAAGTTCGATTGAGCCAAATAGGTTATTGAAATCCCAACATCGAAACTGCTCTCCACTCCCTTATTGCTCGAGTAATTGATTGAAGATAAAGAATACACCATGATAACTTTCTGGATATAGATGGGACCTTTAACAACGCCAGATCAGAGGCGATCACGCAAGCACTCTTCTCTCTGTATGTGAACGAGTCACTCAAGGGCTGGATAGATCAAATGCTAAAAAAGAGGATCGTGACGGCCACCTGGGTGGCTTCTGCAGATTTGTGAGTAGAGAGAAACCGCAAGATGGGGTATTATCCTCTCTTCTTTGGAACTTGTCATAAATGACATGTTATTAAACCTGGAATGTTCAATTCAATCTAACAGTTGCGATTTAATGTGAATCCACACAGGATTTGGTCCATTTCTGGAAATACAAACTACCTCAGATCGGGTTGACTTTCACTGATAAAACGAAGTGTCTGGTAACCGTTCTAGACAGCTGGAAATCTAACATATTAGAAAAAGTAAAGACACAATACTCCTGGAAAAATGTCATTAGAAAATATGGGGTTTGCAGTCCTACATTTTATTATATGGGGTTTACTGTTATATGGGGTTACGGTTTGGTGGCCAGTTTTAAACATTTTGACCAACCTAAAATCCTTGGTGAAGCACATCCACTCTAGCACTGGAGATTGTCTTTCATCTCCCGCCCCTAGATATCCTAAGTAAACAAATGGCAGCGAGCTCAGCTATAAGGCTCAACTCCATCTCCATGTGGGTCTGTAAGAATATAGGACAGTTATTTATACTAAAAAACTGGAACATCCCAAATACTACATACTATACTATCCCGTCACTAAGTTTTGGTCAAAGGTTTAGGACCGAAATTCCCACGAGAGAGGACTGGTTGAGAAAAACATTTCTGAATACTGAAGATATAATTTCTTCTGTGGGTTTTTTTTTTGTTTTTTGTAAAGAATTTAATGTAAACAAACATCTCTTTTCGTCTCCCGGAGTACTGCGGCGTTTTTCAAGCTGAACTAATCGCGATAAGGGAGAAGCCGTTGACTACTTGAGGTAAGTGTAATATCTGCAGGAGATATTCTTATTTTGACGGACAGTCAGGCTTCAATTAAGACGCTCAAATCATATTTCCTTACGTCGACAGATGCCCAAAATGACCTCTCGAATGGCCTCGTCTAGCGCATAGCACATTGAAATTCCTGGGAGCTCCCCTCCTACGTGGCTTGATGGACCTCAATAAAACGGCCGTCAAGGATATTCTACGTTTTGTTGAGAGCTCAAGATGGTTCGATAAGAGGTGAGGAAATAAAAAAATGTGGCACGGCAACGGACGTGATTGTGTCCTCGGTAAATGTGTGTATTCGGTAAATTGTCACCACGGAAAATTGGGTTTCCGATGAATTGAGATTTTTGGTGAATTGTGTTTTAATTATTTGTCTGGGCATATACTATGGAGCTACTACTGAATTTGGGTATAATAGTCAGTGGCAATCGAATATCTACGTGAAGCTTATTTCTTGGTAGATGATTTTCGCAGTGTGTTCAACATAGTTAAAATATACTACAAATTCTCAGGAGATATTATCAAGAAATTGTAGGTGAAGATGAGTACAATCGTGAGTCACTCACGACCGGAATCATGCTAACAAAATTGAAATACGATGATGTCGACTTACCACACATAGGTGAAGTGCATGATATACCTTTTCCGGACCGCGATCACAATTGTATACGTAAAAATTGTGTACGAAAGAGAATCATGAGTTGGTCATAAATTGAAGCAAAACAAATTTTTTTCTACCCGGAAAAGGGATATGGATGGAACTTGGCAAATTCTTTAAACAAATTTCCAACAAAATGAATATATTTGAATGAGATTTCTTAAGAGATTTCAAACAGTAACTCATAACCAAATAGTCTTAGGAGGATTCATGACTAATATTATCAAGATTAAGATCTTTTACGAAATATACGATGTTTATTTAGTTTACACCGCACTAGAATTATTGAGATTGTTAAGTTCATTTTTATAACGGTGACCGACTAAGTTATCAATGGTGTTGGTTGTCCAAATGGTTGTAAACTACTACAAAAATGAAACAAATATTGTTTTTTACCTAAGGTCAATAATCAATGCAATTTCATCCGTAAACATAGATTTATATTGTTTAATAATTATTATTAAACATAATTTGATAAAAGCACAGTTTTCAATCTATAAATACCACCCTGGAGTTTCTAAAGTGATAACAAACTTGTAATAATTTTATCTCATTATTATTATTTGTAAAAAAATGTTAATGATAAACTTTAATCAATTTAATTGTATACGTAGTTGTTGCAAAAAAAAGTACATTTTTATATTTATCAGGAAGAGTTAAATTAATATTTTTAAATTTGTTATGAAAAACGGAAGTTTTCCCTTATAATGGGGAAATCGATGTAAATCTGTTTGTTCTAAATTCGATACGATATGATGCTTATTGTGAAAATAATGCAGCTGTAATAATTTACCTGTAAATCTGGTACAGTTGGTCCATATTTTATTACAGTATATACTGTAGAGTGCTACCTAGTTATTGAACCATAAATTACTCTTTGGTGGTAAACCAAACCGCATGCTCTTGTTTATTTTGATAAAACAAATTTTAATTAGATTTTTACAATAATAGCATTAAATTGAAAAAAATGTTACTACGGACGATTATACATAGTACATATTTTTTAATATGTAATATTGTAAAACAACAATTTTATGCTTCAATTTATAAAACTATAATTTTACTTTTATAGTACATACATACAGTACGTATGTACTCTATGTTACAATAATATTGTTGTTAAATTTAATTATATCTTAAATTTTTGCTTTCTCCAATTTTTCCAATGCATATACATACATCGTTATACGTATTCTGTTTGAATATATATGTATGTACGTATTTTTTACTTGATTGATTGAAGAAAATTGATGGAAATCCATTAGAAAAGTATAAATTTTAAAAATTTGCAAATAATTGTGTTAAACTGTAAAATGGATCTGGAAATATGATGAATGGGAAATTCATGTAATTTTACGTTGTAATTTTATTGGCCTTGACATGCTCAATTAAATTAAATTAATTAAATTTATTATGTGTATCAGTAACACTGAGCAGCAAAACATTGGGAACTCGCATAATAATGTGTTATACGCAAAATAAATATACATAAATAATTTCAGAATAGCCCGTTCCACACTAACTTCTTTTGAAATTACATCTTTTTCGTCTCTTTCTCCGTTTACCTATAAAACCGGTTTTAATTGCGACTCATTTTTCAACAAATTTTTTTTCGGTGAAGTAGCCTTAACATAAATAGAAATGAAATAAAGAAAAGACGGGAAAGGTTCGGAGCCGAACTCTATAAGCATTTTTGTTGCCTATAAACCAACATCCACAAGAGATATATTTTTAATCTACATTCACATACTCTATGAAACCAAAATATAATAGAAATTAAAAAAAAAATCTATCAATTTTAAGCAGGAGGGTTAACAAAACCCTACATATCTCCGAACACCCTAAACACAGAAATGTCCAAATCAATAGGGCTCTATCCCATGAATTGCTTTTAGTGAAGAAATTAAGTTGATATGTCTATCCGTTCTCAAGTTATCGTGAAGACAGATGTACAGACGGAAAACCGAAACCATATAGTATTTTTTTAAGAAACATGTTTAAAAATTTAAGGCGATTTTTGAAACGTAGATTTTAGTTTAAATTTTATTTTCGAGAGAGCAGAATAAAACAATACAAACAAATTTTGTGTTTAAATATAAAATAAGGTTTTAAATTAGCAATAAAAAATCTATTACGATTTAGTTTGAAGAAAGAAGTAACTTCAAAAATAATCGCGTGTGGAACGGGCCAATGCCATTTAAAAACAGGAAAGAAAAAAGAAACTAATTAACACATACAAAAGAATAAAAAACCAAAAAAAACAAATGGCCCGTTCCACACACGACTTCAGCTTCTGGCTTCAATCTAAGTCGTAATAGATTTTTTATTGCTAATTTAAACCCTTATTTTATATTAAAACACCAAATTTTTTGTATTGCTCTCTCGAAAATAAAATTTAAACAAAAATCTACATCTCAAAAATGGCCTTAAATTTTTTTATTTTCATTTCTATTTGCGTTAGTTCGACATCACCGAAACATTTTTTTTCGCAGCTAACATCGATTTTATAGGTAAAAGAGGAAAGAGACGAAGGTGAGTGAAGCCGTATATGGAACAGGCCAATGAAACACAAAAAAAATGCACACACAAGCAATTTATAAGGACGCAAAACAATAGTAACACAAATGGAAATTATTGAAAAAATCTGTAGTTCATGTTTATACATACATGTTTAACCACGATACGGCCATTGTCCTTTATAACGCTACACAAAACACTGTAGAAAATTCGGGCACAACTTGTGGAAAATTTTTATTTTCGAAAGTCCCGTCAGTTCTGTTTACTATATAAAGATTCATTCGTCGCAATGTTTTTTTAGTATTGAAGTATTTGTGTATTTTTTTTGTGGGACAAGTAGAGCGGGTTAAATTTTTAAGAATAGAAGTTTATCAGCTACAAATATTGAAAAAATTAATTTTAGTTAAATTGATATTATCGCCGTGTTACCATTATGACTCCAAAGACGTATAATTTAATTTACAAAAATAAAATTATATTTAAATTATAAAATTGGATCATCACAAAAAAGAATTGTGCAAAAAATATACTATCACTAAATCGGTAAATCCGATAAATAAATAAATATAAAACAACAGGAACCGTCGAAACCCGACACAAAGGTGGCAGCCCTTGCAAGACAACAAAACACCCGTTTGATAGTGCGAAAGAAATTATTCGTGAGCTAGATCTAGACATTTCTCCAGATACAGTTCGTCGTCGTCTTTCCGATGCGGGATTGAAATGTTTCAGAGCTGCCAAGAAACCCTTCATGTCGGAGCAAAATTTAAAGCCAGAATCAAATTTACTAAGGAGCATAAAGACCGGACCATTCAACAATGGAACCGAGTTTTGTGGTCTGACTAGTAAATGTAATTTAAAAGAATCAGACGGAGCTAAGACGGTACGTAGACAAATCGTAAAGCGTTTAAATCCTCGATATACAGTCAGTAACAAAAATGATCATACACACAGATCAAAATTTACAAAATATAAGGATTATAGAACTTATTTTGCAGTTTTTTAGTAGATTATTTTACAAATTGAAAAACTCAAAAATACAAAATAAATATTCATTTACCATTTATAATAAAAAAAAAAAACAATTTTTTGCAACGACAGACCATACACTTATAAATAGTATCATCCTTGATTTTTTTTAAATCATTTACATAAATTATGTTTCATAATTATTTTAATATTGAGTTGGTCTTCCTTTATTTTTATAACCTCTTTCATATTGAATACAGACGTATACAAACTAAAATGTAACGATTGCGAGGCGTTCGACGGGTGTTAGAAAGGAAACTACAAATGAAGAACGCAAAATAATAATTAATATGAAACGTACTGAAAAATGCGTGTGTGAAATTGGAAAATTAGTTGGCCGAAGTCATTCTACAGTGGTCCAAATAATATCCAAATTCAACGTCACACAATCGATTGAAAACGGGCAGCGAACAGGGCGAAAAGCAACATTTTCAATCGGGACGAGCGAAAAAATTTGGATTTGGTGAGGGAAAATCCAAAAACAAGCGCTCCAAAACTAGCTGCAGAAGTGGAGAATGTATAACTACCCACCCACAAAATATTAGAAGGGTTTTGTGGAAACATCGATATCATGGTCGTGTCCCACACTCAAGAAGCCATTAATTTCGAATGTTAATTCCAAAAAAAGAATTGAATTTGCAGAAAAATTAAAAACAAAAGACTTCACTTTCTGGAAGACGGTTGTTTTTACGGATATAAAGTAAATTCAACATTTTCGGAGACGATGGGAGAAGTAAAATTTAGAGAAAACCTGGATGATGGTGATTCGGTCCCCATGATGGTGATTCGGTTATGCTATGGGGTTCAATGTCGGCGAGTGGGGTAGTAAACTTGATTTTATAAAATGAAATTTAGATCGCTGGAAATACCTAGATATTCTAAAGGACAATTTGAAACCATCCGTGGTTCAGCAACACAACGATCCTAAGCATATGGTATACATTCTGAAAGAATAGATTCTGAATAGCGTCCCAAACCACCATTCGCTACCCCAATCGCCTGACCTGAACCCCAATGAACATTTATAGGATCACCTGGAACGCCAAATTAGAAAATACAGGATTACCAGCAAAAAGTCGTTGCAAGATGCAATAATGAAAGAATGGGATACAATTTCACCGGAAGTTACCAATGAAGTTAGTAGAACCAATACCTAGAAGACTGAAAGAGGTTATAAAAAATAAAGGAGGACCAACTCGATAATGAAATATGTAATTATGAAACTTAATTTATGTAAATGGTTTTAAAAAAATCAAGGATCATACTATAAGTGTATGATCATTTTCGTTGCAAAAAATTCTTAATTTTTTTTTTTTATTATAAACGATAAATGAATTTTTATTTTGTACTTTTGGATTTGCTAATTTGTAAAATTATTTAATTTAATAAAAAAACTGCAAAATAAATTCTATGATCATTATATTTTTGTAAAAAAAAAACTCAGTGACTTAATTGCAACCAAGATCGATGACCGCATAATTTCAAAAAATTTTTACAGATTACTTTTTATGGGTTTTTTTAAAGTAAAGTGTATGGCAATGATCCACAAACTATTCAAGATCTTAAGAACATCATTCGAACTGAAATTGAGGCCATTGAACTGCTTTTATGGAAAATTAATCAAAAATTTTGATGTTCGGATGCAGGCCTGTAACAGGAGTAAATGCCATAGGACAACTTTCATTTTCAATCAAACGTTTGAATTTCAACATGCAATATGTGTTTCTTAATATAAAAAAAATAGATAAAACACCCTGCTTATTTTATCTGCAATTGCTTGAAAATTATATTTTTAGAAAGCACTTGTATTTTGACTATTTATTTCTTAAATGATTTTAAAGTTACAGTTGCTTATGGTAAAATTGAATTGAATAAACATTATGCCTGCTTACATTTCAGAAACCAACAAGATCAATCGTTGTTGAAAATTTAATCTTTAATTTTTTTTAATTTTTAATTTTTTATCGTTTTGTAAATGTTTAATTTTTCAACATCATTGCAAGAATTTGAAAGCTCTCTTTGAAGCTACCAGTTCCGATGAACCGATTTCGGCCAAACATCACTGAAACTTCCCAATTTATCGATAAAGCTTAAGTATGAGGTTTCATTCTGATTTAGTAATCCGTCTGGGCTGTGTAGAGGTTAAAGTTTACTTGAAATAGGTATAGTAGACCTTTTCTCCGAAGGACGTTGTCTTAGCAGATTTGGTCGGTGCCCCAAAAATACTGTGGGCCTACAATAATCAATTTCTCAATAGTTCAGTACACGAAGTAAATAAATCGTTTGAAATTTGAAACAACTTATCTATAAAACCAAGCAACCTCATTCGAGCAATAAAACTTATAAGGAAACGAATTTCAGTGAATTAAATTGGTTACTGTATACAAATAATATCTTGACACCACTTAATCTAACTTAAGTAAACGTTTCAAGTTAAACGAATAAAGGTGACCTAAACTTGGCTCAAATTTTATTTTACCCTGGGGCAAGACATTCTACTTGATTAATCCAAAGTATTCATAAATATATTATTTGGCATCCAATCAACACAGTCTAGACAATCATCCAACAGCAGCATATCAACTTAATATACATAAAAAAATACTCTTAGGCAAACATGAAGAGGGAAAGTGATGCAAAACACCATAAAGTGTTCTCATATAAAATTTTTAAAAATGTTTTTATTATTTCTAATAAAACAACATTTTTAATAAAATTTTAACCAAACCAACAGAAACATTAAATGATATCTTATAGCTTTATTTTATATTACGACTAGAGACTAGACAAATTTTTAAAAAGGAAATAAATGTTTAATGAGATTCCTACCCTCCATGTTACCGAACCAAAAACAACAAGGACCGAATGTAGATGAACTCTTTTGCATTTTGGAGACAATGGCCAATAAGATTTTGTATACAAATAAGGCAATGAACGTCCGTGATAAAAAAAAAAAACTCAATTGCAAAAAGTACAATAAAACTAAAAACTATTAATATTATTATTTTTGGCATATTTTGACTTTACCAAAATCAATAATATAATAATACTGATAACAACAACAATGCTGATCAACAAAACTATTATTGTCACATACAACATTATGATTATTATGATAATTTTATATTTTAATGGTAATATTATGTCCCTGGATAGAGTACGCCAAAAATAACAAAAAAGGCAACAATACACCCAATTTAGAAATGAAACGTACGCTGCATTATGCAAATGAGTCATTGAACTAGGTCATCGGGTTAACAGCTTCTGGATTTACTGGTTTGTCTACATAAAACATAAACATTGCTTGTTAGGATCTAAAAATTATATACGAGGAACACTATTGGAGGAGGTTACCAGTTTATTTGCGTATACAAAACTTTTTCCTTTTATATCGGAAAATTTTCTATACATTTGAAAATAAAGAGACAACAAAGGGAAATGTGATATAATGTGAGTGTGTGAGAACATCCTTTTTTCTATGTATCTGCATATATAAACGTTTATTTATTTTAAAAAATTGTTCTATCAGAACAGCGTAAACAACAACAAATATAGGATAACCTAATAATTGAAAATTTAAGCATAGATGTGGACAATTCCAGCGGGATTAACTACAATAACTAATTTAAAAATTTATATTTTTTATTGTACCACCATCTAAAACGCAGTTCAAATTTATTCCAGTCTCGATAATCAAATCGATTGCAAGGGTCCAAGCGCCCATACATTCTGGATATTAAGTGTTTGTGTTTGTTTATTATCTCTACAATTTGGTTCGGGGCCGAAACACTCCCAACTCTTTCGTGGAATGGGCTCATAGTTGTGATCTTTTACATCATTATGATGGAGTCGATACCTGACATTACAAACGCCACGGTTTTAATCACTGCTCCATTAGGTCGCTGATATTTAGTAAAAATGACCCACTTATAATCATTTGCATGTACTGCAAAAGTGTACTGGTTGTCAAGAAATCATATACAGGGCGTTTGGCAGGTGAACCAATAAACTTTTTTCGCAGATTGGAGGGGCATTTGGAAGCTTTCATTCCATGGAAACGATGCCCTAAGTTTCACGGTAACTGAGGATACGATATTTTTAATTTTTTTTTAATTACCCAAAATCTCTTAAATGGTTATAACTTTTTTGTTTGTAGTCGTAAAGACACGAAATAACTTTTATTCTGCATTAAGATTTTATTTTAACTAAATTATTATTTAATACCGGGGAGGTATGAAAGTTAGGTCATCATCAGGAGTATCGTGCCGGGGTCAGGTTTAAGAATATACCTTTTAAGTTATTGATAGATTTTTAATCAACTTCATTTATTAGATTTAGTTCTAAATGACCTCCTCCAATCCTATGCATGCAAGGTATCTTTTTCTTATCTCCACGGTTCTTGTGCGAAGTTGCATTTCATTTTTTTAAATGCGGTGCTTATCATTTTTTGCGTACACCAATTCCTGAGCACATCCCCAGAAATAGAAATCAAAGAATGTGAGGTCTGGGGACCGTGTGGGCCAAGGAGTAGGGCCACTTCTACCAATCCATGAATTTGGGAATGAATCATGTTGCGTCTGTTTTCGCTGTTGTTACGGTATCTAACTTTAGTAACGAAGACTGCTGACATATTAGCTGCATTTCATGACACCACCATGATCCAGATCAGATCAAATTTTACATGTGAAACAACAACAACACGATCACGTGTAAAATTTGATCTGATCTGGATCATGGTGGTGTCATGAAATGCAGCTATTGTTGACGTATGGCAGTGTCAATTGCAATGCGCGTGACGCGAGAAGAATTTATTAGGAGTGATATTCTGATTGACGTTTACCGCACCACGAAACCTTCTCAACAACCTATCGAAGTCTGAGGAAGACTAGCAACTTTCATTCCCACGAGACTCAGGTGAATGTGAGGCAACATAATGTTGCAGTGGATGAAAGAATAATACAAGCTTTTGACGAGGATCCTGTCCGGCACTGGTAGCGATGGCCCTATTTCTTGGCCGGCACGGTCCTCAGACCTCACATTCTTGGATTTCTATGTTTTTTCGGATTTACCGTTTATAATAAAAAAAACAAGAACATTTTGCAACGGAAATGATCATACACTTCTTATATAGAATGATCCTTCATTTTTTTTTAAATCATTTACATTAATTATGTTTCATAATTATTTTAATATCGAGTTTGTCCTCCTTTATATTTAGAACCTCTTTCATATTGAATACAGATGTATGCAAACTAAAATGTACCGATTGCGAGGCCTTCGGTCAGTGTTAGAAAGGAAACTACCAATGAAGAACGCCAAATAATATTTAATATGGAGCTTACTGGAAAATCTGTGCGCGAAATTTTAAAATTAGTTGGCCGAAGTCATTCTACAGTGGCCTAAATAATATCCAGATTCAACGTCACACAATCGGTTGAAAACGGACAGCGAACAGAAAATCCAAAAATAAGCGCTCCTCAACTAGCTTCAGAAGTGGAGAAGATACTTAATAAAGCTACCCACCCCCAAAATATTAGAAGGGTTTTGTGGAAACATGGATATCATTAATTGAATTTGCAGAAAAATTAAAAACAAAAGACTTCAACTCCTGGAAGACGGTTTTTACTGACGAAAGTAAGTTCAACATTTTCGTAGCCGATGGGACAGGTAAAATTTGAAGAAAACCTGTTACAGACAATTGGGAACCATCCGTGGAAAAATTGGGGAAAAATTTCACTGGAAGTTGCCAAGAAGTTAGTAGGATCAATGCCTAGAAGACTTAAAGAGGTTATAAAAAATAAAGGAGGACCACAACTTTATATTAAAATAATTATGAAACATAATTTATGTAAATGATTTAAAAAAATCAACGATCATTCTATAAGTGTATGATCATTTTCGTTGCAAAAAACTCTTATTTTTTTATTATAAACGATAAACGAATTTTTATTTTATATTTTTGGATTTGTTAATTTGTAAAATAATTTAGTTCGATAAAAAAAACTGCAAAATAAATTCTATAATCCATATAATTTGTAAAAAAAATCATAACTCAGTGTGTATGATCATTTTCGTTACTGACTGTATGAACGGGCCCGGGAAGCGGTGCAGATCACAGTTATAAATTTATTGAACCGCGGTTTAAAAACGCTGTTCAAATTCGTATCGGCCCAAAATTTAATCAAACGAATAACCTTTTGTAGTTCTATTCCCGAGCGCCCTGCCAGATCGATGTGGGGTCGTTTTAATACTCAGATTGCTTGGTGTTTGAAAACTTACAAGTATGCTGCTTATCGGGAAGTAATTTAACTAACGAGCGAAAATGTTTCGTCTGAAAATTATACTATACAAACTTGGGAATATAGAGTGTGTATCAACATGTAAAGAATGAGAGAGCTGAATTTAGTCCAGGAATAAGCGGTACAGAATACATCACTCGAATAGCACTTTGAGAAATGCATTTCGAAGAAAATGATCAAAATCATTAAAGAAATAGGAAAGCGACAAATAATACAACACACGATGAAGTCACGACGAAGTATACAAATGATGACTCCGGATATATACATTGTTGTCAAATAAAATATATATCCTACAACGACAATTGGTATAACTTTCTATACTGAACTCACGAAGCAACATGGTTCGTGTTAAAGTTGCAGTACGACTAAGTATCGGTAAATAATGACAGATAGCAGCACAAACATTTTCAATGATAAATTGTTTTTTCAGTGTTTGTGTTAGTTTTATGATTATTATAATGATAGTTTCAATATATTTTATATATACATATTTTATATATAGAGTAATTTTATTTAAAAAAAATCCCTTAAACAACTGTGCTGCCAGCTACCAACGTCTTTATGTAATTTGCGTGATTGCCACAGAAACATGCAGATGAAAAATCTAACGGATTTGGCACAGGAAAACGAGGTTTTAAAATTAATATCAGAAAGAGAAACTTGCAAACGGAACCCGAACATTAATACTAACACACAGCAATATATATATATATATATATAGAAGTGAAAATGGAGAAAATGGAGAAGTTTCATAAGGTCTGCCAAAAAACACAAAACTTCGAATGTGGAGACAAGAAACAAATACCCATGTAAAAATAGTTTACTGCTCTGAAACAAACTTGTTCATAACGGGAAACTTCAGGTAAACATGCTGCTGCCAACCAAAATCCAGAATTTGGATTTTCTGCAACGAACAAAATATATCGAAATGGAAACACACACTAAGAAGGGCATCGATCATACTTTCTTTAGTAAAATTATGCACGAATATGTTCCATGTTGTTCTCTTTGTAAAATAACTTAGAAGGAAATTTAAAGAAATCGTTCTCATCTTTTATCCGGTTTTAAGGGTAAATAATTAAAGTTCAATCGATTTTCTCGAAAATTCAGATTTACATATAACTAACCCATATTAGCCCAAATTAATTTTCTTTGTAAAAAAGATAAACTACTTAGTAAATATTTCGAATGATGAAGTTAGAAAACCAAAAATTGTTGGTAAAATAGAAGACAACAGTTAGGTAACTGGTACGAAAAATGGAAAAAAATACCAACTGAACCTTCAAAGTCCTTGAAATTGTGTAACAAAATATAATTGTAAATGTGTTCTGTAAAATTATGGTATTTGAATAATTCACCTGTGCACCGCTGCGATTGCAAAACAATACTAAATATTTTTTCGAAAGGATTTTTATTTAAACAGTACATTGCAGTAAAAATATTCCGTTATAATTTCTCGAATTCTCTTTTAAGTGATTTTTTGTATTGATCTATAAATAGATCGCTGGGCTAATATGGGTTAATAAAGCTTATTTATACGTCTTGAATAAAAAAATAAACAACAAACTTCATTTAAATTACTAGCGCTGCAATCTGGAGCGAGTTTTTTTAAAATAATATGCATTATAGTCGCCGTGTTTTTTTATTAGCGCCGGATATATGCATCCGGAGCAACCAATTTTCTATGTCAAAACTTATATTTAGCGCGTTATTTTTGCATATAATTAATTTATTTAACTCTAAACTATGATTTTTCACTCAACTTTTTAATTAAAAATCGATAAAAAAAATATTTTGCTCTACCTATTTCTCGGGAGCCGCTATCGGGAGCGCTATCCATTTCAATGGGATATTTTAAAGGCCTTTATTTTGAAAACCCTTGAAACCATTAGAAACTTAAGACTGTGTGCCTGAGAGCGATTTTTTCAACTAAATTGCCTACTAAACTAAATTAATGACTGATTCATATCATTCATTCAAAGGTGGCACTAGTATCCTTTAAATATGGGGCGGTATGTTGTACCATCACTTCGAATCGAAAAAAGTCGATATTCGAAAAAACTCGAATCGAAAAAGTGAAAGTTGTATCATTTTTGCTTTTCGAAAATGATACAAGATACCGCCATTCGATTTTTTGCAGAAAATAGTAAGTCCATAATGACCTAGCAGAGAACGGTGCTAGTGGAGGCGAAACAATTTAGTGAAACATGGAAGAACTAAGAGAAAAAGCAAAAGCTCGTGTCAGTTTAGTAGATGGCATGTGCTTAAAAATCTAAGAGATTTATAAATTCCTTGAAATTTGACATGTCTTCTTCCACGAGAGATGGTCACTTGCCGATCACCATAATAATTTTCCTTATTCATTTTTCTGTGATGTGTGTGATTCACGACATTAGTGGCAGTACAGAAAATAATGCTGCTTTCTTAACTAAACTGTCGTTAATTTATAGTGATCCTTGTCCATGATGATACCACAGTACGTGACTTGGATTGTTTCTTATTTCAGTTTGTGAGCAAATAAAACAATATTTAAATAGAAACGAATGAAACAAGAAGAGATCTATAAATCAATTAAATTAAATTGTTTGTTTGGTAAATCACTTAACGATTTTATTCCTGTTATTGTTAGACACGCAAGAATTTAAAGGTAGTTCTCATCCACTATGCCAGGTAGATTTACTAACGATAATAAAAAATAGTTATACATTTATTCAGTTTTCATCTATTTAGACTAATAGTCCTTTTTGTGTTTAAAAACAGTTTTGAACTTGAAAAGACTAAACTTTCTCATGTTTCACAAAATTTACTGGGAACGTTTTTATAAATTGCTTTTCCAGGTTCTGAATAAAACCATAATTCACAATGACTTCTTAGAAAAGGACAACCAATTAACTATGGCATGCTTAAAATTACTTAGGTTTCCTAACGTCTTTCATTTATCAAGTGTTTCCTTGAAACAAAATTACATAACTAGTACGTTGTTGATATGGAAGTCATGTTATACGTAATGCAAAAGTAATTTAAACGGAGCAAATTTCTGTCTCTTTCATCCCACAATCTCGTATTCAGAATCCGATTGCTCGCCTCGGCTATACTAAGCCGAATATGAACCAAATGGTTAACATTAGATTCAATGAATCAAATTCCCTTCTCTTGAAAACAAACTCTAATCATTAAACTCAAAATTCTGGCCTGGCCATTTCCTCATTTTCCATCTGATTTCACAAATAATAAAATTTTAGAAGAAATGTAATCCCTGTCCAATTCCAAATCCGATTCTCAATCCCTCTCAGCGGTACCTGGTAACATTAGACTTTGACTTAAATTTCTACCTCTCGAAATCATTATCACGCCAAACTCATAATTATAGATCCGAAACTTCTGTAGCTTCGCGGATCTGTAGCTTCAAAATGCAAATTTTTTTTTATAAACAATTTTCAAATAAAATGAGGTACTTTGTGCTTGATTTCTTTAAAAACAAGGGTTATACATAGATATTTTATAACCAAATGAAATTCCGTGTTCGTTGTCCAATTCGAAGAGAGTGGTAGCTAAATTAATAGTCGCTCAGTTGTAAGAAATCATGAAGGATTTGGAATAAATATGTAATTATAGAATAATGAACTCGAACTGCCTTTGAATGATGAATCTTTAATGTCAGCCCGTTGAACCCCGATTTGTAATACATAGTTACATCAAAGAATATAATATGGACCACTAAAACAATGTCTGATTTATGAAAGTCGAATAAGCTTTGAATTGTGTTCTAAATTCGTCTTCAAGAAATCAGAATATCTCGTCAAATCTAAAAACGATATCCTTAGACCGCTAGATAATTGAACAATTCACCAAAGCCACATTCCCCAATGAAGAAAAGGGTTAAAATAATCCAAATTACCTAACTCGTTTTACATTTTAAACCATCTTCATTAAAGATCTAAAGAATCTTTATCCGTGGAGGAACGTGCAGGCTTTCTTTAGCAAATTTGATTGGAATTAGTTTACATTTTGAATTCAATCCAATGTTCTGTTTCGAATTGTTTGGCAAAAACAATTCGGTGTCGTATAAATCGGTTTGTGTCGTTCGAAATCTTCATGTTGAATTAACACAATCTTCATGATACCTTTCACGTCCGAAATTTCTTTTTTCTAGCACACCCACGTAAATGTGTAAGCAAACAAACATCAAGAATGGTATTATTTTAAAAACACAATTGTGTAGCAAGAGAACACCGAAGCGTTGCAAGAGAACACCGAAGCGTTGCAAGAGAACACCGAGAACAACAACAACGCATAAACATAAAATCCAAGTTGTCTTGGAGATGTGGTTGAATCCAAAAAGATTCAGAATATCTCTATATTAATCAAGTATGTTATATTTTGGTTCATCGTTGTAACAAATCAAACACAGAATCGAACACATTTTTGAACATGATAAAATTTTCATGATATACCTATATTTGTCATCACCATTGTAAAATGCAGGAAAACCTTTATTACAATCGAGATAACATTTTGCCTCAATATTAATCAGCCCGATCCATCCTACCCTAATTAGGGGCACAATAAATTGTTCCGTGTGTAATAAGTTTAAAAAAACACAATTAAATTCAGAAAGTGGAACCAATACAGTATACGAATTACAATAAACTTTCTTCTGTGAACATGAATGAAAACTTTACAATACAACAACACATATTGATGATGAGAAAAACTAAAAAACAAAATAAAACATTAAAATAAAAATAAAAACAAATTGGGGCTCATAACATTTTTGGAGAAAAAATCTGATTCATCTCGCCTACCATTAATCACTGAATGATGTGTAAGAGGCTTACCTGTGTGTCATTTATAATTTCCAAGTGTTCCCCTTTGCGAAAACTTAAATCTTCGTCAGTACGGGCATCATAGTCGTATAGGGCCACAAATATTTTTGCATTTACGCTACTCGTTTCACTTTCTGCTGGTCCCGGTAATTGGGGAACAACAGGACGATCCTGTTGATCCTGTACAGGGGGTGGTACCGGTGTTGGTACTATAGCCGAAAGTACATCAATCGGTTTTGGTCTATCATTTATCTCTTTATCTGTATCTTTTGGTTTGTCATGACTTAAACAATTACCCATTTTTTCTTATGTATAGAACCAATAATAAATACACGGATTCACACTCTTTATTCACTAAACACTATAATATTATTAATCACGCAACAAATTAAAATATTTTCGTTTTAAATAAATAAATACTAAAAACAAAACGATCCGTCTTCACAACACTTTACAATCCTGAATTGTCACTTTCTTCTTCTGTGGTTGTGTATGTGGTCGTGTGAAGACAAAAAATATTCTTGCGCGATTGGTGTATTGATTTTTGTTCCGAACAACACAATTGCCACAGTAAATAAAATCACTATCCCGTTCGAATTTTTTATTTATCTAAAATTAACCAGAATCATTTCACTATAAATTATATAAAAACTTAATTTTTCTAAATATTTTTCGGCTTGATTTACGGGAAAAATTAAAAAAAAATTAAAAATAAATTTTTTTTTCAGGGCGCGATCGACAATATGGCTGACTTTCTATGGTCTTTCTACGCGAAGAAAAAATTGTACTAGAATAATTGTTGATTTTTGTGAAAGGTATTTGTCGAGGTCGAAATTTCGTATTGTAGGTTGAATTATTTCGTAAATAAAAAAGTTATACCGTTTTTATATTTCTTTAATATTCGTTTATTTTTACTTAAATTATTTAATTATTAATTAATTCTCCAGCCGCCTCTTGCTTCTCCTGTTTTTGTACTAGCTCAAAGTATAACCCGTTTTTACGCATAAGTTCGTCGTGGTTTCCCGACTAAAAGATAAAAAAAACAGTTTAGAAAACGACGGTGGTAAACCTCGACCGGGGACTTACCTCCACGATTTGACCATTTTGCATGACAACAATTAGATCAGCATGTTTTACGGTCGATAAGCGATGAGCAATCATTAACGTCGTCCTATTTTTAGTCGCCGATTTTAAGGCTTCCATAACAACAGCTTCACTCGATGCGTCCAAAGCACTCGTAGCTTCGTCCAAAATTAAAATAGTTGGATCTTTAAGTAGCGCCCGTGCAATTGCAATTCGCTGGCGTTGTCCTCCGCTCAATTGAGCACCTCTTTCGCCAACTTTAGTATCGTATGAATCGGGCAGTGTCTCGATAAAGTCATGCGACTGCGACATTTTCGATGCTTCGTACACTTCATCCGCATGGGCCTCGAATTTACCGTATTTAATATTCTCAAAAATACTGGTGGCAAATAGGATAGGTTGCTGGTCAATCAGACCAATCACCTCACCTCGCAACCAATTAGACGATAGAGAACTTAGTTCATATCCGTCGATTACAATTCGACCATAGAGAGGCTCATAGAAGCGGCTTAAGAGTGCTGCCACCGTGGATTTTCCAGATCCGCTTGCACCCACAATGGCCACAGTCTGACCTTTTTTAATTGTCAGCGAGAAATTTTCCAACACTTTATGATTCGGTCGAGATGGATACGCGAACGTTATGTTCTCGAATCGAATATCACCGGTAAGCTCGTTTTTGGGAATTTCAATTCCTTCCAATAACGTTATCTGGGGCTGAAGAGCAAGATATTCGAAAACACGCGATCCAGCCGCGATACCCTTAATTAACGTGCCTAGGAGAATTGAGCCCTGTGATAACGATTTCTGCATGGTTTGTGATGCCACCAGAAAAGCCATTAGCTCACCTGCCGATATGTAGTTGCTACTCATCAACTTTCCACCTAAAAATAAAGTAGTAGCAACCATGCCATTTAAAAATAGGTTCGTTAGTCCTTGGAATATAGCAATTCCGTATCCTAATTCTTGGGAGTATTCAGCAACTTTATTCGATTCACGTTCAAACATTTCAACTTCGTTAAATTCGCTGGCGCACGATCGGACTGTCCTGATATTTGAATAAGCTTCCTCGCACAGTGATGATACGCAATCCATTTGAGTTTGGGTTTTTTTACTTAGATCCCGTAGAGCTCGGCCCATCAGTGACATTAATATTACCGCAGACGGTACCGAAACTAGCGCGACCGCAGCTAGATGTGGAGAAATTATCAATAGAGATACGGTCCCACCAATTAATTGTGCTATCGTTTTCAATCCTTGTGACACAAACTGTTTAAAACAAGATTTAAATTCGTGTACATCTGATATAATACGATTCACCAATTCTCCCGTGCGGTTCTCATCAAAAAACGACAAATCCTGAATAATAACCTGTTCAAATAAATCACGTCGTATGGTGGCCGCCATTTGTTCCCCAATTTTACTCAACATGAGGATATACCAAAACGTAAACATGGAATGTAACGCGTATATCGAAAACAAATCAACAAGTGGTGATTTCATTTCACGGAAAAAATCACTTGATTTCATCGGTCGGCCATCGGCTCCCGTGTACTTAGCCAGCACATTAATCAATTGACCCAGGTAATTTGGAATTTTTATATTACAAAATGCAACGGCGAGCGCAGCCTGTATAATTGAAATATTGCATCGTCATTAACCGAAAAAGATGTCGAGCGCCAGATACTTACAATCACAGCCAATAAAAACTTCCAGATATGAGGTTTCAGGTAAAACCAAAATTTTCTCCAATCAAATTTAATCTCCTTCTCACTATATTTGAACCCGACAAGCCGATCGTTCCCGTAATGCACCTCGCATTTAACTAAAATCCCTGATTTGTGTATCACAAAACCAACTCCAATTCCGGCCAATAAAATGTTTTCCACTAATCGTAATCCCCGTCTTTCGCGTGCAACTACCTTAGCACCATTCCGATAATTCCGTATCCCCAAATTAAATACATTACTTGGTTTAATTGTAGGTATTCTATTTATAATTTGTAAATATTTCGATCTAAAAATAAAAACCCAAAAATATTATTAGAAAATTTAGGTCAAGTGTAATGCACGCGACATAACCTCAACCTTGTGAGTGATTACAAAATCGGGACCATACGTCACACCAACCTACCCTAATAATAAATTGCTGTTATTACATGAATTTAACAATAGTTTAAACATTTTATTTAAGTATACTCTATTTTGATACACTATTTAAAATAAATTAACTATTTTAGTAATAAATTAATTAAATAAATTTGGTTTATTTACAAAGAAAATTAAAAATGTACTGTTTTGTTATTTGACATGTCAATCCTATGGTTAAGCCTGTTACAAATTTAACATTTTGGTTTCTGCTGATATGCGTTTACATAAACTATTTTAGAAAATATCGGGATAGTTAAAAATGTCAGTATATTCTATGGGCTGCGGCCATATAGTCTGGTAATTTACTTTGATTGAAGGTAAATTTAACAATTTTTCAAAATTTTCTATAGCTAAAATTTGTGCTAAAATCAAATTTTAGCGATTTATTCTGCTATTCGCACGCAGCAATGGTTTTCGTAGTTTGACCATATATTACATTGTAGTTACAAAATTTTCTGAGCTTTTGCAATACAATTTTTGCAAGCTCTGAAATCTTTCTCTTCTTTGCAGCATTTCTTTAATGTACAAAATATAATTTGTCTATCGTGAAACTATAACGATCGCTATGTTGAAACAAAAAGTACTGTAGACATTTAACCATGCCACAAGTTGAAAAAAGTACTTGAACAAAATAGTGCGCTGTCAAAATGTGTGAAAAGTCATGAAATTAAATTTTGTAATTTTCTTACCAAAATAAAATTCATAAAATATTTATACATCATGAATTAAATTACATTTAGATCGTATTTTATAAATATTGTAAAATTACTAAGAGTTTTTTTTTTAATATAATATACACAAAAAATACTAATACAAAATGTTAAAATATTTAAATTATTTATTTATCTTAATATGGCTGGGCTATCTTCTGTCGGCCGGAATTTATTTATTTAGTAAGGGTTTTTTACTATCTCGGATTTCACAGCCTCATCGTAGTAGTTGCCATAAATTTAGTGAATTAAAATGTCATGCGGTAAGTGTTGGCATAATTAGAACATCAATTAAAATAAAAATAAATTTTAGATAACATTTTCTTATCTCGCGTATATCGTATTTTGATGTTTGCAGGAGAATTGTAGCCCACATGTAATTGCCTCACAAATATTAAATAATGTAAATGCCTCATCCGACGTATGTCTTCCAAAGAAATCGAAAGTAATATTTGTTATGATTGATGCACTGAAATATGATTTTGGTGTATGGAACTCGGAAAATGAAAATCCTCTGCCGTACGAGAATAAAATGCCGGTATTTCATGAACTCATGAAGAAATTTCCGGATCGTACAAGACTATTAAAATTTATAGCGGATCCACCGACTACTACACTCCAGCGGCTAAAAGGGTTAACAACCGGCACACTGCCTACGTTTATCGATGTCGGATCCAATTTTGCAACACCCGAAATTAACGAGGACAACATAATCGACCAGATTGTACAAAATAATATGACTGCGGTTTTTATGGGGGACAATACGTGGATCGAACTGTTTCCAAAACGATTTAAACGGGAATATGGCTACCCAAGTTTTAATATTTACGATTTGGATACGATCGATAATAAAATAAAGGATATAATGCCCAAGGAATTGAAAAAAGATGATTGGGATTTGTTGATCGGTCATTTCTTAGGCGTTGACCATTGCGGCCACAAACATGGGCCACTACACCCGGAAATGACACGGAAATTAGAAGAAATGAACACAGTTATTGATCAAATTGTGCGAGATATGGATGAGGATACGGTACTGGTGGTGGCCGGTGATCATGGAATGACAATGTCGGGCGATCATGGAGGTGATTCAAATGATGAAATTGAAGCTCTATTTTTTATGTATTCCAAAGGGAATAATCTATTTTCCGAGGATTTTTCAATGAACAAACATTCAATGCAGCAAATTGATTTAGTGCCAACCTTATCCGCCATACTAGGAATACCAATACCATACTCAAATCTCGGCACCATCCAATATAGTCTATTACCCGAAGTGAATTTAATCGGATTTGAACCATATCAAATTCTACTAGTTCACGGCTGGTCAAACCTAATGCAGGTCTATCGGTATTTTCAAGTCTACTCGAATCAAAACGGAGACGCTTTCAAACTAGACAGTAAAGAAAATATTGCAAAACAATTTATCGTGCTTTCGGACCGCGCCAATACAATCTACTCGAAGAATGCTTTCAAAAATTTCAATAACGACCTAAACTATTTCCTTAGCAATTTACTATCGAATTGCCGGAATTTGTGGATAAATTTTAATTCAAATCACATGTCGAAGGGTCTACTCATAGTATTCATCACGGTATTCGCAATTTTCCTGTTGAATAATCTTGGTGTGGCCAAAATCGATAAAACATTCACGAGAAGCTATTTGGTCCTAATCTACTTATCGAATTCAATTGGATACCCGATTGGATATTTCTTAAAAGTATTTAACATCATCGACATTTGCTACACTGATATTCTATTTTACAGCAGTATTTATAGTTTTGCCATAATCATTATGGTAGTGATCCAAAATTGGGACGATATAGCAGAGAGATGGCACGGCTATACAACCGTTGCTTCAAAATTTTTACGATCTGTCTACGTCATGTTCGTGGCCGTATTTTTCTCGAATAGTTTCATCGTACAGGAACAAAAAATATTAAATTATTTAGTAGCTGGTATTATCCTAATCTCATTATACGAGTTGAATAATAGCTTAAACCGCGAACAACGGGAAAAACGCAAATATTTCTGGATGTTTATTATCGTGGTGGTCGTAGCTCTCGTATTATTACGAATATCATATTTACTTTATAAATGCCGGGAGGAGCAAGGTAATTGTTACGTTAATTACGACGAGTCTAATACGAAATTTCAACAAAAATCAACTAAGAAGGAAACAACTATCGTAGATTTCATCCCGATCATTGTAATGGCGCTATTCACTTCGCTCACTAAGTATTACATGAAAAACATAGGAAACCTATCTGGGTTCATGCCACACGTGATATTTTATCGTTACGCGCCAACACTGGCCACTATATGCATCTCCGGACATTTTCTCCTGGCCAACAATAAAATAATGGGAGTACCTGCGATTCATATTGATGGATTGGCCTGGGTCATTTATAGTCTAGTTTTTATCCAATTTATAATTTTATTAGTGAATCCTCTCTTGGTATTCGTTCTACCGCCGAAGGATAAAAGTCCGGTGAAAATTTTGCAAACGGAAAACGTGGTGCCCGAATTGTTTCGCCACATTAAAAATCGTAAAAATGCTGAGCAGCAAGAGCAAAGTGATAAGGGATACGATATTCCGATTGTGTATGGCCTGGCGACAGTATACTCATCTATCATTGTTGCGGTTGGGGTTATGCTAGCGCTACTATTTGCCTTGTTACTAGGACATTATCCGTCAATTGGAATTTTTATTAGCATTTTTGTGGGAATCGCAATTTGCGTTATAGGTGGCGTGTTAAAAGGGCGAAGTTCCCAAACAATTGGTAAGCTAAATTTATCAAACTACCTAGTTTTAAGTCCGTAATCTAATAATATGTTTTAAATTTCAGAGGATTACTTGCAACCGCACCTAATAACACTATTATCGTATATGTTTTTAATTCATTACACATTCTATGCGACATCTCACCAGCCGACCTTGTCTCAAATCGACTGGCATGCCGCCTTTATAGGCCGATCCAAGTACAACGAAAATATTATAATCTCAGGCATTTTAATCATTCTAAACACTTTTAATAGTCAATTACTATTTTTAATTATATATCCCGTCTTAGTATTACTCCCAATAATCACCGGTCTATTTCTAATACCCTCATCTGTACCTACAACAGCGGCGGCAAATAAAATAAAAGACAAAAATCATATAACGCTGGCAGATGGTGCTGAAATCGATTTAACTCGAGGTGAACTTAATCTCTTCGAGTACGAGAATTATTTTCTTGGCGCTGTTTTCAAAACAGGACTTCAATTAATTATGCTGCAAGGTGGTCGGATATTTTGCTCGATGCTGGCCTGCACAATCCATTGTCGCCATTTAATGGTGTGGAAAATATTTGCGCCACGCTTTATTTACGAGGGTATTGCAACGTATATAACGATAATTTCAATTATTATCGGCTTCTTATTTGTACTGCGGATACATAAGGCTGTTGAAACGTTAATTTTAAATATAAATAAGAAAATGTTTTAATTTAAATTATTTGAGAAGAGTTACACAAATTTATAAAATTTCGTAGGAATAATTTAGTGAACAAAATAAAAAACTATTTGTAAATAGAGAAATAAAAAGCAATTTTATATTAATAAATAAAAAATGTGTATTTTTGGCGACCAGTGTGGGAACCTTTAAAATTATGAAAGAATGCCGCCCAACGTGGGGTTATTCTTATTTTATCCTTGTTCCAAACTACAGTCCGTTAATAAATGGGATACATAAACAAAATCTGGGGCGGTATGTTGTACCATCACTTCGAATCGAAATTCGAAAAAAAGTCGAATGGCGGTATGTTGTATCATTTTCGAAAAGCAAAAATTATACAACTTTCACTTTTTCGATTCGACTTTTTTCGAATTCGACTTTATTCGATTCGAAGTGATGGTACAACATACCGCCGTTGGATTTCTCTACTTTGATTACACATGCCTAAACCATATATTATAATACCTTATATACGCTACTAAGTGGACCAAAAAAAAAATTTGACTATACCCTTATTGAATGTAAAAAAATTCAGTGCACAATTTTTTTCATCACTATATTCTATAATTTTCCTTACAAATCAAGGATAAAAAACGGTCTAAAATCGTCTTACGTCTCTTCTGGGGCGGTATGTTGTACCATCACTTCGAGTCGAAGAAAGTCGAAATTCGAAAAAGTCGAATCGAAAAAGTGAAAGTTGTATAATTTTTGCATTTCGAAAATGATACAACATACCGCCATTCGACTTTTTTCGAATTTTGAATCGAAGTGATGGTACAACATACCGCGTCTGGTTTGTATTCTATATTCTGTGCATAAACTACAATTAGATAAAGCTTGCTTACGACATCCAAATAGACATTTTCTCGACTTTGGAACTGATTACCAAATTCAAGCCGTATGAAAATCGCTAATAAAATATGTATTCATAATGTAATCATAATAAAATATGTATTTAACCGAAGAGTATCTAATGTTGTAAAGAGTAACGAAATAGAGGAAAAATTTTCATCAAAAAATGCGTGAGTTATGCCATTTAAATGGGTTGTACCAGTGCACTTAGAATACTAGGTGCACTGGTTCAACCCATTTAAATTGCATAGTGCATGGATTCCACAGTGAAACAATTTTTTTCAGTAAAAAATACCGGGAAAACGAAAGAGGAGAATATATGTACATATTAAAATTACGTTAGAGTAATAAAGACAAACAAATGTTGCCATAAAAAGTATTGAGTTTCATACTTTTTATGGCAACATTTTCCTCGCGTACTGCCGGTAAATTTTACTGAAAAAATGTTTTGTTTCTCTCTAACAAGTAAAGGATTTATATTTTCATCTCGTGTCAATTTTACTAAATTGTTTCACTGTGGAATTCAAGCCATCTCACGCATTTTTTGATGAAAATTTTCCCTCTGTTTCGTTACTCTTTATAACATTACATACTCTTTGATTTAACATATTTGGCATTAAACTCACTCACATTCAACAAGTTGCTTCGGTTCTTAATGAGGCATTTACATGTAGAAAATTGTTTTCTTCAGCAAATTTTTGCATGTAAATAAGAAACATCCCCTATATCCTTTTTCCGGCCCGCGGTCCCAATTGTGTACGAACAAATCGTGTACGATAGAAAAGGATATAAAAATATTCAATCAGCCGTTCCACACGGGATGTCAAATGAAGCAGCTTCATTTTCGTTTCTTTCCTCGTTTACCTATGATACCGATTTTAATTGCGACTCATTATTCAACAAAAAAATTTTCTGAGAAGCAGCTTCAACACAAATAGAAATGAAATAAAAAAAATTAAGGCCATTTTTGAGATGTAGATTTTAGTTTAAATTTTATTTTCGAGAGAACAGAATAAAGCCTCGGTGGCAAAGTGGTTAGCATGCTTGCTCCAGCGACCGGAGATCCCAATGAATTAATCACTCATTATCCGAAATGAAAATATTATTATAAAACCGCATTTGAGGCGGCCAAATCACTTGATGGGGGATATAGTGCCAGAGAGAGAGAGAGAAGAATAAAACAATACAAAAAAAATTTGTGTTTAAATATAAAATAAAGTTTTAAATTAGCAATAAAAAATTTATTATGTATTACTTATTTTGAAGCGTGAAGCAGTGCTTCATTTGACATCCCGTGTGGAACGGCTCAATATGCGAGAATTGATCTCAAAACGACGGTCCAACAACAATTGCATTATATATCACACATTTTTAACTTTGTTGGCTCGGCTCGAGAGTCATGAGATCGCCTTGAAGGCGGATTCAGTGTTGCGTCTCATCTCTTATGGAAAAATGCAGAACGTCATTTTGGAGCAATATGTTTGGTCGAAAAAAAAATTATTTTAATGGTTTGCCATACACGTTCAACTGTCATAATATTATTTTGACGTTTGAGGAAAATGGTCTATACTGAAAAATTATAATTTTTTTTTATATATTTCGCTTTAAGTAAACATGTGGGTGTATCATTTTCTCGTTGTCGCATATCTATGTAAATATTAATATAAAAATAAATTTATTAAACTTTGTAATTATTTCCATTAAGTTTTATTTTTTATAATTAAATTATTTACCTTGTTGTTTGAGTTGTTGTTGTTGTTTGTTTTGACATATTATCGGGTAAGAAATGTCTAATTTGTGACAATTCGAAATGGTGTAATGGATGCGTTTTGTGGAGAAGTTTAAATGGTATAATTGTTATAACTGGTATACAATCTGGCCTTAGTTGAACTGCTGAAACATAGAGTCCTTAGCCAGGTTGTATACCAGAAAAATTAGTATATAAGTTTTGTTTTAAATTTTCAACACAAGAGTTTATTATAAATTTTCATAGCATATGGTAATAGATCCCATATAATAAAAACAGGAGAAATAGTTAAGACACAAATTGTATAAAGTTATATTTCTGCTAACTCTTAAATATTTAATTTGTTAAAATGAAAAATTTATTAATCGATAAAAATAAAAAGCATGTATAATTAATTAAATAAAATGTGTAAATTTATTAATCAAAAATACATAAGTGATTAGTAATAAAAAGTGCTGTCCCGCATTATACATCAGCATAGAAGAGCTGATGCCGAACGGTTAAAATAAGTTATAATTATATAACTTCAACATAGAACAACTAAATCTTCTAAATTGGTGACCCCGACGTGATATTATAGTTCCACCGGGGGCAGCAGCTAATACTTATTAGCCAACGCAAAATACTACAAGTCATCCGTAAAATTTTTGGATAACTAAAATTTTAAAAAAATATTATATGTTCCGAGGAAGCAGTTTGCCGTCTATGTATTCACCAGATAAACGAGCAACTAATAAATCAACCGCAAATTAGAAGGGAGCATTGGTTTGGCGAAGCAGCAACAGGCATTCACCGGATCACCCGTTAAACATAGCTGTATTAAATAAAATCCGCTTCAAAGAGGAAACATTGTTTGTAAGCAGCCGGGAGTTTTTCCAATCATCCCGTATAATAAGACGATAAATTTAAAATTGTAAGTACCATTTATTTATTCTTTATAAAACGTACTCCATTTTTGCACCATTTTTTTGCGTCGTCTAAAAATTACAAAAATAAAAATTATTTTTAAAAAAAAAAAAATTAAATTAAAAAATATTTAAAAATTATTTAAAAAATAAATAAAAAATTAAAATTATTCAAATAATCACAATGTTCAGTATTTCTTGCGTTTTTTTTGTTTGTTCATCCTTTTTTCTACTTTTAAGTTTCTTTTTTCGTTTCGTTGTGCGTGGTATCAATACCGACGACGAGGAAACGAATTCCACCTATGTACACTCCTCTGATAGGCAAAATCTTTTATTTTCTAGTAACGAAATGATCACGTTGACTCGTGAACAATTGTGTTCACTAGTGCAAGATCAGGTTCGAATCGTTCTAAATGCACAGTTGAAAGATTCCCATGCTTCGGAAGCATCTTCTAGTGGCAACTCTGGTAGTGAAAATATTGTAGATAACGAAAGTAAAACGGCAAAAAATATTTCGCAAAAAGAGATTGCACATGTAGCTTTTAAGCCACCCCAACCTTTATATGCACAGAATCCCGAGGTCTGGTTTGCTATTTTGGAACAGCAGTTCCAGGTAGCAAACATCGTTACAGAGACTACGAGGTATTCACATGCGGTTGGTGCATTAGATGCTAGGTTGCATAATAAATTTGCCAATCTTATTATAAAAAATAAGGGAAAACAACCTTATACGTTTTTTAAGCAGGAAGTAATTAAAGTTTTAGGAGAATCAGAACGATCAAAATTAAATAATTTGTTGCACGGACTAAGGTTAGAAGACCAGAAACCATCACAATTGCTGGAGCAAATGCATATGAATGCAGGAGAGCATTTTGAAGAAGGCACGGTTAAGCGATTATGGTTGCAAAGGTTACCGCAGCAGGTACAGTTGGTATTAGTCCCGTTTGAAAATGACGTTTCATTAGAAAAGTTGGCAGAACGAGCAGACGCATTAATTGAAACCATGTCACAGCAGCACGTAATGGAAATAAGTGACAAATCATACACAAGCCAGCAAAAAGAATCATCTTCGACAAAAGAAGAGTTGCATGAGATGTTGTGTAAGTTCCGTAAGGATATTATAATGGAAGTATCCGCCTTACGTAGCACAACACGAAGAACTCGTAGTCCGCATAACACAGCTAGAAATTCGTCAAAATCTAGAGAACGAACGTATGATGAAACCGAATGTTTCTATCATCGACGTTTTAAAGATAAGGCAACGAAGTGTGTTTCAGGTTGTCGTTTTCACGATAAGTTTATTGTTGTAAATTCTCAAAAGTCAAAAAACTAAATTCTAGTCAGCATTTTGAGACGTGTGTTGATGAAATTTGTGCAAATCGTCTACTTATTTTGGATCAAAATTCTAAAAGAAAATTTTTGGTAGACACTGGCGCAGACGTTTCCGTTTTGCCAGCAAATTTCAGTAACAAAAAGGTTAATGAACCCGATTTTCACTTATATGCAGCCAATGGTACCAAAATTAAGGCCTACGGAACGAAGACAATTTCACTAAATATCGGTTTACGTAGGGTGTTCAAATGGTCCTTCATAGTTGCTGATGTGTCTATGCCAATAATCGGGGCAGATTTTTTAAAAGCAACAGGTTTAGTAGTTGATATTAGAAAGGGTAAATTAATTGATCCGGTTACAAATTTATATTCAGTTGGATCCATTACAAGTAATTCAAGTCCTTCGTTAGCCCTGTTAGATAAAAGCAAAATTAATCCAGAAATCAACGAATTGTTAAAAAAATATGAAATAATTACTCGGGAAACAGGCAATATGAATACACCTAAGCATAATGTTACACACTGTTTGGAAACAAACGGGCAACCAGTTATGTGCAAAACAAGGCGTTTGGCTCCCGATAAGTTACAAATAGCGAGGGAACACTTCGAAAGTATGATGGAGCAGGGAATTTGTCGACCTAGCAAAAGTGAGTGGGCCAGTCCTCTGCATTTGGTACCTAAGAAAAACGGTGAGTGGAGACCCTGTGGGGATTACAGGGCGTTGAATAATGTGACCATTCCCGATAATTATCCAGTACCGCATCTTCAGGACTTCTCGTTTCAACTTGCTGGTTGTACGGTATTTTCAACTATTGATTTGGTACGTGCTTACCACCAAATCCCAATTGAACCACGAGATGTTCACAAAACAGCTATAGCAACACCATTCGGTCTTTACGAATTCAATAGAATGACATTCGGTCTTCGGAATGCAGCACAATCGTTCCAAAGATTAATGCATTCGGTTTTAAGGGGATTGTCATTCTGTTTCGTGTATCTAGACGACATTTTAATTGCATCCGCTTCATTGGATGAGCATTTATGTCATGTTGAACAAGTTTTCCAACGTTTAGCCGAAAATGGGCTAGTTATTAAAATGGATAAATGTGTATTCGCGCAAGAAGAAATTGCTTTTTTGGGACATTTCGTAAATAGGAAAGGAATTTTACCATCTCCAGATAGAGTAGAAATAATTCGTAATTTTCCGCAGCCAGTCATTGTCCAGCAATTAAAACGTTTTCTAGGAATGATTAATTTCTACAGAAGATTTATTCCTTCTGCAGCACATGACCAGGCCATTTTAAATGACTTTTTAAAAGGTTACAAAAAGAATAGTAAAATACCAATCGTTTGGACAGAAGAGTCGAAATTAGCGTTTGAAAAATGTAAATTCAAGTTAAGTGATGCCACCCTTCTAGCTCATCCAGACATGTCAGCAAAGTTATCAATTATGGTAGATGCTTCCGACACAGCAGTAGGGGCAGTTATGCAACAATTAATTGATGAAGTTTGGCAACCACTGGGTTTTTATTCTGTCAGGTTAACCGAAACACAAAAAAAATACAGTACCTACGATCGGGAGTTGTTAGCGGCCTATTTAGGTGTAAAATACTTCCGATTCTTTCTCGAGGGACGAAATTTCATCCTCATTACGGACCACAAACCCCTCATTTACGCATTTAAACAAAATTTAGACAAAGCATCACCAAGACAAAGACGTCAACTAGACTTTATTGGACAATTTACAACGGACCTGAGACATATAACGGGTACAGACAACGTTGTAGCTGATGCATTATCTAGAGTTGAGCTAATTGACATTCACGAGACTATTGACTATAACAAACTGGCTACAGATCAATTACAAGACTCGGAACTGAATGACATACTACAAGACGAGAACTCTGGACTAAATTTAGTAAGACGACCGTTAGCTTTCAATACAGAACATTTCATTTACTGTGACATATCGACGGGACAAGCAAGACCTTTCATACCAAGAGAATGGAGGAGGAAGGTATTTGAGTCGCTACACAATCTGTCGCATCCGGGAATAAAAGCTTCGGTCAAGTTAGTGTCTAAACATGTAGTGTGGCCGTCATTAAAAAAGGATATTAAGGAATTGGCACAAGCATGTTTGGCGTGTCAAATATCCAAGGTATCAAGACACACACAAGCACCAATAGGTAATTTCGAAGTGACAAAGGAAAGGTTTTCAGAAGTGCATATTGATCTAGTTGGACCATTACCCATATCCAATAATCATAAATACTGCTTAACCATGATTGATAGGTATACTCGCTGGGCGGAGGCAATTCCAATACCAGATATCATGGCAAATACGGTGGCAAATGCTTTTTATTCAAATTGGATAGCTAGGTTTGGTGTTCCAAATTTTGTCGTAACAGATCAAGGTTCACAGTTCGAAGCGAATCTGTTTACAGAATTGTCACATTTATTAGGATTTGAAAGAAGACGTACTACAGCGTATAATCCTAAGTGCAACGGTATGATTGAGCGTTGGCATAGGACATTAAAAGCAGCGATTATGTGTCATAACAGAATGGATTGGACGGACATTTTACCACTCGTTTTATTAGGTTTACGTACCTCGTTTAATGAAGAGTTACAATCTACTCCTGTAGAGTTGGTGTATGGAAGTGCGGTTAGAGTTCCTGGGCAGTTTATGGAACCTCCAAATACTTCGATTCCACAGTCCGAATTCGTGAGTAATCTAAAAAAACATTTTGAAGAATTAAAACCGGTAAACGCATCTCGACATTCAAAGGAGAAATTTTTCATTAACAAAAAATTGGAGGATTGCTCTCATGTGTTTATACGTACCGATGCAGTCAAAAGAGCACTTCAGCCTCCATATACCGGTCCTTTTAAAATTTCAAACAGGGATACAAAATTTTTTGAGCTAGAAATTAAAGGTAAAAAAGTTAATATTTCGATAGATAGACTCAAACCTTGTTATTCCGAAAATAATGATGAGTTGTTCAGCAATCAGCCATTAGCGACTAATCTGTCATGGGATGTTGATGGGAAAGCTGATGAGGTGGTTAATTCAGAAACTCCAAAAGCTAAAAAGAAAGTAGTTTTCGATCAGCATGTGCAAGTTAGTAGTGAACCAAGAGAGGTGTTATCAAGGCATGGTCGTGTAATTAAACTACCAGTTCGATTTAAAAATTAAGAAACCACAGACTTCGTATCGTGAAATTTAATACTTACCAATTTTCTTAAATTCCACTGGAAGGGGAGTGTATGTGGGTGTATCATTTTCTCGTTGTCGCATATCTATGTAAATATTAATATAAAAATAAATTTATTAAACTTTGTAATTATTTCCATTAAGTTTTATTTTTTATAATTAAATTATTTACCTTGTTGTTTGAGTTGTTGTTGTTGTTTGTTTTGACATATTATCGGGTAAGAAATGTCTAATTTGTGACAATTCGAAATGGTGTAATGGATGCGTTTTGTGGAGAAGTTTAAATGGTATAATTGTTATAACTGGTATACAATCTGGCCTTAGTTGAACTGCTGAAACATAGAGTCCTTAGCCAGGTTGTATACCAGAAAAATTAGTATATAAGTTTTGTTTTAAATTTTCAACACAAGAGTTTATTATAAATTTTCATAGCATATGGTAATAGATCCCATATAATAAAAACAGGAGAAATAGTTAAGACACAAATTGTATAAAGTTATATTTCTGCTAACTCTTAAATATTTAATTTGTTAAAATGAAAAATTTATTAATCGATAAAAATAAAAAGCATGTATAATTAATTAAATAAAATGTGTAAATTTATTAATCAAAAATACATAAGTGATTAGTAATAAAAAGTGCTGTCCCGCATTATACATCAGCATAGAAGAGCTGATGCCGAACGGTTAAAATAAGTTATAATTATATAACTTCAACATAGAACAACTAAATCTTCTAAAAACACAACGCTACGCTTGCCATTTATTTAGTTTTGTTATATGTATATTTATAATTTTGTTAACCTGGTAGCAGCTAGAGAGGGTAATCAAAGTGCTATAAACAATTTAGTTAAGTAAAATATAATTTTTTAAAACAAATAATAAAAAATCTTTCATTTCGAAATAAAAGTATTACCAGTTCCATGTGAAAAGTACTAAGGAAATCTGCTTTATCGTACGTAACAGAGCTCTCACAATAGAAAAAAATTTGCCTTAATCTTTTATCTTAAGAGTATCTCTCACAATGAGCAAAAAAAAATAAATTGAAACCAACTTCGTTTTATTTATCTTCATACTAATGATATTTTTAAAAATACATTTTACATTTTTAATTATAATTTTAAGATATATTAAACCGATAAATTAGTTCATATTTGCTTTTTGTTTTTATCATGTTTTGTCTGGCAAATGACAACAAAAACCCTGATTTTGAAATGTAGCTAACTTCATTAGTCTTTTCTTAAGGCAAAAGTTTAGAGTTTGCGAACTTTTTCCTTAAGGTAAAAACGCTTTTTTTTCTCAAGTTTTATTTTCAAACAAACTTGTAAGGCAAAAGGAAAATTGTGAAAGCTCTGTAAGTGTTAGAAATCAATAAGGAAAGTATATGGAATATTTTTGATTCAATGTTTTGACGTACAAAATCAATTTATTATTATTTTTTCGATTTGGTTGTTCACTCGGGTTTAACATAAAATTATAGTCAGTTTTAGGGTCACAAAAAATATATGTATATCGTGATAAAATTATCTTTCACGATATCATTTTGTTCGGACTGAACGATTGTCATAGGCGTTTTCGGAAATATCCCATGATAACTTTTGAGTAATTTTAATTTTTTTAATGTTGGTAACAAAAGTTACTCAAGTTGTGGCTATACAAAAAGTAAGATTTCTAACATTTCGCGTGGTAATATTTATATTCAGCAAAGTTCAATGATGTTTTAACAGATACAAAATTTTTGTTATATTGTTTTTAATAGTTTATACTTTGAAAGTTTGTACTTTAATTTTTCTGACACTACTAATTTAATACAAATTGTCAGAAAGACAGAAATTAAAAAAACAACTAAAAATAAATTACCCCAAAGTTACTCTACATGTTCGGAAATAGATTTGGTAAATTTTTGTCAGGAAGTTACCCAAAAGTTACCATGGGATATTTCTGAAAAAACAAGGAAAAATATTTTGACATCTAGTGGTATTCAGCTAAAGCAAAATTTTAAAATGCTTTAGTTTTTGCTATAGCCATCCTTGGTTCGGTTCAGCCTTAACACGGGATCTACACTATGCAAGATTGCTGAAATTTACTATCATGAGAATTAATTTATGAATGTATATGTAAAGAAACTCTCAGCAAATTATCAAGAGTCTATTTCACGAAAAAATTATTATGAAATTATTACGAAATGTTAAATTAAAATACACTTTTAAGATTTTCTCTTAATTTTAAATTAAAAATTAATAATTAAAATTTTGAACACCTTAATTATATTTTATTTTTTATTTTAATCCATGCCATCTGTTTTGGGGCCGAAGCACCCCCTGCTCTTTCGCGGTTTATTTTTCCTTCTTACTTTACGCATTACCTGCCAAATCGAAGACGTACGGCTATAGGGCCGATTTAAAACCATCTGCACATTGCAAGCTCGATGCCAGCCTATACTGACATGGAAGATGGGTCGGCCCATGAGTTTTGCACTCCGACAGGGGGTCATAGATGTGTTACATTTCTTCCCCGATCGTAATCGGTTATGAAATTTCACTTTTGCATCCTGCCCCTATCGGGATTCGAACCCGGTACCTCCCGATCCAAATGCCAAAGCTTTAACTACTGTGCCATTTGGTCGGTATATTTTATTTTTAATTACGTCTACAGTATCTTTGCTAGACTGTTTTAAGACAAAAATCTATAAATTGGTTACAATATTTACGGATTTTTTGACATTTGAAGAAATTATTATGAGACTAAAATGTCCAGTTATGATATTTGTTTGATAATTATTTATCAATACATTGAAACAAAACATACACATACATAAAATAATATCATGAGAGAAAGTCTCAGCGATTTTGCATAGCGTAGACCCCCTTTAACTTAACAATGTGACAATGTTTTCGGTTACACCGTAATCTGTTGAAGACATTTCACTTTGCATCCTGTTCCTATCGAGATTCGAACCCAGTACCTTCCGACCCAAACGCCAAAGAGCTTTAACCACTGCGCCTAGATATTTTGACAAATGCTCAATTTTCTCACCTCGGCAGGTGATTTTTCTCGCCTTTTAATTTTGATTATTTCAGCAAAATCAAAGTTAAACTGTCAGACAAAATTGAATCATTAGAAACTGAAATAATTTGTTTATAATAGAAATGTAAAACAATAAACTTTAAATTGTATGATCTTATCAACAACTTTCTTTATTTAAATAGTTCAGTTCCATTTGGCTAAAGCAAAACTTGGTAAACTAATTGCTTTAGCTGTTAAAGAAATACGCCTAAAAGCGTATGTGTACGGCCACCTCGCAATATATTGTCTGTTTATTATGAAATTTTTCGAAAAAATATGTTAGTTTATCGCCGTAAATAATTTATAAAAAATTGCTTAAAAAGTGTTTAATAGAAAGTATGTATATATAATAAGTACATAGTATAAATATGTGAGGAATATATTTACGTAAATAATTCGTTATGTGAAACAAAAATTTTCTTTTGCCACAACTGTTAGGCTACAAATTATTAATAATGATTTGTAGCCTAACAGTTAGCTTATATTTTATAAGTTGTGTTAATTTATAATAGAAGAAATTTTAATAAGTAATAGACATATGTTTGTAATAGACATATGTACCAAGCAGAAATTGAAAGGAATAAACAAAAATACAAAGCAACAGAAAACAATGGCTCTAATTGAGCAAATCCATGTTTGACTGTATTCAATTTTGTAAAAAATAATCCAACTTTATAATGTCGCTTCGTGAAGGCACCATAAAAGTCGTTAAAAAAAACCAAGTCGGTGTGTGCAAATCCGGCTTCGGAGTTTCGCTGGTAATATCCGTTCGTATGAGGCGCCTTTATAATGGAAATTTCAATTCTGTAGTTAATCTATTGCCCACCGACTATGATATTAAACGGACCCATTTTGTTCATATTAATGACGTCATTATTTACCATCTGACTTTTGGAACGAAAACATTTTTTTAAAAGTGAAATCTTCGAAATAGCTATGTAGCATTTAAATTTTAATTATTTCACGTCATCACCTAAATTATAATTAATAATAAAGTAAAAAATTTAAAAGTGTATATTGATAAAGATAACTTAAAACAAAAGTACAAAAATCAAGTAAAATGTTGGTTCTTCAACAAATTAATAAAATCAATTACATAAACAACACGACAAATTATATAATTTTAAATAAATTAAAAAAATATTTAATCCTACTGCATAAATCTACAAATATCGATGTAATTGATTCGTTTACAAATAATTTAATAAAACAAAACCATGAAAAATTTAATAGTCATGTGAAATTAGTTAAAAACGCGAGTGATAAAAAAGTTGAGGTTAAATCACCCCAATTCAGTGTTTTGTTGTTCAGTGATAGTAATAATTCGTCATGTGTCAGCAATGTTGATTCAATTAATTATGATAATTTAATTGAAATTGAATATAGTATAATTAATTTATTGCGCACTAGTGAATTTGTGAAAGTGTTTCAGATATTAGATAATTGTATAACGTGTAATAAAGTATTGTCCGAGGGGCTAGTCATCGATATTGTGACACAGCTGACGAACGAGGCTAATGATGGATGGCACAAGAAATGTTTAAGTTATTTAAATTTTTGTATAGATTGTAATGACCGGGTTGGATGCCCAGGCGAAAGTAGTGTAGTGTATTTAAATTTTGTAGGAAAATATTTTTGGTACAACGGATATTTTAAACAGTCGTTGAATTTGCTAAAGCGGAGCTATATCCAGTCAAATAGGTCACGGGACGATGCAAATTTAGTTAAGATTCGAAAAACTTTAAAGGATATTGTACGTGATACAGTGGGCCACAAGAGTGAAGCAATACTATTCTATATAATCGAATTGGGTGAGGATTTACTCGATAATTACAACGATTTCTATATAGTCGCGTGTATCTGGCAGTTATGCTTTCGGAGTACCTGGTTTAGTGATCAGAATATATCGCACAATTTATTCAAAAAGCATGAAGTGTTGCGTGGTGTGATTTCGATGAAAATTAATTCAATATGCTACTCATTTTTGTACGAGCATAATGTTGAGACTGTGCATCGTTTTATTGAGTTGCTGCTGCTATATAATATGAAGGATGAATGCCAGGATGTTTTAGGAATACTGTTTGAATACCAATGTAAGTTTGCAGGTTTTTATTTTCTAGCACTCCACTCTAAAATGTGTCTTCGAAACCTGTCTTTAAATTTTATTGTCTCTGAAGGTGTTTAACCAAGGTTTTTAAGAAATCCGGCTAATCTTGTAGAATCATTACGAGTATTCAGTTTCCCTGCATCGTTCCAATCGGCATAGATGCACATTAATTATTTATACCCTTCAACTTATTATTCACGAGCCACTTAAATATTTCCAGTCTTTATTCATTACAGAATTTTCAATGATTTTCCGTTATGATGATAATTTGTATTTGGATGGGGGAATCTGAAAGCAAAAAAGAGACAATGACTTATTCAGTATGGATTCCGTAAATTGCCTGTTGGTCCTTGATTGGATAGTCATTTCTTTAAAGAAATTTATTAAGATGGGATTTACAACAGTTCATTTTCTGGAATTTTTGGCAAATAAGTGCTACAGTTCTTACAGACTTGAGTTTATCGTCGAAAATATCTTAGATAAAGATGAATTTCGATAATTCATATTTTTGGGGAGAAGATAATCTAACTGACCATAATGTACGATTTAGTTGTATCAAGCACGTTTTCCTTATAAGAATCTACTTAAGTAACGTGAAGATCGAAAAATACAATCAATCTAGTTGTTTTCTTAGGGGCACCCCATAAGCATCCGTCGTTAGAATTTATAGAGGTACCGACATTGACAGTAATAACGAAAAACCTCCATCTAACATCAAAGAGCTACGAGTCCATATAGTCAGCCATAACTGTCGCGGCGCAAATTATTTGCGGAAGCTCCGTGATATAAGAAGCGGGAACTAATGAGAAAATTCATTGAAAATATCAGCTTGTAAGCGGGACAAAGAAACTCAAGATTCTGTTTTGCAAATGCCAGAAATCTTACTAAAAACTTGACCACTTTGCTTCACAATTTGCGCAGAATTGATTAAGTTGTGAGGCGCTACTCTTGATTTTCATCGATGAGACCGCTCTCCTCTTTGCTAAAACCTGCCTACAAAGTGTTGACTAATGTTGTACCTGCCAGACTCCCCTTTCCGTCGCAAAATATCATCGGCGATAAGTGAAGTTTTCGTCCCAACCAGTTAACTATTGACCAGTGCTTCACCATGAGGATGATTCTCGAAAAATATTTGGAGTACAATATAACCATACACCAAATATACAGTGACTCAGCAGTTACTTCACAGTACTAACCAGAGTTCCAGTTCGTGATTTTGAGCTCCAGTTTATAGTAAGGAAAAGTGAACAGGAATAAGTTAAAACTGCCAACACCCAGCAGGAGCATCTCGAAATAAAACTACCTAGGGTATTTCCTAACCATAGTAAATCGGCATACACCTAGGTAGCACTATCATAATCTATACATACGTTTAACGAAACTAAGCTGTTTCATCATGGATTAGTAGGACTGTAAATATTTATTATGGTTTTAAGATGTCCCTGTGACTATCGGAAAGCCATACTTATCGATGATAACATCCTCGGAGTATTACGTACACTGTCGAATCATGTATTCCTTTCTCGGATTGAGCATTTACTGAGCTACTTAATTTTTCGCTAACATATTTTTTCTATTTCTAGATTGGCGCAAAGATGTTCGAGCCTGTTCCGAAATTGTTAAAAGTAGTATCGATTTGGATTTAACACTGCCACAAATCTGTTATGAAAAACTTTTAATTTTAATTATTGGCAAGGATGCCAAAACTGATTATCTCAATTTAACAATACCAAAAATTAAATATAAATTTTAAATGAACATAATAAAAGACAAATTGTGTTTACACAAGAAAATCTCAAGTTTGACAGTTACACAATTTGGTTTTGTTTTTGTTGTCGAAAAAAGCGGTTTTATTCTGAACGTGTCCCGCGGCACCAAAAATTGAGCAACACACATAAATCAAAAAATTTTCTTTTTTTGACTTTCATCTGTCAATTAGACAAATACGGTGTTTGTTGAATCGCGAAAAATAGTATTTTCTGGCGTCTTATTGATTCATTTGAACAAATAAATATTTATGTTTATTAAATATAATAAATAATTCGTTGTTTAACAGTTTTAATAATAAAATTATTCGTTTTTCTGTGTATAAATATAATAAAGTTAGTTATTAAACTTTAACAAAAAAAAAAAGAAGACAATTGACAAGCGTGCCCATTTTGACATTTACTTCAAAAGAGCTCGTAAAATTTTATAAAAAATTGTTCTAAATAAAATTATAATTATATATTGATAGTGGTTGTGTTTAATTTGGAGTTAATTAATAATCTTGTTTAATTAATATCCCAAATAAAATTTTTTGTATGTTAAAATAAATAAGATAATGTACATAGAAATTACGTAAGTATATATTTATACTGTGTTATTGTAATATATAAGTGCCGAGCAATTATTAATTGAACTTTAAATTAAATTATAATATAAAAAAATAATATTTCGTTGGATCAGAAAAGCAGGCAAAAAAATTTAGTCTCCGCCATTTTGTATATGTATTTATAAAATATTGAATTTGTTATTTAAATGAATGATAAATATAGGACATAAAGTTAAATTTGATTCAATAATTTAATTAGATAAATAAATTCATTAAATCTAATTAATATTCTGTAAATTCGGTTTTAGTGAACGGGTATTTGATGCAAAGGAAATGACATTTGTCTAATGTTTGTACAAAGGCTAGTATTTTGACGTATGTCAAACTCACGTTGCTGTACAAAAATACATAAAAATGCGCTGCAAAATTTGTACAAACATTGGGCAAATTTGTTTTATTTTTGTTTGATTAGAAAATTGGTCTATTAATTTGTGGTACATTAAATTTAAGATTTTATTAATTATTTATGTTGAATTACCATGGAAATTATCGTTGGCAACGTATATTTAACTAATATAATTATTTTAATCGCGAACTTTATAATCCGAATACATAATTTCCATAAAATGACATTTCATTCGGGTTTTCACCATTTTGTTTTTATTTACCGCGTTCGATGGATAATGCTGCAAGTGTGAAAGAGATAAGTATAGGTCGCCGCCTTAAAATACGTCTATTTGTTTTTATTTTTTATTTTATTTTCGTAGTCGGCAGAGTGGTAGTTGTAGTTAAAATTCTTTCTTTGACAGATGTCAAAAATGAAAGGACTCTGAAATCAATATTTTAAAATTTGTGTTTGTTAAAAAAAAACAATTGAATATATAAAAATGTTTATAGAAATTTAACAATTATCGGATTACTTTGTGTTTTGTGCGGAAACAAAATTCAAAATAAAACATTTGAGCTAAAAAAAACTATAAAAAAGAAACATTTGAAGTTTGGTGTAAAGTAAAAGCACGCGGCCATTTTATTTGAAGTATATAGAGACAAACCAACTTTTTTTTTGATTGCGGAAAAGTGACTTACATTTTCACTTAATTTTTGTCTTATCCTACCACAGTTTGGCCGCACAAATCTAGTACCAAAGTCACAATATATAAAATAAGGAAGGATCTCAAGCTAGATAATGATAACAAATTTCCAAATCAAAAAGGAACGAAGAAATTCAGACATGGACAGCAATGTAAAACGCGACATAAGGGATATGGCCCGTGAGGCACAATTTCAAACTGAGCTTTTAATAAAACAAGGTAAATATATGCATTTACATTACATTTTCTTTGACTGTGCACGTGCATATTAAAACGTTTTCTCGATTTTCATTACGTAATTACGACATGTCAATGTAACAGTATATGCTAAATATACAATTCATTTTTCAATGATTTTGTCTATTCGTTCATTTTATATAGTGCATCTGTAATTACGATATACGAAAAAGATGATAAATTTCAAAAATTTTTGATGGGAAAACAAAATTTTTATACGTCAAAATTAGACATTTCAATATGGCGGCCGCTTACAAAAACAGAAAACAAGCCACCACCATTCTTCTTTATGAAGTTTGCTCAAAAATTTTGTGTGTCTGTCTCGCTCTGTAAATAGATTTATACCGTTCCAATTGTCACAGTTTTTTTATTTTTGTTATTTATGTTTTGTCTCTTTGTAATTTTGGTATCCCAATTTGAATTTTTGATTTTGAATGCTGCAGCTGTCAGTTATGTATGATTTGAATCTGTTTATATAAAAATGAATTATGAAATTATTTTTGTGTACAGCAAGAGATCGTTTTCCATCGAGCTCGAGCACCGAGGAATCAGGTGGATCGGATCATGAAGAAATGGAGCGAGATATGGGCCGTGAGGGTAAGGATTCGCTCGGCATAAATATGAATAACTCGGCGGTCCGAAAAAGGCGAGGTAATTTACCAAAACATTCAGTAAAAATATTAAAGCGATGGCTCTACGAACATCGCTACAATGCATATCCAAGTGACGCAGAGAAAGTAACGTTATCTCAGGAGGCAAATTTAACTGTGTTACAAGTATGCAATTGGTTTATAAATGCCCGCCGTCGAATCTTACCGGAAATGATACGGAGAGAAGGAAATGATCCGCTGCACTATACTATTTCGAGACGAGGTAAAAAATTATCTACTGGATCGATGAATAATTCAATGAGTCACCTAAGTCCACCGCATCCGGTTACCGATAGTCCGATCGAAGAAGTTGTATGTAATTCGTCATAAATGATTAAAAACTACATTTTAACGTAAATTTTCTATTTTCGTTACACAGATTGTCGGTGCAACCGAAGAAGTTGAAGAAGAAGAAATTCATGATGTCTCGAATGTTCAAATAATTGGGCACAATTTTATTCAAACCCCAACTGGAATTGTAAAAGTTGAACGTGATGTTGAATACGATGATAACATAATATACAGGTAACAATATAGCTAAATTTCTTTAAGCTCATTAATTAGAATTCCTTGCATGCTAATGAAAATATAAATACTGAAGAACAATTCAAAATTCCGCATTTGATCAACCCATGCTCAAGTCCTATTCCACTTATCCTTTATTGAAAAATAACAATCCATTTATTAATCCACCGAAAAGGTATCATCTCGAAATTGCCTAACAACAAGTTGCTCGTATTAAAATACGATTTATTTTCGAATTTTTACTTATAGATCCGAGGATGATAGCGCAAATGAATATGAATCTTGCTCACCGAGCGAAGAGGATAATAATCAAAATAGTACCGGATGGCAAGGCGTTATACATTATTCGGACAAGGAAAATTTTGTTGAAGAAAAGTAAATTTTCTTTTATATTAATTTATTTTGTTTACTTAAAAAAGTAGAAAATAGTTGTTTGATTTCACGTTTTTTTTTCTATTATATAAAATAAATAAAAAAATTATTTGGTTTTTTATTAGACACAAGAATTTATTTATGTATTTTTGTTTGTTGTACGCGCGCTAAAAGAAATTTTTTATCTGCAAGAAAAGTTCAAATCTATTTATATCTAACAACCAAAAAAAATGTCTCTTGTTATATATTTATAGTAGTGGCGGTGAAGAAGTATCAAGTCCTGTGTCGGAATATTGGAGTGCGCCGCATCCTCATTTAGCACATTTACCACAGCTTCCACATCCACTTAGTGGTGGAAGTGCTGCTGGTAAGTTGTCTGTTGCTAAATCAAAAAATGAAGAAAAAAGTAATTTTATTTTATTTTTTGTAATGTTAATGTAGTTATGTTGTTGTAGTTAAAATGTAGTAGTTTTTTGGTCTTAAATTTGTTACAACAAATAATTTTGTTTTACATTTTTTCTTATAACATAATCGATGTTGTTTTCTATTTAAAAAATTTATAGTTCCTATTGGGTTATCAAGGGTACAAGTAATGCCGGCTCATCCGTCAACGGTTATAAAACAAGACCCTAATGATAACACAAATACAACTGTTACGGTACCAGGTCAAACAACTACTGGGCATATTGTTAAGGGTAAGTGTTTTTGTTGTAATTTTATTATCAATCAAATAATGTTAATACTCGGTATCATTCAATTAATTTGCGGTTTTTAAGTGCCAGCCGGTGTTATGCAATTTTTGATAAGAAGATTTTTTATTTCGTGATTCCCTTACTTAAATTTTAGTTTTATGCTTAGTTTTATGATTTTTGATTCATATATGAATGATCAAGGCTGTTTTTAAATTGTAAGATTACAAATGAGACAATTTTTTTTTTTGGTAGGTATGGAAGTAAAAATTAGTCAAATTTGAAAATTTAAATTTCGCTATTTTCCTATTTCGTTCAAACTGGCAATTTATTTCCAGAATGAAATGTAATAATCGAATAAATCATTCATATTCAAATATTTCGCCTAATAAAATACGGAAATTTATTAAAATTTTTGTACTTGGTTTACCTAAGGTTTCTTTCGAAAACTCAATTTTTGAGTTGACGCTACCGAATGAATGTTTAAAAATGGATTTTGCAACTATCAATTTTGTTTGTAAAAATTTTATGAGCTTTTCAGCAAAACCTGAGTATGTTCAGAAAAAATACAAATGGTGAAACGAAAAGTAAACGATCCGTCCGTTCCTTCTATTTTTTTTAAAAATTGTAATTTACATGAAAACGTACTCAGTAATCACAATGAACGAATCGAAAACCTTCCGTTTTCAACGGAATGATAATTCAAAATGACATTAAAATAGAAATAGTGGACAGAATGAAGACCGTATTATTTTAATAAAATATATTTTTTATCATCGTCCTGCAAAGGATAGTTGTTAATAAAAGATTTAGATCAATATACCGCATTGTATAAGAAACGACGAAGTTTCTTTAAACATAGCCAAAATGCGAAATTTCATCCAAAATTTGTGCTGGAATCCCAATTCACTATTTTCGTTAAAATCCCAGTTCTACATAAAATATGCCAACCACAATAGGTCAAGAAATCGCCTAGTCTCAGTAAGTTCTGGCACTGAGAAATTAAGATTCTCTACTCCAGCTCTACAAAGCAAATTGGAAACTAATTGGTTAATAAATGGAGTACTTCCATTCACAATAGCTGAATTCACAGATGGCACAGTTCTACCCGGCATCGCCGGATTCCAAAAGTTCGTCCAAAATTCCTCGTAGAATCCTAATCTGAACTCAACCAAAATTCTCATTAAAATCACAGACCAGTTTTACACATCCAATTTGATGAAAATTGGTAAGAGATTATTCCGAAAACAATTTTTTCGATCCTGTTGTTTTTTTTCATAGTAAAATTATATTTTTGCTTTCTGACCAATTTTTTTTTCATCATTCGTATAATAGGCATCCAGCTCTATAAACCAAATTTAAAAATAATTTGTTAAGAAATGGGTATGAAACGGCCGAGTTCCTAATACATTTTTGAAAAACAGAATTATGAAAAGCGGAATATTGAAAAGCGTGCCGATTCCTTATCAGCTTTATAATTTATCCTATAATTTGAACGGTCACATTTGTACCGTTTCCATAAATGCTTATTCAGCGATTCAAAGACGTATAGATTGTCTTTTCTTCGTCTCTTAAACGTTTTTTTTACAAAGAATTTCTCGGTTTTCAATATTTTTCACAAGTGAAATGTGGATGAAAATTTAAAAATATTGTAGATCCTGCTCTACCATATGAACTCTACCGCCACTCAGTTTAGCTCTTCGAGGGGAAGCTGCAAATGTCTTGCAAACTGTATCCGCGACAAAAAGGAGCTGTATGCGGGCCATGGCTCAGTTGGATTTAAAGTATGAGAAAGTCAGATAAGAAAATTATGCAAGATACAACTACAAAACAGCGACACATACGTGGGGGAGAGAGCCTGCAAAACCTAGAAAGTAATTGGTGTATCAAGCTTATGGTAATGGTGTTGTGTTCATCGGTCTAACAACATTCGTCAATAGTGTCTTGTATCTACATTTGAGAACCAACTTTAGAAGTAAAACAATGAACAAAACCAGAGATAAATTGTCAGTCTAATATCAAAAATTTGAAGGCTGCGAGAAGAGAGTGCACGGCTAGAGAAAACGAGGGATGACTTGGCCTACCGAGTGGAAGGAAGATCTCTTGGAGTGGCCCAACCGAAAATTCCAGTAAGTTTATTGAGGGTACACAATTACAGGAAGCGAAAAATTATATATCAAGATGCACAACAAGATTGGAAAGGCCTACAAAATTGTTAAGAGGGTAAGAAATAATGTGTTTCGTATACGAGGAACTGTCGGAGGTGAACGGCAAGTCGTGCAGGATGAGATTTAAGGTGGGGGTAGTGTTACGAATTCTATTCTACACAAATATAACACTCGATGGTTAAAGTATCTACCACTAGGTGTTGCCACCCAAAGATCACTTGGTTCGAGTCCAACCCGAGGCAATAATTTTATTCATCATTGATCGGAAATTGGATATCACTATGGTATTCCAAGTGGACGGGAATATTGGAATAACGAAGCCTAATTGTAAACGACGTTGATAATTATCATGAAAATTACTGGAATTAACAAAGGAGTATTTTTTTTGTGATTTAATCTTTGCAATCTGTTCTGTGGCCGAAGCACTCCCTACCATTTCGCGGTTCGCTTTTCACGTCCTACCTTACGCATTGCTTGCCAAATCAAGAACGTACGGTTATAGGTCCGATTTACGTAGAACCATCTGTACATTTCATTGCTCCATGCTAGCCTAGGCATGGAAGATGGTTCGGTCCATGAGTTTTGCACTTCAACAGGGGGTCATAGTTGTGTTTATTTCCATCCTACCCCCCCGATCCAAACGCCAAAGCTTTAACCACTGTGCCGTTTGTTCGCTAAAAAAGGAGTTAATCACATTTATTACGAATCCGCATTGAACGCCCGAAATTCATAATAGTAGTTTTCATTCTATCACCAACAAAAATTATGAATATAGTAACATTTTTTATTTCCATATTGTGTGAACGCTTTTATAACTTGTAACAAAGTTTGTTTCACACTTGTCTGATACGATTCGTCTTGGACATGTCATGTACGATTCATCTCATATATTACACATACGAATAGTAGTCTCATTTCTGATAAAAGTCTATATGCGTATCATGTTTGAGTGCTTTGCCAAAAAAATAATTAACATTTTAACAAAAAATAAGATACCAATTTTCTTTTATCTGAAATATCTGAAAATTTTTATTACGAATTAACCAAAATTTTTATTAGCCGGTAATCTGTTGTGCTGTGAATGTCAATTTTAACTCTTACTGGCGAAACCCGTCTTCTTATGAAAACCGTCGAAAACCGCCTTGTTACTTCTTCTGTTTAAAAAATTAAAATTTTAAACAATTATTTTTTAATTACATATTTTATTTCAGGTGTGATTCGCGACGACAAGGATAAATTTAAATGTCTCTATTTACTGGTCGAAACAGCAGTAGCCGTTCGCCAGCGAGAAAAAGAACAAGATGATCTTCATGTGTTAGGAAATTAATAAAAAATAAACTAAAATTAATAAAGAAACAAAATATGTACTACACAAAGAGAGAGAGAGAGAAACATTTTAAACAAAAATCAAATCATTTTACTAATTTTTCATAGCTACTTTTTTTTATTTTTTAAATTAAAAAATTAATAATTTTAGAATAAAAACATAATCTAATAATATGTTAAAATAATTAATTTTGTGTTACAAAGGAACAAAACAAAATCAGAATTTTATTAAAACTTGAAATAAAACAAAACTTTATATTTTTTCATTAACCTGTGTAATTAATTAATATTTTGTATATTATATGATAATTTTATTGTTTTTTACACATCATCATTAATAATGTAGTCGAGCGAATTTAAAATAAAATAAATAAATATACAGAGAGAAGTCATAATGTTACATAACATAATTTTTTTTTTTATTTTCTATTTAATCAAATTTATATAGTTACATGTAAATAGTTTATTTTATGATTAATAATTATTATTAAACAAACAAAAAAAAAATAATTTAAATTCGTTTTAGAGTTTAGAGATAAAAGAAGTGGAAAAATAGAAAACCAGAAAAACTATATAATCAAAAATTACCTGAAAACATAAAAAAAAATTGAATTATTTATTATTTTTTTATAATTTTTATATATTTTTTTTATATATATCCTAAACTATATGATTTGCGAGATTCACTGGACGGAACTTGCCAAAAAAATTACATATATATTATACATAATATTATAAAATCAAGACTGGAGTGCCATTTACGTTTATTATTAACTATTATATGATTATTATTTTTCATCATGACAAGAGGATAGATAAACAATAAAAAAATACAAATAATTTTTGGCAAACTAAAAAATTAATATAATTTAATTAACAAAACTATGAATTATATAAGGAAATTATAATTATAATTATTGTAGAGTGAGTTTATATAAATGGTTGGAATTGAGATCTTTTCTTCGTTATTTTTTAAGTGCAGCTTTAATAAATTTAATTTTTATAATCTAAATAACAACAAAACAAAACAATTATTGCATTTTTATAAATTTTATTATTATTATTTTTTTTATAGTTTTTGTACATACTAAATAAAAATATTTCTGAGTTTTTATTTATTATTTTATAGAATTAAATATACGAAACAATTTATCTTTTTGTTTATCGGTTGTAAAACGGAGATGTTTGGTAGCTATAAAATGTAAACATATATTTTTTAAATAGATAAATGTTAAAACTAAATTTTTATTAATGGTATTTTTATCCCTCCAATATGTAAACAAAAATTTTTTTAAAAATACTGCAAATATTTGTACGAAATAAGAATCTCAAAAGTAATTTTACATTATAATAATAATTAAATAAAATAATCTTCCATATAAATATTTAATTTTATCTCGATGTGTAATAGTAATATTTAAAGCCAAATAAAAATAACTTTGCGGTAAATTTATATAGAATTTAAATAAATAAAAAGAATGTGCCTTATTAGTGACTAAATGATAAAAAAAAACAAATTAATTTTTAAAATTACATATTCATTTTTTTCTAAATATTTATTTTTATTAAATAAATATATATGTACGTAATAAATATAAATTAATTAAAAATAATAAATAAGAAGCACATTTTTTTAAATTTCCATCGAAAATTGCTCAAATTTATCATATCTCCTCCCAATTAAAAATTGAATAAATAAATTAAAAACTCAGAAAAAAGTAAATAATAAATAACTTCCTTATTTCTAATATAAATAAAAATATATATATAATATGAACACATAAATATATATATATATATATATAATTATTTTTATGTACGATTTAATATAAATGATGATAAAAAATATATATAAAAAATATATTTTTTATAATTTTAAATGTAAAAAATAATAATAAAAGAAAATAATTTAGTTTTATAAATAAAATAAAGTCTAAAAATACAAATATATAGTAATATAATTTTCTTAAAAATTAAAAATCCCAAAAGATATTAAATTTATAATTATAAACACTATTATTTTTAATAATTATTTTTTTATGAATTTAAACTTTTTTTTATGTTTTTTTTTTACAATATTAACTCATTTTTATTTCGTAAGTGTACATACCGATATATTATATAATACTATTGAATAGTTATAATATAATATAATTACTATAAAAACACATTTTTACTATTAAAACATTTTGGAATTTAATAAAAAAATTAAGAAACATTTCATTTTTTTGTATAAATCAATTTCCTAACACGTAAAACAAACAAAAAAAAAAATCGAAAACACTGCCATTTCGCTTATTAACAATAAGAAGGTCAGAAGAAAAACTTTTGTGGTACTATATATATCATGTAAAAGCAAAATACAAATTTAACAAGGAAAAGTAAAAATTGATTTACCTATTATTAAACAAAGTATATTAAACTAAATAATTTAAAAAATAAAAAAGGAAAAATGAAAAATTATTGAAATTAAGAAAATAATATACATAAATATTGATAAGGATAGATGATACTGTAAAAAATTAAAACTTAATACATAATAAAATAAAACATAAAAATTTAATTAAAAATATGTTGTTTACACATGTAATTTATCTCCAATATCATCATTTGGTATTATGGCTTTTATATACACAGCAGCTTGATATATAGTAAGGTACTTTAAATAAAAAAGATGAGCAGAAGAGATTGCTCTGCCACTCATGCCCCAATGAGGCCACTTCCTGTACCATCATTGTGTTTTTGACTACCAAGTCAAATTAATAGTTGAAATTAATAGTCCCACTATTCAAGGAAATATGACAAAATAACTTCAGGGTCACATATGTGCAGTCCGGCACCAAGTACAGAACCATTAACTCATTCATCGTTGAAAATGATTTAAGTTTCCGTAAGAAATGTGGCATGGAACCATTATGTTAAGTCATTTCTTTCAGTAAAAGTTGCACTAAATGATTTATCGAGAGAGGGTATAGTGGCCATATCGAGCCTGAGGACATGTACGCTGTTAGTTTTCAGTGTTTAATAGCAAACAATTCCCAAGCAAACTTTCTGCAAACCTTCTTTCTTGATGAGAAACGCTCGTTTTTTACTTCGCAAAATTTAAATTATTTTTATTTATTTAACTCTATCGATTTCGAGAAGTAATTTTGCGAAATAAAAACAAGTGTTTCATATTAAAACATTATTCAGTGATTTTTGCCAAGGGTCGACGGCAATAGGTGTAAATAGCAATGTTTTTTTGCCAGATAAGCTTCATCGAACCAGGGGGTCTATAATGAAATTTTCGACAGCGTTTTTTTCTTTGTATTATGAAATACTCGACGCGTTTTTTTAGATAACGTCGACTATTTTACGACAGCTCTTGAGGTGTCGAGTACATACATAAAAGAAAAGTGTTAGGTTAGGTTAGGTTAGAGTGGCTGCTATCGCACACTTAGGCCAGTAGTGGCCCGTTAGGTTTGGTTAGAGTGGCTGCTATCGCACACTTAGGCCAGTAGTGGCCCATTGTGATACCACAGGATCCTATCTTCCCTTTACTCCTGCTGAAACCATCCAGAGCTACTTATGAAGCGTTCATACTGTACACACCTAAAGGCTATCCATACTGTACACACCTAAATACTTATGCCTTCTGTATGATAGTGCCGGACACGAGCATAGGAAGTGATCTAACGTCTCTTCCTCCTCTTCGTCTAAACAACTTCTACAAAAGTCATTCGTCTGTAGACCCAGCCTTCTTGCATGTTCCCCAAAAAGGCTGTGTCCTGTCAGTATCCCTACGACCAATCCTACCTCTCGTTTTCCCAGGGATACTAGTGCTTTGGAGCGCCACAGGTCCAGTTTCAGCCAAACCTGTTTTGCTACCCTGTACGTCAGGGTGTTGGTCCACCTCTCGTTTGTCAAGGCAATTGCCTTTTTACTGAGCGCCGATTTAAGCGCTGCTATAGGCCTACCCAGACCGACCCTTTCCGGCTGCATCTGGAGAGTCGTACCGTCCGAGTGACCAGGGACCCAGATTATCTGGATACTGAAATATTCGCTCATCTCATTAAGAGATGATCGGCAATCCAGCGCCACCCGTGACTTCAGACAAACCGCCTCTAGCGATCTGACCGCCGCCTGACTGTCCACATAAATCGCGATATCCCTAACGGATATACCACGTTATGCTTCAACCATGTCCCGACTTCGCCTATCGCCACCACTTCAGCCTGGTACACGCTGCAGTAGTCAGGGAGACGAACAGAAATATTAACATTAAGCTTCTCACAGAAGACTCCGGCTCCTACTTTGCCGTCTAGCTTTGAACCGTCTGTGAAAAATTGTAGTGCCTCGTTTTCCAGTATTGATCCGTTCCTCCAGGATTCTCTCGAAGGACAGATGGTCCGGAAAACTTTATCGAAGCACAACGTTGGTTTAATATAATCTAGATTCGCCAGTTCTTCCCTTAGCGATCTAACTATCGTTGAGTGTCCCGCCTGAAGACACTTCCACTGAGAGACAGCCGAGAGCCTTGTAGCCACATTGGCTGCCATCTGCTTACCAAAAAATTCGATTGGAATAAGGTGGAACATAACCTCTAAAGCGCGTGTAGGTGTTGAGAACGCCCCGCTTATAATCATGCAGGCCGTTCTTTGCACCTTCTCCATCATCTTCCTATATGTTACCTTCTCCAGAGCTGGCCACCACACACCCACCCCGTACATCAGCACAGGTCTTACCACAGCGGTATAGAGCCAGTATATCAGCTTGGTTTAGACCCCATCTCTTCCCTATGGCGTTCTTACACGAGTAAATGGCTACATTAGCCTTATTCACCCTTTCTACAATGTTAGGCTTTCAGCTTAGCTTACTGTCCAAGATTATGCCCAGAAATCTCGCTCTGTCAGCAAAAGCCAGTCTAATGCCGTTCACGGTAGGAGGACTAACTACCGGAATTTTATATTTCTTAGTAAATAGTACCAGCTCTGTCTTGGAGGGGTTAATCCCTAATCCACATTTGCTGGCCAATTTCGTAACGATCAGGAGTGCATTCTGCATAACATCCCTAATCGTATCCAGATATTTGCCTGAGACAGCTATCGCTACATCATCCGCATACGCTACAACCCCTATCATCTCTCCCTCCAGTTCCAAGAGCAATCCATTCATCATAACACTCCAAAGAAAGGGGGAGATTACACCTCCTTGCGGGGTTCCTCTAACCACCCGTCTTCTAATGGTGGCCTCCCCCAGTTTCGAGGTAATAATCCTGCTTATACCAGCATCTGATTTATCAACCTACATATGGGGTAGTCCACGTTCAAAAATGACAATCCTTCCATGATCGCCTTCGTTTTAACATTATTAAAGGCACCCTCAATGTCGAGAAATGCTACCATACAGAACTCTTGCGAGTAAATTGACTTCTCAATCATGCGTACTAGATCGTGCAGAGCTGTGTCCACCGACTTTCCCTTACAGTACGCATGCTGCGACATTGCCCAACTCCTGGGCTCAATTTTTGATTGAATACCTATATCTACCAACCTTTTCAAGGTTTTCAATAGAAAGGATGATAGAGTTATAGGTCTCAGATCCTTTGGATAAGCATGCGAGCTTTTTCCCGATTTCGGGATAAAGACCACTCTGAGCTTCGTCCATTTTTTAGGATTATAGACAAGTTTCAGACATCCCATGAAGATACTTTCTAGCCAGGGGAGGATGACTGCTGAGTTCCTCTGAATCTCTGCTGGTATAAACCGATCCGGGCCCGCCGATTTATAAGGTTTAAGCCCGTTCAGCGCCCAACGGATTCGCTCCTTATCCGCGATGCTCTCCATCTCTATTGAAGGTGTTACTCGATTAGCTCCAGGCTCTGTCGAGTCTTCAAAGCTTCCCGGAAAATGGGTCTCGATGAGGAGCTCCAATGATTCCGCACTTGAAGTTGTCCATGACCCGTCTGGTCTAATTAAATAACTAGGACTGGTTGGGTTAGTAGGTAGAATTTTCCTAAGGCGAGAAGTCTCAGAGACCTCCCTCCATTCTACAACAGAAGAGTCTCCAAGACCCCCTTTGTGCCTTCCTCAACTCTTTTTTGTATTTTCTCAGGTCTTCCTTATAGGAATCCCAATCCCGATTTTCCCTGGTGTTCTTAGCCTTATTAAAGGCTGTCCTACACACTCTCCGATAGGTTCCCAACTCCGTGGTCCACCATGTCGGTTTCTGCCTGTCCCTAGGTTTTGTCAGGGGACACGCAGCATTAAATGACAGATTGCATGCTTTTGTGACAATATCAACCATGCAGTCTAATTCCTCTACTGTCGCCGGAAGTCCAGGAACCTATAGCGGCAATAGTTCCTTCAACACCTCCCCATATTTGTTTCAGTTTGTCCTTCTGGGATTCCTAAAGGCTTTCCGGGCAACAGGTTTGATGTTGAGGTTATATGTAATATATCGGTGATCAGAGAATGAGTGCTCCTTCGCCACTCTCCACCCACTGATCATATCAAAAATTGTTTCTGACGCACAGGCTACATCTAGAACCTCCTGTCGATTTCTAACAATGAATGTTGGTTCACAAACAAATTTGCAAACTACAAGTAACCATTGTAATGGACCTTACTCACCTCTTCCTGCACTCCCTGCATCAGGATAGTGCCATCTACCTCATTGTTCCGGACGGTGTCTTCCTCTCGTCTAGAGCCTGACAGGATGTCCCCACCAGGCTCCAGAGAGAGGAGGCTACCTCCCCTAACTATGCTCCCCAGAGCCGAAGTATCACTCTCCCGGCCGTCCTCAGCCCGCTTGACCGTCTCCTGCTGGGTCCGTTCGCCGTCACCCCCAGGCTGGTCTTTCGCAGTTCCGTTGGTCTCGTCCTTTTTATATACTTTGAGAGCGATCGACCCGAACCCGAAGTTGATCACTCCCTTTAATTTTGCAAGGGAAGCCAGGAATTCTTTATTGATCAGCATGATTGCCAATCGAAAGCCTCCCTTAGCTTCCTCTCGCTTTATAATCCTCCAGTCTTCCGTTGGAAGATCGGGATTGCTGGCCTGAATGATCTCGAGGATCTCTTCTACTTTATCCGGCTCGGCCTGCTCGGGATTTCCTCCCTGCAGACTGCCTCAAGCCTCACGCCCGGCCACACCTCGCCTATTTCGGCCACTGCCCTTTTGTAAAGGTCGACCGATCTCTGATCCGAGCACGCAGTCAACTTCACGCGCCCCTGGTACCATCCCGCATCTCTGCAGGACGGGGGGGATCCTGGATTTTCTCTCAGGATCCGCAGAAAAATGGAGTTTAGTGCATTAAACACTACTCTCCATTTCTCTGACGTGATGCTCCCATCTTCCTGACTTCTGTCAATGACGGCTAGCACCAACACGTGCTCCTTTAGGATCTCACTGAATAGCTTCAGTTTTTGATCCCTAGGAGCACCCGACGTCTTTTCTACCTGAACCTTTGCTCGCTTACTCTCGCCCGTTTCCAGCTCTTCCTGGGACCTCTGTATTTAAGACACAAGGGCCCTTTCCGAGCTGTCACAGCCGACAGTTTTTTTAGCCCATGCCACAGATCCTCGTTGTTCTACTGTAAGCTGCCCCTCAGGGGTCGCAGCCAGTTTTTCAAAAATTCTGTACGCCGGCCGTCTCTCCCTGTATCGACGCTTCGACTGAGGGATCTCCCTCAATCCCCCCTTATTTCCTTTAGCGGATCCGCTTCCACCTGGCTTTGATGCCAAAGTGTCGCTTAACCTTGCCCCTGATGAAAAAACCCCACCTTTACGGTTAGGTTTGCTACCTTCTTCCGGTTTTTGAAGGGTGCCGGCCCCTTTAATTTTATTTTGTTGTTTTTCCATGTTTCTCCCACGAGTATCGGAGAAATATAGGTCAACCTGCGCAGAGATCCGTATACGCAAGCAAGGCTAAATACAACTGGAGGTCGCCAGGTATCCAGAGGGCTCCGTTCGCGACTGGGCTTTGTTAAATGGGCCCCCAGTCTAGCCGATCATCAGCACGGGTCGCGTAACACCTTAATCCAGCCCATTGGCTTACCGAGCACCCCACCCCCCGCACCCTCGCCCTCTCCCATATTCACTCTCCCATTCACCCATTCATGTGGATATCCCAAACAAATGGGACCCACTTCATTCATAGGATTACCGTTTATAGGGTTCCCCACTCACTACCTAGAGGCCCGGGAGCACAGGGAGACGTGATGCTCAGTTCACCGTGGTTGTGGTCGATGATTTTATGGCACCATCAGTTCGCCTTTCCCTACTGGGTATCCTAGGCACTCAGAATTTGGTGAACAGAGGTTAACCACTCCCCCGTTCTCTGAGACTCTCCTCCCGGCACAGCTGCAGTTGGGAACGGCTTATTTAATTCACCGCTAACCTACCTATCGATAGGCCGTTCACTATCCACCACCTGTGACCCCCCCCCCCCCCGATAGCTGCAGCTCACCACAGGAAGAAAAGTGTTAAGTGTTGAATTTAAATTTAATAAAAAATATTTAATTTAAATTTAATATTTTTGATAATTTCCAACAATAAATTAAATTTAATAATAAATTATATTTTTTTTATCAAAATGTGAGTATGATTTAAATTTTGTAAATTTTTATATTAGTGTTTTAAGGATGAAACACACCAAGAGCAGCGCAACATATTCCAAACAATCCACACTAGCGGCTGCGAATGGGTGTGCATATCAAGCAGCGCAGCAGTTTATTTTGTTTTAGTAGTAAAATTCACTTGTCTCAATTTTATTGAGGTTATGAGTAGCATCAAAGAGCAGTCAATTGAAGCTGCTGGGTGTGGAACTTATTGATGCCGCGACAGATGCAACTTCAGTAAATATAATTTTTTTAAATTTAAATTTTTCTATTAAAATTACAAAATATTTGATTTTTTTTATTTGAAATACGTATATTTCCACACGAGCTATGATCTTGTTACATTAAATAAGCGAATAAGGCAATATTTAAATTGGCTGCTCGCTGCTGCTGCTTGGTCTGTTTCATCCTTTAGTTAGTTATATTTTCAAATACCTTGATTGTTATGCAAGAATTCTCTCTTTACATCGCTGTAGTTGCAATCACATATGAAAATAAAATTATAAGTAGCTGTATTCAGTAACGGGTGCCTCCGTCAATGCATCCAGGCGAACTTTTGTAATGATATTATTGGAAATCTTGTTTGTGAGGATAATTAATTAATTTTGGTTTGGTATTTGTTACCAATTGCCAAATAATTATACTCCATTTTTACAAACCTTCAACCAGATTAAAGTGAATATTAAATATAAAGATATTTTAGTTAATAATTTTTATTATAAAGCCTTTTGATAAACAATATTTTTGGTTTTTCCATTTGATGTGCAAATAAATAAATTTTTTGGCGTTTCCACTCTGGAGCAAGCAACATACAGTTGGCCATGTGAAAAGCATGAATTTTCCAAAATAAAACCAGTTATTTTCAATGATTGCCCCTGGGCTTTGTTGATTGTCATTGCAAAAGCAAGGGGTAATGGGAATTGTAGTCACTTGAATTCAAACGGGAAATCGGTGGGAATCTTTTTTACTTTTACCGGTAATAATCGTTGCTTCAATCACATTCGACATCAATTTCTTCACACAAAGCCGTGTTCCGTTGCACAATTTCGGTGCATCTAAATTTCGGAGCAGTATTATTGCTGAACCCTCTTTTAAAAAAAGTATGTGTGGTGGAATACCAGGTGGCTCCAAAGAATTAAGAAACTCTATTGGATAATTGACGGATTGATCCACATCAGTAACCGTGTCGATAGATTTGTATTTCATTAGTGGCCCGGGTAGTTGCGATTGAATTTCATTATTAGTTTATTAACGCCGTCATTTTTGGGAGCTAGGAGTGCACGTTCGCACTGCCAATCATGATTTTTGAAGTTATTTGGCAGATTTGGGAATACTTTCATTACCACGTCCTGTGTTGATTGCAGCATTTGACAAAAATTAGGCGGGAACGATATCTCACATGTTACAGGGACATTTGGCAATTTGTAACGATGTCCAAAAGCTGCCTGGCATAAGTTTTAGCTTTACCATCGTGATGTAAATTCACACGCATGTTTGTAGATATAGTGTGATTTTCGTAACGTGTTTCCAAAGATGAGACGCCTTCAGGCAGGCATTAAGTTCATCAGCGGATGTTGATCGTGGAATGACTGGCAAAGTTTGACGAAAATCACCTGCTAGTAGTGTTAGAGCTCCTCCCATTGGTCGGTTATTTTGTCGCAAATCGCGCAAAGTACGATCAACCGCTTCAAATGCTTTTTTGTGTGCCATGGGTCATCCCAAATAATGATTTTACATGTTTTTAATAACGTGGCAACTCCCGAATTTCGTGTTATATTGCAAGAAAAATTATCCGCTTGATTCAAATTCAATGGTTGTTTAAACGTTGAATGTGCTGTGCGTCCTCCATCGAGTAAAGTGGATGCAATTCCAGATGATGCAACAGCGAGGCCGATTGTATTCTGCTGTCTTACTTCAGCAAGTATCAAATTAAGAAGAAATGTTTTTCCAGTGCCTCTGGGTGCATCAAGAAAAATAATTCCTCCGTTACCGTTTGCTATGTATTGCATCACTTTAGTGTGTGCCTGTCTTTGATCATCCACTAAGAGACTTTTTTGAGTCTCGAAGCGAAAACTCGTAACTGATCAACGTCGTAATTTTGTTCTCGTAATAGATCTCTATCACGAACAATGTTTCCATGGCGTGTCGGTGCTGGCAACCCAAATTGGGAAATGGCTTTGTTATTAATGTATAAGCATGCATCCTCGAGTAATAGGCCTCTTTTCTGCCATTCTATAGAATACATCCAGCAGCGAGTTTCTCCATAAATATGATTTTTAGTTATGAGGTTCATGAGATTTATGAGTTTCAGTTTGAAAACTCTAGCTGTCATATCATGCCGATGGGTCGATGATTGCCCAATTAGAAGTAAATCTATAATCTTAGTCCATGTTGGATTACACGTAAACGTTATAAATAGATCAGGACGTCCAAATCTTTGGACATACGTCATGGCATCCTGGGCGTATTCGTGCATGTGCCTTGGACTTCCCGTATACGTAGCTGGTGATATGACCAATTTCCCAATGTTAGCAACGTTTCCATCATTTGTATTTGCATCGCGCAAGTGAATATATTCCTCGGAACGAAGTTTTTTTCTGATTTAAGCGAATGAAAAGAAGTGGTTCACTTTCGATTTTAGCATACATATCAACAATGAATTGGTGAAAAAGTTGACGGTACTTCAGGATATTTTTTGATTGTTGTGCTCTAATCATAATACGATACGCATAAAAATTTATGCAGAAAACCCTTTTCGTCATTGCAGCACTTGTTGTTGGGTTAGTTTGCATCACGTTGAAATGATACCCATCTTCTCCTTGCAAAAACCGTATTTAATACTGAAGAGCATCATACGATCTGTGTGTTTCAGTAACACGCTGTAGGCTTTCATTTTGTCTATGGATAATAATATCACGTCGGTTGAAATCCGTTCCGACCATAACAATAGCAACTTCGTTGATTGTTGGAGCATTGAATTGTCTTTCATGCTGACCAGACGGTGTTGTTTTGTCTGCTCGAATAACTACTCTGTGGTCATCTGATGGCATTTGCTCCAATGCAGTTTTGAATAAATTTACCAAATGATTGCGTTCATGGAATAAAATCTGTAAACTTGATATTATTTCACGTCTTGCTCCGTGACTAATAGCACAACGTTGATAAGTCTCCGCCTCCTCGTTGCCCATGAAGCAAATATGTAAAAACTTGGAGTCGTTGTTAGAAAGAGGAAGAAGTAATCCAATTTTATGATAAATTTGTCCTTGTACTTTAAACGTGGGCATAAAACCTCCATCCTTTAAAAATTTGGGTTGCTCCAAAAGGTGTCATTTGAAAGCATGAGTTGTATTTTCGAATATTAGTGTTTTTGTGGAAATGGAAAAACTCGAGTATCGAGCTGTCATTAAATATTTATTTTTGAAAGGCAATATGCCTACGCAAATCAAAGACAAGTTGGACGATGTGTACTCGGACTCTGCCCCATCATTTACCACCGTGATATTTTGGGCAGCTAAATTTAAACGTGGCCGTACCTGCTTGGGTGACGATGAACGTTCGGTACGTCCAAAAACTGCAAACACTGACAATAACATCGCACAAGTGTGTGGCGTCCCAGTCGTAAGTTGTTGCATCCACGTTGTATTGCTCGCTGGGCAACACTCCGCTAAATTTCCGAACGCATAAAAATAAAAAATTAATAAATACAGGAAAAAGCGAAAATGTGCATTTTATGAGTAGAGCGATTCACGTAGTAAAGTTAAGACGTAGAATAAAAAAAAGAAATTAAAAACGTGTTTGGGTAAGCAGCCATTTTCTGTATTTTCTGTATTTTATATTAAATAATAAAAAGATATATAAAATAAAGTTGTCATAAAAGTTAATTGACTCGGTAATGTTGTTTTATAACCAAAGTTAACAATTATATCACCATATCGTGTGCGTATTCCCCGTAATAACTCCTGTGGGGGCAAGTAGGTGAACCAGGTTACCCTACCAGTTGTACCTGGACCCCCAGAAGTCCAGCAAGTGGTGCTAGACCGCCAAATTATAGTTAGAGAAAGGCTACGAATATGTCCAAAAAATGTATTTGTCACATATTGAATCAAGATTTAGGAATGAGAAAGCTGTCGGTGTATTGAGGGTCAGAAAGGAGTTCGAATCAACATTTCCAATGCTCAAATCAAAAATACAGTCAAAACAGTGAACTGCCAAGGGGAAACCGGCTCCAAAAAAGGCAAAGGCTGTTCCTTCGGCTGTGAAAGTGATGGCGACTCTTTTCTTAGTTATCTTAATCGATTATCTTCAAAAAGGGAAAACCATTACAGGAGCATACTACACATCATTACTTGGCAAGCTGAAGGAAGAAATTGCGGAAAACGCCAATATATGCAGAAAAAAATCTTTCTACACCAAGGCAATGCGTGTTCTCATACGCGAACTTGCCATCTTTATGGTTGAAACAGGCTAAACTGATCATGTCCTCATGTGACAATTTAACCAAATTGTTAACCATCTAAACGAAACACAGACAGACAATATCGAGTTTGCCACAAACTAGCATCCCTATACTAGTCATACGATATAGCGAAATTGTATGAAACGGCTGACAGAATATGGTGAATGAATAATCCATTCCATAGTCAGAGAACAAATTTCGTACCTATATTGCCTCTCTAAACCAACTTAACCCTTGTATCTATACCCAAAAAATTCAAAAAATTATACAGTATAGACTAGTAGTACCCGACCCACCCGGGTGGCCACATGTATTTTCTTGTTATAGAGTAATGCCCGGTTTACATGAGAAAATTGTTTTTTTCTGCAAATTTTTGCAGGTAAATAAGAAAGAATCCGCTATATAAAAATATTCAACATGCCAGAAAGAAATAAACATATATAGTAATGGCGTAATTTTTTTTATAGGATCATTATTAATTTATTTTTAATGAATTAAAAAACGAAATTTACATTTTTATCTATGGCGTCTGTTTTTATAATGAATCCTCAACATTTATAAATACGAAATAATTTTTTTTCTTGTTAATTTTAAAAATGTTGCCATAAAAATACTCGGATCGAATATATTTTATGGCAACATTTTCATTTTTATGGTCATTTTTGCTCAAAAAGTCTTCTGCAAAATTTTGTTGGGATATATTGCTTTTCTTGTCTCTCATGTGCAAAAAGTCAATGTTATATCTTATTCATTTTGCAGAAGAAAAATGTTGGTGTTATGTAAACCGGTATAGGAACCAAGCGCACATTTTAGTGGAAAAAAATATTCGATATAATTTCTTGTAAATGCTAGAAAAACGTACGTTCAACTTTTAATATTTTTTTAATCATAGCAAACGTATGTGCAACTTTGATTTATTTTTTTATGTTTACAAATACAACCTGACATTTCGCATTGATATTTGACGTTTCGGTTTGTGTTAATTTGTCGCCGTTTATGTTTCAAATTTGAATGAAATTTAAATTGAGTTTAATAAACAAAACTTTTTATTTAAAGATGATCAAAAATCTATATATGGTCATAATGCAGACTCTGAATACTGACTAATTTAATTCCAAATAAAAATACCTAAATAATTGGATCATGTGTACATATACATATTATAATATAAATATAGTCAAATTATATAGGTCAAAGCATCCATCCATTTTTTCAACAAAAACATAAATATATTTAAAAGAATTTGATTGTATCTTTCTAAATAAAAAAAAAATTTGCTTTGAAAATAATAAAATATTTTTTATCTGTACCTCCATATGTACTGATAAAATTTTGTCTAAATTTAGTTAGTTTTTATGTGGGTTGCATGCGCAAAATTTGTATAGCAGTTTGGCTGCATACATGCATTTTGATTTAAACGGAAAAAATTATATCGAATATTTTTTTCCACTAAAATGTGCGCTTGGTTCCTATACGGGAATAATTTTGTATTTGTCAGTGTGTTACAGCCTTTATTATTTTATTATAGTATTTTTAACGTGAGAAAACGGAAATAAAATACAAAATGGGGATTCCCCGCTTAATGTTATTAAAAGAAAAATAAAAAATATTTTGATTAGCTAAGGAAATTAGAGCGCAGGTAGTTAAGTTAGTTATTGGTATTCAAATGGAAAGGTTGGTTGCGGAAGTTTTTTTTTGTTAATAAATATACAAGTTTGTGTGTGTAATAAAATGGCGGATCGCAAAGGCATTCCAAATGCTGAGCTTAGACTGTGAGATTTAATATTTAGCAATGATTAGTTCGATTTTTATTTTGCATACATACACTTTTATTTCCCTAGTTTATCGTACGAATTTCAACAAGTGTACCTAAATCGTTTATTAGAGGAATGTGATGAAGATGAAGAAGCGCTTGATTTCGTTGGCGATGGATGGCTCAGAAGAAGAGTCCCTGCAGCAGCGGATAGAAACGTAAAAGATTCAGACGTAGAGGGCGTATACGAAGACCATGAAGTCTAGCTTGAAGTGTCTGACAAAGAAATTTTTAGCGATAGTGAAGTTGAAGGACTCATTATCATATGGCATGCATAGACCAAAAATCTAAAATCCAAACCAGAGCTCAAAAAATTGTCATGATAACCAATTCCGTAGTAAAATTTGACGCTGAATCCGAATATGTACTCAGTTTTGAGCTAAGTCCAATATTAAAGATTTTACCTGTTTAGGTCGATTTTCCCATACGACTTATATGGAATGCATAGACCAAAAATCTAAAATCCGAACCAGAGCTCAACAAAATGTTTTGATAATCAATTCCCATGTAAAATTTGACCCTGAATCCGAATATGTAATCGGTTTTACGCTATGACTATTATTAACGACTTTGCCACTTTTTTGCCCGTTTGAAGGACTCATATGGAATGCATAGTGAAAAAATCCAAAATCCGAACCTGAGCTCAAAAAATTATTTTGATAATCAATTCCCATGTAAAATTCGCCACTGAATCCGAATATGTAATCGGTTTTACGCTAAGACTATTATTAACGATTTTGCCACTTTTCTGCCCGTTTGAAAGACTCATATGGAATGCATAGACCAAAAATCTAAAATCCAAACCAGAGCTCAAAAAACTGTCATGATAATTAATTCCCTAGTAAAATTCGACGCTGAATCCAAATATGTACTCAGTTTTGAGCTAAGTCCACTATTAAGGATTTTACTGTTTAGGTCGATTTTCCCATACGACTCATATGAAATGCATAGTGAGAAAATCCAAAATCCGAACCAGAGCTAGAAAAAATGTTTTGATAATCAATTCCCATGTAAAATTCGACACTGAATCCGAATATGTAATCGGTTTTACGCTATGACTATTATTAACGATTTTGCCACTTTTCTGCCCGTTTGAAGGACTCATATGGAATGCATAGTGAAAAAATCCAAAATCCGAACCAGAGCTCAAAAAATTATTTTGATCAAAGATTAAAACTCGAAAAGGTCTCACCGAACAACGCTTCGAGGTCATTATGGTGTCAAACGTCAACTGCGACTCCTCTACCCGGATCCGATGAGACGCGAATCTTTGATAATATCTACAAACTAATAAATCTTGGAGTTAGACCATCAATGAAATGTAGCCTCAAAATACTTTTGGTAATCCAAAAATCAAAAATTATAAGACATTCGAATTACCATCGGAACGATTCGAAATAATTCATACAGATCTGGTAGATCTATTAGCACCAGCCTTACTTACGATGAAGTTGAACATCACCAAATTCGATATCCCATTGGAACTTACTAGCGAGGTCTTAGGAACTGGTTAAACATGTATTCCCATTTAAAATGAGCTTCAATGTTAAAAACGAGCTAGTACTGCTTCTTCTTATGTATGTACAAGAAACTTTTATGTTACCTCCAGCCCATGATACTTGAATACGGCTTGAACTTTAATGTCAGTGAATGGCGTACGTGAATGGTGGACAGATATGCTGGTGGTTTCCCCTTACTAAAGTTGGTACTATAATATGACATCTTTGTCCAATTTCAAATGAAGCTTACAGTGGAAATGGCAGGAGGGAGTTTCGAAATCTCTGTATATATATCGCTGAATAGAATTATGAACATATACCATAATGATTACATAGAATCGTTCTATAGATAACTTCCACCGTATGCAACCCCTCGCTTATATAAAATACATATTGTAAAATATGTCAATCAAATTCGAATATACCTGATAATTAAAAATCCATTAGAATCGGAAAATGAATTTTTAAAATTTATAATTATCATTCGCCGGCATAAAAAACCGCTAATCGTAATTCATTTTCAGTTTAGAATAAATTTTCTTATTGTGTGTGTGCGTATGCTTGTTGTTTCCGAACATGTTAATCGACGTTGATAAATACACTTTGAACCAGGCCATCTTCAGTAATGGCTTATTATATCCACATCTGTTTGGATTACGAATCATGGGCTATGCCCTATTCACCGATCAAAGATTTCGGCGGCTGCACTGTTTCCGTGGTGTCTTTTTAACAATCTCCTTTCTCATCTTTAATCTCACCCAGGTATACAAAATTATGCGGTTATAGAATCTCGCTAAGATAACGATCTTAGATAAATTATTTTTTTCAAACAAACATTTCACTAACAATAATTACGGTCGATGTACGTTTATTATTTTTTAGCACGTCAATCACTTATTACACTTTAAGTACTTTACAATCGAAAGTTATCTCATTTCACTTTTTATTTCGACCGCAGTCATTGCCGTCATGTCATTATCAATTTTTACTTTTCATTTTCCGGTTTTAATAAAGCAAAGAAATTAATTTACACTTGTCATTGTGGTTTTACATAATTTTAGTATCAAGATTTGATATCGCTATGGGGTAATGTCGATGAGATGACAATAAATGCGGCAACCACATTACTGTTTACCACGACTTCTTTTCGGATGGTGAATTTTTATAGGAATCGATCATGTAAGTACCAACTCTTTGGAGTACAATATACAAATTCGCAATAACAGATTTAATTGTAGCGTACACCCAAATCATCCGGGATGTTGATGCAGAATTTACCGAAATAATTTCGACACAAAACGAGAGTGAAGCTAAACTGATTAAAAATCGAATTCAGTATACAAAACGATTAACGATTTTATTTACTGCGAGCGCTTTGCTTACCGGTAATTTAATGTGCATTAATTCGTTCGTTCAGTCGCATTTCTATACGCCGACAAATGTTCTAAATGAAATGGTAATTATTGCCATATTCAATGAACATCCAATCATTATTATTCTGATTTAAAATGATTTTCAGGGAATGAATAAAACTTCATTACCGCCAGTTATTTTACGGTCGTGGTTTCCGTTCGATGACGCCTGGAGCTACTTTTATTGGATTTACTTTGTGCAATTTTCCATTATGTGGATCGGAATGATTATTGTGCCGTGTTGGCATTGCTTTATTGTGGCGCTAATGATATTTGCAATAATTAAATTGGATTTACTGGATTTTAAGCTAAGGAATTTAAAGGTAAGTAAAGAATTTATAATATTTTCCGCCATTGCTTTCTTACGGGCTACCCTAATCCACAAAGTTATTTAATATTTTGATGACTATTGTAATATTGAGCTTCATATGTTGGCGTGACTAGGTTAAGTTAGGTCAGTAGCCATTACAGAAGAAATACTCTAGAACATTTTCATCACGTTGGCTGTGATTTTACTCAACATGTTCCCAACTGTTTGGTGTCCTGAAAGCGCCCAAAGTTGTATTGTTTACGTATAGACTACTGAGCTTCTGCCACGGTGACTGATTTATTTTCATTCTGAGTGACTCGTTGTCAAAAACCCATTCCGAATCGAAAACATAAAGGATCGTGAACAGTTTCCAAAGATTTCAAAGAAAAATTATTAAAGGATAAAAGGATAAAACGATGAAACGATGAAACGATAAAACGATAAAACGATAAAACGATAAAACGATAAAACGATAAAACGATAAAACGGTAAAACGATAAAACGATAAAACGATAAAACGATAAAACGATAAAACGATAAAACGATAAAACGATAAAACGATAAAACGATAAAACGATAAAACGATAAAACGATAAAACGATAAAACGATAAAACGATAAAACGATAAAACGATAAAACGATAAAACGATAAAACGATAAAACGATAAAACGATAAAACGATAAAACGATAAAACGATAAAACGATAAAACGATAAAACGATAAAACGATAAAACGATAAAACGATAAAACGATAAAACGATAAAACGATAAAACGATAAAACGATAAAACGATAAAACGATAAAACGATAAAACGATAAAACGATAAAACGATAAAACGATAAAACGATAAAACGATAAAACGATAAAACGATAAAACGATAAAACGATAAAACGATAAAACGATAAAACGATAAAACGATAAAACGATAAAACGATAAAACGATAAAACGATAAAACGATAAAACGATAAAACGATAAAACGATAAAACGATAAAACGATAAAACGATAAAACGATAAAACGATAAAACGATAAAACGATAAAACGATAAAACGATAAAACGATAAAACGATAAAACGATAAAACGATAAAACGATAAAACGATAAAACGATAAAACGATAAAACGATAAAACGATAAAACGATAAAACGATAAAACGATAAAACGATAAAACGATAAAACGATAAAACGATAAAACGATAAAACGATAAAACGATAAAACGATAAAACGATAAAACGATAAAACGATAAAACGATAAAACGATAAAACGATAAAACGATAAAACGATAAAACGATAAAACGATAAAACGATAAAACGATAAAACGATAAAACGATAAAACGATAAAACGATAAAACGATAAAACGATAAAACGATAAAACGATAAAACGATAAAACGATAAAACGATAAAACGATAAAACGATAAAACGATAAAACGATAAAACGATAAAACGATAAAACGATAAAACGATAAAACGATAAAACGATAAAACGATAAAACGATAAAACGATAAAACGATAAAACGATAAAACGATAAAACGATAAAACGATAAAACGATAAAACGATAAAACGATAAAACGATAAAACGATAAAACGATAAAACGATAAAACGATAAAACGATAAAACGATAAAACGATAAAACGATAAAACGATAAAACGATAAAACGATAAAACGATAAAACGATAAAACGATAAAACGATAAAACGATAAAACGATAAAACGATAAAACGATAAAACGATAAAACGATAAAACGATAAAACGATAAAACGATAAAACGATAAAACGATAAAACGATAAAACGATAAAACGATAAAACGATAAAACGATAAAACGATAAAACGATAAAACGATAAAACGATAAAACGATAAAACGATAAAACGATAAAACGATAAAACGATAAAACGATAAAACGATAAAACGATAAAACGATAAAACGATAAAACGATAAAACGATAAAACGATAAAACGATAAAACGATAAAACGATAAAACGATAAAACGATAAAACGATAAAACGATAAAACGATAAAACGATAAAACGATAAAACGATAAAACGATAAAACGATAAAACGATAAAACGATAAAACGATAAAACGATAAAACGATAAAACGATAAAACGATAAAACGATAAAACGATAAAACGATAAAACGATAAAACGATAAAACGATAAAACGATAAAACGATAAAACGATAAAACGATAAAACGATAAAACGATAAAACGATAAAACGATAAAACGATAAAACGATAAAACGATAAAACGATAAAACGATAAAACGATAAAACGATAAAACGATAAAACGATAAAACGATAAAACGATAAAACGATAAAACGATAAAACGATAAAACGATAAAACGATAAAACGATAAAACGATAAAACGATAAAACGATAAAACGATAAAACGATAAAACGATAAAACGATAAAACGATAAAACGATAAAACGATAAAACGATAAAACGATAAAACGATAAAACGATAAAACGATAAAACGATAAAACGATAAAACGATAAAACGATAAAACGATAAAACGATAAAACGATAAAACGATAAAACGATAAAACGATAAAACGATAAAACGATAAAACGATAAAACGATAAAACGATAAAACGATAAAACGATAAAACGATAAAACGATAAAACGATAAAACGATAAAACGATAAAACGATAAAATGATAAAACGATAAAACGATAAAACGATAAAACGATAAAACGATAAAACGATAAAACGATAAAACGATAAAACGATAAAACGATAAAACGATAAAACGATAAAACGATAAAACGATAAAATGATAAAACGATAAAACGATAAAACGATAAAACGATAAAACGATAAAACGATAAAACGATAAAACGATAAAACGATAAAACGATAAAACGATAAAACGATAAAACGATAAAACGATAAAACGATAAAACGATAAAACGATAAAACGATAAAACGATAAAACGATAAAACGATAAAACGATAAAACGATAAAACGATAAAACGATAAAACGATAAAACGATAAAACGATAAAACGATAAAACGATAAAACGATAAAACGATAAAACGATAAAACGATAAAACGATAAAACGATAAAACGATAAAACGATAAAACGATAAAACGATAAAACGATAAAACGATAAAACGATAAAACGATAAAACGATAAAACGATAAAACGATAAAACGATAAAACGATAAAACGATAAAACGATAAAACGATAAAACGATAAAACGATAAAACGATAAAACGATAAAACGATAAAACGTTATATACAGACTGGGAGTATATGAGTATATGTTAATATGAGAATATGAGAATATGAGAATATGAGAATATGAGAATATGAGAATATGAGAATATGAGAATATGAGAATATGAGAATATGAGAATATGAGAATATGAGAATATGAGAATATGAGAATATGAGAATATGAGAATATGAGAATATGAGAATATGAGAATATGAGAATATGAGAATATGAGAATATGAGAATATGAGAATATGAGAATATGAGAATATGAGAATATGAGAATATGAGAATATGAGAATATGAGAATATGAGAATATGAGAATATGAGAATATGAGAATATGAGAATATGAGAATATGAGAATATGAGAATATGAGAATATGAGAATATGAGAATATGAGAATATGAGAATATGAGAATATGAGAATATGAGAATATGAGAATATGAGAATATGAGAATATGAGAATATGAGAATATGAGAATATGAGAATATGAGAATATGAGAATATGAGAATATGAGAATATGAGAATATGAGAATATGAGAATATGAGAATATGAGAATATGAGAATATGAGAATATGAGAATAAGATGCTAGTGAAGTTTATCCAAAAACCCAAAAAATACAACAACAAAATTATTGTAATAGGATTAGTGTAAGTAAACATTCAGGCGAATTTATATTATATAATTTAGACGAGATGTGATTTTTTAATTGGCCTTGGATACATTCCAAATTCTTTTTAGGCTGTGTGCCAAACTTAAGGTAAATCGTTTACTACGGTTAAAACCGGTTTTAGGAATAATCAAATAATAAATAATAATTGAATAATTGAATTTTAAATCTAAACGAGTGTCCGCTTGTAAATTATATGATTTTCTAATGGGCCTGACAGGGTGTTTAGATGTCACACTCTGTCAGAAACATTAGAAAATCACATAATTTTCTAGGGACACTTGTCTGGGTTTAGAAAGTCTACCAATGTCACTGAAGTTCATGCTAAATGCTTATAAATTACTTAAAATGAATTTGGAATGCACCTAAAGCACATTATAAAATCGCACTTTTAAATCTCATGGGACACCCTGTCAGGCACATTAGAAAATCATATAAATTCCTACTACGAACTGACTACGAACTGAGTCACCTCTAAATAACCTCTAAAATATAAATTGTTATGCTTACCTTATCAAACGGGCGAGCACATAAAAAAAGCTGAAGGCCGGGTAATCTCTAATTCCATCATATGTTGAAATTTGGTATACGCCACTTTGTTAATATTGGATCTAGTCTTCAAGATAGATGGGGGGGATATGAACCATGGAATGTTTACATAATACACTCAATTTTCAACCATATGCCGTCAAATATCTGTCGTGAGGAGAGATATCGCTCCTGGAAGCAAGGTACTTGGTACTTTGTTGGTTTTGAGATAGTTTCGGCTTCTTTATCTGAATCTGATCTAATGTACGTGCATGTTTTTATTTGATCCATTAGTGCTATATGCCGATCCTCTGTCTCGTTTACGCGAAGAAATGCTCTGATGAATAGGAAGTACTACTAAGATCTCTAGAATTCTTAGATTATCTGATCTCTCTTAATTTGAAAAGAATTTTAATTTTATTTGCAGGAATACACAAAACACCATTTAAAACGCATCCAACATAAAACGATTAACAACACGGAACAATTCTATAATCCCAATTTGGAAAAGGTTTGTGAAATGCAATATCGAATTTTAGTGGAGTGTGTTGAGTCGTACACGGGTATTCGTAAATTTGTAAAGAAACTGGAAAATCTAATAAGTGGATCGATTTTATTGGATTTCATTATATTTTCCATATTGCTGTGCGCGCTTCTTTTTCAAGCGTCTAAGGTGAGTGATTTAATGTATTTATGGTATATCATAAAAATCGGTGTGATTAGTAAATTAATAAATATTTGAAGTAATTGACAGTTTTGGCTCTTTCAAATTTAACTTTGTTAAACTTAGTCTAGAAGAAACTTTTTGTTCTCTTTTATTTCGGGCGAATGGGGCGGGATACACCCTCCCTAGGTGGGAACCCTAGTAATGTTCATTATGCGATTGATATTTTTTCCATTTTCAGACCAACGGTTTTGGCATCAATATAACGATAACATTTTTCTACATTCTGACAATGATCACGATACTCTGGATGTACTATTGGCATGCAAATTACATCTCATTAAAATCGAACGATTTATCGATGGCGGTATACTGTTCAAATTGGTATGAATTTGGACGATACACAAAAATTAAAACCGCCATGTTAATATTCATGAATGCCAGAGTAATAAAAATGAAAGCGGTCTTTATTGGTATGACGCTAGATACGTTTATAACTGTAAGTAAAAAGTTTGCATCCGTGGGAGAACATCATACATTTTATGGAATATTCTAATTTCTATACTAATTTATAGATTCTCCGCGGTGCATACAGTTATTTCACCCTATTAAAACAACTGGAGAAATAATTGAAATGATAAAGCGAGAGCAACATTAAAATTAGTCCGATTACGATACAACAACCAGACAATTATCCAATTTGCAACAATAAATTTATGTAAATTGACCAATCCAATAAAATATACGTTGTATGGCACATAATATATTCATGTAGAGCTGATGTAAGCTATCATTAAATCGATTTTGTATAGCAACCAGTTGTTGACACAATAATTACAGCTATTATTTGAAAATCATCATCTATTAAATCATAATTAATACAAAACATAATAAATAATCAATAGCATTGTCAACAACATGTAATTACATTATATCGGTGAATAAATAATCGTAAAGCACATAAATATTTAACCCTTTGTTAACATGGTGTTTGTTTCAACAATTGTTTCAATATTTATAAAATATGTACTCGAAATCATTAAATTTGGTTACCTGTCAGGTATCGAGTACAAGAAATAACTTAAAATTCGAGCGCTGTATTGCACGGGACAAATTTGAATTATTTTGAACTTGGAATAGTTGCAATCATATATTATATGACAGGAGTTCATCGGGTGCTGAATTCAGTAGCGAATTTTTGCCTTTCCAGTACTGCATAGAGTGGCCACATATTGACATTTTTTTGGTGAATGCTTCCTTACAAGCGAGCATGGGAATATTGTTTTATTTTCTTTATTTGTTGGTACAAAATTGAGAAATAATTGGGTTATGTATTTATATAGATGAATTTTTTTTTAACCTTTCCAGATGTGGGTGTCGGCATTCATTGTAGGTGCTTCTAGCGGTACAACTATTCTTGTCAATTATATTGCTCATAACTTTTGGCCGAAAATCTCTATGTGGTTGTATCGGCTGCGTGACTTGGCGATCTGGCGCCGTATTCTTGAAATCGGTGGAAATTTCCCCAATTGAAATACAATTTGCTTTGAAATTCTCTATATTATTTGAATTTTCGCCGCCTACTTTAATGATTTTTTTATTTTTTTTTTCCTTTAAATTAAGAAACAAAAATTTTCCCCCTACTAAGGGAAAAATTCTGATCGGGTAAATCGATTCGAAATTATTCCCTTAGTATAAGGAAATAAATATTAGCAAACTTGCAAACAAATTTGAAAAAATGATTAAATTTATTTATTTATCAATAATAATGACATTTTTAATCTTATTGTTATCTTGAATAAATTAAATAGAACATAATTATTATACTTAATACTAGCTAAATACTAATGCTTTGTAGAACGATTTCCGAAAGTGTTGACATCCAGTGTTGCAATTCCTTTCAGAATCCAAATCCAATTTAGACTTTCTAATAAAAGTAGCAAACTCCAGTGAAAATTCAATAATACTACCAGTCGTAACACACTGTAAATCTTGAAAACTGATCCTTTGAGTTCAAGAGTTTATTGCAAAGAGAACATTTTACATTTTGGTTTTACAATTCTTGACAAACTTAATTTATAAAAATCTAAATTATAATTTATAAACATTTTATAAAGTTTTATAGAAAATTTGTTAAAAAGTGCGCATTTAATAAATACACTGAACAGTCCTAAAAATTGATTGGATGGTACACGTAAAAAAACGTATTTTTCTTCGTTTCTCTCCCCGTTTACCTGTAATACAGGTTTTAATTGCAACTTAAACAAATTTTCTGTGCAACCACACAACTCAAACATAAATTAAATAAAAAATATTTCAAGGATATTCTTGACTCATTTTAGTTTAAATTTTATTTAAGAGAGAGAGCACACATACATATATACATTATCTATTACGACTATAGTTTGCCTTGAAAAAAAAATACCAAAAACCCTGTGTGGAATGGCAGATTGTTTTGTAACTCTCGTAATTCTCCCAACGTATAGAAAAAATTGCTCAAATTATTATTTATATAATTTGACTCTGTTATACCCTAAGGATCGCTGCGAAAAAGATTTAAGACGGATTCAGTGTTGCTTGCCTTCCTTCCTTCGTAACTTCTTTCGTTCTGAATATTTTTGTTTGGGATGTCATGGTTGCTGAAAAAAATTCAGAACGATTTTGCTGCCATCTATAGGTAAATAAATTAAGTGACTGACATTTTTCTTGATGGTTGAAATTTGTTCATGAATCGATTGTGATTATTGGTGATTATTAGGGCAACCAAAAATATGCACTTATAAAAATAGGTTTTAGGGGTATATCCTCTATCGGCTCCCTGAATTAAAAAATGCTGAAATTAAAAAGGTGGATTTAAAAAAGGTGTTTTCATTTGAAAAAATGGGACCTTTTTTAAGTCATAGTTTTAACAAATTTTCTGACTTAACAAACGTGTTTTACACAAACAAATTTAATTTCAAAATGACACAAGAAAGGCACATTTTATGTCGTTTTACAAATATATTTTTTAATTCATTTTCGAAATGACTTAAAAAATGCATATTTTATTTCGCATTATAAATATAAAATTTACATTTTTTTTTAAATACACATAGCATGGGGTACCGAATTATAAAAGTCTGAATTAAAAAAAATCTTTAAAAATGAATTAAAAAAGTTGATTTTTGTATGAACATCTGCTACTTATTTTAATTCATATTTTTAACTTAAAATTATGAATTAAAAAAAGCGATTTAGAAAAATGAGAAAACTCAAAACGAATTAACAAAGGCTTACACTATTTCATTTTTAAAACACCTACCTTAATTCATTTTCAAAATGAATTAAAAAAGGCACATTTTGTTTCATTGGCTACATGAATTAAAAAAGTTTGAATTGAGAGTTGCCTTTGACTTTCGTGTCGAACAGTTTTGTATTTTGCTTTTCGTCCTTATTTCCGAAATATTATTTTTTTATTAAATGTTATATAAAAGGAATCGTTAGAATAATGTTTACCATAATATTGTGGAGCAGGAAATCTATGGCCTGCCAAAATACGGAACATTACGAAACCAACTTGAAATTGAAAAATACCAAAAGTGAATTCGACTTCAGATGAATATAGTTTCTAGACCACAAAATATTACTGCCGGATGGGACAAACAATAACTGCTGCGAGAGAAAATAACTTCAAGTAGAAAAACACGGGCACTGTTTTAGGAACGAAGCAAGAATTTCTTACCCTATATGAATGAGCATGATATGCTCAAAATGGGATGAGTGATTCTCAAAATTTTTATTGTTACTAAATTAATAAATAAATAAATTAATTAATTAATAAATTAATTAATAAAATAAATTATTTAATGAATTAATAAATTAATTAATAAAAAAGTTTTTTTTTTGAATTAAAATAAGTATTTTTAATTCATTTTAAAAATGAATTAAAATCAGAGTTGAAAATGAAATAAAAAAGTTCGATAAAATGAATTTAAAAAGGCATTTCTTAATTCAGTTTTAAAATGAATTAATATAAGTTGAAAATAATGTTATTTTCATTAATGAAAATTTTTTCGAATTTAAATTTGAATTTGGCACGTAAAAATTTGGCAATGCAAAAGAAGGCGTAATTAGGCGTAAATTCAGGTAAGGAATATAAATTTTGGAAATTTTTAAATGCTTTTTTAATTAATAATAATTGCTTCGTCAACCTTCCAGACACAGATCAAAGAGTTTCTATCGCTCTTATCGCTTCTTCTGATAGTGCCACAAATGCTAAAAGAATAAACTTTCGGATATATAATTTTTTTCATGTAATTTTAAATCGTTTATACCTTAGAGGATCGGGGAACCCAAACCTCCGCTTTTCCACAATTTGTACAATTCTTTAAGTGTCAAACTAAGTAAAAAAAACTGAAAAAATTTTAAAATTCTCCTGCAAAAATTGAAAAATTTCCTCGGAAAAATTATTTGTACTGTTGAAAAACTATTAAGATACAATCCTAATATTCAAATTTTTATAAAGATTACACATTTGTACGTATTTTGAATAGAATAATACGCAATTTTTTTTTAAGTGAACATTTACCCCGAAAATGGGACAATTTTCCGGAAAAATTTAGCTTCTCCCTCCTAACAACTGTTGATAAAAAATCATGCATTTAAAAATTTATACTTCTTAGCTGATTTTCCCGATGTATACGTGAATTAAACTTTAGCCCAAAATAATGCACATTTCTGAATATTTGTTAAAAGCCGAATTAAGATTTTTTAATTTCTAAAATGAAATAAAATGTGCCTTTTTTAATTCATTTTGAAAATGAATTGCCTTTGTTAATTCTTTTTGAGTTTTCTCATCTTTCTAAATCGCTTTTTTTAATTCATAATTTTAAGTTAAAAATATGAATTAAAATAAGTAGCAGATGTTCATACAAAAATTAACTTTTTTAATTCATTTTTAAAGAACTTTTTTAATTCAGACTTTTATAATTCGGTACCCCTATTTCATTTTATAAATTAAAAAACCTTAATTCAACTTTTAACAAATATTCAGAAATGTGCATTATTTTGGCCTAAAGTTAACTTTACGTATACATCGGGAAAATCAGGTAAGGAGTATAAATTTTTAAATTTTTTAAATGCAGGATTGTTTATCAACAGTTTTTAGGAGGGGGAAGCTAAATTTTTCCGGAAAATTGTAACATTTTCCGGGAAAATTTTCACTTAAAAAAAATTGCGTATTATTCTATTCAAAATACGTAAGAATGTGTAATCTTTATAAAAATTTCGATCTTATAATTGTATCTTAACAGTTTTTCAACAGTACAAATAATTTTTCCGGGGAAATTTTTCAATTTTTCCAGGAGAATTTTGAAATGTTTTCAATTTTTTTTTATTTAGTTTGACACTTAAAGAATTGTGCAAATAAATTGTGGAAAAGCGGGGGTTTGGGGGCCAGCCACCATCCTCTAAGGTATAAACGATTTAAAATTACATGAGAAAAAATTATATATACGAAAGTTGATTCTTTTAACATTTGTGGCACTATCAGAAGAAGCGATAAGGGCGATAGAAACTCTTTGATCTGTGTCTGCAAGGTTGACGAAGCAATTATTATTAATTAAAAAAGCATTTAAAAATTTCCAAAATTTATATTCCTTACCTGAATTTACGCCTAATTACGCCTTCTTTTGCTTTGCCAAATTTTTACGTGCCAAATTCAAATTCAAATTCCAAAAAATGTTCATTAATGAAAATAACATTTTTTTCATTTAAGAGGCTTATATTATTTCATTTTATAAACACTTATATTAATTCATTTTAAAACTGAATTAAGCAATGCCTTTTTAAATTCATTTTATCGAACTTTTTTATTTCTTTTTCAACTCTGATTTTAATGCATTTTTAAAATGAATTAAAAACACTTATTTTAATTCAGAAAAAAAAACTTTGTTAATTCAAACTTTTTTAATTCATGTAACCACATAGCATGCGTTTCATCAATACCACTACAATATCAGGCCATTTCTTGTAATAATTTTGTTGGTATATGTAAATACAAAAAGAAATGAGAATTCCATACACCACGAAACAAAAATACATGGCAAAAAAAAACAATTTCATTATTTTTAATAAATAGTTTGTATCGTTCAAGTTAAATTGAATAATACTTTGTCAAAAATAAATAGGGATATTTTGTTATTGCATTATTTAAAAAAAAAAAATATTTTGAGAAAACTTTTCATTTAGTAATATTCCAATTAAAGCAGCAACTTATGTGAAATTCTTTCGGAAAAAAAAATAAATCAAATTTTTCCAGTTGCCAAAGAACGTAAAATTTTTTGTTGTTGTTCTTGTTGGCGGTGTGTAGGTTAGTAGCGCGTAAACGATCATCTTTTGTTGTTGGTTTTCTTATGCATATTTTGTTTAAACGCACTTGTGCAACGCAGGCAACGTGTTTCTTGAAAAAAAAAATTATGGCATAAACAAGTTTATATGTAACAATTAATACTAAATATTATTATTTAATTTGTATAATATATTAATTTACACAAAACACATTTGGACACAGCAAAAAAAATAATTAAATAGTAAATTATAAAAATTGCGCACTAATATGTTTGGTGGTGGTAGTGTCGATCAAATCGAAAAAATATCAAATCCTTCAAAAAATTACAATTTGATTTAAATCAAATCTATCTGTCATTTTTGTGTTCCAAAGAACGTAAAAAATTGATTTCAATCAAATATTTTTGATTTACATCAAATATTTTTTTCCGAAAGAACTTCACGTTAGTTTTACACCATAACAACAAATAAAAGAACACAAAAATATACGAGATTTTTTACTGCCGCTCTTGCATACTTTTTTACTTTTTTAGTAAACCAAAATATGTTGAACGGGATGGGTGGGTATACGTCTTTGCGTATGACAACAAAATATTTTATGTTTTATTTTTGTTCAAATAAAACTTGGTTTTTAATTAATACGGTATAATAAACCAAAATACAGTTTAATCAATCAATACTATTGATAATCCCAATTGCGTGATTTAGTTGGTTGTACATAATTACTAAAAAAAAAATCCAATTTTATCGAAAACTGTGGGCTTTTGTAAAATTTACAGTAAAGATTAAAAATTAGGATACGGTTTATACACGATATTGAAGCTTGAGAAGGTAGAATATCACACATAAAAATTTTGTGTATTATGTGTGCTGTGGTAAAATATTCCTATGTTTTATTTTCATAATATACAAAACACAATCGAATATAAATAAAAATTTTATTGTTACATACAAAATATTATACCCTTTAATCTAAAATTCATTACACAAACAAAATGTGTGTCATAAAATGTGTGATACTGTACGTCGTGAAACAAAACAAAACCAAATAATACAAGTGCCGAGAGCCAAGAGAAATTAAAAAACTTATACGCGCACGTGTCATTGAAAAATTGTGTAGTTGCTTTATCAGTAAATTAGTAAATGAAAAGTTTCTCAGCAGGGTAATATTTTTATTGGAAATGTTTCTCAAAATATCAATATTTATCGTAATCCTTCAGATAAATTATGTTTGTAGATAATAAACCAGATTAATTGGGACAAGTAAAGATTTTTTTTTGTCCCATGTAATTTTTTGTTCATCCTATGACGCCCATGTTTTTGTTTGTATTTACCTACACCAACTCATGTAATTTTTCTATATAGAAAAATGGCCTATTATTGTAGTGGTATTGGTTTCATTAATGAAAATATAAAACATAAATAAGTGGGCTTTTTATGTCATTTGTAAACACACATTTCATGTCATTTATAAATAAACACACTTCTTAAATCATTTTCAAAATGACTTATGATATGCACTAATAAAGTCAGTTTTTTTTATTTATTTTTCATTACAGATTTTAAGTCAATTTTAAAATGAAATAAAAACGCTGGTTTTAAGTCAGACAAAAACCATTCTTAAGTCAGCCTTTTTTAATTCAGGGAGCCTCTATCTAGAAATAATAGATTTATTTTGCCATGCCAATTGACACATTTTTTTAAATGTAAATTTGTTTTGCGATTGTAAAAAAATATCAATTCAAGCAAATATCAATTGTCACTTAACAAAAATTGTTTGATTTGATTCTGATAAGGCGATTATTGCTGCAATGTTAAAAAAATTGGTTTCGTAAATTTTTTTATTTTTTTTATTTTTATAGTTTTGGTATGGTTAACCCTTCAGTTCGAAACCAAACTTCCAACATTTTGGTAATCCCACTTTGAAGTGTCCACATCTATGCAATAAATGATCTAAGTTCATCTGTGGCGCAGCCGTATCAACGAACCATTTTAAAATGCATTTCTAAATTAAAGTCTCATAACCAATCATTTTTTTCTAATATGTAATACTAACACGTTGACATCGTTGACTATTAATAATTCTAATTCCTGTATATCTAATTCTAGCAATAACATCATTGGTAGCAACAATTTCATCAATAACATCAATTTTTTATTTTAACTGAAGTGGCATGCGGTCTAAATCTAAAAAATTTTACCTTGGAATTTTAGAATCCAATTGGCTTGGCCATGGTGATGGCACACGAGAAAAAAATACCGTATTTTTCCTCGTTTCTTTCCCCGTTTACCTATGATACAGGTTTTAATTGCGACTTAAACAAATTTCCTGTGCATCCACACTAACACAAACAAATGAAATAAAAAATATTTCAAGGCCATTTTTGACTTATGCCAGCTTTTCTCAAAGTGGCAATTTTTAGGGGTTCCACGAGCTAGTACCAGATAAAATTCGTGCCATAAGGTTTCATTTCATACATACACACTACATTTCAAACATACATACCAAAATTAAACAATAAGGATAATTATTGTGTACAAAATCCTTTCAAAAGCAATAAAAAGCCAACGGGGCTACTAGCAGTAGAATACGAGAATTTAATTGCATTTAGTTCGGATACTCGCTAACTTCGAAGAGGTGCTGTTAGCAACTTTGATGAATATAAAAATTTAGTCAAAAAGGCTATTAGAGTAAAATTGCCGTTCTTAAACAACACATTTATGCGAAACAGGATTTTCCATGAATAGGGTTCCATGAAATTTGAAGAATCGGAAAAGGGTTCCGTGGCAAAATAAGTTTGGGAACCGCTGACATACATTTTAGTTTAAGAGAGATATGCGATGAGATGCGAAGAGATTTCAATAATTTTTTTTTTTGTAAATTTTATTACACATACATATTCATTATCTATTACGACTAGTTGGCCTTGAAAAAAATACCAGATACCAAAAACCCTGTGTGGAATTAGGCATTACGATATAATAATTAAAACGGAAACATGGCTTACAGCCGATTTTGTTAATGCGGAGTTTTCCCTTCGGACTTTTGCGTTTTAGTCGTGATACCGATCCTTTAGTAATTTAATACCATTTATGAACTCAAATATCCAGAGTTAGTCTGGATGACGAACGACAATATCTTCATTCCAGCTAATACTACTACAATCATTCCACTTTAATCTGTGATTTTATAATGAAAAAATCAGGTCAAGATTATGTCGTGGATCATGGAAGTTGTATGATTTACACAAGAAGACGAGATTGGACATGGTGGTGGTTTTCATACCGATTTTTTTTTTAATAACATTTTATTTATTTATAGTAGTAGTACGACTGAGTCTTGCACCCATTTAGTAATTTACATTGCATAATAAAGTATTTTGATTAGTCGGCGAAATCAAGTGATTATCCCCAGTATCGTGTAACTCCTCCTCTGATTTTTCGCCACAGTAAGTCTACTGACCTCATGGTCGCGATAAGTCCAGTGGTTTGGTTCTTTGCAGTCTTCTTGTTGGTGTAGTAGTCAGCATACAGCGTATGTCCAGATTTTCATGCTGGTGCAGACGTTGTAGGTGTTTTGTTGCATGATGCTTAATTTCATCCACGACAAGCTCGATCTTTAGATCTCGATTGAGGTTGCCGTTTCCCACGGTGTATTGGCAATACATCGCAGGATTTTAATTTGAACTGTTTGTATGATTTTGATATTTGCCTTCTTGGCACAACCCCAGAGTTGGCTACCATATGTCCATACAGGTTTCAGGATTTGTTTGTATAGCAGTAGTTTATTATGGATCGCTAGAGGATGGATCGACGCTGGAGTAAACGAGGTGATCAATGTGGCATTACACCCAAAAAAAACAAGAAAAATTGATTTATTTACAACAATTAAGAAAATAAATGAAAAATTTCATTTGCTCGCAGCAATGTTGCTTTTGTAATAGCTGCGCTCTTGTTGTTGTTGCTACAGATGCCGTCGTAGCTATTGCTGATGTTGTCGCGCTGTTGTTGCTGTCGATGTCCGACATATATTTAAAGAGTTTTTTACTCCTACACGGGCGCTATCGCCATTATGGGGCAAATTGCTCATTGTTGAGTTTTTTGTTGTCACCATCCACGTGTGGATGACGGCTGGAACGGCTTTACTTTTCCTCTCGCAGATTAAAAACACAATAAAATTTTTTTATGTTGTCGCTCTTTCGTTTTGGAATACTCGTCGTATTGTTACCGTTTACTTTTTCGTTTCTTCATTTTTGCAAACAAGCCGTGTTTAATGTTGATTATTCGTTACACGAGGTAAAACAACCGAGTGGCGATTTAGAGTTGTGCCACTAATTGCGTTGAGATTGCGACGTGTTATTGCAATATGTACGATTAGAGTATTTGGTTGCAATATTGAAGCCGGTACCATTACTGCTACATCTGTTTTGTAGTACAAGTGCATTCAAAGTCCCAGGGACGAAGACTTATTTCGGAAATCCAATAAACTCTGTAGTAGCTCCGAGGATGTGGTAGCATTTAATGGTTCTAGTGAAAGTAAGAGTAGGATTTTTAGTTTCAGGAGTCGATTGTTGCATACAAAACTAAAAGCAAGGAAGCAGGTTAAGACTTATGTTGATGTTTCCTTTAACACAGTTAAAGCCAGGTGTTCAACCGAATTTTAAGTTGTAATTATCAGCCAACTCTTACTTCCGTAATCAGCGTACGCTCGCATCCCTGTTAATTTGGTTACTTATGTATTATGTATTTAAGAAAGTACACAAAAGTAGTTTGCACTTTAATTCATCAGGAGCACAAGGTTCCTGTAGGTTAATATATTAGGACTAGGTAAATTTTTATTTTACATTTTTTAAACACTTTTAAAGAAACATTTAAAATAATTGAGCAGAGCATGAGTTAATCGGTCCTCCAACAAATATTATACCGGTTTATCCACGTTCTGACATCCCTGAGAGCAACGTAAAGTAACTGTAAGATGCTTTCAAAACCTGGGAAATCAAAAAATAATTAATAAACTATGTTGATAAATTTGGTAATGAACTTATATACGCTTATGTATGTTTCCAAAGTCATTCTGAAATATACCGCTGATAGCGTCATAGGCCTTTGAGAACCAAGCATATAAATAAGCACCATATTTTTTAACTTATTTGAGCATTGGTACCATTTAGAGGAGTACATCGAGTTCGGTAAACTGCTGCTCTAAAAATTTATTTATGTGACAACAATTTAGAGTATAAAACTGGTCAAAATATTTTAGTGACTTACATGATATGCAATCTCGTTTGCGTGCCAGCAAAACAACAACAGTATCAAAATCATATTACATATAAAAAATATTGGCACTATGGCATCAGCACGAAGTCCAGTCTGAAGAAATTAGAAATTCAATTACACTTATTTACAATTCAATTACAGAAATTAGCATACCACAGAAACTTGAAACAATAGCGAGCACAAAAGTATTGAAATGACTGCAAATGTAAAAAACATCGAATATCTAAATAATTCATCTAAATTTTGAACAAATCTGAAAAAAATCCAATAAAATTACAATTATCAACTTGTTGTATATTTATGAAATAGTCAATCACTTACCGCACTAGCTCCAATTGTGTTGTAATAATGTCACGTAACTTCTTCGATATGAGAAGATCCTGTTCATCTATCGACATCACATCTTCAATACCATCCGTTATTGTTTCACAACGATAATTTAAAACTTGTAACATCGCACTCGCGTGAACCATTAATGCAACGATCAGCGTCTGTATAAGGGGAACAAGTAATAATCCCACGTAAGAAATGACCAATTGATGAATGTAAATGGGAAGGAAGCTGCGTGCAATGAAATAAAATTTTTATACGATACCGTTTTATATTAAGTCGGAATACTACTACTTTTCATAAATATCGACTGGATACCAAGCTCTGATCGATAATATATCAATATCTTTCCGTTCCTCAACACTTAAACCACCAGCCTGTAAATATTTCCAAAATGACAATGAGATCATTATGTGTATGGCTAAAAAACAAGATGTCCAATAGGCTGCCGTCAATATTTTAACTTTGAAAATATTTTGCGATACAATTTTTGTAATTTGTTTATGGTGTTCCGCATTCCCAGCGGAATAACTTGGTATTTTCAGCATATTCGAGTCGATCTCGTTGAATACAACCGTCATCAAATCGGACCTGAAGTAGAGAAATTGATAGCATTGGCCGATAATTATGCAAAATAATAACGTGAACGAGGCATTTGTCGTCATTTTAAGAAAATCACCAAATTGTTGGATTAAATCGATAAATTCGGTAATAATCAGTTCGGTCCAAATGATGACTACTAATAAACCTGAAAGAGCATAAAAAAAATTAAATTTAAAAATAATTTCGAAATTGGACCTCAAAGTGCAATGCCAACAGAATTCCGTTTAAATTCGTGTAAAGTACACGGAAATCCATACTGACTTGAATTTAAAAAAAGTTTAGAATTATAATGTTTTTTAAAATTTAAATTTAATAAACTCCGGTCATGTATTTTCATAAAATATAAGAAAACATCGAAAGTGACACAAACAAAAATCATTCGTCGGTTTGCCACGTAAAAGTGATGAAACAAAACAAAACTTATAAGAACAAAACCTATAAAACAAAATCGCAAAATAGAAAGAGAAAGACAAATTTTTTTTCCAAAACTTATTATTTTGTGTCTTAACTCATTCGTCTAGTTTAGATTTGTTTGTCTTTTGGTAAGTTACACTAAAATGCGGGGGAAAAGTAATGTACATATATTACACATACAACTTTATTGGTTGATAGGTGTTTTCTTATAATAATAAAAAAAAAAGTTTGTCCGCCATTTTAACAAATGCGGAAAAATTGCTTTGGTCAGTGGTCAATAAATCTTTAATTTAAGAATTGATACGGAATGCGTACAAAGAGCCAAATTTTTAAGGGCCGAGTGTCGAAGGGCCGAATATCGAAGTTCCGAATGTCGAAGGGCCGAATGTTTCGAAAGGCCGATTGTGTCGAAGGGCCGAATGTCGAAGGGTCGATTTTTTTTTTGTTTTTAGAAATATAATTTTTTAAATTTGTTGTTTTATGGGATATTTTGTAAATTTTTTTTATTAAACATAAATGAATTTCTTATGAATTTCTGTATTTTACTATTTTTTATCTTTGTATATTCATGAAATTCCACGTATCCAGTCAGCGATACATTTTGGTGATGGAAAATTTTGGAGTAGGGTCGTTTGCATGACTTTCAAAATCCCGGCATTTTGAAATGCAATAATTGTAGAGGCTAACGGCTTCTATAACTCCGAGAGCCTTTAGATTTGAAAATCAGGGGACATATCACTAAGCCGGGATCAGCAAGCATGACACGGATTATATAGAATATATATTAATGACACCTACTCTAGTAGATAGGTATAAAAAATATTAAATTTTGTTTTTTTATCTATAGAAAAACAAAATTTTTAAAGTTTTAGCAAAATCGGGATTATATGTTCTGTTATACCCCATTTACATGACATGCGACCAACATTTTTCTTCTGCAAAATGAAAGAGATATAACATTGACTTTTTGCACATGAGAGACAAGAAAAGAAAAATTTCAAAACAAAAATTTTGCAGAAGATTTTTAAGCCATTACACCGCCAAAACCACTATAAAATGTTGCCATAAAATTAAATGCTGCCATAAAATATATTCAATCCGAATATTTTTATTGCAACAATATTAAAATTAACAAAAAAAATTATTTCGTATTTACAAATGTTGAGGATTCATAATAAAAACAAACGCGATAGATAAAAAATTTAATTTCGCATTTGAATTAATTAAAAATAAATTATAATAATGCTATAAAATAATTATGGCATTACTATATTGTATATTTCTTTCTTTCTCGCACATTATATATTTTTATATGGCGGATGCTTTCCTATTTACCTACAAAAATTTGTAGAATAAAACAATTTTCTTAATGTAAATGCCCGATTACACGCACGCGCAAGATTTTGACATTCGTTTTCCCTACAAGCATATTTGTGAGTAATCGGAAATTGTGAGTTGAAAATGATATTGGAAAGAAATGTAAAGTACTAGTTCATTTTCTTATTGCCAATGGTGCTATTTGGGAATATCGTAATAATTTCTATATAACCGCCAGTAGAAATGCTGCTGCCTGATTTTTGTCAAGTCTTAGCTCCTAGTTTATCATCGAATTAATATAATCTTGCCGAAGTAAGGCTGGTGCGAAAGAAGCACTTGCACAGGGTATCCAAAAATAGCGAATTATTTGTGATTTATCTTGAAATCGTTGCTTCATAGATTTAAAGTGACAGCATTCATAACTTAACGGTTTAAATCAACCAAAACTAGTGATTTTTGTTAAAATGTAAATGTGGGCGTTAACCAGCACATACTCAAATATGAAGCCGATGCTATAGTGTTTACAGTCGTGAACCAATCACTCCAACCCAGTGGTGAGCAGCCAAGGAGATGAGCGTGATTGGTTGACTCAGCCTGAACAAAGTGGTTCACCGACATGAAGAATTTTCTAATCCTCATTATCTAATCCTCAATTCGCAGCTGGTTGCTTCTATTAATGTGACCTTGACCGCGTAACAAAATATCGATCAAAATCAATCAAAAACGATCAAAAACTAATGAATATTGTATAACGCTAGACGTCGATGTGATAATATATACACAAATCACGCGATTTGTCATTCAACTTACAAGGATTTAGGCAGACCATGTGGTGGCCGAACTATATAAAAATTTGGGGTTTATAGGCGTTCCTCCGTCTATATACACCCTGTCGCTATGCCCCCCGATACATGTGCTACTGTATATACTTTTAGACCACGTAGTGCAGCCTTAAAATTTTGGTTGCGGCGTCCTTTACTAATAAAGCTACTTCTGTGCCTGCTCGACACAGGCTACACTGTATTCACTTTCAGGTCACGTAACAACCGAAAAGACGCGGCGTCCCCCCGCTGATATAAATATTTGCCTCATTAGACAACCTGTCCGAGTTGTCGTGTTCATCCGCCGATATAAATAGTTGCCCCATTATGCCATCGATATAGGTTATGGCAACCACACTTTGCACAATCGAAAAACCCTTCATATGAATTTGGTTATCTTTTTTGGTCACCAATTATTTTCTCTCGTCTCAAGTATTGTTTTTTTATCCATACCACGAATAAAAAGTGTTATGATTACAAAACGCGTACGAACTATACTCAAATCCGAACGTAGTCCAAAATAATCAACTGCGTTTGATTTTGCGATGGCTACATTTTGCCATTTCGCAAAAGAAGCAATTTCAATTGGCCGCCGCGTTCACAAGGATAGAGATACCCTGTATAATAAGATCCAATATGGCTAATAGTTTGATGAAAAGAAAAACAATTTTAACTTCTATACCGCAAAGCGGAGTTTTGAATTGTTTCTTTTAATTTATTAATAATTTTGGCACTTTAAAAATAATTCGGGTTTTTGTTACGTTTTTCGTTAGAGTTGAAATAAATTTTCCGTTTTGGTTTTGCGTTACGTTACAATAACTTTTCAGAGCACTGCGTTAACCCCTAAATCCATCTATAGTTCAGAAAAGAAACTGTAATTTCTATTTTTAACCTTTTTTCTTTAAATGTGTATGAAAAAGAGAAAAAAATAATTGTTTGTCTATTTTTAGTTGATGACACGTCACAATAATTTTTCAAATGGTTTGTCCATAAACTAACGTTCTATGACAAGTGTCAGACACGTAATATATATTTGCTCTTTCATGGCTATGTCTTAAGCGAGACATGAGAGAACAGTCTTCGATGTTTCTCATATTATATCACTTGATGGCGTAAGTAAAAGATGGAGAGATATGAAAAAATTTAGTACACTTTTAGTCGCAACGCCATCGCAATTAACACTTATATCATCAATACGGTGTTAAGATTTTGTTTTGTCGAATTGGTAAGTAAATATTTCGTAATTGTTTTATCAGGAAATTATAACAAAATAGATTTTCTAATTTTTTTATAATCAACAAAAATTTAAACTACTTCATGATCTTTGGCATGCTTCACTGACATGCTTCACTACGGTTGTTACAGTAACGCTACTTTTGTTAATTTCAAAACAACGGAAAAAATGCTTCGTGTCAAAATTCGTTGGCTACGATGGCAAAATATCATGAATTTAAGCTCGAATTGCTGTTAGAGAAGCGTTGGAAAGACTGCTTCACTCTTAGAGGAAGCTATGTTGATGAATAAAGTCGAATATTGGAGGAAAAAAAATTTTAGTAGTAAGGCTCGGGACTTATTGAGTGAAGCGTTAGGTAGGTAAAATAGGAATACAACAGTTCTCCTAAAATCAGGGAGAGTAGTTCATAAGAGTAATATCAAATTTTAAATCTTCTATCATTACAGTGTACCATAAGTAATGCACTTATAGAATTTCGGGTGTGAAGTATGCCCTGAGTAAGTACAAACATTTAACACAAACAGTAACACAAACATTTATCGCTACCTAGCGTTGAAGAAGTGATCGATTCAACATATAGACAAATTCAATGATCTTTCACGGAAATATTTCATTTTGAGTAATACTTTCCTTGCGATTTATTTTGAATGGCTTGCAGTTGGTGCTAGGTATTAATGTTAAAAGCGAGTAATGACACCGAGATGTATGACCAGTGTATGATTTTTAGAACTAATTATTTGGTGGCGTTCTTAGTATTATGTTGTTACTTCGCATTTTGGAGTCAATCGGAACGCTATTTTCAAATGTTTCGCGCTTGATAAATCAAGAACTACGTAGTGTCTGTTTTTATACTCTATCAACTTTTGGAATGTACTTCTGAATATGTCCACTAAAAATCAGAGAATTTTTCTATATGAGCTTCGTCACTCATAATTAATTTTTGAAAAAAAAAGTTAATGTAATTGATGATTGACTTGTGTAAATGGTTTTCACTATTAAAACGCGTTGTTCAAACGAATATTTTACCATGAATTAATTTTCAACGTGTGTACTTCACAACTGTCGAATATGAACTGTAACTATTAATAATCGCCTAAATGGCGGCAACAAAATTTGTAAAACTTCAGATGCTACCAGAAAGTGTGATTAACTGCAACAGGGAAACTTTCGAATTTCAAAATGAAACTTTTCATACCGATTAAGCCTAATATGTGCTAATTATTGCTCACGGGAAACAATTAGTGCTAGTCCAGGAGTCAAAAAGACAGGAAAAGAAAATTTCAGATTTCGTTTGACGACAAAGACAAAACAAATAAACCCATTTTATAGAAAAAGCCAGAAATACTTTAAGCCTAATTTTAAAACTTTTTAAAGGCGGCTACACTGACGAAATTTGTGCTTATCATAGAAAAATGATTTTCAAAAATTTTCATTCATAAATTGAGGAAAATAAACCAGCCCCTAAATGATACTACATTAAACAAGATAATACAGAGGTATACCGTTCAATAATATTTTTATTACCATGGCCCAATTAAATTGAACAACAACGATCGTTGAATGAACAATTGTCTGACAAAAAGTGTTCTAGAAACCAATGTATTTGGAGCTTCTGATAGCATATTCCTGTCAGGTATGTTCAATACCAATCGAAAAATGTAGTGGCTGAATTTGTGTTAATCAAGAATTGGCCCAATTCGATTGTACAACAACTACTCAACGGTGTTGTTGTTTAATGGAATTGGCCCAATTCTGGATTAGCACAAATTCAGCCACTATATTTTTCAGATGGCAATGAACATGCCTGACAGGAATATGCTATCTGAATTGCTTATATTGATTTTATAATATTTTATTTCTATTTTTTAATTTGTTGTCCAATAAAAAAAAATATTTGGAACGGTATACTTCTGTATTTTCTTGTTTGATGTAGTATCTTTTAGGGGCTAGTTTGTTTTTCCTCAATTTATGAATGAAAATTTATGAAACTCATATTTCTATGATAAGTGCAAATTTCGCCAGTGTAGCCGCCTTTGGAAAGTTTTAAAATTAGGCTTAATGGCTTTTTCTCATGCCTTTTTAAACCCAAGATTTGTAATTTTACGATAACAAATTTGTCTCTGTATTAATGGATTGTATTCGCCATTTACGTAAATTCATGATAAAAGAAAATTCGATATTAGCCACGCCCACAACATATACAGCTGTTTATATTTTATTATTTTACAATATTACTTGGTCAATAAATAGGACGCTTGGAAATGATAATTAACGTTTTTTTTTCATTGTACCTTTATTTCGAATTTGATTAAATATACAAATATTACCAATTTGACAATTCCGTATAACGAGAGTTTGACTAATACTTACTTATGAGGAAATAGTTGGAACAATTTTAGGACGAACTTCATGGACACAAGCGTTAAGTGTGCCCTAAAGTTTTTTTAGTTTTTGCACGAAATGTTGTAACATATAAATGAACATGACATTTGAACGTAAGAGGAGAACATTTAACACGTGCAACATTTAGGTTCACACGACAGCGAGGATTTCATGTTGCTCATATCTCAACGACACGAACCACCAACGTTATACAACATGCATTCCCTCTCTTATTCGATGAGCATTTTTGTATTATCATAATTTTAATTTTAATTAGGTTAAGTAATCAAAGTTTATTTCCGAATTTCAATTTTAAGAATATCGCATTAATTAACTCGCACTCATTAGCTTTCGTAAAATAAATAATTCATTAAAAAATTAAACTCACCTATCGCTCTATGTATAACACGAAATCGCTGGTCATCAAAAACCACCAAACCGCTAAATCTCATCACTTTCAAATGAATTTTCAGTAACGGGTTATTCAATATAGTATGATGCAAAAGAATCATGGTTTCGGCTGACTTGTGTAAACACAAATAACGACAACCACACAATAGAAATCCACCTTTCTTTAAACATGAATAAATTACAAAACTTTTTGAACAATTAAATAAATCGTGTTGGAAAATGTTCATCAAATATTAATTCGATAATTGAACAAATAAAATAAACTTTCAAGTGCGTATTATTCGAGTACATGAAATTTCCCTTACCACAACATGCGTTGTCTTCGCATCGGTTACATAAAAGTAACAGAAAAAATTTCTTTGATTTTTAAAGGTAAATAAAAAAAAATTAATAAGACCACCGACCATCATAAAGATTAACGTTAAAAATGCAGATCATTTTCGATGTGAACTGTTATAATTGTGCAATTTTTATATAGTTTTGACCAAATTGATGTCTCAACTTCTTAAGAGACCATAAAGAAAAAGATACCGAATGTTGCTATAGTTTATTGTTTTAATTTTGTATTTGTAAGTTTAGAATGGAATTTATGCGATAATTTACGGTTTCTTGTCATTTAGAATATACACAGATTTTATGTTGTTTACAGGAATTTGAGAAAGACAAATGGAAACATGTCTAAGCGATAAAAAGTAGGTCAAAGAGACACAAACCATTCATGATGGTGTGCAACAATGTATGGGGCATTTACTCTTATGACATAAGGCTATACAAATATTGTTATATTTCTTTTACATTGCGGTGAGGTTACCAAGTCGTTGGAAGTTTGGTCTCGAACTAATGAAGCTTTGAATTCTTTATATTAAAAAGTTTGGTCGCCTCATCTGACTGCAGTACAAAAATATTGAAAATACTTTGAACAATTACATAGAATGCATATAATCACAATGACTTAGCGAATTATTATGTTTCGCTACGCAATTGTTAACTCCTAACCTCGAATTTTAATGTATTTGATCGTCTTGGTAATCTCGCCTCAATGTATAATAAAAAATTTAAATTTTACATCGAGGTCATTGCTTGAAAATTACCAATTTCGAAAGCCACCTATTGGGAATTCGAGTAAATCATTCGAATTTGATGTCGTAAAAGACCAATGAAAGATAAAACCTGCAAAAGCTCTCCTTATTATTAAGCATAAAACTATTTTTTTAAATTTTATAGCTAGTAATCTCCCGACACATCTGCATAGTAAGAGAACGAATTTTGCATTTTTCTTTTTGGTTTTTTTTTGTCGTTGCACAATTGGTTATTTTTGGTTCCAGTATCATTTGCTAGATGGCCACATTAGTAATACCTGTGGAGGGATCTATATTATGAAAAGTATATCATTTTCAAGAAAAACGCCATTAAAAACTACACGACTCTAACTTAAATATGCAATAATATCGGTTCAGATTAGTTTTACAAAATTTAAGCAGAAACTACGATTTTTGACAAAAATTCGGCTTGTGTGCAACCTAGGCGGATTGATTGATTAAAATGAAAGCTTTAACGATAAATTGAGATGTCTCAGCTATGTTCGTTTTATGGAAATATTTTGAAAAATATATCTGTGAGACAAATTTCCAAAACTACAAAACAACAACAAACTATAAAATTGTTCCATAAATTGGTAGGTCCTTGAGATTTCTGCCCGAAATCGGCCGACCAGAATTGGCAGCTTGCGTATCTGCTTTCTTGCTTTTTCTTAATATTTTGATAAGTACATATATATAGCATTTACAGCAACAAGATTGAAAACTAAAAGCATGTAAATTAAATTTCAAGCAAAATTAGTTCAGATTATTTTTTAAATTTTACCCGAAATTATGAAATTTGATAAAAAACTTTATTTCACGAAAATTCGGCACCTAGGGTTGAAACTACTTAACCATGTTCCATTAATTGCGGAATATATTGCAAAATTTAATGGAAACCCGTGTACCGGAAGTGGCAGATACCATGAGAGCTTTTTTAATTTTTGCAATGATGTTGAAAAGTTTAGCATTTACAAAAAACGACAAAGAATTCATAGATTCTAATAAAAAAAAGATTAAATATTCAACAAGAGGAGACCTTGTTGGTTTTCGGATATTAAGGCTTTATGATGCTCATCAGTGGGTCGACTCTATTTTTCCATATATGATTAGGAAATAGGTAAGAATTTTAAATTTTTATAGCAGTTTTGTATATTTTGCCCTATAAGCTTATTCTGACGTGTCTTATGGGATTTTTTTCTTTCATATTTACCGCAGTTTTGACTCACCTACTGTGGATACGGAAAAATATTTTTTTACAACACATACAATACCTATTCTTTTAATTAAATTTTTTTATTTTTTATTATACAAAAAAAAATTATAATTACATACGATACAATTAATCAAGGTGAGGTTACCAAAGCTCAAAACAGAACAAGAGCGACAACGACGAGCGTCAACGAATAAATAAAAATTATCGCCGCGATATCGCTGTAGCTAACAGAAGAAAAGTGCCAGCGTATGTCGATAAAAAACAACCACAAACGGCATACCCTTCTTTGTTTTACTTTTGGCACATGACGTTGTGGCGTTAGCCTACTAAATTGGAATGGTTAATGATATGACGGTTAAATCAACGAAAAAATTGTCGTCGCCTGCGTCGATGGTTGTGTTTGTATTACATGTTTTCCGTGTTTTGAAATATTACAGGCGATTTGTTACATACGATTTCTATATGAAATTTTGGGTTATTCTTGATAATAGCCAGATAGTGTTATCCAGAATAACCCAAAATTTCATATGGAAATCATTAAAATTCGCTAAGGCCTTGTGATTATGCTTTGATTAGTTCAAAGTATTTTCAAAATTTTTGTAGTTTTGGTCACTGCAGTCTGATGAGACGACCGAATTTTTTAATACAAAAAATTCAATGTTTCATTAGTTCGAAACCAAACCTCTAAAGTCTTGGCAACCTCACCTTGAATAAAAACACTATCTGGCTATTAGCCAGAATAACTCAATATTTCACATACAAATACAATTAATGTAAGTTTGACATTTCTTGTTGTCTGAACTATACTTATACACTTGGAATGGTTTACCCTATGATACTAATAATTTTCTCTTTATCAGATAAACTCACTAGAAATATATTGTCGCTAGTAAACGAATTGTGGTGACCTTATATTTTTTCATTTTCGTTTGTTTTGTGCATATCCACACTAGGGTAACTTTAATCTGGTATTTTTTCGTTTCTTTCCCCTTTACCAATAAAATCGGTTTTATCTGCGCCGCAATTTTTTGATTTTATTGGTAAAGGGGAAAGAAACGAAAAAATACCAGATTATCCTAGTATGTCATCAGATTATGAATATTATAAAAGAAGATAATTATTTTAGGTCACCGTTTTAGTTCATTTTTTTAACGTTTCATGGTGGGTTTATCTATAAGAAGAGAAAATTATTGTATCATGGTTTACTCTGTGTTTCATAAGGCACAATAAGATTAAAAAAAATGCGCAATTCGAAAAAAATAATAATTCGAATGGATTTTACCCATCTAATTTCGGCATTCTATTATACGTAGGTCTTGTTCGACGTCATCTCGCTAGTGAAGTTAGGTTTTATTGTACGACGTACACTGGCTGGTTGTCCGTTGAACTTTTTTTTTGCCATTTTTCAATGTGGAGGTCGTGAAAGTTGGCCTAGCTATTTCGAAATCCCTTTATCCCGTTTATTTCGTACCATCGTTTTGCATATGCAAGAAGCACGATAACATCTGCTTACTCAATAATTTGGCCCGGCTCACTAACTATTATCGCGATGTTGCTTTTTCTTACAACTACCATCTCGAGCGCCCAATTGAACATCATAGGTGTGCAGCACCGGGTAATCACCATATGCTATTTCAAAGAGATCTGATACAGTTTTCCTCGACTACGATTCCATATGTAGATCGAGTTGTTTACACATAATATTATCGGGTATTTCTAGACATTCGAGTGAGGTGCAGAGATTCTTGAGGTTGACACTATCATATATGGCCTCAGAAAGTCTTTATATTGTAACTAGGGGACAGACCTGCCCGAACGTTGGTTTGCCTGCTATAAGTGGGTTCAAGAAACGTTTCTTCGATATTCGAATTTCAATCTTTTCGTTTGGTCATTGTGTGATTTGCTGTTGCCCAAAGTAAAATAAAAAATGAGTGCAATTTCTCATTATTCTTCGCCGTTCAATTCTCGTGTCACAGCCGGACGATATTTGGTGCTTGTCATTGGCACATTTGGCGAAACAGGGGTACTTTTCGTGAACGGTGGACTGAAGATGTGGCGACTCATGAAAATGGATGCTTCTACGCTGTGGATCCACTGACTTATAGGTACACAGATGTACAAATTTGAACGATTTTCATTTTGATTAAATAATAGCAAGCAAAGATAAAACTCAACAGTGCTGATGGTTCATTTTGCAGTTTGACATGCATATTTTGATTAAGGTTTAATGTATTTACATTTCATCATAGGTATGATTGCTTCAAACATGCGTCCACACATTTAGACGATCAATGGTAAATTAAGTGTTGAATGTGCAGTCCTTCCACCATCAAGCAAATGCGAAATGAAGCAACTGCCAACGCAATATGATTTTTTTTATCAAATGCGTGAAAGTATCAGGAAGATGAGAAATGTTTTGCCGGCGTCGCCTAGTTTGTCCAAAAAAAAAGAATCCACCTTTTGTTCAGCAGTGAGCACTTGGTGGCATACCGAAATGAATCAGTGGTATATTCGAAATGAGAATGCAAATATCATGATAGAGTTACACTGATCGCCATTGAATGCGCATGTATTTAAATGAAATTGATAGATAGTCATTTCAATATGGACATGGAATATCGAAGCACAGCGAACAGAAATTGAAATATCAAAACAACGTCAAGCTACGACGCAAGTGGCTTGCGCTGCATCAATTGATGCGTACGTCAAATACCACAGAATTCGTCATCAGCGTCGCCTATGGTACACAAACATAACTATGAATTACTCTCAGAAAATCAGTTAGTCACTACGTTTTTTTTTATTTTATAAAATATTGGGGGCGGTGAAATTTTTGAGGTTATATGTTCTGATATGTGAAAAATACGAAAAAAAAAAAATAAAAACAATATTTCGCAAAAAAAATTCCTAGAATCCAATCGCAGTGCCACCTCCCGGGTCCAATTGTGAATCTAAACCATCCAGCGATACACTCAAATACACACACAAAATTTCATTAAAATCGGTTCAGCCGCTTAGGAGGAGTTGAGACACATACACACGTACAGAAAATTTTGGGTGGTGGGAGTAGTGAAATTTTGGGGTTATATGTTTTAATATGCGAGAAATCTTAAAAAAATAAAATAAATAAAATATTGTCCAAAAATAAAACTAAAATCCTAGATCGTGATCCCAGTGCCACCTACCGTAGCAAAACTTTCATTAAAATTGGAGGAGTCCAATTAGTTTAGGAGGAGTCCAATTACAAAAAATCGTACATAAGAATTATATCTATAAAGATTGGGGGGTGGTGGGGGTGGTGAAATTTTGGGGTTATATGTTCTGACACGCGACAAATACAAAAAAAAAAAATAAGAAAAAGCATTTCGTCAAAAAACAAAAAAAGAATTCCTACAACCTGATTTCAGTGCCATCTAACCGGATCCGCTCGAAACGCCATATTTCAAAATGCGATATTTCAAAACACGATGTGGTACAAAACGCGATATGGTATAAAACGCGATATTTTGAAACGTGATATTTCAAAACGCAATATTTCAAAACGAGATATGGTACAGAATATGCGTTGCGAAGCGGTGGGAGCGCTGCGACCCATGATGCCGATCCTATATACTATCGTTCATCGATTTTTAAATTCCTATAAAGTGAAATCAAATTTCCCCTTCACCCGCCTGATATAACCCGATCCTAAACTCCCGTTTTGTACCATATCCCGTTTTGTACCATATCGCGTTTTGAAATATCGCGTTTTGTACCATATCGCGTTTTGAAATATCGCATTTTGAAATATCGCGTTTTGATAATTCGCGTTTTAAAATATCGCGTTTCAAATGGGACCCCCATCTAACGTGTTCAATTGTGAATCTAAACCATCCAGGGACCCACTCAAATTCACACACAAAATTTCATTAAAATCGGTCTAGCCGTCTAGGAGAAGTTCAGTCACATACACATGTACAGAAGAATTATATATGCAGGGTGTCCCAAAATTGGCAGATCAAACGAAGCAGGGTGATAGAGGAGCTCATTTTCAACAAAAACTGCCAAGTAAAGGTTTTTCGAATTGGTGATAATTAAGGTAAGTTAATTTTGAGATATTTAGTTAGATTTTTACTCTTATTTCTAAGCTTTTAGTTTACGCCGATTTTTGGTTTTTTGATGTGTTGGGTGAGACACCGCAGGATGCAGGTAAGTACTTTCTTTTGTACAGAATCCCGAACAACGCAGTTAACTAAATTTCGAGCTCTAAAATGATGCTGTGTCAGAAATAAAACAAAATGAATAACATATTTTTTTTTATTAATATAAATATTATTATTCGGATTTCCCTCGAATTTCCCCGATTTTGCCCCAATGTTGTCCAATGACAGAATTGTTCGATTTCTTCCTGTACGTCTACCATAACTAGTGGTTCCGTCCTGCCCAATTTGAGCCAATAAACGCTGAATTGGTTGGGCAGTAGGTGTAGGCGCCTGTTCTTGATGGCATATTCTTCGAAATTCTCGAACTAATTGAGTTATTGTTTCGGGCGTCTATGGAAACTGATGCACCACTATTGCACCACATCGATTCATTTAAAAATATTTTGAGGTAATCTGAAAGAAATTTAAATATAAAATTAAAGAAAGCAAATGGGATCATTAATTTTGGAACGTACAACGCGATTATCAATTTCGTTTTTTTCGTGCGATTTTGTTACCTATACTACGATTCAACGGCCAGCTTACCGCTGTTGGTGGTTTTAATTTGCCTTACACCATCTTTTTCGGACGCCAGCGCATTATCAATTGTATTAATTCTACTTTGCTAGCATACCGAAAACTCAGCTAAATCATACTAGCAACAGCCGAGGAAAATTCCTGGATCTGATTCTTGCTAATGATCCTTTGTATTCCTAGGTTTTTTTCATGGGTGGATATCGCCGGCTGCTCCAACATTTGTCCTACACTGATTGCAATAAATATTTTTCACGAAAAATGTAAATCTGAGCCATTCCCTAATTCTTATTTTAATTTCAGAAACGCTGACTAAGCATGTTTGAACGAATTTCTCAGAAATAAAAATGGGGTGGTAGGAAAGTTAGTGTCGATTATCATAGTCGTTATCATACAGATTGGCGCTAAATGGAAGAACTTCCTAAGGTTGTGTATTTAATTTGAGCCACCATCACAATTGAAAAACCAAAGTAAAAAAAAAAAAAAAAAAAAAAAAAAAAAAGAGTAGTTGGTTTCCCATCACCAATAACGTACCAGAATTCGGTCGCTATTCATTCCTCTGAGAGTTTTGATTTCTATTCTAGTCATACCTCAACTTTTTGAATAATTGGTTCATAAAGTATTAAGTTTCGACATTAAACCAATTATGTCTTCGAAACAGTACAGTTTTTATTCAGAGATGTCAACAGTTATTCCTATAATCAAATTAGTGGTGTTGATAGCTTTGTTGATACTTCCACCAATAATCGAATTTCAGATAGTTTGGTTTTAGATGATTGTATGGGTGTTCAAATTGTTCATCAGAATATTAGAAGTCTAAGGAAAAATTTTAATCTTTTTTTGGCTCATCTTGATTCATTTACTAGTTTACCTGATTTAATTTTCTTAAGTGAAATTTGGATTAATGATGATGAAATCAAATTCTATCAGTTAAATGACTATCATCTTGTTTGTTGTTGTAACAATAGTTATCGTGCTGGTGGTGTTTTGGTATTTTATAAAAGTAACTTAAATTGTTTTGTTGAACCTATTAACCTTGTTTCTGTGGATGTTGTGAAGGTAAAGCTTGTAATTGGCAACGAAACGTTTATTTTGATTTGCGTTTATCGGCTTCAGGGCGTTACGGAATTTGTCTTTCTCGATGAGTTTTCTGAATGTTTACGACATATAAACGGTAAAAAACTTTTTGTTCTGGGTGATATTAATATTGATATTTTATCTTGCTCTTCCGTGTCCGATAATTATATTTGCATGATGTCTTCCGTAGGTCTAGCATCGCTTATTAACGATCCAACTAGAGTAACCGATACTACTTCTACCTGTATTGATCACTTTTTTTGCAGATTACGTGACAATAATTTATCTCGCGTCAAGGTTGAATTATTTAATTATATGATTACTGACCATCATTTGATGCATGTTGTGATCGAGATTAATCAGGTGAAAAGTAATGAAAAATCATTATATCTAAATTCTTGGAACTGTTAAGTAATGTTAATTTTTCTCCTATTTATGCTATTGATGATCCGTGTGCAGCTGTTGATGTATTTCTAACGCTTTGGAATGATGTTTTCTCAGCTAGCCTAGATTCACTAAAGTCACGTAGTAATCGTCCTACTAAACCATGGATCTCTGAAGCATTATTAAACATGATTAAACGAAAAAAATGGTTATTGAGAAATATCAATGACATATTAAGTAAAAATTCGTCAAATATTAAGCTCATTAATTCTATTAATTCTTCTAATAATGATTTATTAACTGATGACTCTGATATTGCCAATGAGTTCAGCAATTATTTCGGAAGTATTGCTTCAAATTTGAAGTCTAGTCTTCCTTTTATTTATAGGAGTTCTATGGAGCGTGACGGCGATTACGTTGAGATCCATGAGTATTGAGTATTGACGATCTTGGAGTTTCTAAAGCAATTACTTCTTTAAAATCAAGCAACTCTTACGATATGTTCGGTTTTAGCAATAACATTAAAAATTCCATTAGTCTTATATGTCCTCCTTTATGTCATGTTTTTAATTGTTGTTTTGAAACCGGTATTGTTCCTGAAATTTTGAAGTCAGCAATTGTACTACCTCTTCATAAAAATGGTTCCAGATGCGATTTAAATAATTACCGGCCGATCGCACTACAACCAGTTTTGTTAAAAATAATGGAGAAAATTATTAAATTTAGAATGGTGGTATTTTTAGAGAAGCATGGTATTATAAGTTGTTATCAGCACGGTTTTCGCAATGGGTTTTCCACTGAGTCTGTTTTAATTGAATTTTTAAATGGCGTGCATGCATCGCTAAATAATTCAGACTCTTGCGCTGGGCTTTTTGTAGACATAAAAAAAGCCTTTGACATGGTTGATCATAATCTTCTATTGCATAAGCTTTCTAAAATCGGTTTCAGAGGAAACATTAATAATTGGTTTAAATCATACCTTGCAAATCGTAATCATGTTGTTAAGGTGAATGGAACTATGAGCTGTCCTTATGTTTTAAACATTGGTGTTCCTCAAGGTTCCGTCTTGGGACCCCTTTTATTTTTGATTTACATAAACTCAATTTTTAGTACAAATTTGGCAGGCACGATTGTTGCCTTTGCAGATGATATGAGCTTATGTTATCGTGGGACCTTTTAGTTTTAAGGAAATGGTTTGACCAGCATTTCTTAATTTTAAGTGACAAAACTAAGATTATGCATTTTAGTTTGAGTGGCAGTATTTTACATTCACCGTTAACGTATCATTCCAGTTTTTGTAATGCCGTTAATTGCTCCAGCTCGTGCATTTCTATTGAAGCTGTTGAGAGTTTCAAGTATCTTGGAATTATTGTTGATTGTAATCTGAATTGGAAGCATCATGTCGATAAATTAAAAAAGTCTCTCAGCAATGCATTACGAACTTTATATCTATTAAGACCTGTAGCTCCTAAATCGGTATTGCTAAAATTCTACTATGCCTGCATTAACTCTAGGCTCGAATATGCTTTATCGTGTTGGGGTGGTTGCTATCATTCAACTTAAAAAATTCTCATTTTTGTTCAGAAATATGCTATTCGTATCATGTGTTTTAAGTCTTCGCGGGTTTCTGCATGGCCATTATTTTTGAGCTTCAAAGTTTTACCATTACAACATCTATATGTTTATAAGGTTTTACGTTTATTTTATTTGCGAAGTGGGCACCGATTATTGAGATCAAATGTGCGATACAACATTAGGAACAATGATAAGTTCTTATTTGTTGTTCCACATTTTTTTAGTGAACATTTTAGAAAATATTTCCTTGTAACTGCTCCTTCCTTATTTAACCAACTTCCACTTAGCATACGGCAACAAATAAATTCAAAATCATTTCTTAAATTACTTAAAGTTTGGCTTTTTGAGCACCCTAATATCGATTTCTTTAGTTTTAGTCTGATGCAGTTTAATTTAGTTTCAATTGTTTATATTTTTTATATTTTTATTGTTAAATTTTTATTGTAATATTCATAACTTTTTTTTCATAATTTTTCTTGTTAAAGGGTAGATCAATACTGCCGTTAAATCGGTGAGATTGCCCTACTCATTTATTTTCATTTTGTATATTATTATTATTATATGTAAAAAAAAAATCGTTTTGAAAATAAATGATAAGCCTGCGTGCTTTAATATTAAAAAAAAAAAAAAAAAAAAAGTTACGTTCACGCAAAACACAGGGTATATAGTCATTTATGCCGTTTGCTATTTTAATTATTTATCAATGATGTCGTGACTATCAAGACTTGCGAGTTATCAAGAAAACAGCTATTAAAAGTAAAAAACTCGTTGCGTCAGTTTCGCGTTAATTGTTACCTTTCATCTGCGTTGCCTGGTGTCTAACTATATTCAAGGACGTTAAGTATTGTTCTGCTCGGAATATTATCGTAGTTAATCGCATTGAGTTTACAAATGCTACCATTGTTATCGTGCCGGCCGTCTTTTTCGTTATCACGTTGTAATCGTTTCTCTTGGTACTCTGCTTTCTCTTCATTTTTAGTACAGGGAGCTACTAAAAAAGGTAGCCAAAAGTCTGCGAAAGGTTAATCTGTCGATTAGATTGGATAAATAATGATTTGGTCTCAGGCAAATCCAGAACCTCGGATACATCTTCGGTATCCTGACCATTACAATACAAAAGACAGTTTTAAACGTTATGAAGAAGTTTCAGGGGATCTCTGGCTATGTTTATTGGTGTCCTCTACGATTTTAGTAAACTCGGACTTTATGAGGGTGTTCACCATTCAGACTGATGCGTCGAATACTGGGATTGGTGCCGTGTTGAAACAGGGAGAACGAGCGATTAATAGCGTATATGAGTCAGAAACTCACATCCACGCGAAGAAAATATCCCGCCACAGAGCGTGCATATTTTACAGCGGTGTTAGCCCTCGAAAAGCTTAAGCCCTATATCGATGGCTTCAGAAAAGGAAAACTAAACGTAATACCTGATGTGCTGTTCCGTTCGGTTGAGTCAATCGAAGTAGATACTGCGATACTTGATGATTGAGTCTTCCAACTATTGTGGAACACATAATTGGGATTGAACTTTGCTACTGGTCAAAATCGGTTTGGGATGAGCGTAAATACATCAAAGTTGGTGGTAAATGTCAATTGAACAAATCAAAGTGTGAGGTATCGAGAGCGTGGGAAATAATTGCTGTTCATTACATGGCGCCGTATCCTAGATCACAAACTGGAAATCAATAAAATGCTGAAACCGGTCAGAAGGGCTGATGCGCTATTGTTTATGAAATACTTGAAGCAAAGTATATTTCGGGTGTTTGGCTTATCCTCAGCTCTAATATCAGAGAACCGCAGTCAATTTTTTCGAAACTTTCTAATCATTTTTACAATAGCAGTACCAAATTTGGAAATTCGCGATTGTTCACAAAGCTGTAGCAAAGAACTTGTCGCATGCGTAGAAACAGTATTTCAAGTGCTATAATCTTTCTACACGTCCGAAACAATTTGCGATTGGAGATATCGCCTTAAATGAGAGAGCATACAAACAGTCCAAAGCAACCGATCAGTATAATCGTATACGAAAAATGCAAAGTTGTACAGTAAATTGGTCTGAACATTTATGAACAAGCTTTGTTTATTTTTGACGGACCGATAGTATTTTGTTTAAAATTTGACAGATAAAATCCGGTTAAAATAAAGTTATGAACATAAAGCACACTGACAAAACAATAATAAGTGAGATGCTCGCCCGATCCAAAAACACCGTCCTCAGCCTGCCAAAACATGGTTACTTTATTGAATTTGAGAAAACGAGTATTTGATCAAAAGCTATTGAGCTCTTCAGTCCTTCTCTAAGACACATATGAATAAATTTAAATGTGTCTGTTTAAAGAAGCCCGTTGAACGATTCCACCAAATTGACAAAAATAAATAAAAATTGCAAAATTTTGAATGATCTTGCGACCATTAAAAATTTTACAATTTGCTTCAGTATTGCGATTTAATAGATAGACATATTTAACAGATTCAGGCCCACTTTAATAAGTTTTGCTTTTATGTCTTGTAAATTCAGGTGCGTGAGGACACTGCCATAAGTGTTTGCTAACATTATTTATCCAAATTTTGAGGAACAATTTTTGCTTAACCTTAAACATAATTTTGTTCATCTTTGTGACACACCAATTCGTGTTAACATTTTCTATTCCTATACTGACCTATTTTTACCTAACCATTATTAAAACAATAAACCACCATCAATCTGTATGGGACCATTGAGAAGTTGAGTCAATCATATTATGCGGTCAAAACTAGAAATTGCACAACGATAACAGTTCACATGAGAAGCGATCTACTTTTTCTTATTCTTATTCGTCATCTTCGTTTGCCCAATCTTAGTTTAGTATATTATGTATGATGGTCGTTGAGTTTTATTTTTATTATTTAGCATCCAAAAACATATCAAAATTTTATAGTACAATTTCGATATGTATAACCACAACAAAGACAAGGTGGAAATAATTTTCTCACGATTTCGGGGTGGTGGAAGGAGGAACATTTCTCGAGTCTTCGTGTACCCACATATAAAAGTTTACTTTATTTGTTCAATTATCGAATTAATATTTGATGAGCATTTTCCAACACGATCTATTTAATCGTTTAAAAAAGTTTTGTACGATTTATTCATGTTAAAGGTGCATTTCTATTGTAGTTGTCGTTGTTAGTGCTTACATAAGCCAACCGAAATCATGATTCTTTTGCGTAAGGCTCTATTAAATAATCCATTGCTGACAATTCATTTGAAAGTGATGAGATTCAGCGGATTGGTGATTTTTGATGACCAGCGGTTTCATCTTGTACATGGCGCAAGAGGTGAGTATTTTTTTATTTATTTTTAATCGTGCTGTTGCCTGCCTTTAAACTATGCTACAGTTCTATAGTATGTAGCAACCGCCAGCAAATTTATGAGAACTGGAGAATTGTTGTTCACAACTTTCATCTGTGATAGGAATGATAACGGTTACCTTCTCCACTTCCCGAAATCTCCATAGAATTTGACTAACACATCATCAGCCACTTGAAATGTATAGCACGTAGATGTAAAACTATTCTGATTGGAATGACCAGCAACTACCCAACCAAATAAACTGTCTAGCAGATATAAATTAAATTAAATTAGTGCGTAGTATCTGAAATTTTTATTAAAATAGTGACCATAAGATAAGATGTTTTTGGTAGAACAATTGCGGTTTCCTACATAAATTGTTAGATGTCGCTACGAGTACTATTTTCATAAATTTTGTTTGCAAACCTCTTAAAAAGAAATAAATGATTATTTTATACTCTTTTAGGCCTATTAACAATCTTCATTTTGACAGAACTGGTTATCGTTGAATTTATGGATTTATTTGAGCAATTTGGTGATTTTCTTAAAATGACGACAAATGCCTCGTTCACATTATTAGTTTTAATAATTGTGGGGCAATGCTATCAATTTCTATACTATAGATCCGATCTGGTGACAACTATAATCAATGAGATCGATTCGAGTATGAAGAAAATTTCAAGTTATTCCACCGATAGTGAAACGCACCGTAAACAAATTACCAGAATTGTATCGAAAAATATATTTAAAGTTAAAATATTGACGTCAATCTATTATACGTCTTGTATTTTAACCATACTCTTAATGCTTACCTTATCATTTTACAAATATTTCCAAGCAAGTGGTTTAAGTGTCGAGGAACGGAAAAATATCGATTTATTGCCTATTAGAGCTTGGTATCCAGTGGATATTTATGAAAAGTAAGTGCGACATTTTATTAAACGGCAAACGTACATAACTTTGGTTTCATTTCATTGCACGTAGCTTCATACCAATTTACATTCATCAGATGATCGTTTCATATGTTGGGATACTACTTGTCCCCCTTCTACAGACATTAATCGTTGCATTTATGGTTCATGCGAGTGCAATGTTACAAGTTTTGAAATATCGTTGCGAAACAATGACGGATGGTATTGAAGATGTAACATCGATAGACGAACAGGACAGTTTCTTAACAAGGAAGTTATGTGACATTGTTGAAACTCAATTGGAGCTAGTGCAGTAAGTGTTTCAGTATTTGTGATATATATTTAAAAATTCGTTTTATAATTGCAGATTTGTTCAACATTTAGATGAGTTATTTCGATCATCGATGTTTATTACATTTGCAGTCATTTCAATACTTTTGTGCTTTCTACTTTTTCAAGTGTCTATCGTAAGCTAATTTTTATTTTCCTTTTTCTAAAGTGTAACTCTTTTTCGAATTTCTGTAGATTGGACTAGGAGCTGGTGCAATAGTGCCAATGTTTTTCATATGCAATATGATTATAATCCTGTTGATGTTTTGTTGGCATGCAAACGAGATTGCATATCATGTAAGTGATCGTATTCTTGTGACGCAGCTGCTTACTCTAAATTTTTGTTGTATGTTTTCAGAGTGGTACTTTATCGGACTCGATGTACTCCTCTAAATGGTACCAATGCTCAAATAAGTTAAAAAATATGGTGCTTATTTATATGCTTGGTTCTCAAAGGCCCATGACATTGTCAGCAATATACTTCAGAATGACGTTAGAAACATATATAAGCGTATAAGTTCATTACCAAATTTCTTAAAATAGTCTATTAATTTAAATTTTATTTTCAGGTTTTGAAAGCATCATACAGCTACTTCACTTTGCTCTCAGGAATTTCGGAACGTGGTTAACCTATTAAAACATGGACGATTTACATGTTCCAACTTTTTTCCCCCAATAAATGTTTTACTGAGAAATAGAGCTGCACGCTAAAGCTGCACGTTAAAAAGAGTGAGCAATATGTAAACAAACATGGCGATGCTATAATTTTTTTTGTATTTCCCATAAATTTTGATAGTTCAAAAAGCTTGCATTGAAATATCTAGATAACAAACAAAATCGAATTGCCAATTTTTTTGTCAGTAAAAAATACTGGCAAAACGAAAAGAGAAGAGTATATTAAAATTACGTTACATGTTTTATAGCAGAATTTATAGTCAAAATAGTGACAGGTTTACACGACTGCCACGAAACGCAACTTTTTAAGGTTTAATTTACACTACACACTGTACGTGTAGTAAGCGGCCCAAAGAATAATCCCGCGTTTGTTTGATATTTCGCTATAATATTTTTTAACAATAAAATTGTCGTAGTGTGCGAAAAATATTTCTTATCGTATAAAATTTTTTGAAGTTGTGTTAAAAATGTTGCCATAAAAAGTACTGAGTTTCATACTTTTTATGACAACATTTTCCCCGCTTACTCTATTATTTTGCCAGTAAATTTTACTTAATTTTTCGCATTCACACATTACCGCTCACTTTTGCTCTTTTTGTGTGAATGATGTTTATGATTACTTGATGTTTATTTTAAATTTTTTTGAATTTTTTTATTTTACTGCTATAAAAATACTCGTAGAAACTATTTTTTATGCCCTCATTTGCTCAAATTAAAAAGAAAAAATCCAAGTTTATTTTACTGGAATTTGTTGCACTTGGCTCCTCTTGCAGAGGAAAATCGTAATATACTTATCCCTTCATTTTTTTACTATTGAAAAAATTTAGAACATGTAAATCGTCCATCAAGCATCGCTACAATATTTAAAATATTTTGGCGTAATCATAGAATGCAAATATACGAATGTATTTGGCTTGCTTTAATAAAGATGTTTTAAATATACTAGGTTGCTGAGTAAGTTTTGTCGCTCGATAAGAGATGGCGCTTTTAGGTTCATTGTTTTATTTTTCTAAAAATAGTACCTACTATTTTTTTATATGAACACCAGAAGTTTCATATATATCTATCAACTCATTTAGCAGCTGTCTCAAAGTTGACTTGTCACAGAATTTTTTTACAATGGTAAAAATTGAATATTTTGCAGTAATAAAAATGTTTGTTTTGGAAAGTGTAGCACCAAAACAAATTCATGAACGAATGTTAAAAATGTATAAGAATTCTTCACATTCAATTAGAACAGTAAATGATGGATTGCTGAAATTAAATGCGGTCCTACAATCCTTGAGGATGATCCACGTGAAGGACGTCTAAAAATTGTATCAACACCAGAAATCGTAGCAAAAATAATGCAGATTGTTTTTGAAGATCGTCGATTCGAGAGAGATCTAGTAGATGATCTAGGGATTTCATTAGGCAGTGTGAGTAATTTTTGGCTGAAGTTTTGGATTTCAGAAAGCTGAATGCACATTTCTCAGTGACATTTGGAGCGTTTTAGAAAGGTTAAAAAAGATTTTGTACGTCGTTTCATCACCATGGAAGGGACTTGGTTCTACCACCATGATCCTGAATCAAAACAACAGGCTATAAGGAGAGAGTGGTGTAAACCCGGTACTTCGGCTCCGAAGCGAGTTAGGGTCTAGAAATCGGTAATAGCAGCCGTGGAATCATATTTCGACAGTCTTCCTGATTCTCACTTCAGGAATGAAATCCATAAATTAAAATATCACTGGAACAAGTGTATTGAGGTTCAGGGAGATTATCTTGAATAATAAAATGTATTTCAAACAATAAAATCGCGTTTTTCTTATCAAACGACAAAACTTACTGAGCAACCTAGTACTTTTAAACGGAATGGGTACAAAGGGCCGAATTTTAAAAGGCCAAATGTCGAAGGGCCGAATGGTCGAAGGCCGAATGTGCCTATTATGTACAAATATTTTTTCACTTGATAATTGCGAAACGAACACAAAATATAAACCACAAAAATTAATGCAACATTTTTACTGATAGAATATCCAAAGATGAAAAATAGTAAAATACATAAATTCTTAAGAAATTCATTTATATTTTATAAAAAAATTAACAAAATATTGCTTAAAACCACAAATTTAAAAAAATTTATTTCTAAAAACAAAAAAAAAAATCAAAAAAAAATCGGCCCTTCAACCCATTCGGCCCTTTGACCCATTCGGCCCTTCGACAAATTCCGCACTTCGATATTCGCCCCGTCGACACATTCGGCCCTTTGAAATTCGGCCCTTTGACATTTGGCCATCGACATTCGGCCCTTTGATATCAAACCGTTTTAAACTATAAATCATTTGTAGTATAGGTAAATAATCCAGAAACTAAGTGTTGCGAGAAATATTATTCTACAATCCGCTGATTATAATGTTTGTGGATCGCGTTGTTTCACGCCATCTGCAGGTCGATTCTGGTTTTTCCTATAGGAAAAGGAATTAAGAAAAATATTTTCATAGTATTTTTGTCAAAAATATCATTTTCTGGCCTACTGAGAAATCATGTTTGATCTAAAATTTTATAATTTGGAAATTATTTTTTCCGTATCGAAACTGGATAGGAAAAATATTCCCAATTTAATTTTGTTTCTGAAAAAATTTACACTAACTATTTACCATAGTATGTCAGAAAAAAAATTTTGTGACCAAAATACTATGAAAATATTTTTCCTAATTCTTTTCCTATAGGAAAAACCAGAATCGAGCTATTGGGGATAAGGCTCAGACCGTTTAACTTAAAAGAGCATGAGAGGTTTCGTTAATTATAATTAATTAATTTATTTAATAAGGTATCTGCAACAGCGGACCGCGTGTCTCATCGTTATAAAATAAATTTGGGGTGTGTAACGAAATCTCGGTATTCAAAATCCCGGTTTTCAAAATCCCGATTTTCAAAATCTTGGCTTTCAAAATTTTAGTTTTCAAAATCCCGGTTTTGTATAAAAGAAAACCCGATTTATAGGAAATCCCTGTTTGAATTTTTAAAATTTGGCATGTGAGAAAATGGGACTCAAATGACGGAAATAGGGATGGAATTTGGATGGAGGGCTAAGTGCCCGGGAGAGTTATCGGCCGCCCGCCGATTTTAATCTTGCGCAACTACAAAATCTTGCAATTAAAAAACTTTATTAATTATTTTGTGCAATTAGAACTAGCAGAAAAGACCGGGATTTTGAAAACCGGGATTTTGAAAACCGAAATTTTGAAAACCGGGATTTTGACAAACCGAGATTTTGAAAACGTAGATTTCGTTACACACCCCAAATTTATTTTATAACGATGAGACACGCGGTCCGCTTGCAGATTCCTTATTAAATAAATTAATTAATTATAATTAACGAAACCTCTCATGTTCTTTTAAGTTAAACGGTCTGAGCCTTATCCCCAGATAGTGTGAAACAACGCGATCCACAAACATTATAACCAATTGAAGTTTATACTAAATTAATCCTAAACCAACAAAAACAAAAATTAATGAGAGTGTATTTCTTTAAAGCAGTCATTTAGGCGAAGAAATATTTTTATTAAAATATGTAATTATTTAAATATTAATTTATTTATTTGGACAATCAAATTTATTTGAATATGAAACATGTCAATATAATATTTAATTAGAGCCATATGTATACTCGACAAGCAACAACCCGATTAAAATTGTACACTCAATTGAAGAGCGGAATTTCTTAGAAAATTTGATTTTAAGAAAATTCATATCTCAAGATTTTCAACGATGGGCAAACTTGTCAATATAATATTTTGGTAAACCTATATCACTCTACTTGTACCAACCCGATTAAAATTCTAATTGAGCTCGCATACATACATAAGCTGCGGGCCAATTGTCGGGTAAATTATTTACTGTTTTAAAAATCGGATTTAGAACAGATTTTTTGATCAGTTTGCCATAGAGTTTTTGAAAAATAAATGAATTTACCGAAAAATTTACTTAAAATTGACTTTTACCCGACTATTGGCCCGCAGCCATAAAACGACATTCAATTAAATCAAATTTGCTACGAAACTTCGCTCTTCAATTGAATGCCGTTTTAGATATGCGAGCTCATATGAGTTAAAATTTTGAGATATCAAATTATTAAGAATCAAGACTTCTTGGAAATGCCGGGTTTCACAAGAATGTCGTTTTAGGTATTTAACATCCATTAGAATTTTATTTTGGTTTGCACTACTTAGTAAAGAACTTAGTATAATAACTTCACGATTATTATTTGCCGTAAATTCCCACTGTTATTTGACCCTAATTTTTTTTTATTTTTTAATAAAATCTGTGAACGATGTTTAGTTACTTTTAGCATAACATAATTTCCTCACGACTTTGCTGTTATTAGAATAATGAATTTTAATCAAATTGAGCCTAAATAAACATTGTGAGTTTTAATTATTTGTAATCCTAACAATTTTGTAAAATCGCCTAAATGTTCGCAAGTCACTAATGCATCTTCACATTTTGTTTTATTTAAATTATAGTAAAAACGTCATACTTCTCAGTAGAAGTTTGAAATTTTTCCTAAAATAGTACTAACCGCCATTTTTTACAATTTAGGATTAATTTAGGACTTCATTGGTGTGGGTAACTGCAGCAGGGAAACTTTCGATTTTCAAAATGTAACTTTGCATATCGATTAAGCCCAATTTGTGCTAATTAGTGCTCTTGGGAAAAAATTTGTGCTGGGAAAATAAAACACCATTTCTAGAAAAAACCGGAAATAATTTAAGCCAAATTTTAAAACTTCACAAAAGCGGCTACACCGACGAAATTTTTGCTTATCATAGAAATGTGATTTTCATAAATTTTCATTCATAATTAGAGGAAAAACAAACTAGCCCCTAAAAGATACTATATGGAACATACAAAATACACAGGTATACCGTTCAATAATAATTGTGTTGAACAACAAATTAAACAAAAGAAGTAACATGTTCTAAAATGAACGACTGAGCAATTCAGATTGCATATTCTTGTCACGCACGTCCATTGCCACCCAAAAAATATAGTGGCTGATTTGTGCTAATCCAAAATTGGCCCAATATATATTACATTTTACATATTTTTCGGGTGGCAATAAACATTCCTGAATAGGAATATGCAGTCAGAAGTTCCAACTTCATTGGTTTGTAGAACACCTTTTGTCAGGAAATCGTTAATTCAACGGTCTTTGTTGTTCAATGGAATTGGGCCAATTCTGTATTAGCACAAATTCAGCCACAATATTTTTTGGGTGGCAATGAACGTGCATGACAAGAATATGCCATCTGATGATTTTCTGTTGATTTTAGAACATGTTACTTCTTTTGTTTAATTTGTTGTTCTACACAATTATTATTGAACGGTATACCTGTGTATTTTGTATGTTCAATATAGTATCTTTTAGGGGCTAGTTTGTTTTTCCTCTATTTATGAATGAAAATTTTTTGAAAATCACATTTCTATGATAAGAACAAATTTTTCGTCGGTGTAGCCGCTTTTGTGAAGTTTGAAAATTTGGCTTAAATTATTTCCGGTTTTTTCTAGAAATTGGGTTTTGTTTTTTCGTCTTTCAGGCGAAATTTTAAATTTTCTTTTCCCGTTTTTCCGGCTCCTGGACTAGCACTAATTTTTTCCCAAGAGCGCTAATTAGCACAAATTGGGCTTAATCGGTATGCAAAGTTTCATTTTGAAAATCGAAAATTTCCCTGCTGCACCCATAAATTTGTTATCGTCATACTGCTTTGTTTGTGTCTTTGTGTCGCTTTTGTATTTTCGTTTTTAATTTTTGTCGCTTTTCCCCGTTTTTCGTGAGCATGGGTACGTGTATCTATTAATTCATTTACTCTTTACATACAGAGTGAGAAGCGATAAGTTTGTGAAATTATATATTTGGGATATGTGCGATTGAAATGTTTTGGTTGCAATATTCTAACCGCTACATGGGCTCCCCCAGATGAGTGATTCCGTAATGAAGTTGTGTATCGAGCGTGGCTGATATTGGATAACTTCTTCAATATCTTCTTGTGGCCTGATTTACATAATCACGGATTGGTCCCTGGTTGCGGATTGTGGCGATTTAACGATTTGTAACTGGTCAGCATGCAGAAGAGTATGTGCTGTCTCTTTTTACATTGGTGACATCGTCCTTTAAACTTACACTGTAATATACAACGGCCATCTGCCAAACTGTTAAATCCCCTGGAGTTCTGCTTTAAGTATTGTTTTGTTCATTTGTAGGGAAATTTTCAGTGATGAAAAGTTGATTTTGTACAATAATCCGAAACGCATAAAACCATGGGTTGATGTAGGCCAGCCATCAACATCTGTTGCAAAAATGAAAAATTCATGCCAAGAAAGTGTTACTGTGTGTCTGGTGGGATTGGAAAGTAGTCGTTTACTACGAGCTTATGGAACCTTGTGACACTTTTATACCTGAATTGCAACGCTCGTCCACATACAGCAAAATAAATCCAGGAACTAATTTTCTCCTTATAGGCGAAAAGTAATGGCGGATATTTCGATAATTAATCTTTTGTAACAATTATATTTTCAATAAAGTTGAATTTGACCAAAAAAAAAGCAGAGTTTCTACGGAATGGGTACAAAGGGCCGAATGTCGAAGGGCCGAATGTGCCGAAGGGCCGAATGTCGAAGGGCCGAATGTCGAAGGGCCGAATGTCTCGAAGCGCCGAATGTGTCGAAGGGCCGAATGTCAAAGGGCCGAATGGGTCGAAGGGCCGATTTTTTTTTTTTGTTTTTAGAAATATAATTTTTTAAATTTGTTGTTTTATTGAATATTTTGTAATTTTTTTTTACTAAACATAAATGAATTTCTTATGAATTTATGTATTTTACTATTTTTCATTACGTATCCAGTCAGCGGTACATTTTGGTGAAGGAAAATTTTATCATGCGCCACCAATAGGTATATCGCTTTTCCTGCCCGTTAACACAATTGTGTGGGTACTGTAAAAGTACCATGTCAAAAATTTATTTTTGTATGTGTTTTGACCCAACTCACGCATTTGTGCATTCCTTTTAAAATTATTTTCGCCCGGAAAAAAACACTATAATTGTATTCACAGTTGTGTTGGTTGTACTTCAAAACAAGCGAAATTTTTGGCGTAATTGTAGATGACGTATACATCGCCGAAATCGGATAAGATGAAAGATTTTTAAAAAATCTCTATAGGATTGTATCCCTATGATTTTTATTAGGTGCAAGCCAAAAATTTCGGAAAATCACCACATTTTCCTGGAAAATTTTTAGTTTTTCCAAAAATATTTTTTTGATTTTTTCATCCAAAAATTAAAAATTTGCCATTTTTATTTATCAAATCTTAATTTTAATGATAAAAATTGGAATTACACTGTCATGAAACGGGTAACAAATTACATTTTTGGGTTATTTTAATAAAAAATTTTGATTATTATTAATAATAATAATAATAATAATAATAATAATAATAATAATGTGAAAATGTGATGATTTTCTCGAAATTTTTGGCTTGCACTTCCTAAAAACGATAGATGCACAATCCTACAAAGAAATTTTTTTAAAAAAATTTCATCTTACCTGATGCCCGCGATGTATACGTCATCTACACTTTAGCCAAATTTTTTATCAAAAACGCCATTACATACTATAACTTTTTACCCACACACGTGTGTGGTTTGGACTTAAATAGTGCCAATGTTTTTTGGTTGAAAAAGGGATATGTACAAAAAATAAAAAAATAATTAAATTAAAAAAAAAAATTTAAAAAATATATTTCTAAAAACAAAAAAAAAAACGACCCATTCGGCCCTTCGACACATTCGGCCCATCGACATTCGGCCCTTCACAAATTCGGCCCTTCGACACATTCGGCCCTTCGACACATTCGGCCCTTCGACATTCGGCCCTTCGACATTCAGCCCTTCGACACATTCGGCCCTTTGAAATTCGGCTCTTTGACATTCGGCCCTTCGACATTCGCTCCTTTGATATCATACCGTGTCCACTTGTACACTTAACATAATGAAAATAGTAAAAATTATTTCAATAAAATAATTTTCGGATCGTTTCACTTAACTTTTGTATAAGTGATGAGAGTTTATCATAATTGCGAGTCAAAAATGATACAACATACCGACATTCGACTTTTTCCGATCTCTACCGTATAAAGTTAAAATTCTTACGATTAATTAATGATGCTATGTTCGAAATTATGATAGCAGGGCTATAAGTTCTTTTATGTCTGTAAATCCAAATGCGTGACGACAGTGTTTGCTAAAATTAGTTATCCAAATTTTGAGGAAACTTAAACATAAATTTCTAAATTTCTGTGACACACCAATTCGTGTTAACTTTCGTTGAGTTTTATTTTTATTATTTAACATCCGAAAACATATCAAAATTTTATAGTACACAATTTCGAAATGTAGCCACAACAAAGACAAGGTGGAAATAATTTTCTCACGATTTCGGGGTGGTGGTAGGAGGAACATTTCTCGAGTCTTCGTGTACCCTCATATAAAAGTTTACTTTATTTGTTCAATTATCGAATTAATATTTGATGAGCATTTTCCAACACGATCTATTTAATCGTTTAAAAAAGTTCTATATATGATTTATTTATGTTAAGGTGCATCTGTATTGTAGTTGTCGTTACTAGTGATTACATAAGCCAACCGAAATCATGATTCTTTTGCGTAAAGCTCTATTAAATAATCCATTGCTGACAATTCATTTGAAAGTGATGAGATTCATCGGATTGGTGGTTTTTGATGACCAACGGTTTCATCTTGTACATGGCGCAAGAGGTGAGTATTTTTTGGCTGAATATAGTGCTACTAATGGTGACTCACACCGCAGATTATCGAGAATGCTTTACCGTTATGTTCTTGTTTTACACTATGTTGAAGTAAGGCTCTATAGTTTCGTCTTAGAACTAATGCAAACCAAAAATTAAATTGTGTCAGAGTGGCGTCTCAATACAAAAAAATTTGGTGTTTTAATATAAAATAAGGGTTTAAATTAACAATAAAAATCTTTTACGACTTAGTTTGAAACCAGAAACTAAAATCTCAAAGGAATCTAACGCGGGACCTCCGATCGCTGGAGCAAGCATGCTGGCCACTTTGTCACCGAGGCATGACGCGAAATATCGCGTTTCAAATGGGACCCGTTAAATAAATATATCAAAAATCTTTCTATTGTGAAAATTAAATTTATAGTTATAAAACATAACCTCAAAAGGATGACGTTTCGTAATAATTTCATAATAATTTATCGTGAAATAGCCTCCTGATAATTCCCTGATAGTGTCAAAATTTATATAAAATAATCACACATAAATTGATACTCGGGCCTGGAATTTCGTACACTATTTTCACGAAATTCTCATGAGAACTTGTATGGTACGCGTATAAAAAATTATTATGTAAATTTCAATAAAATGAAAGACCCTCTTTTACCACAGTTTCTCTTGTGTTGCGTTTTTATAGGTGTCTCAATTCCCCGAATTCACTTCTCAGTTTTATAAATACTCTGTCTCTCTAGCTGTTAGATCCCTTTAAAGTATTTTGTCGCCTGCACAGTCGTTATCTACCAATCTCAACCCGTCGCCCTCGCCCACCTGTTTCAACATCCTAGTATCCGTAGGTCTTGTTTCATGTGGTCACGCCGGCGCAGTCGGGGGGTTCCTCTACAACACACACCGGCTGTTTGTTGCTGATGGAATACTTTATATATCATGTGGTATTGTGGCGACCTCTTACAACTTGGCCATCTAACTCGATTGAATTTGATGAATTCGGTGATATCACTGAATCCGAGAAGTTGCTTTATCTCGCCTTTCATGCGAATCCGATATTTGTTTTTGCGCAACTTTAATTGTCCCAAAGATGGAACGAATGAGGGAGTGATATAGATAACAATCTATGGAAGTAGTATAGCATTAGAGGTCAGCTTCCGAAAGTCAGCTCAGGTATATGAGTGCTTTATTAAGTGCAAACTTGCACGACTGCGAAATATGTTTAGATCGTAATAACCTTGCTTGGGCATAGAAATTCTGTGTTCGGGAGCAATTTGGGCGTTTATTTCTGTCATTTGACGATGCTATTACAGACGCAATTTATCTATGCTATTAAAATTATAGTAGCCGGTTCCGAGATTTGCCACAGAGATGCTCGTGGATGTTGGAAAGAATTTCGTTTCGCTGTCTTTTACTTCCAAACCAAGTCTTCTGGCGCAGTGATCGAGTGGTATGAAAATGTCCTTGTTATCGCAAGAAAATCGGGAAAGAAGCACTTTATCGTTCTTTTTCTTACTACCAAAAATTTATTTTCTTATTATTTCAAAGGAGTCTTGTCGTTTACGATTCTACATATAGAGCCAGACTTTGTTAATCTACACAAAGAACTCACAGAAAAACTTGTCTCTAGTATTTAATGACATATGCCTAGAGGTTCTTGCGGCTGGTTCTTGCGGTTATGGTGAAGCACTAGTTTATAGTTGCTCAGTTGGTAAGAACACCGTATTGATAGTCGCTAATGATATTTTAGGCGTTGGTGATTAGTATGGCAAGGGGAACATTAAATAAGACTTTGTAGGCAGTGTTCAGTAGAGCTGTGCTACGTTCGCCTTTTTGTTCGGGCATATGAGCGCGGTCTTTAAAAATCTCTGACAGCTCTCCTTTGTCCCAAATAGAAACGACGAGACAGTAAAAATTTCTATTTTTCAACTTCTACTTCCTGCTGCTTCTACTTCCTTCATTGTGGGATTTTCTGCGGGACAACTCTTTACCTGCATATCCCCATTTTTAAAGTACTGTCGTGTATGAGTTCATAGCACTTCAAAAAATACAAATTCTGGAATAAAGTTATAGTTTATCAACAAACTTAAAGAAAATATTGAATATCAGGTTCTTAAATTTGTTCTAGTTCAAAATAAAATTCTCAAGGTTATCCTTCAAGGTTTAGTTCTAGCTTATCATTATCGTTGTCCGGAATAACAGAAATTTAAATCAATTTTCTCATAATAAAATTAAACTAATGTGCAGTATCTGAAATTTGTATTAAAATGACGACCATACGATAAGATGCGTTTGGTAGAACAAATGCGGTTTCCTACATAAATTGTTAGATGTCGCTACGAGTATACTATTTTCACAAATTTTGTTTGCAAACCTCTTAAAACGAAATAAATTATTAATTTATATTCTTTCAGGCTTATTATCAATCTTAATTTGGACAGAACTGGTTATCACCGAATTTATGGATTTATATGAGCAATTTGGTGATTTTCTTAAAATGAAGACGACTGCCTCATTCACTTTACTAATTTTAATAATCGTGGGCCAATGCTATCAATTTCTATACTATAGATCCGACCTCGTGACAACTATAATCAATGAGATCGATTCGAGTATGATGAAAATTCCAAGTTATTCCACCGATAGTGAAACGCACCGTAAACAAATTACCAGAATTGTATCGAAAAATATATTTAAAGTTAAAATATTGACGTCAATCTATTATACGTCTTGTCTTATAACGATACTCTCAATGCTTTTTTTATCATTTTACAAATATTTACAAGCAGGTGGTTTAAGTGTTGAGGAACGGAAAAATATCGATTTATTGCCTATTAGAGCTTGGTATCCAGTCGATATTTATGAAAAGTAAGTGCGACGATTTATTAAACGGGAAACGTACATAACTTTGGTTTCATTTCATTGCACGCAGCTTCATACCAATTTACATTCATCAGATCATCATTTCATATGTGGGGTTGCTACTTGTTCCCCTTCTACAGACAATGATCGTTGCATTTATGGTTCATGCGAGTGCAATGTTACAAGTTTTGAAATATCGTTGCGAAACAATGACGGATGGTATTGAAGATGTACCATCGATAGACGAACAGGACCTTGTCTTAACAAAGAAGTTACGTGACATTGTTGAAACTCAATTGGAGCTAGTGCGGTAAGTGATTTAGTATTTGCGATATATGCAACATGTTTAATAATTCGTTTCGTAATTACAGATTTGTTCAACATTTAGATGAATTATTTCGGTCATCGATGTTTTTTACATTTGCAGTCATTTCAATACTTTTGTGCTCTCTACTGTTTCAAGTATCTATCGTAAGCTAATTTTTATAATTTTTTTTTAAGTGTAACTGTTTATCCAATTTACTGTAGATTGGACTTGGTGCTGATGCAATAGTGCCAATATTTTTCATATGTAATATGATTTTGATACTGTTGATGTTTTGTTGGCATGCAAACGAGATTTCATATCATGTGAGTGATCGTATTCTTGTGACGCAGCTGCTTACTCAAAATTTTTGTTGTATATTTTCAGAGTGGCACTTTATCGGACTCGATGTACTTCTCTAAATGGTATCAATGCTCAAATAAGTTAAAAAATATGGTGCTTATTTATATGCTTGGTTCTCAAAAGCCCATGACATTGTCAGCGATATATTTTAGAATGACGTTAGACACATATATAAGCGTAACGTTCATTACCAAATTAATTAAAAAAATAGTCTATTAATTTAATTTTTAATTTCAGGTTTTGAAAGCATCGTACAGCTACTTTACTTTGCTCTCAGGAATTTCAGAACGTGGTTAAACTATTAAAGAATCTATAGATTATCACTCTATCAAGCATCACCACAATATTTTAAATATTTTGGCGTAATCGTAGAATGCAATTTATTAAAGATGTTTTAAATATAATTTTAAAATGTTATATAAATCTTTTGTAATAAGTAAATAATCCAGATGTTAAGTGTAGGGCCAGAAATATTATTCCGCTGATTATAATATTGCGACAGGTCTTTGGATCACGTTATTTGATAACATATTACGAACAAGGATAAGGCCGCTTTTTTTATAAAACAAATTTGTTCTCGTCATTCTTCTTGTATTATTGTGTCGCTTTGTTTTCGTTTTTAATTTTCGTCGTGTTTTTCCGACTTGAGTCAGCGTGTGAACTTATCTGTTGATGCATTTACTCTTTACATACACAGTGATGGGCGATGAGTTTGTGAAATATATATGGAATACTTGCGATCCCAGAGAAGTCATATCATGATGAAAGTGCGTATCGATCGTCGCTGTTGTTGGATAACATCTTCAAAATCATGTTTTGGCCTGATTCATGAATTCCCGGACACAGCGGGATTTTACTTTCTGTAAAATGCGAAATGAATTTAGATCCTCTTTTAGAATAGATTGCAAAGGACTCTCTTGCTTTTGCATGCTGTCTTCAATGTTTTTCAATTTTTAAAGAAACTCATTTAGTGCTGTTCCTCTTCCATCACCGCTAAAATGTATTTTCCATTAATGGACTGGTGTGAAAGATCTACGCAAAAACTTATATCGAGACAAAGCGGTTGACCAACCAGGAGTTTTAGGCATCGGATTATGGCTGGTCCGTCCCTCATCATTTTCACGATCATTAAGAAGATCTTACAGTGAATCGCAATCACTCAGAAATCGATATCATATTGCGTCTATCAGGATTTTTTTGAGATTTTTTTCGAAATTTGAACGTTTGAAGCCATTTCTAATTTCAACTGCTTCCTGTAATTTATCGTGAAGATCTAAACTAGGTGGTAATTGAATAATTAAGTGCAGCGAACCCATGTGCCACTATGTTGCGCTCATCGCCAGACTCAAAGAAGTCCTTATTAATTAGTGGACGAACGTTTTTTGTTAAATCTGTATATTTCTTCTGATAAACATGGAATTCGTGGTCGATTTTATTTTTGCACAATTTTAAGGTCTGTTCGTCTCCTAAGCTGCGGGTTCGTATACCCTTAGTGCTCGTGTTGAATCATCGATAATATCCGGTGCTGACAGGTTCCACATCCTTGATTTGTATTCTAGGCAATTATCACTCAAATAAGCCGGATTCATTATCATTGTAACCCCACGTTGGGCGCCAAATTATGTAGCGTTTGTAAAAAAAACAAATAATTTTTGCAAAACAAGTTACAAACAAAGGGGGTTCATAATATCAAGAAAAAATCATTAATCTTTATGTTTGTTTCCCCGCATAAATCCAAGTTCAACTGAATAACAAAAAAATGGGGTTTCTCCCGTTGGATACTTTTCCGAAACGAAATCTACGAAAATAAAAATCACACCCAGCCCCCAGGTGTAAATAATTATTAGTGTTCTAATTATAACTATGAAACATAAATTAAATTTGGTAAATGACAAATAAAAATTTAAAATAAAATAATTTTTTTCTGTTATTTCAAATCATGTAAAAACGAAATCGTGTAAAAACAATACCGTGTAAATCTGGGGATGGGTGTAGAAAATTAATTATGGCAACATTTATATATTTCTCCTTCCTCGCAACTGTATGTCAACTGAACAATTTTGATTCTGGTTGGCCCCATGGCATCGAACACACGAACCTTTTCCCGATAATGGGAAAATAAAATATGGGGAAATTTATCTGGAGCCGTATTCTTGATATTCAATCGAAAAAAATCGCGTACGAAATTTTGTCAAAATACGTCATTTCAATTGAAAATTTAAAGTATTTTATTCTTGAAATTCGTAATCGAAAATTTTCGATTAAAAAGTAGGCTGAAATTTTCGATTGGTATAAAATCGATGATTTTCGTTCTCGCATGCGTTTATCTGTCAAAAAAATTGTTTTGAAAAAATTATTCATTAGAGTCCATTGGATAGTGTTTGTAATAGCGTTTGTGATTAAAATTAAACAAATTTAAATAGAATCTAAACAGCAAAGATTAGGACATACATCAAAGCAACAAAAGGAGGCAAGATTTCTTTTTAATTTACAATTTTATTTTTTATTTTGTTTAGTGTGGACATTGAAGCGAAGGCGGAAGGTTGTCAAATTTCTGTTTGATGCTGTAACTTTTTTAAAATCAACAAGTAAGCCTATTTTTTATAATGCACCATCTTTCACAACAATCTTGAGATAAATGTGGTGCATTATTTTGCAATGAATTATGCGTGAATTCCACAGTGAAACAAATTGTTCCAGTAAAATTAACACTAGATAGAAATATAAATCCTTTACTTGTTAGAGAGAAACAAAAAAATTTTTCAGAAAAATTTACTGGCAGAATAATAGAGTAAGAGAGGAAAATGTTGCCATAAAAAGTATGACACTCAATACTTTTAATGGCAACATTAATTATTCATATTAACCTTCAAAAAACAGTATGCGATAGAAATGTTTTTCGGACACTACGACAATTTTATGGTTGATTAAATATACAACTCGTTCTTAGTAGGGCAAAATAAATTCTGAAAATTTTGTGTTTCGTTAAAATCGTTTATTTTCAAATTTTTTAGGTTATGTTACCCCAATCTGTCACTTTTGTGACTATAAATTTTGCTATAATAAAAACAAACAAACGTTGCTGTCTGTCTTTGTCGCTCTAACGTAATTTAAATATACTCTTCTCTTTTCGGTTTTCCAGTATTTTTTACTGAAAAAATTTATCTCACTGTGGAATCGACGCATTAAACATAAGAATTATTTGACTTTTAAGGAACAATTTTATTTCTAATAAAACAAGAAACGATAGAAAACTGTATAAGGATAATAATTGCGGATTTGTACTGTAAAGCTTCTACAAATGTTTATTTTATTTTTCGTTTACTCACTCATTGGTTGCTGCAATGTTCCATGCTCTTCTCAAATTATCATACCTAATTTTGTATTCTGTGCGACGTGCGGGTCTGGATCGCCTCTTATCTCACCCTCAGATATCAGTGCAAGAAATTTATCACATCCAATTAAAATATCGTAATCTGTACATTAACGTTTGGACGTGGCATAGTTCAAGAGGGACAGCATTTTGCGACGCTGCCACTGTTGTGGCATTAGCAGTAACAGATTGGTTCGTGGTTGCGGATTTTTGTGATTTAATGGTTTGGTTCTGGCCAGCATGTAGGAGAGTGTGCTGTCTCTTTTTACATTGGTGACATCGCTCTCTTGACATGCACTGCAATATACAATGGCCATCTGTCAAATAATTAAATCACCTGGAGTTCTGCTTTAACTGTATCGATTTGTTCTAAGTTCATTTATATAAAGTTAGACTATAGTGAAATATTTCCTAAAAAAATCCTAAGTAAAACATGTGTATTTGTATTAGTGATTATACATTAAAATAGAAAACATTTAGGCGAAACTAAATTTAAAATGTAAAAAGATTAAAATATTTGTTAATATATATTATTAATCAATAATCAAATAACAAATATGATTCAAATTATATTTTAAAATTAATAATGTATCATAAATTTAATATACGTCATCAACTTAAAATTAAAATTTGGTTTAAAATTTTTTTTTCGACTTTATCGGAATACTAGTCCAGATTTTGTCAAATTATCAATCTCACAATGTTTTAATGTTAGATCGACCAAATGTCCATATCCATAACGATTTTCAGAATTTTGTCATTGTTGTGGAATGGCCAAACATGGCCCAGAAGCATATCATTATTGTTTAAAGAGATTTTACGACTTCATCGGAATACTAGTCCAGATTTTGCGAGGTGATCATCGATCTCACTATATGTTTATTCGAGACACACAACATTCACCACTTAAAAATAATTTATTATAGTAATTCTAATCTTAATAATTCTATTTTATTAAACACACACGAACATCCATATTGTCCAGGGTCGATCCAAAAATCCATAACGTCCATGAAAGGTCGATCCATTCTGAAACGAGAAAAGTACATATTATTTTCCATATAACCTAAACACTATTGATACTTTTCTTTATCCAGGATACTGTGGATATCCGTATGTACATTAATTCAAGTTCTTATCTAAAATCATGTAAACTAAATTAATGTTAATTATTTATCTTATTGTTTAAAGTTAAATTTAATTATTTACTTACCAAAATAACCTATTTAATCGTTTGACAGTTGACAACAATCGTTCGGTATTTTGTTTGTGTGGTTGGCACTTCTGTCAAATTATTAAGTATAGTAACTTTCATTATGTGATTCAATATTTTTTGTGATGAATGTTGCAAGACGAGAAGTAAAATAAAAAAGGTTCATCTTGCAAAATTCATTAATTAATTCATCATTATACTTTTGGATGGCAAAGCTACAAGTCGCACTAAAATCAAGTTGTAAAATAAAAACGTAATTGTTCTATAATAAAACGGAATTTGTAAGTCAAAGAATTTTATTGAGGGCGGCATCAAACTAACCAGCTATTACACGAAGATACAGTCCACTACACAAGCTCGAAAGGAACAATGTTTTTACGTTAGATCTATCAAATGCCCATATCCATAATGATTTTCAGAATTTTGACATTGTTGTGGAATGGTCAAACATGGCCCAGAAGCATATCATTACTGTTTAAAGAGATTTTACGACTTCATCGGAATACAAGTGCAGATTTTGCGAGGTGATCATCGATCTCACTATGTTTTTATGTTAGATCGACCAAATGTCCATATCCATAACGATTTTCAGAATTTGTCATTGCTGTGGAATGGCCAAACATGGCCCAGAAGCATATCATTACTGATAAAAAAATTGTTACTACTTCATCGGAATACTAGTCCAGATTTTGCGAGGTGATCATCGATCTCACTATGTTTTTATGTTAGATCTATCAAATTTCCATATCCATAAAGATTTTTAAAATTTTGTAATGATATGCTTCTGGGCCATGTTTGGCCATTCCACAACAATGACAAAATTCTGAAAATCTTTATGGATATGGACATTTGGTCGATCTAACATTAAAACATTGTGAGATTGATAACTTCACAAAATTTGGAATAGTATCCCGATAAAGTCGAAAAAAATTGTAAACCATATTTTATTACTAATTTTAAAATATAATTTGAATCATACTTGTTATTTGATTATTGATTAATAATATATATTAACAAATATTTTAATCTTTTTACATTTTAAATTTAGTTTCGCCTAAATGTTTTCTATTTTATGTATAATCACTAATACAAATACACATGTTTTACTTAGGATTTTTTTAGGAAATATTTTACTCCGGTAATGATGCCACGTTGCCCTTATAGAGCGAAATGCTTTGCATGTTTTTCGTGGAGGTCGATTTTTTGGTTGTTGCTTTCAATGGGAGCAGAACTTTTTTGAGAGACACAATGTTATGTCCCATGATGCTTACGTTATCCGCGGAGGCTAATATTTGGCTTGATTTGTAGTATAAACAGCTGGGCTGCGCTATGTTGAGTTGGAGAATGACCGATTCAAATGAAAAGTTGAATAATGTGTCCTTGCTGCACTCCTGATGCTATTTCGAAATCCTGTGAGAGCTTGAATTCGGCTATCAATGTGGTTTTGTAGCCATCCATTAATACTTTGCACAAGGTTATCAATTTTGGAGGAATGCATAAATGTGACAAGACACTCCAGAGATTTGTCCCTCTGGATTCTATCATACGCCTGCTGATAATCGCTAAACAGAAAATGTACGGGAATGTCCTTCTCGTAGCACTTTTGCTACAATTCAGACGGTTTCTCTTTTTTAAGTAGTGGACAAATTATCTCTGCATAGAAAATCAGTTTGTGTCAGATGCCATCCTCATCAGGTAGGACGGTGTTTAGATCCATTTGTAACTTGTACGTGGATATAAGTCAGTAGCTGCTTCTCTTAAGCGGTTGTAGTTTTTTCTCACATTTATGTAATCATTGTGTGACTGCCTTGTTGGTTCTGAGCAGTTCCGTTCTGCGTGTTCGATCCTTTGCTTGAACTGAAGCTAAAAAATTCTCATCCAGCCATTCTTAGAATTTAATTTTCTGCGAATCTAGATTGTTTCGAAATTGGTCCAGCCACCACGAGATGAATTTCTATTCTGACTATAATAGTTAAGATTTACGAATTGTTTCTATGGTTTAGATGTATTTTTATCGCCAATCTTATTATGTTTTACTGCTCTTCCACAGAATGAGGTAGTGGTTGGCTTTAAAGAATAAACGGCAAATTTTGCAAGTACCAGAACGTGGTCTATAAGACGGTTTTCACAGTGATTGCCTGAGACTTCGGCTACGGTCGAGAACTAGTGTAGGCCATCTGGAGTTCAAATAAAGTAGCTCCATTTCTGTACGGGGTGGAAAGGAGGTTCGTACCAGTCTCGTATGTAACGATTTTCAACAAAAAATTTACTAAAAAATTTTCTTCTGTGGCGGTTGTCACAGGAATTACCTGAAACTTCAACTACGGTCGAAAATTAGTGTAGGCCATCTGAAATTCAAATAATGTAGCCCCATTTCTGCACGAGATGTAAAAGAGGTTTTCAGTATGTAACGATTTTCAACAAAAATTTTGTGTGCCAACTGCCACAGAAGGAAATTCCTAGTAATTTTCTTGATGAAAATCGTTACATACTGAAACTGGTATGAACCTCCTTTCCAACTAGCACAGAAATGAGGCTACATTATTAGGATTCCAGATGGCCTACACTAATCCTCGACCGTAGCTCAAGTTTCAGATAAACCCTGTGACAATCGCCACAGAGAAAACTTCTTAGTAATTTTTTGTTGAAAATCGTTACATACTGCGACTAGTACGAACATTTTTTCCACATCGTACAGAATTAAGGGAACATTATTTGAGTTTCAAATAACGTACACTAATTCATGACAGTAACCGAAGACCGGTGTGAAGTTTTCAACATTTATCAAAAGTGTAGCTACACAAATTAGCCATAAACAAAAATGTAGATACACAATTTAGCAAAAATTCTCGAAAGTGTCCCCCAAGTACCAGTATACTCAGATTTCTGCTATCATTTCTAGAATTAAGTGTTAATGGCCCTTATCAATTCATAAGACCCGGTTTTCACCTTCCACATGCGCACTTTTACTTTTCGAATTTTCATAGATTCTGTAGAAGGTTACCTAAAGGTCGCATTAAATTACACGAACTTGCACACGGAATCGACACCAATAATTTTGTAATATTTTGCTTATTTAAAGTTTCTCTCTAGCGATTTTCCAATTTTCTTGTAAAAGTTCTAGTGGGATAAATAACAAATTCAACCCTGCCATAATTTTTTTATGTAGTTCTACACTTTTTGTTAAATTGTGTATCTACATTTTTGTTTTTTGTTAATTTGTGTAGCTACACTTTTGATAAATGTTGAAAAATTCACACCGGTTAGCCGAAGTCTTAGGCAATCACTGTGAAAACCAAGTTATATCAAAATGTTTTGGTATATTTTTTCAGACTCTTTTTCTTTTTTTCAGAAATATCATTATACTCGTATTTTTGTTACAGACTAATTTTTTGAAATTGTCACTAAAATTGCTTTTCATATTATATACATATTAACTATTATTAATTTTTTTTCTATTTTTTAGTGTTGGCTTGTAAAATGAAATCTTGTTGTAGTATGTTGATGTAAAAAAAAGTCGGGATAAGAATTACAGGTAATGCAGTTTTTCTAAATTTTTCGGATATTAAAATTAAGCAAAGACACATTTTTTTCTGGCTTCTTTTCGGGCCAGTTTCACATCGGTACGTTGGGGGTTATGTGCTGGCTACCATCAGATTATGTAGCAGACCTAGCTTGGCTTTGTACATCTCGTTACTGAATGACCCAAGGTATATGAAGTCTATAGGCCGATGGTATCACGATGAATACTGTTTATCTTGCTGATTTTTGCATGCGCTCGGTGCAAGTTAGGTTGAAAAGTTGGTGGATATCCGGGTGGTTCTTTTGTTAAAGTTTCGTAACAATCGTTTTTTCCTGGTCGTGTTGGAAGCCCATAACGCTAACCCCGTGTTAGAGGACCGCAGCCCCTACACCAACATTTAATAAAATTAAATACCAGAAATGTTAGAAAAGTTAAAGTATGCTGAAATACCCTACTTTGAAACTCAAAAATCGGTAGTAAATTTAGAATTGTCCCTCGTTCATCGCGGAAACCGTTGTGAAACTATCTGATTTGTAAAGATTCTTTTAGGGACTCGTAAACATTTCTAAAAATGGAGTTAAAAAATATCTCAATGACTAACAGGCCATTATTCCTCTTGGTTATGAGGAATAGGTCGCTCGAAATGCTGTATAAGGCAAACTCTTACACCATATAGCAATACAAAATTGATTTTTATTAATGTAAATCACAGTTTGACCTACTTGCATGACTTATTGGCTTGTATATGCTGATATTTTAATTCGAGAAATGCAACATAAAATCATTATGAAACCGTAAGCATTCCACTCCATTTTCGCAACATTTTATTGTAAACGTTTATAACATCGAATAACTTAAGATGAAGCATGAAGGTAGCTAATTATAAAAATGTACATAAAAATTAGAAATTGCAAAACTAAGTCACATCATAATAGTCGTAATTGGTTTTATTCTTACTCTTCTAATAACTAATACATGATAGACGGTGTTCTTGCGAACTAACCATATACCAATAAAACGTTATTGCTTTCTGTAGTCATATAATTACATAAGAAGACACAATTTTCTCACCATTCCAGCATTGTATAATGGTAAAGGGCAAGTTGGTATACATATTTGGGTAGGTATTTAAAACTTTATAGTTTGTAATGATAAATTGCCGAATTAATATTTGATATGAATTCCTCAAAACGATTTCGTTAATCATTTACATTTTATAGTTCTAAATTATTTATTGAGGGTGAGACGCAGCATTATAACAGTTTTAGTTTTTCACTTGAATGTTGTACGTTTGAAAATTTGAAACTAGCTTGAACCATGATACTTTTACGTGAAATTATGTTAAATAATCCATTATTGCAAACCCATTTGAAATTAATGCGATTTTTTGGCTTGGTGGTATTTGAAGAACAGCACTGTCATTTTTTACATAGTTTGAAAGGTGAGTTAAAATTTAATGGATATGAGTTCCAGGATTCAGGTACTCGGAATATTTAATGTAGGTTTTTATTGTGATTAGTGAACCACAATCAAAACTGCTTGGAAGCAGTATTTTATCTCACATTAATTATTGTTGGGGCTGTCTGGTGGATCCATTTTTAGTCCTATACTGACCAGATTTGTTTTGGTAGTAAAATGATTGTTTAACAAGTGGTCACAGGCACGTTGAGAATATGAAACCCGTGTTTGTTCAGTTTTTTTAAAATAATCTATGCATTAAATCTCGAAATTGAAAATGAAACTCCGTATAACGTCAAAGCTCAAATTCTCCCTAGAATGAGACTTTCAAATTTAGCGTAAAATTCGAAAAAATAAGAGTGATCCCAGTGTAACTAGGAATAATTGAACCCCAATTTAATGTTTTGGAAATACATCTAAACCGAGTAAATTTTCATTCGTTCATTCAAAATAGAAACAGATATACCACTGCAAGATACTATGTGGAAAATGAAATTCAATTACCATTCAATTTGCATTGAACAGTAAATTGATGATCACGAATTAGGAACTTCTCATTATATATTCCGACCAGTGGCACTATTCTGGCAATCCCCCGGGAATAGAAAATTGGGGAAAGATTTTATATGTAATTTCAGTTCAAATATTTTTTTACTAGCTTACTGAGGTAAAAAGCTGGTGTTAATTTTTTTCAAAACAAAATTAAATTGGAAATAATTTTCCCTACCAATTTAGGTATGGAAAAATTATTCCCAATTTATAAATATTTACATGGAACTTTTTTCGTCAGTAGGCCGGAAAAAATATATTTGAACAGAAATTACATATCAAATCTTTCCCCAATTCCCTATTCCCGGGGAATTACCAGAATAGTGCCACAGGTAAGTTCATTGCCGCTGGAAAAATTTTATTTTTGATTTCAAATATTACTCTGCTCCTCAAATTAGTTCATTCAACTGGCTCTGTTGTTAAATTTAGTTGATACAGTGACGATTGTTCTGTTATTCTACGAAGTTTGTCTCACAATGCCATATTTCGGGAAAGAGTTTGCATTTTCGAGGAATTCGAAACTTAGCTAGTTTTGGTTCATAATAAGTTCGTCGGTATATTACAAGTACATATATTGAAATTGAAATTGAAATTGAAATTGAAATTGAAATTGAAATTGAAATTGAAATTGAAATTGAAATTGAAATTGAAATTGAAATTGAAATTGAAATTGAAATTGAAATTGAAATTGAAATTGAAATTGAAATTGAAATTGAAATTGAAATTGAAATTGAAATTGAAATTGAAATTGAAATTGAAATTGAAATTGAAATTGAAATTGAAATTGAAATTGAAATTGAAATTGAAATTGAAATTGAAATTGAAATTGAAATTGAAATTGAAATTGAAATTGAAATTGAAATTGAAATTGAAATTGAAATTGAAATTGAAATTGAAATTGAAATTGAAATTGAAATTGAAATTGAAATTGAAATTGAAATTGAAATTGAAATTGAAATTGAAATTGAAATTGAAATTGAAATTGAAATTGAAATTGAAATTGAAATTGAAATTGAAATTGAAATTGAAATTGAAATTGAAATTGAAATTGAAATTGAAATTGAAATTGAAATTGAAATTGAAATTGAAATTGAAATTGAAATTGAAATTGAAATTGAAATTGAAATTGAAATTGAAATTGAAATTGAAATTGAAATTGAAATTGAAATTGAAATTGAAATTGAAATTGAAATTGAAATTGAAATTGAAATTGAAATTGAAATTGAAATTGAAATTGAAATTGAAATTGAAATTGAAATTGAAATTGAAATTGAAATTGAAATTGAAATTGAAATTGAAATTGAAATTGAAATTGAAATTGAAATTGAAATTGAAATTGAAATTGAAATTGAAATTGAAATTGAAATTGAAATTGAAATTGAAATTGAAATTGAAATTGAAATTGAAATTGAAATTGAAATTGAAATTGAAATTGAAATTGAAATTGAAATTGAAATTGAAATTGAAATTGAAATTGAAATTGAAATTGAAATTGAAATTGAAATTGAAATTGAAATTGAAATTGAAATTGAAATTGAAATTGAAATTGAAATTGAAATTGAAATTGAAATTGAAATTGAAATTGAAATTGAAATTGAAATTGAAATTGAAATTGAAATTGAAATTGAAATTGAAATTGAAATTGAAATTGAAATTGAAATTGAAATTGAAATTGAAATTGAAATTGAAATTGAAATTGAAATTGAAAGAGTGAATGCAGTAAAAAACAAGAACTGAACGACAGATAATAGCGAAATTTTTGCTTAGCAAATTACGCTGCATATACAGATGCGATCCATGCTGTTACACTCATCCCAAGCGCCTCGGCCTACAAGCATAACTTGTAAAATCACTGCGTGAGCATAACTTGTAAAAACTTGCCCGCTGATGGCAGAAGTCTATAAAGACAACCCAAACCAGTTTTTTTACAATAAATGACAGTTGAGTAATTCTGCCTTATCAGAATATGTAATATGTTTATTATCGTAGTAACTTTAGGCGGCAAATGTGTATTTCTATTTTTCTAGTCACCTAAAAATTTTGATTGGCTCAAATTAAATAAAAACTTTTGTTTATTTCGCTCTAAGTCAATTATTGGTCATAGGTGTAGATACTCGATCGACTAGCAAGCAAACAATTTGCCAGCCGAAATTTGATCTTCTCCATCAATTAGGAAAGGAAATTTGAATTTCAAATTATATTTTTCGTAAAATTTTTGATTACTTTTGCAATTGCACAGTGAGACACCACAAACATTTGTTGCTCATTTTTTGAAAACGGGAATTTTACTGTGTAATTTATCAAGTAGACAGGATTTAGACTAGCAACTTACTTGCGTGCTAGCCAATCGAGTATCTAGCCGATAGTCGACTAGCAGGAGTGTTAAAATGCTTCTTTTGTCGTTTAAAAGTGGCAGTATGAAAAGAAAATTTGTACAATAAATGCATTCTAAGAATATTTAATGCATTTTGGTCAGTATAGTGCTTACCAGATTTCTTGAAGAAAACAACTTTACTCAAGATTGTAGAACAATTCCACAAACAATACTTTTTGAATTTTGAATTTTGAATTTTGAATTTTGAATTTTTAATTTTGAATTTTGAATTTTGAATTTTGAATTTTGAATTTTGAATTTTGAATTTTGAATTTTGAATTTTGAATTTTGAATTTTGAATTTTGAATTTTGAATTTTGAATTTTGAATTCAAAAATTCAAAATTCAAAATTCAAAATTCAAAATTCAAAATTCAAAATTCAAAATTCAAAATTCAAAATTCAAAATTCAAAATTCAAAATTCAAAATTCAAAATTCAAAATTCAAAATTCAAAATTCAAAATTCAAAATTCAAAATTCAAAATTTTAAATTTTAAATTTAAAATTCAACATTCAAAATTCAAAATTCCTAGTTCAAAATTCAAAAATCAGAAGCCAAAATTCAAAATTAAAAATCCAAAATTCAAAATTCAAAATTCAAAATTCAAAATTCAAAATTCAAAATTCAAAATTCAAAATTCAAAATTCAAAATTCAAAATTCAAAATTCAAAATTCAAAATTCAAAAATTCAAAATTCAAAATTCAAAATTCAACATTCAAAATTCAAAATTCAAATTTCAAAATTCAAAATTCAAAATTCAAAATTCAAAATTCAAAATTCAAAATTCAAAATTTTAAATTTTAAATTTAAAATTCAACATTCAAAATTCAAAATTCCTAGTTCAAAATTCAAAAATCAGAAGCCAAAATTCAAAATTAAAAATCCAAAATTCAAAATTCAAAATTCAAAATTCAAAATTCAAAATTCAAAATTCAAAATTCAAAATTCAAAATTCAAAATTCAAAATTCAAAATTCAAAATTCAAAATTCAAAATTCAAAATTCAAAATTCAAAATTCAAAATTCAAAATTCAAAATTCAAAATTCAAAATTCAAAATTTTAAATTTAAAATTCAACATTCAAAATTCAAAATTCCTAGTTCAAAATTCAAAAATCAGAATCCAAAATTCAAAATTAAAAATCCAAAATTCAAAATTCAAAATTCAAAATTCAAAATTCAAAATTCAAAATTCAAAATTTCTAAATTCAAAATTCAAAAATTCAAAATTCAAAATTCAAAATTCAACATTCAAAATTCAAAATTCAAAATTCAAAATTCAAAATTCAAAATTCAAAATTCAAAATTCAAAATTCAAAATTCAAAATTCAAAATTTTAAATTTAAAATTCAACATTCAAAATTCAAAATTCCTAGTTCAAAATTCAAAAATCAGAATCCAAAATTCAAAATTAAAAATCCAAAATTCAAAATTCAAAATTCAAAATTCAAAATTCAAAATTCAAAATTCAAAATTCAAAATTCAAAATTCAATATTCAAAATTTTAAATTTGAAATTTAAAATTCAACATTCAAAATTCAAAATTCCTAGTTCAAAATTCAAAAATCAGAAGCCAAAATTCAAAATTAAAAATCCAAAATTCAAAATTCAAAATTCAAAATTCAAAATTCAAAATTCAAAATTCAAAATTCAAAATTCAAAATTCAAAATTCAAAATTCAAAATTCAAAATTCAAAATTCAAAATTCAAAATTCAAAATTCAAAATTCAAAATTCAAAATTCAAAATTCAAAATTCAAAATTCAAAATTCAAAATTCAAAATTCAAAATTCAAAATTCAAAATTCAAAATTCAAAATTCAAAATTCAAAATTCAAAATTCAAAATTCAAAATTCAAAATTCAAAATTCAAAATTCAAAATTCAAAATTCAAAATTCAAAATTCAAAATTCAAAATTCAAAATTCAAAATTCAAAAATCAAAAATCAAAATTCAAAATTCAAAATTCAAAATTCAAAATTCAAAATTCAAAATTCAAAATTCAAAATTCAAAATTCAAAATTCAAAATTCAAAATTCAAAATTCAAAATTCAAAATTCAAAATTCAAAATTCAAAATTCAAAATTCAAAATTCAAAATTCAAAATTCAAAATTCAAAATTCAAAATTCAAAATTCAAAATTCAAAATTCAAAATTCAAAATTCAAAATTCAAAATTCAAAATTTTAAATTTTAAATTTAAAATTCAAAATTCAAAATTCAAAATTCCTAGTTCAAAATTCAAAAATCAGAAGCCAAAATTCAAAATTCAAAATTCAAAATTCAAAATTCAAAATTCAAAATTCAAAATTCAAAATTCAAAATTCAAAATTCAAAATTCAAAATTCAAAATTCAAAATTCAAAAATTCAAAATTCAAAATTCAAAATTCAAAATTCAACATTCAAAATTCAAATTTCAAATTTCAAATTTCAAAATTCAAAATTCAAAATTCAAAATTCAAAATTCAAAATTCAAAATTCAAAATTCAAAATTCAAAATTCAAAATTCAAAATTCAAAATTTTAAATTTTAAATTTAAAATTCAACATTCAAAATTCAAAATTCCTAGTTCAAAATTCAAAAATCAGAAGCCAAAATTCAAAATTAAAAATCCAAAATTCAAAATTCAAAATTCAAAATTCAAAATTCAAAATTCAAAATTCAAAATTCAAAATTCAAAATTCAAAATTCAAAATTCAAAATTCAAAATTCAAAATTCAAAATTCAAAATTCAAAATTCAAAATTCAAAATTCAAAATTCAAAATTCAAAATTCAAAATTCAAAATTCAAAATTCAAAATTCAAAATTCAAAATTCAAAATTCAAAATTCAAAATTCAAAATTCAAAATTCAAAATTCAAAATTCAAAATTCAAAATTCAAAATTCAAAATTCAAAATTCAAAATTCAAAATTCAAAATTCAAAATTCAAAATTCAAAATTCAAAATTCAAAATTCAAAATTCAAAATTCAAAATTCAAAATTCAAAATTCAAAATTCAAAATTCAAAATTCAAAATTCAAAATTCAAAATTCAAAATTCAAAATTCAAAATTCAAAATTCAAAATTCAAAATTCAAAATTCAAAATTCAAAATTCAAAATTCAAAATTCAAAATTCAAAATTCAAAATTCAAAATTCAAAATTCAAAATTCAAAATTCAAAATTCAAAATTCAAAATTCAAAATTCAAAATTCAAAATTCAAAATTCAAAATTCAAAATTCAAAATTCAAAATTCAAAATTCAAAATTTTAAATTTTAAATTTAAAATTTATAATTCAACATTCAAAATTCAAAATTCCTAGTTCAAAATTCAAAAATCAGAAGCCAAAATTCAAAATTCAAAATTAAAAATCCAAAATTCAAAATTCAAAATTCAAAATTCAAAATTCAAAATTCAAAATTCAAAATTCAAAATTCAAAATTCAAAAATTCAAAATTCAAAATTCAAAATTCAAAATCCAACATTCAAAATTCAAAATTAAAAATCCAAAATTCAAAATTCAAAATTCAAAATTCAAAATTCAAAATTCAAAATTCAAAATTCAAAATTCAAAATTCAAAATTCAAAATTCAAAATTCAAAATTCAAAATTCAAAATTCAAAATTCAAAATTCAAAATTCAAAATTCAAAATTCAAAATTCAAAATTCAAAATTCAAAATTCAAAATTCAAAATTCAAAATTCAAAATTCAAAATTCAAAATTCAAAATTCAAAATTCAAAATTCAAAATTCAAAATTCAAAATTCAAAATTCAAAATTCAAAATTCAAAATTCAAAATTCAAAATTCAAAATTCAAAATTCAAAATTCAAAATTCAAAATTCAAAATTCAAAATTCAAAATTCAAAATTCAAAATTCAAAATTCAAAAATTCAAAATTCAAAATTCAAAATTCAAAATTCAACATTCAAAATTCAAAATTAAAAATCCAAAATTCAAAATTCAAAATTCAAAATTCAAAATTCAAAATTCAAAATTCAAAATTCAAAATTCAAAATTCAAAATTCAAAATTCAAAATTCAAAATTCAAAATTCAAAATTCAAAATTCAAAATTCAAAATTCAAAATTCAAAATTCAAAATTCAAAATTCAAAATTCAAAATTCAAAATTCAAAATTCAAAATTCAAAATTCAAAATTCAAAATTCAAAATTCAAAATTCAAAATTCAAAATTCAAAATTCAAAATTCAAAATTCAAAATTCAAAATTCAAAATTCAAAATTCAAAATTCAAAATTCAAAATTCAAAATTCAAAATTCAAAATTCAAAATTCAAAATTCAAAATTCAAAATTCAAAATTCAAAATTCAAAATTCAAAATTCAAAATTCAAAATTCAAAATTCAAAATTCAAAATTCAAAATTCAAAATTCAAAATTCAAAATTCAAAATTCAAAATTCAAAATTCAAAATTCAAAATTCAAAATTCAAAATTCAAAATTCAAAATTCAAAATTCAAAATTCAAAATTCAAAATTCAAAATTCAAAATCCAAGATTCAAAATTCAAAAATCAAAATTCAAAATCCAAAATTCAAAATTCAAAATTCAAAATTCAAAATTCAAAATTCAAAATTCAAAATTCAAAATTCAAAATTCAAAATTCAAAATTCAAAATTCAAAATTCAAAATTCAAAATTCAAAATTCAAAATTCAAAATTCAAAATTCAAAATTCAAAATTCAAAATTCAAAATTCAAAATTCAAAATTCAAAATTCAAAATTCAAAATTCAAAATTCAAAATTCAAAATTCAAAATTCAAAATTAAAAATTCAAAATTAAAAATTCAAAATTCAAAATTCAAAATTCAAAATTCAAAATTCAAAATTCGAAATTCAAAATTCAAAATTCAAAATTCAAAATTCAAAATTCAAAATTCAAAATTCAAAATTCAAAATTCAAAAATCAGAATTCAAAGTTTTAAATTCAAAATTCAATATTCAATCAGTGTTGCTTCTAGTCCAGCAACACGTTTAAAGAGAATATTCTGGCGGAGTCGTATCATTTCGTACAGTGTAAAATTTTGTAATCCTGTCTTCATAATATTCTTCTTACAGGTTTATTTGCAATCGTCATCTGGAACGCATTAATTATCACCCAAATAATCGATTTAATTGAACAATTTGGTGATTTTCTCAAAATGACAACAAATTTATCCTTCACATTAATTATTAGCATCATAGTGGGACAATGCTATCAATTTTTGTACTACAGATCTGACCTAGTGACGACCGTATTCAACGAGATCGATTCGCATATAAATAAAATACCGGGTTATTTTACCTGGAGTGAGATACACCGTGAAAATGTTGCGAAAATTGTATCCAGAAATGTACGTAAAGTAAAAATAATGGTGATAATGTATGTTATATCATCATTCGTTTGCGTACAGTTGATGGTTTTCTTGCTGTACTGGAAATATTTACAAGCACGTGGATTAAGTGTCGAGGAACGAGAAAATATTAATTTATTAGCGATCAGAACTTGGTATCCAGTCGATATCTATGAAAAGTGAGTGTGATAATTTTAAAAAATTTTATAAAATTACATTTTATTTTTTCACAGTTTTCTTCCTTGGATTTATATCCATCAAGCAATTATTTCGTATATAGGAATTTGGCTCGTTCCCCTTGTACAGACTCTTATTGTTACATTTATGGTGCATGCGAGTGTAATGTTACAAGTTTTAAAATATCGCTGCAAAACGATTACGGATGGCATTGAAGATGGACGATCGATAGAAGAGAGGGATCTGATTATAACGCAAAAGTTGCGGGATATTGTTGAAACACAATTGGAACTGGTGCGGTAAGTGACTGAGTTTGTGAAGAAAGCAGTCGACTATAATATTTTGTTTTCTATGTAATTTGCAGATTTGTTCGAAATTTGGACAATTTATTTCGTTCATCGATGTTTGTTACTTTCTTAGTATTTTCAGTACTTTTATGCTCTTTACTTTTTCAACTGTCGATGGTATATTAATTTATATAATTGTTGTTTTAATTTGATAAAATAGTTTTTCTAAATCTACAGATGGGTCTTGGTGCTGATGTAATAGTACCAATACTTTTTATAAGTAATATGATCATTATTATGTTGATGTTTTGTTGGCATTCAAACGAGATCGCTTATCATGTAAGTGATTTGTATATTTAGATACACCAATGCAGTAAATAGGTTTTATTTAAAATATTTATACAGAGCAGCACGTTGCCGAACTCGATATACTTGTGCGACTGGCATCAGTGCTCAAACAAGGTAAAATATTTGGTGCTTATTTTTATGATTGGTTCTCAAAGGCCCATGACATTATCAGCGGTTTATTTCAAAATGACGTTGGAAACATACTTAAATGTAAAATTGCAAAATTTATTTAGTTCACTTATTTAATCTAATTTCTTTTTGAAATTTAAAATTATTTTTATTTCTAGATTTTGAAAGCGTCTTACAGTTACTTTACGTTGCTCTCAGGAATGTCAGAACATAACTGAACAGCTTTATGATTTGCTTTAGTACAGAAAATAAAACTGATCACGAAATTTTTTATAATATCAAATTTTAGTTTTATACAGTCACCATTGACACTATAATTGAAATGAGGGCACCATACATATTCTACGAGTACCACAATAATTGTGTAAATGTAAACTAATTTATTAAATATATTTTAAAATAATATCACAAATCTTTAATATTAATAAATTGATAAATAACAGTCTACAAGTTATATAAAACAGGTGAAAAAGAGGCCTATCTACCACGTATGTGAAGTGACCCCTCGTTTCTATCCCGGAAAATAAAAAAATTCATCAGGTAACACTAATCAATAAAAAAAACATTTCCTCTTGTGTGAAGATAGCCCGCCCATAGTTTATTAAAAAATACGTTAAATACAAAAATTGGATTCGTACGAACTAAAATTACATTAGACACGAAGGATAAAAGGATAAACTAGTCGGATTAAAGCTATATTGTTTTGAGATCGTCACACTCCTGCCATTCTTTTAGAAAAATTGGAAAAAATCGTTCTGTGGCAACTTTGCGAAATTGGGCCTGGGGCCTTATTGAGGTGCTCACGGAACCTGATGCATGTTAATGGCCGTTTACAATTTTACAAATAATTTTACATTTTTACAAATTTTGAAGTCTTGGTTAGGAAGTCAGGTCCAGGTTCATCAAGTGTGCTGGATCGTTTTGAGACACTCACGCATCTTGAGTCCAAATGACTGGAAAGGCATGACAAGGGCCATTAACCATGATCGCTCAAACTTAAAATTGAAATACAAAAATTCTTAACAAATTTGATGCTCTGGTTAGGAGGTTCCAATCAGGTTCTCTGGATGAGCAATTTGGAAACCAGCTTGAGGTGGTCACAGAACCTGTGTCCAAATCTCTGGGGAGGCTGTTTACAATTTTCACTCAAGCTGTTAATAAAATTTCAAGAATTCTTAACAAAATTGTTTTTCGCTCAAATTCAAAATATTATATTAAAATACCATTTTCGCTCAAATTCAAAATAGAAATACAAAACTAACTCTTAAAAAATTTGTTGTCCTGGTTAGGAAGATCTAATAAGATTAGCTCGATGAGCAAATAGTTAAGCAACCTATTTGAGACACTGACGGGACCTGTGTCCAAATTTCCAGGAAAATCTCCGAGAAGGCGTGCTAATAGTCGTACATCATTTGTTCGCAAGCTCAAAAATAAAATACAAAAATGCGTAGGAAATTTGCTGTCCTGGATAGGAAATTCCAATTAGGCTGGATCGATGAGCAAATAAGCGACATTTTGGAAACACTCACGGGATCTGTGTTCAAATCTCTGAGAAGGCTAATGGCCGTTCACCATTTGTTCTTTGAATGAGCAATTTAGAAACGCATTCGAAACGCTAAGGTCCAAAACATTGGAAAGGCGTGATAATGGCCATTTACCATCAAACTCATAATAGAAATACAAATATTTGTAGAAAATACCTGACTCGTTTTCTTGGACCTTGTGTTACTTCTACCATTCGTGATCTTCTATTTGTTTCTCAGATCTAACACAGTTAATTGAATTCCCCATGCACTGTTATTTTGCGTACATCTTTGAGGATCTATGTTTCGGTGGCGATATATTTGTATGCCTGGTATCACAGTTCCACGTAGTTTCAGTATTTTATGGAAATCAATAAATGGATTAAGCGAAAGGAAGTTACTTTTTGTTAATACTGAGCCTTCTCTATGCTGAATTATTCTAATCAGTTCATTGTACGATTCATTAAGTTCTTTAGCAGATAGTAAAATTGAAGACCCAGTATCCAATTTTTTAAAATATTTATTTATAAATCGTCAACAGAGGGCTAACAATGCAAACTATTTTGTAGCCGGATTTTCTAAATTTTTACAGCATTGGACATGTACCGTACTAGTAATTGCTACTCTTCATTTTTCGTCTTTGTTTGTAAGATTTCCTGTCGATTTCTGCAAAAGTTGTCCTTTTATTTCCTTTTGTTCTGTTATATTTTTAGTTTTCTTGAGAATTTTCTGTTCGCATTTCACTGTGCGGCCTCTTCTCATTTTATTGGCCAATTCGAATGTTACTCTGAATTCTTGTTCTAGTTCATTGGACCTATCTCCAAATAACTGTTTCTGCATTTGATGGCAGCTTCTCTCGATGGTAAATTATTACTAGCCTGATGGTGGTTATGTTTAAGTCACTGTGTCAAAGATGCAACTTGGGATTACCATATCCCAGGACCCCCGTGCAACATTCAATCTGAATAAATTCATTTTTAAAAAGTTCTTAGCGAAAATGACCTTATCGACATATCCCGAACTTTTATTTTCACTACTTTCTTACCTAGGATAAATCTACTGTTTTCGCAATCGCTGTGTACCTCAACTCGTCGAAGATACCTTCAACCTCTTAAGCATATATTCATTGGAATTTAGCCACCCATTACTTAGATCACCGAAAATTGTTTTCTTCTTTTGATAGTAGCTATATATTGTAGATGGTGATTCACCCCACTTTCACTTGGTTTTCCAGCAGTCCACAAGATATGACTCACACCTTGTCACAGGTCCATCAAGTAAAACTACTGCTGTTAATTTATGGTTTGCAAATGGCTTAAATTTTGTCTGATTATTAATGGCTTCTGCAGTATCATTAATTAAAATTGCCACAAAAGATACTTTCGGCCTCCAAACTATTGGTCAGCATGTGGAATAAGTAAAATCTCTTACTGGACTTAGTGAGAGAGTAGTTATGAATATGGCCAAGGCATTCGGTTCATTATACCAGTGAACCAAGCACGAATTATACGTAGACAATTTCTTTAGCAGTCATAATACCCATGCCCAGTACAAATGCCATAAAAAACGATCATGGCTTGAAAAAGGAAATACGTGGGTCTTATGATTACAAATTTACAGCAAAACCCAAAAGGGATATGTGGATATACCACAACCTTATTTGATAAGCCGGTATCAAAATAAATTCTATTTCGCATCCGTTAAATATGGGTACGCCCTCAAGATCTTTAAAATTGTTAAATCGAGCAAAAGTGGTCCAGGTCATATTATAGAACGGGCACCTGAAGGAAAACAACGTAAATTGTGCCTTGTGTAAATAAATGCTAGGAAGCAACGTTGTCTCGGCGACGTAGGAATTCATATGGATTGTTTTGAGGAATTCCGTAGTGGATAGCTATTTTTTACATAAATATTGAATATTATGTTACTTATTTTGCGAGTACACTTATGACGAGTTATATGTAATTTTTATGTACATTTTAATTTTGTAATGGTTCAATAAAATATAATGGAACATTTATCTAAGCTGTTCTATTTTTCAATTTTTGTCTTATAGGCCTTAATTGGGGTTCTAAATTAAAAGCTCAAAAAAGCTATTAAATGTATTATAATTACAGCGTGCTGCATTTCAAATAACCTCGGCCTCAAACAAGCATTGGCAAATAGAGTTATTCGTCAGAGCCTCGAATATGGTCATTTTAGAACAAATCGAACTATTAATTTTTTACGTAAATCATACAGATTTCCGAAAATGAAGGAAAAGTTGGAAAGTTTTATAAAGACTTGTCTAAAATGTTTATAATTTCAACCAAAAGATGGAAAGAAAGACATCTGCATGATAAGTTTGAAAGCCATATTTTGGTCGTGGTGGCGATTTTACGAAGTACACGAAATTTTTAAATTTTATAAGAACCATTAAAAATTAATTTCTGAGCTTTTGTACTCCGTTTAGTCTAGTAGCTGGGATTTTAACATAATTCTGATCGCCGCGGATTCCGCCCAACCTAATGGATAAGATGAAAGGCAAAATAAAAACGTAGTAAGCAAAAATGTTGGTTGCCGATTCGAATAGTAGAGGTTGGGACAAAATAGTTGGTGGCTAACAATTCACTAAATTGATCGATTCAAACGACTCCGCCAATGGCAATATTTTGTGTAAATCAAAGGTGGCATCATGAAATACGACTGGGAAATTTAAACGGATTAAAAACCAGTTTTGGACATACTCGATTAAATTTATTAAAATTAGCCTTAGTAGATTTGATGTGATGCAACGATGCAATTTCCCTAACAGGTTAAGAGGAAATAATAATTTGGTAGATGGTTTTCGAAATTAAATAACCATCGGTAGCAGCTTTCTGTTCAACATTGCTCGTTAATGCAATGGTTGTCGAACACAATTTTGTCGTTAAACTTTCTTTTATTTTTGTTTTCATATACAAAACATCTAAGCAAACTTTGATAATTTTTAAAAGATTTTCTTGTTTATTCATTGAAATATTTTACAACAATTGATTTTCCCGTTGGATTTCATAATCTCGGCGTCCAGGGGAATAGGGGCGCATATTCTTGAAATCCACCGATATTTTCGCATGCGGGTTATAATTTGTATTAAAATTCTTTACATTTTTCGATTTTTTCACCGGCTACTTTAATCGTTTTTTCAAATTTGCTTGTAAGTTTTCTATTATTTATTTCGCTACTTGGGAATAAATTCGCATTGATTTACCCAGGCGAAAATTTCTACCTGTTTTTTTGTTAGTATTGAAATAAACAATAGAAAACATTTTTTTTTTCAATTTGCTTTCTTTTGCTTTGGTTCGGTCGATTAAACCACATCACCAAAGTTTAAATACGAAGACATTGTTATATCTATTTTGAGATTTCTTTTGTTCCGCTTATTCTGTTTGGAATACTTTTCCGATTACCCTTGTTTCTTTAGTGTTTTGTACTTGTGTATTTTTTGTAGATTACACTTATTTTCTGTGTATGATTAGTACTGAGAGTTTGTTATGCTACGTATCTGTATCTCGTAATGTGATTTTCCTTCTTTGTAACAGTTGTCCCTTGTCTTCCAGCAATTTTCGTTCTTATATATTGATTTCGCCTTCCTTTAGGAAATTGTATATCTCGATATATTCATCGATATTTTGTTCCTCTAGAATCTTATGCCACAATTAGTTTATGCCTGCTCCTTAAATCCTCATATTCTTCGCAGTTTATTATATAGTGCCTTGCGTCTACTCTTGTCCCACACACGTCACATCTTTCATCGTCAATCTTTTTATTAATTTTAGATATTTGGCGTCAAATGTATGGTTGGTTCTCAACCTCGTCATGATCTTCACAAATCCCGCCTTTAGCCTCCTTTTGTGGAACCAGGGTTTGTCCTTTACTATTCCATATATGTTTTCCCTGTGTTGCCTTCCTTTGTCTACTGTTTCTTCTATAAATTTAATTCTCCATGCTTCTTACGACTTTTCTTTGCAGCACCTAGTGGATTCTTCTACTGATATGCGTGTGCTATATATTCTATTCGATTGTGCCCCCCATTTCGCCGCCTTGTCTGCTTCCTCGTTTCCTCGTATGCCACTGTGGCTTGAGATCCATGAAATCCTTGTTTTTATTCTGTTGCAATTTGTGGCGTTATATGTTTTTGTTTTATAATACTTCATGCTCGCTGTGCCGTTTTGTAGTGCTTTGCAGGTGTTTAATGAATCCGTAAGGATTACTAAGTCTGTCATTTTGTAAGTTATTGCTTTCTTAACCACAACATAGCTGTGGCTTCCAGGGCTTTGATCGATAAATCTTCCGTGACCCTAAGACCTATACCTTTTTTGCCATCTTTGATGGAGCCATCAGTGAAAGACTTATTCATGTATCTATATTTGCTGATAAATTCTTTTATGATTGCTTCCCGTTGTCTGTTGTTGAGCTCCGCCTTGTTCTTGAGCTTTTCGTGAAGTTTAATGTCTATTATTACGTATTTGTTAGTATTTCCCGGTTGGGTCTTCTCTAGTTTTTTTCTTTTTGGTAATTTCGCGTTGATGACCTTTTGTAATTTCTTTTCATTTGTCCCGCCTTTCACGATTATTGCGCTGTGTCTTATTTTGCTTTCTATAATTTTCATCTCTTTTACGTGTTTTATTTTGATGTTGTTTATCGTTATTCTGTCGATCTGGTCTACTTCCGATCTACTTCTGGTCTTTCCTCCGATTAGCATGAAGTTGGTCTTTCTTTCACTAATATTTAGTTTCAGTTTCTCCAGTTTCTTCTGGAATTCTTCCAACCCCATGTTCGCCCGTGCTATGGTTTCCGGGCTGTTTGATTCTCGAGCTAAGATCACAAAATCGTCAGCGTAGTCCCTGGCTCATTGTGCTTTCGATTGTTCTATCGCCATATTGAAAAATAGTTCTCCTATCCCTTAGGGAATTGTAAAACCAGCTAGTATATTCGGCTGGTATGTTTTTCCTACCCAGAATTTCCACCAACTTATTAGTATTAACGTTACAAATGCCTTTTGAATGTCTAACGAGATTAATATTGTTATTTTTTTTCTTCCTTATTTTTTTCTAATTTTGCAATGATTTTGTTGATCATGTCCATTGAATCAGTCTCATGTCATCAGCCATCTTATTCAGCCTTGATTTTATCATCTTACTGGTGATTTTTGCCATCGTCTGGTATAGGTGAATGGCTCTGTAGTTCTCTATCTGTTTATTATCCTTATTTGGTTTAGGAATGGCCACGATTTTTATTGTTTTCCAGCTAGCTGGATATATTTCAGCTTTACATTGACTGTTTATTAACTCTAACAATTTTTCAATATGGCATGGTGTGAGTGCTTTTAGTAGTTTATACGATATTTTATTCATGTCCGGGGCGGAGTTTAGATCCATGGATTTTGTGATGTTGTGCCCGTTGTTAAACTCGTTTATACTCTCTTTCTTGTTGGTTTTGAAGGCGTTGAACTTGTACCATACTTCTTTTGTCGTCATGTTTGAATTAATACTTTCTATAAGTCATTTCCAACTTCTCCTCTTTTCGTATCTTATCTCTCTTTTAAGTTTCCCCGTAGCCTTTCTTAATTCGATTTCAGCGTATATATTATTTCTGTGTTGGTTAAACATTTTTAGTTTTGACCTCTTATAATCTTCCACAAGGTTTCTATTTTGTTGTTTCACCACTTTATATACGAGTGGATAGGGTTGTATAAAAATTCTTCGAAGTACTTTTCTATTGTATTGCTCAATGCCCTTTCGTAATCTTTCACATTGTCAAATCTGTCTAGCTGATATCTCTCCACCTTCTCTAGCACTTTAACGTCGTCTGTTCTTCGTATCTTAATCGGACTGCTCATCCACGTGTCGTTGACGTTTATTAATATAGGTAGGTGATCCGTGCTGCCGATTTTTTCTTATGTCTATCTTCTATTCGATTCTATGACTTAGGTTCAATGACAGAGTGAGATGTCTGTGTTTTGAAGTATCGGGTTTCCCCACTTGTCAATTATCAGTCTATTGCTTATGTTTGGTGGAATGTATATGTTTATAATATTATATTCGTTTCCTTCTTGATCTATAAGCACAGCATTTATTGTTTCTATCGGCTTATACTTGTTCTCTTTTTTAATCTCCTTAACATTCAATCTTTTGCTGATAACTAGACCAACGCCCCCGTAATTGTCCTGTCTGTTGTTCGTATATATATATATTGTATCCGTTTATCTTTATCACTTCTTTATCGTTTGTCCATGTTTCAGCTAGGCAGGCCACGTCTATATAGTTGCTAGTCATGAACTTGACCTGCTAAAGGTTGGTTGCTTTTCTCGTGTAGTTCGTGTTTTCGTGGTCGGGTTCTGCGCAATAGCTACATCTTCCCTTTCTCCTCCAATATTTTGACAAATGTCCGTAAATGAGGCATTTTTTACAAATAATCGGTTTCGATATGTAATATGCTATCCGTCTTCTGACCTCGTAAATCGCTATCTCCGTTGGAAGGGAGCTTGCTCTGAATATGATCTTAATCGCCTGCATTGGTTCGGCTTTTTGTTTATGGCTGTTCCACTTCGAAATTCTTTCTAGCTTGATCACCTTTGCTTTGTTTTTTTTAATTTTCTTTCATCCTTTCTAGATCCGCGTTAATTTGGATTCTATTTATGTATCCAATCGACTCTAGCATATATAATTCGGTGTATAAGCGTTAAACATGTATAGTCTTCTTAGATCTATGCTATTTAGTATCTTATTAGCGGTGTCCATCTCTCGAGTTTGGACTTTTACCCTATTTTTGCCCAATTGCCGCACATATATAATAGCTCCAAAATTCAACGTATTCAGTCTTTTCGCAATTTCTAGATCGTCGGTGCGTAGCGATTATTTCTAAATTTGTCGATCTCTTCATTTTTTTGATTGTATCGCTCGTGTTTGCTATTTCCTTAACCTTCTCATCTTTATTAATGACCGCCTTATTACTGTGTTCATCCAATTTTATCGTTTTATTCTTTTCAGCAGCTGGTTGGATGTTCCGTGTCGCACCATTGGTTTGATTTTGTGATTGTGCTTTATTGTCGAATCCATTGAAATTCACCTCCTCATCGGAAATCGTTTCATCACTTGAAGTTTTTCCATCCTTAAATTTGTTTCCCATTATGTTTGTTGAGCTATTTTTTGTTTTCACTGTCTTTTATTTTAATTTTTTTTATGAATTTGCGTCACATTATTTGCTTTCCGCATTTTTCTTTTGACACCATGTTTTTTTCTATTCTTATGAACGCGCCCAACATGGACGCCTTCGCCTTTCTTATATTTCTTAAAAATTGGTATCTTCTAAGAATTTTAGTACAAAGAATTTTAATACAAAATATAATCCGCATGCGAAAATATCGGTGGATTTCTTGAATATGCGGCCACGCTACAGAAAATGAAAATATGTCGCGATTTATGCGCGAATTTCACAGTGAAACGATTTTTTTCAATAAAATTAACACGAGATAAAACTATAAATCCTTTACTTGTTAGAGAGAAAAAAAGGAAAATGTTGCCATAAAAAGTATGATACTCAATAATTTTTATGGCAACATATTTAACACAACATCAAAGAATAGTATGCGATGAGAAATATTTTTCGCACACCACGACAGTTTTATGGTTGAAAAAATATTATTAAAAATATTATTACTGAAATGCTAAGAGGAAAATGAAACGGGGGATTATTTTTTTGTGCTGCTACGTACAACACGTTCATTGTAAGGTAAATCGTTTATTTTCTAATTTTTTAGGTTATGTTGGTCCCATTCTGTCACTATTTTGACTATAAGTTTTGCCATAAAAAAAACAAATAAAAGTTGCTGTCTTTGCCGCTCTGACGTATTTTCAATATACTCTTCTCGTTTCGGTTTCCCAGTATTTTTTACTGAAAAAATTTAGATAACTTACGTTGTAAAATTGTTAAAAAGACGCGAAAGTTACAGGAGCACAATAAATTCATAAAGTTGGTGATCTTGTTTCCGTCAAAACAAAAACACTGACCAGTCTAACTTAATCAGAAGCTTGCTCCTAAGTTTAAAGAACCTTATGCTATGGTAGGGAAAGATATTAACCAACATTCCTGCATCACTTAATACCGCGACCTGTGGCCCTATTCTGATAATTCCCCGGGAATAGGGAATAATTTCTTTTTTTATAAGGGTCAATAAATGTCATTTATTTCATAACCGCTATAAAACAAAAAACCAATGTCTAAAAATAGCTTACTACGTTTAATTGGTTTTTGTTAATATTTTAAACAAATTTTACTTAGTAAATACATTTTGTTTATTAAAGTAAAATTTGGATATTGATATTTTCCAATTGATGTTACCCGTTTTCATTATAAATTTACAGCAATAATATTGCTATAAGGCAATACAATAAATTTCCGTTAAATTCTATTCCCTAAATTCTTTTCTAAAATAGGTATGGAATAATAAACGTCAAAACTGCTATAATGGACAGTAATTTTTTCCCAAAAGCTAGAATGTACCTTTTAGGAAAAAGGAATAAAACTGCTACAAAATTTAAAATGTCAATTCCCCGGGAATTACCAGAATAGGGCCACTGGTCGAAATTTAATTTTTCAATTAAAGTATGAAATTTAGTCAATTGTATGTCAATTTAGTATGAAATGAATTAAATGGCCCCTTCCACACTGTGGTTCTTTGAAGCACTGCTTCACGCCTCACAATAAGTCATAATAGATTTTTTATTGCTAATTTAAAACCTTATCTTATATTTAGACACAATATTTTGTGTGTTGTTTTATTCTGCTCTCGCGAAAATAAAATTAAAAAAACCGGTTTAATAGGTAGAAGGGGAAAAAGAAGAAGATGAAGCTGCTTCTTTGAAGCACTGTGTGGAACCGCTCAATAACGATATTCAGACTGGGCTACTTTTTCACATTCGAGTTGAAATATTTTTAACTTTGTTGTTGTTTTAATACATTTTGTGTGATTCATATATAACCGCACAGTCAATCAAGACGCTCGAGTACGAACGTGAAGAGAAGGGGATTTTTAAAGTTTTATTTTATTTTAAGGACCATCACTACAAAATACAAAATAAGTTATTAATTTTAAAATGTGCAATATCACGAGGTTAAATTTTGCAAAATAAGTATTTAGTATTTAGGTTAAGTTTTTGTAAACAAACAACTACAGGGTGACACAAAAGGTAAGATTTTTGAATTAATTCTTTCTAACTAATTTAAGCCCTTTTTTGAATTTCAGATTCTCCATATTGCTTAAACTTTAATGCCATTTATTGCATACCCCTTAAGTGAGCAAATCTACGGTGAATTGATGTTTACCCCAAGTGAGCAATAAACAAGCAATAATTTGGATTTTCTTACCCTCAAGCGAATGATATTATTCATTCTTTGTCACACTAAGAGGGGTTTGAGGCCATTGGGAAATATTTTCCTAAAGTTAGCTTTTTATACCGGAACAATTTTGAAGGTAAAATTGAACTGTATAAGATAGTTTTGCCAAATAATAGTTTGCCCATTTCCGTGATACCTGAATTAGGGTGGTAATAAATTCAATACCAAGACGAACGAGTAAAATTTCTCCATTTGTCCGGCTATTTCGAAAATAAATTCAAATAAAAATATTTATTCCCACGTTCGAAAGGAAGGCGAGAAAGGCATTTCAAAATATTATTTTTATTACGTTGAATAGAAATTTCCTCGAATCAATAATTCAACGGCAATCAAACATTTTACATTGTAAAGTTATAAACTTTCACACTTTTTCGTGTAAATTGTTAATGTGACCTGCGTTATTATGGTTATGTAGGCATAGGCACTTGCATTCCTATTAACATTCAGTGTAGTTAAAGTCGTCATACTTGATTGAGTGATTATTTTCGCGCCGAAGAATGATTCATCTGCGCCAGATTATTATGGATAACCCGTTATTGAAAATTCAAATGAGGATCATGCGTGTCTTTGGTTTGGCATTTTTTGATGATCAAAAGTTTCGTTGCGTTCATAAATTTAGAGGTAAGTAAAAGTTTTTAATTTTATCTGTATTATACGAATTAATTTTTATTCGAAATAATTTCAGGCTTATTAGCTGTTTCCATTTGGAGCGAAATTTTGATCACCGAAATCATCGATTTAATTCAGGTATTCGGTGATCTTAGTAAAATGACAACCAATGCAGCTTGTACATTACTGGTCGCTGTAACCATGGGACAAAGCTACCAATTCTTGTACTATGGCTCCGACCTTCTAACATTAATATTGAATGAGGTTGACTCAAGTATGAAAAAGGTTGATACATCTTCGGGTATCAGCGAAAAACATCAATGGAATATCAAGAAGATTTTGAGCAGAAATGTGCGGAAAGCAAACATATTGACGAAGTTGTATTGGAGCACTTCATTTTCAGCTGTAACCGCTTTGTGTTTTGCGACACTTTGGAAGTATTCCAGAGTTGTTGGTTTAGAGGCGGAAGAGCGTAAAGATGTTTATTTGTTAATGATTCCAGTTTGGTATCCGGTCGATGTTTACGAAAAGTGAGTATTTCCAGCAAGCATCAATAACCAATACCAAACCAATATCTTTTTTACACAGCTTTATTCCAATTTACATCCATCAAGCTATTAGTTGCTATGTGGGGCTTATATTTCCTCCACTAATACAGACGATGATCATTGGGTTTATGATTCATGCTAGTACAATGTTAGAAATTTTAAAATATCGTTGTGCAACTTTTACGGACGGCATTGAAGATATAAAAATTGAAGATCGTGATTTGATTTTGACTCGAAAGTTGCGTGATGTTATTGCAACACAAAAAGAACTTGGGCGGTATGTGTATTCATCGCACGCAACAGTTATATTTTCACTTTTTGTATTTTACAGATTTATTCAAAATTTGGACAAATTATTGAGTACATCGATGTTTTTTACGTTTGTTACATTTTCCATACTTCTGTGCTCTCTGTTGTTTCAATTATCATCGGTAGGCCTAATGTTTCATTGTGAATTTTACAATTTTGCAAACTAATGTATTTATATAACTCTTTAGACGGAATTTAGCGCTGACTCATTATTCCCAATGCTTTACATATTCAATATAAACGTTATACTGTCAATGTTCTATTGGCATGCAAACGAGATTGCATATCAGGTAATGACGATTTAGTTAAATCGAATATTTTAGTTGGTATACACAAAATTATTTTCAATTGCAGAGTAGTGGCTTACCGAACTCTATTTACCTATGTGATTGGTATAAGTGCTCAACAAAGTTAAAAAATCTATTACTGATTTATATGATTGGGTCTCAGAAGTCGATGACCCTGTCGGCTGGATATTTTACAATGACTTTGGATACATACATAAATGTAAGAATTGGATAAATAGATAAAAACGTATCCAAATCAGAATAGATTTTCTAGCAAGTTTGATTATTTTTACAGATTTTGAAAGCATCGTATAGCTACTTCACATTGCTGACAGGAATTTCAAGCCGTGGTTAAATCGGTAAAAGTGTTCCTGAGAACTACCTTCAGCATTAATTTACTAACTTATCATTTAGTCAACTAGAAATATTGTGACACAAATAAATATAAACAAAATATTGATTAAAAACTTTCTTTGGATAAAATTTGAAAAGATTTTATTTTGTTCGTTTTGTTCTATTCATCATTTTCAGTAAGTGGGAACAGAGGAATGCTAAAATTAATTTCACTATTAAATGTTTTTTGAAAAGGATTTTATCATCCCACCTGAAGGACCAATTGAAATTCAAACAGAACTATATAACATAATAAAATGCTAAACACTACCTACAAGGTGCTTGCTAACGCTGTACTTGAAAGAATCATTCCTCTTCCCGAACATATTATGGGTGACTACCAATGTGGTTTACGCACCAACCGACCAACCATCGACCACCGGAATACAACATAATCGTTCAAGAAGTCTATATATAATTTCAACAGGTATATGACAACAACCACAGAGAAAACCTCTGAACCGCGATCATATGCCTCGGATTTCCAGCGAAGTTGGTCTCTCTAAGTGTAAGCTAACAACACCCGACTCGCTACATAGAATTGTAGTGGAAGGTACTCGGTCTGGCCCTTGTACTACAGGGGGACATGCTCGCGTGGCTCCCCGAATTAAAAAGGGCTGACTTAAAAATGGTGTTTTTCGGACTTAAAACCATCGTTTTTATTTCATTTTAAAAATGACTTAAAATCTGTAATGAAAATGAAATAAAATAGCTGACTTTATTAATGCGTATCATAAGTCATTTTGAAAATGATCAGTAAAAGCCCGAATTTTCGGCATCCCATTAACCGGAACACTCAGTTAACCGGAATCTCGTTTTAAGGTTTTTTCTCTCTTTCTTTTCTCTTTCATTTGCATTTTTTAATTCATTTTGAAATTTGCAATTGTTTTTTGCACATTTTTATTAAGGAAAACATTAGTTGAAAATTTTGAATAACTTTAATTTTCTTATTACAGTAAAAGCCCGATTATCCGGCATCCAATTAACCAGAACACTCAGATACCCGGAATTTTATTAAACATACCTAATATCTAACAATAATAGGATAATCGGGCTTTTACTGTAACAATGAAAATTACGGTTAACTGAGTGTTCTGTGTTCAAACAATTGCAAATATCAAAATGAATGAAAAAAATGCATATGGAAGAGAAAAGAAAGAGAAAGAACAAAAAAAAAATCCTATAAATAAAAATTCCGGTTAACTGAGTGATCCGGTTAATTGGATGCCGGATAATCGGGCTTTTACTGTAATATGAAAATTAAAGCCATTCAAAATCTTCAACTAATGCTTTTCTTAATGAAAATGTGCAAAAGACAATTGCAAATTTCAAAATCAATAAAAAAATGCTTATGAAAGAGAAAAAACAAAAAAAAAACTCCTAAAAATGAAAAATTCAGTTAACTGCTTATTCCGGTTAATTGGACACCGGATAATTGGGCTTTTACTGTAATAGGAAAATTAAAGTCATTCAAAATTTTCAACTAATGCTTTCGTTAATGAAAGTGTGCAGAAAACAATTGCAAATTTCCAAATGAATTAAAAAATGCGTATGAAAGAGAAAAGAAAGAGAAGAAACAATTTCGATAATGGGCTTTTACTGTAATTTGGAAATTAAAGCCATTCAAAATCTTCAACTAAGGCTTTCATTAATGAAAATGTGCAAAAAACAATTGCAAATTTCAAAATGAATGAACAAATGCATATGAAAGAGAAGAGAAAGAGAAAGAACAAAAAAATTCATAAAACTAAAAATTTCGGTTAACAGAGTGTTCCGGTTAATTGGATGCCGGATAATCGGGCTTTCACTGTAATATGAAAATTAAAGCTATTCAAAAATTTCAACTAATCCTTTCAATAATGAAAATGTGCAAAAAACAATTGCAAATTTCAAAATGAATTAAAAAATGCATATGAAAAAGAAAAGAACGAGAAAAAAACAAAAAAAACTCATAAAAATGAAATTTCTGGTTAACTGAGTTTTTCGAATAATTGGATGCCGGATAATCGGGCTTTTATTGTAATATGGAAATTAAAGCCATTCAAAATTCTCAACTAATGTTGCGCAAAGAAAATATGCATATGAAAGAAAAAAGAAAGAGAAAAAAATCCTAAAAATGAAAATTCTGGTTAATTGCGTGTTCCGGTTAATTGGATCTCGGATAATCGGGCTTTTACTGTAATATAAAAATTAAAGCCATTCAAAATCTTCATTTAGGCATCCAGTCATCTCCACATAGAGATTTACCAAAACAATATTATATGTTTTTAAAATCATACATAGAGAATTGTCACTTTAGGGTGAAATGTGAAGATGAATATTCCGAGCTAAAAAAGATTTCGGCAGGAGTCCCGCAGGGTTGTGTTTTGAGACCTATTCTCTACCTGCTATACACTAGAGATTTACCTCAATTAAACGATGTTACTGTTGCAACATTTGCTGACGACACTGCAGTTCTCTCAGTAGGAGACACTCTCGAGGAATTGAAATTTCAAGAAGCATGTGACAAAATCATAAAATGGCTATCATAATGTGGCGTATCAGGCTCAATGAATCGAAATGCACGCATGTGAATTTTACTAATCTAAAAGTTAGTTACACTCCTGTAATCGTTAACGGTCAGCAGGTTCCGTATGCAAATAGGGCTAAATATCTAGGGATGACCTTGGATACCAGGCTCAAAACTTAATATCAAATATCGAAAAATGTATTGGCTGCTCGGTAAAAATTCGGAATTGTCAACCGAAAATAAATTGCTATTATATCAACAGGTGCTAAAGCCTGTATGGACTTACGGAATACAGCGCTGGGGCTGTACAAAGAAAACCAACACCACAATAATACAAACTTTTCAAAACAAAGTGCTACATGGTATAGTTAACGCTCCGTGTTACATTAAGAATGATAAACCTTCATAGGGATCTAAATACCACGACGGTTCAAGAAGAAATAAAAAACACATGCAGTAATTCATGGACAACGTATTTACCAACACGTAAATGAAGAGCTTCGTGGTATGTTGGACCCTTCACATGCAGTAAGACGATTGCAGATAACGAAACCAATTGATTTAATGAATTAAGGACACCAGAGCAAAGACTACTTCAGTAAATAACATATAAATGGAGCTGCCCAATGGGCCTCTTCTCATTCACAAGTGACTAAATTAAGAAAGAAAAATTACTAGATGAATTGTCTTCTGTTGTAATAATTTAAATAAATAACTAAAAAAAAATGTTTAAAATGCTGTAACTTTTTATTCACTTCACCGATTTTAATGTCCCGGTGGCAAAGGTCCCGGGTTCGATTCCCGGTGGTGACAAGGAATAAATTTCATGGCTGGTTTAGGATCAATGAATTAATCACTCATTATCCGAAATGAAAATATGATTATGAAACCTCATTTAGGGCGGTCAAATCCTTTGAAAGAGAGAGAGAGAGATTTTAATGTTTTGTATGTAAAAGTGCAAGTTAAAATGTCACCTTTCAAACACACATAATTACCCGATATACGATCTATGGTTACTGAGATATATGAATGTAAAGCCATCTAAATCTGCCATAATACTGCTATAAAAAATGTAAATTAAAGTATTTTTTATGGCAGCATTGTTCACACATCTACAAAAAATTTAGGTAAAGATAAGAAATTTTTGTCACACTCATATAAAATAAATCGTTCGCCATTTTTATAGTAAAATGTCGATTTGTTTTTAATTTTGAGTTAAAATTTGTTAACGTTAGTGGTATTTTGTCGTACATATTTAAAAATTAAAATATTAAAATATATAAAAAAAAAATCGAAATGTACGAAAATGTACAAATTAAAACTTTTATGAAATTTTTAGGTTATGTCAAAATGTAAAACCATAAAATTTTACTATAAAAATTAAATATGTGAAACGTTTTATCAGTAAAAAAAATTGTTGTCAGTAAATTTTTTCCATGTAATTAAAACTTAATTTTTATTTTATTTTACTGAAAGGAGAATATAAGAACCAATGAAATTTACGTTCTGTTAAATCTCCAAGGATTGGCCAAGGCGTAAACTTGGTTTTGGATAATTTAATGTTTTTTGGCTAAATACTAGATTACCACTGGTGAGGTCTAGTAGATAGTAATGAAAAGAGTGTTTTTACGTGGTTAATTAACTTCTGCTTTATTATACAAATATGTTCTTCTTTCACGGTCGTTGCATATATATATTAAAAAGTGCAAGTTGCCATTAAATCATTATAATATATAATAAGTTATGCCATGTTCAAACTCGTGATTGAACATACTGCGGGGCTCTACAATTGAGAGACCTTGGCCCTGGCGTTGGCCGTTGTGTTGCGTCTGCAGAGATATAACAAAATTATGATCACTCCTATGATCACCATGGTGTAATGTGATGCCCGACATTAGAAGAGCCCATTGATTTAGGTAAGGCCGTTTCCTTTAATTTTTGTTGAGCAATGGCCGTTTCAAGATTAATTATGTCCTTATTTAAACTGAAATCCGCTGAATTGTTGATGCCTCCCTGTGATGGAATCGTCGGTAGTTCCGATAAATATGATGAATTTTTCAAGAAGAATCAATCATATAGGATTTTTCGTCGATAGTTGTGAGATAGAAATGCCCGTTTTTTAAAGTACATTTCCGATCCAGACTGAGTGTCCCAGAATTTTGCAGTTTCATTGTGGTTATCACATATTAGATCAACGATTTTTGGTGCGGTTACTGAAAATAGCCATTTGTTTGTGTCTAAAGGCATCCAATAGTTCAGTTGGTGCAATACAGTTGTTGTACAACCGTTCAAATTCTGCGCTACATGTCTTAATAGGTTCATCTCACATTGTGAATGATTTGATTGTATGTTGTAAATTGGCGCAATGGTACATAAATATCCATTATTTTTAATTTGAACGCTTTGTTGTAGTTCATCGTTAGTTAGAGGAGCGAAACGGTTCTCGATGCATATTTACTATGAGGTGTTTTGTTGTTTGCATTATTATGTGTAATTGACCATTTTCGATTTTTAGGATTGGTACTATGTGAAATAATTGATACGTCTCCGAATATGCTAAAGGCATCTGGATGAGAAAGAGGATATGATTATTCGTGACTCTTGTCTGCACGGTTAGCAGGTTGTAAATGTGCGCAAGGCTATTTCGTCATCGCCTTCAGGAATCATGATGGTGATGGTGAGCAGGGCATTTTGCGATGTAATTTCCTGCATTTGTTCAGTTTGCTGGTGTACCACTACATCACAGAGTTTTGGTCTCTTCCCCCTGTCCACCCCGTTTGACAAGTGTTATTTAGATGGCTGATGTAGTATTCTATAGAGCTGATATCGTCCCAATATCCTAATAGGTTGTAGTTTACAATGATTTTCCACCGCGATGCCATCAGGTTAACAGTTCCGGTGTTGTGAAAATATATGAGAAGAGCCCTGCATCATGCCGGGCATCAATATTATTAGTCTCATCGTTGCTCCTTTTTTGAATATTACTTTATTGTGATATACTTGTCTTTTATTTTTAACTTCTCGGGGAGGTTGAACACGTAAAGGTATCGTTGGTTGTTGAGGTTGCTCGACCAGTGAATGGTATAGTCGTGAAAGTTTGTGAATTGGTCTTTTTAGAAGAGTCCTTCCCGGGCCACGAAGTGAGACTATTCGAACTTTTTGGTCTATGCCTGGATGTATTTCCATCACCCGACCAATTAGAAACTTTAATGGAGGAATTTTGTCCTCTTTGATGAGAACCAGGTCCCCTATCTTCATATTTGGTTGTTCATCTGACCATTTTCTTCTATATTGACATTGATTTAAGTACTCGCTATGCCATCTTCTCCAGAAATCTTGTTTAATTTTTTCTACCAGTTTCCAACGTGTTATGCCGTGAGTGGTTGTTTCTGCTATTGTATTTTGTGGGATTGCTTTTAATTTTAGAGGTGCACCGATTAAAAAGTGTCCAGGCGTTAAGAAGGTAACATCTGTAGGATCGGTTGATAGTGGTGCCAGTGGTCTTGAATTTAAGCAAGCTTCTATTAGTGAAGTAACCGTTGATAATTCGTCAAAAGTCAATGTTGCTTCTCCAATGACCTTTATTAAGCATCTTTTTACTGACTTATCTGCAGCTTCCCATAGTCCTCCAAAATGTGGTGAAGCCGGTGGATTAGATTGCCATGTTGTTTCATCATTTGCTAATAGTTGTGCAATTTCCTTATTTGAATTACGAATTAGTGCAGCTAATCCGCGCTCAAGTTGATTTTTAGCACCGACAAAGTTGGTACCATTGTCGCTATACAAATCACTGCATAATCCTCTACGTGCAGTGAATCTTTTGTATGCCGCGATGAATGCTTCAGTAGTTAGATCACTGACTGGCTCAAGGTGTATAGCCTTGGTTGTCATACAAACAAAAATTGCTAAATAACCCTTGTGTGCCTTGTAACCTCTTCCCTTTGTTGTTCGAATCAGAAGAGGTCCCGCATAGTCGACTCCGTAAATTACCCATTAGCTGTGTTCCTGTTTTAGTATTAAAACGATGACATCTTGTACATTTCGATATGAAGTGTCTTGTTAGAATTCGACCGTGGATGATCCAGTACCTCGTGCGAAGATGAGCGTGTTCCTCCATGCATTGTTTGTTAATGTGCTTCTTCAATCAATAATTTAGTAATGGGATGATCTCTTGGGACAATAATCGGATGTTTCTCATCGTAGCTCCAAGAGGTTGTGTTTTGGATTCGGTCACCAACGGTTAAGATATCATCCTGTATGAAAGGAAACAAAAAAGATTTAATCTTACTTTTATTTGCCACTCCTTTCTGGTTTGTAAGATTGTAAATTTCGTTCCTGAAGCGACGCCTTTGTGCCAGTTTAATCAATACTTGGGTAGCATTTTTTAGTTCTTCTGCCTTCGATATAAATTCTCAATCGGATTATTTCATGTCACTGTCCTGGCCCCAACAATCGGTTGTTTCAGCTCCAATTGATCTGGCATTCCTTCTAGTTTCATTCACGTGTGGAAGACCGTTCCACCATAAATTGTGCATAATTAATTGATTGGCCTCAATACCCCGGGATGCACAATCTGCGAGATTGTCGGTAGATTTTACATAAAACCATTGAGATGAGGCAGTTAACTTCTGGATTCCCGAGATTCGATTTGCTACGAATGTTTTAAATTTGTGAGGCTTGTTTTTCACCCATCCCAAAACAATCCTAGAATCCGTCCAAAAATATGTTGGTGTTTTATCGAATTTCATGTCCTGTTGTACTTTGCTCATTAGATTAGCAAGCAGACTGGCTCCACATAACTCTAGCCTTGATATAGCGTTAACTTGGTTGCTATTGGTGCCACCCGGGTTTTTGACGTTAACTAAGTTGCCTTATCTAACGATCTATCGTAAAAATATATTACTGCTGCATAAGCCGCTTCTGAAGCATCATAAAATTCATGCAACTCTCCTGGTAACGTATAGAGTTGAAGTTGATCCACCTTGGGATTTTGATCGCCTCTAGCTTCGGGAGAGAGACACAGTATTGGCGGCATTTATTTTCGACGTCTTCAGGCAGTTTCTCATCTCACGTAAAGTCTGAGATCCATAGAGTTTGCATTAAAATTTTGGCTTGTATTAAGGTTGGAGACAACCATCCTAATGGATCGAAAACCTTTGATGATTCGGATAACATCTTTCTTTTTGTCATGATCCCATTTTTTTTCGTTAAGGTTTACCTTGAATTCGAAGGTGTCTGTTGTAGGGTTCCACAGCAATACTAATGTTTTTACAGCATCGTCGTTAATTAAGATAGGCTCGAGAGCTTTCGACTCTGAACCGACAGCTCTTTCTTAGATTAAATCCTCCGGTTTTAAGTGCACTGATAAGTTGGTTTTGTGCTTTTTGAGCTTCTTCAAGGGTGTTACCTCCTGATAATACCACGTAGAAGTCGCTCATTATTATGTTGGCCGCAATCGGGAATTTCACTTTTCCATTTGTTGCTAACTGCTGCAATGTCTGTTGCTAACTGCTGCTGGCTATCAACAGATATGGTATGATGAGCTGGTATGATTTTATAACTTCATCTGGCGTCTTCCTCCATAATATTTTCTGATATTGTTGATCATCGGGATGTACTTTTACCTGTCTATACATTTGTTCTATATCTGCTGTGCACGCCACCTTGTATTTTCTCCATCGAATTAAAATTGACATCAGATCTTCTTGTAATTTTGGACCCACGAGTTGAGTTTCATTTAGACTAACGTTTTTATCAGTCTTGGCTGATGCGTCAAATACTACTCTTAATTTTGTTGTAGTGCTGGTGGTTTTGACTACTGCGTGGTGAGGAATGTAATATTCGTTCTGCGTATGTTCATTACTTTCAATGAGGTGTCCCTGGTTGAAATACCCTTCTATACACTCTCGATATCTATTAGAAAATTCATTAACTACTGACAAACGTTGTTCTAGTTGAATGAACCTAGCCAGTGCTCGCTGTTTGGATGAACCGATTGATGTTATGTTTTGTTGAAACGGAATACGTACCATGTAAGGACCGTTGGTGGTTCGACAGTAATTCTGTTGATAATGTTCTTCACACATCCTTTCTTCTTCTGTCATAAAGTTTTTGGGTGATATCTCTTCCACTTGCCAGAACCGCTTTAACTGGTTTTCAATATCTACCAAGGTAACCATGGATTGGACGCTCGGGGATTTTTCGTTTACAATATTTCCAAATATGATCCATCCTATAGCGCCGTTTGTTGGGCGATTGGGATATTTGGGTAATAATCCGCGCCTAATAAAATGTTAATTTTATTTGGTTGGTTGTATGTTTGATCCGCCCATAGTAGATTATTTAAATGTTCCCATCTTTGATTATCGAAATGTTGTTCAGGTAGTGGCCGAGTTATATTCGGCAATACTAATGCTTCCATTTCCATGGAAAAGGTTGAAGAAAATCGTGCTCCTATTCGAAAAGTGACTAATTTTGTGCCAGTCGTGATATCGCTATCATTAAAGCCACTAATCTCCACATGCGTTTTTATCGTCGGTTGTTTGATTTTCTTCGATGCCTCGTTGGTGATAAATGAGATTTGTGAACCGGGATGCCAGCTTCAGTTGTGAATCATTTACGTTAACAGTAAGGGATATACAGAAACTTACTGTATTTGATAAGTGAATAATCTAAACCCTACATGGGATGGTGTGCCAGCAACAATTGGTTTGTAAGTAATAAAAAACCATATTTATTTTCGTACAAATTGCCTGAAATAGACAATAAATAACTTAAAATATTTTATTTCAAATAACGACAAAAAATTTACAACGACTAGGTACATATTTTTACAATGACAGTAATCAACATTTTGATAGTGCAATTATGGGTCCAACTGTGAGCGAATATATGATCGAAAATTCTATCATTATAAAATTAGTCGAATATCAAAACTGTTGATGTACAAAGTTGACAACTCCCATATTAATATTTTGTTGTTACTATGAAACATTTACGTGTGTTATAAAAGTTAATAACTCTAATTATAATCCATAAATTTTCAGCACAATATGCTTAGGCGTGATCGGAGAGATGAGAAAGCAATGTAAAGTAGCTGAAGGACGCTTTTAAAATCTGTAAAATAAAAAAAAAAAATGTTTATATATCAAAATAGTACCAAATTTTATTTGGTATCATTATTACGTTTATGAACACCTCCAAATCCATTACAAACTACAGTGCTGATAGTGTCATCGGCCTTTTTACACCAGTCAATAAAATTATTAATTGCTTTTTGAACTCGGTGGAACATTCATACCAATTACAGAAGTAAATCGAGTTCGTCAAACCGTTGCTCTAGAAAAATGTAGTAAAGCAGATATGTTTGAATGAGAAGGATGTCAATAATTTTGTGGCAATCGTAAATCTTTCCAATTTTACCCATCCCTTTACTTAATTGATACATAATCTCATTAGCATGCCAATAGAACATTAACAGCATAAAAAGCATATTGCCTATAACAAATATTGGTACTAACGCCTCCGCATTAAAGTCTGTCTGAAAATTTAAACAAAATATTAAACCGATTACTAATATGTTTTGTAAATACTATCCCAACATCAACTTACTGTCAAAAGTTGATAAAGTAGCGAACAAAGCAGAACCGAAAAAACTACGAACGTAAGAAACATCGATGAGCCAATTAAAGTTTCCAAATTTTTTATATATCTGCAAAAATCATAGCCTTAATTACGGAATTATTGAAAAGGGTAACACACAAGAACCATACCGTTTTATTGCCAATTGAGCTGCAACAATATCGCTTAACTTATGTTTTAAAATTCCATCACGATCTTGTATTGATCGTATGTCTTCAGTAATTGTTTCAAAACGATATTTTAAAATTTGTAGCATTCCAATTGCATAATTCATTAATAAAACGATTAGAGTTTGAATTAACGGTACAAGCGTCACTCCAAGATAGCAATTAATTAACTGATGGATGAAAACTGGAATGAAGCTGTAAAATATAAAAAAATCATGCTACATATGGTATACCGCCGAATTATTTACATCACATCACTCACTTGTCGTACACATCGACTGGACACCAAGATCTCAAGATCAACAAATTAACATCGTTCCTTCTCTCAATAGTTAAACTAGCCGCCCCTAAATATCTCCAAATTGCTACAACGACCATTATTTTTGCCGTACCAAATGCTGAGGACCAATATGCGACCGACACTATCTTCGAGATACGTACATTTTTTGAAAGTATGTCTCTAATATGTTGTCGATAGTTCTCGCTTTCGTTCTCATTGTCTAATAAAATCTTATTCATACTCGTATCAATCTCGTTAAATATAAATACCATCAGGTCGGCTCTATATAGTAAAGAAATTCGTAGCATTGGAATAGTACGATAGCAATAAGTAAAGTGGTGGAGGCGTTTACTGTCATTTTGCTAATGTCCTTTTTAATAAAAGCCTGATAAAAATCGATAAATTCCATTACACTAAAATTTGTGAACAAAAAAAGAACGAAAAATCCTTAAAATAGATATAACATTATTATTCGATTCTTAATATTATGAGTTAAGTTGAAAAACTTACCTCTAATTTTGTGCATGCCAAAATGGCGTTGGTCGTCGAAAACAGCAAAACCACAGATTCGCATCATTTTCAAATGCAGTTTTAATAACGAATTATGACCTAAAATCGTTCGAAGATGGATCATTTTACTATGTCGACTTCTTATGATGTCCTATCGCCCTCGATTACAAATTTCAACTATCACAATGGTGAGGGTGTACAACTTACAAAAAATTATATAAAGTTGAAAGTGATGCTCATTAAAAATTCATATATCGTGGATGTACAATGCGATAACAAATTTCTAAATTTAACTTTACTATTATTTACCCCATACAAAGACAGCACAAACTTTATGTCGACTCTGTCTATCACAAACTTTGTCTATGTTGAAATTCTTCTTATGTCGAATTTAAATTAAAGTACGTTGCGGTATCTATAGGAAAATAGCCTTTCCTATCTCAAACCTTTTCTATATCAAACTGCTTTTTACGTCGATGTAATTTAGGAGGAAAAAATCGTACAAACTCCGCTTTATATTCCGAAATGTCGGTTTATGGGCATTTCTCACAACTAGAGTGTACTATGTAAGCATTATTAAAATTGCAAAGCCACTAACTCACCTAACTGTTTATTTTTGTCCCTGCAATAGTTTTGCTTAAATCGGGGAATCCATTTTATTATTTTTTTTTTTTTTAATTTTAATTTTCCCCATTTTTCAACTAAAGATTCGTTCGTCATTCGTGATTTTGGCATATAGACACTAATCTGACTATACCGATTCGATAGCCTATGACCATAGGTAGATTCAGATTATTGGTTTAGGCTGGGTCTGATGGGGTTATAGGGGTAAAATTTTGATTTTCCCCATTTTTCATCGATATAGTCGTTCGTCATACGAGTGTTTCCATATGGACATCAATATGACTATGCCAATTCAATAGCCCAGGACCATAGGTAAATTCTAAGTATGGGTAAGGGGTAGGTCTCCTGGGGTTATAGTGGTAAAATTTTGATTTTATTAATTTTTCAATGATAATATCGTTCGTCATTCGTGATTTTGACATATAGACACCAATCTGACTATGCCAATACGATAGCCCATGTCCATAGGTAGGATTATAGGTTACGGGTGGGGTTGATGGGGTTATAGGGGTGAAATTTTAATGTTCCCCATTTTTCATCGATAAAGTCGTTCGTCATACGAAATTTTGCCATATGGACACCAATCTGACTATGTCAATTCGATAGTTCATGAACAGTCTAATGGAGTTATAGGGATGAAATGGCATAATAATCCGTTTAAATTGAGCCGAAACAACGTCCAGTTGTCGTATAATCGTCGATTAAAGGTTTAAAATTTTACCAGGACAAATGCACAAAAAAAAAATTTTGTTTCAATTAATGGAATTTTGTACCAATTATGAAAGGTTATTTAATTTTGAATAATAATCCGTTTAAATTGGGCCGAAACAACGACCAGTTTTCGTGTAATCGCCGTTTGAAGGTTTAAAATTTTACCAGGACATATGCACAAAAAAAAAAATTTTGTTTCAATTAATGGAATTTTGTACCAATTATGAAAGGTTATTTAATTTTGAATAATAATTCGTTTAAATTGGGCCGAAACAACGACCAGTTTTCATGTAATCGCCGTTTGAAGGTTTAAAATTTTACCAGGACAAATGCACAAAAAAAAAATTTGTTTCAATTAATGGAATATTGTACCAATTATGAAAGATTCTATGATGCAAAACATTGGGTTCGTATCGTGCTTGGGAAATTGTAAAAGTTCTCTCACTATTTTATGTATTGTTCAACATTTATTTAATTAAAAATTCTGCAATCCAGAATTAAGCATATATGGTTGACCAGTACTTTATTCAACATTTATTTGGATTAAACAATTTAAAAGACTTATAGTTCGGCAGACAGTGTTATTCGGCACGTTGATCTAAGAGCCACGGTTCGAGATTCGGGACAATAAGGTGAAGTAGCTATAGGAAGCTTTTAAAAGCTGTAACACAAAAGAAGAGTGTTGCACTTGTTTATACATAACTATTACATAAAATGCTTACATTTATGTAGGTCTCCAAGGTCATAGTGAAGTACACCGCTGACATTGTCATAGGTCGTCTTGAACCAATCATATAAATGAGTAACAATTTTTTGGTCTTGTTTGAGCATGAGTACCAGTCAGAGAAGTAAATTGAATTCGGCAATCCACTACTCTGAAAATAAATTTAAGTAAAAGAAATAATGTTCAGAAGTTTTAAGATCACTTACCTGATAAGCAATCTCATTTGCATGCCAATAAAACATCAGTAGCACAAGAACCATATTGATTACAAAAATTATTGGATATAATGCTTCAGTACCAATTTCCATCTAAAATTAATCAATTATAAAAAAAAATTAAGTTCCAGTAAAGTGAATTGCTATAATGTACTGTCGATATCTGGAACAGTAAAGAACACAGCAGCACCGAAAAAATTGCAAACGTAAAAAACATCGAGGAGCTTAATAATTGGTCCAAATTTTGTACAAAGCTACGAATTAATAAGCATAATTACACGATGTCTATTTGCCCCGGCGCAATCACTTACCGCTTTAGTTCCATTTGCGCTGCTATAACATCACGCAACTTTTGTGATAAAATTAGGTCACCATCATCAATCGATCGTACACCTTTAACATCATCCGTAATAGTTTCACATCGATATTTCAATATTTCGATCATTGCGCTCGCATGAATCATAAGCGATATCATCAGTGTGTGTACTAGGGGTGCGAGCAAAAGTCCACAAAAACAATTAATCACTTGATGGATATAAACTGGAATGAAGCTGAATTTCATATTATATAGCCATTCAACAAATGCTTAACATTTATATTACTCACTTTTCATAAATATCAACCGGGTACCAAGCTCGAACCATCAACCAATCAACATGCTTCCGGTCATCGGCACTTAAACTAGTCGCACGTAAATACTTCCAAATTCCGAGAAAGCACATTAATTGCACCGTCATTAATGAAGATGTCCAATACACTGCCGCTAATAAATTCGCCTTACGTACATTTCTCGTCCAAATGTTCATTATATTTCGCCGATGTACTTCGCAGTTGCCGCACACCGCGCCAATTTGATTTATATGCCTATCGATTTCGTTAAATAAAAATGTTAAACGGTCTGATCTGTAATAAAAGAATTGATAGCATTGGCCTAGAACAATCGTAATGAGTAATGTGCTGGATGCATTTGTCGTCATTTTACGAATATCACCGAATGCCTGTACTAAATCGATGAACTGGGTGACAATAAATTCGGTCCAGAAAAGCATAATTAAAATGCCTGAATGTGAGGTTAATGTTAGAATTATTATATTTTTAGTTACGGCTTCTAGATTACAACTAACCTCTAAATTGATGTACCATCTGAAATGGTTGGCCAACCAAAACCAAAAATCCACTGTATTGCATCACTTTCAATTGAAATTTTAGCAGAGGATTCCTCAAAGTAATGTGACGCAGGTAAATCATCGTTTCTACTGTTTCAACGCAGATCTACTAAACAGATGTTTGTGATAATGCAAAGGTCCGTCCATAAATGAGTATATATGTAAGAGTTGATAAGCTTTAAGGATTTACACAAATGGTATGGGGAAATTTTATAAATTTAAACTGTACAAACTATAAAGTTTATTCATCAATTTTTAATTCGGTAGTTTTACAAAAAAAAAAAAAAAATATGTGTACGTAATATGTGTATACACTATGGGAATATATTAGATGGTAAGTACCGATCGAAGTTGGATGACTGTAATGAATTAGTTAGAACAAAGGTTCATAACTCAGTAATTTATAAAGAAGTCGATTTTGACACGCCACAATAATCAACGGATTCCCGGAAAAATGGAGACATTTAATTTTTACGATAAAATACGAGCTCTGTTTGTCATAATACTGCACCCGACCCACTCAGTACACACTAAATGCGACACACTAATAAAATTTAGAGTATACGTCCATTTACGTTAAATCGGTGCGTATTCTGCTACCTTCATAAAAGTATGCGGGATCTGCGTCAATACAGGATTTCAAACCAATTGAAAATCAAAAACTATTTAAAAAAAAATAATCTTATTTTTAAAGCTAGCAGACGAGAGCATTGTTCTTGCTTCAAATGAAAACCCGTATGCTTTGTCCAGAACGAGTGGAGCCCAAAAATATACATATATGCGACTTTTAGTTAAACCATAAAGAGCCTTTAATTATTTGTAATTTAATTAATCTTGTTTTGCATACTTGTCATTTTTTGCATTTTAAATTTAGTTTTAAGGCCCCTTTCCAACTAATTACTTATTTGAAACTTATTGAGCCAAGCCACACACGGTTTCAGCTTATTTTTTTTGTATTGTTTTATTCTATTCTCTCGAAAATAAAATTTAAACAAAAATCTACATCTCAAAAATAGCCTTAAAATTAAATTTTTATAAATTTTTATTTTCATTTCGGATTGAAGGATAAAAAATTGTATCCAATGATTGAAAAATTGTATCCAATCATACACCATGACCCTAATGCTAACAATCCAATGAAAATGGTACTGGGTTTTTTTTACAAATTAATTACAAATTTGTTACACAGTTAGCGAATTTTTTACAGGTCCCGTTATCCTGCAATTCGTGTGTGGGCTGGGCTAGCGTTAGACAAAGCTATACCAATATTTATTGTACGGTACTGGGCTGGGGGTGGGAAATTTTTTACAAATTAATTACGACATATTGGCATAGTTAAACCCCCAAAAAATTTATCCTAAGGGGCGCAATTTTTAAAAACCTTATTTTTCGTCACACCACGCCTTTTGCATTTCTGTGTATTTTTATTGTATAGTGCTGGAGTAGTACTGGATTTTTTTTTACAAATTTATTACAGTAAAATGGTATAATTAAACCCCTAGAAAACTACCCGAAATAGGAGCAACCGTTCAAAATCATTGTATCTTACTGGTTTCTACAAAAAGTGTTTCCTAAATAAATTACAATATGTTGGAATAGTTCAATTGCCAAAAAGTGCCAAGAAAAAGTGCAGCTCCTTAAAACAATATTTCTCTGTATAGATCATACCCCTCAAATAGGTACCTCCGAATTTATTACAACAGCCCCCACACCCACAAAAATCAGCTGCGAAATGAAAAAATAGAAATGAAAATAAAAAAATTTAAGGCCATTTTTGAGAAGTAGATTTTTCCTTAAATTTTATTTTCGAGGGAGCAGAATAAAACAATACAAAAAAATTGGTGTTTTAATATGAAACATGGGTTTAATTTAACAATAAAAATCTGTTACGACTTAGTTTGAAGTTAGAAGCCGAAACCGTGTGTAGCTTGGCTCATTGGCTTATTTGGCGCCATCTTAAATAAGTCGGTCATTTGAGACGTAATAACAAAATACAAAACGCAATTTCTATTATATGAAAGAAAAAATATTCTTGACACGTTAGTTGTTGTCACTAGATTTGAAAATGAAATAGGCATATCCCAATATGCAATGCCAAAGAACCATGTAAAGCACACGGAAATCCGTACTACTCGCCAAAGAAAAGTGTTACAAAAATTCCAGTGTTGGTGTCAATTTCGACTAAAACGAGAAAAAACAAATTGGAAAGAGCCGATAGAGATAGATAGAGAGATTTCTATAGTACTTTTCAAATTAAGGTTTTATTTTGAAATTAAAGATTTTTTTTGCATTTTTTTGTAAAACTTATTGATATACAAAACACATACATATACAATACATTCATATTCATATACAATTTTTAATATACAATTCAAATACACACTACAAATTTTTAATTTAAATCTCGCCAATGCATCAATGTAATCGCCAATGTAATGTTATCTTAAAAAAAATAAATACATGAAACCGTCAGTATCTAAAGCATACGTCGCAAATTTGGAAATTAAATTTTATTACCTGTTTAGTCCAATGTTGTTGATCGCGAAGGTGGGAAAATACGAGTATAATTATAAAACATTTAAAATTAATAAAATTTTACTTAATACGTAAAACACTGAGTATACAACATTCGTCAACATGATCATATCTCACGAAACTGAAAATACAAAACAAATGTAATAAAACATCAAAACAATCAGAAAGAGAAAGAAAATTGTTTCTCTTCAAAATCGATATTTTTGTGTCTTTGATATTTTGTAGTATGGAATTTGGTATGGAATTAACCCCCCTTTTCTAACGTACAGTCACATACGTATTTTCAGTCTTAACGAAAACTTTTGTCTTAACGAAGTCTAGATACTTTAAATTCGTATTCTGCACTTAGTCTTATCTGTCAGTAGTCTTAAAAAAAAGTTTTCGTTAATATCAGTGAAATAGGTGGTCTTAGGAATCATAATTTTGACATTTAAACAAAAACAATAATTATATGTATTTGACTATTAAAAACAGAAAAATTATTCAAAATAAAATATTATGTACTTTTTTATATTGGTATAATACACTCCTAGCATATATATAACATTGGTTTGAGTTTTTTTTTAAACAATTTTGAATTGAACTGTCGCTTTTCGTTCATAAATTTCAGCTCTACAAAAGTCTTTAGAGAGTTTCTAATATATGTATGTATTATTTAAGACTACTGCCTTCAGAATTTCAATGAAGACTTTACACTTAAAAAAAAGTTTTCACAAGAAAAATTGCATACTAGGGTATTACATTTAGTCAAGACACAATTTTGGAGACATACCTGTGTAGACGTACTTATTCAAATAAGTCACCTTGCGAAGTTACTTATTTGAATAAGCATGTCTACACAAATAAGTAAGTAATTGGAAAAGGGCCTAATAGTCCAACATTTTTAAATGGGGCGCTTTATAAGGCTTTAATAAGCCTTTTTTATTTGTACTTAGGCTGTTTCTCAAACACCGACTTATTTGTGGGCGCCGATTTATTCAAATAAGTCGCTATTTGAGGCACTGCCTTTTCCTCGCTAGGAGACTTATTTTAATAAGTATGTTTTCACAGAATAATATCTCCAAAAATATGTCTTGACTAAATGTAATACATGCAGTTTTTCTTTTCAAATGTAGTAGCAACGACCAATATGTCAAGAAATTTTTTTCTTCCATATAGTAGAAATTGCGTTTTGTTTTTTGTTATTACGTCACAAATAAGTCGGTACAATGATTTGGAATGGCTTGACTGTCTTATTCAAGATGGCGTCAAATAAGTCAATAAGTCGGTAATAAGTCGCTGTTTGGAAAACACACTTAAGTCCTGAGTTAAGATTCAAATTACAAAATCCCAGTTTTATGAAAAAGAGTGGGACCGAAAAATGTTTATTTGGGCATTTGATTAGCCTTTAATTGTTCGCATGATCCTCTAGATTATCTTTTACTTTGTAAATTTCGTTTTCATCTTGTTACCTTATTCGATGTTGGGCTCCGAGGTGTAGGTTGTGCTGTGTTGCTCTTGTTGAATATCGCAATCCATGCCGGGTTCTGGAGTAGGTTTCAACAAAGCAAGTTCCATTTGGATTGGATGACCCACGAATAGATTTCCTGGTGAATATAGTTTGTTGTGCGTTTCGGTTTGGTGTTGGTCGATGTGCATGGAAGAACTTGTTTAGTAGTTTCTTGTTGGTTCTCTCCCCCTTCGCCTTTTCACTGCTCTTTTTTAGTGTGTCGATAAATCGTGCAGCTCGCCCATTCGACATCGGATGATAGGGTGGTGCTAAGTAGTGATTAATTCCTAGAGCACGACAGGAATCGCTGCATTGTTTGTCAATTGTTTGCTGACGAGTTGAGTCCAGTTTCCGGTTTGCTTCCTCACATTATGAAGAATTCATTCATTTTTTCGATGGAAGTCGTTGACGTGATGTTATTGACGATTGTAAAAGTTCGAAAAGCGCCGTTGGTACAAATACTACCAACTAATTAAACAAGCCAGGCTAGCACGGTAAAACGAATAAATTATCGTGAATATCACTGATTGTTTATTTTATTTATGCATGTGGCATAATGGTCAAAATTTGTAGTTATCATAGTTCAAAAAAAATCCGCTACGTGGAATCCGTGATGTTCCATTCGTAAATTGCGTTAGTGGATGGTAGTCGGAAAACATGTTACGACTCACTGGCCATAACATTAATTTCTTTTACTGTTTCATTTTTAAATTTTTATTGACAACATTGATTGTTTGAAAATGCATTTTGCTTGTGGCATTGCCATCTGTGTTATGTTAATGGAATTACAGTCTTTTGTGAATTGGGCTTTAACATTTTGTATTAAGCAAACGTCGAATGATTTTTGAGAGCGAGATCAATGTGTACCTCATGTGTGTGTGTACGACCGAGAGGTGATAAAGAAATATTATTTTTGTATGTTTTCTTTTTCCTCCTACGTGCGATTGATGTGCACGAGAACAAGAAAGCATACAAAAACCAAATATGTTTCTAAAACTTTTTTTTGCTTGGTGCGAGAATAATTTTTTGTAAGCTGAATCAACCTCGTTTATAATAAATGCGTATAAATTACAAAATCAATGATTAAAAGAATTTGTAAAAATTTGCATGTGATTATTGTAATAAAGTACGTAATAAAAAAAATAAAAATTGTGTTTCGTGAATAGTGTGATAACGAATAATAAAGTTTTTGCATTTTTATAAATATAGTGGAGCAAATAATCAGAAATGAAGCAGACATTTTGTTTCTTGAATCTGTTCTTGAATCGTTGGTTCTGTTTTTTACTGAACTTTTTTTTGGTGTTACATTAAAAACGAGTCTCATTTTCTTTTCTCTGTAGCTATCCTTTTCTTTTCTCGGCCGCTTTTTCGTTCTTGATTTTCTCTGTGGGTACTCCATTTTCATAATTTTTTTATATTTTTTTTTTGGTTATTTTAACCCGTTTCACTTTAATGTTTCCCTTTTGTTGACCCTGCAACAGCGATTCATGAGCATTGGGTTTCATTTTCTTTTCTTTTGGTGAATAAAATGAAATAATAAATTTTTCGGTTTGGTGTGATGAGAGGGGGACTCTCGTTCTGTGCTGTTGCAATATTCACAGGCTGGGCTTGCCACTCCCCTTCATCCCTTTGGCAGGATATCCACAGGGTCGGAGTGGTGAGTCCAGAATATGTGTCGCCCGTTCGGTGGTGACCGTAAAACCCACTCGATCTCCCCGTGGCACTCCGGTAGTGTTGAGCTGTCGGAGTGTGTAAGAGAATTGCTGCTGGTCTCTCCGGGTGAAGAGTGGACTGGTCTGTTGAAGAGACGTCCCTACTCTCTAATGCTGCTTCGTTGTAGCTGGGCATCGGTTTTCTGGGGCGATAGGTAATTCCGGGGGGTCTCTTCAGCAGACTGGGTACTTGTCACTCGGAGAGACCCGGTCGCCGCTGGATGGGCACACCCCAGTTCCTCAAGTTTCACTCGGCAAATTCTGGTCGATTTATCTTAAATTCAGTTGTTTTTTGTATTTTTTTACATTTGCATTTGATTTTAATTTTTTGTTATATGTTGTTGTTTATGTTATATATGTTCAAATTTCGTTTGTTACAATAGCATTCGAGACTGATCTAATTCAGTGTTCACTTGAAATTATAAAGTTTCTAATTCAATTTGCTTACTTTGCATTGTTATGTTAAGCTATGCAATATTATTTTTACGAGCAGCGCGTGCTTGTTCAACTGCTAATTGGCATTCCTCGATATGAATATGATTTCATTCTCATTCGTCAGTCGAACCATTTCGTCAAATAGTTCCTGTTCCCACTGGTTCCCACTTTTGTTCTCAGTGTTTCCGTATCAATTCTTTTAGTAGTTTCCCGATTTTCACATCACATTGTTCTTGTCTTTTTTTTGTTATTTTAATTTTCATGTTCAACGCCCTTTGTTGCTGCTTGCAATTCAGCGTTTAAATATTCTATTTGATTGGTCATCGACTCTATAGATTAACGTTGCGTATTGTTTTCAACACGATGTTAAATACTCTTAAATAAAAAAAGGTTACTTTTTATTTTTTATTTTTTGTAATAATATACAAAAAACAAAATTAAGGAGAATAACGAAAATCGTGTTGTTTGAAGCCATGTAATTTGAGGAAATGGGTATCTGTGTTCTTCGAAATCGTGTTCTTCGTAATCGTGTACTTCAAATAACGTGTTTTTAGAGGGTTACCTGTATTTGTTTCTGTTTCGCTTCAACGTCTAATTCAATTCAAGCCGATTTAGCTCGTCCAATTTTTCTTTTTCAACTAATTCCACATTATCTGCACAAACTTTCTGCATGTTTCGCAATTGAAATTCATTGTCAGAGCGCGATCAAGCTGCACTTGTTCAAATTCTTTTTGCCACTTAAATTTGGACTAGGATCGATCATTTATTGCCGAATCCCTTTTTCGGATATTTCGAAATCTGTTTATAGCTTCAGTCAGCTGCATTTGCAATACGTCGTGATTTTTCTTCATTTCAGCCAATCTCACTTGCGTCTCTTCGTGTTTTGATTGCAGATCGACATACTTGGCACTCCATTCTTCTTCCAAATTGGCACATTGTGTATCAGCATAATGGTTTTGAAATGAACTCGGTTTCTATGTATGCAGCAATTAGCTCAGCTTGAAGTTTTCTCCTTTTTGCATTGGGGACAATTTTTGATCAAATTCAATGTCACCATAACCAAATAAAAATTTTTACGACACCTTGAGGGTCCTAACATAACTTAATTTATTGTTTTTTTTTAATTTTTTATTTAAAGAGGGAAAAAATTATATGTATATAAATTTCGTTAAAATTGAATAGGTACTGCCATTTGTGTTCTGTCATTTGGTATTACATTATTTTGTGAATTGGGCATTAGTGCTTGGTTTTATTTGTGTAATAATATTCGGTTTTTCGTGTTTTGGTATATCTTGCTATTTAATTTATCCACAATATTACAAAAAAATTAACTTGCTATTTGATTTTTTTTGTAATATTGTGGATAAAAGGAAAGTGGAGTGTCGTCGAGTTTTTTAGTGCCCAACCAGGCAAAATTTACGAAAGGCGGAAGTGCGCTATATGGTGGGCCCCCGGTATAACGGTTGCCGTGATGAATATTCGAGTCAAACGGTGCGGCGCAACGGTACACGAATTTACAAAGGCGGAAGGACGCCCAACATTTTAGGGTCCAATCAGGCAAAATTTTATACAACTTCGAGACAAAAGTTTTGTACAAAGTTTTATTTGACTTAATTTTCAAATTACAATTTAACTTTCAATCTCCAAATTTTCACTTTTTATGTCTTACATTTTTATTTGGTAATTTTATTTCAATATTTTTGTAATCAAGCACCACATGACAGTGGTCGTGCGCGCAACCTTGGTGCACGTTGGTCTCGTCCCAAATATTTTGAGACGGTTATTTTTATTTCTAATTTTTTTTCTTATTTTCTTATGAATTTTTATTTTTCCTTTTATATGCCACGTTTTTGGATTAGTAATTATTTCCTTCTCTTTCCGCTTCTTCTTTTATTATAAATTATAAAAAAAGTACGGCGATTCCCGGCCTTCGGATTTGTATATTTTTACTTTTCTTCTTATTCTTTTTATAAAATTGAATTATTAAATTTAGTGACGATGAGAGGGGGGCCATTTCCTTTCATCCCCTTGGCAATGCATCCACAGGGTCGGAGTGATGAGTCCAGCGTATGTGTTATCCATTCGAGGCCGACCGTAAAATCCGCACGATCTTCCCTAGCACTCCGTCGATCTCATGCTGTCGAAGGGTGAATTGTGGGGAAATAGCTGGGGCCTCTTCGGGTGAAGAGAGCTTCGTTCTCTAATGCTGCTTCGTTGTGGCTAGACGTCGGGCTTTTGGGGTTGATGGATCATTCGGCGGTCTTTTCAGCAGACTGGGTCCTTGTTATTCGGGGAGATCCGGTCGTCTCTTGTTGGCACACCCAGTTATTATTAAATTTATTTAGTTCCTCAACATTCGTTCTTTTGATTTTGATTTTTTCCGTTCCACGGTGTTGGCCAGGAGTACGGAAGTCTCTAATTCCCCCACGACCCATGCCATTACCCTGAAACCTATCTGGCAAAACTTCACCGTGAGAGGCCTCTGGTTGCTTAGTTGAAAACTGCAAGTTGGCTGCGAACCATCCGTAATAACCATGCCAATAATTTTGGTACCTTTTCATTTTTGTGTAATTATGGTGCCCAAATTCTTTTAGAGCACTATGGATCGTATTTTGGGACACATTTAACTGGAAATTACTTTTGAAATTACTGGTGGCTTAAACCAGCCGTAGCATTTGTCGGCCAGTCATTTTTATTGATCCTCCGGTTTTTCTTGACCTGTAACTAGCAGGATATTTTAAAAAAATTGTAACCGTCACCTGATGACTTGAATTTTGTATTTTTCATAAGCCGATAAGTATTTTCCTCGTGATACTATTTTTATATAGGTCTTGGCTATTTAACAGACCGAATAAAACTAAAATATATATTCATTAATTAGGCTTAGCGAGAAAAATATAATCAAAGGCTACTATGGTTATATAGTTATGGAACTAAAGCAATTTTGAAGAAACTGTTTTTTTTTCAAATTAATTGAATCCTGCAACGGTATTTTCCATGACGAATCACATATTTACTAACGTTTATTTTTGTTTCAGTTATTAAAAACACAGAAAGTACGAGTTGCAATAATGGAATAGTTAGGGATTGCACTGTAGAACAGTCAAACTCTTGTCAAATTACGCCCTCGCATCACTCAAATTCATTTTCCGTTAAAAAAAATATTCGATTGAAAAATATCGGCTGATAAACTTTCGGCACAATCACATTGATCAACTTAATCGGATTTATTTATCTGGTTTGTATAGCAAAGACACAATCTGCGTTATCGACACCCTTTCGTAATTAAAATTACGTTCTTCTGTTTTGGGTAGCTCTACTCCTTTAGTTACGGGGATTTCTTTAAATTTGTTGCGTTCAAATAATTTGTGACATTCTTCAGGACATATTGGAGGAGTTGCTAATGTTGTAATCCTTCGTGATTTTTAACGTTCGGTTTGAGCTGGTTTGACTGTTATACCACACGTCTAATTGGCGTTTCTCTAATTCGTTCTCGAGTTTACTTGCCATGATATGTATCAACCATATTGCTAAGCTGCATTCTGGTCTTTCTACCGATTCTTTTGGCTTTTATTTAATCTGAAGCTGGATAACAATTTCTCCAAAAATAAGAAAATTTTATTTCTTTCTCTTGGGGCCTCTCTCAATATACTTAGACCATAGAATATCAAGACGACCTTTCGAGTTTATATAACAGTGAACTCGTTTTCTCCTTTTACCATACAAGCACATTCATGGATTTTTTTCCCACGGTTAAAAAGAAGGTAATGAGAACATTGGTAGTTAATGTTTAATAACAGTTATAAAACTTTGTTATGTGAATACATAATTATCCAATTAATAATGAATGAGCAAACAGGAAATCCTCATACCGTGATATTACTACGCAACGAATTTCCTTAAATTAATTATAACAATTGAATAGGAAAGAACAGCATTTTGGAAGGTTTTGTGTTATCATCATGATTCATCTTAGCCAGATTATAATGACAAATCCTTTATTAAAAATCCATTTACATGTAATGCGATCTAGTGGTTTAGTGATTTTTAAAGGACAACGATATGATATCGTAAATAAATTAAGAGGTAAGTTTATAGTTAATACGCTCCACTGTATACCAACCGGGGGAATTTAAAATTACAAATAATATGAGATTTATTCCTGTTTTAGGAATTTTAGTAATCATTATCTGGACCGAATTTATTTTCACACAATTCATCGACTTAGTTCAAGCATTCGGTGATATTAAAAGAATGGCTACAAATGCCGCCAGCACATTGCTAATGGCTATTATTCTCGGCCAATGCTATCAATTTTTATATTACAGGTCAGATCTCCTTACACTTATCTTGAACGACATTGACTCAAGTATGAAAAAAGTAGATAAATTTGCAGGCGCCAGCGAGAAACACCGCCGAGATATTACGAATATTTTATCGAGCAATGTACGCAAATCTAATAGGTTAACGACCGTTTATTGGATCTCTTCATTTGTAAGCGTAAACCTAACGTGCCTTCTAGCGCTCTGGAGGTATTTACAGGTTGATAGTTTAAATGCTGAGGAGCAGAAGAATGCTAATTTATTGATGGTCAAAGCTTGGTATCCGGTCGATGTTTATGAAAAGTGAGTTTTTAGACATTAAAAACCCTCTCACCATATAATGTTAAAATTATCTCATAGTTTCGTGCCAATTTATATTCATCAAGCAATTAACTGCTATTTGGGACTCTTACTTGTTCCTCTTATACAGACGCTAGTAGTTGCGCTCATGATTCACGCCAGTGCAATGCTACAAATTTTGAAATATCGTTGCGAAACAATTACCGATGGTACGGAACAAATAATATCGAAGGATGTTGGTGACAAAATTTTAACACAAAAGCTACGTGACATTGTGGTCGCACAAATGGAACTCGGGCAGTAAGTTTTAAAGAATCGGGACCAATATTCGTGCATATTGAATACTTTTTATGTTCCTTGCAGATTTGTACAGAATTTAAACAAACTATTCGGTACATCAATGTTTATTACATTCGCAATATTTTCAGTACTACTGTGTTCGTTGCTGTTTCAACTAACAACCGTTTGCTAATTAAATGCAAATCTGCAAATAAAAAATTTAATGTTTTTTTTCTTGAAAAATTTTTCAGATGGACTTTAACGCAAATGTTATTTTACCAATAATTTTCATAGTGAATATGATTGTTATACTGTTAATGTTTTATTGGCATGCAAATGAGATTGCGTATCATGTAAGGCGATTAGTAATTCGAAAACGGTATCAGAACTTAAAAATTTACTGTATTTGTAGAGTAGCGGGTTGGCCAGCTCCATATACTTTTGTAATTGGTATCGATGCTCAATAAAGTTCAAAAAATTGATGTTAATATTTATGATATATTCACAAAAGCCAATGACCTTGTCAGCCGTGTACTTAACAATGACCTTGGATACGTACATAAATGTAATGATATTTTAACAAATTGCTATAATTATAACTAATTTATGTTTCATTTTACAGATTTTGAAAGCGTCCTATAGCTATTTTACATTACTATCACGAATCTCAGATCGCTAAGCGACTTCGTCACTAAATAATATTGAAAAATGTTTGGCCTTCACCATAAGAGTGGAGAATCAGCTTCGGTCGTATTAATCAATAAAAAAAATGTATAATAAATAAAAATTTAAATTTTAAATGAAACTTGTTTGACTCAACTTTGAAACACAGAAGGTTTCAAAAATCAACCACGATTGACCTTGTTAAAGTTAACCGAAAGATTCCAGCCAAAAGATAATGCAGGTAGTGTAGCCGAAAAAATATACGATATGATTTTTTGATAAACGGTCAATAAATTCAATATACACCGCTCCTACGTGCGGCACGTGGGGGAGCGCAGTGACGTCCCGCGTGCCCGTGAGAGTTGTCGAAGCCGTTACGCTCTACAATTATTGCATTTGTCTAGTTAGTGTTTCGGCTGGGATAGCAGAGACACTATCTGCATTTTATTTCGGCTGGAAACTTTCGGCTAACTTTAACATTATCCACGATTAAACTTTTAAGTGACCGAATCGGAAACTTTCTTATCATTTCAAGCGTCAACTGAGAGAAAAAAATATTTTTTTCTGTAAGAATTCTCGTGAACAAATTTACGAGTATGTTCTCAAACCGTGTTTCATAATAGCATCGTTAAATTTTGCCCTAATTTGTACTAGATTTTCGTTTATGGAATGATAAATGATAAAATATAATTAGAAATTTAAGTTAATTTTTTTTTTTTTTTTTGTAACTATTGCCAAAGGCTTTATTCTTGAATCTTTCTTTATACGAAACTAACAAGAAGTGTGAAATTCTTAAAAACTATAAAAAAATTTTTAACTTAAGCCTTAACCTATGTTAATACTTAATATCATTATGCATTTATTATTATTATTAAATTATTATTAATTACTTAATTTCATTTCAACATGCACGAAATTATTAGATTATATTCCTCAGTTAATTAAATCTAGAGGATCTGTTCTGCGAAGCCGTCCATATTTCGGTTGCCTTAGTAGTTCTCTAGCTAATTCGTTAGGGTGTGATTCCAGTTTCAGTTGGTATTTTAGACTGCATGATTTAATTGTCTCTTTAACAGTTTTGATTCCTAGGTCTCTATGGATGTTGCTGTTTCGAATATACCATGGGGCATTTGTAATGCTACGAAGTATCTTTGCTTGCGTTCTTTGTACGATATCTATATTTGATGCACTAGTTGAGCCCCATAGTTGGATACCATATGTCCATATGGGGATTAGGATCGCTTTGTATAGTAGAACCTTGCAGTCTAGAGAGAGTTTCGATTTTCTTCCGATCATCCAGTACATTTTAGAAAATTTTATTTTTAATTGATTGCGTTTTGTTTCAATGTGCTTTTTCCATGTCAATCTTCTATCGAGATGAAGACCGAGATATTTGACGTTTGTTTGTTGAGGAATTGTGATATTGTTTAATTTTACTGCTGGACATGTACGTTTATTTAGTGTGAATGTTACATGTGCTGATTTACATTCATTCGTCCTTATCCGCCAAGTTTTTAACCAATCTCCTATTTTGTGTAGATGTTCTTGTAATTCTCTCGATGCTGTTTGAGGATTTTTGTGTGAAAATAATATAGCTGTGTCATCAGCAAAAGTTGAAGTGACGATTTTTTCAGTTATTGGTAGGTCAGCTGTGAATAACAAGTATAGCACAGGTCCCAATACACTACCTTGCGGTACTCCTGCATTTATCTCGGTTAGATCAGTAGTGGCCGTATTTTGTTTCACCTGGAACATCCTTTTGGCTAAGTAGTTTTCAAGAATTGCATGAAATTGTTTGGGCAAAAGAGTTTTAATTTTGTAATTTAATCCTTCATGCCATACTTTGTCGAAAGCTTGCGCAATATCCAAGAAAACTGCCGAGCAATATTTCTTTTCTTCTAAGGAAACCTTAATTGTATTTACAATCCTGTGCACTTGTTCTATTGTGCCGTGTTGCTCTCTAAATCCAAATTGGTGATCTGGTATAATGCGACCTTCAGATAATATAGGTATTAGTTCTTGTAGTAGCATCTTTTCAAAAAGCTTTGAAATTATCGGAAGTAGACTTATTGGTCTGTACGACGAGACTTGGGTTTCGTCTTTACCTGGCTTAGGAATCATGATAATTTGAGATATTTTCCATTTTTGGGGAAAGTATCCACATCTCATAATCGCGTTAAAAATATATGTTATATATTTTATGCATCTATCTGGTAATTCTTTGATCATTTTCCCAGTTATTAGATCATGACCTGGCGCTTTCTTGGGATTTATACTGTTTTTGATAACTTTTTTGACGCATTTCCATTTAAATTTTACTGGATTTGGGTTCGACTCGTCCCTCGTAAGCTGTGGTAGTACGCAATCATTATTTTGTTCGTTTGGGGAGAACACTTTTTGTAGATGGTTAGAGAAAGCGATAGCCTTTTCTAAGTCACTTCTGGCCCAGTGCCATCTGGTTTCCTTATCGGTGGGTTCGATACCTCTGGCCTTTTTAAATTTCTTGCTGCCTTCCACAGTGAGTAATCTGTTGTTTCTGTTGCTGTGAGCTCACTTAGGTAATTCTGTATTCCTAAATTTTGTTCTTCCCGTATTGCTTCTCTCAAAGCTTTAATAGCTCTATTTAATTTCCATTTATGCAAAGGAGATTGGTGAAGCTGCCATAGCCGCCGAATTGTCCGCTTATCTGCTAATAACTTTTGAATGTTACTTGAAAGCCTTATATTTTTTTCGGAATTTTTGTTCTCCGGAGTAGCTTTTTTTGCAGTCATTTCCATTATTTGACTTAAGTTTTCTATCGCGGCATCAATGTCTTCTGGTGTGCGAAGTGGAACATCAAGATGACAATTTACATCTACTATGTTTCTATAGAGAACCCATTTCGTTAGTTTGTTTGTTAAACGTTGTGGTGGTTCAGTTTTTAATGCTTGGGTACTTAGTGTTACTATTATTGGTGAGTGATCTGATGATAAATCATAACAGTCAACGACTTGAGCATTGGTACGTGCTATTCCTCGTATTACACAGAAATCTATTAAATCAGGAATTTTTTTTCTATCTGTAGGCCAATATGTGGGATGTCCAGATGATAAATAATCTAGGTTTTTCTCGTTTATTGCTTCGTAGAGTTGCTTTCCTTTCGGTGACGTCAACCTCGAACCCCATTGCACATGTTTAGCGTTGTAATTACCCCTGCTAGAAATTTGATTCCCAACTGGTTAAAGTAATCGATAAATTGCTGTTTTTTAATTGCGTGTTTCGGTGGACAGCCGATATTAACAATTTCCCAGACCATTCTTCCAAACTGACAGTTGTAGCCTGGATGTGATCTTTAGCATATTTCTGGAGCTCGTAGTGCTTTAATCTTCTTTTTATTAAGACTGCAGTGCCGCCGTGTGCTTTCCATCCGGATGTTTGGTGTCATAAACGGAATAGCCGGTAATATTAAAAAAATTTTGTTTTGTGAAGTGTGTTTCAGATATTAACATGATGTCTATATTTTGTTCGATAAGAAATGTTTGTACCTCAGCTTTATGTTGCGAGAGCCCGTTCGCATTCCAAATGGCTATTTTTAGAATTGTCATTTTTGATTTTTGACTATAATTTGCATAAGCGTATTCATATTTTGCATCATCATGCTCATTTGTCTTTCCATCATCACCATGAAACTTTGGATGGTCTCGGTTAATTTATTTATCATGGTGTGAATGTTTAGGTCCTCATTAGAATGAACTTTTGGTTTCGGTTTGTTACCTTTTAGGATATTTGCGTAAGAAACACCTGGCTGTGCAAAACTGCTGGCAAATGTCTCCGAGTTATCGTTTTGTGTGTTTGCACTCGTTGGTTTGGTGACTGTTGTATTTTTTGGTAACATGGCCCTCTGATTAAATTGCATATTCAGCATTCGTTGCTCAGCTCTCATTTTAGGGTTTATTTTGCGTTTTAAGTCCAGATACACTGCACAACCCCTGTAGTTTGCAGTATGATTTTCACCGCAGTTATTACAATGTCTCACAGATGGGTCATTGCGAGACTTTTCGCACTGTTTGGAGTCGTGGAGTTCACCACAAATAACGCAAACTTCATTTAAGGCGCAGTATGCTTTCGTGTGTCCGTATTCTTGGCACTTTATGCATTGAACTGGTCCAGACCTCTTCTTAGGTTCTTCAATTACGATTTTGCGATGTAACAAATATTTTAAGTTGTAAATCTTATGAACTCCTTTCGACTTTTCTTCCTCTGGCTCTAGTTCCAAACGGAACATTGGTTGAGGTACCTTCTCACGGTTTACTATATTACCAATGGATTTGGCGTGGAAACCTTCCGCAGCAAGTGCAGCTTGTATGTCGCTAACATCTACGCAGCTTTCAATTCCTTTTAGCACAACAGTCAGCCCTTTTTGGCGATTTATAGTCATAGACAACACAGACGCCTTAATAATTTTCACCAGTACGTGACCCACACACATGACAAGCGGACAGATTTATTTATTTGTACCTTCTTTCACAAAAACAACGTCGTACACGGGCAATACTTTAAAAATAGGAACATGGGGACCTGAAAATTTCCAAAATGTTGGAGTTGTGAGACGTACCAGGTATTAGAATTTCTTTTCAAGTAACGATGACATCGCCTACTGGTAAGTTTCAATGGAAACGAATCGAATCTATAGCAATGTAGGCACCAACATTGCTTTTGTGACAGTTTGTGCGGTAAATGTTTCCATTTGTTGTTGCTAAAGGACCTATCAAGTCGATATCAATTTTTTCAAGCCGTCCGGAATGCAACTAGATTTCTTGGAATTCGGAACGAGTATGTTTTGTAATCTTGTGCAATTGAAGCAGTCCTTATTCATGGATGTCTAAGAATATTTTCATGTTACTTTCTTCCGCGAAGCTCTAATTCACGGATTGCCATCTTTAGTCGAAGTACACAAAAGTGAAAAACACGGTAAATCGTGAAACAAATACGATTCCATGGAACAAGAGAATGGTATCGCAAGTTTATCCCCAATTTTTTATCAGAACGGGCAAAAGCTTCACTCCAACAATAAAAAACTTGCTAGTCATCAAGGTGAGTATTTAAATTAACCAGTTGCATTAAAAACCGGCATGGGTGATGTACTTTTTCCTAAGATATATAGAGTCAAGGAACACGAGTGCCGCAGCGAGGAGATCAGGTTTATGAATTGGTAATAGATACCAAAGATTATGAGCGGAGGTGTATGACAGGCCATTTCAAGAATTATATCTGGGCTGATACCCCAGATTAAAAAACGGGAATAATTACATTTTTAATATTTAGTGGAATTAATGTCCTTTAAAAGTTCGTCATTCACATTTATGTATGGTACAAAATATATACAGCATATTTATGCCAGTGTACACTCCACAGTTGTGCAGGCGTCCGTGCGTATGCATAACAAGACCGACGAATGTCGCAAATTAAAGAAAAAAATAATAATTCGTTGGACGAAATTTGAGCAACGTAATAAATATAATGATAACCGGGTGTGTCCATCCAGTGACGACCAGATATCCTTGAATGTCAAGCACCTAGTCTGCTGAAGAACTCGAGAGGTTTCAAACGAATCTTGCACAATACACAGTCCGACAGCTCAACACTACCGGAGTGCCACGGGGAGACCAAGTGGATATTAGGTCGCTCCCGAATGGACGAGATATAATATGTTGGACCCGCCACTCCGACCCTGTGGAAGTCCTGCCAAGGGGATGATGCCTGTAAATGTGGGACCGAAACAGAATGGAAAACCGACCAAAATACCGACAAAAAAAAAATAAATAAAATAACCAGGTTAATACTGAGTCAAAAATAAAACCAAAGGGCAAACGAAAATGAGGCCGAATGCCAAGAAACGCCGTGCAATTTTTATTTCAACAAACAAAAAAAATATCAAGAGAAAAACAAAATGGCGGATACCAAAGGGGGAATAAATGGAACAACACCAATTTGATCGGCCGAAAGTGAATAATTTTGAGCGAAACCAATGTGCACTCCCGGCTCGTGCCAAACAACGTATAATGATGTTTGATTACAATATTTAAATGAAAATAAAAAAAGTTGAAAATTTGAAGGAGAGAAAAAAAAATAAAATTCAAATTTAGGAAAATATAAATGTAAATTAGGGTAAAATTAATTCACTACAATTTACGATTGCAATAATTTAATGTTCGATTATTCCAAATGAAATTTTAACAATCAAAAAACTCGATTGATCTCAAACAAATGCAGTCAAACCTGTTTTTGTGTGGTAATTGACGTTTGGAGCAAACTTCTGGGGGCAAGTATCGAAAGCATAACGGCAATATAAGTTTGACATTTAATTACTTTCTTATACTAAACACAACAAAAGTGGAAAATAAAATTTTATAAAATTCGTTTTAGTGAAAAATGTCACAATTATAAAAAAACAGTGCCAACTTATTGTGGAGTACCACAATGTAATAATTATAGATCGGCTGCCATATCGATGCATAAAATTCCAAAAAGAATTATAAATATGCCACCCGAAATTTTAAAATGGAAAAATGCATTAAAAATGGGAAAGAATTTTCCAAAAAATTTTGTGATGTGTAATCATCATTTCGAGTTAAGATTTTTGTTAAAATCGATTCATAACACTAAACCAGATGCCGAAGAGGGCCGAATGTTAAAACGAGCAGCTGTCATTGAAAATGCTTCCAGGTTTGTAATAGTGCTGTTGCTACTATTTTACCCTTTTACCTTTTTTAGTCCGAGTGCCACAGCTGACACAATAACTGAAACTTTGAAAATTAATACTCACCTAGATCGTGTGTACCAGCGACTGTAGGAAAACGTATACATAGACAGATTTAAGCTTCATCAATATCACTTCACTTTGGAACACAGAAGCAAAATTGAATACAATGACAGGAATACCATACATGGCTACTCTATTGGTGGAGCTATGCCAGGTTATTAGGCCAAATGAATGGGGCAATATGAGAATGAGGAAACGAAACCAGCTAACCAAAAAACCAATTGCTCGTTTTCGGAATTGGCCATAGGATTTGATATTAGCAATAAAATTGCAAAGCTTAACTTTGCGGATACAATTTGACTGCTCTCAAAGTTTTTGAAAAAACTTATTCACTGGCAATCAGAAACCGGAAAAATGTACCTAAAGTTTTCGTGATTTTCCTAACATACGAACAGTATTGGATTGTATGGAAATTAAAACCATGACATTTCGATGTTCATCCTGCAGAACATGTACGTATTCCCACGATAAGAGTATGCACACGTTGAAAGTTATGATTGGAGTATCTCCATCAGGATCAATAAATTTTCTTAGTAAGGTGTGAACAGGGCGGTCTTCGGATATATGCGGTCTTATAAGACCATATTTATCAAGGACTCCTAGCTATTGCAATTGCTAAAGCCTGGCGATGCGGTAATGGTCGATAAAGGATTCATGGTAGCTGACGAGCAATCAAATGGCGGAATAGAAATGGTAAGGCCAAAATTTTTATTTGAAACATTTTCCAAAGAGGATGTGGAGCGAGGAAAGAAGAATTGCCCGCTTAAAAATCTTTAGAATTTTATCTGAGAAAGTGGGGGTTTCGGTGATCCCTTACGTGGACGACATAACGGCGGTTATTTGGCTTTGTCAAATATTTCACTAATCAGTCAAACAAATTTCATTTTGTCAAAATATCACTTATTATTCCTGCGAAATAAGTTGTACCACATTAGTATTTAAAACAAATTTTTTAGTTAAAATTTCAACATAAGTCTGTAAGAAAACGTCGCCCCTCTAGTTGTAGATAAGTTAAGCTGCCCAAAACATCATCAACGCCCAGATTGATTCCTATAACAGGACATTTAATTTATATGCGTTTAAACTCGATGCCATTAAAACCAATACCATCAGGGCTTACCGCAATGAAAGGTAAGTCTGGCAAAATCATTAAACCACTTTCAAATAAAAAATAATGTTGCCTATATATTTGTTTTGCCATTTTTCCCTAAGACAACCCATAATTAGTTGCTGCATTGCCTTTAAAGTTTCTATTATATACCGAATTCAATTTATTTTCCCAATTCGCTGATTTATTCTTATCATAAGTAAACAGCATATAGATATACTTCCCGTGATTCGAACTTTCCGTTCAATAGTCTGTTTACAGAATGTAACTGCTCCATCTACAGTCTTTGTTAAAGTTTGGAAAAATAGTGAGTCGTTTCCATTTAAATATGATTCAATGATCGGGATTTTTTTTTTAAATTATTGTGTTTTAATATTAACTGAAATAATTTAGTATTACCATTATCACAATTATTGCTACAGATTTCATTATTTGATCGATCTGTTTTTAACAGTTTGGTTAGCTTGGATTGAGGGGTAGCTATAAAGACATATTAATGAGGGGTTGTTAAAGATCCACAATCACTTCACATATTAAAATAAAAACAATTTAATTATAATTTAAAATCTTGTCACTTTGGACGGCAGTCCAAACGAGTGACGAAAGCACCTACTGTGCTGAAAGTCGAACTCGTATATATACAACTAGTTTCGAACTTTTTCCCTTTGAGATCGCCATGATCATGTTATAAACCATTGGTAAGGTCTTGCAAAGTAGACTCAAATATTGTATTAAAGCATGAATTTCTACCAACATTGAGTGGTGATATGACCTTGAGAAAATTGCCCCAAAAAATCAGTTTTTCAGATATAACTGCCCCAAAAAGTGCCATTATTATATTTTAACTAGCATGAAGATGATTATGATTGTAGACATCAATACCAATTCAACGACACCTCAAACGTCCAAAACGGATGATTTCGACCAAAGTTATGACATTTGTAAATTTTTCTATGACGTCACCATATAATCTTTTTTTGGTATATATGTTTGTCCGTACTTCTTTCATTTCATCTCATATTTTCATCTCATATTTTCAGGGTTTGTAGTACTTGAAAAACTAAGCAACCTTCGTTCTCCAACTTTTTGATTTGGCCGCCATGTTGACCGCGGTCACTTTTGGCCACACCCACAGCGCTGAACCTATTTGACATACCCCGGACATATGCATATCGTTGAAAAGGTATTGACGCCAGCTGTCAAATAGCATATAAAAATTTCAAAAAATTAGGGTGGAGGGTCATTTTGGCCAAAAAACTGAAAAATGCCAAATCGGCTGGGCACATTCGGCCAAATTGCTAAAAATTAGTCCAAGACTTTTGGTTCATATTTTCAGGATTATTAGCCACAAACCTCACCTACAATATGACATCAATCGTTTGACCCAGAAAACTCGTATATTTTTGATATTGACCTCCATAACTTAAAAGCCACCCTAATTTTTTGCAAAATTTCATTTTTTGGTTCAAATGCACCCTAATATCGGTCCGTTGCGGTTCATAATGATAGTGAATCAACGTATTACAATGAAACAAATCGTCGCCTCAGTATTATCTTGTCGTAAGTCCAAATATGTCATTTTTGGGAAATTGAGTTTTAAGTTTGAAAGCTTATTTAGATAGTATAACATCGAGAAGTGTTTAATTTAATAGAATAATTCCAAACCTATCATACCATATATTGGTTACCACTTCCTACACTTTAGATAAATCCACTAGTTTTTTCCAATTTGTCGTATAATTTTCGAAGTTGTACCAAACAATGGACTTACGATAAAAAATTTGCTCATACGACAAACACCTTCTGACTAACAAATACATAAATCACATTAAAATTTATGGACTTACGATAAAATTTGTAAAAATCTTAGGAGACGTAAGATTATTTTATAAAAATGAACGTTTGACTGTTAATGGTACAAATTAGAAAGCAACTAAAACATTCGTAAACAGCGTCTGAATGTATCTTTTATTTTCAAAAACAAATATTCAGTAGTTTCAAAATAAAATAACATATTAAAAAAAAATCAAAATAAACAATAGGAAACAAAAAATAACCGCGATTTGCACCATTCAATAATAACCAGGATACTGAATTAAAATTGCGATTAACCTTTATATATATTCCGCTCACGTGGTGGAGTACTATGATCTTATTGGTTTATTTTGTGACAGAAAAAATTGGACGTGTATCAAAATATTTGTTTATGCTGGACATACGACATTTGTATTATAAATGTGTGTTAGCGACTTTGTCGTATCTTCAGAATTTGTGACATACGATACAAATATAAAGTTTATGATGTTGTGTGGATTTACGATAAATAAATTCTCTGTAACTCAGAAACCATATAACCTAGGATAAAATGGATCTTAGATTTAGAAAGAGGAAGAAAAACTAAAAATACTTGTATAAAAAACTGAAAAACGACATTTTGGTACTTACGACAAGATAATACTGAGCCGACGAAATATAAATACGTCATATTATTATCATTGCTAAGAGAATTTTTACCAGTGACTCTTTTTTCATAACACAAAAAAAATGAAAAAACTGACAAATTGATGTGATCGAAAAAATCACCAAAAACATTGAACATTTGAGTCTCCTTGCATAATATCATTATGATGATTTCTTTGAAAAATAGATCTTATCTCCCCTCCCGTCGCATGAAGATGGAATATCAGAGAGAGGCTAGCTAGCATTAACTTTTATTTCCAACTAACACACTAAAATATGTATATTTTATTGTATTGTTTAAGGGATCAAAAATGAATGGTAGCCGCATGCAGTTAGTGACAAAACAGCAAGAAACATGCAAAAAAAATTGTTGAATTATTCAATCGAATTTCTACCAAAAACACATGCATCTGGTCTAAATTTTTACTACTCTGTAACATACACTAAAAATAAAAACTAAACTACAAATGTTCAGCCGATAGCCTACGAGAACCGGGTGTGTAATAAGATCACACCCGGCATGACCAGTTTGTGGCATGTGGTAAAGGATTCTGAAATAAAATCTACTAAAAGACTACAAAATGAAGATTGAAAAATTGCATGCAAAATAAAGAAATAGAATCGCCTTCCACACACTAGAAACAGTACACCACGTAGGTTATCGTGTTAAACATAATAAAAAAAACTATCTACCTGAACCTAATGATGAGACCTGATCCTACTTTTCAACATAAATAAGATAATATAAGTCTTTACTATTTCGAGGCCAAGAGCATATATATACTTTCCAAACATAAATCGTATTGAACCATTCTTCAATAGAAACGATTTTGTTTTATTGTTTTCCATTTTTTTATTGAAACAGTTTTGTTCTATTGTTTTACGTTCTATTGTGCCTCATACACAGACGCAGGCCACTGGAGTGACGAATATCGAAAGAAGAAGAACGAATCATTCCCACTCCGTACCACACAGCCGGCAGCTGTGTGAGAGTATGCGTAATTTGTTTTTCGCGAAACGAACAACAATTAAGCTCTGAACAAAGTCTGAAACGCAGATGCCAATATTCAACAAACTACAGAAGATTGAATTGGTTACACTAACAATCCCATGTTAATTTTTTTCTTTCGTACCACTACTTATTAAACTAGTGCCCACATACGATGTACACATATTCTAATACAACTATCTATAGTGTAGTTTTTTCTGTATTTGTTGCATTAGCATGGCTTTGTTGTTCGTTTTGGTCATTTCAATGCCGCGCATCTGTGTATGAGGCACAATAACACGTAGCGGCCACTTGTGTGCTATCGTGTGTGTGTGAACTCAAAGTCGAAGTCAAAACGACTGAAAATAATAAAACGAATCGCAATTCGATTTATTTTTAATTTGCCTTGCCAAAATCATTGATATCAAATAAAAAACCTCTTAACGAGGTAAATGTTCGAGTGACGAAAGCCGAATTCAATTCACAAAATTTCTGATATCAAATTTGTGCCGAAAAAAACAATTGTATTCGATTTGTCAACGATTTTTCGGAATGTTAGTGCATTCGGCGCGTTTGTTTACATTTTTCTTTCTAGCTGTCAAAAACAACAACTTGTCAACGGTTTTTTGAATGTTAAACAACAACGCGCTCAATGCACTAACAACATTCCGAAAAATCGTTGACAAATCGAATACAATTGTTTTTTTCGGCACAAATTTGATATCAGAAATTTTGTGAATTGAATTCGGCTTTCGTCACTCGAACATTTACCTCGTTAAGAGGTTTTTTATTTGATTATTATTTACACGAAACTATTCTATTCCATCACAGATTTTTCATTTTATACTTCTATAAGACGATTTAATTGAATTATAAACAAAACAATAAAATATCCCATCCCAGTTTTTCTTCGTTTAGTTGATAGTTCATGTAAACCAAACTTGGAAATAATGTATTGTGTTTCGGCAATAGTAATTCTGTATATTTTAAGATCGAAATAATGATGCATCATATTATTTGTTTAAAATGTTAAGGGTAACTTGTAATGAGCACCCCAGTGCCAGTAGTTTGTTGGGATTGGCACAATCTTCCAGCTTCGATATGGCCTCATATAAATTTACATGAAAATTGCCTATAACTTCCAAACCCTCCCTGGGCCGGAAATAGCGATTGATGTTTTGAGATGGTACGTAATTAAGTGATTGCTGACCAAGTGGCCAGCACCAGCAGTATGTGCAAATCTGAGGAAGTAGCCAGGGTCCAAAATCTCAAGTTAAGATAAATGGACCTTGGCTATTACCTCAAATTTGAACAGAAGGCCATTCGGTCAGAAATCACTTAATTACGTACCATCTCAAAACATCAATCGCTATTTCCGGCCCAGGAAGGATTTGGAAGCTATAGGCAATTTTCATGTAACTTTATATGAGACCATATCGAAGCTGGGAGATTGTGCCAATCCTAACATCCTAACAACTCTATAAGTATAAAATGAAAAAACTGGGATGGAATAGAATAGTTTCGTGTAAATAATAATAAAAAAAAAATCGTGTGATGAAAAACAGGGATAACAAGCATGTGACTTGGCTATGCTATGTTTCCATAGATCTTGTTGTAGTTACATGTAAGCTGCCTGTAAAATTGTATTTAATGTTGTGTATTTCTTTGCACTGTTTTCGGCCACCAAACTTAATCCTCCTACAAAATTATGTACCTTTTCATTCTTCGATATAAGAATAGTGTCCTTTGTGGACTAAAACCTCACAAACATAGCCATGCTTTCTTACCATAAGTTTGGTGCAAATTTTTACCTACCACACACATTGCTGACGCCCTCAAGTTTATAGCAGTTTTTGCAGTTTCATTATTAAATAATTAAACTCAGATCTGTGCACGTTAAAGGCATAATTTAAAATATTTGTGTTTATTTTAGTGTCATAATTGGACATCATAAAAGATGCACGATGTCAGTTCATTAACATTTTAAAGCAGCAACAGAAAGGCTTTCCAAGTTTTACGAAAATTTAGCCACGATCGGCAATATTCAGTAAAAGTGTAAAGTAGCTATAGGATGCTTTCAAAAGCTGTAAATTAAAAAATAATAAATCAAAATATTGAAATTTGACTCGAACTCTGGTTACGTTTATGTATGCATTTAAATCCATTGTAAAGTAAAGTGCTGTTAACGCCATTGGTCGGTGTGAGCCAGCCATAAAAATCAACATTAGATTTTTGAATTTTGTTGAGCATTTGTACCAGTTACAAAAGTACATCGCACTCGGTAAACCACCGCTCTGCAAATTTTAAATAAATTTTGTGAAACGTATGTGATTATATGGATTATATGCGGATGAGTAACACGTACATGATACACGATCTCATTTGCATGCCAATAAAATAATAAAAGTATAACGATAATATTACAACTGAATGAAATAGATGTTACCACAGCAGCACTAAATCCTTTCTAAAAAATTGAAAAAATACACAAAACTTTTTGGATTAAACGTAATTCAAAATTAGCTTACCGATATTTGAAAAAGTAATGCACACAGTAAAATGGAATATGTTACAAATATGAAAAACATCCAAGCGCTAATTAATCGGTCCAAATTATGAATAAATCTGTAAAATACGCATAAGTAATTTACCATAGGTTTAACACAAAAAATACTTACTTTCTGATTTCCAGTTGTGTTGCAATGACATCACGCAAATTTCGTTTTAGTAGCAAATCACGATCTGCGGCCGATTCAACAGCTTCAATACCATCCGTAATCATTTCGCACCGATATTTTAAAATTTTTATCATTGCGATTGCATAAATCATAAACTCAACAACTAACGTGGATATTAAAGGGCAAAGTACAATCACTAGGTAGCTACTCATGACTTGATGAATATAAATTAGTGGAATGAAACTATGGGTGGATAAAAAATCGTTAATATTGCTGCTGCAATTCATTCTGTTATTTACTCACTATTCGTATACGTCGACTGGATACCAAGCTCTGATCATTAAAAAATTATAATCTTTACGCTCCTCGGCACTTAAACTACTTGCGTAAAAGTATTGGTACAGTCCCAATGCGCACATAATATTTATGGTTACAAACGAGCCGATCCAATATATCCCAATTACTACCTTTGAGTATAAAATATACCAAGTAAAAATTTTCGAAATATTTTGTTGGTGTTTCCCGCTGTCACCGTCCCCAGCACGAATTTTCACCATATTCGTTTCCACTTCATTGAATAAACTTGACGTTAAACCCGACCGACAGTACATATAGTCGTATAATTGTGCTAAAGTGATCGCTATAAGTATTGTTGGAGGTGCATTTGTAATCATTTTATCGAGGTTACCAAAACTTTGATAAAAGTCGATAAACTGTGCGACCACCAATTCAGTCCAAAAGAACATTGTAAAAAATCCTTTAAACATAAAATGATTTGAATAAATTTTCTCTTTTCACTAGTGGCATAAATCATAAAAAAGCTGACCTCTGAGTTTATGCAGAAAATGAAACCGTTGATCTTCAAAAATGGCGAAACCACAATATCGCAACACTTTCAAATGGACCTTCACTAATGGATTATTCACAATGGCTCGACGAAAAAAAATCATCGTCAACACGTTTAGTTCGATCGAGTACAACTATAGACAAAACTATTTAACTGTATTTAATACATAAATTTAGGTGACTAAGTAAATTATAGGTTTCGATTTTACCGAAACTTTTCATAGAATTAAGTACTTTAGAATTTTATTATTTAATATTCAATCCTTAATTAAATAAAAGACACTAATAAAACTTAGCTATATAATTACATACATATACCAACGTCTTTATTACCTCTATATATTTTAACCGGGACAATGTTATATCAATTTGTTTTTTGCCAAACAAATTTAATTGCAAAAACTTCGATTTCACAAACGGCCTTGTGTATCAATAAAAGCACACAACAACAATTCTTTATAGCTAAGTGTTTCGAACGTTGTCAGCTCGTGTGGATTTTTCTCTATTGATTTTTCAGTCTGCAACGCATATTGATCGGGGTTCACGGGCCATCGCAATGTATTTTAGGTTTAATAAATTATAGCTGGCTCTCTAAAGACTAATGAGTAGAGGTTCTTTAAATTCTTACCTTCATTGAAAAAGCATGGTGCAACGCCACTTCCACTGGTACTGGCGATGTAAGGGTCGAAAAAATTTATAGCCCAACATTTGGTGCATACGAAGCGGTTGGTGTCCCCTTGCCTTTTTGATTTAGCAGAATTTTTGGTAGCTCTCCAATTGTGGCTATGTAAAATTTTCCAATAATTATTTCGCTAACCTCGTCCTCTAGATTGACGTTAGTATGGTTACACCGGGCTGGTTTCTGCATTATTATGTTCGGTATACAGGTATGCGATATTGATCGTAGTGATTGTTTGTGGCAATAATATGTGTTCTCCACTTCATTGCATGGTTCCAGAATGAATTGGTAATTTTGTTCATCTAGGATGATGTTGTGTGACGGGATGGGGGTAATCATTAGGTTTTTGGAAGGGATAGGTTTAATATTGTAATAACTAAATACTGATTCTGAAAAGGATGGTAGCTGTATGCTAAGTATGATTTTGGATTGATTGTAGTATCCCTGTAGAGTTATAGAAAGTCGTAAATGTTATTAGGATGATTATTAGGATGATTAACGGTGAGAGGTTCGGGATGGTACCGCGATAATGCGTCCGCATTATTGTTTTTTACACCCCTTCTTATACACGATTTCATAATCGTATTCCTCAAGATTCAATCACCAACGAATCAATTTTGAGTCTCGTTCTTTGAGATTGAAACGCCAAGTCAGCGGCTTGTGATCCGTCATAATTTTGAAGTTTTGACAGAATAGATATGGTCTAAAGTATCTTGTAGACCAGACAATAGCCAGGAGCTATTTTTCTATAGTGGAGTAGTTTTGCTCCGTGGCCGTTACGGTTCTAGAGGCATAGTAAATCGATTTAATATTCTTTCCTATTGGGCCTTGTGAAAAGACGGCGCCAATAGCCACATTGCTTGAATCTGTGGTAAGGATAAATTCCTTAGTAAAATCAGGGTATTTCAAGATTGGTTCATTACACAACAACTATTTGCAATATTCGAAGCATTGTAGATATCTTGTATCAAGGATTATTTGAGAAGTTCTTTATGAACTTTCGATAATATCCCAGAAGACCCAAAAAGCTTTTAATTTGTTTTCCATTTTATGAACGGTTGTCGGGGTTGGGTTTAAACCCTATTAAAGTTAGCCGACTTCAGCCGAAAAATGTCGATAATGTAGATTCAAAATAATCAAACGAAAATGGTAGCCGATTTTACTCGGTAAAATCCCAGCCGAAAAATGTCGATAACGTTTAAAGTGTCATGGCTGGTAATATATTCAAATAAAAGGTCTTATTAGTGATCACGCCTGGAAAAAATTTCAGGTCGATTTCTATGTTGGAAGTCCGGGAAAACTCGATTGAATATATCGCACACACAAAATTTGAAAATTTCTAAAAATTTACCTTTTAAAGTGTAATGGCTAAAAATAGATTTTCCAGGTGTGATCATCAATAAGACCTTTCATTTGAATCTATTTCCAGCCATAAAAGATTTTCATATTAAATTGAGTTTTCCCGGACTCTTCACATGGAAATTGACCTGAGATTTTTGAAGTTTTGCATGATATGTGCCATCTAGTTTTCTCAGTAATAAAAAAGTTTACTTTTGAGTAATATACACGTTAATGAATCGAAATAAACATTTTTGACTTAAAATGAAATTGCTGTTTAACACCCAAATTATTTATCTGCTTTATCACCTTGTTAAAGATAGCCGTAAGTTTCCAGTCGTAAGATAATTCAGATAGCGTTTTTGTTATCCCAGCCGAAAAAATATACGATATGATTTTTCGGTAAAGCGGTCAATAGATTCTATATAATCCGCTCCTACGTGCGGCACACAGTGTGACATGTTTGCTGATCTCGGCTCCTACGTCCCCTGAATTTCAAATCTAAAGCGCCTCGGAGGGCAAAGCGGGGGGAGCGCAGCGACTTTCCGCGTGCCCGTGAGAGTTGTCGAAGTCGTTAGCCCCTACAATTATTGCATTTGTCTAGTTAGTGTTTCGGCTGGGATAGCAGAGACACTATCTGCATTATCTTTTGGCTGGAAACTTTCGGCTAACTTTAACAGTACCTGTATTTTGTTGAGAAATAAAACTTTTTTGCTTTAGCTGATTCAGCGCTATTCAACTATTTCAACTAATGCAAATCTGCATTATCATCATGCAAAGTTTCTGCTTTAGTCATGGTGGTGTTGTTGTAATTATCTCAACAAAATACAGCTAGTATTGCTTTATCAACATTTTTCGGATATGCATATGAATCTGCCTTACCGACTCTAACATACAAGTTGCGTTGTATCTACATTATCGACATTTCCGGCTGGTATTTTAACCACCACAACCGAATCTGCATTACCGGCCGTTTTCGGTTGATATATTTAAATCGTTACAGCCGAATCTGCACTATCGACATTTTTGGTTGGTACACTTTGACCGTTACAGTCGAATCTACATTATCGACATTTCTCGGTTGATATTTTAATCGTTACAACCGAATCTGCATTACTGACATTTTTCGGCTGGAGCGAGTCTTCTAACTTTAACAGTATTGGGTTTAACTCCGTCGCAAGTAACGATATGGCCCAAAACGGCAATTTCTCGATGCGGAATTTCCGATTTGTCCATTTGTACTTTCAGGTTAGCCTTTGATGATGTCGTCCATATAACACAAGCAAGATTTGCCTTGAATCTCACCTAACACATTATCCATGACCTTTTGGAAAGTTGAGGGGCATTCTTCAGACCAAATGGCATTCTTATGTATTCATAACGGCCATGATCAGAGATCGTGTTGATTTTATGGTCATCCCCGAATGGACAACACATATATTGGACTCACCACTCCTCTGTAAACGTGGAAGTGACACGAAATGAGCCCCACCCCACCCCCCAGTAATTAATCTAATTATTCCTGATTAAGATAACCATAAAAACACAAAATAGCAGAGAGAAATAGACGTACGAAGAAGAGAACAATAAACTGAATGCCGGAAATAACTCGCAGTATTGTTTTTATGATATATACGAAAGACAAAATGAGGAAGGAAAAGAGAAAAATGGTTGTTGAAATCCGAATAAAATAGGTTTCCAACATCCATGCCCAAAATCCGGCCTCGATCAGAAAATGGTAAGAGAAAAGAAAAAGAGAACGAGAGAATAAAAAACAAAAAAAATGAACGGCCAAAATTCCGAAGTGAAACCAATGTTATTGGCGCTTGATCACAAAATATAAAATTGAAAATTAAAATGTAAATGAAATTGACCAATAAACTCTAAAATTAAAAAGTGAAAAATTTGAAAATTGGAAAATATGAACTTAAATTGAATTTAATTTGAACAAAAAATAAAATAAAACCAAAAAAAAAATTAAATTAAAAAAAACAAAAGTGTTGACTTCTGATAGATCGTACGGTTGCGATATGAATGACCACGTTGTTGGCCACCAGTATGTTGCGGTGTTTCATCTATAAAAAAATTACAAATGGCTGGTTGGCCACCTGTACGTTGCGGTGCGTTGCACCGATACCAAAATGGCCACGTGGTTGGCCGCCTTTTATTACCAGATGGCACCAATAGATAATAATTGCCGCCCCCTTTAAATTATATAGCACCCGTTGAAAATAATGGCGGCTGCCTTATATAACTCGAGCTTCCACGGTGATACTACTTAACTACTTTACTGTATTATCTTTAGACCACGTACTGGCAGTCTAATAAGATTAACTGTAACGCCAACGCCACCAATGATGAAAACTCTTCGAGGTGCTGCATCGACAAATTGTAATGGCCTTGACAGGCAACCTTTATGGGTTGCGGAGTTCACGCCGAAATAAATTTACTTTAAGCCACGTAAGACAACCTGTGTGGGTTTCGACGTCAATTCGCCAATATAAAAATTTAATTCAAAGCACTACTTACTAGTTTTATTCACAAATCCGTCAAAATGCCTCAGGCGGGATATATATAAGTAGCGAACTAAGACTTTTAATGTCACATCCAAACGAAAAAGCAAAATTCTTTTCCGGAATGTGAATTTTACAACTTTATTTATTTTTGGGTATACAATTTTCTAGAAAAGGGGCAAGCAATTGTTGTACAAGACGGGATACAATTTTATTTTTTTAATAAATTATTCATAGTTGGAGTCCATTACTTAAATTTCCTTACTTTTAATATTTTGAAAACGATATACACGCGCTAAATATAATACACTTTTAGTTGTCAAATGATTTCTGAGGTTATGTTATCCAAAAAAGTAGAAAGTTGAGCTATCGTTTCCGAACACACCGCTCCGGTCCGTTCATTGTGATTGCTTTTCCGGATTCTCATATTAAAACTATGTAATATTACATTTTCTATTTTGACATTTTAACGGATCGGCGTGGTACTGTGTCAGTAAGACTGAACCTTTATTAATATTCTCAACGCGCATCAATCGCACACAACAAAACAAGAAACGCACAACAAAAATACTCCTCTACAGCGCTCTCATTCGAAGACACGCCCAAGGTATACACATTGGTCTCGCTTTGGCAATTATTCAAAGTTTACATGATACAATGTAAGTGGATACAACTTAAAACAGAATATTAAGGCTAATTCTCATAAAAACAATTTTTTAAGTATCAAGACCATAGAACAGATGGTAATACCATCTCAATAAAACTACTTTTATGCCTTCAACGAAATTTTGAAAATTAAAAATACAAAAAAAACTGCGAATAAAACCATGTTATGACCCCACAAGGAATCGTAACAACGGGGCAATAGCATGACCAATAATGCTGTTTTCAGTACTAGCTAAATTATTTGAGAAATTGATTATTGGCAGATTGATGGTTCCAGAGTAGCGGAAAGTACTGCAACAAGCAGTACTACTTCAGAAAAAAAGGTCTACAGAGGACGCTATAGTGCAAATACTAGTATTCCTAGATGTATCTGGAGCTTTTGAAAATCTGTGGTGGCCTATTATAATAAAACAGTTAAGGATAATAGATTGTCCTTTTAATCTTTTTTCGATTATTAACAGCTAATTCGCTGACAGATCAGCTATACGTATAACAAAATGCAGCTATCCTCCCCCAAGACCATAATGATCAAGCACGAAGGTTCCCTTAACATTAGGAGACCCCACCTTTGATGGCTGTTTGGAAAGAGAATAAAGATGGTAACATCAGTGGTACTTAGAGGTACTCAGTGGTCGTAAAAAAAATCTTTATGTTGAATTAATTAGTTTTAAAGAAATATTCAAATTCTAGGCAATCAAATAATGTCGAACATCTCGTATAAGCTAGTTGAACAATGTTTTTTTCTATAAGATTGCCGATTAAATAAAAGCAAAAAAGAATAATATCAATCAAAGTGGGTAACGTAAGTAATGATGTACAATTCTTCACAATGGTGCAGCCGCGGCTCATACGCCAAAAAATCAGACAAATTCGTGACTAATGAACAAAACAAAATATATGATCGATCAGTTGAATATGGCAAATAAAGCGCACTGTATTAGAACACTTCGCTAGTGACCAATTTGTAGAACATGGTTTTGTTCCACTATTTAATTATAGTGGAACAAAATCATGTTCTACAAATTGGTCACTCTTGAAGTGATCTAATACAGTGCGCTTTAATTGCCATGTTCAACTGATCGGCAATATATTTTGTTTTGTTCCATCACATGACTCACGGATTTGTCTAATTTTCTGGCGTATGTGTCGTGGCTGCAATTTTCGCATACACAAGATTATTCATCAAATCACGGTCTCCTTCGCAGGTTCAAATTATTCTCGCTACTACAAAACAGAAATTCGAGAATCTGATGGCACTAGGAATTGGTCATCCGAACGACTAAAACTACATAGGATTTGTATGCCAAAATTTTTCGATCACGTTTTCATTTTTTTTCGATTTCACCTACTGAGACGATTCTGCAATACGTTCGCAATAAAAAATATCACGTTTTCATTGCAAATTTATCAAGATTAGTCTTAAAACAAATTTTATGTTATTAGACGTCCGTCTAGGACTTTTCTTGTCGACATCCTACGAATCTCACATAAAGTGGAAACTCGGATATCTGTGCAATAAACAATAACGAAAATGATAATCAGACGATTAACTAATGTTCTTATGCAATGTAGACTAAAGCCAAAAATAAATCCAAATGTTATGGAGGTCCGATATAAATCACCCACACGAAGCGGTGCGCTAAAGCCAAAGCCTGAAGTTGTTCCATTTGGATTAATAGGAATTTTGTGTACCGTGTGCTTAGGTGTGTTCATTGGCGCAGCATTAAGTAAATATGTTGCGAATTTTCTTGAAGAAAACGATTTATTTGTACCATCCGATGGTGGCGATGATAATTAAGTGTGCACGGATCTTACATTTGTGAAACATTTTTATTGTTAAGTGATTTTATATTGGTTTAATAACTTTATTTAGCCATTCATCTAATAAAGCTTTTAATTACTTTCGTTTGTACGTTTATTTCGTTTTATGACTTGTCAAGTCATTTTACATTAAAGAAATATTTCAGAAATACAATTTGTTTTAAGAATAGTTCTGATTATTTGCAATGAAAACGTGATATTTTTTTTATACAAACGTATTCTAGCTGGGATGTTCTACTGCCCTATTATGATTCTCGCCTCACCACACCACTCGCCGTGACTATCTAAGTCACCCGAGTTCAAAATTGGTATTATGAGTCTCCCTTTTATTTTGGCGAGCCGTTGTTTGCGGCGTCGTATGTGGATTCTTGTATTTTTTAGAGTTTGTTATTTGTCGTTATGGAAACCATATAAATAGTAATGTCAAACAATTTTAGTTGTTTACAAATAGTTTTCATATAAAGATATTTTTGTATGTCTTTGTATGACAAAATTTATAAGGATACGATATTTTCATCGTATCGTAATACAAAATAATTATAAAAAAATATTAAAAATATAAAATATATTATATAAAAAATTGTGTATACTATATAAAAAAATTGTGCTCGAATTTTTGCCTTTCTCCATTCCATGCTTTCTCTAATTGGCGGCCCTAAGCTATTCCGCACTATTGACAAATTTTTCCAAAATTCATTAAAGGTTAGTTTGATTTTTCCAACATCTGGAAATCTACGGGCAATATCCCGGTTTTTTCCGTTTCAATATAAATTTACTATTTCAATGTTAAAATATTAATAAAATATTATATTTCTAATACCAAAAATACTTTGTCACTTGACTCTCACCATCATATTTTAGGTGAGCATATATGACATTGGACTCGCTCACTGTGAGAATTATAATACCAAAAATTATATGCGGTGATTTCGAGTCGCCAAGCGACACGCATGTGACGATCACTCGCGACAATCATAATACCAAAATAGAATTATAGTGACGACTCTTCATCTGGTGACGAGTAAGTGATGGCTGGTCTCCACTTGCATATTTTTCTCTTGACAAAAAATAAATGGCTTCGGCTCATGACATTATTAGTATAGTATACTTACTCTACACTCTTGAAAATTAGATACATTTTCTCTGTTTTGATTACGTAGAAAAAATGATTTGCTTTGTCATTTTAGATAGTGTGCTGTGCTGTGATTCTAACAAACAAAACATCCACGATTTTTTAATTTTAAATGTCAAAATAATATAATGTGCGCTCAAAATTGAGCATAAAAACACAAATTATGCTCAATTGGCACAACGTCATGACAAAAATATTGAATATTTTGATCTTTTCCTCTCTAGACAAAATTTCAATGCGCATGCTCAAAACCATTTTTGCGTATGTATTTTGGAAAATGTACTAAAAAATGTCACAAGGAAAAAAATAGACTAGATTTTTTTTCCGTCACGAGAAAAATATGTAAGTGGAGACCGGCCATGGGATTCATAATAGACCTACTAACATCACCATGGGTGACATTTTGTAACATCACATTTTCGACAATTTATCGAAGTTTATGTCTTGTTTCTCTGGAATAAAATGGGATATTCACCCTTATTGCGAATGTCGTATCGACATCGATATGATGCCAATTGACAAAATTGTGATTATGAATGTCGATATCGCTATCTTTTGTCGATCGATCTGTCATTATTTTGTCGATGCAATTTTTACTAACGACTGCGTTATATATTTTTGCGTGTTAATATATTTTCAAAATGTTAGTAGTAATAATTTAAAATTAAATAATAGAAAATAGAAAACAATTAAATAAACCATAACTTTTTATTTTTATAATCATACGTATTAGGCACAAAATCACAAATCCCAATTTGAATACCTTGTACGTTTAATGCAAGAAAATGTGGACATAGCCAGGGGAATTAACAAACAGGGAGGAGACTATAGAGTTCAAGTTAAAAAAAATGGGAATTGTTTAACACAGAACTAAACAGTTTGGGGCCAACAACACGAGATGTAGTTGGATGGATAAAAGTTATCTTGTGTCAAACGTTAGATGTATACTACATTTTTTGTTTTCTAGGTTTGAATTAGTTTTCACCAAATTTATATGAGGCTAGATTTTTAATTTGACATATAAATATGAAACGAATAAATCGCAATGGTTAAGTTATAAAATTTATTCACAATACCATTGTTTTATTTTAATCATCTACGGCACGGCAATACTAAGTAGTCGTTTCGATAAAGTTAGACAATACAAAAATTAAACAATCACGACAGCTAAAATGAGAGTCGATTGTCGATTGAGACGACATTCGCAATAAGGGTGATTATTTCATATTTTATATCATTTTCAAGCCTACTAGATTAAAAATTTCTGATATATCTACCCGATTCCAATCGCCAAATAGTTTGTTTTCGATACTTCAACGAAATTAGAGAAAGAGATATTTTGTGGTGTTCCATCTTCAAGATTTTAATCAGAAGTAATCCAAATTAGCAAGTGATTTTATCGTTTGGTGAATAAATTTGGTGAACAATGTACTTGAGTCGCGATAGCAGCGCAAAACAATATAGTGGATATAAAAGGAAATTTTCATGAAAAATAAATAATAATCGTTTACCATTCATTCACTAACTGACAATATGCTCACGTTGTGAATAGAATATTCAATTAAAGCAATATAAAATAATTCATAACTAATTGAATTAACAAATACCTTAATATTAATTTATATTAAATTATCAAAATAAAAACCTATTTACATGGTACAGTAATTTTCTCTTTATCAGATAAACTCACTAGAAATATATTGTTGCTAGTATACGAATTGTGGGGGTCAATTCGCGTTCCATGAAATAATGAAAGGGAAAACTTTTATCATTTTCAATCTAGTAGTTTGAAATATTTGCATGTAATTTTAAATCCCACTGTGTGGAATCATAATTTCTTATGGGTAATTCAAACCTACTCGATTGCAAATGAAAAAAACCTTTTATTTTCATTATTTCATGGAACGCGAATTGACCCCGTGGTGACCTTATATTTTTTCATTTTCGTTTGTTTTGTGCATATCCACACTAGGGTAACTTTAATCTGGTATTTTTTTTTTGTTTCTTTCCCCTTTACCAATAAAATCGGTTTTATCTGCGCCACAATTTTTTGATTTTATTGGTAAAGGGGAAATACCAGATAAAAATTACCCTAGTATGTCATCAGCCTATGAATATTATATAAGAAGATAATTATTTTAAGTCACCGTTTTAGTTCATTTTTTGAACGTTTCATGGTGGTTTATCTATAAGAAGAGAAAATTAATGTATCATGCCTATTTATGTTTTAAATATATAAAAATATAGTGGTAATTTATTTAGTACGAGCAGTTCCTATCGAGATTCTAAATAGGCAACTTTACCAACTATAATTTGCCGTGTTTCTTCACAATCATTGATCCGGATCAGTTCAAATTTTATATGGAAAACTTGATCCAAATTTTGTTTCAAATCACAAATTTTGATTTGAAATCTAGTAAGCGCCTTTACGTCGTTTCATGTTGTGGTAGCAATCGAAAAGAAATAATTTTAAACTTCTAAACTTAAATTGGCGACTGTTTCGTTTAGAAAACAGGGACATGAATTTCGATATAGTAACGTAAATGTGATGTTACAAAATGCCATTTACATTTTATCGAGGTCTACGTCTCTTTCACCTCAATTGTCGAAGTCGTCTCACGTCATTTTAGACGACTCTTCACGTCACTTCATTTTTTCTATTTTCGCAGTCATCTGCTACGACTCTAGTCACATGATACGACAACAGTCACCTAATTTTTTCAAGTGACAAGAATATTTCATTCGACGTTCATTAATGAAACACATTTATGATTTTTTTTGTAATACAATTTATATTCATTTTGCAAATATTTTACTGTTTTAGTAAATATATAAGATAAATTTATCATTCAATAATCGAAAAGTTTTGTTGAAAATTTGGATGCCTCAAACTACCCCTTCTCGATTTTTAATTACGATGGAAAATTACAAATTATGTACATCATGGATATTTTGCCTTCATCATAAATTACTGTATGGTTTCTGGAAATTAAATTAATAATTAGATTTTAGTTACCTATTTTCAATTTACGTGGTTTTTTACAATTTTACAAGAGATTTTTGACTTCAAATGACTTGCCAAATTGGAGGAAATTATTAGTGCTGCCCGATATTTCTATTGTAGTATGCGTGTTGGTTAAAACGACAACAATACCAATTTTGGCGCGACGTGACACGACATCAGGACAGTCAGACATAAGTACAACTTTTTGCTTTGCAAATTTTGCATTTACAAAATTAAATCCAAAACTTCAATAATTTGTAAAGGGAAATTTTCAACCCAACAATGAACAACTTGCTTATGTTTTGAAAACGAGCATTATTGTATTATGTCAAAATGTTGGGGTAATAAATGGCCGTAGATATTTTGAAATGTGAACAATAAGGATTTTGAATTTTAATGTAGGAAATTAATTTTGTGTTTTAATTGTTGCTCCCAGAATTCAATGAATATTTTTAATAGCGAAGCTCATCGTGTCGTTGCTCTTCCTTTGTAAACCTTATTTTTTGCTGCCGTTATTTGAAAATTTTATTGTGGCTATTAGCAAAAAATCTATTGTACATTAGTTTTGTTTATGTTGTTAATATGAGGTTTGTTTTGGAAAACGTCAAAACTATTCATATACAAATGAAAATAACACTGCATGATACAAAAATTTCCCTTTGCAAATATTTGCAATCATGTCAGATGGAAACCAATAGTGAATCAAAAATAGATTATTTGGTGATAGAAACGCACTAGAAACATCACAATAGCCGTTTTTTATTATTCGAGCACACTATCCGGCGCCGTATGGGAAATTTCTACTGAAACTGCAGGTATTATTCAATGGTGTCGCTATACCATAAAAATGAAAATTAAATGTTTATCACCTGAAATATATACTAATTGACATTTATTTTGAAATGACGTTATAAACAAAAATTCATCTTGCTACGTTTTAAATTTTTATTGTAACATTACGTTTCTAATGGTTTCAGGGGTTAACAAAATAAAGGCCTTTTCAAATTTCCCATTGAAATGGATAGCGCTCCCGAAATATTTGTATATCGATTTTTTACTAAAACGTTGAATGAAAAATCTTAGTTTGGAGTTAAATAAATTAATGGCATGCAAAAGTAGAGCGCTAAATATAAGTTTTGACATAGAAAATTGGGTGCTCCGGTTAAATCTATCGGGCACTAATAATAAGAAACGCGGCTAGTGTTGCAATCTAACAGGCTGGTAAATGATATAAAAATTGAAACAGAGACAAACTTTATTCTACACAGAAACGAGAAATAAATTTCGATCAATTTCGATCGCAAAATGGTTATGTTACAACATCCCAGCCCTGAATCGTTTCAATCCGCCATTCCACGCTTGATTCTTTCGTCATGATTATTTCCTCGTTTCCTTCCCCTTCACCAATAATCTAATATGTCATTCTTTTGACGCGACCAATGTATTTTTGATGTACATACATAAAAAAAATTGATGTTCTATTGTTTCTTTGACCAAAAATATCAATTTTTGTTTGATGTACAGTCTTGGCAAAAAGTTGCTCAACACTTTTGGCCAAGACTGTACAACAAACAAAAATTGATTTGTGATATCTTACAATTTTTTTGGGAGTATCAATTTGAAATAAATTGAAACAATTTTTATAGCTTCACATTTCTATTTATTTATATAAAATTAACATTTTGTGGGTCCACCCTTTGCCTTAATTTCGGCAGAAATTCTTTTCGGTATATAGAGCTATAGACACATTACTGGTTTCATAACTATGGTTTCGAGTTAACCATGGTTTCGTTGTAATGTGTCACCCCTAACCATAGTTTGCAACTCGGTTTATACATAGTTTCGGACTGAGATATTTTTCCTCATTCTGAGTCTATTTTGTGCTCCCAACGGCAAATACATCAAAAATGGAGATTCCGGACACTAATAGTTTACCAAGCAAATCTAGTTTCCTTTGAGATTTATATTTGTCATTGGGATATTTGGGTGGCGGGAACAATTTTTTTTTGTTCTGCCAATAGAAAAGCCATTTCTTACAATTTAAACGTCAATTAAATGCCAATCTTGACATTTTTGTCAATGCCTACTCCATTTCAATTTAAAATCAAACGAGAAGACAAAAAAAATTGTAGTGTGTCTTGAGTTCTCATTTCGCAAATCTAGCTTCATTATCCTAGTTACCAAACCAGGGGTGGGATGTTGTAACATCACTTTTTTCGATACTATCGAAATTTACATCTCTTTCATCTCAAATTAAATGTATCGTTCTTCCATTTTTCAATTACATTGCTTCTATTGCGATCTCTACCTATTCGAATAAAATATTATGTCGTTCTACTCTTATTGTATCACCTACATATTTTAAGAGTGATACTTTATCGAAAAACAAAAAAGAGATAAATAAACAATTTATTCTAATAGCGTGCGATCGCAATATCGAAAGCAAAATTGAAAAGTGAAACGACAAGCAGTTTTGTTTTAGGAAAAAGAGATATAATATTCGATAAATAGATATGTGTCTATAGTATTACAAGATTTAACATTCTGCAGGACGTATGGCGCTCCATTCTTGGTGCAGACAGCATTTTAGGTTTCCTTTGTTATTTATTGCGTGTAGAGTCTGACTGCGTTTTAATAAACTCCATAAATGTTCTATGGGGTTCAGGTTCGGGAACTGGGCAGGCCACTCCAGAACTTCAATGGCATTTTCTCGAAACCATGCCTTTGTGCGGGCAGATCTATGACATGGCGCGTTATTCTGCTGGAATTTAACGCTTTATTTAAATGTGTAATTTAAATGTGTTATAGTCCAAAGAAGTTAGGAGAAATAGCGGAAATTTTTAGGGACAGCAGATATCGAGATGCGGTTTTCTGCATTGTGTTCAGGAAGGTCCCAGGAAAAAAGTCTATATCGTCTGGTTTAGACAGTTTTTGAAAACTGCCTTCTGGGCCGGAAAATGCATTTTCCAATTGCATTATTACTTGCACCATTATAGGAACGACTAGAAACTCTGAAAAATCGCTCGGAAATCGTTACTCGAGGGTTTTCGGGGGTGCACGGGGGTGGCTCTGTGGGGGTGCGGGGGGGGGGGGGGGGTTGAATTGGGAGAGAAATGGCAGCGTGCATGAAAATCGCTCCAAACTCGTTAACACGGGGGTTTTCGGGGATGCCGAGTTCAATTCTGGCATTAGAATTACCCGGGGCGCTCGGGCGGCTCTGGGGGGTATCCGGGGGTCATTCTAGGGGAAACATCGCATAGTCCATGGGAAGCGCTCCAAACTCATTTCTCGGGGGTTTTCGGGGATGCCGAATTCAATTCTAGCATTAAATTTCCCCGGATGTGCTCGTGGTGGCTCTATGAGGTTGTCTGGGGTGATTAGGGGGGAAATAGCAGCGTCCATGAAAATCACTCCAAAATCGATACTCGGGGGTTTTCCGGGATGCTGAATTCAATTCTAGCATTAAATTTCCCCGGGGGCGCTCAGGGGTTCCTCTGTGGGGTTGTCTGGTGGTGATTGGGGAGGGAAATGACAGTGTCCATGAAAATCACTCCAAAATCGTTACTCGGGGGTTTTCGGTGATGCCGAATTCAATTCTGGCATTACACTTCCCCGGGGGCGCTCGGGGTTGGTCTGTGGGAAATGGTAAGGAGAAAGTGAAAAATCACAAATTATGAAAATAATACTTTATTCAAATAACAAATAGGAGTTTTTATTAATGTTGAATTATTCATTATAAACTTAAATACTAAACATCTTGTTCAAACTCTTCTTCTTCTTCTCCTTCTTCATTTTCTTCCCCTTCTTCATCTTCTTCCTCGTCACTATTCTCGGCCCCGTTGAAAATGCGTTTGAGCAATTGCCATCGCAATGCTTGCATGTAAGTGAGCACTCCAACCCACTTCGGCGGCACCCGCACCTCGTGATACAGTCGGTTTGACAAGAACAAGAAATTTTGCTTAAAATGTCCTCGGGACCGGCTTCCTGGGTCATGGTGATGGTGACAGGACTGAGCTCTCCATCTACCAATTCCCACCCCCATTCCAACGGATCTAAGGTCTCGTCTTGACCTTGTGAACCATACCAAGCCTGTACTTGGAAATTGATATGCTCGGTTAACGCATTGGCAGTCGGGATTATGCGTGCGAGATCGACCTAGAATCGATACAGAATATTTCTGTTCGCGCCGGTCCCCGTGGTACCGATTCTCTACTCTCTTTATAGCTTTGGCGACTTTTTCAAATCCAGTTTCAAGGCACAAGAGACTTCCAAAGCAATTGTTTATATTAAATAAATAAATATTACACATATTATAATGTGTAATATTTATTTATTTAATATTCAATTAAAATTTTTATTATTCATACCCCCGGGTAAATCAGATGCCAAAATTGAATTCGGCATTCGGATGACCGCCGGATACCGGGTAATTCTAATGCCAGAATTGAATTCGGCATCCCCGAAAACCCCCGAGTGACGAGTTTGGAGCGATTTTCATGCACGCTGCCATTCTCTCACAGAGTCAGCCTCGTGTACCACGGGTAATTCTAATGCCAGAATCGAGTTCGGCAGCCCCGAAAACCCTATTGTAACGATTTCCGAGTTTCCAGTCGTTCCTATAATGGTGCAAGTAATGATGCAATTGGAAAATGCATTTTCCGGCCTAGAAGGCGTTTTTCGAAAAATGGCTAAACCAGACGATATAGACTTTTTTCCTGGGACCTTCCTGAATACAATGCAGAAAACCGCATCTCGATATCTGCTGTCCCTAAAAATTTTCGCTATTCCGGTCGATTTTGATCTAAATGCCCTGGACTATCAAAAATGAGGGCAGCAACGCAGATACTAGGACGTTTATGTATTTTGAAGAGTTCATGTGGCCCTCACCCACGAACATATCGCCAACTCCAGAATTAGTCATGCAGCCCCAGCCCACTATGCTGCCTCCGCCATGTTTTACGGTTGGTACCACACACTCTAGACTAAATGCTTCAGCTACCCAGCGACGCACAAAAAGCACACCAGGTGTACCAAAAATCTAAAATAAAGAAAATGTAGAGACTTCGGAAAACTAAAATATTTGTATCGATGAATTTTATTTTAAAATCATGTTATTTAATATTATTAGGGCATAGAATTGTCAACTTACTTCAAAGTTTGATTCGTCTGACCATTTATACCGAGCCTTCTGGTTTTTTGTGCGAGCAGAGAATGGTTTCTTAATTTCTAGTGACAACTCAGCAGCGAGGTTTGAAGAAGTTTTTTTCCTACTTTTTAAAACTTCTCTCACTAACTTTCTGACGTCACAGTATGTGGTGATGCGTTTGCGCCCGGTTCGGTACCTATTCCAGTGTGATCCTCTAGTGGTGGATCGCTGAATGGTATATTGCACAGATCAGCGTGAACATTTCACAGTTTTAGAAATCTCTACTTGTAATTTTCCTTGCTCATGGAGAAGCTGTATCTGACGAATAAATACAAAATAAAAAAATAACAAATTTTATTGCACAAGATGGTTTATTGCCACACCTGCGGTGTAAGTCTCTGTTTTTAGTCGTTTTCAGATGTCGAAAAAATAATAAACAAACAAAAGGGGTTGTTTTCTGTTATACTTATCGTGTACGCCCCAAATTTATAGGTTGCTCAATACTTTTGACCAAGGCTGTACATCAATTTTTGGAAATCACAATTTTTTCGTAAATTTCACCCCTCCGTACTAAGGCCAACAAATGAAAAATGGCAATTTGGCGTTTATGTTTGTTTCTTCGTAGAAAGAGGCGTATGCCATTTTTGGCATCACAGTAATCTGATATCTGAACAAAACAAAACCAAATTACTACCACAAGGAAAACACATCAAATTTCTTTTCCATGTTCAATTGACTCAAGAAAATTAACACTTTTTTAAAAATCAAAACAACATCACATAATTTGGCGGCCGGAACATTTCTATTTTTTTTTTAACAAGTTATTTTTTGGATCCCACTGATTCTCGCGTTACTACAAAGATGAATTATTTCAAGGCCATTTCGAGGCCAAACAAATAATTTTAATCACATACATAAACGATTAATCGATTAATTTTTGAAGACATGGAATCACGACGAAAGAATCAAAGTGTGGAAAGAGAGTCAATGAGCCAAGATTTTCGCAAAGAAATAATATTCTTCTTAAAATTAAATGTTTGTGGTATACATGTCTAATAGTTTGGGGCTTCTGCTTAATGGGGCATCTTTTGATCTGTCTTTCTAATTTCGGTGGTTTAGGAATCTCCATTCAGATGAGGGATAGATCTTCCAGCAGGACAACAAATAAATATACATTAAAATGTTAATGTTGGTTTGTGGAAAAATCCTTATATCGCAGCAATCAACAATTAAAACCCTCTGCTTAGAGTTAATTAAGATCTAGAATTTGTTAGTGTAATTGTTCGAAGTATGCCCAACCAATTTTTATAATACATATGCAATGATTGAATTTTTTTTCACCTTTCATCAAATGAGTATCCAATAAAATCTCTAGAGTGCTAAAGATATTTTACGAGAATAATTATTGAAAGAGTATTCTTTAGTTTATTAGTCAGGGGTCAGCACTCAAAGTGTTACGAAATTAAAAATACTGTAAATTTGCAATTTGTAAAAACATTTCAAATTTAACAAAAAATATATTGTTGCTTGATGTAGACACCTTTGGCGCGGATAATAGCATCCAGTCTACCCAAGAAGGCTTCACTCGCTGCACGAATGTTGTCTGATGGTATTTTGTCCCATTTTTGGCGAAGAGCAATCTTTAAGCCGTCGACCTCATATTTAGTAGTTAATACTTTGGCCTATAGAATGGACCATATGTAAAAATCCATTGGGTTTTAGTCTGGGGAATATGGTGGCAATTTTTGTGAGGAAATGAAGCTGGGAACTTTTTTTGTAAACAACGTTGCCGAGTCTTTTTGAAACGTCGAATGTCCCAAAGCGAGTGGTGAGCGTCCTGTGGCAGTTACCGTGGCCCATACAATCAATGATGCAGGCGCTGGCTTTTACAGAGCAATTCGCTGGTACAAATTGTCTTTCGATTTGCATTCTAACCAAACACGATCGTTTTGTTTGTTTACATATTGTCGAAGTATAAAAAAATTCTCTTCAGAAAAAAACTATTTCTCAGGCTCGCCTCAAACGTGCAAGTGTTTTAACACATTTGCTCTTTGTAGGCGAATTGCCTGTTAAGCAAGTGTTAAATCTTGCACTTTTTCTATTTTGTAGGGCTTCAAACGTAATTCGTTTTTTAATATGTGCCTCATGCTACGAGCAGTCACAATATGGGATTTGAACTGTGCTTTGTCGTGGATTACGTTGAGTTCTGGCCTTTACTTTTCGAACCATTTCCAAGGCGTCCATCTCCAAGGCGTTTTTTGATGCTCGAAAATATAATGTCGCGCTTTTGAGCCTTGTCTAAAATAAAATGAGCTTCTCGACTTTCTAATAGTCAGCAGCATACATTTTTATTAAACAAAACTTAAAATTAGACCAGACAAGTGGTGCAGTGATTAAAGCTTCGGCACTTGGACCGGGAGGTACTGGGTTCGAATCCCATCAGAGGCTAGATGCAAATCGAATTTTCAGTATCAATTACAATCGGTGATGTTAATAAACATAACTAAGACCCTCTGATGGAGTGCAGAATTCAGCGCCGACCCACCGTCCACGTCAATGTACAGATTGACTGGAGCATGCAATGTGCACGTGGTATACTGTAGTTGTGTGAGTAGGTGAATTGGTTAATGATGTGGCGTGAATGCGTGGTATCACAATGGGCCAAAATTGGCCTAAGTGCCAACCAGTGAAACCTAGCCTAAACTTAAAATTAATTTTAAAGTCTAGCATACACACATAATATACATATTGGTCATAATTTTAACATGATTAATGATAACAGTTTATACTATGCATGAAAAGAGAACAGTAAAAGTTTATGGAGCGACATATAGTGTCGCGCCAACCGTATACTATTTAAAATGTTGTTACGAAGAGTCGTAGCCGTAACAGTTTTGTGGAAGGATGTTTAAGTTTTGACAGCGACCGCCCGCTCGTCTTGACGGCTGATGGAGAGAGAGCGTAGTAAGTGAATATTTCGTACCCGATAATCACTGTCGTGTCTTCATTGTCCGATTTATTTCGAGTTTTATCCGCCTTTCGTATTCTTTCTTCAAATGACAGTATTCCGTCCAAATAGGGAATTTACGTGAATTAAAGTTAGTTAATTGGAAATGCTAATTCTAGTCGGGTATTTCGCCCTCCAATAATTAAAAAGTTTACAGTACCCCATTGGGTAAACGTCGGAACCGTCTTGGTGAGCCATGTCGCTTTATTTTAGCGGTTTGGGGAGCGCCACCATCGCATTCATAATATCTTAAAATACTATCAATTGTGTCGTTTTTAAAGAGATATCTCGAAATAATTTTGGTCAATGATTTTCAAAAGGCCTCAATCTATACATGTATCGAGGCTGCTATTGAGTTTAGTTCCGCCAGCTGTATTATCATTTTCTTTCAAGAGAGGCTACACAAATTTTATTGTTTAGATTATATTTTAGGGCAGGAGTTTCTGATCGGCTTCGTTTCGATATTTCATTTCACCTACGCAGTCCTGACCCAGGTCTGCCATAAGCGAATATTTTGTCTTTGTTAAGGCTATTTGAAACCGGAAGACGCCAAGTATACGGAGTACCAAGGAGGATTAGCGCACGTTCGTAATTTTCAAATTTAAATAAATTAGTTGGATTTTAATTGCTTGTTATACAAGAGTGACAGAATAATGATAACGTCTTCTTCAAAATTATTTGCCCCATTTAGTAATGATTGAATATGGTTTGTGGTACCAAAGAATTTTAATTAAAAATTAGTTCATATAAAAAAAATCGTGGTACCACCCATAGATTGCTGGCCAAGTGTTAGTTTTCCTTTATCATATATTTGCTTATGTTTATCATTATTAATTGCGCCAAAAGCACATAACATGAATCAAAAAATATTCCCATGCTTAGAAAGGGGATGATTCGGACGCAGTGGTGTATAATTATCAGGTGTTCTATCCGTATGATTATCGAGTAAATATTTAATGAAAATTTTATACGACATTTGTATTCTGGCGTTAAATGCGCGTAAACCTCAATGGATGGAAATAATTTCCAATAAAACTTTTCTATTTTTCTATTAATTGAAACCTATAATTTATATTCTTTCTCACCTATATACACATAAAATTGATTCCGCATTTATTCCCAAGATCTGCAGTCAGTGTACAATTTTTATTGTCATTTGAAAGTTGTACAGCGACGCAAGCAAACGTAGTAGCGCAATGATCTTTTTCCGTCGGGCTATTGTGAATAATCCATTACTCAAAATTCATTTGAAGTTAATGCGATTTTGTGGTTTAGCTGTTTTTGAGGATCAACGATTTCAAATCTTGCAAAGATTCAAAGGTGAGATATTGTAGTAGGATTTAAGTTTAGTGAAAGTGTAAATTTAGAAATTTTTAATTCAGTGCGCGAAATTTTTGAATTTTGTGTAGAGTCGTTCAAATGTGAGAATTAATGTGCCTTTGGTGAAATGATAGAAATGCGGCCTTCACTAGAAATTAATTTACTCCCATTGTTGTATAAAATGTAGCATTCAACTGGAACAAAATTGCTCATCAGTATAAAATTGGTATTGCGTTATCAGAAATGGTTTCAACCGGCGGAATCTCAGCAAAATAAAACTGTGTAAGGCTAGTAGAAACGCATCATTAGTTAGACACAATTTCTAATTGAATCTACAACGAACCCTTTCTTTATTGTTACTCCAATTACTGGGCCTAATCCTGCATGAAAATATTTGAGGTGGTGATTTTAATTCTTGATTATCTTTCTTTTTATCCTGTTGGTATACAATTTCGATTTAATAATAAACGAATCTTTCGACTTTGGATGAGATATGAATCTCTAACAAATGCAAACATTTTATAGCTTTGGTGAATAGAAGGTGAGTGCCACAAGCACATTTTGATTTAGTTGATTGAAAAAGTCACATCACATCAAATTTAACTCAGCAGAAATATCATAGATGGCGACATGGTTCATACTTATTCCCAGTTACCATTAAAAATAGGGCTCCTGCTTCATGCGGCTTAGTCAACAACAATTCACCATGCATATCATGGTCAATACTATCACTGGGAATGACGGATATCCTCCCTATCCTAACTGTCAACTAAAAATAGCGGCAATTCGATCACTTTAAAAGTACGAAACAATGATGTTTCATCTCTGGAGTTGTACAGCCATACTAAATCACCTAGTCGAAAATCGTTATATTTGCCATTTTGGTCTAGTTGTGTATTTGATTTATTTGTGGCGCTCTTGATGTTATCCACTGTTGGCTCCCGCTGCTTCTGATTATTCTCAACTCCAAGCCTTGGTACATCTAACCATCGCGGCCTTCTGGATCGCTCTCTCTTTTCTAGTCAACTTCATCTCTCGATAATCAATTCCTCCAATTGGACTTATCGCATTTCCCTCTGGACTTGGTCGATTCTCCAACACTTTGTGATTTCCAGTATTCCAGCTCATTGGTTTTTTCTTGTTGCGTTTCTCGGGAGTCAGACTGCCTCGAGAAACCATCATTCTATTATTGCCAACAGTCTGGGCTACAGGGACCTGACTTTCCGGACTTGAACCATCTCTTTATATAGTCTTTATGTTACTTGGCTCTATACACTTGACTGTTATAATTTATTTCCAATAGCTTTGGGTGCTTAATCTTACTTGATTGGGATGATCGAGTTTCAGATCCTGCTGACTAAATTTCTCCAATTTTCTCTTTACGTAACTCTGGAAATTGCCCACCATGGCTCGCTCGTAGTTCTCCCAACTGTACTCTTTTCTGTTCGGATTTGTCGCCATCCAAAGCTCTCATCATATCTCCCATGCCCAAGGATTGTTTCTGTTGTTCAGGTATCGGCGGCTGTTCAGAAATCATTGTTTCTCTTTGATTCATCGCTGCGGTTTTCTCATATTTTATTTGTTCCTTGCAAGTCTGGATTTTTTGCTCATAGTTTGGAGTAATTAACGTCTTCCCTGTAACGTATTTGTGTACCTGCAAACATTCAAGTCACCAATTCCTCTGCCTTGAAAATTAAGGCCGTTGTTTTGTTAATCCCATGTTCCTCTCCACTTGGAATGTTATTCTAAAATCCAATTTCCATTCAGTATTGGAGGAATACTTGATGCGATAACATCGATGTATGTTAAGAATGATAATTGATTAATTGCCATAAGATTTGAAGCACTCCGATGGAGTGAGTTCAAAAATTATTTTTCGCACACTTCCCAGTAAATAAGCGAACTTCACTTGATAAATGAGCGTGCACTGGAAGTTCCGTTTGATTTTGATCACAGGTGTTTAACACTATTCTGTAACATTTTCTTACACGTTATCTGTGGTGTCAATACTACAGGGGTATTAGTGTAATCACTTTGTGAAATAAAAAGGAGCACTGCAACACAATTGCAAAAAGGAGCACTGCAACAAAATTGTGTTCATCTTGGGTTGCTGTAGAAAAATTAGTAATTTCAATTCGGATCAAAATCTAACCACATTCCCTTAAATAACCTCAGCTAATATTGAAACTGATACGTCCCAAAGATCAAGCACAACGAAAAATTAGGAAAAAACGTAAAACATAGTATTTTGTAAATCAGTAAACTTAACCCAACATGTTCTCATACCATGCACAAGTCTCGGCCACGTCGAGTGTATCATGAGGGTACCTAAAGGTTTAATCGGCGTAACTGAGATGATTTGAATTGTCAAAAACGATAGTCCTTATAGCTTAGTGAAGGTTTAATGGTAGCGTGAAGTTCAATTTTGGAAGTATGGAGTGATGCGATGCTGTTTTTGTGTCACGTCGAATGTTAATTAGGGGTAAAGTAGATAGGCACGTATTTCATGTGCAATATAACGTTTGGTAAGGCATTCGATAAATTTGTGAAATGTTGGAGCATCAATATAAAAATTAGCCTTGTGGGGAACTCTGATTCTGAATCTGACTTTGACTCTGACTCTGATGGTGATACTGATATTGATTCTGACTTTGACCCTGACTCTGATTCTAACTCTGAATCTAACTTTTACTCTAACTCTAGCTCTAGCTCTGACTTTGACTCTGACTTACACTCTTGCTACGAATGGTTCGACCTCATTCCACTAAATAGGCAGAGGCCTCACTCACGGCGATTTTGCCAGCTCATTCTCAGGGTGAATGCTTGGGTTGTTGAGATTTTGAGGCTTGCCTATTCCTGGCCTACATCGTGGAATAACGGAATATATATAAAAAAAACAAAATAACAAAAAATAACTGAAACTAATTCTCCAGAATTCGTCGAACGAAACTTGAGGAAACGTAATAAATTTAATTATAATTTGGTGCGCCCTCTCAGAGAAGACCGGATCTTCCCGAATGACAAGTATTCAGTCTGCTGAAGAGACAGCCCCCCCCCCCCCAGCCGAATGACCCATCAACCCCGAAAGGCCGATGCCCAGCCACAATGAAGCAACATTAGAGAGTAGGGACTTCTCTTCAACATACCATGCCTCTCTTCACCCGTTTTTTTAATCATCCAAACAAAACGAAGCAAAAAAATCGAACCAAAATACAGAGAGGGCGAAACCAATGTACATCCTGACATCCTGCTCGATTACACACATATATTTATTTAATTGAAAAATTTAAAATGAAAATTTGCAAATTAACTTAATGGATATTGAATAATTTAAAAATGAATAATTGAAAAATAATTGAAGAGAAATTTAAAATGAAATTTATAATTAAAACAAATAGAAAAATAAAAAAAAACAAAAAGCTTGTATCTCGGTAAGGTCACCATATAAGGTTGCAGTGTCCTTTTCGACTGTTCGTTGCGGTCCGTATCCCACCGTTGACCTGAGATGCGACTGGAGATGTGGTTTGCGACCCGTAACCGTAAACGTGCGTTGGTCTTCCCACCCTGAATAAATTACGACTGGCCCTCGGTTGGCCACCCATAATAACAATGCGGTCCACCGTTGCGGGCCCGTCCGCCGGTACACCTCAATGACCCGATGGGGCACCCGTTGCGGTATCTTTCCACCGTTACCCCAAAATATAAAAGCCGCGAATGACTTCGGTTAGCCGATATAATAATTGCGGCGCCCGTTGTAATATTTAGCGCAAAAAATCACTTGCAGCACTCGTAAACAATTTGGTGCTCGCTAAACAAAATTCAGCACCTTCGAAAACGTTGTGGCACCCTCGCCGTTATATCAAACTTTTATCGTTCAAATTTAAATACACCTATTTACTTTGAGAACTGATAATTTCGTAATACACGGTAACCTATTGACGAATTCCAAATCACCAAGTGAATTTTCTAACAATTTCGAAAACTTTTCGTCACCTTGCACTAAATTACATGTTCTTTATGTTGTGGGATATTCTCTTTGTGATCCATCGCTGAACCGTTATCCATTTTTATTGAAGATTTTTGTCGAGAAAAACGGTTTTACCTTTTCCATTAATACAAAAATTTATCTTGCGGAGAACTCTGACTCTGACTCTGAATCTGACTGTGACTATAGCTATGACTCGGAATCTGATTCTGATGCTGACTCTGATTCTGACTTTGACCATGATTCTGACTCCGACTCTGGTTCTGACTATGACTCTGATTGTGAGTCTGACTCTGACTTTGACTCTGACTCTGATCCTGACTTTGGCTTTGACTCTGATCCTGACTCTGACTTTGACTCTGAGTCTGACATTGACACCGACACTGAATCTGACTCTGACCCTGACTCTGAATCTGATTCGGACTTTGACTCTGACCCTGACTTCGACTTTGACTCTGACTTTAACTCTGGCTCTGACTGTGACTCTGATTATCATGCTGACTCTGATTCTGACTCTGACTTATGTTTCTGAATCTGAGTCTGACTTTGAATCTGATTCTGACTTTGACTCTGACTCTGCTTTGACACTGGCTTTAACTCTGACTCTGATTCTGATGCTGACTCTAAATCTGAGTCTGGCTTTGATTCTGACTCTGACCCTGACTCTGACTCTGATTTTCGCTATGACTCTGACGCCGGCCTCGATTTTGATTATTCCTGACTTTAACTCTGGTTTGAACTCTGACTCTGACTATGGCCCTGTCATTCAAAACGAACTTTCTCCATCCTACTTCGGTTCAGATCCCGCACGTATGTGTTGAGTGTACACATTTACAAAATATACTGCTCTAACTAAAGCTTAGCTATCCAAAACTGCATATGTGTAAGCGAGCTTTTATATGGTCCCGATTGTATTGAGGTACCTTTTAAGCTAAAATCATCTATTTTCTCTACTTTAGTATCGGCGAGAATGAGTTTTGAAAGTTCCAATCATGAGAGCCTTGGGAAACGTTAATGCCAATCAATAATGAAGCTTGTATGAAAACTTAAAGCCTGTATCGATAGTCTGCTCGACGTTATCTCAGTTTAGGAAAAGTCTTCCTACTAAAGCTCTGGTCTAAATCTTCTCGGGATCAAAATCTTCAAATGACTCAATACGTTGCACAAGATCGCGGATTTACAGATAGATGGTGTACAGTAGACGCACCACGGTTCCGAAATGTCGGATTCGACTATGCTGAGCTATACATGCTCATCATCACGTGATAAAAGTGGTTCTGAATTAGCATTTAATGTAAGAAACCAATTTTACCTGGCCACATGCACGAAAATCTCTGAGATTTTTGTTATTCGAGAGAAAATATTATTGAGTGTAATACAAAAAGGATAAACGTCTGTAAGATTTTAAGTTGGCCCCAAGTATCGCAGTAACCAAATTTTTAGCGATCTTCGAGCATATGGCTAAGGTTGGTTTCTACTATCAAAAACTAATTCAAAACCACGATGAACACTGTGCGATCCGCAGTTGCCAAGTAAAAATTTTTTAAATGTTTAAAAACTTTGAATTACGCTTGTTATATTGTTAATATTCTATTAAATAATTTCCAATGTAAGGAAATTATTTTTCCTCAAACAAAACTAAAAAAGTGAGGTTATTTTCTTATAAAAAAGGGGGAAAATTCAGAAATTTGTTTCTAAAATGGGCGAAGCACTTGCACAAGTTGTGAAACTATTTACTAAAAGTTGTAATAGCATCAATGATAACATGCAGTTAGTAAATGAAGGGTTAAAAGCGCTACGTGAGGATTTTGATAGAAAAAACGTGTTTGCGATCACAGTACACCAATGCAGAACGTACCATTCCCGAAGCCACTGGAAACTCATGGCAATATAGACGAACATTTTGAATTATTCAAAAGAAATTGAGGTGAATATGTGACGGCAGCTGGAATTGACAAATGGCTCGCCACGGAGGAAAGAAAGAAAATCAATTTACGGTTCACACTCATTGCAGATGAAGCGAAAATCAGTATATCCATTTTTGGATCCGGGCGAATCGGTTTAATTGTTATGGTGCTTATTTCCTTTTCTCAGCACATTACGTCTGCTCTCGAGCTGTGGAGTGTCATTATTTAACATGCTAATATATTTTATATTTAACATTTTTTGAATCATGAATTAATTTTATATGTTTTAATAAAATTTTATAAGTAAATTTATTTTAAATTCCATAAATTTTAAAAATAAAATGTTAAATATAAATAAAATCGAAAATACAAAAACGACACAAAAATATGGCGTTTACAATGGTTAACTCTTTGAGTGCCAAAAAACGCGATCGTGCTCCTCAATACATTAGCCGAAATCACGTCGGCACTCAAATAATTAATATAAATAAACAAAAAAAGAATGACACGTTTCTTGCCTATGTAACACAAACACAAATGCTACTTATATCATTCTGGGGCGGTATGTTGTACCATCACTTTGAATCGAAATTCGAAAAAAATCGAATGGCGGTATGTTGTATCATTTTCGAAAAGTAAATAAGATACAACTTTCACTTTTCCGATTCGACTTTTTCGAATTCGACTTTTTTCGATTCGAAGTGATGGTACAACATACCGCCCCTGGTTACACTCATTTCGTTCACACATTTTGAGACAAAATCCGTATACAGGTATTCGCATTTCTCATTAACCGAAGAGGAAAAAGACACAACAGAAAATGTTGTAAAATTGATTGGAAGTCGTTTAGTGTTAAAATGGAACGTGTTATACGATAGATATTTGCTCCACACCTGTGCCGACATGTTCTAACCATCACTTTTTTCGCTTCGATGCATTTTCGATGGAATAGCGGTATTTTAGAAGTAATATTTTTACAAAAAAAATATTTTTACTTCTAAAATACCGTTATTCCATCGAAAATGCATCGAAGCGAAAAAAGTGATAGTTAGAACATGTCGGCACTGTAGTCAAAATGATAACGAATCGTTCGATAATTAGTTGATTCGTTTGTGCAAAATCATCGACTTATGTAAATACAATCAAGATGTCACTGTGGCTTGCTTATTGCGGGACCTTATAGCATTTGGGATTAGAGATACGAATCTTAAAAAGCGGTTTCTGTCACAAGATCCCGATACTTTAACATTGGACAAGATAATTCAAGAAATTAAAGTTAGCGAAGTTACTCAGGATCGATTTAAATCTATAATGGTAGACAATTTTACTAAAGTGAATAAAGTGGTAAATTCTAGCAAACACAAAGAAAGTAATAAACCGAAAAAATGTAAATTTTGTGCAACGTATCATGTTTTCGAAATCATGTAACGGGAATAATCGTTTCGAAGTGGTGTGTAAAAAGAAATAAAAAGAAATATAATAATAAAACGGGAAAGAAAAGTGACATTAAGGCGGTAATAAAAGTAATAACAATTTCAAATAATAATAACAGTGATGGTGGGAGTTCATTTACTATATCTCGTGATTGAAACGAATAAGGGTAATAGTCGTACTGATCTAACCTTAAAATTCAATGGAGAACGGCGGAAAGTGACATGTGATTTGGATTCGTGTGCACAAGCATGTTTGATTAGGCTTAATCAATTACGTAAATTATGACTGTAACGGATTATGTTGGTCATCCGATAGAAGTTTTGGAAAAAGTAAAGGTACCGTGCCTCCACAACAATAGAAAATATTTAATAATTTTTCAAGTGGTCGATAACGCTCATTATGCGTTATTATCTGAAATCCTGCCTGAGCTGAGAAAAGCAAAAGTATTATCTACACTCGATACAACCAAGGGTTTTTGGCAGTTGAAATTGTCAGAATCGAGCAGTAAATTAACAAACTTTTGTGCTCCGTTTGGTCGAATGAGATGGTTGCGATGTCCTTTTGGTATATCATCTGCGCCGGAATTGTTTCAGATGAAAATATATGAAATCATACAGGACTTAAAAGGTATCGAAATACTAGCTGATGACATATTAATTTATGGAATAGGTGATACTATGGCCGAAGCAATAGGAGATCATAATATAAAATTGGAAAAGTTACTAATAAGTTTGCGTGAGAATAATTGCAAACTTAACAAAAAGAAATGAAATCTTTGTTGCTCAGAAGTAAAATTTTTCGGGCATGTGTTATCAAATACAGGTTTGAAAGCTGATGAAACGAGAATTATTTAGAAAGGTACATAAAAAATCTACGTGCAGAAAGCTCTGTTCTTCGAAAACTAACAATTGAAAAGTCAGAATGGAAATGGACGCAAGAGGAAGAACAGGAATGTGAAAAACTGAAAATGCTAGTCGCTGATACAAGATCTCTAAAATATTTTGAAGTCGGAAAACAGCTCGATTTAGAGTGTGATTTAAGCAGCACTGGATTGCGAGTTGTTGTACTTCAGGAAGAACAAGTAATTGCGTATGCATATCAAACGTTAACTGCAACGGAAAAAAATTATGCCATGATCGCGAAGGGTTATAGTATTTGCATGTCTACGATTTTATCAGCTCATCGTTGGCAATGTAACGACCCTGATAAAAACCGGTTGCAGATGATCGTTATGGTACTCCAGCGCTACAATATTGAACTGAAATTTATCGAGGGTGATACATTATCTAATGGCCAAATCGAATACTGGCCAAATCGAATACATAAAGTTCCTGATGATATACGATTATATTACAAATTCAAACATGAACTTTCAACTCAAAATGGATTAAAATTTAGAAAGTGTAAAATATTAATTCCTTATTTTCTACGGAAATTAATGGTTGAGAAAGTTGACGTTGCACATAACGGCATAGTGACGTCGATTAAGTTAGCGAAAGATGATATTTTCTCGCCGAATATGTCATCAGAAATAAAAGAAAAAATACAAAATGTGTGATATCTGTGTGAAATATTCGAGTTCACAAACTAATCCACCAATGCAAGCGCACGAAGTTCCTACACATCCATTCCAGTATGTTTCCATGTGTGTGCTCACTAATCGAAAGGACTCCGAAGGACGTGGGAATTTAAACACATTTCGTCATCTCCGCATCTTCCAAGAGGAAATGGTAAAGCAGAGGCAGCGGTGAAGATTGCTAAGAGATTAATAAAGAAAACTAAGGAAGCTCATCAATCCGAAAAAAATTAATTACAGTCCAGTTCAAAGATTGTTCTCAAGAAGAACGCGATCTGGTGTTCCATCGTATAATGAACAATACTTACCAAAAATAATGCATGGTGAAAGTAAATACTATTTTGACAGGGAAACAAAAATTATTCCAGAATTGGAAATAGGACAATCAGTAGCGGTTCAAAAAATATACGAGTACCTACATTAAATGGAAGCAGTAGTAACTCATTTAGTATATAAGAGGCTCGTGAAAGTATAAATCAACAGAGTATTCCCAGTTCCACAAAACAATCAACAGGTCGTTCTAAACGAAACATAAAATTACCAAGTCACCATCATTAAATTATCATCTTTATTAGTGACATTTTCTTTAATTCAGATACTCATGTACCTAAAATGAACTTTATAATGGATAACATATCGGTGATAAGAAGTTTCTCCATATGCGGATTGAAGTTTAGTTGTACGGGAGAGGGCAATAAGTGTGTTTTATAAAATACGAATATAAAACCTAACAACATTCAATGATATTCTCTCTCGAAAAACAAAAATCTCAGAGAGATTTTCGAGCTATGGTTTATTTAGTAAGATTGATTTATTAAATCAAATACTAATTTAGAAGCATTTGGATCACCTCACCTCTGTACGATCCCTAGGGACCGAGATAACAATGTTTAAATGTTTAAAAATTTGTTTTACTCTCAATGATATTCTCTCTCGAATAACAAAAATTTCAAAGATTTCCGAGTATAATATGGCTAAGTAAGATCGGTTTCTTTGTGCGATCCATCGGGCCGAGCTACTTTTTTTAAATGATTAAGAGTTTTCAATAAACCTGAAAAAAATTCTCTTTCGAATAACGAGATATATTCTAAGACAAATCTTTTTTCGGTATACATACCTTGAGGTATAAAAATCAGGAACATTTTTGTTTTTCTTTTTTAAAAGGTTTGTTATCAGTCAAACGATTTTCATTGTTTAAAAAATGTTCATGAAATATATCTTTTCTTAGCGAAACAAAACCACGTATTATCATTCGTGTAAAGTTCTTCATGAATTCACACTTTTATTGTTGTATTATTTTAACACTGTTAAAATAAAATCTAATTAGGACTGTTCCAATACGAAAATTAGTACTAAATTGTATACAATAGAATGTAATGTTATAAAATATAGAAATAAAAAAAAAAAATATAGTAATTCAGTGAAATTTAGCAATAGCTAATTAAATTTCTCATCCGATGAGCCCATATCCATCCCGTCCTTCAACCCGGACCCCAAAGTGGTCACGAATTTTTTCGGAAGAAAATCAAATTTGTCTTGGAACTGAAAATGGACATTAACACTCCTTACCAGAGATCTTGGCGTCGAGAGTATGAAAAATTTAAGCTAGAATAAAAACCATAAAGTATCCTTTATTTAACCTTCTACTCAACAGTGGATAAATATTATTTGATCAATCATAAATTATTCAATAAAGGGATGAAACATACTATTAAAGTTAGCCGAAAGTTTCTAGCCGAAAGATCAAGAAAATCGATAATGCAGATAGTGTCTTCGCTTTCTCAGCCGAAAGTATATAAATACGTCACCGTTGATCAATATTCTTCAGCCGAAAGTTATCAGCCGAATAATTATTTCAACAATACATCAACAGAAACCAATTTGAAGGTTTTAGTATGCGAAGTTTGTTGTAAAACCTAATTCTATTTAAACTTGAGAAAAACAAATGTTTACATTGACCTTGCTTCAAATGAACATAAAATAAGATGGGGATGCCACTATGGACATTTGATATATCATAATTGTTGGTCAACTTTGGCCTAATTATGTAGAAATTCTGAAGGGGATAAAGAGGTGTGATTTATCAAAATTCCGCTAATTCAATATATCGAAAATGCCTTGATTAGTCTGTCGTTCTAGGTTTGCATACCTCGTCATTGATGCCACTATGGTCACTTGATAGGCCATCATGCTGGTCAACATCGCCCTAATTGTGGAAAAATATTAGATTAGCAAAGTTGCCCCCCCCCGTATGCAAAACGAAATTAACCGGTTAATGAAACCTGTTAACGAAATTCTGATGGGGATAGGGGGTCCAATTTTACAAAATTTCCATAGTTTAATAATTTCTGAAAATTTCATTGAATGGCCTAGCGCTCTTTTTAAACCTACATCCGTATTGATGCCACTGTTGCCATTTGATAGGCCGTAATGCCTGTTAACAACAGTCAAATTTTGAAGAAATTCTGATGGAAATACAGGGATGTAATTTAAATTTCATAGTTCAATTTCTGAAAAATTCATTGAATGGCCCGGTGATCGTGCTTAACCTTAATTCGCATTGATGCCACTATGGCCATTTGATAGGCCCTAATTCCTGTTAACAACAGTCCAATTTTGAAGAAATTCTGATGGGGTTACAGGGGTGTAATTTGATAAGATTTCAATAGTTCAATTTCTGAAAAATTCATTGAATGGCCTGGCGCTCTTACTTAACCTTAATTCGCATTGATGCCACTATAGCCATTTGATAGGCCCTAATGCCTGCTAACAACAGTCCAATTTTGAAGAAATTCTGATGGGGATACAGGGGTGTAATTTGAAAAAAAAATTCCATCGGTTAATTTCTGAAAAGTTCATTGAATGGCCTGGCGCTCTTGCTTAACCTTAATTCGCATTGATGCCTTTATGACCATTTGATAGGCCCTAATGCTTGTTAACAACAGTCCAATTCAATTTTGAAGAAATTCTGAAGGGGATACAGGGGTGTAATTTGATAAGATTTCAATAGTTCAATTTCTGAAAAATTCATTAAATGGACCGGCGCTCTTGCTTAACCTTAATTCGCATTGATGCCACTATGGCCATTTGATAGGTATGGATTTGATAGGCCATTTTAGGTAAATTGGTCTGTTGTTAGCAGGCATTAGGGCCTATCAAATAGCCATAGTGGCATCAATGCGAATTAAGGTTAAGCAAGATCACCGGGCCATTCAATGAATTTTTCTGAAATTGAACGATGGAATTTTTTTTCAAATTACACCCCTGTATCCCCATCAGAATTTCTGCAAAATTTGACTGTTGTTAGCAGGCATTAGGGCCTATCAAATGTCCATATTGGCATCAATGCGAATTAAAATTAAGCAAGAGCGCCGAGCCATTCAATGAATTTTTCAGAAATTGCTCTATTGAAATCATCCTCATCAGAATTTCTTCAAGATTGAAAAAAAAAACTTTTATTTTAATATCAACTTAAAGAAGTTAATTATATTATTGAATAATATTTCTTAAATACCTAACTTTCGGCTGAAATATATTGATCAACATTGTTGAATTTTTCTTTTCGGCTATCAAACCAAAGACACAATCTGCATTATCATTTTTGTTATTTTCGGCTGGCAACTTTCGGCTAACTTTAACAAGGTGGATGAAACAATAGACAGAAATTTAGTTTAGTTTATTTTGCTAAATTTCACTGAATTGCTATATTTTTTTTTATTTCTATATTTTATTACACATTCAATTGGATAACATTTTAGTACACACTGACGTAATTGGTTTTAGTACTCATTTTCGTATTGGAACGGTTTTGTTTCTTAATTAGATTTTAATTTAACAGTGTTAAACTAATACAAAAATAAACGTGTGAATTCGTGAAGAACTTTACATGCATTTTTAAAATCATATTAGAAGTCTAATTAGAGTTATATGGTTTTAGTACTAACCAAAGGACTCGGCTTTTAAGGTTTGGGTCTTTGGTTTATGTACTAATAGTTTAGTACCAGAGAATATACACAATATATTTCTTTGTTTTATGTTAGTACACAAATTTTACCTAATAACGTATCCGAATCCGACACGATATGGCCATTAGCGACGTAACCTCAGCAATGCTTCTATGGAAAGTTATGTTGCTCACGATAAATTTTCGTCGTTGCAATTTTCAATCATTTTGTTGCAGCTGCAAACTGCGTATAAGAAAATGTAAACAAAACATAATTGACAAGACATCAATCGAACCGTGAGGAAAATATGAACTAACGAAAATTTTCATTTAATCAACACACATATAAAAAATATATTCATATTATCGGACACTACCAAATTCTAAGCAAATTTATATTTAAATTTTACTTAAAAATCCCTAGTTAATTTTATTGACATTTTTCATGAAAAAATAATTCATTTCATAACAGTGTGCACATGCACTAATATCAATTAGAATTCAACTGGATTTTACGAATTCCAATATGATTCGTACACGTTTCAAAATCCCGGTTTCAAAATCTGGGTTTTCAAAATCTCGGTTTTCAAAATCTCGGTTTTCTAAATCCCGGATTTCTTTTCTTCTAGTTCTAATTGCGCAAAATAATTAATAAAGTTTTTTAATTGCAAGATTTGGTACTTGCAACATTTTGTAATTGTAACATTTTGTAGTTGCAAGATTAATAAAAAAGTAATATTTTGTTAATGCAACATTTTGAAATGCAATAATTGTAGCGGCTGACGGCTTCTATGACTCTGACGGGCATTTAGCCCTCCATCCAAATTCCATCCCTATTAGCCATTTTCTAGAACTTTATCGCAAACTCATTTTTGAATTTTGTCAAAAAATCATTTAAGAGTCCCATTTTCCCACATTCCAAATTTTAAAAATTCGAACCGGGATTTTCTAAAAATCTGGTTTTTTTTTATACAAAACCGGGATTTTGAGAAGCGGGATTTTAAAAACCGGGATTTTGAATACCGAGATTTCGTTACACACCCGTATAGAGTCTGATAGTTTTCCATCGACGTATATCATAATCTGGCTCCATAACCTGACAAAATCACCAACAAACTACTAATTATTTTTCTTTTATAGGATTTGTGACAATGTCGCTCTTGACCGAATTCGTACTGGCTCAATTCATCGACTTTTTTCAAGGGTTCGGTGACCTTGATAAAATGATCACAAATGCGCCCTCAACAATACTGTATGCTATAGTGATGGGCCAATTATATGGATATCTGTTCTTTCAACCCGGCATAACATCCAATTTATTTAATGAGATCGAAACGAACATGATTAAACTTCGTACTTTGGGCGGTGACAACGAGAAACATCAACAAAATATCACAAACATTTTCGCTAAACATGTACGATACTCAAATATACTGATTAGGACTTATTGGATTTGCTCCCTTACAACCGTTAATTTGATGTGTTTATTGGGATTATACCAGTATTTTCAAGTGGGTGAGCTGAGTACCGAGGAACTAAAGGAATTTAATTTTTTGATGGTCAGAGCTTGGTATCCCGTCGATGTGTACGAAAAGTAAGTATTATGCCAAAGCACGAGGTAATTAAAATCGAAATCCTAATTAATTTTATTATACATTCAGCTTTATTCCGACCATTTATATTCATCAAGTAATTTGTAGCTGGCTGTTGATATTACTCTGCCCCTTTATATTTACGCTGGTTGTTATATTCATGATTTATTCGATCGCAATGATACAAGTTTTAAAATATCGGTGCGAGACAATAACGGATGGTGTCGAGGACGTGCAATTGAACACCAATCGTGATAAGTTTTTAGAACGAAACTTGCGGGAAATTGTTACAACACAATTGGAAATTAAAAAGTAAGTACATGATCTTTGAAGGTACTGGTTATCGGTATTGCTTCCAATTTTAATTTCTTTGTATTCTGCAGATTTATTTACAACTTGAACAAATTAATCAGCTTCTCGATGTTTTTTATATTCTTATCATTTTCGATTTTACTGTGTACACTTCTTTTCCAAATATCGGTATGCAAATGTTTATGGTTGATCACCCCTATATATAATTTATAATAATTTTCCTATTTTTTTTTGTTAGATGGGATTTAGCACGGCAGTAATCACTTCAATTGCCTTCATCGGTAATATGATCGTTATACTTTTAATGTTTTATTGGCACGCCAACGAGATTATATTTCATGTAAATCATTCGGCAAGGGTTGCCCTCATCGCAATGCACTCACAATTTATTTTTATTTTCAGAGTAGCGGTTTGCCGAACGCAATATATTTTTGTGATTGGTATGCTTGCTCAAAAAAATTCAAGAACCTAATGTTGATTTTTATGATTGGTTCACAACGGCCGATGTCATTGACAGCCCTTTACTTTACTATGGATTTGAACGCGTACATAAACGTAATAAGGGTCGAAGGACTATGCGCCACATGAGGCTACATTATCATAAAAGAGAAATTTTCTTGTTGGCCTCCAAAATCGGGGAACACGGTTAACAGGCCAGAGTTTCGGACAATATTCTGAAATCTGTTTATGCTGGACGGACCGTAGTTTTTCTTAAACAATTATGAAGAAATTTTATTGGTAAGGTATTTTGGGATTCTAGCGTGTAGTTTAGATGAGGTTCTGAAATCTGGTCGTGCTAGATCAAACATTTTTAAATTTTGTCAGAAAGTTTCAATAGTAATTCTATGCATAAAATGAATGAACGAATTAACCCTTGCTGTTCGATACTCGTTCATCGCTTTACAATTGAACGTGAAACTTACGAATCTACATTATGGTTTAGAAATTTTTGAGTTTTAGCAGAAAAACTGATCTTTTGAGATTCTGGCTAATATCTCAAAGACTCCTGCCGCAGTTAACCAATATGTACAGTTAAAAAAATTATTGACAGAATTGTAAATGATAAACCTTCTCCAAATTTCCTAACTAGACTCCGTAAGATCTTAGCTATTAGAAAAACAACCGAACAATAATGGTGGGGGTTTTTGAGCTATTCGCAGGAACCGAGAAAACTTATTGACCGGTAAAGCTCAAAAAATTATAGAAAATTTTAAACAATAAATCTTGCCTAAAGTTCCCAGGTTGACTCAAAAATTCAAAAAATTATAGAGCGAGTTCTATACGAAATATTTTTAATAATTTTACATTTAAATTCAGAAGTTTCCATTTCAAAATTCAAATGCAACCCATAACGTACGTTTTTTATATTTACTTGTAAAGAAGTGGTCGAGTAGCACCCGGCAGGTCCATGTGATTTCAGAACTTCGCCAAATATCCACTTTACATGATACCAAAACTTCATCTAAATTTGTGCTTTATCCAAAATCATTCCAATAGAAACCAAATTTCATAATGATTTATTATGAATTGGCGAAATTTGGTCCAACATGAACAGATACTAGAATTTTGACCAAAATTCATTTTATCATATTTTGTTGTGAAATGGCGAAGATCCATCAATCATTTTAAAATTTCTATATTCCTTTTTATGATAGTGCTGCCCCTTGTGGCGAGTAGCGTATCCTCTTAATTTCCGCTGACGATTTTCTATTTTGCAGCTTTTGAAAGCATCTTACAGCTACTTTACGCTGTTATTAAATATCACCGATCGTGACTAAAGGTCTAAAGAAAAAGACGACGCTTCATAGCAGTGACATATTTTGTGGAATAATTTGCAATTTTCAGTTTTTATTGATTTTGTAAATCGTTTCAAGCTTTTCAGCATTTGTAGCAAACTAATAATTTAAATAAATAATCACAGAAATACTCGCTTGTGTTTTATTTAATTTTATCTTGAAACTCAAACGCGGTGAAAAATCGTGAAGGTTCAAAATCCAAAAATTGCAAAAAAAAAGATTTGTCCGTCCGTTACATTTTCTTTCACCATCCTTCTTCTATTTTGAATGTGCGTCAAGAAGTTGAGAGCCTGCCATAGGAAATCGAAGAGAATGATGATGATTGAAAGGATCAGGCAACAATTTTTACAATACCATGATGAATCCATCGTTTTGGCGCTGTTGGCGACTAATCGTTTCTCAAAGAACATATACGTATAATTGACATAACATGTCACTATGAAAAAGTGTTGAGGAATTTCACAAAATTAGTTGAAGCACCTTTGTCTTATTTATATAAGTTTTATTTTGAAATTCGAAAGATTCCCTTCCTCTACCCCATAAGACGTGTATTGAATATGGAATTAGTTGCCAAATATCAAGAACCGGCAGCGAGTAATTGGTTAAACGAGCGGTTAACGAGATCTTGTCATATATCGTTGAATTCATTGAAACGTCTACTACCAAATGAGTGTCAGAAAAATTCTATGACGCTTAAAGGAAATTTCAAGAATTAACCTTTCCTTATAAGCCGTTCAGAGATGCCTGCCAAATTTTATTTGCACCTTGAGAAAGTTACCTTGCACATTGTGCAATTGAAATAGAAATTGAAATTGAAATTGAAATTGAAATTGAAATTGAAATTGAAATTGAAATTGAAATTGAAATTGAAATTGAAATTGAAATTGAAATTGAAATTGAAATAGAAATTGAAATTGAAATTGAAATTGAAATTGAAATTGAAATTGAAATTGAAATTGAAATTGAAATTGAAATTGAAATTGAAATTGAAATTGAAATTGAAATTGAAATTGAAATTGAAATTGAAATTGAAATTGAAATTGAAATTGAAATTGAAATTGAAATTGAAATTGAAATTGAAATTGAAATTGAAATTGAAATTGAAATTGAAATTGAAATTGAAATTGAAATTGAAATTGAAATTGAAATTGAAATTGAAATTGAAATTGAAATTGAAATTGAAATTGAAATTGAAATTGAAATTGAAATTGAAATTGAAATTGAAATTGAAATTGAAATTGAAATTGAAATTGAAATTGAAATTGAAATTGAAATTGAAATTGAAATTGAAATTGAAATTGAAATTGAAATTGAAATTGAAATTGAAATTGAAATTGAAATTGAAATTGAAATTGAAATTGAAATTGAAATTGAAATTGAAATTGAAATTGAAATTGAAATTGAAATTGAAATTGAAATTGAAATTGAAATTGAAATTGAAATTGAAATTGAAATTGAAATTGAAATTGAAATTGAAATTGAAATTGAAATTGAAATTGAAATTGAAATTGAAATTGAAATTGAAATTGAAATTGAAATTGAAATTGAAATTGAAATTGAAATTGAAATTGAAATTGAAATTGAAATTGAAATTGAAATTGAAATTGAAATTGAAATTGAAATTGAAATTGAAATTGAAATTGAAATTGAAATTGAAATTGAAATTGAAATTGAAATTGAAATTGAAATTGAAATTGAAATTGAAATTGAAATTGAAATTGAAATTGAAATTGAAATTGAAATTGAAATTGAAATTGAAATTGAAATTGAAATTGAAATTGAAATTGAAATTGAAATTGAAATTGAAATTGAAATTGAAATTGAAATTGAAATTGAAATTGAAATTGAAATTGAAATTGAAATTGAAATTGAAATTGAAATTGAAATTGAAATTGAAATTGAAATTGAAATTGAAATTGAAATTGAAATTGAAATTGAAATTGAAATTGAAATTGAAATTGAAATTGAAATTGAAATTGAAATTGAAATTGAAATTGAAATTGAAATTGAAATTGAAATTGAAATTGAAATTGAAATTGAAATTGAAATTGAAATTGAAATTGAAATTGAAATTGAAATTGAAATTGAAATTGAAATTGAAATTGAAATTGAAATTGAAATTGAAATTGAAATTGAAATTGAAATTGAAATTGAAATTGAAATTGAAATTGAAATTGAAATTGAAATTGAAATTGAAATTGAAATTGAAATTGAAATTGAAATTGAAATTGAAATTGAAATTGAAATTGAAATTGAAATTGAAATTGAAATTGAAATTGAAATTGAAATTGAAATTGAAATTGAAATTGAAATTGAAATTGAAATTGAAATTGAAATTGAAATTGAAATTGAAATTGAAATTGAAATTGAAATTGAAATTGAAATTGAAATTGAAATTGAAATTGAAATTGAAATTGAAATTGAAATTGAAATTGAAATTGAAATTGAAATTGAAATTGAAATTGAAATTGAAATTGAAATTGAAATTGAAATTGAAATTGAAATTGAAATTGAAATTGAAATTGAAATTGAAATTGAAATTGAAATTGAAATTGAAATTGAAATTGAAATTGAAATTGAAATTGAAATTGAAATTGAAATTGAAATTGAAATTGAAATTGAAATTGAAATTGAAATTGAAATTGAAATTGAAATTGAAATTGAAATTGAAATTGAAATTGAAATTGAAATTGAAATTGAAATTGAAATTGAAATTGAAATTGAAATTGAAATTGAAATTGAAATTGAAATTGAAATTGAAATTGAAATTGAAATTGAAATTGAAATTGAAATTGAAATTGAAATTGAAATTGAAATTGAAATTGAAATTGAAATTGAAATTGAAATTGAAATTGAAATTGAAATTGAAATTGAAATTGAAATTGAAATTGAAATTGAAATTGAAATTGAAATTGAAATTGAAATTGAAATTGAAATTGAAATTGAAATTGAAATTGAAATTGAAATTGAAATTGAAATTGAAATTGAAATTGAAATTGAAATTGAAATTGAAATTGAAATTGAAATTGAAATTGAAATTGAAATTGAAATTGAAATTGAAATTGAAATTGAAATTGAAATTGAAATTGAAATTGAAATTGAAATTGAAATTGAAATTGAAATTGAAATTGAAATTGAAATTGAAATTGAAATTGAAATTGAAATTGAAATTGAAATTGAAATTGAAATTGAAATTGAAATTGAAATTAAAATTGAAATTGAAATTGAAATTGAAATTGAAATTGAAATTGAAATTGAAATTAAAATTGAAATTGAAATTGAAATTGAAATTGAAATTGAAATTGAAATTGAAATTGAAATTGAAATTGAAATTGAAATTGAAATTGAAATTGAAATTGAAATTGAAATTGGCTCTCTGAAACAGTATTTGCATGTATGGTTATACGCCTGATAGTTGTAGCATTGTGGCTTTCACTAGTGTTACTTTTTAATATCTCAATCTTAACTTTCATATTAAGGATTACTTTGATTCCATATACCCTATCAATGCTCTCAGCGTTGTCAAATGTTAGCATGAAAACGGGGAGGCCAACTTTGGCTGTTTCTCTTTCATCGTTTGCATTTTTCGTGACCTTTTGTGGGTGTTATATGTTCACATTATGATTTTGGCATGTATGATGTAGCCTTATGGTCATGATTTTCATTGGTTGCTCAGATTTGATTTCATAGGTGAACCATTCGATATTTTTAGCAGTACTTCATAATATTCTGTAGGTTTCTTTTTCAGTGCATCGACTTTATATTTATCGTTTGGAACTAGCTTCACAATTTTTAATTGTTTCGTATTCACTAACATTCAGTATGTTAATGGTTGGAGGTGGTATCTCTTGATGTATAGTTAACGAGTGGACAACATTGATTAACTTGTATGCAAACTTAAGGCACAAACCTTAAAAGTAGTTGAGCAACATTTTCTGGTTTAACTCAAAAATATTTAAGAAATCCTCACTATACCACATCTCACTACTTCCCTAATATAGTGTTAGAGAGATAAATTAAAGTCAAACTCATTTATTTGAATTATCATTAAGATTTGTTCTACCAACACTTTTATAATTTAACATAAAATATTTTACGAAATACTATTCCTAACAAAGCTTTATGGAGGTGGATGAAACAAATAAATGGGTAGACGAAATTGGTCAAAATAATAATTAACACGTCCACGAACATTTCAATAACATTTAATTAAAATAAATTTTTCTCAAAATTACTGAGTAATTTCTGTAAATTTTGATTATTCGGAAAGATATATTTTGGAGTGAATCTTGATTTTTTAGTTGCGATTTTTGGTTCCTATGATTACCTGGCACCATAATATTTTATTGACCCTACTCCTTATCAATGTAGTGAACATAAACATTTGAGTATGTACACTCCATTTTAATTTGCTAATTATCAAAATCAAAACCACTAGCATCGCAAAGATATATAAAACCGCAAATTTACTTCCGTTCATCAATATTCAAATGCGATGCGTATGCGATGTATAAAAGCCATGCCTTTCCTACGAATTAAATCAGTATCGCAAGTACAATGAAATCGATAATACTTCTTGTACTTATATTACTGGCATTGAGTAAAATTGCCAAAAGTGGTGAATACATTAAACGTGATAATCGAATCTATTACATTAGTCCTCCTCAACAATATAGCTGGTACGATTCATATCGGTATTGTAAAGCCCTCGGAATGTTTTTAATCGACATACAAAGTGAATCGGAGTACAATCGGATTGTGAATATTACAAAAGATTTTCACCAGCGGATTAATTCAAGTGGCAGTTTTTATTGGACTAGTGGAACCGATCTAGGTAGCGAAGAAAAATACTACTGGATGATAACAGGTCAGTCGTTAGTGTTTCGTAATTGGCGTATTGGCCAACCGGATAATTACTACAATAAGAATGGTGAATATGATAACTGTATGGCGATAAGTGGTCATAAGGAACGTAACTTTCAATGGTTTGATGAGCGTTGTTCAGCAACAATAAGTTTTATTTGTCGCAACGTTTTAGAGGTAGCAGTTTCTGATACGAATCGATGCTCTATTGAAAATAATTTTATGGATAGTCAATAAATTTTAATGATTTTAAAAAACTTTGTTTTAATATTTATAATTTTCAAAAAATTTATCGTTTAGTGACCAACAAATAAACGAGTTGTTCGAAATGTCTGAAACGCGCTCTTAAACATAATATCAGATGATTAATGCGTTTATCGGATTACCGATAGTATTGAAGCGAATTCAGATAAACAAGATCAAATTTTAAAACGAAAACTTCGCGAAATTATTTTAGCACAATTGGGGGTCGACCGGTAAATAACATTTTTACTCTGAGTTCAAGCTTTAATATTTTGTGATTTTCTAGATACGTGCGAAATTTAGACAAGTTCATCAGATCATCAATGTTTTTTATCTATGCAATTTTTTCGATATTATTGTGCGCTCTTCTTTTTCAAATATCGAAGGTATGTCGAGTCCTTAATACGGCACAAATGTTTAGTAATGTTCTATTTTTCAAATATTGTTGCAGATGGAGTTCGGTAGTGATGCATTTGTTCAGTCCATGTTTATTGGAAATATGATCACTATGCTGCTAATGTAGGTGAGTTGTACATAGCACGGGTCAATTAAATACTGAACTATCAAATAATCTTCATTTGCAGAGCAACGAATTACCAAAATCGATATACTTATGTTGCTGGTATAAATGTTCAAAAAAGTTTAAAAAATTACTTTTGATTTTTATGATTGGATCACATAAATCGATGACATTGTCAGCAATGTACTTCACAATGGGTTTAGACGCGTACATAAATGTAAGAAAATTCATAAATTGAATTCAAATTTTAATATTTATTTTTATTTTTTAGATTTTGAATGCTGCCTTCAGCTACTATACACTATTATCGCATCTCACCGATCGCAGTTAAACTTTATCTAGGATTTATTACGGTTTTATGATTGCATCGTTTTCTACGAATCATTTGGTTGTAGTTCGAAAATTTATATAAATTCTTTAGGATATTCAAGTAAAATTGTCTTATATCAACTGTATAAAATTATATAAAAAGTCCCTACATATATTTCTGAACTTAACAATGTTATTGCAAAACACGACAATTTCTCAATTCCTAAATTTTTAAGTTTCTAAATTTCTAAATTTCTAAATTTCTAAATTACTAAATTTTTAAATTTTTAAATTTTTAAATTTTTAAATTTTTAAATTTTTAAATTTTTAAATTTTTAAATTTTTAAATTTTTAAATTTTTAAATTTTTAAATTTTTAAATTTTTAAATTTTTAAATTTTTAAATTTTTTTAAATTTTTAAATTTTTAAATTTTTAAATTTTTAAATTTTTAAATTTTTAAATTTTTAAATTTTTAAATTTTTAAATTTTTAAATTTTTAAATTTTTAAATTTTTAAATTTTTAAATTTTTAAATTTTTAAATTTTTAAATTTTTAAATTTTTAAATTTTTAAATTTTTAAATTTTTAAATTTTTAAATTTTTAAATTTTTAAATTTTTAAATTTTTAAATTTTTAAATTTTTAAATTTTTAAATTTTTAAATTTTTAAATTTTTAAATTTTTAAATTTTTAAATTTTTAAATTTTTAAATTTTTAAATTTTTAAATTTTTAAATTTTTAAATTTTTAAATTTTTAAATTTTTAAATTTTTAAATTTTTAAATTTTTAAATTTTTAAATTTTTAAATTTTTAAATTTTTAAATTTTTAAATTTTTAAATTTTTAAATTTTTAAATTTTTAAATTTTTAAATTTTTAAATTTTTAAATTTTTAAATTTTTAAATTTTTAAATTTTTAAATTTTTAAATTTTTAAATTTTTAAATTTTTAAATTTTTAAATTTTTAAATTTTTAAATTTCTAAATTTCTAAACTTCAAAATTTCTAAACAATAGTGCGGTCAAAAACCCGTACAAGCAACAGATTGCGATAACTCCTGCTCTTTTCGAAAAAATTCATTTACTAGATGCTCCATAAAAGTTATCATTTGTTTTTGGCCATTGATAATTTTGACTCGCCCTATTTTAAAAATATTGGGTTGCGCCTTCCTGCATCATATTAGAAGATGTTGAGATGGTGTGCCATGTTGGCTAGTGTCATGTTGCGGTATGTTTGCATTAGTAAACCGTTCAAGAACAGCGTCTTACCAAAATCGAAATACTACGAATTGCTGAGGCTGATGACGCCGTCAATAGTTTTTCTTCACCAATAGACCTAAACGCGTATTTCTAGAAACGTAACAAAACTCAAAATATCCGAACCAAGTGACAATGAAATTTTTAATTAACGTTTTTTTTGTTTAATTTTTACAAAGATTTTAGAAGTATCATAATGCTAATTTACAACATACTAACATTTAGGGATTCGGCAGAATTGGAATTTTCGTTGATTGGGAATGTCGTCTCACATCTTTTGGGGTAATACCCGGTTGGCTTTCATGCTCGTACGACATTCGCAAGAATAGGTCGCGACGTTCTTGTCGTAGCGCTTCCTCAGCCTCCAGTTCTTCGCGCTTTTCACGTTCCTCGCGTTCTTTAGTTTCAATATCGACCTGATTTAATCGTATCGCTACATGTGTAAAGTGTGCAATGTATTCGTTAAGATCGAAGCAGAGCCGGTCCATTTCATGCAACTTCTGCTTTATGTGAGCCAAATTTTGTTGGATCGCATCGCATCGTGCGTTTTGCAAATGCCCCAAGTATAGCCAAACATAATTTCCGCACTCATCTGCATTTTCAACAACTTTTCGGGCCATTGTTCGCGCCTCGTCTATTTTAATTTGGGCCAAGTGCATACGAGACACCTCGTAGCTGATTAAACATTTTTCAATTGGTGATTCAAGCGATTCATTTAACTGCTCAAGCGATTGTACACGATGTTTATACGTTAGATACGATGTGTCGACCGAATGGAGTTTTATAAAAGCCTCCCTATCACCAAATTCACTAATAACCGGCGAAAAGGTATTGTCCTCCCCTTTGTCGTGCGCCTTTGCCCCTATCAAATACGGGAAACGTTCGAACGGTGCCTGTGACATTAGGTCCTTCGGAATTGAGATTTGATTCAGAAACGAGATGCCTACGATATTACATAGTTCATTGCGAAATTCAAAAATTCGCGGGAATATTCGCGTCGTTTTGATCGAGTAATAATATTGCAGAACTGAAATGGTGTAGTCAACAAGCTCCTGCACTTTTCCTTGTGCAGACAATAGACGTACTTTTACGAGCTGTTCGAATATATCACGACGAGTTTGTAGTTCAGTACGGTTCATAATCGCTTGATGGTATTCAGCCGCCTTCCTTTCGTTTTGAATCATATTGAATTTCTTCGAATAAAGTGGTTGGCGTTCATTCAACATGAGACGCCACCTTGTAATTCGATCTACAGTCGGATTTACAACCGCTCGTAATTGATGGTTCGTGTATGCGGTTTGTTTCAGATATAAGCGTTTGTCGTTTAGCAGACTACCCAAACATGAATAATCGTGTGACGTTTGCAGTAGATACACGTTGTCTATCATTAAGCGATTCTGTTCGATTCGTTTCTTTAGAAGTGGTTTAAGTTTTTTGCGTACCACATCAGGTGCGCTTGAAACACCGCAAGCTTTTTTGAGCGGTTTGCTTTCAGTTTTCCGAATTTCATCCAATTGTTTGATGGCCTGACGTAAATTAAACAAACAAGGACCAGCATACTCACCAATCACATAATCGAGGGTACTACGAAGTGCATGAATTCGTTCCCGACACTCAACTTTATTGAAATGGCCATCGTTTCGTCGAAGGGTGTTATGCGCATCGATTAAGGCATCCTCAAAATAATTCTCGTTGTACACGCAATCGATTAGGTGATGACGTAACATCAACTCATGTTTAGCCGGACACAATTGTAACGCTTGCACACACTCGTCCTTAGCCGTGCTAATATCGGCTACATCAAAATGGCATAAACTTGAATTGAAAATTGGCATGTAATCGGTGGTCAACATTTCATGAGCTGCACTAAAATATTTAAGTGCCTCATCTGTCTGATTGTGTGTTTTAAAATAGACGCCATTCTGTTTTTGATTGTTCTGCAGCCGTTGCAGTTCCGGTGAAAATTTCACGATGGGCACTAAAATTTTCTTTTCTTCCGGGTGTCCGGCATGATGTTCGGCGCTTGATCGACCTTGTTCCTCGCTCATCTTGTGCCACGTATTTTATGCACTTTTCACCTGTTGGTAATTTTGTATAGGCAATAAAGGGGGTTTTTGTTGAATTATTTATACAAAAACTGTGGAATTTAGTATAAAAAAGACCACCATTTAGGTCGCGTATAAACGTAACAAATAGTTTATGACATCCATGACAGAAAATGCAAAGCCTGTTAAAGGAGAAAGCGATGGGTATTCCTTTCAAATGATATTGTCGTATCATACATTTTCATTCACTGAATTGTCTATCTCAGATTTTTGGTGGGCATTATTTCTAACAACATGCAAATTTCTGATAGCGCATGTGAAATGCTAACTTTGAGTTATTGATTGGATGTGTCACTCGTCTTTGCCATTCTGCCTCGGGTCACATCCATTTCGAAGGAGGTAAATTATCATGTGTCAATTCCATTTTTTTTCAGAAGTCTTATTTGAGCTTTTCAGCTGTTGGCCATCTTGAGAGTCTATGAATATTTGTATCTGTGCGTTTCATCTGTTGAAAATGGCACAGCGTGTGCAGCATATTTTTAGGTGTTATTATTATCTGACCCACCTAACCTAGTGAATGAAATAATTTTGCTGTCATAGAAAGCACGTTCCGCTTTGTTTCTGAGCCACTATGTTCTGGAAGGGCAGGTCTATCTTGAACTCAAAAATGTCAATTTTAGGTTTGGAATACAGTCCTTGTTGTTTATTGAAGCTCGACCATTTATTTTATCAGATTGAAGATGCTACTTTAATCCAGTCTAATCAGTTGACTTCGAATATTCAACGAATAAAATTCGTGTTTTAATGCTTAGTAGACAGTTGGCAGTATAACACTTAAAACACAACAACAGCAATAATTTTCGGTATTATTTATTATTAAATCACTTTCTATAATTTACACTACATCACCTAATTTAATCACCTGCTATAATCTACAATACAACAAAACAGCTATACAACAACTTTTAATGCTCAAATCTAGATGTCACTATTTTACAAATGTCATTAAGTTGAACCGAATTGCCGCTAAATAATCGAAATCGTAACTAACTCAACCTAAGCCTCTTTGTCCTGAACAGAACCCAAACTACATATCACCTCTGTATGGTGACGGCCGTTCCAAATTCTAGGGTTTCCCTGTTGGTCTTCCTTTACGCAATCGCGAATTAGTCCCGAAAATTGTTCTTTTTACTCACAACGTGTACTAAATATTTTTCATTTAATCTTACCATCATACCATCCGATTGAGGAATCAAATGTGTTATTCTTGTCTTATTTATGTCGAATAACTGACAAATTTCGTGGAATATCACCAAAAATTCTTTCCTTGGTCAGAGCAAATAAAAAGGTTAAATATGTCATAAACGACCTCCAACCACTTGTCGAAATAGTCCGACTTACCTATTACCGCTTTCCATAATATGGCATGGTCCCACCACAAACAAAATAGCAATCAGACCTGCAAACCAATAGTAACTTTATGTGTAAATCAAATTCTCGATGTCGTTACAAATGGAAAAATATTTCGAGCGGCTGTTAGTAGAAATGCTTAGCTAAAACTCAAACCCTATGTGCTCAATATACATCTCGCTCAATATATTTATTCAACGCGCGCGACAAAATAATTTTTTTTTATTTGTGTGTACAGTATAAAAGAAACAAACGGAAAAATACAAATTCAACGTGTTTTTTATTTTCGTTTGAAAATATCCTTTCCCTTATTGTATGTTTTAAATTTAATAAAACAGAATGTTTTGAAAACTAGCACGTATTATGTATATACTATATATACATATACTAGATGTATATACATATGTACTATTTAAAATAAAATGTGTGCACGATCGATAATTTCTTGTCGTTTAGGTATATAAAATTTAAAAAACATGTGATCATGAAAAGAAAGAGGATCTATTTTCGATGTATGTATGTATGTATATATGTACGTATATACGTTGTATGTACGTATATATATATACGTATATACATTGATTATGGTTTGGTGTGCTGCATGAAATATAGTTTATAAAAAAGAAACAAATATTTGGAGGAAAGGATACGAAACATCAGAAATTTATGAACGAAAGGGAAAATATTATAATTAAATTGTTTTTTACTGATCGCAGTAAACATTTAGATATACATATTACATATTTGTGTTTAGTTACATTATGTATATTTTATATGCCTATCTATACTGATTGGTCGAAATTAAATACATACATTCATTACTTAATTTTTCCTAAGTGTACTATAAGGATGATTGATATATGTTCTAAATTCAATAATATTAAAATTCCTAACAATTTTATAAATGATTTTAATTTTGAGAAAAATAATAAAATCAGCTTAGAGCGGAAAGATGCCTTAGGGAGGATGTACTATGTATTTGGATTTGCATCTAAAAAATTGGTCAAGCATATATAGAATAGTACATTTTTGTTAACACTTTCCCCTTATTCCATATTATCTGAAGCATAGTATAGTATTTGAATTGTTTCAAATAAAAGCTAGTTATTGATTTTAACCAAATTTGCAAAAACATTAATATTTCGAACTCGGTTGTGATATATAGAATTATGAGTATACACAATATCCTTGGAATTCCATTTTTAAACTTCTAACCCCAAGTAAAAACCATCCTAAGGTTTAAAAATGAAAATAAATAAATTTCGTTTTTTGTTGTTTTCAACCGAGTTACAAGCTTACATTATAAGTACACTGCAATTTTTCAGATACCAACCACCACTTATCATGAAAACTACCCCAAATTTCTCTAGAACAAATGGCCACTTTTTTGACAATTTCAAAAATAGACATTTCAATATCGGATATTGTGTATCGCTTTATAATCCTCATCAGAAGTGCAATTCGATTTTTAAGTTGTAACTTGGAACTTTAAATCATGGAAACAAATTTATTTAGCCACCCACTTTATTTATTAGGTATATATAACTTAATTTCTACAGATTTTTTTCACGGTATTCTGTGGTTTTTGTAGGATCGGACGCAAGGTTTCAGAACAACGAACGACAAGTTTACGTGAGTTACATAACCTCTCAGAATAGCAGAGTTTACGATTACAACTGATAAACAGCACATTCGGCACTGCATTCTATACGAATTCCAACAAGGAAAAAATGCTTCTAAGGCACGGGAATCAATTTGTAGTGTTCTTGGTGCCGACCTTGTGTCTTATGAAACGTGTAATTATTGGTATAAACGTTTTAGAATTAGTGATTTCGATCTTAGTGTCAGCCTGATGACATAAATCAAAGATAAGATCACGAACACCGCACGGAAGTCCAGAAAATACTCGAACTCAATTCAAATAAAAATAATTAATTTAAAACGAGTTCATAATTTTGAATTACAATAGAACAAAGAAAAATATTTTGAATATCAGTGATATATATATATATATATATATATATATATTATATATATATATATATATATATATATATATATATATATATATATATATATATATATATATATATATATATATATATATATATATATATATATATATATATATATATATATATATATATATATATATATATATATATATATATATATATATATATATATATATATATATATATATATATATATATATATATATATATATATATATATATATATATATATATATATATATATATATATATATATATATATATATATATATATATATATATATATATATATATATATATATATATATATATATATATATATATATATATATATATATATATATATATATATATATATATATATCACTGATATTCAAAATATTTTTCTTTGTTCTATTGTAATTCAAAATTATGAACTCGTTTTAAATTAATTAATTTTATTTGAATTGAGTTCGAGTATTTTCTGGACTTCCGTGCGGTGTTCGTGATCTTATCTTTGATTTATGTCATCAGGCAGGAGGCCTTATACAAAAAATATTTATACTACGAACTCTTTAAACATGTCGAGCAAGTTCAGCCTACTGAAGTCTTACCAAAAACAAAGACATGTTTCATAAAAGGTTTAATGAGGCCTCACTAAAATCTGTGACAATCTCAGTAGACTATATATGACTAAAGTATGTCATGTATGGTATGGTGATAGATTACTACACATTAATTAAATACATTTACATAACCACCAGTTTCAGAAAATTCACTTGGTGCTGGGCATATTAATGTAATAAATTAATATTTAGTACAGGAGAAGATAATTACTGAAAAATAACTGTTCAGAAAATATTTTGCTCCAAGTCCGTAGTACATATTTCTTAAAATTTATTTAAATTTTCAGAAGTTTAGGAGAATTTAAACATTTGATAGTTATTTATGATTTTTAGGAATTGAAATCTAAGATGAAACCAATTATTAGGCAGTATGTTATTTAGGTATTCGTTTTTTCTGAGTTATGCCTGTTGCTGTTGTAGATTCCAGGTTAGCTCGCACATCTTCAAACTTTCGAGGCTGTCACTAAGATCGAAATCACTAATTCTAAAACGTTTATACCAATAATTACATGTTTCATAAGACACAAGGTCGGCACCAAGAACACTACAAATTGATTTCCGTGCCTTAGAAGCATTTTTTCCTTGTTGGAATTCGTATAGAATGCAGTGCCGAATGTGCTGTTTATCAGTTGTAATCGTAAACTCTGCTATTCTGAGAGGTTATGTAACTCACGTAAACTTGTCGTTCGTTGTTCTGAAACCTTGCGTCCGATCCTACAAAAACCACAGAATACCGTGAAAAAAATCTGTAGAAATTAAGTTATATACCTAATAAATAAAGTGGGTGGCTAAATAAATTTGTTTCCATGATTTAAAGTTCCAAGTTACAACTTAAAAATCGAATTGCACTTCTGATGAGGATTATAAAGCGATACCCAATATCCGATATTGAAATGTCTATTTTTGAAATTGTCAAAAAAGTGGCCATTTATTCTAGAGAAATTTGGGGTAGTTTTCATGATAAGTGGTGGTTGGTATCTGAAAAATTGCAGTGTACTTATAATGTAGCTTGTAACTCGGTTGAAAACAACAAAAAACGAAATTTATTTATTTTCATTTTTAAACCTTAGGATGGTTTTTACTTGGGGTTAGAAGTTTAAAAATGGAATTCCAAGGATATTGTGTATACTCATAATTCTATATATCACAACCGAGTTCGAAATATTAATGTTTTTGCAAATTTGGTTAAAATCAATAACTAGCTTTTATTTGAAACAATTCAAATACTATACTATGCTTCAGATAATATGGAATAAGGGGAAAGTGTTAACAAAAATGTACTATATATGCTTGACCAATTTTTTAGATGCAAATCCAAATACATAGTACATCCTCCCATAGTACATACATAGGCATCTTTCCGCTCCAAGCTGATTTTATTATTTTTCTCAAAATTAAAATCATTTATAAAATTGTTAGGAATTTTAATATTATTGAATTTAGAACATATATCAATCATCCTTATAGTACACTTAGGAAAAATTAAGTAATGAATGTATGTATTTAATTTCGACCAATCAGTATAGATAGGCATATAAAATATACATAATGTAACTAAACACAAATATGTAATATGTATATCTAAATGTTTACTGCGATCAGTAAAAAACAATTTAATTATAATATTTTCCCTTTCGTTCATAAATTTCTGATGTTTCGTATCCTTTCCTCCAAATATTTGTTTCTTTTTTATAAACTATATTTCATATAGCAGCACACCAAACCATAATCAATGTATGTATATACGTATATATATACGTACATACAACGTATATACGTACATATATACATACATACATACATCGAAAATAGATCCTCTTTATTTTCATGATCACATGTTTTTTAAATTTTATATACCTAAACGACAAGAAATTATCGATCGTGCACACATTTTATTTTAAATAGTACATATGTATATACATCTAGTATATGTATAGTATATACATAATACGTGCGTTTTAGTTTTCAAAACATTCTGTTTTATTAAATTTAAAACATACAATAAGAGAAAGGATATTTTCAAACGAAAATAAAAAACACGTTGAATTTGTATTTTTCCGTTTGTTTCTTTTATACTGTACACACAAATAAAAAAAAATTATTTTGTCGCGCGCGTTGAATAAATATATTGAGCGTGATGTATATTGAGCACATAGGGTTTGAGTTTTAGCTAAGCATTTCTACTAACAGCCGCTCGAAATATTTTTCCATTTGTAACGACATCGAGAATTTGATTCACACATAAAGTTACTATTGGTTTGCAGGTCTGATTGCTATTTTGTTTGTGATTAGACTAAGAGTAAATTTATGTTCTTATTATTGTTTGCAGTTTTTTGTTTTTGTTTAGATGTTTGTTACACTTTTTATGATAAAATAATATTATTTTTTCTTTTCAAGTTATGCTGAAATAATTGTTTTCCTTAAATTAATTTGTAAAAGTTGTAATAAGAAGTATTTTCGTATATTTTTCTTATTTTGTTTTCGGTTTACTAAACTTGATTTGTTTTCGTTTAATGAGATTTAACTTATGAAATAGGTTGAGAGAGCAGTGCATTGGTAAATAATTTAAAAAAATCTTTAATAATCTGGATACAAAGTAACTTAAAGGCAGTCTTATTTTAAAATTTTATAAATTATAATTTGCTATGTCCTAGATGACATTGAGAAAAGAACTGATGTATAATTTTCGTAATGGTACATAAATTTATAAAAAATTCAAATTTGTGTACGTCATTGAGAAATATACTGTAATACTGCTTTTTTGTTATCATTTATTATTATAATCTCACCAAATATGAAACAGCAATCAATTCAGAAAACCATCAATACCTGAAAATAGAAAAATAAATCATTAGATATCTTGACTATTCGACTTAAAGATGACATTTAATAGAAAAACCTAATCATTATTTTTATAATCAAATCAAAAATTGCAACAAGTTCTTTTGTACAGAACGTCTTAGCTATTTATCACTCGGCAGCAAATAATTTATAGTGTCTGTGATTTGGTAATTCGTACATATATTTTCATTTTAATTAGAAATGCTTGTTGTGTGCCATTGTACGCGAGTATTAAAAAGTTTTCCGTTTTAAACCTTACGTACGATGATTACGAGTAAAAAATTAGAACGAACAATAAAAGTATATGTAATTAACTTTCAAAAAATAATAATTAACTTATTAACTTTATGGAGAAAGCAATAATCAGAAATTCTATGAAATTGGACTTTATTGGGAGTATAGCTCGTCGTACTGACGCTATTCGACTAAGCCATGAAACAAGCTCTATATGGCACCAAGAAAATATCCTGAGTTCACTCTTTTAATTACCAATATTATTATTATTATTTATTTATTACTTATAGAAATATAATGCCGAAATATGATGCGAACTTTATGCCGAAAAACGACAGAAGTAAGTTCGCAAGAAGTGTACAAAATTTAAAAAATATAATTCTATTATGTATTTACAAATATTAATGTTTAAAAATAATAATGAATACCATAAACAGACTACAATAATTAAAACTATTACTACTTCAAAACATTTGAGTATTTGTTCAACACTTTTAAGTAATAATCCTGAATAAAACGGAGATATCACCAGTTTCAAGTAGCCATTGTTTAGGTAAAAATGAATTCAAATGAATTTCCTGCCTGTAAACTGGTAGTGCATTAAAAAGGTAGGTGCAGCCCCAAGATTAGAGCGACGGAAGTGCCGCGAAAATTGTATCGAAAATCGTTTATCATTATATGTTGACCAGTTCGATTAAAAAAAATTCTCAATACTTTATAGACATACAAGTGTTTTAACGGCAAGATGTTGGTTGTAATGAATAAATTCCATAAGATGGTTCAGTTCGTGGTTTATTTAGAAATATTCTCAGGGTTTATAAAGGGTACAGAGTAGCTGCATAACAACCACCCCAGCACGCCAATACAAATTCAAATTTAGCTATAACTAGTGCATGGTAAGCAACTACATTGCTAAGGAGTAGGATAATAGTTACGAAGGAGGTACAAAAGTCGAGCAGTTGATGACAGATACTGGTTGATTGAATTAACATGTGCAATTTAGAAAAGTGTCCAAGTGGAGATATTAAAACGAGTCAACTGGTTCGATGTCAAAACACTCAGAGTGGCAACCAATATATTCAGGCCTGCTGTGATTAGTCACTCGCGGCAACATGGTCAAATTAACGTTACCAGACAATTTAAACAACATGAATTTAGTTTTCCGGGTTAAAATCAGGCGATGTTTCAGAATTCATCATCGCAATAACGTTACTGGGAGAATTCCCACAATAAGCCAAAGCTATGTCATCGGCAAATCAGTAGAATAACCATGAAGATTCAGTTAAAACATAGAGTTAGATAAATAAGAAACAGCAGTGGACCTAATACTGAACCCTGGCCAATAAATTATTACTTATCGTTTATCTTAACTCTCACCGATCATCCATCTAAATACGATGCTAACCACTTATTTGTAACTCTCCTATATCATACAAAATAGAGAGCAGAAGCTTGTGATCACCCATGTCGAAGGCTTTAGTTGTATCAACAAACAAAGCACCGCAACTATTACCTTTATTTTCAAGGCGATTACCGTTCTTGAAAACGGGAATTATAGTTGCTGTTTTCCGTCCGTCGAGTACAACTCCCAGCTCAAAGGAAAGGTTGAAAATGTGTGCAAGTACGGGACTAATATGCCCGGCAATGGGTTTTAGTTTATAATTACTCACGCCAACGTTATCAATTGAGTATTTAAGTTCTAAAGCACAAATAATTGAAAAAACCTCATAGACATTGGGGTCGTAAAGAACGTTGTCGAACCGAAATCAAAAGGCAAATCGAAAATAGATGACGTGTTGCTAGAGTCAAATTTAGCACCTAAGTCTCTGGCAATACTAGTAAAATAACATTTAAACTCATTAGCAACTTCTAACTCACTCGTAAGAAGTTTTCCGTTCTGTGCTAAAATAGATTTGACTAGTGACGTTTTAGATTAACGAGTTAGAATTTTGTTCACTAAAATCTAGTTTTTTATATCACTGCGGTTGAGCGAAAAAAAGCTTAGAACAATAGATTTCCTTTTCTTTTTTGATATCTACATTAATTAAGGTGTACATTCGATTATAGCTTTCACAAAGTACTGCATTATCAGGACGCTTATTTAACTTGGGTCGCAGTTTATTCCTTTTATTAATACATACTGCAGCCAAGGTCGAACGAAATCCAAGGCTGCAGGCATTTGACTCTAGTCGAGCAATACCTGTAGCAGCGTTCGGAAATAGTCGAAATAGTATCCAAAAATACCTCAAGAGCTAGTGATGGATTGTCGATGTTAAAAATGAAACCCCAGTCCATATGATCCAACCTTTCATATAACAATGACATATTGAGCTTCTTTCTTCTTCTCGTGGAATTTTGGTTCAAACAAGAGCCTGATTTTGGGGTTATTTGTTCTGGTATGTGAAAAATTCAAAAAAACGTAAAAAATAATATTTCGTCAAAAAACAAAAAAAAAATCTAGAACCCGATTGCAGTGCCACCCCTACCGGGTCCAATTGTGAATCAAAACCATCCAGATGCACACACAAAATTTAATTAAACCACTCAAATGCACACACAAAATTTAATTAAAATCGGTCCAGCTGTTTAGGAGGAGTCACATACACACGTACAGAAAAATTTTCATTATAATCGATCCAGCTGTTTATAAGGAGTTTTGTCACAAACTGACACACAGAAAAATTAAGATAGGGGGTGGTAGTAGGATGGTGAAATTTTGGGGTTATATGTTCTGATATGCGAAAAATCTAAAAAAAAGATTCGTCAAAAAACAAAAAAAAACATTTCTTAGATCCCGATCGCAGTGCCATCTACCGGGTCCAATTTTGAATCTAAACCATCTAGGAGCCCACTCAAACGCACACACAAAAATTCATTATAATCGATTCAGCCGTTTAGAAGTTCAGTCACAAACCCACGTACAGAAGAATTATAAATATAAAGATTGGGGGATGGTGAAATTTTGGGGTTATATGTTCTGATATGTGAAAAATACAAAAAACAAAAAAAAATTTTTCGTCAAAAAACAAAAAAAGTCCTAGAACCCGATTGCAGTGCCACCCACTGGGTCCAATTATGAATCTCATACACACGTACAGAAGAATTATATAAAGATTAGTGTAAAGATTAGTTAATTAATAAAGATTAGTAAAATCAAATAAAATGTTATACACGATTCTTTTTAAAAAATCAGTTATACTAAATCCTTGAGTCACTGAGCCCCTTTTATTTTTGATTTTTGTTTTCTTTTCTTTAAAAGTTATTCTCCGAATTTAACCTTATTAATTTGAGCCTTTGCCACAATAAGTTCCTTCGATATATTTTCAAAAATTTTATGTACGCTTGCATGCCATTGTCTGTCGACACTGTTTTGGGTACCTGGGAAGATTTCTGAACCCATATCGGCATCTGCAGTAGGCCAGAATTATGAACCATATCTGGATGAACAATTGTTTGTTATTAAGTCCATGTCCCTTGAAATAAATACGGCAAGCACGTCAAAATGATTTTTATAATAATGTTATAAAGGGTTACTTTTATGTAGTTAACTGTTCGCGTTTCCTATTTACATAACCCTGAACCCCGATTTGGCGTGGATATTGACAGATAAGACAAAAGTTTTTGTATTCGTACAAAACGTATAATACAAAATTTTAAGTGTGTGTGTTTTTTATGTGAATACGAGCCTCAAAATTTATCGAACCGGGTGAAATCGGTTCAAATTTTTGGTGTTTACGCTACCGTTTTGTGAGATTTTACCTATTGAAATATTCAATCAAAGCAATCTTATAATACTAAATTTGTTTCTTGAAATTTATTGTTTTGATTTTTTTCTTAATAAAATCTTCGAATAGAAAACGCCTAATTTTAGTTGCAAAAAAACTGTATTCAGAACCAGTTTCATTTGAATTGTCTTATACGCTACAAATTCTACACCACGCTACAGCTTATGGCCCAGTTAAGGATAAACTAGAATCAAATGAAGTTTTATTGTGAGTTTTAAAAACAAGAACTTAATTAAACTCTCGGAAAAATATTTCAATTTCGACATTTTTCTTCATTTAGAACATGTTCTAAAAAGATTATCACGTAAAACGAAGAATTAAAATAAATGAAATACAATTATTCGGTGGGAAAACGAAAATCGAGATTTTTTTACAAAACAACTGTTTTTAACTCAAATTCGACGTACAGCCCAGAAGGATTGATTTATTAGGATGAAACTGTATACTTAAGCTTCATAAATTAAGAGATCCTAGTGCTGTTTGGCCGAAATTGATGCACCTGAAGTGGTAGTTGACATAGGAGCTTTTCCATGTTTTGCACAAATATTATGAGAGGTTTATAGCATTTAAAATGATTAAAAACAAAGATTGCTTCAAACAAATCTTAATTTGACCGAAAGTCGGCATTTCTACAGGCCAGGTGAATTGACTATTCGGAACCAATCTTCATTTTTAACCCCATTAGGAAGTGGCAGCTTCCATGGGTACTTTTTCAATTTTCGCAGTTACGTTGAAAAGTCTAGCATTTACATTAAAAGATTCAAATAAATTGAATGATTAAATTTTCAGCAGGGGTTGACCTCGTTGGTTTTCTAAAATTTGAGCAGACTAAATATCTATAGCTTCTCTACAGCTAGATGGATTGACTGAATTGCGATTTTTGGCTGAAATCGATCCACCGGAAGTGGCACCTTCCATGATTTGCAACAGTACCGGTCGGAGTTATTTTCCAAAATTTAAGTAGAAATGATGTTTTGACAGAAAGTAGAAAGTTGAAGTTTGGCCTTTTATAGACCAGACGCATTGATTGATTGGGATGTAACTTCATACTTAAGGTTTGTGATTTTTTGCCAAAATCGGTCCACCGGACAAATAAGAGCTTTTTCGTTTTTTGAAAATATTTTAAAATGAAAAACGATTATAAACATAAAGATTCTAAATTAAAAATTCTGTCCAATTCAATTTTCCATAACTTCATTTTGACCAAAAAACTCTTTTTAACAAAAAACGAACCCTTAAATGCACAGACGAATTGGTTGATCGAACTAAAAGATTTAGCATGAAACCTCATACTTAAGCTTTGAAAACAAATTGTTAGATCACAATGAATTTTGGATTTTTAACAAAAAAAAAAATGTATATGGTAATCATGAAAAATGTTGACCTCGTGGTTTCGTGCAGCACAAACGGATTGACTGATCAGGGTGAAACTGCATACTTAAGCTTTTTCCAAAAAATCGGGAAATTCGGGATTTTAACGAAAATTAATCTACCGGAAGTGGCAGCTTCCATAGGAACTTTTCCGTTTTTTGCAAATACATATTTTGAAAAAAACGATTGCATTTACGAAAAAACGATTTAAACATAAAAATTGTAGATTAAGTGTTATGGGCTAGTTATATAGACGAAAACGAAACGGACCGAAACGAAACGAACGAATTGAAGACATGAAAATATACTAAAATAATTATATAGAAGAAACGAAACGAAAACGGACGGAGAAATTGATTCAATTCAATTTGCTTTCGTTTCGTTTTTGCGGCTATACACAATCGGTTATGATTTTTTTGTTATCCTTACAAGCACATGTCAAATTGTCAAAGTATTTTATATTTTAATTGGATTCAAACGCAGAGTATTTAGTTTACCAAACATAAAATGGATTTTCCGAGTTAGGCTGTGGGCCAATTCTCAGGTAAATCGTTTAGTACAGTAAATTGACATTTTAGTACAAATTACTTTTCAAATCGTACCAATTCTCTAGTAAATAAAATTAGGTAAATGCGGCTTAAAGGGACACATGGTTTCTAGGAATATACAAAAACTGGTATGTAGGTACACGAACTAATGTCAAAAATTTTATTGTCGTTGTTCCAATTATTCGTATTGTTTATACGAATAAATTTAAATTGTATATTTTCTCAAATTTGTTTGTAATATACAAAATAAACTATTTGAAAAAATAAATAAAAATTTTAACATATAAAACTGTGTTCATAAATATAGAGCGCATTTTTATTTCATGGGAAATGCTAGTGAATATAAAAAAATTATGTCTACAAACATGGCCGACATATTTTTATGATTTGTTTAGCAAAAACCACTAATATTTACCTTTTGTTTCTTCGCTTTACCCTACTTTTTAGTACGGTATTTCTATTTACCGCATACACTGTTAAAAACGGCTTTTACTTTAGAATTGGCCCGCAGCCTTAGCTTTCATATACACGAGAAGTAAACTTCAAATAATATAAAATTAGAAACAAATATGAAACCGTTTTCACTAATTCGTCTATATAACTATGCCTCCTTCGTCTTTCCGTTTGATTTCGTTTCAGTCCGTTTCGTTTTCGTCAATATAACTAGCCCATTAAGCAAAATTTGTTTAAATATTTTTTTTAAATTTTAATGGAAATGACTAGTGGATCGATTATTAGGAATCAAATTACATACGTACTAAAGGTTTTCCATAAATTAGGAGATCAAATAATTATCGATTAGAATAATTAAATTTTTACCAAGGGTGACCTTGTTGGTTTTCTGAACTTTAATAGGAATAATGATTTTTCCGGTAGGTTCAATTAAGAAACTATGTGGTGTATATGAAATCTGTTTAAACATTCGAAGTAAAAGAAATTCGCGGGTTGGCCACAACATATTCACCCTCATTTTTTAAACACAGTTATGATTTCATAATTAAACTAAAGTGGTTAACAAAATATAAAAAACTTTATTGTAAAAAGATAAAATTTGTTATGAAATTGCAAAATTAAAGAACCAATTATTTTCAATCATAAAAAATACAATAAAGAAATTTATACCTTAACGTTTAATTAACACTAGTACAGTACAATTAAATTGGAGAAAATCCAATTAATTTTGGTCATCACACAAACGGCGGCAAACAATTATCAATAACCGTTATTTGCTTCACGTTAATAAAAATTTATTATTTTATTAAGGTTGACTGATGACATTATTATTATTATTATAAAGTCATCTCGCCATTATAATATCAGGGAACATATTAAGTCATTTGATATCGCACCCAAAACCAACTTCGATGCAATAAAAATTTAATTCATTTATTATTATGAACAAATAAAACGGTATTAAAAATAATATTAAGTTCCGGAACAAGTCGTAAAATCCATAAAAAATAAATAAATGAAACTCTAACCCGTAACTTTATTGGGGAAATGATAATTGAATTTCATAAAATTAGTCCTTTTGTTTGGGTTTTTACGAGCATGACGATGTGTGGTGTTCTTCCTGTTTGGATGTGTTATGCTTGTGGTGCGAAATGGACAGTAAACATAATCATATAGCATTAAAGAAACTAGAGCTTGATGATTATGTTGTGTAATTCCAAGTATTCTACACGAGAAAAAATAATCAAAAAATTTTATAGATAGATTAAAGGTTTTACAGAGAAACGAGTAAACGACAGGTCTGATGTAAAATTTGTTACGATTGTTTGTAGAAAATGCAAGCCAGGAACACACTACACACAATAACACAACTAATATTAGGGAGAAGAAACCATCAACATTATCAGAGGCACCAACGAGTAATCGCACCCTACAACCACCGCTAGTAATTACTGATATTGAAGAACGAATAAAAACAACAACTGTATTTAGAAAAACTATATTATAACGATTTATTTTCAAGGTTGTTGGGTGTCTACTTGTATTTCTTTTAAATGAATTAAAATAATTTACAATGCTAGAATTGAACGTATTATATTTATTAAATGTACTTAATTCTAAAACTTTAATAAAAATAAAATCTAAAATAATCGTATTTAACTAATCGTGTTAAACTTTGAGTTTGAAAATAGGCCGTTTACTAAGAATTTTAGTCGAAACATTCTACAAAAAATATAAATTTTATGAGGTTAAATGTTTTCGGTCAGTTCATTTTTCAGAAAATTTTTAAAAAATCAAACCAATTGTGAATGTTTAAGGATTATAAAACTATATATTTTTGGGTGAATGAAGAAAAGTTGATCTAACCTTAGGTAAGAAATGTTGGGCTATTCTGGGTGATAGCCAGATCTTATTTTTACATCAAGGTAAGTTTACCAATTGGGGTTGAGAATTGCGTAGCGAATCATAATAATTCGCTAAGGCATTGTGATTATACTTTGTATGAAAGTTCAAAGTATTTTCAATATTTTTGTAGTTTGGCCATTGAAGTCTGATGAGACGAAAGAATTTTTTAAAGAAAAAGCGTCTCCTTGGAAATATTTTAAACGCGATAATGACAGTGGTATATGTCAAATAGAGAACTGTAGAAGGTGGATTAAAACAAGACCAAGTACTAGTTACCAGCTACTTGCTCTCTAAAAAGCATTCACAAAAAAAATTGTTAAAAAGAGACATGAGAACTGTGTAGAAAGAAGCATTGTTAAACCAGCATATCGATTTTGTCCCAAAATATGTGAAACGAAATCAGTGTAACCGGAAAGATATAGTAGTAGTACTTGTGTTTGCGTTAGTGACGCGCTTATGTTTTTTTATTATTATTTTTTATTGTTAACTATGCGATCTGTTTATGGGGCTCAAGGCTCACCCTATACTCTTCCGATGTTATGTTTTGTACGTCCATACTTTAAGCCTCCCGGCCAACTCGAGGACGTACGGCTATATGACCGATTTAAGACCATCTGCATATTGCAAGCTCCATGCCAGCCTATACTTGATTGGAAGATGTGTCGGCCCATGGGTTTTGCACACCGAAAGGATGTGCTACATTTCAGCACAGATCGCGCTTATGTTTGTTTGATTTGCTGTACATGCAAGTCTTGTGTCATTGTTTAAGTTTATTCATATTAACCATTGTAAACGCCATATTTTTTGTCGTTTACAAGACAGTGTTACTTTTTAAATAATTTATGTATGAAAATACATAAACTATTTAAAAAGTAACACTGTTTGATTTGCACGTTTTTTTTATTAAATTTATTTATAAAACTTTTATCATAAAAATACACAAATACGAACAAAAGAAAAATACAAATACAAAGACATAATTGTGTGTTATACACTGTGTACGTATTCAATGTTTTTTTGCTTCACTCATTTTAAGTGAGTAACTCGATGGACCAAATCGATACTCAGATGTAGCAGTTCGTGGAAAGATAACCATATACTTATTTTAAGAATCCAGTAGATAAATCTTTGCAGGTAATTATTTCACGTTGTGGGATGGCCTGGTAGTCTGCTTCAGTTTAGATACGCAAACATTCCAAAGTCTACGAGTACTGTGAGCAAAATGGTATTTGATTATGGAAAAAAAATTAAAAAGCAACTAACTGAAAAAATAGCATCATGCAAGAACACCAGTTCGAGATTTAGCTTAACATTAGATGAATGGACGTCAAAAAAAAACCGCCGGTACATGAATATTACCGTTCATGGAAATGAACTAAATTTTGGAACCTTGGCCTTGCTAAAGCTTATGGAATGACGCGAGCTAAAAATTGTTTGGAGATCTTACAAACTAAACTGATGACGTTTAAATTATGCAGTGAAGACTTTGTTCGTATTACGACAGATGGATATTGAAAATTATTTATCTCGAAAAGAAACGATACTATATACAGATCAGTCTGATGAAAAGAACGTATCAAGGGACGATGATCTCATTGGATACGTTGATAATGGTGGTATTGAAATTATAAATGATGTTTCATTTCAGAACTACAACTTGCTTGATCCCAGTTTCAATACAATGATCGATTAAATTCAATGACACCCACGCTTGTTGACATACACCTTTGACTTCAAATAACCCCACAGAAAGAATACTAATATGGTGTTAAGTCACATGATTTAGGGGGTATGATCACCAAAACGAGTCACCTATTATGATCACCAAAACGAGAGAGTACCGTGCCAGGAAATGTCTCATCCACTAATTGGATTGTTTCGCGGGCTGCATGGCATATCACATCGTTTCACGGGCTGCATGGCATATCACATCAGTAACAGGAACTCCTTGACCAGCCTCATTTTCAAAAAATTACGGTCCAATAACACCTTTAGTAACATATTGTGGATGCATTTGTTTCATGGCAAAAATGGGCTTCATCTCTTAGCATTTTCTCGAAGAATCAGCATTCACTTGTTGTTGTTCAATAATCCATTCAACAATTTTCGTGTCAATTGAACTTTATAAGTATGGAGACGAAGATCTTTAGTGAATATAGGCTGTAGCGAGCTTCTTGAAATTTCCAATTCTTATCAACAAAGCCGAATCGATGTTCCTGGACTTTTACCAACACTCTCACACATATGTATGGAATATTATCATTTGAAAGGCTTGTTATTGGGCGGCCAGTGTGTTTAGTGTCCCCATAATTGATACAGTCTCGTTTAATTTTATAATTGCTCTATTCATCGTTGACGAAGTTAAATAAATATTCCAAGAATATTTCGTACGAAATTTGCGAACTGCAGCAACCAAACTTTCATTATTTTTCAATTGGAGTTCAACAATGAAAACGCGATATTATTTCGTGATTACTAACCCTAAACTGTCAAATTGTTTTCTTTTTTTGGTTGCAAACACTGAATCAATTAATTTTCTTTTTAATTGAAATCTTGTGTAAATTTTGAGACATTCTTTAAATTTAAAAATTAGATTTGCGACCAAAAACCTTGTTGGCTTTCTGAGTTTTAGAAGACTTAGAGTTTAGAGTTTTTTTCTGTCTTTCAATAAGGACGCTAGATTTTTAAATATAAATAAAACAAGTTGTCTGTGAGATATTCACTCAATTTCGGTTTTAATTGAAAGATAAGGCTGTGTGCCAAACTTAAGGTAAAAGTCAATTTTAAGTAAATTCCATTATATTTCGAAAACCCTATGGCAAACTGATCGAAAATTCTGTCCTATCCTGATTTACCTTAAGTTTGGCACACTGCCTTAGCTGGAATACAACGTCGTTCAAATGTCTGCCGTGGCTTTGCTAGGGGATACGTATGCGGGAGATTCAATTTTCGATTTCTTTTATTATCTGGCACGATGTTGCTTTAACTACATGGCTGCTATAACCTAACAAATTTCGAGTCTCTCTGTTCAAAGACATTTTAAACGCCTGCCGGCGAGTTAATTTTGTGTTAGAAATCAATTGTGGTCTATTTGAGATCTACGTAAACATTTGTGGTAAAGGAATTCGGGTATGAGCCACAAAATATTCACCCTTCAATTTTTAACTCGTAAATAAATAACAAAATCCACATCAATAAAATCGTACGAATCTCAAAATAAGGAAATAATAATAAGAACCCACTAAGTATCAATATAAGCTTTTCATATCAAATACAGCTATATTACATAATATCGATATAATCTGAACAAAATAAATGTTTTTGTAATTTAAATAGCGGCAGGAAAAATTCTATTAGTCTCATATAAAGCTATCACAAAATAGAATTTCCTAAAAATTTCTGACCGAACTTGGTTTCTAATATCATTGAAATTCTATGTACTCTACTAGAAATAGCATAGAAAGAAGAGATCAACAAGTTTAACCTTTCAACATTGCTCGTCTTAGTCGTCTATACAAATATGGAAATTATATGTTTGGTTAGCGCATAGAAAAAAGTAATTTCCTACCGGTTTACATTATCTCATATTATGTACATGTGGTTAACCTTATTATTTACCTTATTTTGTATATACTAGTATGCATATTATATTCTATACTGAATTAAAACCGGCAGAACAAAGTGAAATCATAGTAAAATCCTTTTATCACCAAGGAACAACAAAAACGGAATTAATAGGAATATACAGGCAAAATAAAATTTGCTTATGTGAACAATATTTTTCATCCTATTTCAGTAAAAATATGCAGGATTATGAATTCGATATGGTTAGGTTAGATAATATTCAATAATAGAATTTGAAAATATTATTTTATTTACGAGAGCGATGAGTAGTTGGGAGCGGTAGCCACACAAATTGTATATGAAACAAATTTCTCATTTTATGGCGTGGAGCCATAACCATAAAGTTACGATTTATGGTTTTCATTTTTGACAATCTACCGTTATTACGCACACGCACCTCCAGCATCAGTTTATTAAATTCAACAGGTATAAATTATTTTCCGTAACATACCAGAACCATTTTAGACGTATGTACCGTATCGCACATGCTTCTACCTTTAGCTCTAAATAAAATATTATAACTTACATATAACTATTGGTAGCTGTAAAAATGGTTACGTATTATATAAATATTATTATGTCAAGTGTAATGATCCATCAAATTACAGAGCGCATAACACATGGTAAAAACACTTACAAAAATAGAATTATAAACTCATCAAAATATCATGTTACCTAAATTTATATACATAAACAAGTAAAACAAACATAAATTGACTCATCCATAATCCTAAAATAAACTAAACCGAGTACTAAATCCTAAAACCAACAAATAAATAATTTAACAGATAAGAAAAGCACCAACAACATATCCTGTAATGCTTAGCCTTAGAGCTTTCCATTGTTGTTGCCGCTTTTTAATAATCGTTACAATTTTTTTGTGTTGTGTAACTAATAAATTAATACAAAAATTCATTAAATTATTTAAATAAATATAATATTATGGTGAAAGGAAAAAACCCTAAAAATATATTCATTTTTCTTATTCTGTGGTGGGAGGTCGATAAAAAAAGGATGGTCTAAACCCCAAACTTTTGGTTTATAATGATATTAAAATATGAAGACAAGATATAAAATTAAAAACCAAACCAAAACAAATTTTAAAATATAACATTTGGGTATCTAATATAAATTTTTGTTCATAAAATTGTTGGATGGTACTGGTAGGCTCATAGTACAGTCGGCGAATGTGTTATTTAGTCCATTTATGTGGAAATCTTTATTTTGTAGATATCCTTTAAATGATAAAAATTGTCTTATGTAAAACTTTATGAGATAGAACAATAAATTGGAAATCAACAGGATGGTTTGTAACTCTACTGCTGGTGGTAATACATTTTATTTATGTAAAGTGGAAGGGTAGATTTAGACCATAATAATCGAGATATTCCTAGCCATTCTAATGCACTGTTAAAGTTAGCCTATAGTTTTCAGCAGATAATGAAAATCAACAGATAATTTCTACCGTCGGGATTTTGCATTCTTCTTATTTGGCCGGGAGAGAAAATTTTCTGAACACTTTCCTGCAATATATTTGACGGTTTTTCTTTTGTTTTCATTTCCTCAAATTGTCCAAGCAACGTTTCATTATATTCCTTTAATTTGGAATTTTCAATGTTACTCTCCTTGCGAATGTTTTCAATTTCCATTTTCAGCGATTCAATTTTGTTGAGTAAAATCGTTTACTCTTGATCACTAAAATAAACAGGTACATAAAATTAATTAAAGAATTGAACATTAAATAAGAATTTTTAAATAAGTTACATCAGAACGTCTAAGACCGCCGAATTGGGAAGACAGACACCGTATCATAGAGAATGTTCTGTGAACTATGAGCTTGTGGGGTAAATCCAGTTTCGTTCGACGTTCTAAAAAAACAGTAGTTTAAAACCAGATAATCTATGATCAAAATATGATCCTTTCAATACGCTTGTAGGCAATTTCACCAAACTTTTTTGGAAATCGATTAAACAGATTCACTGTTGGAATTGCTGTTTTCATTAATTTTCTTGGAGCGTTCTGGCCTTTTAGCAATTCGTTCATTAAAATTGTTTCAAAATCATCTGCCTTAAAGTGTTTACTACAAATTCTACAGTTTTTTGGTACAAATTTATCGGATCGAGAACATATTTTGGTTCATTCTTTACATAACCTTACATTTTTAGGGAATCTAAAATATCTAATTAAATTTTGTTTACTATCAGGACTTTTTAGATTTTTATTATTATTGCTCTTACAGCTAAATACCGCGCACATTACCACAATTATTAATTTGTTAGAAATGAAAATTCATTTAATTCAACAATTTAATTTATTTATTAATTTATTTGACAGAAATTTAAAGAAATTTATTTCTCTACCATGCACAATAATGGCGTTGTATTTGTTTTGTCACTCGATGACGAAATATAAAACAAAGAGAAAACGAAAATCATGCGCGTGAGCATATCTTTTTAAATTTCTATATCGTGGTTGACCACTAGCTAATAATAAAAAACGAACACTAGATGTAATGCGATTAAATGGATAGTGAGATTATGATTATTCCCCATAAAATTAAAACTTCAAATAACAAAACAAAATGCAGTGTCATTTTAAATTTACGCTTAGTACAATTCAGTAAAAAATTCAGGCTACTTCGACCTAGTTAATATGATTAAAGGGATTGATTAAAGTGTTTCCCTTATCAAATTAATTTTCTATCAACAAAAAACCATAATGGTTGATGTGCCTTCTACGACTACCTAAGTGGAAAAAATAGTATATACACCACGCTTGAGCAGAGCTATTATAGCCCTTGCTTGCTATAAACTCGCTCGGGCTATAATAAATAGCATGCTTCTCAACCAACCTTGGTGTATAATATACAATTATTATAATATGAAATGTTTAGAACAGAAATAATGAAAAATAGTAAATTTAATTTTTAATTTTGCACATATAAACAATATAAGTAAAGATTAATAACCGAATCATATAAAATTTTGGTACCCATATTTATTAAAGAAACGGACCACTTTAGATACATTTAAATATCGATACTAAAAAAGAAATTTGTTTTTTTAGTATCATACAGCCTTAAGTATGAACATTTCCAATTAGTACATGAATTACTTTCTTTTGTATAGTAAAACTAGATGAAGTACACGGTTTTGCCCGGGTTAAAATTGAACTGGTGAGCTTCAACAGGTGTTTTTTTATTTTATAACTAATTAGAAATACTTAAGTGAATTGAATAAAATCAATACAAAAACAATTTGTTGCGCTTACCGCAATGCTTGCTTGTAAACCACATTTTTTGATTTTCCTCCCGAGGTACAAATTTTTTGAAGTCGCTACTCTTGAGCATGCCACGGAGAGAAGCAAGGACTTTCCAAATTCACACCTGCAAACTTAAGGGATTGTCCTTGAGCTTTGTTCATGGTTATGGCAAGTGAAAGTGTAACTGGGAACTGGAATCGTTTTAAGCTGAATAGCAAGTCGGTTGGTATAAACGGTATGAACCCGTCCTCTCCTTTTGCAATCCCTGTCAATACAGTGGCTTCGATGACATTTGAATTGTTTTGGCGGGTCCAGATTCCGCAGATGGATTATTTATGATCCTTTCTTCAATTTCAAGATATGAGAAGGCATTCCAGTTGGCTCCACCAAGTTCAGAAATTCCAGCGAGTATTAACGGCATCATCGGTGTCCATTACAGAAGCAAATGACTTGTATGTGAAAGCAGTCCCTGGTATTTGGATCTGAATTTGATTCACGCACGCTCTTGAATTTGATTCCCGCATGCAACAATGGCTCTCTCTCTCTCATAGCAAATCATACTTTTTGAAGTTTTTGTCAATGTTTTTGTATATTTTCTGAATCAGGTGCGCAATGGACGACACTAACTGGCACAGATTTTCAGTGAATGTGATTTCGCCTGTCAGTGTATCAATGGGGAAAGTGCTACCGCCAATCTGCAGCAGTTTCATTGCGAATGGGTGTGCATCTGTTTCTTGCTGAATGCGAATTTGCATATTTGTTGACAATTGGAGTTGTTCTAGTTTTGTCTACAGATCTGAACTTTTCAGGCAGGCGTTAAGCTCATCAGCAGGTGTTGACCGCGTAATTACGGGTAGCTTTTGGTGAAAATCACCAGCCAGAACCACCAATACTCCCCCCATCAGTCACTACTCTTTTTTAGGTCTTGTAATGTACGGTTAAGAGCTTCCAATGATTTTCTGTGTGCCATCGTACACTCGTCTTATATGATGAGTTTCTACAATTTTAACACTTGAGCTTGACCAGAATTCTTTCTTATATTGCAGATAGGGTTCTAATTTTCAGTAGCAATATTGAGAGGTAAATTCAAAGCTGAGTGGGCTGTTCGCCCTCCAGCCATTAGGATGGCCGATATATCAGATGATGCAATTGTAAGTGCAACCTCCTGCCTAATACGTGTCTCAGCCAGTATGAGATTTATAAGTGATGTTTTTCTATGCCGCCAGTTGCATTTTAGAAAAATAGGCCACCGCTCGATATTCTTACGCATTCCATGGTGGTATCTTACACTCTTCTCTGATCGAAGTGGTTTGTTCGTTTGAACGTGGTGCGCCAGCTATTCAACGTTGTAATTGTGTTCCTTAATGACTTCGCTGTGAAGAATGTCGGAGCCACTTCTCTCTTGAGGTTGAACTCCGATATGTAAAAGTCCCTTACCATTCATCCCTATGCTAAGTGAAAACATGATATAAAAATTATTTCGCGCTACATATTTATATGGAGCGGCTATTGGGAGCTACTTTTATATGGCGGCTCAGATTAGTTCACTCACTATTACTTGTGTTATCGTTTTTGTGGCCGTACAACATTTGAACGGTAAGAAATTATTTGTGAAAAATTAAGTTTATTAAGTAAATCAGTTCAACTGGAAAAAGTTCAAGTTTGCTCGGCTGCAAAAATGTATTCGTGCAAAATTTGGGAGCAATCGCCCGAGTGGATCAAAAGTTTTCATATAATGTAAATTTTTGCTTACAGGTGAGCATGGGAAAAGGGTAACATGTTTTGATCCCTTACCCCCTATGTTTTTTCTTGACTGCCGAAAAGTATTCGTGCAAAATTTGTGAGCAACCGCTCGAGTTCATCAAAAGTTGTCATATATTGTAAATTCCTCCTTACAGTTGAGTATGGGAAAGAGGTCACATTTTTTTATCACTCACCTCCTTATGTTTTTTCTCGTGTACTAAAACGTATTCGTTCAAAATGTGGGAGCAGCCGCTCGAGTTCATCAAAAGTTGTCATGTATTGTAAATTCCTCCTTACACGTGAGCATGGGAAAGGGGTAACATTTTTTGATCACTAACCCCCTATGTTTTTTCTCGGCTGCTAAAACGTATTCGTTCAAAATTTAGGAGCAATCGCTCGAGTTCATCAAATGTTTTCTTATATTGTATATTCCTCCTTACAGGTGAGCATAGGGAAGGTGTAACATTTTTTGATCACTAACCCCTATGTTTTTTCTAGGCTGCTAATAAGTATTTGTACAAAATTTGAAAGCAATCGCTTTAGTGGAACAAAAGTTTTTGCGGAACAAACATAGTTTCATACATACTTTTCTTCTTTATATATATATAGATAAAATATAGCAATCATGAAAAATGTTGCCACCGAAGTCAAAAAGTACGTTTTTAAAAATCTCTGTGTGTGCGTGCGTGCAGATGGGCGTGCTGACTAAATGTCTGTGATCTCTCCACAACCCAGACGGGTTGTCTGATCGGAGTGAAACTTCCTACATACGATTTTTTCATAAATTGCAAATATTTTGTAAAGAAATACAGAGTATCATTCTGGTATCTTGTACGATTTACAAGAAGAATGATAATATACTAACAATACCGGTCAGTCCTATAAAATTTTACCGGAAAAGACGAATTTTGACAAAAAAAAACTGTTTTTCAACAATAATTCGGCTCTATACAGCACAGACGGATTGATTGATTAGGATGAAATTTAATACTTTATCATTTTTTCTAGAACTTGGGAGACCCCAGTGAGCTGTGTCCGAAATCTGTTAACTGGAACAAACATGTCTATGGAAACGTTTTTTGTTTCTCGAAATATTTTGAAAAGTATAACGTTTATACAAGAAAATCGATTATACGATCATAAAAAAATATAAATTAACTCTAACACAATACCGTTCTAGATCAATTTCAAAACTTTAAGCGGAAATGACGATTTTGAATTTAAAAAAAACGTTTTTCAACAAAAATTCGGCCTCTTAAAGTGATCGGAATGAAAATTCCCATACTTCAGCTTTGTCCATAAGTTGGGAGATTCCAGTGAATTTTGGGAGAAATCGGTTCACCAGAAGTAAGAGCTTCCATATGAGCTATATCGTTTTTCCACCGGAAGTGCCAGTTTAAACAGGTGCTTTTTCGTATTTGGCATGTATTTTGAAAAGTATACAATTTACAAAAAAACGGTTATGAACTAACAGCTGCTAAATTTATTTTGCAGTTTCCCAAAATTTAAGCGGAAATGACGATTTTTGACAAAAAAATGTTGTTTGTATGTTGTTGTATGATAAAAGAATTTTGCAGGTTCAAATAAATATTTAAAACAATCACTTAAACTGATTGATCCTTGCGTTTTATTTTAATTTAATTATAATTTTTATAATTGGCACTACGGTTGTTTATAGACAAAATTCGAAACAAGAATGAATGAATAAAATGAATTCTAAAAATGGTACAGCAACAAAATTGTTAATGTAAAATGTTAGTACTTAATCGTCAAAATTTTCATTTTGAGCAAATGTGCATTTACTCGTACCATACCACAGATGGCAGCGTTATTTAAATAATTATTCTATAATAACTCTAACTGTCGTTTGTGTTTAAATAATAATTTTGACGAAATGTTATTTAAGTGTAAGTTTTCTTCTTTAAAAATACAACTTTAAATTAACTAATACTAATTACAATAATTGTAATACCAGATAAGTATAATTTGTGAGTATGTGTGCATATTGGTTATTTAAATTAATACAATCATTACGTTACAGGTAAAGACAACCGGTGCCAATGAATTTATATAAGTAAGCAATTGCAATCATATTATATATGTGACCTTATATGACCTAATAATCAGTTTATCTTTTAGGGTTCCAAACATCTTCCCGCGCGTTAAGAAAATGTTAAATATTTTCTTAAGATAATGTATGTAATATTTGAGGTACCTATAATATGAATTGCAGTCACCTTTACAAAATTAATTAGGAATTGGTTTTAGCGGGTAGTAGTACCAATTTAACTACAGGTCGTTTAATGGTGTTGTTTGCTGTTTTTAGTGTCACTACTCTAACAATTCCATCTTTACCGGGATGTAAGTGCACTACACGGCCGAGCAGCCATTGATTCGGTGGCAAATTCTCATCTTTAACTAGTACAACATCGTCGATATTGATAAGAACTATTCCCGTTTTCCATTTTGTACGTTGTTGAAGAGTATTTAAATAATCGTTCGACCATGATTTCCAAAAGGATTGAATTCGTAGCTGAATATTTTGCCATCGGGATAATTTGCGTACCGGTGTATTTTCTAGTAATGGTTCGGGAACAGCTTGTAGAGATTCGCCGATTAGGAAATGCCCAGGTGTAAGCATTTCAAGGCACTCTATGTCATCGTTAATTCGGCATAATGGCCTGGAGTTCAATAAACCTTCAATCTGAGTGACTAGCGTTGATGTTTCTTCAAAGTTTAGATTGGATTCATTCGTAGCTCTTCTGAAATGATATTTAATGGATTTGACGGCAGCTTCCCATAAGCCTCCGAAATGCGGTGCACAAGCCGGGTTGAATTTGAATTCAATGCCTTTCTGTAAGATAAAATTTGAGATTAGTTCATTGGATTGTTGATATAATATTTCCGTTTTTAGTCTCTTCAACTCGTTGTGGGCTCCAATAAAGTTTGAGCCATTGTCACACCATATTTGATTTGGCAATCCTCGCCGTGACACAAATCTTTTTAGCGCAGCAAGAAACGAGTCCGTACTAAGACTACTGACCACCTCTAAATGCACTGATTTTATTGCAAGACATACAAAGACTGCCACATATGCCTTAGTCAACGACGAATTTCGATGTTGAGATGCTTTAATATATATAGGTCCAAGATAATCAACTCCAGTATTTAGAAATGGCCTGTTTTTCGTACACCGCTCTGCTGGTAGGTCTGCTAATTTTGGTTTCCCTTGAGTACTTCGATATCTTATGCACGTCACACAAGTTTTTATATAGCCCTTGATTGTATTTCTCGCACCAATAATCCAGTATTGTTGTCGTAGTAAATTTAGCGTCAATGAATTTCCAGCATGTAAATTTCGTATATGTATTTCATGAATTATCAATTGATTAGCTGCATGCGTTTTTGGTAAGATAATAGGGTGTTTTGCACCATAGCTTAGATTCGAATTCCTTAGTCTTCCACCTACTCGTAAAATCCCTTTGGAATCTATAAATGGGTCCAGCGAACTTAATGCATTACTGGATTGTAATGGTTCATTTTTCCTTAGTTTAGCCATCTCTGCCTTGAAACTAGTTGCCTGAATCGTGCGAATAATGTATAATTCAGCGAAAATATATTCTTCATATGACAAATTTTTATTTTTCGGTAATCTCTTTTGTGAATTGGACAATTTGCAAAAACGAAGCACGTACCCCATGATTTTTTTAATTTTGAACCAAGAGGAATACCTTTCAAGTAGTTGGTCAATAATATTGGGCTGATCTGTCTCCAACAAAGCAACCACTTTCTGTTTTTTAGCCTCGAGATCCAATTCTACTGGAGGCGATCGTGAGGTAGTTTTGGGCCATTGCGATTCATTTTGACGTAGCCAGGTTGGTCCGTACCACCAATTATCTAATTTAGCAATTAACTTCGGATCTATTCCTCTCGATATGTAATCAGCAGGATTTTGATTGGATGGAACATGATTCCACCTGTCTCTAGTTATTATGTCCAAGATCATGCTCGTCCGATTAGAAATGAAAGTTTTCCACCTTGTTGGAATGTCTGACAACCACTGTAATACAACCATGGAATCCGTCCAGGCGTAGATGTTTAACTCCGCTACCGAAAATACGGTTTTACAATGTTTTATCAGATCCGCTAAGACTAACGCGCCACAGAGTTCTAGTCGTGGTAAACTGATTGCTTTTATTGGTGCTACCTTACTTTTTGAGCATATTAAGCGACTAGTGATTTCTCCATGTTCATTACAGGTTCTGATGTACATTACTGCTCCATACGCTGATTCCGAAGCATCGCAAAATGCGTGAAGTTGAACAGAACTTAGGTTTGATGGTGTATATAGGCACCTTGGAATTTTTATGTCTAGAAGGTGCTGCAAATTGTAATAAATTTTTTGCCATGTACATAATATATTGCTGGGTACTTCTTCATCCCATTCTGTTTTAGTTACCCATAACCTTTGTAACAACATTTTAAAAGTAATAATAATGGGAGATAACCAACCTAGTGGGTCATATAACTTTGAACTTTCTGACAGCATTTTTCTTTTTGTCCAAATTACTTCACCCTTTAACGTGTTTAATTTAAAAGTAAATATATCTCGTTGCGGATACCACATAATACCGAGGGTTTTGGTGGTTTGATCATCTTCGATTAGCTTAGGTATATCTTCCATGCTATCACTTGTTACTGATTGTAGAAATACCGCCGAATTGGACTTCCACTTACGTAGTTTAAATCCGCAGCTACTTAGTATTTCGTTAATTTGATTTTTTAGCAAGATTGCACCTTCCACTGTAGCACTTCCAGTAAGTAAATCATCCATATAAAACTGATTTTGGATAACATTGGCTGCTTCTGGGTACGTTGATTCAAATATTCGTGCCACTTCCACTAAAGATCGTATCGCGAGAAAAGGTGCACAAGCGGTTCCATACGTTACTGTATTGCATTTGTACGCACTTAAATTTTCGTTAGGACTACTACGCCACAATATAAGTTGAAAATTGGCATCGTTCGGGTCCACTAATATTTGGCGATACATTTTCTCTATATCTGCGTTTATCGCAATAATATTTTGTCGAAAGCGAAGTAATGTTGTAGTTAAATCTGGTTGGAGCTTGTAACCAATGTGCAAACAGTCATTTAAGGATACTGCTGTGGTAGATTTACATGACGCATCAAAAACTACTCGTATCTTTGTCGTAGTACTCTCCTTAAAAACGGCATGATGTGGCATGAAATATTTTTGATTGTCTTCGCGAGGTACTTCAGACCAGGGAATATGCGTCATTTGATCCAGTTGAATGTATTCATTCATAAATTTTTGATATTCTTTACAATATTCCTCAGTCCTAGCACATCTTCTCTCAATTCCAAACATCCTAGATTGCGCGTTTATTAAGGAGTTTCCTAGTGTTGGCCGTGGTGTTAGAAACGGTAGCCTAACAATAAACCTCCCAGTTGCTGATCTAGTCGTAGTATTTCTGTACAATATTTCAGATACATCTTCCGGATTAATTTCAAAGTTCGTTGAATTCACAAATGGTTCCTCTATTTTCCAAAATTTCTTCAATTGTTCCATTAAGTTTTCGTTTGTAATTTGATCGACGTTAACGTTGTAGCTTTGTAGGGTAGACTCGTTCTCTTCATCCGGATTTAGTCTTCCAGCAATAAGCCAACCAAATTTGGATAGGTGAAGTACTGGTAACTGTGGAATGGCTAATTTTTGTTCTGATAGCATATCCAAGAAGAACTCCGCTCCAATCAAAAGATCCACTGGGCTGGGCTTATAAAATTCAGGATCTGCTAGTTTAAGTTGCCATATCTTATTCGTCCTTGGAATAGTTATTATCTCCGTTGGTAAATGTGATGATATTTTGTCTATAATATGTGCCGTAATTTTTATAGTGTACTGTGGAACTACACGTGATGATATTTGAATTATAGTTTTGCCTCTTGTTTTCCCTGCGCAACTCGCTGCTAGCCCATAAATTGAAACATGTGAATGTTTGCGACGTAATCCTAGCCGTTGCACACAGGACTCTGTAATAAAGGTTGATTGTGATCCTGAATCGAGAAGCGCTCTTGCGAGCATTTGTTGGCCGTTATTTGCTTGGATGTAAAGCAAGGCTGTAGGCAACAGTATATTAAGAGGTGTTTCACTATAATCTTGCAAGGATGCTGTGTGTACATTCGTTGTTACTGTTGATTGTATTAAATTATCAGTTGAGTTGTGACTTTCTGCTGTTGTAGTTGAAGCGGCTTTGTTGGCAGGAATTAAAGGTTCACTCGTCGTATGTAAATTGGTTGTTGGGATCTCTTTATGCAGGAGAGAATGATGACGCCTTTTGCATATTAAACACAGCGCACGAGAATAACACTGTAGTTCTAGATGTCCTGATCGCAGGCAATTGGTACAACCATTGACACTAGCTATTATCTTGGCTCGGTTATCAACGCTCATACTTTTGAACAGTGGACATTTATAGATGAAATGATCTTTTTTGCATGCTAAACAATTCCCCTGGTGTTTATGGGTAGTGTTGTACACCTTTAGCTGTTTATGTATTGCACCAGTTGATTTTGTGCCCACAACGCATGATTCCAGAGCATCACATCTTTTTCCCAAAAATTTCAAAAATTGTTCGATCGATGGAAATGCGTTGTCAATTGATTCCTTTGCCCATGACTGTCGTGTATCTGAATCTAACTTGTTCACCAAAATGTGAACTAGCCAAGGATCACGTGTTTCTGCGGAATCGCCTAGCGCTCTTAATCCTCGAATTACCTCGTCTGAATTATCGCATAATTTCCGTAAATCCTTATGATTACCTTGAGAACATATCTTTTGATCCAAAAACAATTGAATTAATGCGGATACGATAGACTTCGGTTTGTTGTATCTATCAATTAATTTGGCCCAAGCTTCGTCGTAGTTTTGCTCCGTGATCTTGATGTGGCGAATCAAAGCTGCAGCATCTCCTTTCAGAAGTCCATTTAGCACTTGCAATTTATGAACTGCACTTAAACTTTTATTATTGTGCACAGACGTTTCAAATAAATCGTGGAAAGAAGGCCATAATTTATAATCGCCTTCAAACGGTTCGATGTTGAATTTTGGTAGGCGAACGTTATGACCTTGATTAATACCTTGTAATAATGTTTGTTGTTGTCCCATAAACTGACCTAGCGTAGCATTCAGATCGGTAACTTCAGTATTCTTTCGTTGACTTCTGATGTTGATTTCCGCTTTCAGTTTCGACAAAACGTTCAAATATAGCTCATCTACTGCTTCGGTTATCGGTTCATAAGCTTCATAGGCAAGCAATTCGATTTCGTAATTCCCAAAATCTTTATATCGACCTTCTAAATTTACCACACGTGTTTCTATTGCTTCCAATACCGTATTCATTTCGATAGCGTTGCTGAAAATTTGTATGGACTTAATTTGGTTTACCGTACGATCACGAGCGCGAATAAGTCGTTCCATTTTAGACACTTAATTTATACACAATAGTCTGTTTACTTTGGATGTACCACACAATATATACTTTTCACATTCACTTTACTTAAAGTTTATATATTCTTTTAAATTGCGTTATTTTTCTTTGATTTTAATAATCGATAGATTTTTAATCGAATGAACTATTATTGTTTTAGTTTTTCACAAAACGACGACAAAACCAGCAAATAGTATATACATATATTGAGATAAAAATATGTCTACTTATCGTATATGGTGATTCAGCAGATTATGCAGATGGCTCGCTTCAAACAACAGCGTCCCGGGTTTCGGCACCAAAAAATGTTTGTATGTTGTTGTATGATAAAAGAATTTTGCAGGTTCAAATAAATATTTAAAACAATCACTTAAACTGATTGATCCTTGCGTTTTATTTTAATTTAATTATAATTTTTATAATTGGCACTACGGTTGTTTATAGACAAAATTCGAAACAAGAATGAATGAATAAAATGAATTCTAAAAATGGTACAGCAACAAAATTGTTAATGTAAAATGTTAGTACTTAATCGTCAAAATTTTCATTTTGAGCAAATGTGCATTTACTCGTACCATACCACAGATGGCAGCGTTATTTAAATAATTATTCTATAATAACTCTAACTGTCGTTTGTGTTTAAATAATAATTTTGACGAAATGTTATTTAAGTGTAAGTTTTCTTCTTTAAAAATACAACTTTAAATTAACTAATACTAATTACAATAATTGTAATACCAGATAAGTATAATTTGTGAGTATGTGTGCATATTGGTTATTTAAATTAATACAATCATTACGTTACAGGTAAAGACAACCGGTGCCAATGAATTTATATAAGTAAGCAATTGCAATCATATTATATATGTGACCTTATATGACCTAATAATCAGTTTATCTTTTAGGGTTCCAAACAAATGTTTTTTAGTAAAAGTGTAGTCCCTGTACAGTCCTTACAGATTGATTGATCGGGGTGAAATTTTATACATAAGCTTTTTCCATAAAATAACAGATCCCAGTGAGTTTTGTCAGCTGCCGGAAGTGGCAGCTTCCATAGAAGCTTTTACAAAAAACGAATAAAATTAAAGATTGTAAATTAAATTTCCAACAAAAATTAGGAGTTTTGATAAAAAACTTTACTTCATCATAATTTGTCATCTCTACAGAACAGACGGATTGGCTATTCGGAATAACACTTCATACTAAACCATTTGCCATAAATTGGGAGATCCATGCCAAATGTGGTGGACGTCTGTGTACCAGAAGTAGCAGAGTTTTTTTCAAAACTCGACTCAATTTAATAAGTTGTGTTCTAAAAAAGGAAAATAGGAAATTCGCTATATTTTACAATTTTGCTTTGATAAAGGCGAGAATGCTAGTCAGGCGGCTGAAATTGTGAATGAGTCTATGGTCCCGATACTGTCAGTGCAAATCACGCTAAATTTTAGTTCCGTCGATTCCGTTCCGGTAGTTTCGATATCAAAGATGCACCTCTTACTGGAAGGCCTATCGTCGAAAATGTCGATAAAATTCTAAAGATCAACGAAGATCGGCATGAGAGCTGTCGTAGCATCGACCAGGAGCTGATGATCGTCCACAAAACAGTTTTAACCCTTTTGCATAAGGCTGGCTTAAAAAAGAGCTTCGTTTTCTGGGTACCGCACGAGTTGACGCAAAAAACTTGATGGACCACCATTTCTGAAGCGGACGGTGACTGGCGACGAGAAATAATGTCAAGCTGAAACGATCGTGGTCGTGAACATATGTTTTTATAAGTTTTCATTTTATTGTAATATCTCTAGTATTTTATTATAATTTTTATTTGTAATGTACATATTTACTAATTAATTATATTTATTATTTTTTATCTATTTAAAAAACCTAAATTTAGAATAAAAAACAAAAAAAATAATTAACTGTTGATGCGACAAAAGGCGAAATATCGGGGAAATAAAATTTAAAACTAAAATTAAAAATGTAAATAAAATCTATTAGCTAATATACGAATAAAATAATTTAATTAAACCAAAAAATTTACGAAAGCCAAAATAACAATAAAATTAATTTTAAGGGAAAATTAATCACAGGAACGACTAGGGCGCCACGCAGTAAAGTCATCATCTAAAAACTTTCAAATATAGAATACAACATCCGTGTCAGCTAAATAACAGAAATGTGTTTATTTCAATCCAATTAGAAAAAACATCAAATACAAAATTTTTTTGCCTTTACTGCGAGTTCATACGACGGATAAAAATCTCGGATTTTACTATCCCATCGTTTTAACCAATTACATCACGTAAATTATACAACGGGCACGCCTCTTTTCATATAAAAAAGTTGAAAATATTGGAAAAAAAATCTGGGATAGAAAAATCCGAGTTTTTTATCCGTCGTATAAACTCGCAGTTAGAAGGTTATTTAATTGAAAAAATTTCATATTGCACATAAAGAACCCGCTTGAACAAAATGATGCTCTTGTGTGTTGATATAATAATAATAATATATTATAATATTAAAAATAATAAATAAATATAAATAAAATTAAATCACTAAACGCCTTTTTTTATTTATTTTTTTTTTGTAACTTCTATTGCCAAAGGCTTTTATCCTTGAATCTTTCTTTATACGAAACTAACAAGTGTGAAATTCTTAAAAACTATAAATTTTTTTTAACTTAAGCCTAAATCAATATTAATGCTTAATATCATTATGCATTATTATTAATTACTTAATTTTAGTGTGTTAGGTCAACATGCGCGTAATTATTATATTATATTACTTTGTTAATTAAATCTAGAGGATCTGCTC